>CM035842.1:94617552-96038013 GCA_020510985.1 Pholidichthys leucotaenia | reverse complement strand
GTTTTATTAGGGTTGCGTTCGGCACCTAAAGAAGATTTGCAAGCCTCTACGGCCGAGCTAGTCTTCGCCCAACCTCTCCGGTTACCGGGAGAATTCCTTCCTGAGAACCCCGCTCCAGATCGCCCCCCCGCTCAGCTGCTGCAGAGCGACGCGGGATCAAACACCCTCCCCGGCCCAGTTCTTCACAGTTTTCCACGCGTTTTTGTGCCTAAAGCCTTAAAGAATGCAGAATTCGTCTTTGTTAGGTCTAGTAAAGATCCAGGGGTTTGAGACTTCTCCAGGCCCAACCACACAGAAGTGGGGTCATCTTTGATCCAGTCTACAATGAACCTTAATTGAGAAGCCAGTTGATACCATTTGATATTGGGAACATCCAGACCTCCGCTAAGACTAGGAAGTTGCAGTTTTGATATCTTTAATCTTGGTTTTCTTTTGTTCCAGATAAAGTCACTTAACCAGCTATTGAGTAATTTTTGCACCTTGTTTGATATAAGCAATGAAGTCATCTGCAGAGGGTACAGCAATCTTGTCATGACACTCATCTTAATCATGGATATTCTTCCGAGCAAAGAGAGGGGAAGTGAAGCCCATCTGTCTAGGTCTTTCTTTATAGTTTCTAAGAGAGGAGTGAAATTAGCTCTGAATATTTGGTGAAACATTGGAGTGATCCGAATTCCCAGATACACAAAACCAGACAAGGACCAACGGAATGGGAATGGAGTTGGGGAGCAAGTTTTGGTTGTAAGACTTCCGAGGGGTTTGGCTAAAGATTTAGAAAAGTTGATTTTATAACCTGAAAAGGTTCCAAAGTGAGTAATTACATTGACAAAGTGTGGAATGGAGGTAAGAGTTTCTGATATGTATATCAACACATCATCGGCATAAAGAGAGATTTTGTGTAGGGTTTCCCCTATATCGATACCCTTAATTGTTACATCCTGCCTAATAGCTTCTGCTAAAGGTTCTACTTGGGTGGTACTAAGTGGGCAGCCTTGTCGTGTGGAGCGGTAAAGTGGAAAACAGCTTGACCTGTAGCCATTGGTGATGACAGATGCTGTGGGATTGGTATATAAGAGTTTGACCCATTTGATAAAGTTGCCTCCCAAACCAAATTTATGTAAAACATATATGGCCATTCAACACGATCGAAGGCCTTTTCAGCATCTAGTGAAATGACAATACTATCAGTATTTTGTGTATGACAGAGATTAATAACATTGAGGAGCCTTCTAATATTGTGACTGGAATATCAACCTTTTATAAATCCTGTTTGGTCTTCCTTGATGATGTATGGCAAAACCTTTTCTAGCCACCATGCTAATATTTTAGATCCATCCATCCATCCATCCATCTTCTTCCACTTAATCCTTTTCAGGTCACGGGGGGGGGGGGGGGGGCTGGAGCCTATCCCAGCATCTTTGGGCAAGAGGCAGGGATAACAGCTTAAAATCCTGATTCAAGAGAGCGATTGGCCTATATCCTGAACAATCTTCAGGGTGGTTGTCCTTTTTCAAAATTAAGGTTATATCAGCCTCTGTTAGTGATTTGGGGAGGCTGCCAACCTGAAAAGCGTGTTCTAGCATCTCCATTCAATGACGCCAGGAGTAGATGCTGAAACCACTTATAGAATTCACAACTCAGGCCATCAGACCGTGGCGATTTACCGGACTGAAGACTCTGAAGAGCCAGAAGTGCTTTTTCCTTTGTGATGGGTGCATTTAGTTCAGATCTTTGAGCATTTGAAATAGTAGGTAGGTTTAGACCTTCAAAAAATAATTCCATCTCTTTAAATTAAATCACCCTTTATTGTCATTCAACTGTACAACTAATCATGTACAGCAGAACGATATTGTGCTTTACCTATCTACTGTGTTAATCACACATACCCCAAGTGTAGAATCAGAGGGCCGCTGCCATGCAAGGCACCGCCACAAATTTCCCTCCTCCATTCCATTATTGCTGAGCACCAAGCTGGACGGCAGGAAGTTCCACTTTTATATGGTCTTCGGCATGACCCGGCTGGGATTTGAACCCCTGCCTCCCAGGTGTGGGGCGGATGCTCTACCAACTGAGCCACCACTCCGGTTTATGCGCTTGTTCCGATTTATCTGATTCATATAACTGCGTATAAAATTGTCTAAAAGTATTATTGACGTTTATGTTATTGTAATGTCTAACACCATTCCTATCTGCAACAGAGACTATGACTTGGGGTCCTGATTTGGATTTAATGAGGTGAGATAAATATTTGCTGGGCTTATCACCATGTTCATATAACCTCTGCTTTGAAAAAAGGACAGCACTCCAGGCTTATTGAGTTAACAAGGTGTCTAAAGCAGCTTGTGTCGCACTTTTTTTTTTTTGTAGCAGTATGGGGTCTGTTGAGTTGTTGAGTGCTTTCCTAATATTCTCCAATTCTTTTTCAAGTTTTCGTTGTTGTTCTGTATTTTTCCTTCTTTTTGCTGCTGCGTAAGCTATGATTAGTCCCCTGATACAGGCTTAGATGTTTCCCACAATGAGGAAGGGAAATTGGTAGATTATGAATTAACAGAAAAGAATATTTCAAGTTCACTACACAGATATATCAGGTTCAGGTTCAGGTTACTTTATTTGTACCTGTAGGTAGATTTGTTTTGCAGTCTGGTGACATCCATATTTACAAGCCACAATTTACATTCAACATAGACACAAACACAGGCACACATGAAGCTGACTATAAACATGATAAAAATACTCAAGGCTCCATCAATCAGGGTATAAAGACAAAGAGATGGGAGAAAAACCAGAGGTAAGAGAGAAGGGTCATATTAAAAGTTAAAAACTAGTCAAAGAGGTTAAAAACTCAAAGGTCTAAAACCCAATAAAATATTTAGAACCCAAGTAACATCCTACAAAAATAAGTAAATATAAAATGGAGTTAATAAATAGGTACCTAAAATATGTGCAATATATTGTTACAGGTTGTTCAACTCAGAACAGCTTTGTCCCTGCTGCTGTCAAAGAGTTACTAACTCTTTGACAGCAGCAGGGACAAAGCTGTTTTTGTAGCACTGGGTTCTACTTTTTGGGACAGCAAACCTCCGTCTTGAGGGAAGAAGATGAAAGTTGCAGTGCAAAGGGTGGGAGTCATCATTTAAAATGGAGGTAGCCATCCTCTGTACTTGTCTGGTGTACAGGGATGTCAGGCTCAGCTGTGGCTCACCAAGCAAACGACTGGACCATCTAACTACCTGATCCAAGGATTTCCTCTGTTTCAGTTTTATCTGACCAAACCATGACACTAAAGAAAAGGATAAAACAGATTCAATAAAAGCCTGATAAAACATTGTCATTATGGTTCGGTCAATTTGGAAGCGTGCAAGTTTTCTCAAGCAATGCAAATGTTGCTGACCCTTTTTGCACACCCTTTCACAGTTCTCTTCAAAGTTTAAATTACTATCAATAATCGTCCCAAGAAATTTGTAGGACTGTACACATTCGGTGGTCTGGCCTTTTAGTACGGTGACTTTGTGCCTGGGATTTTTCCTCCTAAAGTCAATAATCATGTCTTTAGTTTTTGTCGTATTCAGCTGCAGGTAGGAATCCTCACACCAGTGAACAAAATCCTGTTGGTTAAGAAATCCAGAATCCAACCCACCAGATTATTGCTCAGATCAAATTGTTACAGGAGCCTTTCAACTAAGATATGAGGTTGGATTGTATTAAAGGCGGAGGAAAAGTCCACAAATAAAAGTCTGGTGTGTCCCATTAAAATCCAGATGTTTAAAAAGCATGTTAAACAGAGTGACAGTGGCATCCTCCATTCCTCTGTGAGGCCTATAGGCAAACTGCAGAGGATCCAATGCATGCTCAGTCTGCTTTAGGACCTCACATCTGACCAGTTTTTCAAAAATTTTCATTAAAATTGAAGTCAAAGCAACTAGTCTAAAGTCGTTTACCGTTTTAGGACAGCTGGATTTTGGAACGGGAACAACCACAGCTTCTTTCCAGATCTTAGGCACATGTTGTGTCTGTAAGGACTTATTGAAAATGTAATGAAATATAGGACTCAGTTCATGTGCACAGGACTTTACCAAGCGCCCACATACAGTATATTATCAGGGCCCTGACTTTTGTTCACTTTTACAGCGCAGAACTCTCTTTTAACATCCTGCACCTCAATATTAAAGTGCTGATTGTCTTTGAGTTTCTGTTTCAAATCTTGGGTTTCTGTGCTAAAATCAAAGGAGTCAAAACGACCATAAAAACAATTAAGAGCATTAGCCAGCTCTGTGTCTGAATTAAAACCATCTAAAAACACACAATTACTGCGTTCTGTGCTATGAAGGCCTGCAATAGTTTTCATACTGGCCCAGGCTGAACCAAGTTTCTTTGTTGCCATCTTGCTTTCCAATTCTGATTTATAATTCTGTTTTGCTCTTAAAATTTCGGACTTCAGCTCTTTTGTGGCAACCTGTAGCTCAGAAACAGACCCCTGTTTAAATGCAAGTGCCTTTAAACAACAAATGTCTTATCTTTTAGAAGGTATGTGTCAAATCTCCAGCGTCTACTTCATGCGTGATTTCTACCAGTGTGTAAATCCAGGAGTAAAATTGCATGATTGCTCACAATAATGTTTCCTATTTTACAGGATAATTACATGCTGCATCAATAATTTGAGTAGGAAAAAATAGTCGATTCTAGTGTGACATTTATGAGAAGAGTAGAATGTGAATTCTTTACCAGAAGGATGGAGGGTTCGCCATACATCAGCTAGGTGTAGCGGTTTGATTCAACCCCCACAACACACAGACAGAACACAGAGACAGTCAGCTCGCACTCCTGGGTTTTTTCCGCTGCATGCTGCGTTTACAGCCGTGAGGTTAAATTGTCATCCATGCATTGTGTTCATGCATCCTGTCTGTACCTCTGATATGCAAATGCCCAGATTAACTGCTGTGAATGTCTTTGATCTATTGTTTGAGTTGAATATATAAGCTGCACTGTGCTGTAAATCTGCCTCTCAATCTCACTTCTGCAACTACAGCTGCTGGACACAGACATTGTGTCCTCCTTCTCTGAGAGCCGTGGGCTCGCTCTCGGTGCGCTTGCACGGCACCGGGAGCGGAGCTTGTGACGGCGGTATGATAATAAAACTCTACTTAAAACCTCCAACAACGCTGCCTTATTTTATCATCCGCCGCACTGGTGACCCGACGCTGAAACGAACACACTGCCAGCGAACGCAACACCCGGCGGTGATTCTCTGACGACAAGCGAACACAACAGCTCCCTTCTGCTTCAGGGAGATTTCGACGCAGAGTTTCCAGGTGAAACTCTCCGGAGACCACCCACGACCGGGAAAGCCGCAGCAAACTTCATGGTGAGATCTGCACGCCTAGATCGGCACATCCACGCTGGACCAGCCGCACTCGCAGCTCCTCCACATCGAGAGCGCATGTACCTCGTCCTTTCTCCGCAACGGCGACTCCCACGGCCGACGGAGCACACGTGGACCTGAACGCACCATGACTGAGCGAGTGACAGAGCGTCTACTTCCCTGCACCGCTCCAACACACTGAACAGGGATGATTAAGCTCCCTGACCCTGGTTCTCCTCTCCAGCTGGCCCACCCATCACGGAACCCTGGCGCACGCACCGGGGAGTTACGAGGACGGCCCACCACGCACGGGACACATACGGCTTTTCTGACCGCCTTCCTTCTGCTGCACACTGGCCCTTCAGGCTTGCTCGTTCACCTGAGGCACGCAGCTTGCTCACTGGATTTTATGGTCTTAGCCACGGCACACAAGGGGAATTCAGCTGTCTGCGGTTCCCGAGGCTTTAGGGTTACGCCTGAACCTAAAGTCAACACGCCAGTCCCTCTGCTCTCATTACAGCCGCCACGCAGCCTCGTCTTTTCTTCATGGCCGCTATTAATCCTTGCAGGACTTAATCGCAGGGGGAGCCAGTGACAAATTTTTCTTCTTCTGATCTCTGCATGTTCAGACGGGACATCGCGGAGCAGCAAACACTTTTGGCGCGACTCGAACGATTTTCCCGCGCCCGGTCAGCATGTACTACCCCCCCCCCCCTCCTGCACAGAGCTTTTCCCTGCTCGCTGCCCAGACTGCAACATCGAGGTCATGGTCCCCTACCGTTCCCTCTGGGGGGGAGCAGTGTCGCGGTTTGATTCAACCCCCACAACACACAGACAGAACACAGAGACAGTCAGCTCGCACTCGTGGGTTTTTTCCGCTGCATGCTGCGTTTACAGCCGTGAGGTTAAATTGTCATCCATGCATTGTGTTCATGCATCCTGTCTGTACCTCTGATATGCAAATGCCCAGATTAACTGCTGTGAATGTCTTTGATCTATTGTTTGAGTTGAGTATATAAGCTGCACTGCGCTGTAAATCTGCCTCTCAATCTCACTTCTGCAACTACAGCTGCTGGACACAGACATTGTGTCCTCCTTCTCTGAGAGCCGTGGGCTCGCTCTCGGTGCGCTTGCACGGCACCGGGAGCGGAGCTTGTGACGGCGGTATGATAATAAAACTCTACTTAAAACCTCCAACAACGCTGCCTTATTTTATCATCCGCCGCACTAGGTTCAGTTCTTCACAAATACCAAACAGTGCATCTGCTTGCTTAGTTAAAGATGAGTTTTGGGAGGGAAGCCGATCAATTGAAGGATTTAATAGACAGTTAAAATCTCCTCCTATCAAGACCTGTGTTGAGGGAAATTCTATGAATTCTGCAAACGTTTTAGTTAGGAACTCTGGTGAGTAATTGGGTGGACAGTAAATATTCATAATAGTGATTTCTTCATCATGTAAGACTCCATGAAGAATCACAAATCTCCTGTATTTATCTCTGGTGCATTTTACCAACTGGAATGGGAGATTTTTACGTAATAAAACAGCTATCCCTCTACTACTTGTGAAAGAGGAAAAATATACCTGTCCTACCCAACTATATTTTAACTTAAGATGTCCATTATCATCTAGATGAGATTCTTGTAATAAAGCTATGTCCAGTCCTTCCCTTTTAAGCAAATCATATACTTTTTACTGCTTCACTTTCCCCCTCAGCCCTCTTATATTCCAGGAACAAAACCTTATTTTAAGAGGTTACATAGTTATAAGTGAGATGAATAGATCCTCTGCATTTTTTTCCAACTACAAATAGGCACATAAACCTCATGCTGCACTGCCAGTTACTTTTAGCTAACATAGGTGTGCTGTGTAAATGTAGCTACTGTTAAACAATAGACCAGGGCTGAGCATAAAACACACACAGAACAGAAACATAGAAACATCCAAAACACACTTTAGAACAATAAAACAAAGGGAAAAGGAGTCCTTCCCCAGATAGTAGGGGATTGCTTCTGTAGGCTATGCATCACAAAAATGAGGTAAAAAAGAAGGGGGAAAAAGGGGAAGAGGGAAAAAAAGAGCAAGTGACCAAACTCAGAAAGGGCTGGGAGCAATCCACAGCATCAGTAATATAATGATGTAAACAAAGAAAGGACTGTGCTGAAAAATAACACCTTTAAATCAAATAAAAAGACAAAATAATATGAAAACTTAACCTTGAATAGCTGTCTAAGTGTAGGACCTCTCAGTGTCTCACTATATAATAGCCAGTATTATAAATGTTCAAACTGGTGGTATTACAACATATGAACTCACTCTCCAGGTTTGCCAATCCTGTAATCCTCATCGCTGATTTAATATGTTGGTCACAAATGACAGGACTTCACCTGGGGAGAGAAAAGGTTTTTTTTTATCCTGTTTATGGACACCTGTAGCTTTGCTGGGAAAAGCATGGAGTATTCTGCGCCAATTTCTCTGAACCGCTGCTTCGCTTCATAAAACTCCTTATGCTGTCGGAGCACCATGGCAGACAAATCATGGTAGAAGGAGATCATTTACAGTTTATCAGTTACACTGCTCAGCTGCAACATGCCAACTTTATGCAGATGATGCAGTTATTTACACAGCTGCCAAGACTCCAGCACAGGCTGCAGATGTACTGTCTACAAGTATGGTTGATGTCCAAGAGTGGCTCCTCAAGAACCATCTATTGCTGAACCTTCAGAAAACAGTCTCAATGTGCTTTTCAATCAAAAAAATGTAACCTGCAACATTTTAAAGTTAATATACATGATCATGACATCAGTTTAGCTACAGAATTCAAATACCTTGGCATTGTACTAGATCCTCAACTCAAATTTAATCTTCATATAAAGAAAATTTCAAAAACAGTAAAAAAAAATCTGAACTGCTTTAAATTAATTAGATATTACATACCTTACGAAGCAGCTGCACTGTATATGCATTCTATGGTTTTTTCTCATATATCATACTGTTTGACAGTCTGGGCTCAAGCAGCCCCTTCCACAATAAGACATATAGGTTCATTATATAATCAAACCCTAAAAATCTTGGACAAAAAGCCCATTAGGTGGCATCACTGTAATGTTTTAAAAAAATACAACCTATTGAGTTTTGAGAGCTTCATTGACCTCTGTCTTCTGAAATTAACGTTCAAATGTTTCCATAAATCAGCACCCAAGCCACTTGCTGGTTTCGTCCAAAGACAGGACAGCAGCAGAGCCACCAGGAGTTCTGTTAACAATAACTGTAAAATATTCCACCGCAGAACCACATTTGGACAAACAGCTTTCTCTATAAAGGGCAGTCACATCTGGAACACAATGCCAAATGAAATTAAAATAATAACGGACTTTAAAACATTCACTAAAAATGTTAAAAACTGGCTGAAAAATAAACAAGAATGTACTCATGTATGAATTATTTGTCTGCAAAGTGAGAGTGAATGAAGGGAAGGAATAAATGTGTTTGTTTATAGTGAGTGACGGAGGGAGGAAGGCCTGAAATAGGCAAATGTGAGTTATGTTATATGTGTTAAATGTGAGTCAGGCTGTTATATTTGTGTATTTATAATATTTATGTTAAAGGTGAGTCAGGCTGTTATATTTGTGTATTTATAATATTTATAATATTTATAATTGTGTATTTATAATTTTTCTGCATTGATGTATGTGGTTATTGTGTATATTTTTATCTTGATTCTTTTTTCTAAAGCCCATCCAGGGACAAGAGTTGCAAATTAGCTAATAGCTATACACTCTATGTGCAACACATCAGATTGATTGTCTTTGATTAATTGTCTATGTTTATTGCACTGTCCCTGTCAAATAAACTAATCTACTACTAAAAAAAAAAAAAATTTTCCCCTCGTAAGTGATGTCGCCATTCACTGCTTTACGTCTTACCGCAGCCATCACCCTCTGTTTGTCAGGAAAAGTGTGGAATCAGATGATGACCAGGCATGGCCGCTGATCTGACCGGGCTTGGGTGCTAGTGAACGGTGAGCTCTTTCCAGCTTGATACGGCCTTTGCTGTCCACGTCAAGAAAAGTCGGGAGCCATTTCTCAAAAAAGGCCAGGCCGTTATTTCCCTCCATGTTCTCTGGTAGGTTAAAGATATGTTCTTTCTTCTCTCCCTGTTTTCCACTTCATCGATGTGTTCAGTCAGAGACTCCATTTTCTTTTCCAATGTTAAAATCTTAGCCGCTTAAGGCCCACTAGTTGTTTCTAGCTTTAGCAACCTAGCTTCAGCCTCATCCAGGTGATGTTTAGTCTCGTTTAACTCTTTGGAGTGTGTAAGAATTGTCTCGATCAGAGGGTCGAATTTGTTGTCGATGGCAGTCATTAGTTTGTTGGTCATCAGTTTGAAAGCTTTAGCAAGACCAGGTTCTAGTTCCATTTCACTGTCATCTTCTGCCTGTTTGCAACCACGCTGAGCTAGCGGTGTTGCTGTAGCATTGCTGTCACTGGCTTGCTGTCTCGATTTAGGCTGGCTTTTGGTCTTTGATGACAGCATTGTTTGGTGTTGTTTCATCCAATATTGTTTCAGGGACATATTACTACACAGGTAACAGTAAGAAGATCTATGTTCCAAGTGAGAATGTTGAATAAATTCCAGATGCTTACGGAGCTTCCCCCAAAACCGACCTTCTTCCAAGCTGCCATCACGTGACCCCAGGTGAAGATATTTTTAACGCTTTCATGGAGTTTGTTAACAAGAGCCAACTGCCTCTTTTCAAGCTCATCTCCATCACAACTGATGGTGCCCCAGCGATGGTAGGCCACACTAATGGGTTCATTGCATTGTGCAAACAAAGTGAATCTTTCCCAGACATCCTTAATTATCATTGTATTACTCACCAGCAAGCACTGTGTGGGAAGATTTTAAACATGAAAGAAGTGTAGTAATAGTGTGCTCAGCTTGCACCAGGAGTCTACAGAGAAGGTTGTTCAGGGCTCACTTGGAGGAGACAGGAGCTGAACACACAGACCTGCTGCTTCACACAGATGCAAGATGGCTTAGCAGAGGTAAATGTTTGGGAAGGTTCAGTGAGTTGTTGCCTGAAATCAAAGATTTTCTGAAGCTTTCCAAGCAAGCAGAATATGCACAGCTTGAGGACTGCCAGTGGCTTTTGGACTTAGTATTCCTGACAGATCTGACTGACGTGCTCAATGATTTGAATTTACAGCTCCAGGGTCAGGATAAACATATGATCAACATAATTAGTTCAGTGAATACATTTAAAAGCAAGCTGCAACTGCTTTCTAGTAGGCTGCAACTTACCTGCAAAACTTTCCTTACATGCAAGCAGAACTCCAGTGTCATGGCAAAGATTCTGCACAGATGGACAGTGCACAATATGAGGAGCAAGTTCAAAGCATCCTTTCAGAATTTGAGAAGCGTTTTACTGACTTTACATCCATTGAGACTGTTGCCATCTATCTGTGTTTAGCATTTGGGGAGGGCATCAATGTGGATTACACTGCTTCTAAAGTAGCATCACTGTTTCAACTGGATAGCTCTGCTGCTGAGAGTGAGATTCTCACACTGCAAAACTGCATAGAGATCAAATCCAGGGCAACACCTGGCATGAAAGGAGACTTCTGGAACCTACTGCTGGAACAAAAATATCCCAACCTCAGAAGATGTGCCTTGAACTTGACTGCACTTTTGAGATCAACGTATTTGTGTGAGACTGCTTTCTCTCACATGAAAATCATCAAGTCGAAGTACAGATCCACAATGACAGACATTCACCTTGTGGCCTGCCTAAGGCTTGCAAACAGCTCCTACTGCCCTGACTATGAGAAACTAGCTGCCTCCTCCCAGTGCCAAAGGTCCCACTGAGGTAAAGAAATACATTTATTGCAACTGCTTTGCAACTCACAAACTACTTTTTATATCTGAATGGGTTTTCTGTTTGTTGTGTGCGTATTAAATGTGTAGATGGACAATGGATATGGCCTATGTGAACTGGTAGATCTCAACAGGCTCACAACTTTAAAAGTAGATCTTTGTTCAAAAAAAGTTGGGCACCACTGCACTACTCCATCCATCTGGACCATCCAGGGTTTCACGGCACTCATCAGTAAACAAGACTGTTTGAAAATTTAGTCTTCATGTATTTCTTGGCCCACTGCAACCACTTCTGCTTGTGAGCATTGGTTAAGGGTGGCCGAATATTAGGTTTATGTACCACTGCAAGCCTCTGGAGGATCATACAGCTTGAGGTTTGTGGGACTCCAGAGCCACCAGCAGCTGTTTGCTGCTTTGTAATGGCATTTTAGTACCTGCTCTCTTAATCTGATGAATTTGTCTGGCAGAAACCTTCCTCATTTTGCCTTTATCTGCACAAACCCTGGCTGCACGGTGGCGCGGTGGTTTAGCACTGTGGCAGCACAGTTTTACCCTGGGCCGGGGGACCGCGGGGATCATGAGATCGTGGGTTCGATCCCAGCCCCCGACCAACATTGAGCTGTGTGGAGTTTGCATGTTCTCCCCGTGTTGCACGGGTTTACTCCGGGATTTCTCCGGTTTCCTCCCGCACACCAAAAACATGTAGGTTTAGGGCGCTCGCGCACGCAGCGACCAGCAGCCAGTGGCTTGTCACCAGACTGCAAACCAAATCTACCTACGGGTACAAATAAGTAACAAAAAAAAAAAACAAAAAAAACCCCGTCTGTGCTCTGAATCAGCCACAAATTTCTTCACAGTACAATGATCGTGCTTAAGTTTTCGTGAAATATCTAATGTTTTCCTACCTTGTCCAAGACATTGCACTATTTGACACTTTTTGGCAGCAAAGAGACCCTTTTCTTTCCCATATTGCTTGAAACCTGTGGCATGCTTAATAATGTGGAACATCCTTCTTAAGTAGTTTTCCTTTAATTGGGTTCACCTGGCAAACACTTTATGACAGGTGTCTGAGATTGATATCAGTGATCCAAAGAACCCTGAGACACAATACCATCATTGAGTTTAATTGAAAAACAAAAAACTGAATGTTTATGATGCTAAAATGCTATTTGCATAATAATTTGAAATACGGTGTAATTAAATAAAATTGTGGTTTATATTAATCATATATCCCATAACCTACATATGCATAAGCATATTAGAATGTTTGGTGATTACATATGTGCAACGACCTCACGCCTCAGAACAGGACAAGAGGTCTCAACCGCCAGCAAAGATCAAAGAGCATCCGAGGCGCAGCGGTGGAGATCAGATCGATCGCCCTGACTTCCCAGGGCCAGGTGGAGGAGACAGAGGACAATGGAGGAGATCGATCGCCCTGACCACCCAGGGTCAGGTGGAGGAGTCGGAAGACAAAGGAGGGGGGATTAAGCTAATGTGGGATGTCAGCTTTGATATGCAATGTCTTTTCTTATGTGTAGGTATAAGTATGTAGGTCTGAATGTGTTCGACCTCTTATTCTGCTTCTGCACTGAGATGAGACTTGTTAGAGGAGCAAAGCTGATAATAAACTTTGGTTTATAAATCACATCGCCTCGTTATTCCAAGCTCTTCTACAAAAATAATTAAAATGAACTTCATTAATTTCCATGTGTTTTGAGATATAACTGCAGGGAGACACAGCATGGGGGCTGAAGGGCCGCATGCGGCCCCGGGGCCATGGGTTGCTGACCCCTGCTCTAGAGTGAGCTCTTTGCTTCTACCCATGAGTTTTTGGGTTTTTTTGAGTTCTTTGTTGTATGACGATCTGATACAGACCGTTTTAAGGGTTATCAGTCAGGACTTAACCAGCTGAAATTAATTTGCACTGATGGGGGATAGGATGGCTTTCTAAATTCTGATGGATTTCAGCTGGTTTCTTGGCTTTCTATGCCCGTTTGCACTGCTTTTTCTTCATGTGTTCAATACTTATTCCCTGTGTTATTCCACTTTATTAAATATAACTTGTTTTGTGAACACAGTTGCCTTGATTTTTTTGTATGTATAGATTACTTGGGTTATTACTGATATCTGGTGAAAATCTCTAGTCAATGGCTCCATCAGAAATATGTTTAATGAGAAAAATGTTGACATATTAAATGCTTACTCCCTGCTGTGTATATATAAATACACACACACACACACACACACACACACACACACACACACACACACACACACAAACACAGAGAGCGAGTGGAGAAAATAAGTACTGAACACGTCTGAAAGCTGTTATTACCAACAAAGGCTTTTCTACTAAATATTAAATGAATTTCACCAAGCATGTTCAATACTTATTCCCTGTGTCATTCCACTTTATTAAATATAACTTGTTTTGTTAACACAGTTGCCTTGATTTCTTTGTATGTATGGATTACTTGGGTTGATACTGATACCTGGTGAAAATCTCAGGTCAATGGGTCCATCAGAATGAATATATGAATAACTCTGCCATTGCCGGTCCCAAGCCCAGATGAGAAAGCGAGCAAAGTTGGGGCAGGGTTAGCAGCTCTGTCCCATAAAAACCCACCACTACGAATGCCAATCATATTAAGGCGGGGCCCTCACGGGCTTGGCATCAACCTCATCCTCGGTGTCATGCTGTCACGCGTAACCTGCAAGGGAGGGGATCCCCTGATTTCCCACCAGTGCAGCCGCCACCCATCGACACCATCAGAAATCCCATTCGCATTGCCACCTGGAACATCCTGACCCTAAATGAACCCAGCCACCCTCAGCTTCTTGCCTCCGAGGTCACCCATCTCAATGTCTCCATTGCCGGTCTTCAGGAAGTCAGGTGAACACAGGACAGTGAGACAACAGTGGACGAATACGAGATCATGTGGAGCAACAATGACACCCACCGCACCCAAGTCATGGCCATTGCCATCCACCAAAGGTATGTGACTTCCCTCACCATCTGGAAGCCACTGGGTCCTCACTTGCTATATGCTCGCTTGTGACACTCTTTTGGCTACTTTTCCATCTTTGTGGCCTACTCCCCCACAAACGTTGCCAATGACCAAGCCAAGGATATGTTTTACACACAGCTGCATTTCCCACCACAACATCACCATTATCCTATAGAACATGAGTACCACCATGGGCCCCGACAGGAACGGCTTGGAACACATCATCGGACCATTCCCGTCTGATGTCACCAACAAAAATGGTGACCGTATGCTGGAGGTGTGCACCACACACAATCTGAAAATCCTGGGCACCTGGTTCCAGCATCATCAAATCCACCGCACCACCTGTTACTGTAACACTGGTGCTACATCCAAGACCATTGACCACATCTTGGTCAGTGGACGCTGGAGAGTTGCCACTGACTGCTGTGTCTACCGCAGCGCTGAGCTGGGGCGGACCAACCATCGACTCCTCGCCGCCACTGTCTGCCTCCACCTCTGCCGCAATGCCCCTCCTGGCCCTGCCCGTCGCCGCCCCCCAGACAACGAGAAGCTTTACACCCCTTTGTTTTCCCGCCATGACTCCACTGAGGTTACGAACAATTTTGCTGCTCTTGACCATCCAGAGAGCCTTGAGGATGCCTGGGAGCAGATTACCACCACTCTCACTCTGGCTGCCACAAATGTCCTTGGCAATCGCCACCAGAGGATTCAGCTATGGATCTCTGACGCCTCCCTGGAGCTGATCGATCAATGCCATGAAGCCAGACTCCAGGGGAAGGACAATTACCACAAGCTGAATACAGAGAGATGCCACAGCCTGCAGCACAATGAAGCCACTTGGCTCCACCGTATCGCCGACAAGGCCAACAACAGTTTCCAAGTGGGGAACCTCTGGTCTGCCTACCGGTCCAACAAGAAGTCACGCCAGAAAGAAACAGCAGTCTTCATCCCCCTGCTAGCCACTAACATAACCGGCACTAACTGACATAACTGACATAACTAGCATAAGCCTCATCACGGATCCGACGACCAAACTCCAACAATGGCGGGAGCACTACATGAGCATCCTCTGCAAGCCCCTTCCTCCTACCTCGGACAAGCTGCAGCAGTATGCCCATGTGGGCATTGAAGACAACTCACTCAGCCTAGGCCCACCCTGAACCAGTGAGCTGTCAGATACCATCAAGAAGGTCCCCTCTGGGCGAGCCCCCGGTGCTGATGGAGTTACAGCAGAGATGATGAAAGCTGCCCTCACTTCTGTCATCCCTCGGCTGGAACATCTGTGTCATTCTGGCCTTCCTCAAGAACAAGGGTGACCGTCAGACCACAGCCAGCTATCGTCCCATCATGCTGCTCTCCATCCAAGATAATCACCGCTGTCATCCTGAGCTGCATCCATCCCTTGCTTCTCCCCAAGCGCCGCCCCCAGCAGGCCGGCTTCACCCCTTGCTGGTTCACAGTGGACTGCATCCTTGCCTATAGTGTCCTAGTGCAGTAACGGCAGAAATATTACCAAAACTCTTTATGCGGGCTATGCCGACCTCAAAACTGCCTTCGACTCCTGAGACAGGAACGCCCTCTGACAACTCCTCCGCAGCACTGAAGTCCCGTCCAAGTACATCAACATTCCCCGGGACCTTGACTCCAACACCACGTGCAGGGTACACGCTGAGGGTGACATATCAGACCCTTTTTGTCACCACCTCAGGAGTCCAGCAGCGATGCGCCGCCACGCCAAACTTCTTTAATGCTGTAGTTGACTACTGGGTCAAGAACGCCACGGAACGCTGCCCCAATCTCGGAATTGACTTCCACTCCCACTTCACAGACCTGTGCTAAGCAGACAACGTGGTGCTTTCACCACGCAAACAGACATGATTGCCAAAGCACTGGAGTTGCTTGCAGAGGAAGCATTGCCCCTGGACTTCACCATCAGCAGGGCAAAGACAAAGATCCAGTTGCTGTCAGATTTCTTGCCACCACCACCATAAGTCATCACCATCAATAATGAGCTGGTTGAGATTGCCAATGACTTTGTTTATCTCAGATCTAAGATCACCAGCTCCTGCTTGTCAGACCCAGAGATTACTTGCCGCCTGCAGCTGTCTTGCAGTGCTTTCAGCCACCTACAGAGAGTCTGGCGGAGTGGGAAGAGCCGCACATCCACAAAGTTGCGAATCTTCAGCACCTGTGTGGTCCCTGTCCTCCTTTATGGGTCTGAGACCTGGACTCTCTCCACCACAACTATAGGCCATCTGGATACATTCCACCAGACCTGCCTCTGTAACATCCTTGGCATCCGATGGTTCCACCACATCACAAACGATGAGGTCTAGAGGAGGGCTGGCTGCCCCATCCCCATCTCCATAGTCATCAGAAGGGGGAGGCTGCGGCTCCTCAGCCACATGGCCGGGTTGGATGATGGGATTCCAACCAAGCAGGCCCTCTCCACCAGCACTCGTCTCCCAGCTTCTCTGATTCATCCTCCAGACTGCACAGTTCGCCCCGGGATCACTCCAGCCCCATAAGTTTCATGATCGCCTTTCCCCTTGTGCTGACAGCAGTCTGTGGCACTAGGCTTTCCCTTTAACCGGGCTGTAGAGCATCCGGCAGGCGCCCTGTATGTCTGGTGGCCTTAATTTCATCAGTTGCATTTCTCTGTATTTTTGTGCTCAACTGGACTTGTGATTTTGTGGGGAAATCTAATAAAATGGCACAATCTACTTCCGCTATTGGGTTTTTCATTCCTCCCCTCGGGCGCAGTATAATGGCACACGAGGGATTGTGACAGTTTGTGGTAAAATTGTGACTTTGTATTCCATTCATATATACAGTATCTCACAAAAGTGAGTACACCCCTCACATTTTTTGTAAATATTTTTGTAAATATTTTATTATATCTTTTCATGGGACAACACTGAAGATATGACACTTTGATACAACGTAAAGTAGTCAGTGTACAGCTTGCATAACCGTGTAAATTTGCTGTCCCCTCAAAATAACTCAACACACAGCCATTAATGTCTAAACAGCTGGCAACAAAAGTGAGTACATTCCTAAGTGAAAATGTCCAAATTGTGCCCAAATTGTCAATATTTTGTGTGGCCACTGTTATTTTCCAGCACTGCCTTAACTCTCTTGGGCATGGAGTTCACTAGAGCGTCACAGGTTGGCCCTGGAATCCTCTTCCACTCCTCCATGACAACATCATGGTGTTAGAGACCTTCCACTTCTCCACCTTCTGTTTGAGGATGCCCCACAGATGCTCAGTAGAGTTTAGGTCTGAAGACATGCTTGACCAGTCCATCACCTTTACCCTCAGTTTCTTTGGCAAGGCAGTGGTCATTTTGGAGGTGTGTTTGGGGTGGTTATCATGTTGGAATACTGCCCTGTGGCCCAGTTTGCAAAGGGAGGGGATCATGCTTTGCTTCAGCATGTCACAGTACATGTTGGCATTCATGGTTTCCTCAATGAACTGTAGCTCCCCAGTGCCGGCAGCACTCATGCAGCCCCAAACCATGACACTCCCACCATCAGGTTCAGGTTCAGGTTACTTTATTTGTACCCGTAGGTAGATTTGTTTTGCAGTCTGGTGACATCCATATTTACAAGCCACTAATTACATTCAACATAGACACAAACACAGGCACACATGAAGCTGACTATAAACATGATAAAAATACTCAAGGCTCCATCAATCAGGGTATAAAAAGACAAAGAGATGAGGGAAAAACCAGAGGTAAGAGAGAAGGGTCATATTAAAAGTTAAAAACTAGTCAAAGAGGTTAAAAAACTCAAAGGTCTAAAACCCAATAAAATATTTAGAACCCAAGTGACATCCTACAAAAATAAGTAAATATAAAATGAAGTTAATAAATAGGTACCTAAATTATGTACAATATATTTTTACAGCTTGTTCAATTCTTTGACAGCAGCAGGGACAAAGCTGTTTTCGTAGCGCTGGGTTCTACTTTTTGGGAGAGCAAACCTCCGTCTTGAGGGAAGAAGCTGAAAGTGGCAGTGCAAAGGGTGGGAGTCAGCATTTAAAATGGAGGTAGCCATCCTCTGTACTTGTCTGGTGTACAGGGATGTCAGGCTCAGCTGTGGCTCACCAAGCAAACGACTGGACCATCTAACTACCTGATCCAAGGATTTCCTCTGTTTCAGTTTTATCTGACCAAACCATGACACTAAAGAAAAGGATAAAACAGATTCAATAAAAGCTCGATAAAACATTGTCATTATGGTTCGGTCAACTTGGAAGCGTGCAAGTTTTCTCAAGCAATGCAAATGTTGCTTCATGCTTTTGTTGCATCATGTTGCATAATGTTGCATCATGCTTGACTATAGGCAAGACACACTTGTCTTTGTACTCCTCACCTGGTTGCCGCCACTCATGCTTGACACCATCTGAATCCAATAAGTTTATCTTGGTCTCATGAGACCACAGGACATTGTTCCAGTAATCCATGTCCTTAGTCTGCTTGTCCTCAGCCAACTGTTTGCGGACTTTCTTGTGCATCACCTTTAAAAGGGGCTTCCTTCTGGGACGACAGCCAATGCAGACCAATTTGATGCAGTGTGCAGCGTATAGTCTGAGCACTGACAGGCTGACCCCCCAGCGCTTCAGCCTCTGGAGCAATGCTGGCAGCACTCATGCGTCAACCTCTGGATATGACACTGAGCATGTGCACTCAACTTCTTTGGTCGACCATGGCGAGGCCTGTTTTGAGTGGAACCTGTCCTGTTAAACTGCTGTGTGGTCTTAGCTACAATGCTGCAGCTCATTTTCAGGCTGTTGGCAAATCTTCTTACAGCCTAGGCCATCTTTATATTGAGTAACAATTCTTTTTTTTCCAGATCCTCAGAGAGTTCTTTGCCATGAGGTGCCATGTTGAACTTCCAGTGACCAGTATGAGAGAGTGTGAGAGCGATAACACCAAATTTAACACACCTGCTCCCCATTCACACCTGAGACCTTGGAACACTAATGAGTCAAATGACAGCGGGGAGGAAAAATGGCTAATTGGGCACAATTTGGAAATTTTCACTAGGCATGTACTCACTTTTGTTGCCAGCGGTTTAGACATTAATGACTGTGTGCCGAGTTATTTTGAGGAGACAGCAAATTTACACTGTTAAACAGGCTGTACACTGACTACTTTACATTGTATCAAAGTGTCATATTTTCAGTGTTTTCCCATGAAAAGATATAAAATATTTACAAAAATATGAGGGGTGTATTGACTTTTGTGAGATACTGTATTATATATATATATAAGATAAGATAAGATAAGATAAGCCTTTATTAGTCCCACAACGGGGAAATTCCAGGATTGCAACAGCACAGGGATAGCAACACTTAGAGCAACAATCAGAAGGCAAGAAAAAAACAAGCAAGCAAGAGCAGCTAATATGTTCCTAGTTGTATGCCGGAGGGGACCATTGTGTAAGTCTATTGCATCTTTTGCATTCAAAAAACTATTAGTTTGTTACGTCTTTTTGCTATCTCTGCGAGCAGCCCTGCTTAGGTTGTACAGTCTGACAGCCGTTGGTAGGAAGGACCTACGAAACCTCTCAGTTGTGCACCTGGGATGATGTAGTCTGCTGCTAAATGAGCTCCTCAGTGCATCCAGTATGTCCTGCATAGGGTGGAACTCGGACTCCAGCAGAGATGACAGTTTAGCCACCGTCCTTCTCTCTCCTATCTCCTCCATCGGATCAAGACGCTGCCCCAGGACAGAGCTAGCTTTCTTAATCAGTTTGTTCAGTCTCTTCCTATCGGCTGCAGTAATGCCACTGCCCCAGCAGACCACTCCAAAAGTGATGGCTGATGCCACCCCCGTGTCATAGAATGACTTCAGCAGCGCCCCTTGTACACCAAAAGACCTGAGTCTCCTCAGCAGGAACAGCCTGCGCTGTCCCTTCTTGTAGAGTGCGTCAGTATTGTGTGACCAGTCTAGTTTATTGTTCAGATGAACACCCAGGTACTTATAGGATGTCACCATCTCGATGTCTGTTCCCTGTATATTTACTGGTGCTGTGAGGGGCTGCCCATGCCTGCGGCAGTCCACCACCAGCTCCTTAGTTTTCCTCGCGTTGATCTGGAGGCAGTTCCGATGGCACCAGTCCACGAAGTCCTGGATAAGCCCTCTGTACTCAGCTTCATCTCCATTGGAGATGAGGCCAACGATCGCAGAGTCATCAGAGAACTTCTGTAGATGGCAGTGTGTTGTGTTGTGTGAGAAGTCCGCAGTATAAAGAGTGAACAGGAAGGGAGCCAGCACCGTTCCCTGGGGGGCCCCCGTGCTACTGATGATCGTGTCGGACACACAGTCCCGGGTTCTCACAAACTGAGGCCGGTTCGTGAGGTAGTCCAGGATCCATGATGACAGGTGCTGGTCCACCCCTGCTCGCAGCAGCTTGTCCTTCAGGATCATCGGTTGGATGGTGTTGAAAGCACTGGAGAAGTCAAAGAACATGATCCTCACCATATTCCCGGGCTTCTCCAGGTGGGACAGAGAACGGTGAAGGAGGAAGATCACCGCATCCTCCACCCCAATGCCATGCTGGTAGGCGAACTGGAGTGGATCCATCGCTGGTTCCACCAGGGGGCGGAGGTGAGCAAGGAGCAGTCTCTCCAGGGTCTTCATCAAGTGGGACGTCAAGGCCACCGGTCTGTAGCTGTTCAGGTCTTTGGGGTGGGAAGTTTTTGGTACAGGTACCACACAAGATGTTTTCCACAGCTGTGGTACCCTCCCCAGTTTCAGGCTCATGTTGAAGATATACGTCACAATCCCACACAGCTGGTCTGCACAGGACTTGAGGAGCTTTGCGCTGATGCCGTCCGGTCCCGGCGCCTTCCTCGCTTTGATCTTCCTCAGCTCCGTCCTCACCTGGGTCTCGGTCAGGGTCAGGATGGGGGGCTGTGTGTTGGGAGTGGGGGGGTGTTGGTGGAGTGGGGAGTGGGCAGCAGGACTTGATTTCTTTAGAGGCAGCAGTGGTTGTTGTGCAGACAGGGGGGAGGGCGGCTGGTCAAATCTATTGAAAAACAGATTCAGGTTGTTCGCCCACTCCCCGCCCCCCGTGGCCTGGGGGGAGGTATTCTGGAGCCCCGAGATGGTTTTGAGGTTTCTCCAGACCCCGCTGATGTCGCTCTGTTGCAGCTCGTCCTCCATCTTCTTCCTGAAGCTGTCCTTGCCTTCTCTGATCTTTCTCCTCAGCTCCCTCTGTACGGACTTCAGCATCTCCCTGTTCCCCGACCTGAAGATCCTCTTCTTCTCTCTCAGAAGTGTTTTTATCTCAGGGTTGATCCAGGGTTTGTTGTTTGAGTGACGCCGTATGGTCTTGGTGGGAACGGATTTGTCCACACAGAAGCTGAGGTAGCCCGTGAAGGTGTGAATGAGGCCATCGATGTCCTCACCATGTGGATCGCAGAGCTGCTTCCAGGCGGTGGCTATATATATATATACAGTATATATATATATATATATATATATATATATATATATATATATATATACTGTATACATATATATATATATATTGTGGAAGATGTGAAAATGATGAGGCAGCGTTCTTTCTCAGAGTCAGCTTTATTCACATCTTCATCATTTCAAAGCAGAAAAAAGAGAGAGTATGAAACAGTAACTCTCGTCCTTAAATATCAGGGACTTCACACCTCATAGATCACATGTCCCACAGACCACCTTGCATAATAAAGACAGTCACAATGCATTTCACCACCTGGCATAATAAAGACAGTCGCAATGCATTTCCCTCCATGATATCACTTCCACTGTCTCTCACGCATCCTTTAATCGACCCCCCACAGTCTCCAGCCTTGCATAACAAGGCTAAGCTTCCTGCCTTTGTTCTGACCTGAAATGCGAGTCACAGAACCGGTCCAACAGGTCCATTGAGTGTTCACCACACAAGCCCCCCCAGCATTTTAGAAAAACAGAACAACAAGAAAATAACCACATGCATGCCGTGATAGCATCAATACACATCAGTCCACATGCTGGTAGGCTTCAGCCTCCTGCCGAATCTGCTGTAGCTGGGGTTCACAGTCTCTGCGGCGCTGTCCCGCTGGGGATTTGCCGTCTGGGGGCAGAAACCCTTTGTCAGTCTCTGCGGGTGTTCTGGGGAAACATTGCTTTGGGAAACATTACTGTGTGAAACCCTCCGTGGTGGTCTACCTCGCCGCGGGGCCTTTGCCAACAGCACTTCCTCCTCTGCCACCACAAAAGCGGGTTTAAGTCTGTCTATGCCAATTTTCTCTTTCCTACCCCCCAAATCTAGCAAAAACTGCTTGTCCCCTTCGTGCTAACAAAAACAAACTGCGTTCTTCAAAGTTTTAGGCACAAAAACGCGCGGAAAACTGTGGTGCGCGGGGCCGGGCAGCGTGCTTGATTCTATGTTACTCCGCAAAAGCTGAGACGGGGAGGCGTTTGGCGCAGGGTTATCTGGGAGAAACTCCCCAAGCAGCCGGAGTGGCTGCGCAAACACGAGCTCCGCTGGGGAGGCTTCTAGATCCTCTTTAGGTGTAGAACGCAACCCCAATAACACCCATGGTAACTTGTCAACCCAATTTGTATCCGTCAGTGACGCTCTGAGAGCCGCTTTCAATGACCTATGAAAACGTTCGCATAACCCGTTAGCCTGCGGATTGTACGCGGTTGTGCGGTGAATTGTGACACCCAGGCTGCGGGCCATTGTCGACCAAAGCTCGGAAACAAATTGAGGGCCTCTGTCGGACGTAATGTCCGACGGAATGCCGAAGCGCACCACCCAAGCTGTTAAAAACGGCGAGCCACTTCCTCGGCCGTGGTTGATGCCAGCGGGACCACTTCCGGCCAGCGCATGGTGCGGTCCACCATTGTCAGAAGATGTGTGCACCCCTGTGACAGCGGGAGGGGTCCAACGAGGTCCACATGAACGTGATCGAACCTCTTGGCCGGAATGTGAAACGGTTGCAAAGGAGCTCTCGTGTGCCTGTGTGCTTTGGCTCGTTGACACGCCGTGCAGGCTGCTGCCCACTCTTTGACCTGTTTGCGGAGGCTCGGCCAAACAAATTTCTCTCCCACCATTTTGACCGACGCACGCACTCCAGGGTGCGCCAAAGAATGAACCGAGTCAAAAACGTGGCAGCGCCACGCGGCCGGTACTACTGGACGCGGCCGTCCAGTGGAGACATCACAGATTAGGGGGGGCATACCGTCTTGCAGCACCCTGCTCTCCAGCCTTAACCCTGTTGGTCCAGACTGGAGCGCGCACACATCTGCGTCATTAACCTGCTCTGTGGCCATGGCTGCATAATCTAACCCTGCGCTGACTGGGGCCGCCACAGCGCGCGAGAGGCAATCTGCCACTACATTGAGTTTGCCCACCACATGCTGAATATCAGTGGTAAACTCTGATATCGCGGCCAGCTGTCTCTGCTGCCGGCCTGACCACGGTTCCGAGACCTTGGCCATCGCGAATGTTAGCGGTTTGTGATCAACAAACCCGGTGAAAGCGCGTCCTTCCAGCCAGAACTGAAAGTGGCGGATGGCCAAATGGAGAGCGAGCAGCTCCCTGTCGAACGCGCTGTATTTACGTTCGCTATCACGCAAGGTCCTGCTGAAAAATGCGAGGGGCTGCCAAACCCCGGCTACATGTTGCTCCACGACCGCCCCTATGGCCACATCTGACGCGTCAGTGGTGAGTGCTATGCGGGCCGTTGGGTCTGGGTGTGCCAACAACGCAGCCTTTGCCAAGGCTGCTTTAACCTCCGAGAATGCTTGGTCCCGCTCCGGGGACCACTCGATCTTATTCGCGGGTTTCTTTTTTTTTGAGCGCGGCATACAGCGACTACATGAGTTGCGCCGTGCGGGGGAGAAAACGGTTATAAAAATTCACCATTCCCAAAAACTCCTGCAACGCCCTGACTGTCTGCGGCCGGGGAAAATCTGCCACAACGCGCACTTTGTCAGGCAGCGGAACTGCTCCTTCGGGGGAGACGCGGTGTCCTAAAAAATCGATCTGCGCCACCCCGAACTGACACTTCGCTGGGTTGATTATTAACCCGTGATCTCCCAACCTTCGGAAAACTGTGGCCAGGTGTTTTTCATGTTCGTCTTCGGACGCGCTGGCTACTAAAATATCGTCCAGGTAGATGAACACGAAAGGGAGATCGCGAAGCACCGCATCCATCATGCGTTGGAACGTCTGAGCAGCCCCTTTAAGTCCGAATGGCATGCGTAAAAACTCAAATAAACCAAACGGAGTTATTAACGCTGTTTTGGGTATGTCCTCAGCGCGCACTGGGACTTGGTGGTAACCGCGGACCAAGTCTATTTTAGAAAAAATGCGCGCCCCTGCCAAATGAACCAAGAAATCTTGGATATGTGGGATTGGGTAGCGGTCGTGCGCTGTAACGTTGTTTAACCTGCGAAAATCCCCGCAAGGGCGCCATGATCCGTTAGCTTTCGGGACCATATGTAGGGAGGAAGCCCACGGACTGTTTGAACGTCGGATAATGCCCAACCTCTCCAGGTTGGCGAACTCCTCGCGCGCTATGGCCAGCTTAACTGCATCCAAGCGCCGAGCTTTTGCAAAAATGGGCGGTCCGGTAGTGGTAATAAAATGCTCCACCCCATGCTTAGCGACTGTTGCCGAAAATGTGGGGACCGTGAGTGCTGGGAACTGAGTGAGCAGTGTGTGGAACTTACCACCTGCTGTTGTGACGTTGGCTTGTGCTGTAGGCGGGGCCACTCACGCTGCACAGGGGATAGAATCAAAAGAAAATGCATTAACCAGGTGCCTGTTAGCGAGATCAACCAAAAACCCATGTGAGCACAAAAAATCAGCCCCCAGCAAATTGAAATTTACTGTTGCTACAACAAAAGTCCACTCATATGCACGGCCGTGTAGAGACAGAAGCAGAGTCTTCTCACCAAAGGTCTTAATCTCCGAGCCGTTCGCTGCTGTCACCAGGGGACCTCCGGAACCCGCCAGTCTGTCCGCGTAGGAAGGAGTGATGAAACTCAACTGGGAGCCTGTGTCGACGAGGAACTGCCTCCCTGAGTGTGCGTCCGACAAGTAGAGCAGCTTGCTCTCTTCCCCAAGGGCTGCGGCTGCTACCGACCCCCGGTCTTGGCGTTTCCCGAACGCCCGAACTGGCACGGCGGTACACACTTGCGTGCCCTCTCTGCAAAGCGGCGATGGTAGAAGCAAAAGATGTCCGGTCCACGCTCCCTGGCCCTTGCCGCCGCCGTCGTCGGTGAGTCTGGCACTGCTGTCTCTGGCCTCCTGTCGTCTGCGGTCGTCGCGCCGAGTTCCGCTGCAGCGGCCGTGGCTGCGCGCCGCTTGGCGGCGTTGACAATCTGCTGCTGTCCTCTCGGCCCAGCGCGCGGTACTCCCGTAGGACCAACAGTGGCGAACTGGCCAGAGCCGCTCTCGCTGCTGACGGTAGAGTCCTGAGGAAGAGGTGGGTGAAAATGAAGTGATCATCGTCAGAGTCTTTCAACCTCAACAACTTCTCCATCAGGCTCGCTGGCATGTCATTTTCCCCCTCCGTCAGCGCCAGGAGCCTCTCTGCTCGCTTTTCCGCCGAGGGGGTGAATTGCTGGATGAGTGCAGCCTTCAACACGCCATATTTGTCGCTCTCCGGCGGCTGGTCGATCAGGCTCTCCACATGCTGGGCCGTGTTGTTGTCCAGCTTTGCGACTACGTGGTAGAATTTCGTGACATCTACCGATATCCCCCGGAGGTTGAACTGCGCCTCAACTGCGTTGAACCAGGAGCGCGGATTGTTCTGCCAGAAGTGCGGTAGCTGGACTGTAGCGGCGCTCACTTGGCTGGGGGCTCCTGACGCGGCTGGCCCGGGGGAATTTCTTTCTTCCATGATACGTCTCAGGGTCACCAGTGTGGAAGATGTGAAAATGACGAGGCAGCGTTCTTTCTCAGAGTCAGCTTTATTCACATCTCCATCATTTCAAAGCAGAAAAAAGAGAGAGTATGAAACAGTAACTCTCGTCCTTAAATATCAGGGACTTCACACCTCATAGATCACATTTCCCACAGACCACCTTGCATAATAAAAACAGTCACAATGCATTTCACCACCTGGCATAATAAAGACAGTCACAATGCATTTCCCTCCATGATATCACTTCCACTGTCTCCCACGCATCCTTTAATCGACCCCCCACAGCCTTTTTTCTGACCTGAAATGCGAGTCACAGAACCGGTCCAACAGGTTCCATTGAGTGTTCACCACACAATATACGTATATACAGTGTGTATGTGTGTGTGTGTGTGTGTGTGCGTGTGTGTGTGTTTACTCTGGTTTCCTCCCACATGCCAAAAACATACAAGTTAGGTTAATTGGCATCAAACTGGGGATTCTAAATTGTCCTTAGGTATGACTGTAAGAGTGAATGGTTGTCTGTCTCTCTGTTTTGGCCCTGCCATGGACTGACGATCTGTCCAGGGTGTACCCTGCCTCTCCCCCAAAGATGCTGGGATAGGCTCTAGCCCCCACCCCCCCCCGACCCGAAAAGGATTAAGCGGAAGAAGATGGATGGATGGATGGATGGATGAATGGAATACTGTATGTGGGCAAGCGCTGGTAGATGATCCAACTTCAAAAACAGCAGGGATGGATTATTTATATACATATGTGTGTGTGTGTGTGTGTGTGTGTGTGTGTGTGTGTGTGTGTGTGTGTGTGTGTGTGTGTGTGTGTGTGTGTGTGCGTGCATGTGTGTAATATGATCTCTCAATGATGGAACTTGTGTTGCCTTGCTCCTTGAGAGTTCGTTGACAGTTTGTTGAGAGATTGCCTCCCTGTGGTGATCATTGAGGGATTTTTTTTGACTGAGTCAAAACTTTGAGGACTATGGAGATCACTCAACAAATTCTCAGTGATCACCGATGTTTAAAGAGGGGTTTAGTACTCATCATCTCTTAGAACTTTTCACATGAACCCTTCTGTATCACCTTCATGAAACAGAAGTTCTGTAGTCACCACATCTCACAGCAGATTAGACTAAACGAACTACCTTCAGACTAGTAAATGGAATTTGATGCTAAATGAAAAAATGAGAGAGAATTTAGGGAAAAAATTATCCATCCATCCATCCATCCATCCATCTTCTTCCGCTTAATCCTTTTTGGATCACGGGGGGTCTGGAGCTTATCCCAGCATCTTTGGGCAAGAGGCAGGGTACACCCTGGACAGATCGCCAGTGGAAAAAATTATGCAATGGAAAATCATCTGAACGTCTGTTAAGCACAAGATCTCTTGAATGGCCTCATATGTGCAAAAGAACCTGTATTAACCTGATTAAGCAAGAGCACATGTACAGCCTCAAGTGCTGGTATAGTTGCATCTTCCTTGTGCTGATGGAAGGCTAAATGTGGCAGAAACAGCAGTGTGCAGCAGTAAAAGCCAGTTATTAACTTTATGAGGATCCTTCGCTCTTTGTACATATTATTAATGCTCTTTGTAGTCAGAAGTGGCATAAAGCAATAACCTGCCTGCCTACCTTTGTGACTAACTTTCAGTGAAGGCTATGCTGACTATGTACTCAAAGTTTCACTTTTGGCAGTAAAATCAGTATTTTAGCCAGGATCACATATCATGTGATAAAATCCTGTTTTCCCCACATTACCATAGCGATAGGTCTTCAAATAAAATACCGTCTCATTACCTGTGACAAAGATGATATGTGATGACTCACTGCAGGCTTTTTTTTTTTTTTTTTTTTTGGCCGCTAGCAGGATGTACAAACACTACTGGACAGATTTTTATGAAATTTTTATTCAAGGTGACCCTGGGCCCAAAGATGAGCCTAGGGGCAGATCTGGATTATTATGTACATTCTGGATCATTTGATCATTTTTTTTAACATTGTGAGATAGGATTGCTTCTTATTTTTATGTGTGCAGCTTCCCATTCATTCATTCATTCACAGTTGTTTCTGTGCTTATTGTACTCCCAGAACCATTCATATTCTATCAGCCACTGAAGTCACACACCCCCGTTCACCACTGATGATGTATTTCATTTTTTCTTTCAGACGATTTCACAGTTAGCTCAGGCTGAAGCTAGCAGCTAGCAGCTAACATTAGCAATATGGTACTGTATCAACAACTGACCTCAGCAGTGATGAAAGAAGGAGGATGGGGTGAACTGAGGCTCATAGGCTTTTAAAAAGACATGCAGTGAAACTAGCCATTCTGAAGAAGGCTGCGAAAAATGGGTCAAAATGGTCCTCAATTATTAAACCCTGAGGCATTTTGACCAAAGCATGTCACAGACATTTCATTAAGACCTCTGGGAACTGTGTCAATGTGTGAAAAAAATTCCATCAGATGTCCCCTCTAAAATGCGAATATAACACAAAGCAGCTAACCTTAAAAAGTTACCATTGTCATTGTAATAGTATTAACTTCCTGATGAAATTAATCATCTGTAAGTTCAGACCATTAGCAATAATGATTTTTAAAAAGTGCCACATTTCAATCTGATGTGTAGTGAATGTTGTGTGTGTGTGTGTGTGTGTGTGGCCCTAGTGGCTTGCTGTACCTGCCCTGAGTGTGACATCGGGTAGGCTATGGCCAGACTGTATATAGTTGTGTGTTCTCTAATAAAGAGTCAGTTCGCTGCATGGCATAAGTCTGACTGTGACCATTACTACATACATAACATTTTGGTGACGAGGAGAAGCTATGGGGGCGTATGTGCTACCTCCACCATGATCACCATTTCTGGAATATCCGGGAGAGACAGCGATCCTGTGGCCGAACTGGGTGGTCATGTTCAAGGGTTGCATCGTGGCGCTGGGCCTAAGTAGACTCAACAGAGTATGAAGATGAGCACTTCTGGCCCACCATCTTGGCGTAGAAGGTTGGAAAATTCTTTGTATGTTGGAAGAAACAGAGTCTTATGCGGGTGCTATCAGGCGGCTGGCCGAATATTTTGCCAAACATACGAGGACCATGAAACTGCGGGTAATGGAGCTGTTGGCACCAAGGGAAGCTAGCAGCTCGGTCAGTGTCTATGGGGAAGTTAGCCACGAAGCTAGGTGCACACCAAAACCAAGCTACGAGCTACCAGCAAGACTTTGAGGTAGAACCGGGACCACAAGTGGGGGAGCCCCCGGTCACCGAAGACGGCAAGCCAGCCAAGGAGCTCAGCACACTGGAGTTGGAGCAGTGACAGCCGGGCGCAGAGGCAGTGCAGCAGAGTACCTTGAACGACAGTGCTGGGTGCAGCAACGAGGCACCTGGGTCAATGAGTGACACCAGTGAGGGTGATGCTGAAAGTCCCGGGAAGCAGCAGCGACAGCCGGACACAGAGGGCACAGCGGAGCACCTCGGATAACAGAGAGGAGGTGCCGGGTGCCACGGAGGTCAGGCAGGACCTCAGTGCTGGAACTCAAAGTGCCTTGGACAAGGGTGCTGGGCATTATGGCAAGGTGCCCGAGTCAACCAGTGACATCAATGAGCAGGCGTTGGTTTTCCCTGGAGCTCGGCCACAGGGGGCTTTAGCGTTTGGAGCTACAATGGCAGCAGCTGCAGCGGTTCCAAAGACGGTTGGGAGTGGACTGACAGGCACGGAGGGACTGCGTGCCAGGCAGCAGCGCTGTGGGTCCAGCGGTCGAGGGGCAGGAGACAAGACATTTTTGCTGGGGAGGTCTGCTTCGACCCTGGGGGCGGGTGGCTGCCAGGGGCGCGAATGCCATGGGGCTGTCCTGGGCCTCCGATCCGGTTTTACCCTGGCTGCCAGCGGACATTGGTGTGACATGAACACTAATGTAAATATGTTTATAGGTTTGCATGAGTGTATGTCGTGACATGTGATTATTTTGTGTATTTTAGTTGAAAAAATGGAAGGAAGATCTTATCTGAGTTGTTTTTTTGGATGAATGTGTTAGGTCATTACAGTTCACTGTCCCCTGTCGTTTCTTAGTGTGTGATTTGTGTCCTAAATTGGGGTAGGTCTGAATTGTGTGTATGTGTTTTGAACTTTTGTAAGGGGGAGGGGAATGATGTGTAGTGAATGTTGTGTGTGTGTGGCTCTTGTGGCTTTCCGTACCCGCCCTGGGTGTGACGTCAGGCAGGCTACAGCCAGACTCTATATAGTTGTGTGTTCTCTAACAAAGAGTCAGTTCGCTGCGTGGCATAAGTCTGACTCCGACCATTATTACATACATAACACAATCATACTTTACTTTTTCTTTGACTGTCATATTTTCACAATATTAATTAAAAGCGGCAGCTTAGCATAATCAGTGGGGAGCTCTATCCCAAGGCCATGAATAGAGGAATACATTTAATTATTCTGCTTTCAGTAAAACTCCACAAAACCTTCTTAGTGCAATCCACTTGGCTCTCCTCATTGTGCTGCCTCTTTCTCCTGACCCTCATGTCTGGCCTTTACTCTGTCTCATGCTCTGTCAACATCATCTGCCACCGTGGAGCACACAGGCTCAAAAGCAGACCTTTGTACTTTCCTGCAGGTGGCTGATGTGACTGAGGCAAGAAGCAGCAACAACCCCCTCTTCACCCCCCCCCAAACAACAGGACTACCTTATTTCCTGTAGAACACAAACTCCTCCTCACTACCTGAAATATAGCCTTGTGATGCTGATTTAAGATATCCTGGCTGTAAAAATGATTAAATCATGTATAGTATAATATAGTATATGTCTGGCCAGTGAGCTCCTTGGCCTCGAGACTTCAAGGTTCTTGTTGCTACTGTGGTGTGACACCAGGTGTAAATGCTGTAGGTGAATCAGTACTGCCAGTTAGCACCACCGCCGAGCTCTGGGCGGCGGTAAACAACCCAGCCAACTCAGTTCCTCTGAGTGGATTCCTATCACCACCCTGACAGAGGAAATGTTGTCTAAATGGTGGCCATTGATAAGCATGCAGCATTGATGTACCCTCTTCTGATGGAGAAGCTTTGGCCAACAGCAGATTTGGGATTTTTGGCAGGCAGATGATCATCAATTGTGTAGATGACAATGGCTGACAACACTAGTTGAGTTAGAGACGAAGAAGGTAACAGAAACCCACTTCACTACTTTTTCAAGAGAACCTTAATGATGAAGAAACAGAGTAGTGGGGCAGTCACTAGCCTTGGAGACCAAGTTGATACCTCTGGGTCCAGAGCAGACAGTAATAGGCAACAACCAACAACAGAACAACAAAGTTCTTCTGAAAGGTCCTGTAATGACGCTTCAGCAGCCAAGGAAAGGGTGCAACGAAAGGACAAAATGAATCTCAGCAGTCACAGACGTGTCGGCACATGGAATGTTAAAAGTATGACTGATCCTAGCAAAATTTACATCTTAAAGGTAGATGGAGAAATACAAGATTCCCATCTGTGGTTTGGCAGAAGTAAGGTGGACAGGAAAGGGGCATTTCTCACTGGAAGTCAAATATACAATCTACTACCTCTGGGTCTGAGATATTACATAGAAACGGCATAGGCTTTATACTGACGAAGGAGACTGCCAAATGCGTGCTTGGCTATAACCCGGTTAGTGAGTGAATAATAGCTATTCGTCTCCAAGGAAACCCAGTGAACATTTGCATCATTCAAATTTATGCACCAACCTCAATGGCAGATTAGGAAGAAATTAACTCTTTCTGCTCCAAGAAATTATCAACAAAATTCCTAGTAGAGACATTACCATCATCACTGGGGATTTCAATGCCAAAGCAGGTAATGGCCTGGAAAGCAATAATGCTATAGGAAGGTTTGGCCTTGGCACATCAAATGAGAGAGGTTGATTTCTGTAATAAAAATGAGTTCAGTATCACCAATACACCCTTTCAACAACACCCAAGGCACCTCTACACCTGGGTTTTACCAGACAGAAAAAACAGAAATCAAGTAGACTACATCCAGATCAGAAGAAGATGGAGAGCAAGTGTGAAGGTAGCAAGAACTTTGCTGGGGGCAGATTGTGGATCTGACCGCCAACTATTGGTAGCTGAAACCTGTATAAAGATGAAATCAGTGAAACGGGCCACACTTCCACATAGATATGGTTTGAGCTGTATAAATGACAGATACTGCTTGGAAGTGAAGAACTCTTTTCAGCTGCTACTTAAGAAAGAAGAAGAGTGGACCCCGAATGAACTATGGGTGCAAATAAGGGAAGCAATCTCTGAAGCTGCAAGAAGAAATTTGCCAAAACCAAAGAAAGGTCACTCTGCATGATTATCTGATGAAGATGGTAAACTAGCAGATAAAAGATGATTAATAAAGGCAAAGGGCTGCTATCTGAAGAGGACGGAAGACAGTACAAAGATCTGTCTGGGAAAATCCAACAGAAGGTTAAAGACAAGCAGGCATTCCTTGAAAGGAAGTGCAAGGTTGAATCGCAATCATCTTCCAACCACTCAAGAGTTCTTTACATAGCAGTGAAAGAAATCACAGGGAAGAAAACCCCAAAGTTGAAAGCAATAAAAGATAAAGCTGGTGAAATTCTAACTGCCTGAGATGAGATAAAGCAAAGATGGAAACAGTACTGTCAAGGGCTATATGCTAGCAAAGATGAACTTGGAGGTACATCAACCCCAGTTGAAATACAGGAGGAAGAACCTTTTATTCTGACATCAAAAATGGCACAGGCAATTCAGAAACTTCAAACTGGCAAAGCACCAGGCCATGACAACATTCCAGCTGAGCTTATTAAGGAAATGGGAGTAGATGGCGTTAGCCTGATAAAAAAGTTATGCAATCTGATTTGGAAAAATAAGAACTGGCCAAAAGACTTGACAAGATCTATTTTCTTACCACTTCTCAAGAAACATGATACCCAGGAATGTAAGGACAACAGGACTATTTCCCTAATCTCACATGGAAGCAAGATCTTGCTCTACATTATTGTTGGGGGAATAAAGCAATTCATGCGTCATGAGATCCCCTCCGAGCAATCTGACTTTGTGGAAGGAAGGGGAACAAGAGATCAGATAGCAAACATCAGAAACATCATGAAGAAAGCGTTGGGATTTAACTTCCCAGTCTACATACACTTCATAGACTACAGCAAAGCTTTTGACACTGTCCAACACTAAAAACTATGGACAACTTTGATAGCAATGGGCTTCCCAGAGCATGCTGTGGAACTGCTCCAAACACTCTATGACCATCAGGAGTCCACAGTTGTCAAGTTTTTGACATGTTTGTAAGACCCAGGGGACAAAAGACAGACTCGAGGAGATAAAGTTAACCTTTTATTTCCCAGTGAGTAATGTGTGCGTGTGTGAGGGTGTAGTGTGTGAACGTGTAGCGTGTAGTGCAGTGCAGGACTTGAGCTGGAGCTGAGCAGGTCTGAGCTTCGCCTGGCAACCTTTGCAGGTAGCGGTACGGAGCTTCTGCTTGCCTGACTGGCAGCTGCCAGGAAGTGAGCGTCCAGCTCAGAGCTGTGAGGCGGGGAGGTGACTCTGACGCCGGGAAGAAGCTGAGCATCTGTCGGGAAGAGGGGGTCCGCTGCCTGGGGAGGGGGGTCCACCTGTGCACAGGGGAGATTATCTTGACAAGGTAAGACAGAGGAGCGCTTACGTGCGTTGCTGCGTTGTGCCTCCGTGGCTGAAGTCTCTGAATGAGGACGGGCGATGTGCCTCATTGAGTGTGGCAGACGTCTCCATGCTGAGCTGCAGGCCAGGCTGGCTTTTAAGGGCTGCTGGTGACTAATCACAGGTGTGTGCGCAGCTGGAGCAGGTGTAGGCCCTACGGACGCCATAACAATTTTGCTCCTACGGAGCAGAGAAAATGACCCAGGCGCTGGATTACTGTTAGTGAAATTTATTAACATAAAGAATTAACACAGGGTGCTCCAACAAACAAACTGGTGAGCAAAGAAAATAAAGAATTTATACAGAGCTCTCCAACAAACTAACTGGCGAGTGGAAAAGGGTTACTTACAGAATGATTCACCAGAGTGGACGGAGCTCTGGTGAAGATGAGGGTTGACAATGCAAGGCAGTGACAACACAAATGGAAAACGAACTCCTTTAAATAGGGATCAAACCTATTACAAAATGAGTAACCGGTGTGGACATGCATGAGCAGGCATAATAGTGATATGAATCAGCTGATTGCATGAGGGAGGAGCGGTTGGATTGACAACTTGACAGGCGACGCCCCCAGCAGAGCACAAACCCAGAAATCGCCTGACAGCTTGCCAACCCAGAGAAAAGAACAAACATAATCACAGCAGACTGAAAACAAATTACAAATAACCATGAATCCAAAAACAATTATGAAACAAGACATGGCCACAAATAACAGAAACACAACTGGAGAAAAATAAAAGTCAGAATAACACTAACAGGAGCACAATGACACAAGAGACAAATAAATACACTGGCAGAAATCCCAGCCCCAGCTTGTGACAGAGCCCCTCCTCCCCAAGGGGTGTAATCCAGACACCCCAATGCAACACCAACAGAAAAAAGGAGGGCACGAAAAAAGCCTGCCCAGAACCCACACCAGAAAAACACAGACTTACACCCCCCCGCCCCAAGGAGCTTTAGAGTTCAAGGGGCCGCCCAAAGTCCCAGGCCTGGCGGACGACAAGGTGCACCAAGTCAGGTGGCCTGCCAAAGTCCCAGAACAAACAGACAGCCAGGTGGTACGAGTCAGGGGGCCTGCTGGAGACGATGGACCACCCTACCCAGCGGCTCAGTCTTTCAGACGGCCGGCCGGAGTGCTTCAGCCACCTAAACAGAAGAGGCATCCCAGGGGGTGGCTCCCTCACTAGGAGAGCCAATACTAAGGAGGAGAGCCGAGGAAAGGGAGCCCCAACGTCACCAGGCAGAGCAGGAAGGGGGGCCCCGACGGCGTCAGGCAAAGGGAAAAGGGGGGCCAAGATGACGTCTGGCTGATGAAGAGGGAGGACCATGACGCCCTCAGTGGTCTCAGACTGAGGAAAAGTTGCACCCGTGGTGGCTCTGGGCTGGAGCACTGCAGCACCCTCGGTTGCTCTGGGCTGGAGTGCTGCAGCACCCTCAATGGGCCCCGGCAGGACCAACGTTGCACCCTCGGTGGGGCCTGGCTGGGCCAACGTTGCACTCTCGGTGGCTCCAGTCAAGAGCAACGTTGCACCCTTGGTGGCTCCTGGACTGGGGCACGGTGCCCATGGTGGACCCAAACTGGACCGCAGCACCCAAATCAGACTGATGCTGGGGTGCAGCACCCACGATGGTCCCTGGCCGGGATGCAGCACCCACGGGGCCTTGAACCAAGGAGGTGGAACCCAGATGACGGCCTCAGGCAGAGGGGAAGCTGCACCCACGGAGGTCCCAGGCTGGGACTGAGCACCCGCGACGACCTCTTCAGCCGGGGAAGCTGGACCCATGGCAACTTCCAGTGGAGAACCTGGATCTTCAGAGACATCTGGCAGTGTTGGATTCTTTCCGGTGACCCTGGGAGAGAGCTCGGACACAGAACAAAGAGAAGGGGGGTCAGGGTCGTCAGCAGTGGCGGAGCCCGGCAAGGCAAGCTCAGGTGCAGCGGGCTGCTGTACCCAGCCCTCCTCACCTAGAGCCAGGCAAGATTGCTGTAAAACAGATAAAAGGAAGACAAGAAAGAGCACTTGCCTGAGTTCGAGCTCCACCACTGTCCACGACTCCGATGATTCAGGTGACAATGGTTCTTCGGGCTCGGCCCTCAGGAGGTCCATCTCAGGCTCCCACTCTGCTGCGGCGGCCTCCGCAGCAGGCATGATGGTTATTGCAGTCCAAGTCTATCCAGGCAACATGACCCATGCTGCTGGCTCTTCCGGCATGGCGGCTGGGGATTGGTTCCGTGCTGGCACTGAAGTTGGTTCCTTCAGGGCCACAGGCTCCTCCGTCATCCGGTTTCTCCAATCTGAGACCGACGGACACTCAGGGACAGATGGGGAGGACACGGAGAGGACAGGTGAGGAATAGTTTGTTGCAACAGGTGGGGAGAGCTCAGGGGACTGCGTTTCCTGAGCCTCCCTTCCAGGAATCAGACAAGGCATATCGTCATGAATTAAAGAAGAAATAAATGACACTTACCTGTCATCGTGGTGTGCGATGTTTTTTGCCCCAGACGGGGCACAGTGGCACAGTCATCCCTCTCCGTGTCCATGGTGAGCCTGGGCCCCTCAGTAGATTGTGGAAGAGCTGCCTCAGTAGACACGGATGTGGGCATAGCCGGGGAAAACCTGGAGGATCTCTCGGCAGCAAGAGGACACGCCGACGAGACGGAGATTGCAGCAGCTGAGGATGAGGAGGCTGGCGGAACAGCCAGTGGAGAAGAGCAGGAAGACGGGGCTGCTGTGGGATTAGTCTAGCTCAGCATTGGAAATACAGCTGGCTGAGAGGGAAAGGCCTTTCTCCAGCGGCGCGTGTTGGGACAACAGCACCGCCGTGGAGTTGGCAACACATCTGCTGGAGCTGGAGGAGCAGGAACGGGCACCGGAGACTGGTGAAGGGTAGAAGCTACGGAGCCCCGGGAGCACTTCCCCTTCGGTGTGAGCCCAGGCCTCTCCAGGAATTTCCTCTCCAACCCGCCGTTCTCACGTTGCAGCGCAGCCACCAGGGAAATTCTTTCTCTTCCCTCAGTGTGCTTCATTAGCTGAGGGCATTGGCGAGCCGCTGCTTCCGCGAGCCCCAGGTACCACCGTGCATCCTCCGAGGTGGAATATGTGCATGCCATGGAGATTAGCCCATCAATCTCCATAAGCGCACGGCAACAGCCCCACCCCAGACGCATCAGGTAGCCCCATTCACTTGCTGCGTCCATCATAGCTCCAGCAAACAGGTAAGTGAAAAAATACAAAAAGGGAAAAAAACAGAAAAAGGCAAAACACACTAACAACAACAGCTGGGTCTTAACTGGTCGCTGCCTTCTGTCATGTTTTGCTCCTACGGAGCAGAGAAAATGACCCTGTGGATTACTGTTAGTGAAATTTATTAACATAAAGAATTAACACAAGGTGCTCCAACAAACAAACTGGCGAGCAAAGAAAATAAAGAATTTATACAGAGCGCTCCAACAAAGTAACTGGCAAGCGGAAAAGGGTTACTTACAGAATGATTCACCAGAGTGGATGTAGCTCTGGTGGAGATGAGGGTTGACAATGCAAGGCAGCGACAACACAAATGGAAAATGAACTCCTTTAAATAGAGATCAAACCTTTTACAAAATAAGTAACCGGTGTGGACATCCATGAGCAGGCATAACAGTGATTGGAATCAGCTGATGACATGAGGGAGGAACAGCTGGATTGACAACTTGACAGGCGACGCCCCCAGCAGAGCACAAACCCAGAAATCACCTGAGAGCTTGTCAACCCAGAGAAAAGAACAAACATAATCACAGCAGACTGAAAACAAATTACAAATAGCCATGAATCCCAAAACAATTACAAAACAAGACATGGCCACAAATAACAGTAACACAACTGGAGAAAAATAAAAGGCAGAATAGGACTAATAGGAGCACAATGATACAAGAGACAAATAAATACACTGAAAAAGCCACGAGACTGGGTCTGGCAGAAATCTCAGCCCCAGCTCATGACAACAGTAAGAATGGCATGTGGAGATACAGATTGGTTCAATATTGAACAAGGAGTGTGACAGGGTTGTATACTCTCGCCTTATTCGTTTAATGTATATGCAGAACATATGCGTATAGCCCTTGAAAACTTTGCTGGTGGAATAACAGCTGGTGGAATAACAGCTGGTGGCAGAACGATTAACAAGCTGAGATAAAATAAGGAAAACTGTCTTCTATTGAATCCAATTATGTGTTTATTACTAAAGCTCAAGATATTGCTAATTATTTTAATAATTTTTCGGGGGGATAAAGTGGATCTATTAAGAAATCAAATGTCATCAGTGAACGGTAAGCTGTCTGATACATTAACTAAACAATATACTACGAAAGGCAAAACGTGTGAATTTGAATTTAATAATATAAATGTTCAAGAAATAGAAAAGCTTCTTCTTTCTCTGAAATGTGGTAAACCTTGTGGTTACAATAATACGGACAGTAAATTGCTACAGATGTCAGCCAAGACTGAATCTAAAAGAAGAAAACCTCTGTGCCATACTTTTAACTTATGTTTGAATGAAGGTGTTTATCTTCAAATATGGAAAATAGCAAGAGTAACTCCATTGCAAAAAAATACCAAAGCATCATTTATAGGGCCAAATAGTTGGCCCATTAGCATTTTGTCTGCTCTGTGCAAACTTATGGAGAGTGTTGTTTTTAAACAGATTCAGTGCTACTTTTCTGAAAACAGCATCAACTCTGAATTCCAACATGCATTTAGAGTGGGCCATTCAACATGAACAGCTTTGGCACAATTAACTGATGACTGGTTAAAGCAAACTGATAAATTAATCATTGGCACTGTATTGCTTGACTTTAGTGCTGCTTTTGATCTTATAGATCATGAACATTTGTTAATTAAATTAGCGGCTTATGGTTTTAAAACATCAGCCATTGAATGGATGAGAAGTTACTTATCTAAAAGAAAACAATGTGTCCTGTCCCCCCACCCCACTTGTCCTGTCAGGCAGCTAGGTGAGCAGAACAGAGATCTGCTACCCTTATTGTGCCAATTCAATTCAATTCAATTCAACTTTATTTATATAGCGCCATTTCACAACAACAGTCATCTCATAGCACTATCAACTGTAGGGAGGACCCCCACAGTTGCAGAAAGACCCCAGCAATCAGGCGATCCCCTGTGAGCAAGCACTTGGCGACGGTGGAGAGGAAAAACTCCCTTTTAACAGGAAGAAACCTCCAGCAGAACCAGGCTCAGGGAGGGGCAGTCATCTGCTGCGACTGGCTGGGGGGTGAGGGGATAGAGAAGAAGAAAAGAACAGACATGTAAAACAGATTTACTTTGCCAAAAGGAGCTTTATATAGTATCTATCTATGTACTGTATATTGTTGTAAACTCCTCCTATAATAACTTTGAATACTTTATTTAAATTATTTTACCCATGAATGACCTGACAGGATGGGGAATGGAGAAAGGAAGTGTGTGGAGAGAGTGATTGTGCCTCAGGTCACCTGCTAATTTTCCCCTCGCTCTGCTCTCTGCCTGCTCCTCCTCAGCTGAGAGCAGTTGAGTAATTAGTTCATGCCAGCTCGACACTCGTACCTGTTGCTCATTTCTCTGTGTATATTTAAGCTCTGCCATTTTCACTCTGCCTTGCGGCTATTTTGTATTGTCTCCCATCCTCACCAGAGCTCAGCCTGCTCTGGTGAAAACTCTCTGTAAGTAACCCAGTGCTTACCAGTTTTCATGTTGGAGTGCTTTGGGGTTTCTATGTCTTTACCTTTCCGCTCACCAGTTGGTTTGGGAGCATGCTGTTTATTCTTATGTTGCTCACCAAGTTAGGCTGGTTGGAGCATTTTGTATTTTTTCCTTTTGTAATAAATTGCACTGACACAACCTGCGTGTGGGTCTGTCCATCTGCTCCATAAGAGCAGTCATGACAGAAAATAGCCGCCAGTGACAGAGGACCCAGCAGTTGTGTCAGAGCATTTTTTCATCCTTTTGTGTTTTTTTCCACTCACCTATATCTGGAGCTCACAATGTCCCCGGTGCACCGTTCTCACACCCCACTCCACCAACACCCCTCCACTCCCAGCACACAGCCCCCCAACCTGACCCTCACTAAGACCCAGGTGAGGACGGAGCTGAGGAAGACCAAGGCGAGGAAGGCCTCGGGACCAGACGGCATCAGCGCAAATCTCCTCAAGTCCTGCGCAGGCCAGCTGTGTGGGATTGTAGAGCACATCTTCAACCTGAGCCTGAAGCTGGGGAGGGTACCACAGTTGTGGAAAACATCTTGTGTGGTACCTGTACCAAAGACTTCCCACCCCAAAGACCTGAACAGCTACAAACCAGTGGCCCTGACGTCTCACATGATGAAGACCCTGGAGAGACCGCTCCTTGCTCACCTCCGCCCCCTGGTGGGGCCAGCGATGGATCCATTCCAGTTCGCCTACCAGCATGGCATTGGGGTGGAGGATGCAGTGATCTTCCTCCTTCACCGTTCCCTGTCCCACCTGGAGAAGCCCGGGAATGCGGTGAGGATCATGTTCTTTGATTTCTCCAGTGCTTTCAACACCATCCAACCGATGATCCTGAAGGACAAGCTGCTGTGCGCAGGGGTGGACCAGCACCTGTCATCATGGATCCTGGACTACCTCACTAACCAGCCACAGGTTGTGAGAACCCGGGATTGTGTGTCGGACACGATCATTGGCAGCACGGGGGCCCCCCAGGGAACGGTTTTGGCTCCCTTCCTGTTCACCCTTTATACTGCGGACTTCTCACACAACACAACACACTGCCATCTACAGAAGTTCTCTGACGACTCTGCGATCATCGGCCTCATCTCCAACAGAGATGAAGCTGAGTACAGAGGACTTATCCAGGACTTCATGGACTGGTGCCATCGGAACTGCCTCCAGATCAACGCGAGGAAAACTAAGGAGCTGGTGGTGGACTTCCGCAGGCAAGGACAACCCCTCACAGCACCAGTAAACATACAGGGAACAGACATTGAGATGGTGACATCCTACAAGTACCTGGGTGTTCATTTGAACAATAAACTAGACTGGTCACACAATACCGACGCACTCTACAAGAAGGGACAGCGCAGGCTGTTCCTACTGAGGAGACTCAGGTCTTTTGGTGTACAAGGGGCGCTGCTGAAGACATTCTACGACACGGTGGTGGCATCAGCCATCACTTTTGGAGTGGTCTGCTGGGGCACTGGCATTACAGCAGCCGATAGGAAGAGACTGAACAAACTAATCAAGAAAGCTAGCTCTGTCCTGGGGAAATGCCTTGACCCAGTGGAGGAGATAGGAGAGAGAAGGATGGTGGCTAAACTGTCATCTCTGCTGGAGTCCGAGTCCCACCCTATGCAGGACATACTGAACGCACTGAGGAGCTCATTTAGCAGTAGACTACATCATCCTAGATGCGTGACCGAGAGGTTTCGCAGTTCCTTCCTACCTACGGCTGTCAGACTGTATAACCTAAGCAGGGATGCTCGCAGAGATAGCAAAAAAAACCAAAACGTGATGACCTAATAGTATTGAATGCAAAAGACACAACAGACTTACACAAATGGTCCCCTCCAGTATACAACTAGGACAATATCAGTCGCTATGGAGGGTGACAATATGTATGGGTACACATTCATACCATGTAGGGTAACTAAATAGAGGGTTATGCTGTTTACTCCATCTAGCTACAATTGACATGTTATCTGGCTCAGGAAACACGCACGCAGGCTTGGGTGAGATTTAAGAGTTTTATTCAACAACAGGTGTATGGATGAGTGAGTGAGGAATGTGAATGTCTTCTTGGGGACTGAAGAGCACCGAGGGCAGAACAGAACACCGTACAGCCAGGCAACCCTGAGGACAGAGCAGAGGACAATGGATGAGCAATTATCACGGTGAAGTGATGAAAGTTGTAATGTGGCTTACTTGCAGGTGTCTTGGTGGCTGGCGTTGGCAAGGAATGCTCCCGCCTGGGAGACAGCGCCCTGCTGCGCTCGACGGCGAAGAGACTGAAGAGGTGAGGTGATGAAGGGATTCTTCTGCCGCCAGGAGGATCCACCTGTGCGCAGGGGAAGATCTTGGAAAGCAGGTAAGTGATAATCTTACGTGAGGATGATGAGTAGTGGCGTTGGCCGAGAGGAGTAGGCGAACGCAGAGCTTGAGCATGGAGATGAGCTGACGGCTCCAGGCCGAGGCTACAGTCAGAGCTGGTTAAATAGAGGCAGCCTAATGAAGCACAGGTGTGCGCACGGCTGGAGCAGATGACAGGCGGGAGCGAGTTGTGACAACAATGCTCCGCCCTGTATATACACTACCGTTCAAAAGTTTGGGGTCACCCAGACAATTATTTTGTGTTTTCCATGAAAAGTCACACTTATTTACCACCATGAGTTGTAAAATGAATAGAAAATATAGTCAAGACATTGACAAGGTCAGAAATAATGATTTGTATTAGAAATAATAATTTTTTCCAGATACTCAACCTGCTCAAAGGAAGGTCAGTTTTATAGCTTCTCTAACCAGCTAAACTGTTTTCAGCTGTGCTAACATGATTGCACAAGGGTTTTCTAATCATCCATTAGCCTTCTGACGCAATGAGCAAACACATTGTACCATTAGAACACTGGAGTGATAGTTGCTGGAAATGGGCCTCTATACACCTATGTAGATATTGCACCAAAAACCAGACATTTGCAGCTAGAATAGTCATTTACCACATTAGCAATGTATATTAGATATTAGAGTGTATTTCTGATTAGTTTAAAGTTATCTTCATTGAAAAAAGTGCTTTTCTTTCAAAAATAACGAAATTTCTAAGTGACCCCAAACTTTTGAACGGTAGTGTATATTATCAGGGCCCTGACTTTTGTTCACTTTTACAGCGCAGAACTCTCTTTTAACATCCTGCACCTCAATATTAAAGTGCTGATTGTCTTTGAGTTTCTGTTTCAAATCTTGGGTTTCTGTGCTAAAATCAAAGGAGTCAAAACGACCATAAAAACAATTAAGAGCATTAGCCAGCTCTGTGTCTGAATTAAAACCATCTAAAAACACACGATTACTGCGTTCTGTGCTATGAAGGCCTGCAATAGTTTTCATACTGGCCCAGGCTGAACCAAGTTTCTTTGTTGCCATCTTGCTTTCCAATTCTGATTTATAATTCTGTTTTGCTCTTAAAATTTCGGACTTCAGCTCTTTTGTGGCAACCTGTAGCTCAGAAACAGACCCCTGTTTTGAATGAATGAATGAATGAATGAATGAATTTATTTCGGATAGTACATTACAGGTTAAAAGAAACTGTATAATATAACAACAAGGTCAAATTAGACAAAGACTCCTTCTACTATACAATTCCACGTGAGTTATCCGAAATGGGTGATGGCTGAAGCCGCAGCTTATATTGCCCACCCATATTCCATCCAAGAATTCAAAGGAGAAAAAAGAGAAAACAAGACAAGAGCGATTACAATTTAAAACAAGGCTAAGACAAAATATGACTGAGAGAAAAAGAAAACTGAGCTAGTCTAAGTTAAGCGGTTACTATTCAAAAACAAATCTAAGACATAGTGTCACAGAGAAAAAAGAAAAACTAAGCTATAACACAACACAGGCTGGAAATGTCAATCCTTATGTGAGTTTACATGTCGTCTTGTAAATATGTTTGGAGTATTTCTTCCTTTAGTTTTTGTTTAAATTGTCCAAGCTTTGTACATGATTTTAATTCAGGTCCAAAATCGTTCCATAATCTGACACCTTGCACTGAAATACAGTGTTGCTTGGTAGTTGTTCTCACTGTAGGCTTTTGAAATATACATGCATATAATATACATGTTTAAATGCAAGTGCCTTTAAACAACAAATGTCTTATCTTTTAGAAGGTATGTTTCAAATCTCCAGCGTCTACTTCATGCGTGATTTCTACCAGTGTGTAAATCCAGGAGTAAAATTGCATGATTGCTCACAATAATGTTTCCTATTTTACAGGATAATTACATGCTGCATCAATAATTTGAGTAGGAAAAAATAGTCGATTCTAGTGTGACATTTATGAGAAGAGTAGAATGTGAATTCTTTACCAGAAGGATGGAGGGTTCGCCATACATCAGCTAGGTGTAGCGGTTTGATTCAACCCCCACATCATTGAAAAAAACAGTGCTTTTCTTTCAAAAATAAGGAAATTTCTAAGTAACCCCAAACTTTTGAATGGTAGTGTATGTGGCTCATGTATTCATGTCTACATATGTATAAGCACAAGGGGATGTTTAAGATTGCATATGTGGACTGACCTCACGTCTTAGAGGAGGACAATAGGTCTGGACCGCCTGTGAAGAACAGCAGGGAGACGGAGACACGGCGGTAAGGACCTGAAAAGACTTCCTGACCCCCTGGGGCCAGGTGGAGGACTGAAGGACATTGAGGGGGAGTTATGATCAATAAGAGGATTTGACAAGGATGTGTGATTTGGCTTTTGATGTATGTATAAATAAGGGGGTTCTGACTGAGTTCAGTCTCTTCTGTTCCTGAGAGATATGTTGGGGATGTGACTACAATATTAAAACCTGAATCATGAAACAATTCAGCTTCTTCATTTCACGCTCCCCACATTGGTGACCAGTTACGTGAGAACGGATGACAGGAGGTCCCCCGAGGCAGACTCGTCGGAGGTGGCCCAAGCGAGCGCCGTCGCCATTAAACTACCAGAATTCTGGCAGAACGACCCGGACTCGTGGTTCCTCCAGGCCGAGGCGCAGTTCGCGCTCTCAGGAATAACGGCAGATGACACCAAGTTCTACCACGTCATCGCCAAGCTCGACGCCCGCACAGTGCGATGCGTGCAGAGCGTGGTACAGCAGCCTCCCGCCAACGACAAATACGGCTAGTTAAAGGCTACCCTCATCGAGTGTTTCGCGCCCTCAGCCGAAGAGAGGGCTAAGAGGCTACTGGCTATGTACGGCCAAGGAGGGCGCAGACCGATCACCCTGATGGAAGACATGCTTCAGTTGAGAGAATCAGGCAACGACAGCTTCCTCTTCAAGCACATCTTCCTCAGCAACCTCTCGACGCACATGAGAGGCACCCTATCCAGCATGCGTTGTGAGACCCAGCGGGATTTCCGTGCGCTGGCCTGGGAAGCGCAGCGGCTCCTCAACTCCTGCGGTGAGCAGACGGCCACAGCAGCAGCGGCAGACCTCGGTGCGGCGGCCCGGGGCGACGAAGAGCCGGAGACAGCGGAGCCGAACCCACCCACCATGGCAGCGGCGTGCCCACGACGCAGCGGAGGAGATGGCCTCTGCTATTATCACCGGCGTTTCACAGAGAAGGCACACAGGTGTGTGCCACCATGCAGTTACAAGAGCTCGGGAAACTCCAAAGCCGGGATCCGTTAGCAGCTTCGGCTCTCGGCGAGACCAATAAGCTGCTCTACATCACTGATGAGAGCTCCGGGCGGCATTTCCTCATAGACAACCGGAGCTCAGGTGAGCTTCATCACCCCGACCTACGCTGACCGGGTGGCTGGCCCCCACGGCGACGGGGCAACGGCGGCAAACGGCTCGAGCATCAACACCTATGGAGAAAGGACTTTGTCCCTGTCCTTACATGGCCGCACTTATGAGTGGACTTTTATCATAGCGGCGGTTAGTTTCAACATGTTAGGTGCTGATTTCTTGTGCTCACATGGGTTGTTAGTTGATCTTGCCAACAGACGATTAGTAAATGCACTGTCTTTCTACTCTATTCCTTGTGCAGCTCGAGTGTCCCCACCACCCGTGCAGGTCAGCGTTGCCACAGCATGCGGTAAGTTTGACACACTCCTCACCCAGTTTCCAGCACTCACAGTTCCCAAATTTTCGGCAACAGTGGCGAAACATGGGGTGGAGCATTTTATCACCACAACTGGCACCCCCGTCTTCGCGAAAGCTCGGCGCTTAGATGCTGCCAAACTCCCCATAGCGCGCGAGGAGCTCACCAGCCTGGAAAAGCTGGGCATTATTCGTGGTTCGAAAAGCCCATGGGCTTCACCACTGCATATGGTCCCTAAAGCTGACGGCTCCTGGAGACATTGCAGCGATTACTGCAGACTAAACAACGCTACAGCGCATGACTGCTACCCAATCCCGCACATTCAGGATTTTTCCGTGCATCTGGCGGGGGCGGGCATTTTTTCTAAAATAGGCCTGGTTCGCGGCTACCATCAAGTTCCAGTCCGATCGGAGGACGTCCCTAAAACAGCCGTAATAAGCCCTTTTGGGCTTTTTGAGTTTTTGCGTATGCCGTTTGGTCTTAAAGGCGCAGCACAAACATTCCAGCGTATGATGGACACTGTGTTACGTGATCTCCCTTTCGTGTTCGTCTATCTCTACGACATTTTAGTCGCCAGTACGTCCGAGGAGGAACACGAAAAACACCTCACTACAGTTTTTCAGAGGTTGGGAGAACACGGGTTAATAATTAATCCATCCAAGTGCCAGTTCGGCGTGGCGCAGATCGATTTTCTGGGACACCGCGTTTCCACAGAAGGGGCAGTCCCATTGCCTGACAAGGTGCGTGCAGTGGCAAATTTCCCCCGACCACAAACGGTCAAATCATTGCAGGAGTTTTTGAGAATAGTAAATTTTTATAACCGTTTCCTGCCCCACGCAGCTCAGCTCATGCAACCATTATATGCCGCGCTCAGAAAACAAAAACCCTCCAATGCGGTCGTGTGGTCCCCGGAGCGGGAGCGAGCATTCGCAGAAGTAAAAAGAACCCTGGCTGACGCCACGCTTTTAGCCCACCCCGAACCATCGGCCCTCATAGCGCTCACCACGGATGCATCAGATTTGGCCATAGGGGCGGTCGTGGAACAGCACGTGGACAGAGTTTGGCAGCCGTTGGCATTTTTCAGCAAATCCTTGAACGAAGCCGAGCGCAAATACAGCACGTTTGACAGGGAGCTGTTAGCGCTCCATTTGGCCATTCGCCATTTCCAGTTCTGGCTGGAAGGTCAGCGTTTCACGGCTTTTGTCGATCATAAACCGCTCACTTTCGCAATGTCTAAAATTTCAGAACCTTGGTTGGGCCGGCAGCAGAGGCATCTGGCCGCAATTTCAGAATTTACTACGGACATTCAGCACGTAGCGGGTAAACTCAACGTAGTGGCAGACTGCCTCTCTCGCGCCGTGTCATCACCAGGGCACGCGGAGGCAGACTATACTACCGCAGCCGCAGGGCACAAGAGCAGCGCGGAAGTGTACGCGGCCCCATTTCACATAGGGATAGATTACGCGGCCATGGCAGCGGAACAGGGTAGCGATGCGGACGTGCGCGCACTCCAGTCTGGACCAACAGGGTTAAAGCTGGAGAGCAGGTGTTTGCAAACCGGTATGCCCCCCTTAATTTGCGACGTGTCAACTGGGCGACCACGCCCGGTAGTCCCGGCCACGCGGCGCCGCCGCGTTTTTGACTCGGTTCACTCCCTGGCACACCCGGGAGTGCGCGCTTCGGTGAAGATGGTTGCGGAAAAGTTTGTTTGGCCGAGCCTGCGCAAGCACGTGAAAGAGTGGGCAAGAACCTGCATGTCTTGCCAACGGGCCAAAATTCACAAGCACACGAAAGCCCCTTTAGAACAGTTCCGAATCCCGGCCAAGAGATTTGATCATGTGCATGTCGACCTCGTGGGCCCCCTACCGGCGTCGCAAGGGTTCACACATCTTTTGACAATGGTGGACCGAACCACACGTTGGCCAGAAGTAGTCCCACTAACATCAACCACGGCTGCAGAGGTGGCTCGCGTTTTTTTAACGGCCTGGGTAGCGCGTTTCGGGGTTCCGTTGGACATTATGTCCGACAGAGGACCTCAGTTTGTCTCCGAGCTTTGGTCAGCGATGGCCAGCAGCTTAGGGGCGACAATCCATCGCACTACCGCGTATCACCCCCAGGCTAACGGTTTATGGGAGCGTTTTCACAGGTCTTTGAAGGCAGCCCTCAGAGCGTCGCTTACGGATGCAGACTGGGTAAACAAACTACCGTGGGTTTTATTGGGGTTGCGTTCTGCGCCCAAGGAGGATCTGAATGCCTCCCCAGCAGAGTTAGTTTTTGCACAACCTCTCAGGCTGCCCGGTGAGTTCTTGCCAGAGCATCCAGAGCCAGGGCGCCTCCCAGCTCTGAGGCCACTAAGCGGCACGGAAGCGGACATGCTCCCGGGCCCCGTTCATCACACTTTTCCGCGGGTTTTTGTTCCTCAGGCTTTAAAAAATGCCGAATTCGTTTTTGTCAGGCACGAGGCTTTAAGACCGACCCTCCGGCCGCCATATGATGGTCCATTTAGAGTGCTGGAAACTGGTGATAAGCATTTTGTGCTAGATTTAGGAGACAGGAAAGAGACAGTCAGTATTGACAGATTAAAGCCTGCTTTTGTGGTGAACGACGAGTCTGTACGAGTGGCGAGGGCACCTCGACGTGGCAGACCCCCCAGGGAACACATCCCGGATCCCCCGCAGGGACCAAATAACCACTTTCTTCCTCAGGCTGCAGATTCTTTGCAGGACAGCGCCGCAGGGACGGCGAGGCCTGCGTACAGCAGATTCGGAAGACGGTTGAAACCCAGACGACGTACAGACTGATGTTTGATGTGATCATGTGGTACAGGCTATACTGTTGGTGTTATCACTGAAATTTTTTTAATGCGAGCACGTTGTGTAGACTATGCTGTTGGCGTTATCACTGAATTGTTAATGTGATCATGCTGTATAGGCTATACTGTTGATGTGGTCGCTGAATTTTTTTAAGGTGATCAAGTTGTATAGTTATGCCATTGATGTCATCATATTTTGGAGATCGATTATATTGTCCATTCTTCGACATTTGGGGGGGGGGCTGTGGCTCATGTATTCATGCCTACATATGTATAAGCACAAGGGGATGTTTAAGATTGCATATGTGGACTGACCTCACGTCTTAGAGGAGGACAATAGGTCTGGACCGCCTGTGAAGAACAGCAGGGAGATGGAGACACGGTGGTAAGGACCTGAAAAGACTTCCTGACCCCCTGGGGCCAGGTGGAGGACTGAAGGACATTGAGGGGGAGTTATGATCAATAAGAGGATTTGACAAGGATGTGTGATTTGGCTTTTGACGTTGTATGTATAAATAAGGGGGTTCTGACTGAGTTCAGTCTCTTCTGTTCCTGAGAGATATGTTGGGGATGTGACTACAATATTAAAACCTGAATCATGAAACAATTCAGCTTCTTCATTTCACGCTCCCCACAGTGTATATATTTATATATTTATGTGTACATATGTATATTCACTGCTCTTATTTTATTTTCTTATCTTCTAAATTATTGCTCTGAGTGTTGCTATCCCTGTGCTGTTGCAATCCTGGAATTTCCCCATTGTGGGACTATAAAGGCTTATCTTATCTTATCTTATATAAGAGCAATCTTGCCTGGCTCTTGATGAGGAGAGCCAGGTGCAGCCATCGCCTTGCCAGGCTCCGCGGCTGCCAGTGACCCTGACCCTGCTTCGCCTTGTGTTCTTTCTGAGCTCTCTCCCAAGGTCACCGGAGACGATCTAGTACAACCTGAGGTCTGTGTGGGTCCAGGTTCACTGCTGGAGGTCATTGTGGGTGTAGCTCCGACTGAGACTGCGTCCTCCGTGGGTGCAGTGCCTCCCCTGCCCGAGGCCATCATCTGTGTTCCTCCTCAGCCTGAGTCTTCGTGGGTGCTGCGTCCCAGCCAGGGACCCTTGTGGGTGCTACACCGTAGGTTGAGCCCGACGTGGGTGCTGCGCTCCAGTGCGGGGCTACTATGGATGCTACGCCCCAGCCCAGGGGCCACCGTGGGTGCAGCTGAGCTCCAGCCTGAGTCCACCACGGGCGCAGCTGAGCTCCAGCCCAGGTCCACCTCAGGCGCAGCTGAGCTCCAGCCTGGAGCCACCGTGGGTGCAGCTGTGTTCCAGCCTGGAGCCACCAAGGGTGCAGCTGTGGTCCAAGCCGGGACTACCAAGGGTGCTGCCAGCCAGCCTGAGGATGCCAAGCCCTTCTCTCCTCTTCCAGAGGTCTTCGGGGTGCCTCTTCCTCCTCTGCCGGACACCGTCATGGTCCACTTTCCTCTGCCATCGGACGCCATTGGGGTTTCCCTCCTCCAGTCTGGTCACTCACCTCTGAGTCTTCCAGTGGGAAAGCCACCTCCAGATTCACCCCTCCGGTCCTGGTGGCTCAACATCGCTGGCTGGCCGCCCGAAAGACGGAGTCTCTGGGTCGGGGGGCCCATTTTCTCTGGCAGGCCACCTGACTCAGTTCATCAGGCCGTCTGCTTGGCCTGGGACTTTGGCCAGCCACCCAAACCCTGGAGCTCTGAGACTGTGGGGGCTTAGGGGTTTGTTGGAGCGCAGGTGTGAGTCATGAGATGGTACCGTTTTTCCCCCGCTTCCCTCCTGGGATGGTGTTTGCTGTGCTCCTTTTTTTTTGGGGGGGGGTCCTTTTTTGATGTTACTTTGGGGTGTCTGGAATCCATCTCTTGGGGGGTGGGGGCTCTGTCATATGTCTGAGTGTCTGTCCTCAGTGCTCAGACTCCCTTTGTAAGGTTTGAGTGTTTTTCTGTTCATTCTTCTTCTTCTATTAGTTCTGTTATGTTGTTTTGGTGATACGAGCCCCTTTTTCTAAATTCCAAACACAGCCACCTTTTCACTCGCAGTCTATTTTCAGTCTATCAGCTACGAGTGATTGTGCCACAGGTCACCTGCTAATTTTCTCCTCTCTCTGCTCTCTGTCTGCTCTTCCTCAGCTGAGAGCAGTTGAGTAATTAGTTCATGCCAGCTCGATGCTCGCAGAGTTTTCACCAGAGCTCAGCCTGCTCTGGTGAAAACTCTCTGTAAGTAACCCAGTGCTTACCAGTTTTCATGTTGGAGTGCTTTGGGGTTTCTATGTCCTTACCTTTCCGCTCACCAGTTGGTTTGGGAGCGTGCTTTGTTTATTCTTATGTTGCTTGCTGAGTTAGGCTGGTTGGAGCACTTTGTATTTTTTCCTTTTGTAATAAATTGCACTGACACAACCTGCGTGTGGGTCTGTCCATTTGCTCCGTAGGAGCAGTCATGACAGTTTTTTGATTTTTGTGTGTGGACTCCAGGAAGAACAGGTGCTACTACAGTAGCAGCTAATGAGATTTGAATAAACAAATGAATATATTAATGATATGACCCTGTTAGCAACCAGTTTAAAAGATCTGGAGACACTGATAGAATGAGTAAAAGCGGAAAGTGAAAAATATGGTCTCTTTCTCAGTGTTAGTGAGACAAAGGTGATGGTAGTGAACCAAAATGAATCAAATCCATCTATCAAGGCATAAAATGAATTGATTGAAATCATCAACCAATTCAATTTCCTTGCCACAGTGATATCTAACCAAGGTGGTTGCTCCATTGAGATAAAACGTAGACTCACAATGGCAAACAGCTATGTGTTCAATGAATAAGATATGGAAGAAGTCTTAGCAGAACAACCAAAATCAGGCTAGTCTCCACCTTGATCCTCCCGATTGTAACATATGTCTGTGAGACCTGGTCTATCAATGCTGCAGATCAAAGGAGGATTGAAGCATTTGAAATGTGGTGTTGGAGAAAGCTTCTGTGCATTCCTTGATCAGCCAAAAGAACCAAATTGGTGGAGGGATCAATCTCTTCAATGTAATCTCAAAACAAAAATTGCAATATTTTGGACATGTTGCCAGACAGGAAGGAGAAAATCTGGAGAAATTAATTATGTTTGGTATCGCTGAAGGGAAAAGGAGCAGAGGGAGACAGAAGCTACGGCGGACAGATGGAATTGTATCACTCTCGAAGAAGTCTATCTACACTTGTTACAACATGGCCCAAAACTGACATTACTGGAGAAACTTTATTATTGAGGTCATGAATGCTCAAACATGAGTAGAACAACGATGATGAGTATCGTATAACTTAGAATTGTATAGCATAGCATAGTATCAGCTGGCAAGATTGCATGTCCAACAGCTCTGTTTTAGAAACTGCAGGCATGCCTAGCATGTCTGCAATGCTATCACAGCGCCGCCTTCGCTGGCTTGGCCATGTTAGACGCATGCCTGATGGTCGCATCCATTGTGTCCCCTGAGCAAGACACTTTACCCACCTTGCCTCCATTGTCCCTGACACTGGAGGTAAATGTGTATAAATGTTTGGTAGTGGTCGGAGAGGCCGTTAGTGCGGATTGACAGCCACGTTTTCGTCAGTCTGCCCCAGGACTGCTGTGGCTACAGTAGCAGCTTACCACTATCAGTGTCTGTCTGGAATGAATGAACAATGGAGTCACTGTAAGTGCTTTGAGATGCCACTTGACATGTAAAGTGCCATATAAATCTAATTCATTATTATTATTATTATTATTATTATTATTAAGAGATACAGAATCCATATTGCTTGAGGTCCAGTGTGAAGCTTCCACAGTCAGTGATGATTTGGGGAGCCATGTCATCTGCTGATGTTGATCCATTGTGTTTTATCATGTCCAAAGTCAGTGCAGCCATCTACCAGGAAATTTTAGAGCACTTCATGCTTCCATCTGCTGACAAACTTTATGGAGATGCTGATTTAATTTTCCAGCAGAACTTGGCACCTGCCCACACTGCCAAAAATACCAATACCTGGTTTTATGACTATGGTATCAATATACTTGATTGGCCAGCAAACTGGCCTGACCTAAACCCCGTAGATAACCTATGGAGTATTGTCAGTAGGCAGATGAGAGACACCAGACCCAACAATGCAGATCTTCTGAAATCTGCTATCAGAACAACCTGGGCTTCTTTAACCCCTCAGCAGTGTCACAGGCTGATCGCCTCCATGCCACACCACATTGCCTCTAAAGAAATCAAGTCCTGCTGCCCACTCCCCACTCCACCAACACCCCCCCACTCCCAACACACAGCCCCCCATCCTGACCCTGACCAGGACCCAGGTGAGGACGGAGCTGAGGAAGATCAAGGTGAGGAAGGCGCCGGGACCGGACGGCATCAGCGCAAAGCTCCTCAAGTCCTGTGTAGACCAGCTGTGTGGGATTGTGACGTATATCTTCAACATGAGCCTGAAACTGGGGAGGGTACCACAGCTGTGGAAAACATCTTGTGTGGTACCTGTACCAAAAACTTCCCACCCCAAAGACCTGAACAGCTACAGACCGGTGGCCTTGACGTCCCACTTGATGAAGACCCTGGAGAGACTGCTCCTTGCTCACCTCCGCCCCCTGGTGGAACCAGCGATGGATCCACTCCAGTTCGCCTACCAGCATGGCATTGGGGTGGAGGATGCGGTGATCTTCCTCCTTCACCGTTCTCTGTCCCACCTGGAGAAGCCCGGGAATATGGTGAGGATCATGTTCTTTGACTTCTCCAGTGCTTTCAACACCATCCAACCGATGATCCTGAAGGACAAGCTGCTGCGCGCAGGGGTGGACCAGCACCTGTCATCATGGATCCTGGACTACCTCACGAACCAGCCTCAGTTTGTGAGAACCCGGGACTGTGTGTCCGACACGATCATCAGTAGCACGGGGGCCCCCCAGGGAACGGTGCTGGCTCCCTTCCTGTTCACTCTTTATACTGCGGACTTCTCACACAACACAACACACTGCCATCTACAGAAGTTCTCTGATGACTCTGCGATCGTTGGCCTCATCTCCAATGGAGATGAAGCTGAGTACAGAGGGCTTATCCAGGACTTCGTGGACTGGTGCCATCGGAACTGCCTCCAGATCAACGCGAGGAAAACTAAGGAGCTGGTGGTGGACTGCCGCAGGCATGGGCAGCCCCTCACAGTACCAGTAAATATACAGGGAACAGACATCGAGATGGTGACATCCTATAAGTACCTGGGTATTCATCTGAACAATAAACTAGACTGGTCACACAATACTGATGCACTCTACAAGAAGGGACAGCGCAAGCTGTTCCTGCTGAGGAGACTCAGGTCTTTTGGTGTACAAGGGGCGCTGCTGAAGTCATTCTATGACACGGTGGTGGCATCAGCCATCACTTTTGGAGTGGTCTGCTGGGGCAGTGGCATTACTGCAGCCGATAGGAAGAGACTGAACAAACTGATTAAGAAAGCTAGCTCTGTCCTGGGGCAGCGCCTTGATCCGATGGAGGAGATAGGAGAGAGAAGGACGGTGGCTAAACTGTCATCTCTGCTGGAGTCCGAGTTCCACCCTATGCAGGACATACTGAATGCACTGAGGAGCTCATTTAGCAGCAGACTACATCATCCCAGGTGCACAACCGAGAGGTTTCGTAGGTCCTTCCTACCAACGGCTGTCAGACTGTACAACCTAAGCAGGGCTGCTCGCAGAGATAGCAAAAAGACGTAACAAACTAATAGTTTTTTGAATGCAAAAGATGCAATAGACTTACTCAATGGTCCCCTCCGGCATACAACTAGGAACATACCGGTCGCTATGGAGGGTGAGAATATGTATGGGCACATAATCATACCATGTAGGATAACTAAGTAGACGGTTATGCTGTTTCATTCCATCTCGCAACAATGCTCTGCACTGTGTGTGTTTATATATTTACATATTTATTCCATCTAGCTACAATGCTCAGCACTGGGTGTGTTTATATATTTATATATCTACATATTATTCCATCTAGCTACATTGCTCCGCACTGTGTGTGTTTATATACTTGCATATTTATTCCACCTAGCTGCAATGCTCCGTACTGTGGGTGTTTATATATTTACATATTTATTCCATCTAGCTACAATGCTCTGCACTGTGTGTTCATATATTCATATATTTATTCCATCCAGCTACAATGCTCTGCACTGTGTGTCTGTGTGTGTGTGTATATATATATATTTTATAGTAATACGTACATATGTATATTAGCTGCTCTTGCTTGCTTGTTTTTTTTTTTTCTTGCCTTCTGATTGTTGCTCTGAGTGTTGCTATCCCTGTGCTGTTGCAATCCTGGAATTTCCCCGTTGTGGGACTAATAAAGGCTTATCTTATCTTATCTTATCTTATTGATGTAGTAAATCATACAAAAGGGGCCCTGACAAAGTACTAAGTGTGTACATGGACATACTTTTCAGCCGGCCAACATTGTCACCATGGGTTGAGATGCCGTCTCGGCACTGAGCCCATGTTTTCCCTCATCCCTGCCTCCCATTGAGCAGCGTCTCAGCTGGCCCCCAGCTGGCAGCATTATGGACGGCTGGGGCCAATTAGTCTTCATCAGCTGGGGCGCTGCCAATGAGGATAAATAGGAGCAGCCTCTGACTCGGGGCTGCGACATAAGCACTGCTAGGCTGAAGCCCCTTCGTCTGGTGTCAGCCTCAACTCCCCTTGCAGCATTCCGGTGTTTGTATCCCGCTGTGAGTATGCACGTCTTGTTACCCCCACGTCCGGTACAAGCTACCTACCCCTGCGCTGTGCAGCCTGAGAATGTACGTCTGTATGAGTGTCTGTGCTCTCCTCATCCCTTATCCCTTACCCAGAATAAAACATCTCGACTCACTGGCTTGTCCCTGGCTCTGATTGCCCGGCTCCCTAGAGCCGGATATGACAGTATGTCGCAGCCAGAAGAGTTGCCGGCGGCCGTGAGTCGCTGTGGAAATGTACCTTTCTGTCCGGGTGTCAGCGCTGCTAGCATGCCGTTTCCCAGGAGTCACTTCCGGCGCCAGGGCGACGAGCTGAGGTCCATCTCGGAGGCTGTCGACGGGACGTTCTTCACCCTGCACGACGCCTCCAACGCGAGACGCTGGCATCCGGGCCGTGCTGAGGAACTCCTGGACTGTCACCCTCACTCTCTGTACCATCTGGAGGACAGTGCCAGGATAGACGCTGCAGGTACACAGCAAGAGAAGCTCCACGGGGTGGATGGAAATCCCGGCAGGGAGTCGAAGTGGGCGACGTCTTTCCCCGCTTCGGAGTCCCGTTCCTGCCGCTATTCCAGTCCGGGAGTTCGCGCCAACCAGAGGACTTCCCCCGACCTGCGTCACGTCACTCGGGATTCCCTTCAAGGAGCCGCAGCTGACAGCAGTTATGTCCGGGGTCGAGTGGCTGTCGCGAGCTCTACTGTGTTTCCTGTCACCACCTTCAGGCATGTGGCGGCGGCAGTGAGATTGATGGTGAGGACTTCAGGGCTACGAAGCTTTCCCGTGCTCGACGCCTCCCTCGTCTCGATCTCCGATCTGGAGCGGCGAATCCTGGGTCTCCCCCTCGCTTCGTTCCCTGGGAGTAGTCGTCATCACATCGCCGAGTCACCTCTGCACGAACCTCGTCCGGATCCAGTTCTGGGTCATCGTCAGGACCGTTCCTCCCACGCAGCTGTCATCCCTTCGCCTCGTCAGTGTGGAGATTCTACAGCCTCGTCCCCTGAGCCTCGTTCCCCCGCTGTCATTCCTGGACATTCGGGCTGGCTCACCCCGGCTGTTTCCCCCTCCTCCTCGACGCGCTTCCTGACCGCTGTGTGTGCCTGGAATCCCGGCCTGGTGAGCTCTCTGCTGGAGACAACGCGAGCGATCCTCAGACGAATTCCCGGGGGGTCCTCCGTTATCGCCGGGCGGGGAGAGGAAGAAGCAGATTCCACTACAGCAGGCGATACTCAACCTCCAGGGGGCAGGCAAGTCATTGTTTTTTCACACCTGCTTAATGATTTGCTCTGTCACATCCCTGGAGGAGAAGTTCAGGGTTCGCAGCTCCCTGAACTCTCCCCACCTGCTGTAACCTGTTTTCCTAATCCCGCATCCTCTGTGTCTCTCTCCGCCGAGCGGTCCCCGGCTCCGGGTCAACGTGGTGGGATATGGAGAGGGCCTGTGGTTCCGCAGCTACATTGCGGACGGAGGAGGGGGACTGACTGCTGCGTGGAGTCTACGCTGACGACTGAGCGTCCCTGGGTCTCCACGGAGGAGCGGTTCGGTCCGGCGGGACGAGATTCTTCTGGCTTCACGCCGAGTGGGTCGTCGGCGGGGTTACCTGCGCTGGAGGGATCTCAAGCTGCGCTGACCATCGTGCTGGCTGCGGGGCCCGACGCGGCTAGATGGGAGCCTGACAACGACCTCCTGACGACGGATCCTGGATCTTCGCAGTCCTGGACGGCGTCAGAACCCGAGATCAGGCGAGTGCTCTCCTTTCTTTTCTCTCTTTTTATCTTTGAGCACTTCAGCCTATCTCCAGGGGAGACGAGCAGGGTGCAGCCGCCCGCTGCGTCTGAGCTCGTCTCGCCGGGTTCTGGCGCTGCCGGTGATCCTGATCCCGGTTCTGTTTTCTCTTCTGAGCCTTCTTCCAGGGTCACCGGCGAGGAGTTGCTGTTCCTCGTGGTGCTGGAGGGTCCGGGTTCAACGTTGGAGGTCGGTTCTGGTGCAGTGTCCAACGTGGGTTCGCCCGAGACCCAATCGGGGTCCAACGTGGGTTCGCCTGAGGCCCGATCGGGGTCCGACGTGGGTGCTGCCCCAGTGTTGTCCAGGTCCGGTGAGGAGGTGGCCGTTTCCCTGAGGCCCGCCGCCCTCGTCATCGGCTCTCCCCTGAGCCTCTTCCACCGGGATCCGCTCTGACCCTTCGTCCGTCTCAACGGTCCTGGTGGTTGAGTGATGCGGGTCGACGACCCGACCCGCAAAACTTTCGGTTCGGCGATCTGGTTTCCCCCCACTGGTCTGTGTTTGCCTTTGGGCGGCCTGGTTCGGCAGCCGTTGGACTGGATTCCTGGGATCTGGGTCCAGAGTTCGCCGTCCGAACATTTCTCTTCCCCTGATTCGCCAGCTGGACAATGGGCGGGGAGATCTCCGGAGCCATCTCGGCTATTTTTGGACTCTGCCTGCCATACACCTCGGGTGTCACTTTTTCTTTTATCGTTATTAAGGTCACTTGGGTGTAATGTCTGTCCTGTTGGTGGATGTGTATTTATAGTGCTGTGCGTTTTCCTTCCCTCGTACCCAGCATTTTATTTTTTGTACCATGTTTTTAGTCTCGTTTTTGCATTGTAGAGTTATGTTTTGTTCCCTTTCAGACCATACTCTGCAGTTGCCCATTCATTCCAGTCACTTTCATTTCTTTAGGTGACTGTGGGTATTTATATATTCATGTGTGTGGGTTTTTCTTTGCCTGCACTCAGTATTTCTTTTTTATGCCCTGTTGGTTCATTATAGAGTCATGTGCCTTGTTTTCCATAACACCATGCTCTGTAATTGTCCATTTGTTCCAGTCACCCTCACTTTTCTTGGTGACTGTGTGTATGTACTTATATTGGTGCTGTGTATTGTGTTTTCCCTTTATTTGACCATACTCAGCATTTTTTGCCCTGTACCTTTTTGGTGGTTCTTTTTTTTTTTTTCTTGCTCTGGGTCACGCATGGTTGGTACTCTCTGGGTAGTATGTAACCGGCGTGCTGACCCAGTTCTTCTCCCCATCTGTACCTGGGTTAATTATTCTGTTGTCAGTATTGTATTTGGGTTTTTCTTTCCCGCTACCCTACATTGCCCCATTGGTGTTGTCCTTCCCTTGGCTTCTTCCCCTCCGGTCCGCCTCCCTTCCTCCCACCCTAGGTGGGGGGGGGGGGGGGGGCTGGGATGTTCCTGGTCGTTCAGGAGCCCGACCTTGAGGGAGGGGCTCTGTCACCATGGGTTGAGATGCCGTCTCGGCACTGAGCCCATGTTTTCCCTCATCCCTGCCTCCCATTGAGCAGCGTCTCAGCTGGCCCCCAGCTGGCAGCATTATGGACGGCTGGGGCCAATTAGTCTTCATCAGCTGGGGCGCTGCCAATGAGGATAAATAGGAGCAGCCTCTGACTCGGGGCTGCGACATAAGCACTGCTAGGCTGAAGCCCCTTCGTCTGGTGTCAGCCTCAACTCCCCTTGCAGCATTCCGGTGTTTGTATCCCGCTGTGAGTATGCACGTCTTGTTACCCCCACGTCCGGTACAAGCTACCTACCCCTGCGCTGTGCAGCCTGAGAATGTACGTCTGTATGAGTGTCTGTGCTCTCCTCATCCCTTATCCCTTACCCAGAATAAAACATCTCGACTCACTGGCTTGTCCCTGGCTCTGATTGCCCGGCTCCCTAGAGCCGGATATGACAAACATTTCTATTAAAAATCCACTTTTTTAAATGATCTTATGTAGTATTCAAATTTTTGAGAAACTGAATGATGGCTTTTCATAAGCCATAATCATCAAATTGCCAGACAATCCCGCGCCGGACAGCTGCCCGTCTCAGCGTTTGCAGCGTAGTGCAGACACAGGCACGCTGCCCGGTCCGACCCACCACTGTTTCCCATGTGCTTTTGTGCCAAAAACTTTGAAGAACGCGGAGTTCGTGTTCGTCAGACATGATGCCCACCGCCCACCATTGCGCCCACCCTATGATGGCCCATTCAGAGTGCTGGAAACAGGGGACAAGCATTTTTTGCTAGACTTGGGGGGGGTGTCGGGAGAAAATATGCATAAACTTAAGCCCACCTTTGTAGTGGCGGACGAGCAAGTGCTGCTGGCCCGGGCCCCCCAGCGTGGAAGACCCCCACGGAGTACTCCCCAGGCAAACGATTCACCAGGACAGCCACACGGGCAGAGCGAAGTTCCCCCCCCCTCGCCTTGGCCCACCCGCAGTCAGACACACATCCAGCAGCCCCCTGCCGGCACAGAGACCCCAGTTACAGCAGATATGGGAGGAGATTGAAGCCCAAAAGACGTAGTGACTGAAACTCTGTCTGGGTGGGGGTGATGTGGGAATGCATATTGTGGGGGAATCTGCAGACAGCATCTCAGTCAGGAGGTAGTGATTAAACATAAGAGAATAATAGGCAAGGACGTCCTGGGGAGTTGGCAGGAAGAGGGAGCTGGGGGTTGAAGGCAAATATATTGTGGAGCTGGATATCATGCAGTGTGATGTGAAATGTCATGCAGATGTGAGATGATCTGTGGAGCTTATAAGGAGAAACCTGGTTTGGCTGATTCATTGCTTTTCTGTGTATGAATGTTGAGAGTGTTAATAAATTCTGTCTGCTCGTAAACTGGCCTCCTCATTTCCCACATCACACTTGCAGCTGGATTAAGGACTTCCTAACAAACAGAACACAGACTGTTAGACTCGGACCCCATTCATCCTCTACAGCCATGCTTAACACAGGCTCGCCACAGGGCTGTGTGTTGAGCCCCACTTTGTATTCATTGTACACATACAGTGGGGAAAAAAAGTATTTAGTCAGCCACCAATTGTGCAAGTTCTCTCACTTACAAGATGAGAGAGGTCTCCAATTTTTATCATAGGTATACCTCAACTATGAGAGACAAAATGAGAAAAAAAAAAATCCAGAAAATCACATTGAAGGATTTTTAATGAATTAATTGGTAAATTCCTCGGTAAAATAAGTATTTGGTCAACTATAAAAAAGCAAGATTTCTGGCTCTCACAGACCTGTAACAACTTCTTTACGAGGCTCCTCTGTCCTCCACTCATTACCTGTATTAATGGCACCTGTTTGAACTCGTTATCAGTATAAAAGACACCTGTCCACAACCTCAAACAGTCAGACTCCAAACTCCACTATGGTCAAGACCAAAGAGCTGTCAAAGGACACCAGAAACAAAATTGTAGACCTGCACCAGGCCGGGAAGACTGAATCTGCAATAGGTAAGCAGCTTGGTGTGAAGAAATCAACTGTGGGAGCAATTATTAGAAAATGGAAGACATACAAGACCACTGATAATCTCCCTCCATCTGGGGCTCCACGCAAGATCTCACCCCGTGGGGTCAAAATTATCACGAGAACGGTGAGCAAAAATCCCAGAACCACACGAGGGGGACCTAGTGAATGACCTGCAGAGAGCTGGGACCAAAGTAACAAAGGCTACATCAGAAACACACTACGCCGCCAAGGACTCAAATCCTGCAGTGCCAGATGTGTCCCCCTGCTTAAGCCAGTACATGTCCAGGCCTGTCTGAAGTTTGCTAGAGAGCATTTGGATGATCCAGAAGAGGATTGGGAGAATGTCATATGGTCAAATGAAACCAAAATAGAACTTTTTGGTAAAAACTCAACTTGTCGTGTTTGGAGGAGAAAGAACACCATACCTACTGTGAAGCATGGGTGTGGAAACATCATGCTTTGGGGCTGTTTTTCTGCAAAGGAACCAGGACGACTGATCCGTGTAAAGGAAAGAATGAATGGGGCCATGTATTGTGAGATTTTGAGTGAAAACCTCCTTCCATCAGCAAGGGCATTGAAGATGAAACGTGGCTGGGTCTTTCAGCATGACAATGATCCCAAACACACTGCCCGGGCAATGAAAGAGTGGCTTCGTAAGAAGCATTTCAAGGTCCTGGAGTGGCCTAGCCAGTCTCCAGATCTCAACCCCATAGAAAATCTTTGAAGGGAGTTGAAAGTCCGTGTTGCCCAGCGACAGCCCCAAAACATCACTGCTCTAGAGGAGATCTGCATGGAGGAATGGGCCAAAATACCGGCAACAGTGTGTAAAAACCTTGTGAAGACTTACAGAAAACGTTTGACCTCTGTCATTGCCAGCAAAGGGTATATAACAAAGTACTGAGATGAACTTTTGTTATTGAACAAATACTTATTTTACCGAGGAATTTACCAATTAATTCATTAAAAATCATTCAATATGATTTTCTGGATTTTTTTTTTCTCATTTTGTCTCTCATAGTTGAGGTATACCTATGATGAAAATTGGAGACCTCTCTCTTCTTTTAAGAGGGAGAACTTGCACAATTGGTGGCTGACTAAATACTTTTTTGCCCCACTGTATGACTGCATACCTGTTCATCCCACAAACATTATAGTGAAGTTTGCAGATGACACAACAGTAGTGGGGCTCATATCAGGAGGAGATGAGTCCGCACACAGAGATGAGGTCCAGAAACTAGTGAGATGGTGCTCAGATAATAATTTGCTATTGAATACAAAAAAAACAAAAGAACTCATCACTGATTTTAGGAAGCATAGCAGTGAGCCGCCTCCTCTATATATAGGCAAGGAGCGTGTGGAGAGGGTGGAGGCTTTTAAGTTTCTGGGCGTTCATATTTCTCACAACCTTACCTGGGCAGTTAACACCATAGCTACGATAAAAAAAGGCTCAACAATGTCTACGCTTTCTGAGGCTCCTCAAGAAGAATGGCCTGAGTGCACAGTCGCTGGTTTTATTTTATCGCTCTGCTATTGAGAGCATTTTGTCATATGGCATCACGGTTTGGTATGAGGGCTGTTCAGCTGCAGACCGCAAAGCCTTCCAGAGAGTGATCAAGACTGCGCAAAAAATCACTGGCTGTTCTCTCCCTTCTCTGGAAGAGATTTCCAGGTCTCGGTACCTCAACAGAGCTACTGCCATCATTAAAGACTGTGCTCATCCAGGCCATGACTTCTTTCACTTGCTCCCCTCGGGAAAGCGGTACAGATCCCATAAAACCCAGACTACCAGGTTTAATCATAGTTTTTTCCCAGCAGCAGTACGTATTTTGAACGGATTTATGTAACACGCACAGACTGCTGATATTATTTTGTTATTTTAGGTTATTTTGTAGCAATAACCCTGCGTGTATAAGCTGGTCTTTTATATTTATCGCTCAGTATGTTTTCATTATTGCTACGTACATATTGTATTCAACTTTTAGGTAATATTGTTTCAAGCATTATTTATTGTTGTAATTATAAGAATGTTATATGCATGAGTGAACTGTGAGTGTGATAGTTTGTTTTTAGGGAGCAGCATCTCAATTTTGTTGCATTGTTTATTAACAATGGAATGACAATAAAGGCACTTTGACTTTGACTTTGATTTTGAAACTTAAAAGAAATAAATTATTCAATTCAACTTTATTTATATAGCACCATTTCACAACAACAGTCATCTCATAGCACTTTCAAATGTAGGGGAAACCCCCACAATTGCAGAAAGACCCCAGCAATCAGGCGATCCCCTGTGAGCAAGCGCTTGGCAACGGTGGAGAGGAAAAACTCCCTTTTAACAGGAAGAAACCTCTAGCAGAACCAGGCTCAGGGAGGGGCAGTCATCTGCTGCGACTGGCTGGGGGGTGAGGGGATAGACAAGATGAGAAGAACAGACATGTAGAGAGCAAACATTAAATGGGAGAAGCCCAGTACATTATTGGATGTGCCCCGGCTGTCTAAATCTATTAGCAGCATAACTAAGGGAGGGTTTAGAGACACATGATCCCTCCTAATTGTAAGGTATATCGAAAAGGAAGGTTTTTACCCTATTCTTAAAAACAGAGATCGAGTCTGACTCCAAAATCCAGATTGGTAACTGGTTCCACAGGAAAGGAGCTTGATAACTGAAGGCTCTGCTTCCCATTGTACTTTTGGAGATTCTAGGTATTACAAGTAATCCAGCATTTTGGGAGCATAATGCTCTATTAGGATGATAGAGTAGTATCAGATCTTTTAAATAAAAGGGACCTGATTGTTTAGAGCTTTGTAAGTGAGAAGAAGGATTTTAAACTTAATTCTGAACTCTATGGAAAGCCACTGAAGGGAGGCCAAAACCGGAGAGATATGATCTCTCTTTCTAGTACCTGTTAAAACTCTTGCAGCAGCATTTTGGATCAACTAAAGACTTTTTAAAGATATTTTAGGACAACCTGATAATGAAGAGTTACAATAATCTAATCTAGAGCTAACAAAAGCGTGGATCAGTTTCTCAGCATCACTCTGAGACAAGATGCTCCTGTCGTCCGCCTCCGTCGGTCTATGATGACCATGGAAGAGATTCCTAAACGTCTACTCTGCTGGAACAGCACCGCCTGTGGCTGAACAGGCCGATGCGCACCGGTGTTCTACCTTCCAGCGTTGGGCGTTGGTAGGATTCAAGCCTGGGCAGGAAGATATGGAGGACAAGATGTTACCCATGCAGCATGTCCCCCCTCTCCACGTCACTGATGAATCCAAAGGAACAGCAGGGCTGCTATAGTTTGGCACCAGCGCTGTCGCAGGAGCTGCCAGAACGATGTTGAGCACAACAGAGAACTGCCTTAGGGGCTCCGACTCCGGATTTTTCCTCAGGGTTGACTCCCGAAGCCTTTCCCGTGACCGGGTGTGCCGCAAGGCAGCGGAGGTTTGAAATCAGGGTTTACCTTCCCCTAGATGGGCTACCTTCCCAGGTTGACGAGCCACCATCTACCTGAAGCATCTGGTTTTAAGGTGCCAGAGATCCGCCCTCACCCCTTCTCCTATTAGTAAAAGCAGTTCCGCCGGGCTTAGAGACTAAACCACACGGGCAGGCTAGGATGAGACAAGATGCTCCTAATCTTGGCAATATTATGCAAATGATAGAAGGCAGTCTTAGAAATAAATTTAATATGTGAATTGAAAAACAGATCTTGATCAAAAATAACTCCAAATTTCCTCACAGAACTATTACGAGAAAGAGTAACCGCATCCAAACTAAGAGTTTGATTTGGAAAGGTATTTCTAAGGTTTTTTGGACCAACAAGAATGACTTCAGTCTTATCTGAATTTAATAACAGGAAATTACAAGTCATCCAAGCTTTGATTTCCTTAAGACAGGCTACTAACTTGGCTAATTGATTACTATCATCTGGCTTCATTGACAGGTATAATTGTGTGTCGTCTGCATAACAGTGAAAATGTATACAGTGTTTTCTACTGATGTTGCCTAACAGAAGCATATATAAACTAAAAAGAGTAGGGCCTAGCACAGATCCCTGTGGAACTCCATGACTGAGCTTTGAGTTGGAAGAAAACTCATTATTGACATGAACAAACTGGAGCCTATCAGACAAATAAGATCTAAACCACTGCAGCGAAGTTCCATTAAGTCCAACAATGTTCTAATCTATAGAGTAGAATATTATGGTTGATACTATCAAAGGCTGCACTAAGGTCTAAAAGGACAAGTACAGAAACAAGTCCATTATCAGATGCAATAAGGAGGTCATTAGTGACCTTCACTAAGGCTGTTTCAGTACTATGGTAGATTCTAAACCCAGATTGAAACTCTTCAAATAAACCATTTCCCTGCAAGTGATCAAATAATTGTGTAGCAAAAAGTCTAAGATTTTTGAAGTGAAAGGCAGATTAGAGATTGGTCAATAGTTAGCTTAAACTCCTGGATCCAGCGTTGGCTTTTTGAGTAAGGGTTTAATAACAGCAGTCTTAAAAGCCTGCGGTACATGGCCTAATGTTAAAGAAGAACTGATTATTTGAAGAATACGGCTGCCAATAAATGTGAAAACTTTTTTAATTAACCTGGTAGGAATGGGGTCAAAAAGACAAGTTGAAGGCTTGAAACATATCACTGTGTGTAATGAATTTATATACAAGTTTCATTTTTTGAATTGAATTACTTAACTAAATTGACTTTTCTGTGATATTCTAATTTATTGAGATGGACCTGTATAGTTTTTTTCTTCATATATTTTTTTCCTCTTATACTGTATATACCTGTAATTTCTAGTATATATTTGTTTCTTCATATATATATATATATATATATATATATATATATATATACACTACCGTTCAAAAGTTTGGGGTCACCCAGACAATTATTTTGTGTTTTCCATGAAAAGTCACACTTATTTACCACCATGAGTTGTAAAATGAATAGAAAATATAGTCAAGACACTGACAAGGTTAGAAATAATGATTTGAATTTGAAATAACAATTTTTTCCTTCAAACTTTGCTTTCATCAAAGAATCTTCCATTTGCAGCAATTACAGCATTGCAGACCTAACATGATTGCACAAGGGTTTTCTAATCATCCATTAGCCTTCTGATGCAATGAGCAAACACATTGTACCATTAGAACACTGGAGTGATAGTTGCTGGAAATGGGCCTCTATACACCTATCTAGATATTGCACCAAAAACCAGACATTTGCAGCTAGAATAGTCATTTACCACATTAGCAATGTATAGAGTGTATTTCTGATTAGTTTAAAGTTATCTTCATTGAAAAAAAGTGCTTTTCTTTCAAAAATAAGGAAATTTCTAAGTGACCCCAAACTTTTGAACGGTAGTGTATATGGTATAGGACCTGGGGGAAGTCAGATTATTTAGCACCTCAGACAGAGACAGTGAATAAGCATGGGAGAACAATGCCCAGGGAGTTCCTGGCGAGATAGCTGGAAGTAGTCAGGGACATAGGGGGTTGAGTGCAGTGGAATGTAAATGTCATGCTGTGTGATGAGGAATTGCCATGAAACGTGTGAAGAGTGATTTGAGGGAAGAGAGGAGAGCTTGTTGAGATCATTCATTCTGTTCTGTGCTTGTGAGATGTGAAGTGTGTAATAAACCGTCTGTCCATGGATCTGCCTCTTATTTGACACACTCCACACTGGTGACCCAAGACGTATTATGGAACACGAGGCAAGAACCCCGGAGCCGGCCCGGTCGGGAAGCCCCAGCAATGCAGCAGCCATCCCACAGACAGCCCGGACTGGAGCCCCCAGCAACGCGTGTGCGGTTTTAATCAAGCTACCAGACTTCTGGCAGAATCAGAATCAGAATCAGAATCAGAATCAGATTTATTGCCATTGTTCATGTAGTACACAAACTAGGAATTTGTCTCGGTGCAATGCTGCAAAATTAAACATGATAAAATAAAAGAAATAAACTATACATGCAATAAAGTGTAGAATAAGAGTGAGTAATACTGGTCAGCAGTTAAAATATATTAGCGAGCAGCACAACCCGCACTCTTGGTTCCACCACACCGAGGCCCAGTTCGCCCTCCGGGGAATAACGGCAGACGACACCAGATTCTACCATGTGGTTGCAGCGCTGGACGCCCGCACAGCTCAGCAGGTAGCGAGCCTGCTCGATCAGCCTCCAGCCCACAACAAATACGAGGCGCTCAAGGCTGCGCTCACCCGGTGCTACACGCTCTCGGAATGTGAGAGAGCGGAGAGGCTCCTGAGACGGACCGAGTTAGGAGATGATTCGGCCGTCGACCTGATGGAGAAGAGGCTGGCGTTAATGGGCACGGACGACGGGCACTTTCTGTTTGCCCACCTTTTCCTCCGGAACCTTCCAACAGAGGCGAGAGCGGTTCTGGCCAATTCGCCGTTGCTGGCCGCGCGTGACTACCGTGTGCTAGCCCAGGAGGCAGACAAGATCATTCTCACCACCAGGGCGATCACAGTCAACGCGGCGGCGGCGGAGCCCAGCGAGATGACCAGAGGAGGTGAGGAGCCACCGACGGTAGCAGCAGCGGGGGCCAAGGAGCGCCAGAGAGACACGCTCTGTTTCTACCACCGCCGCTTCGGAGAGAACGCACGCAGATGTGAGCCACCGTACCAATTCAAGTGCTCGGGAAAAGGCCATGGCCGGCAGTTGGTAGCAGCTGCGACCTTCGATGAAGAGAACAAGCTTCTCTACATGCACTCGGGGAGGCGTTTCCTCGTGGACACCAGAGCCCAGAAGAGCATCATCCTGCCGACCTACACTGACCGGCTGGCAGGACCTAGCGGCCCCGGGATGTTGGCAGCAAAAGGCTCGGAAATTAAGACCTTTGGTGAGAGGACACTGATCTTATCTCTACACGGCCGTACATACGAGTGGACTTTTGTCGTAGCAACACTGAATTACCATATCCTGGGGGCTGATTTTCTGTGTGCACATGGTTTACTGGTTGATGTTGCTAACAGGCGCCTGGTTAATGCACTGTCCTTTGAATCTCTCCCCTGTATAACTCGAACGACCCAGCCAACAGCACAAGCCAATGTCACAGCTCCAGGCGGTAAGTTCCACGCACTGCTCACTCAGTTCCCAGCACTCACGGTCCCGACGTTTTCGGCGGCCATCACTAAACACGGGGTGGAGCCCCTTATCACCACCACTGGGCCGCCTGTTTTTGCAAGACCTCGGCGCTTGGACGCAGCTAAACTGGCCATAGCGCGCGAGGAGTTCGCCAACCTGGAAAGGTTGGGCATCATCAGGCGTTCAAACAGCCCATGGGCATCCCTGCTACACATGGTCCCTAAGGCTGAGGGAGCGTGGCGACCGTGCGGTGAGTTCCGCAGGTTGAACAACGCCACAGCGCACGACCGCTACCCGATTCCCCACATACAGGATTTTTCCGTTCACCTCACCGGAGCACGCATTTTTTCCAAAATAGACCTGGTCCGCGGTTACCACCAAGTCCCAGTGCGCGCAGAGGACGTACCTAAAACAGTGGTAATAACTCTGTTCGGTCTATTCGAGTTCCTGCGCATACCATTTGGGTTAAAAGGCGCGGCACAGACATTCCAGGGCATGATGGGTGCAGTGCTGCGCGATCTCCCATTCGTGTTCGTCTACCTGGACGATATCCTGGTAGCCAGTGCGTCCGAAGACAAACACGAAACCCACCTTAGGATGGTTTTCTGGAGGTTGGAGGAGCACGGGTTAATAATCAACCAGGCGAAATGCCAGTTCGGCATGACGGAGATTGATTTTTTGGGGCACCGCGTCTCTCCGGAAGGAGCGATCCTGCTGCCCGACAAAGTGCGCGCCGTGGCGGATTTTCCCCGGCCTCAGACGGTCAGGGCGCTGCAGGAATCTTTGGGGATGGTGAACTTTTATAACTGTTTCCTTCCCCGCGCGGCGCAGCTCATGCAACCATTGTACGCCGTGCTCAAGAGACAGAAACCCGCGGATGGGGTCGAATGGACCCCGGAGCGAGAGAGGGCGTTCTCGGAGGTTAAAGCAGCCCTGGCAAACCCCGCACTGCTGGCACATCCGGACCCGGCAGCCCGGATTGCGCTCACCACCGACGCTTCAGACATGGCCATAGGGGCTGTCGTAGAGCAGCGCGTCTCCAGGGCTTGGCAGCCGCTCGCTTTTTTCATCAGAACTTTGCGCGACAGCGAACGTAAATACAACGCGTTCGACAGGGAGTTACTGGCCCTCCACCTGGCCATATGCCACTTCCAGTTCTGGCTGGAAGGGCGCAGCTTCACCACGTTCGTGGACCACAAGCCACTAACGTTCGCGATGGCCAAGGTTTCAGAACCGTGGTCGGGCCGGCAACAGAGACAGCTAGCCGCGATCTCAGAGTTTACTACCGATATTCAGCATGTGTCGGGTAAACTGAATGTGGTGGTGGACTGCCTCTCGCGCGCCGTGGTGGCCCCGGTCTACGTGGGGATAGATTACGCAGCCATGGCCGCGGAGCAGATTAGCGATGCAGATGTGCGCGCGCTCCAGTCTGGACCAACAGGGTTAAGGCTGGAGAGCAGGGTGCTGCAAGATGGCATGCCCCCCCAATCTGCGATGTCTCCACAGGACGCCCGCGTCCGGTGGTCCCGGTCGCGTGGCGCCGCCGTGTGTTTGAGTCGGTTCACACTCTGGCGCACCCAGGAGTGCGCGCGTCGGTCAAAATGGTGGGAGAGAAGTTTGTGTGGCCGAGCCTACGCAAACAAGTAAAAGAGTGGGCTGCAGCCTGTGTGGCGTGCCAACGAGCCAAGGTACACAGACACACGAAGGCTCCCTTGGAACCGTTTCGGGTACCGGCTAAGAGGTTCACGTGGACCTCGTGGGCCCGCTTCTGCCATCACAGGGCGCACGCACCTCCTGACAGTGGTGGACCGCACCACGCGCTGGCCAGAAGCAGTCCCGCTGGCGGCAACCACCTCCGCAGACGTGGCACGCGCTTTTTTAACAGCATGGGTGGCGCGTTTTGGAGTCCCATCGGACATTACGTCCGACAGGGGCCCTCAATTTGTTTCTGAACTCTGGTCCGCGATGGCCGGCAGCCTGGGGGTTGCAATTCATCGCACAACCGCGTACAACCCACAGGCCAACGGGTCATGAGAGCGTTTTCATAGATCACTGAAAGCAGCACTCAGGGCTTCACTGACGGATGCAAATTGGGTGGATAGGTTGCCGTGGGCTTTATTGGGGTTGCGCTCTGCGCCAAAAGAGGATTTGGAAGCTTCCCTGGCAGAGCTTGTTTTTGCGCAGCCACTTACGGCTGCCTGGGGAATTTCTGCCAGATAATCCCGCGCCGGACAGCTCCCCGTCTCAGCTTTTGCAGCACAGCTCAAACACAGGCACACTGCCGGGCCCGGCCCACCACTGTTTTCCGTGTGTTTTTGTGCCTAAAACTTTGAAGAATGCGGAGTTCGTGTTCATCAGACACGACGCCCACCGCCCTCCATTGCGCCCACCCTATGATGGACTGTTCAGAGTGTTGGAAACAGGGGATAAGCATTTTTTGCTAGACTTGGGGGGTAGACGGGAGAAAATTGGCATAGACAGACTCAAACCCGCCTTTGTAGCGGCGGACGAGCAAATGCTGTTGGCTAGGGTCCCTCGGCGTGGAAGACCCCCATGGAGAGCTCCCCAGGGAAACAATTCGCCAGAGCAGCCACACGGACAGAGCGAAGTTCCCCCCCCCCTCGCCACGGCTCACCCGCAGTCAGACACACTCCCAGCAGCCCCCCACCGTCACAGCAGAGCCACGGAGGCGGTTAACCCCAGTTACAGCAGATATGGGAGGAGACTGAAGCAGAAATGGCGTGTGGACTGATGTTCTGTCTTAAGATGCTGGGGGGGGGGGGGGGTATAGGACCTGGGGGAAGTCAGATTATTTAGCACCTCAGACAGAGACAGTGAATAAGCATGGGAGAACAATGCCCAGGGAGTTCCTGGCGACATAGCTGGAAGTAGTCAGGGACATAGGGGGTTGAATGCAGTGGAATGTAAATGTCATGCTGTGTGATGAGGAATTGCCATGAAACGTGTGAAAAGTGATTTGAGGGAAGAGAGGAGAGCTTGTTGAGATCATTCATTCTGTTCTGTGCTTGTGAGATGTGAAGTGTGTAATAAACTGTCTGTCCATGGATCTGCCTCTTATTTGACACACTCCACAATATATATATATGATAAGATAAGATAAGATAAGATAAGATAAGACAAGATAAGATAAGATAAGCCTTTATTAGTCCCACAATGGGGAAATTCCAGGATTGCAACAGCACAGGGACAGCAACACTCAGAGCAACAATCAGAAGACAAGAAAAAACAAGAGCAGCGAGTATACATATGTACATATAAATATATAAACACACAGTGCAGAGCACTGTAGCTAGATGGAATAAATATATAAATATATAAACACACACAGTGTGGAGCATTGTAGCTAGATGGAATAAATATATAAATATATAAACACACACAGTGCGGAGCATTGTAGCTAGATGGAATGAACAGCATAACTGTCTACTAGTTATCCTACATGGTATGATTATGTACCTATACATATTGTCACCCTCTGTAGCAACCGGTATTTTCCTAGTTGTATACCGGAGGGGACCATTGTGTAAGTCTATTGTGTCTTTTGCATTCACTACTATTAGGTTGTCACGTTTTTTTTGCTATCTCTGCGAGCAGCCCTGCTTAGGTTATACAGTCTGACAGCCGTAGGTAGGAAGGACCTGCGAAACCTCTCGGTTGTGCACCTAGGATGATGTAGTCTGCTGCTAAATGAGCTCCTCAGTGCGTTCAGTATGTCCTGCATAGGGTGGGACTCGGACTCCAGCAGAGATGACAGTTTAGCCACCAATCTTCTCTCTCCCATCTCCTCCACTTGGTCAAGGCGTTTCCCCAGGACAGAGCTAGCTTTCTTGATCAGTTTGTTCAGTCTCTTCCTATCGGCTGCTGTAATGCCAGTGCCCCAGCAGACCACTCCAAAAGTGATGGCTGATGCCACCACCGTGTCGTAGAATGTCTTCAGCAGCGCCCCTTGTACACCAAAAGACCTGAGTCTCCTCAGTAGGAACAGCCTGCGCTGTCCCTTCTTGTAGAGTGCGTCAGTATTGTGTGACCAGTGTAGTTTATTGTTCAGATGAACACCCAGGTACTTGTAGGATGTCACCATCTCGATGTCTGTTCCCTGTATATTTACTGGTGCTGTGAGGGGTTGTCCTTGCCTGTGGCAGTCCACCACCAGCTCCTTAGTTTTCCTCGCGTTGATCTGGAGGCAGTTCCGATGGCACTAGTCCACGAAGTCCTGGATAAGTCCTCTGTGCTCAGCTTCATCTCCGTTGGAGATGAGGCCAACGATCGCAGAGTCGTCAGAGAACTTCTGTAGATGGCAGTGTGTTTTGTTGTGTGAGAAGTCTGCAGTATAAAGGGTGAACGGGAAGGGAGCCAAAACCGTTCCCTGGGGGGCCCCCGTGCTACCGATGATCATGTCGGACACATAGTCCTGGGTTCTCACAAACTGTGGCCAGTTAGTGAGGTAGTCCAGGATCCATGATGACAGGTGCTGGTCCACCCCTGCGCACAGCAGCTTGTCCTTCAGGATCATCGGTTGGATGGTGTTGAAAGCACTGGAGAAGTCAAAGAACATGATCCTCACCACATTCCCGGGCTTCTCCAGGTGGGACAGAGAACGGTGAAGGAGGAAGATCACCGCATCCTCCACCCCAATGCCATGCTGGTAGGCGAACTGGAGTGGATCCATCGCTGGCCCCACCAGGGGGCGGAGGTGAGCAAAGAGCAGTCTCTCCAGGGTCTTCATCATGTGGGACATCAGGGCCACTGGTCTGTAGCTGTTCAGGTCTTTGGGGTGGGAAGTCTTTGGTACAGGTACCACACAAGATGTTTTCCACAACTGTGGTACCCTCCCCAGCTTCAGGCTCAGGTTGAAGATGTGCTCCACAATCCCACACAGCTGGTCTGTGCAGGACTTGAGGAGCTTTGCGCTGATGCCGTCTCGTCCTGACGCCTTCCTTGCCTTGATCTTCCTCAGCTCCGTCCTCACCTGGGTCGTAGTGAGGGTCATGTTGGGGGGCTGTGTGTTGGGAGTGGGGGGGTGATGGTGGAGTGGGGTGTGGGCAGCAGGACTCGATGTCTTCAGAGGCAGCAGTGGTTGTTGTGCAGTTGGGGGGGAGGGCGGTTGGTCAAACCTATTAAAAAACAGGTTCAGATTGTTCGCCCACTACCCCCCCCCCCACCCCCCGTGGCCTGGGGGGAGGTATTCTGGAGCCCAGAGATGGTTTTAAGGTTTCTCCAGACCCCACCGATGTCGCTCTGTTGCAGCTTGTCCTCCATCTTCTTCCTGAAGCTGTCCTTGCCTTCTCTGATCTTCCTCCTCAGCTCCCTTTGCACGGACTTCAGCATCTCCCTGTTCCCTGACCTGAAGATCCTCTTCTTCTCTCTCAGAAGTGTTTTTATCTCAGAGTTGATCCAGGGTTTGTTGTTCGAGCAACACCGTATGGTCTTGGTGGGTACGGTGCTGTCCACACAGAAGCTGATGTAGTCCGTGACGGTGTGAGTGAGGCGATCGATGTCCTCACCATGTGGCTCGCAGAGCTGCTCCCAGGCAGTGGTTTCAAAACAGTCCTTTAGAGCATCCATTGCCTCCTCAGACCATAAGTGTCTAAGTGAAGGCGGAAGTGAAAAAAAAAATTATATATATATATATATATATATATATATATATATATATATATATATATATATATATATATAAACACACGCACACCTACCTCTGTTCAAATGCCAGGTTTTTGTGATGCAAAAAATGACACCAACATAAATCATTTCAAAATTTTTTCCACCATTAATGTGACCGATAACCTGTACATCCTAATTAAAAACAAACTGAAATCTTTTAAAGGGAAAAATAAAAAACTTACAATAACCTGTTGGCCTGTCGGCAGGCCAAGCAGAATGCAGCTTGGGTGGTTGCTGAAGCAAAAACTCGGGTGTAGGAGGAGTTTGGTGAGGCCACCGACCGAAAGTCTTGTTCCATGGCCTCACCGAACTCCTCCCACACCCAAGTTTTTTCTTCAGCAACCACCCGAACTGCAGTCCGCCTGGCCTTCCAGTACAACTTCAGCTGCTTCAGGAGTCCCACAAGCCAACCAAGCTCGATAGGATTCCTTTTTCAGCTTGATGGACCCCTTCACCACTGGTGTCCACCACTTGGTTTGGGGGTTGCCACCACGAGATGCACCAACAGCCTTGCAGCCACAGCTCTGAGATGCTGCTTCAACAATGGAGGTGGAGAACATGGCCCATTCAGACTCCATGTCCTCAGACTCCCTCGGAATGTGGTCAAAGTTCTTCCGGAGGACAGAACACCTCCCAGACAAGGGCCTCAGCCAGATGTTCCCAGCACACCTTCACTAATACGTCTAGGTCTACCGGGTCTGAGTGGTGTCCGCCCCGGCCATCGGATCCAACTCACCACCAGGTGGTGATCAGCTGACAGCTCTGCACCTCTCTTTATCCGAGTGTCCAAGACATGTGGTCGCAGGTCTGATGACACAACAGAATCGTTCATCGACTTGCGACCTAGGGTGTTCTGGTGCCAGGTGTACATATGGACATCCTTATGCTTGAACATGGTGTTCATTATGGACAAACTGTGGTTAGCACAGAAGTCAAATAACTGAACACCAGCAGGACTCCAGCAGGGAATAGACAAACCAGTAGGGTAGGGAGAACGAGCTAGTAGTGCCTGACTACTGGGCAGTATACCCAGACGAGCCAGCATTGAATGCACGGAGGAAGCCTCCTTAAATACGCTGGCTGATGAGCGGGTGCAGGTGTGTCCTCTGCAGCAGGTGCAGTGATGAGTTTGTGAATGTGCGGCAGGATGGAAGGGGTGCGCTCTCACTGCCCATGACAGAGCCCACCCTTCTAGGAACGCCTCTTGGCAGTCCAGAGGACTTCTCGGGGTGAGTTCGGTGGTAGACCTGGAGCATCTCTTTGTCCAGAACTCATGATGAGGGCATCCAGGATTGTTCCTCCAGGCCATAGCCCTCCCAGTCCACCAGATATTGCAATCCTTGGTGGACCGTGTAGGCGGGGTGACCATCGATGATCCAAGGAGGAGGAGGCGGCTGCGGGAAGGGGGGGCAGAGAGAACTGACCGAAAGAGGCTTAATGTGGGACACGTGAAAAGTGGGGTTCACCCGTAGAGTACGAGGAAGTCTCAGTTGAACTGATGCATCCTTGATTATCCGGGAGATAGGAAACAGACCCAGAAAACGGGGGGACAGCTTCCTTGATTTCTCCTTCAGGGGGATTTGACTCGCCGCCAGCCAGACTTGCTGTCCCATGGTGTATTTAGGAGCCGGGACCCACTTCCTGTCAGCGGTGGCCCAGGTGCGCTCAGTCATGCGTGCCAGGGCAGCCCGGGTAGCCCTCCAGACGCACCGGCATCGACGAACATGGGCCTCTACGGACAGAACCGCCACCTGCCTCTCAGCCATAGGAAGAAGAGGCGGAGTGTAACCCAAGGACGCCTCGAATGCAGTGAGTCCAGTGGCCGTGGAAATGGCCGAGTTGAGGGAATACTCCACCCAGGTCAGGTGTGAGCTCCAAGAAGCCGGGTTCTCAGCTGCTATGCACCGCAGGGTGCCCTCCAGGGACTGATTGGCACGCTCTGCCTGCCTGTTACTCTGAAGATGATTCCCAGAAGAGAGACTCACTGTAGTACCCAGTGTCCGACAAAAGGCCCTCCAGACCTGAGACGTAAATTGTGGACCCCGGTCCAACACAATATCAATGGGGATGCCGTGGACCTTGATCATGTGTCAGTCAGCAGGACTGCCGTCTCCAAGGCTGAAGGGAGCTTTGGGAGGGCCACCAAATGCTCCGCCTTGGAGAAGCGATCCATGATTGTCAGGATTACAGTCTTCCAATGGGGGGGGGGGGGGGTCTGGTCACAAAGTCCACGACGATATAGGACCAAGGACGACCTGGGGTGGGAAGGGGATGGAGGAGTCCCGAGGGGGGAGAGGAGTCAGATTTCCCCCTCACTTAGGTCTGGCAGGCCCTGACGTAATCCCGTGCGTCCCTCCGCACCGTGGGCCACCAGAACGCCCGCCGGATGAAGTCCACTGTGAGGCGATGCCAGGATGACAAGAGAAGCTGCTGGTATAGGCCCACTGGAGAACGTCACTGCGGAGGGCAGCCGGGACGTAGAGAGGATTCCGGGGGCACCCTACTGGCACAGGGTCACGGGACTGGGCCTGACGGACCCTCCGCTCAATATCGCCAAGTAAGGGCACCAAGGACGCGTGAAGGCGGGATGATGGTTGGTGGGGGAGGGTCTACCTCCCTGGAATGAAACTGGCGTGATAGCGTGCCGGGTTTGACATTCCGGGCACCAGTCCGGTAAGTGATGGTAAAATTAAACCGCTGGAAGAATAAAGACCAGCAAGTCTGCCTGGCGTTTAATCAGTGGGCCGACCGCAAGTATTCTAGATTCTTGTGGTCGGTCCACACGATGATGGGATGAATGGCACCCTCCAACCAATGTCTCCACTCCTCCAGTGCCAACTTAATGGCCATCAGCTCTCTGTCCCCCATGTCATAATTTCTCTTGGCCGCATGGGTGGGGCTTCTGATCCGAGGACGTGCGCTGCAACAGCACAGTGCCAACCCCTGTGTTGGATGTGTCCACCTCGAGGATGAACTGGAGCTGTATGTCGACTTGTGCCAAGATGGGTGTGTCCGTGAACAAGCATTTTAATTTGTTAAATGCCTGCTCTGCTGCCTTGGTCCAGCAAAAGGGGACCTTAATGGAGGTCAGCTGAGTTAAAAGCAGTGCCACCCCACTATAGTTCTTATGAACCAGCGATAAAATTTTGCGAACCCGAGGAAGCATTGAAGCTCCCTAAGGGAGTGAGGAGTTGGCCAATCCAGCACTGTCTTCACCTTTTCCGGGTCGGCAATCAGTCTCCCCTCGGCTACTATGAAGCCCAAAAAGGTGGTTGATGTAATTGAGAACTCATACTTCTCCGCTTTGATGTAGAGCCGGTTCTCCAAGAGCCGTTGTAGAACGGCCCTTACATGGGCTTTATGTTCTTCTGGCGAGCAGGAGAAGATTAAATTGTCATCTAGGTACACAAACACGAATTGATACAGCATATCGCAGAAGACTTCATTTATTAACCGCTGGAAGATGGCAGGGGCGTTAGTGAGCCCAAAGGGCATCACAAGGTACTCAAACTGCCCTTGGTGTGTCTTAAATTCCGTCTTCCATTCATCGCCCTCGTGAATGTGAACCAAATGATACGCATTCCTAAAATCCAATTTGATAAACACCCGTGAACACTGAAGGAGCTTGAACGCTGAATTGATTAAGGGTAGAGGGTACTTGTCCTTAATGGTAATTGCGTTGAGCTCCCGGTAGTCGATACACGGGCACAGCGAGCCATCCTTCTTTCCAATGAAAGAGAACCCGGCTCCAAGAGGAGCCGAAGATGGCCGAATAAGGCCGGCATTCAGGGACTCCTTAATATACCTCTCCATCTCCTCCCTCTCCGGCCCCTAAATGCTGTATAGCTGACTGGATGGCAATCTTGCCCCCGGGATGAGATCTATGGCACAGTCATAAGAGCGATGAGGTGGCAGCAACAACGCTCTAGACTTGCTAAAGACCTCTCCAAGATTGTGATAAGCCCAGGGAACGAGGCTGAGGTCCAGCAGCTCGACCGGAGAGAGTGAGACGGATAGAGAAGGGGAGCACTCTGCTGAGTGCATACAATGGGCCATACAAAAGGGGCACCAGGAGGAGATGGTGTTTTGGACCCAGTTGATCATAGGGTTATGCCTCCGGAGCCATGGATACCCAAGGACCACCGGGGAAGATGAAATGGGATGGGGGGGGTAAAGGACCTGTACTTACAGTATATAGCGCTTTTCTAGTCTCAAAGACCACTCCTCCGAGTGGTTCCCGGAAAGGAGGATGGAGATTGGCACCGTGCAACGTGTGACTACCGCGACCTCCCGGCCAGATATGATTGTGATTCTCTGATCACGGGGCAACTTATGTATGGGAATACCGTCCTGCTTAACAAATTCAGCAGATACGAAATTACCCTCCGACCACGAGTCAACCAGCGCCTTGACCCTCCTCTCAACCCCCGGTAGCTGCACGAGGGCTGAGATAGACAAATTACCGGGGGGAGGTATTTTTAATCCCGCCCACCAGATCCCCCATGGTTACTGACGGGTCGCGTCTTTTGGGCCACTGGCGGCACTCGTCCCGGCCGTGGTTCAGCGAACCACAGTCCGGGCATGCGCCGGCCCTTTGCCTTCACTCGTCATCGGTGAGATGCTGAGAGGGCTCCATTGGCTCAGGCGAAGGGACGGCACCACCAGTGTCAGTAGTCACGACGGGTCCGCATGTGGCACGTAGGCAAGAGAAGGCCTCGTGCTCCTTCGCGTGCTCACAATGCCGGTCATCCAAACTGACAGCTTGAGCTTATGAGATCATTGAGGGTCTTAGGGACAGGGTGAACCGCCAGTTCGTCCCACAGCTGTTTGTTCAACCCGTGGAGGAATGCACTGCGCAAGGCAATTTCATTCCACCCTGAGTCTGCAGCAACAACTCGGAACTCCACCGAGTACTCGGCCACTGACCAGGTGCCCTGGAGGAGCGTCAATTGGCGGCTCATCACATTGCCCTCACTCTCAGACTGATCGAACGCACAAGTGAAGGCGTCAACAAATTGGCTGAATGTATAGCGCCGCCCCTCGGGGTTGTCGAACATGGAGCGTGCCCAATCGAGGGCTCGATCCTTCAACAGCAGCATAAAAAGCTGTATCTTGGCTGTATCTCCCAGGTACTCCTCCCCGACCTGCTCCAAATACATGTGTACCTGAATTAAAAAACTCTTACATTTCCCCACCTCCCCCGCGTATGGGGTAGGTGTGGGAATGGTAGTGGTACGTCGCACCGTAACGCGGGGAGCAGGCTGAGGAGGCGGAGCCAGGGGAGACGATTGCAACCAAAACTGGATAAGGTTCGATACCTGTTGCGTCAGCACAGCGAGCTGGTGCTCGGTCGCTGACAAGCGATCCAGGGCTGACAGCTCCTGTGACGAAGCACCGGCTGAGCTATTATCCAGGCTGGCTCGTTCTGTCATGATTAAGCTGACAGCTCATGTGCACGATGCAAGCACAGGGCGGAACCACACGGGGGGAAACGTTCAACAGTTTATTAAATGTAGAAAACAGCGCACAGTTAAATAAACAGCCACTCGCCAGAAGATTCAATCCACCTGTGGAGAGAAAGCGAGAGCTGTCAGTGGAGGAACAGAGTTGGGGAAAATGGGCAAGCCAAACTGCCACTTACTCAGGATTCCGAGGATGGACCGGCAGGACTCCAGCGGGGAATAGACAAACCAGTAGGGTAGGGGGAACGAGCTAGTAGTGCCTGACCGGGTGAAGATTTTGTTGCTGGGGAACAGGTGAGGTGGCAGGAGAGCACATGCAGCCCCGAGACGCACCCGCACGATGGCAGCAACCTGTAAGAGAGAAAAGGGTACAGTTTTAGACGATGTGTCTAAGTTTAGTACAGCGACCTGCTTGTCTGAATTAGGGCAGTATACCCAGACGAGCCAGCGTTGAATGCACAGAGGAGGCCTCCTTAAATACGCTGGCTGATGAGCAGGCGCAGGTGTGTCCTCTGCCGCAGGTGCAGTGATGAGTTTGTGAATGTGCGGCAGGATGGAAGGGGCGCGCTCTCACTGCCCATGACAACTCTTTGTCTGGCCCTTCACCCAGGACCAGTTTGTCTTGGGAGACCCTACCATAGGCAAATTGCCCTGGACAACATAGCTCTTGGGATCACTAGGGCACACAAACCCCCACCACAATTTGATGGCAATTTACTTTTCCTATTACTTTTTCCTTCCACTGGAATATTCATATCATTTACCAGCAGTAGGTTAAATAGTCATATAATTTTTCCACCATCTTATTTGTCTTTATGCAATATAAGGTTTTGAATGCCAACAGTGCACAACTTGTTTTAAAATTTTGATATTGCAGTTAAAACATTGAGCAGGGCCATGAAGATATCTTAAATAAGAATTTTTGCTTTTTAAAGAAAGAAGTCTTTTTGGTTAGCAGCCAAACACATTAAGTGAGCAGGGTTTTTTTTTTTTTTTTAATTTCTGAGCTGGTTGTTGTGTGGGATCATTCAGCAATAGCTCAGCATGTCAAAGGATGTCAAGTGTTACAGTTCCTTCCTGTTTTGGGGGGGAAAATATCACCCTAGAAATGAATGAAACCAAAAAAGGCTTGTCTTCAGACCCTTCCTAAAATGATTAACCCTTCTAAAGAGTATTATTGAGTTCTAAGTGGTTGTGCCTGTAATTGTTCTTTTCTGTTGTTTCCTTCATCAGTCACTCTCCTCATTATATGAAAAGAAGGGAAAAAATGTTTGAATAGAGGAGGGAAATTTTCCCACAGTCACTCAACACAGAAAAAATACACCATTGTAGCCAGGTTCCCATCCCAGTGCCCTGCTGCACAGCCCGCTGTGGTCAGAGGAACAATGTCCTAACAAGTGAGAGACCGATTCTCCAGTTTGAAAAGTGAGGGAAATACAGTTAAATGGGCCATCAAATCTCATTCCCATCAGCGTCTTTTTAAAATTATTATGCTTCACTGAAAATGGAGGCATACAGTAATCAGTCAATATGTCTGTGTGTGTGTGGTGTGTTACCAGCTTTTCAGCTCACCCAGTCAGAATTAAGTGCAACTAAAGGCTTGTATCATTGTATGGCCATATTTTCTTGACTTAATTTACCAGAATTTCAAGATAAGGCTTTTGTTTTTGAAATGAACACAGATTTAACTCACCTTTACCCTCAATGAAGCTGGGAAAAAAAAAGGTATTGTGATAACTATGTTGGGCCACTAGAGGCGGCAGTGTGACTTTTTCACAGCACATGGATGACTTCCTGTCACAGTCGGTCTGTAGCTGAGAGATAAATAGCGGTTATAAAATAGCAGTTACTGAAAAAAAACATGTATTCAGCAACTACACCATTTATTCATCACATCGATTATTTTCACACTGGCTTTGCTGTTTAGTTTTGCAGAGGAAGGATGAGGTATTTTCCTCCTGGAGTTTTCAGTTCATCGCTATAAACTACAAGTCCCAACATTCCTCGCCTCAAAAACATGACGGACCACAGCAGACCACTGCAGCAGACGCCTGCCGGGAGTAAGTTTTGTGCTTAAATTATGCAATGATTTCAAAATTAAAAGCACCAATAATGCCTACAACTGCAATATTTGATTCTTAAAGCTTATGTTATGTCACATTTTTTTTCCAATGTATGATTTTTTTTTTTCCCCATGTGGGAACTGGTTACAATAATTTAACCTGTTAAACAGTTTTCTCTATAGTTCATCTGATTCTTTTAAAGTCTTAACACTAATGTCAGTAATATAAAAACATCACAGTGTGACATGCTTCATTCACTCACTTTCAAATGATTCACTCATTAAACCAAGCAATTTATAAAGCTGAGGAGAAACATGGTAACATGACATGTAATGACTATGCTCGGCCACTACAAGTGGCAGTGTGGCTTTTTTTACAGCCCCCCCATGCTATCATGCCACAGGCACTGAGGCATCAGCACCTTGGTGCTTTCATTTAAGGCAGCAACATTTATTTTGTGTTTAAATTTGTGGTTTCTAAATGCTTCATACTGTATATGCAAAATCAAACTTTAACATACATCCAAATTCAAGTATAAAGAAAAAATACAGTAAATCTGAAATTAAAGACAAGAATCAGACAGTAATAGAATGGCTGATAGCAGTGGCCACAGGGAGGGCATTTTCTTTTTGTTGATTTACTACATGTGTTAAAATTAAGGATACCTTGACTTGACATTTTACAAACTATCATAACAAAACTGAGCTTAACTGAACTGAATTGACCCGATATGATATATGATAGGTGTTGTAATTACACGCAGCTGTTATACACTGTCATAACTCCCCATGCGCTTTTACGCAGCACACGGAGAGGGGAGAAATAATGAGGATCTACGTGCTAGAGTTACACCACACACATTTATTAAACACACACAAAAAAAACTGATGACAAACAGTTCCCAAACGAGGTGAAGACTTACAAGAAATACACAAACACTTACGGTTGGCGTTTGGGGCCGGCACTGCCCCGCGAACGCATGAGGAGAAACGTGTACCCACGCTGGCGTCTCACAGCCAGTATCGCTGAGTGGGCGCCAGAGAACCACGAAGTGCGGAGAGTGGATACACATCGTTGAGGTCCTGACACAGACCGTACACTGACAAGAAAATACAATGACCTAGCAATGTGTGACTGGCAAAAAGCTGCTTAAATACACACATTGCCGGTGATGGTGAAATGAGGAGCACCTGGGCAAGGCGCAGGAAGATGGCATATGGGAAAGGGAACAGCTGGTGATGATGAGAGAGGGGGCATGGCTGGACCAGCGAGCTGTTAGCAGCACTCACAGAAAGCAGGTCACAGCAGCTGTCTAACAGCTGCCGGTCAGACAGTGGCTATGGGTAGGGAAGGCAGACTGAAATACATAATATACACATATACAGCGGCACCTAGACTCACAGAGAGGGCAGGACCGAACCGGGGAAACCAAGCCGGCTCGGCTCCTGACAATACAATGCCTGCCAAAAAAAAAAAAAAGAAAGTCACGACCATCAGAAAAAAAAGCTTAAATTTGCTAGAGAGCATAAAGATAGGACTCTGGAGCAATGGAAAAGGGTCATGTGGTCTGATGAGTTCAGATTTACCCCGTTCTAGAGTGATGGGCACATCAGAGTAAGAAGAGAGGTGGATGAAGTGATGCAGACATCATGCCTAGAGCCTACCGTACATGTGGGAGCAGTGCTATGATCTAGGGTCGTTGCAGTTGGTCAGGTCCAGGTTCAGCAACGTTATGTGTCCAAAGAACAAGGTCAGCTACCTACCTGAATATACACTGCCTGGCCAAAAAAAGTCACACATTCTAATATTTCGTTGGATCGCCTTTAGCTTTGACTATGACACACATTTGCTGTGGCATTGTTTCGATAAGCTTCTACAATGTCACAACATTTATTTCTGTCCAGAGTTGCATTAATTTTTCGCTAAGATCTTGTATTGATGGGAGAGTTGGACCACTGCGCAAAGTCTTCTCCAGCACATCCCAAAGATTCTCAGTGGGGTTAAGGTCTGGACTCTGTGGAGGCCAATCCATATGTGAAAATGATGTCTCACACGCCCTGAACCACTCTTTCACAGTTCAAGCCTGATGAGCCCTGGCACTGTCATCTTGAAGTATAGCCCATGCCATCAGGGGAGGAAAAAAATCCATTGATGGAATAACTCAATTCATTTCAATTCAATTCAACTTTATTTATATAGCGCCATTTCACAACGTCATCTCATAGCACTTTCAACTGTAGGCGAAACCCCCTCAATTGCAGAAAGACCCCAGCAATCAAGCGATCCCCTGTGAGCAAGCACTTGGCGACGGTGGAGAAGAAAAACTCCCTTTTAACAGGAAGAAACCTCCAGCAGAACCAGGCTCAGGGAGGGGCAGTCATCTGCTGCGATTGGCTGAGGGGTGAGGAGATAGAGAAGATGAAAAGACCAGACATGTAGAGAGCAAACAGCATGATGGGGACTCAGTCTATGGGAGAGAACAAACAGATGTTAATGACAACTTGGTCATTCAGTATATTCAAGTGACAGCTGAGCTCATTCTTTCGCATATAATGTGGCGGTTCGGTTAACCCCCACAACAGATTAAGGACACTCAGCTCTCTTCTCTTGGTTCTTTCTGCTGCACTACTGATATGTAGATGTGCTTTGTTGTAACCCCCACAAACAGACTGGTCAAACACAGCGCTCGGCTAGAGCAAATAACAGAACAGTGAAATGTGTATTAATGTCTACAGGCAGACTCGTTTCGTCTGGCTCACTTCTGTGATGTTAATGTTGCCTTTCATGCATTGTGCTCATGCGTCCTGTCCTCACTGTGACCTAGGGACTGAGATCAATATGTCTCTCAAATGCAAATGTCTTATGCCTGTTCTGTAATCTCTTTGATCATACCAACTGCTGGGGTATGCCCTTTTGATGTATTGTTGTAGTCGAGTATATATGCTGCAACTCTGTAACGCAAACTCTCTCATTCTCTCACTCTGATTCTGCATCTGCTGCGAGACACACACACTGTCTCCTCTTTGAGAGCCTGAGGAATTCGGCTTCAGCCTGCTCACACTATGGGCTGGAGCCGAGTTCTGATGAAGGCGGGTGATAATAACGCTACTTAAAAATCCAACACTGCCTTTATTTTATCATCCTCTTCACTGGTGACCCTGGAATGCACACGTTTTGTGCAAACGCAACCTTCTGATCTGGACAGCTGCACTGGTGACCCGTTCTTCAGGATGAGATCTGCACGTCTGAGATCTGCTCATCCATGCTGGACCGGCCGCGCTCGCAGCTTCTCCACACGTGAGCGCAGGCGTCCTCCATGGCCGGCGGAGAACGCAACACGTGGACCTGAACGCACCACGGCCGAGCGGTGGCAAAGATCGTCTATTCCCTCCCACCGCTCCAACGCACCATGGCCAATCTGCAGCCACAGCTCAATCCGGATTTTATCTGCGCCATCTGCGCCGATCCCCACCAAGATTCTGCACCCTGGTTCTCCTCTCCAGCTGGCCCACCCACGCACGAGCCCCGGCGCAAGCACCGGGGAGTTACGAGGACGGCGCATCACGCACGGGACAAATAACGGCTCCAGAGACCGCCATCGTCCTCCGCCGCTGCTCACAGAACCCTCAGGGCTGCTCGTTCACCTGAAGCAAGCACGCAGCTCGCCACTGGATGTTTTTAATGGTCTCAGCCACGGCACATAAGGGATTTCAGCCGTCAGCTGTTCCCGGGGGGTTTTAGGGTTGCTCCTGCACCTAAAGCCAACAAGCCGAGTCCCTCTGCTTCTTTTTTTCTTACAGCCTCGCCGCTCCTGTTTTCTTCATGGCCACAAGAGGAGCCAGAGACTAATTTTTCTTCTTGTGGACCTCTGCACGTTCAACGGGACAGCCCTTCGACATCGCGGACCCACAAGCAATTTTTGTGCGGCTCGGACGAGTTCACCGTCCCCCTGACGGCACTTACCCCCCTCCTCCCTCCCCCTCCGCCTGCAGTGAGCTTCTCCCACAGCTCGCTCCCATAGAGGGATTATTGAGGTCTCGGCCCCCTGCCGTGCCCTCTGGGGGGGAGCGTGTGTGGCGGTTCGGTTAACCCCCACAACAGATTAAGGACACTCAGCTCTCTTCTCTTGGTTTTTTCTGCTGCACTACTGATATGTAGATGTGCTTTGGTGTAACCCCCACAAACAGACTGGTCAAACACAGCGCTTGGCTAGAGCAAATAACAGAACAGTGAAATGTGTATTAATGTCTACAGGCAGACTCGTTTCGTCTGGCTCACTTCTGTGATGTTAATGTTGCCTTTCATGCATTGTGCTCATTCGTCCTGTCCTCACTGTGACCTAGGGACTGAGATCAATATGTCTCTCAAATGCAAATGTCTTATGCCTGTTCTGTTATCTCTTTGATCATACCAACTGCTGGGGTATGCCCTTGATGTATTGTTGTAGTCGAGTATATATGCTGCAACTCTGTAACGCAAACTCTCTCATTCTCTCACTCTGATTCTGCATCTGCTGCGAGACACACACACTGTCTCCTCTTTGAGAGCCTGAGGAATTCGGCTTCAGCCTGCTCACACTATGGGTTGGAGCCGAGTTCTGATGAAGGCGGGTGATAATAAAGCTACTTAAAAATCCAACGCTGCCTTTATTTTATCATCCTCTTCAATAACTTTGATGAACCTAGACCTGACCAATGGGAGACTCTTAACTAATGTTTGCTTAGTTAAATCCAGGTGGTGAGGGTTTTTTTGGCCAGGCAGTGTATAAAAGAGTTACAAATATCATCAGCTATAGAACTTTACTGCAGCTGTTCTGCAACAGACTTTAACAATGAACTGCTAATCAAGTGCACACCTATGCCAAGGCTCCCTTCCTCCCTCCCTTCGTTTGCCAGTACCTCCGTACCCCCATCTGTCTGTACATTGTGAAATAGGGTCTTGGCTCATGGATCACCTCTAAAATGTAATGGTACATTACATCAAAGTCCAAGGGCCACCTCTGATGAAAATTTTATCAAAATCCATCCAGTAGTTTTTGCGTAATCCTGCTAAAATACTGCGTGAAGATAGGGCCACGGGGGAGGTATGCACTCTCAGATCACCTCCAAAATCTAATGGGTTCGTCTGTAGCCCATGGGCCACCTCTGGTGAAAATTTCTTCCAAATCTGTTCTGTAGGTTGTTTCCGCACAATCCGGCTAAAAGACAAACAAACCACTCCAGTCACATTACCTCCTTGGTAGAGGTAGTAATACTATGCAAAAGTAACACTGAGGCAGGCACTGATGCTATGCATAAATGGGCGCTTTTTCAGAGTTTTGTATTGTTATTATTACTTGACTGCATTTGTTTGAGCTATTCCTACTGACAGAGGCGCACCCCACCAGTGCAGATTTACTAAATCACTCCTTACAAGGCCAGTACATAAAATGGAAAAATACAATTATGTATTTATCTAAAAGTTTGCATTGTATTTCTACTTTATACTTGCAGTGAATCAGGAGTAAAAGTGTTTTTTTTTCTCATATTATTATTATTACTACTATTATTATTGTGGGATAGGCTCCAGGAGAAAAGGATTAAGGATTAAGCGGCAGATTAATGAATGGATGGATGGATTATTGCTGTGGGTGCGCGCATGCACGCGCGCAGCCTCGAGAGCGACCAGGGAGCGTGCACGCAACCTCAGTGCTTTGACCAATCAGCGCTCAGTATTCTAGGCCTTTGAACAGCAATGGCGGAGACAATGAAGGAGCTAAGTGGGACGGGTGCTCCCCCCAATGATTTCAGCAAAATGTCTGTCTACAGAGACTGCATGGATGTGCTATTGAGGCTGCTAGCAGACTTCGGGAAAGAGGTTGGTCTGGGCTGTTTGAGCTGGTTAGAACCGGACAGTCATCCTTTCAGAAGTCCGAGGTTTTAGTTAGCTGCATGCTAATGTTTTTAGCAGTCTAGCGGAGCTGCTCATCTCATTCATGGCTGATTCACACGACAGTCGGGCGGTGGACATTCACCAGACAGTCGAAACAAAGTTAAATGGGCATAGGTTTTATTTTTATATTTACAGAACTTGTTAACTCGTCCTGATACATTCAGTTTGATCGCCCTTGTCACACCGCATATAGCCCATCTTCTAGCTTGTATTTACAGCGTAATAATTTAAACAGATGGCCTTATGTCAAAACTGACTTTGTTTTATATTATTTTGTGACGTTTATGGCGATGCAAGGTGTAACTATTAAGTTGACTGAAATGCTTTTTGGCTTTTTGTTAGGTTAATTGGCTGTTCTAAATTGTCCCTAGATATTTGTTTCCTATAGGCCCTTAGAATAGAGGGTTAGTATTAATGAAAGCGCTTTGAGTGGTCTTTGTGACTAGAAAAGCGCTATATAAGTGCAGGTTAGTTAGTTAGTTAGTTTTCTGCGTCGTTTTTGCCCCCCATCGTCAAGATCAATAAATATGCATTATCATCTGATCACTGTCATTATTAAGTGTTGTTTTCTCTCCTGCTGACAGTATACAATAAAAAATACAAACACGATTTTTCTTGGGAAATTGCAATGTACCCTTAATTTAATTATAAAAAGACTATTTTAAGATCATTGACGAGCCAGGATCGTGACATTTTAGATGGGTGCTCCTGCTGCAGTGTCTTGACACTATGAAATGTCGTTAAAAATAAAAATCTGTTTTTTTAAAGCTCCAATTAGGGGATGCTGTTTTGAGGATAGAAATCAACCCCAGCGCTGTGAGTCTTCCTTTCTGTCCAGCTGCTCATGTTTACTCTCGTTTGAAGGACCATATTATTAAGCTCCAGGTAAGGTGATTGAGGGGTTTGTTAAATTTTGACATTAGTTAAACTCTATAATATTTTGTGTTATTTTTAAAGATGTGTAGAAAATATTTAGAATTTATTACCCAAAGATTATTACTATAAAATGTGTTCTTACATGTTCGTATAGGCTGTTTCAGAAGACCTAAAGACACTGGTGGATGAGTATGGGGAGGCATCTGTAAAGAACAATGAGTGTGTCACAGAGCAGACGGCTACACAGTTGGAGCACCATCCGCACAACCCACAGGATCTGGAGAGCAAGACGGCGGCTGATGATGTCATGGTTCAGATCAGAGCCGGGAAGTCGGAGGTGGGTCCCCGTCAGCAGATCTGTCAGCTGTTCTGGCAGTGACATTTTCGAGCCCTCTTTACACTTTGTCAGGCAAATGAATAATCATAAGTAATTGCTCCAGAGGATGTGCACATGACGTGAAGCAAATACTTGATGGGGACCTGATAAGCCGAGTTCGGCAGTGTAAAAGGGGGCCCTTTAGAGTGGTGGTGGGGTAGAACGGACCACATTGCTGGAGGGTTTTGAGAGAGGGCCAGGTCCTTGATGGATTATGAAGTGGATGCTCATTACTCTGAGATTGCATGTGGATGAAGGACAAGAGGCCCCATTCTGTTGTGCATTTATTTTGGTAGCCAAGCAAACAGTATTCATATTCCATCATGTGACAAATGGTGAGCAGTTAAACTTTTTTGGCCAACAGTAATAATTCCCTTCCATGATTCTCATTTCTTTTAATGTAAATTGTTGTGCCCTCTTCACCCCAGTTCATTACCATTAAGTAGGCAGAAAACATAGCATTCTTGACACCTCATCAATCCAATGTATCTCATTATCTGTGTTGTCTTCATTGTAACCCTAGATTGAGCGAAGAATATCTGCATTTATGGAACGAAAGCAGATGGAGATCAATGAAAACAATGTGCGCGAGTTTTGCAACGTGATCGACTGCAATCAGGGTGAGAACGAGAGAGAGGGTTGGGGGCAGGGTTGGGGGGGGGTGGGGGCTGCACACAGATTGCCAATGTTTGGGAGAGAGCTGATTTCCACAGGCGAGAGGTCAGGCTGAACTGCTCCAAGAGTGGGGCTGAAGTAGCTAACACACTCGGCCTCAAAATACAACCAGCTTAGTCCAGAAAACACAAGACAGAAGACCCCCTTTTTTTTTTTATTTAAAGCCTGCGTGAGACATCAGTAAGAGAAATGAGCAGAAGCTGTAATTCATTGGTGATACATATATTTATTCTTATCATGTTCAATGTAGTTAATCTAATTGCAATTTCTACTGAATTATATTTTCTGTAGAAAACAGCTGTGCCAGAACAGATGCAGTCTTCACACCTTATCCAGGTTTTAAAAGTCATATAAAAGGTGAGATTATGTGACACCGCATAAAAGCACTTTTTTTTTTTCTGCCATTATATCTTACTATTGAACAGATCACAAACTCATAATCTGCCATAAACCACAAGTGCCATCATCACGCTTTGGCATTATCCTGTTTGATAGGTTTTTTTTTTCAACAGATCTCTGGTATGGACATTTATAGTCTTTTCTTTTATGTTCTTTGGTTGGACAGTCACACGAGTGGTAAACACTTACGGCCCCCAGACCCGTGGTGGGGAAGGCCAAGGAGAAGCCGGGGAGCAGCAGAGGGGCGCCCTGGCGAGAGACTGTGGAAACGCAGTCATAGAGGAACGACTTCATAACATCGAGACTCATCTTAAGCTTAAACCAGGTGAGAGATGGTTACTAAAAAGGTATGGTAATGCTGAAATGTATGGATGGTTAATTGCTGCCAAATGATTCCAATTAAAGTGGTAGAAAAACAAACTATATTATTGGTCTGTAGTGTTTGTAATCTTTTTTTATATATAATAACATAGCAGATACAGTTACATGGTTTATTTTACCTTGTTATGAACATGCATCTCACCCTGGATTTAATATTTGTCTTACAAAACTAAGTATTCAGATGGTCAGTTCATCAAGTTTTTCATTCATCAGTGGGCCCAGTCCCACTGACTGTCTACCGCAGGCTGAAGAAGCTGGAGGATCGTATCCTGGAGTTGGAGGGACTCTCACCTGAGTATTTTCAGTCCACAGTGAGTGTGTTGGCTTTAAACGTAGAATATGCAATGTTCTGTACTTTCAGAAATACCTAAAAATGTAATTAGAGTGTAAAGAAATACTTCTTTTGCTGTCATGCAAAATGATCATTTATAATATACTGTAGCAGAACTATGAATTCATTTATGATTTTTGCTGGGCTGACTAAGTAATAAATACCACTGTACACACCAGCAGGGTGAGTATAGAGAGCCTAAGTCATGCCCCCTCTACTTCTGCATATGGGACCTTTAAATTGAAAAAAATTCTCCGTAGGAATGAATGGCAAGAGCGAAATTATCTTTTGATCCTGATCAAATTTTGCTAGGAGTTACACATAAGATGTTTGTCAATTTAAAAGATAATTTTCCACATAATTAAAGTTACCACTGTCATATAATAACAGAGTAATATTTAGTTTTTGTTTGAACGATTAGCGGACAACAACTCCCATCATCCCACATCAATAAACACGATCATGGCAGGAGATTACTAAAACCTCACCTCCCGTTTCCTGACTGATGAAAGAAGAATCCAAAGAGGAGAAAAACAACACAAAGGTATTGTTTGTATTGTGAGAGCTGCAGCTGATCCAGAGGACTATCAGTTACTTCATCCCGAACCTGCTTTGAAAAGATAACATAAGCTCCGTCCATCTGTGTTTGTAGTTTTTTAGTTTACGTATTTTCATAACCTTGTACCTTAACAGTTAGACAACAACATACACCGTTATTTACATGGAAATTTATCTTTAAAATTGACAAACATCACATGTGTAATTCATGGCAAAATTTGATGGAGATCAAAAGATAACTCCCCTCTTGCCATTCATTTCAATGGAGAATTTTTTTCGATTTAAGGTCCCATGTGCGGAAGTAGAGGGGGCGTGACTTAGGCTCTCTGTTGAGCCAGTTTTCATTTCACAGTCAAAAATCCTGTGTTTTAACTTAAGTACATTAATTTCTAGAGTTGGGCAGAACATGTAATAACAGATAAGTAACGGTTCACTTCGAGTAGACAAACTTGGAAGAATTCATCGTGGGTCATCAGTAAACAAAACTTTATCAAATTTGCTTTAGCCTAGTGAGTCAAAGTTCATTACTGCCATCTGGTGTTGCCAGTGATTACCTGCAATTTCTACATAGTTCACATTTAAAATGGACGTAATAATAGAACTAAATGTTAAGGGTGGGAATCTCTAAACACGATTTGATTATGATTCAAGGGGTTGCAATGTGATTATAAATGGATTATTTAGGATTTTTTTGTCTCACTGTGTGACTATTTGGTGCTTTCAAAGCAAAGTGTTTATAATGACCGATAATGAATTTATTTCAATATTTTTGTTAAAAAAGAAATGGAAGTGAGATGGGACAAGTCAGCTGGGATGTTCTATTTACTCTGCATATCACCCACCACAGATACTACAGTATCTAGTTTCTTCCTTTTCAGTTCAAGCTGAACTGGACATGAATAAAAATAGAATCTTTGACATTTGTGCATCGATTCAAAATCTCTACATATGGTGATTTAGGGCTGTGCGATATGACCAGAATTTCATATCATGATATAAGTAATCTTATTTGAAAATAATGATATGTATCACAATATACATTTCCGGTAAATTCTATAGTTTATATATATAACCAATAAAAGGACCATCTCGTTTTCTATATTTTAAATTACATACTGAAACAAATCAATTGTACAAATTCATCTGTCATTAATTTTATGCACTTTTCCCTCTTAATTTTGCAGTGTTGTTATAAAATTGTTTTTTAATGTGCATTTGAGATGACGTCAACTTTATTCATTATCACTGCTTGACTAATTAAAAGTTATTAGAAATAAAGTTACATTAAGAGCCAGTCTGTTCCTCTGACATGTTTTCATTAATTTATTATTTATTTAGTGTGTATGTGGCCGCTGTCACGCACTTTTGCAGCTTTAGTAATATTTTTTCTGACAAAATGAAGAAACTCGGCAGTGATTTAAACCAGAACGATGGTCTGATATAAGTTTCCTATTAGCGACAAGTTAGCATCGTCATTTAGCATTTGCCGTTTTGTAATTACAGAGAGATGGTGTTAACTTTTCTTACATCCAATTAAAATGAGGTTAGACGACTATCCTCTCTGCCGCAGCACGGTGGAGGAAAAAGTCCCACACCCCTGACACAGAAGTAGCGGCTCCACAGAAGTAGTGGCAAAACATTAGCTTGCTGTTTTAGCCGCTGTGGCGCTAACCACCGGAACCCACCTGGCACACTGTGGGGAAGAGGCAGGGTGGTGACAAGTAGAAATGGGGTATGTGTCCCAATATAAACGCTAAAGGTTCATATGAAGCGGTAGACATTTTTTATTGTGTCACCGATATACGTCGTCATATCGCACAGCCCTATGGTGAGTCGGTGCATAATTTCCCCCACCCCAACTAAATAATATTCCTCGACTTGACTAGATGGGTCATACATGCTTGGAAGACAACTGCCTTTTATTTATGCATACAGTGCTGTGAAAAAGTATTTGCCCCATTTCTGATTTCCTATATTTTTTGCATATTTGTCACACTTAAATGTTTCAGATCATTAAACAAATTGCAATATTAGACAAAGATAACCCAAGTAAATACAAAATGTAGTTTTTAAATGATTTCATTATGCCTCGGTGAAACTGAGGCATACGGTAATCAGTTATTGCGTCTGTTTGTGGCTCTGTGTGTGTGTCCGTCTGTCCACCTCTCTGTTTCATCTTGCCCGGTCAAAATTAAGTGGAACTAAAGGCCTGTATCATTACATCACCATATTTTCTCGACTTTTAATTTGCCAGAATTTTGAAATAACGCTTTGTTTTTGAAACGCAAAAATAGCTCACCTTTACCGTCAGTGGAACGGTACTGTGCATGCGCCAGGAAACTCCCACCAGAGGAAAGTACTGAGCAATCCACCAATAATGGGTGAACAAATGTCCGTCTTTTTGCCTGTCCATTTTCTTCCTCTGCCACTAAACAGCAAAAGTTCCTGTTTGTCTTAATTGTCATTGTATTCAAGTACCCCCATCATTTCCGCCATTTAAAACATCTGCCACCGTGCTGTTCTTTGTGTGTGGATTGCAGGTGTTCAAATCAGGTTGGTGGCTCTTGACTGCTGCCGACAGTATGGGCATGTGAACTGCAGATTATTTTCACTGTGTATGCATGTACTCCAAAACTACTGAATGGATTTGGATGAAATTTTTACCAGAGGTGGTCCTTGGGCTAGAGAGGAACCCATAATGTTTTGGTGATGATCCGAGAACATATGCCTTTCCCAAGGCTCTGGCACCGAGGCATCAGCACCTTGGTGCTTTCATTTATTAAGGGAAAGAAGCTATCCAGACTTACCTGGAACTTTGTGGAAAAAGTACCCCCCCCCCCCCCCCCCCCCGGTTACATCACAAATTAACTGTGATTAACCACATTTTTGAAAAGCTGAGTTCCATTTCACTGGCCACACCTAGGCCTGATTACTGCCAGACCTGTTGAATCAAGAAGTCACTTAAATAGAACCTGTCTGACAAAGTGAGTGGGTGGCTAGAAGATTTCAAAAAGTAACACATCATGCCGTGATCTAAAGAAATTCAAAAACAAATGAGAAACAAAAACCTCAGAACAACATCTAAAGAACTGCAGGCCTCACTTGCCTCAGTTTGGACACTGGTCCATGATTCAACAGTAAGAAAGAGACTGGGCAAAAATGGCATCCATGGGAGAGCTCCAAGGCAAAAACCACTGCTGACCCAAAAACCCCCACAAAGGCTCATCTCACATTTGCCAGAAAACATTTTGATGATCCCTAAGACTTTTGGGAAAAATATTCTGTGGACTGATGAGACAAAAGTTGAACTTTCTGGAAGGCGTCTACATCTAGTGTAAAACTAAGCATTTCATAAAAAACAGCATCATACCAACAGTCAAACACAGTGGTGGTAGTGTGATGGTTTGGGGCTGCTTTGCTGCTTCAGAACCTGGACGACTTGCCATAATTGTGTTTAATTTTTTTTTTTTTTTTTTCAAAAGGTAAGACTCATTGCCAGTTATCGCAAATGTCTGATTGCAGTTGTTGCCGCCAAGGGTGGCACAACTAATTATTAGGTATGGGGGCAATTACTTTTTCCACATAGGGCCAGGTAGGTTTGGATAGCTTTTTCCCTTAATAAATTAAATTGTCATTTAAAAACTGCATTTTGTGTTTACTCTGATTATCTTTGTCTAATATTAAAATTTGTTTGATGATCTGAAACATAAGTGTGACAAATTAGCAAAAATATAAGAAATCAGGAAGTGGGCAAATACTTTTTCCACAGTTCTTTATATCATAGGAGATTGTCTTTTATGTAACCACAGAAAAAACTTGTGGGATGCTGTCACAATAAATTGTTTGGTTCCCAGCCAGTTCAATGTCTGTTTTTGTTGGCTAACGATTCAAATAGTCGGCAAGTGTTACAACTAATGAAAAGAATCTCTTATGTGAATGTTCACAGTAGGGCTGTGCAATATGACCAAAATTTCATATCATGATATAAGTAATCTTATATCACAATACCGATGTATATCACGATATACATTTTTTGTAAATTCTGCAGTTCAGATATAATAATTTTATAAGGACCAATTTTTTTTTTTTTTTTTTAACACACACCTTTTTTCCCCCTCATAATTTTTCAGTGTGTCATTAGAAAACATTTTCAATGTGCATTTGAGACTTGATTCTCATAAATTTGAGGTTTTTCTTTTAAATCATATCATATGAATAAAAAGTAAACATCGATCCATCTTCTTCCGCTTAATCCTTTTTGGGTCGCGGGGGGGCTGGAGCCTATCCCAGCATCTTTGGGTGAGAGGCAGGGTACACCCTGGACAGATCGCCAGTCCATCGCAGGGCCAACAATGTTACTTTAAAAAATAAACATCAATAAGTTAAATATTTCCTGAGCCAGAGGAGAATAGCAATAACTTGGAGAAAAATGTCAGTCTGAAAATGAGACAACTACTCATCACTGCCATCTACAGATATAAATTAGCTGTTAGTTTAAATCAATAAAAATTCAAGTGTGGAGCTACAGTCTGATGACTGCCATTCTGGCCTGATTTATCCTGTTTGCTTCCCTGTAAAAATATTTCACATTGGTCATGATCTGAAAATCAAAGGCACAAAAAGTAATGCAATAAAATACATGCGATGACTTCACCTTTGTTCATTATTGATACTTGACTAATTAAAATTGTTAGAAGTCAAGTATATTACATTAAGAGCCATTTTGCTTCTCTGACACATTTTAATTTATTTATTATTTATTTTGTGTGCATGTCCCTTCATCACGCACTTTTGCAGCTTTAATAAAAAAATTCAGAGAAAACTAAGAAACTCAGCAGTAATTTAAACCAAAGAAATGATGGGCTGATAAACTGGTTCCTATGAGCATCAACTTAGCATCATCATTTAGCATTTGCTGTTTTAAGAGTGAGATGGTGTTAAAGTTGCTTACCTCCAATTAAAATGGGGTTAGAGGACTATCCTCTGATGCAGCATGGTGGGAAACAGTCCCACGTCCCTGGCAAACAGAAGTAGCAGCTAGCTGTGCTAATCACCGGAATGTAAACTGGCTAGCCAGCCACACAGCTGTTCCACTGCACATACTGCAGGGCAGAGGCAGGGCGTTGATGAGCAGTATGTAAGAAACTTTGCTGAAGAAACGGGGTAATGTGTATAAATCTTGATTATAGATGATAGTCTTAGATGAAATGATACGTTTTTATTTCGCCACCCGATACACAGTGGATATAAAAAGTCTACACACTCCTGTTCAAGTGCCAAGTTTTTGTGATGTAAAAACATGAGACCAAGATAAATCATTTCAAAAAATTTTGCCCCATTAATGTGTCCTATAACCTGTACAGCCCAATTGGAAAAACAAACTGAAATCTTTTAAGGGGAAAAATAAAAAATAAAAAGCTTACAACCAGCTTGTAATCCGGATGAAGAAAAAGGAACACATTTCCCCAGTTTTATCGTCCCTTCATTGGTTGCCAGTGGCTTTTAGATTTCATTTTAAGATTTTAATTTTGACTTTTAGAGCTCTTAATGGCCAAGCCCCTTCATACATCTCAGCCCTCTTGACTCCTTATGCCACGACACAATCACTAAGATCCTCAGACCAGAGACTCCTGCTGGTCCCTCGGACCAAGTTCAGAACCTGTGGAGATCGATCTTTCCAGGCCGCTGCACCACAGCTTTGGAACACACTTCTCCTGTCCTTGCGCCGCCTTGAGTTTGTTGACTCTTTTAAGAAGGAGTTAAAAACTCATTTGTTCAGACAGGCTTTTAGCTCTCATTGAATGGCTTTTATTTCTTCACTGTTTTCTCTTTTTATCCCTATTAATATGTATATTGTATCTTATTTCTATTGATTTTAATTTCTGGGTATTTGTAAATTTTTAACTTGCTGTAAAGCACTTTGTGATATATATCTGTGAAAAGTGCTATACAAATAAACTTTGCTTGCTTGCTTGCTTGTGTTCGGAATTAACCAATCACTTTCAAACTCACGTTAAATGGGAGTCAGCACACACCTGCCACCATTTAAAGTGCCTCTGATTAACCTCAAATAAAGTTCTGCTGTTCTAGTAGGCTTTTCCTGACATTTTTGTAGTCACATCTTAGAGCACAAGCCATGGTCCGTAGAGAGCTTCCAAAGCATCAGAGGGATCTCATTGTTCAAAGGTATTAGTCAGGAGAAGGGTACAAAAGAATTTCCAAGGCATTAAATATACTATGGAACACAGTGAAGACAGTCATCGTCATGTGGAGAAAATATAGCACAACAGTGACATTACCAAGAACTGGACGTCCCTCCAAAATTGATGAAAAGACGAGAAGAAAACTGGTCAGGGAGGCTGACAGCAACATTGAAGGAGCTGCAGGAATTTCTGGCAAGTACTGGCTGTTCAGTACATGTGACAACAATCTCTCGTCTTCTTCATATGTCTGGGCTACGGGGTAGGGTGGCAAGACGGAAGCCTTATCTTATGAAGAAAAATATCCAAGCCCGGCTACATTTTGCAAAAGCACATTTGAAATCTCCCAAACGCATGTGGAAAAATGTGTTATGGTCCGATGAAACCAAGGTTGAACTTTTTGGCCATAATTCCAAAGGTGTATTTGGCACAAACACAACACTGCTCATCACCAAAAGAACACCATACCTACAGTGAAGCATGGTGGTGCCAGCATCATGCTTTGGGGCTGTTTTTCTTCAGCTGGAACTGGGATCATAGTCAAGGTGGAGGGAATTATGAACACTTCCAAATACCAGTCAGTGTTGGCACAAAACCTTCAGGCTTCTGCTAGAAAGATGAAGATTGAGAGGAACTTCATCTTTTAGCACAACAGTGACCCAAAGCACACATCCAAATCAACAAAAGAATGGCTTCACCAGAAGAAGACTAAGGTTTTGGAATGGCACAGCCAGAGTCCAGACCTGAATCCGATTGAACATCTGTGGGGTGGTCTGAAGAGGACTGTGCACAGGAGATGCCCTCGCAATCTGACAAATCTGGAGTGTTTTTGCAAAGAAGAGCTGGCAAATATTGCCACATAAAGATGTGCCACGCTGATAGACTCCTACCCAAAAAGAATGAGTGCTGTAATAAAATCCAGAGGTGCTGCAACAAAGTATTAGTTTAAGGGTGTGCATATTTATGCAACCAAGTTGTTGTAAGTTTTTTATTTTTTATTTTTCCCCTCAAAAGATTTCAGTTTGTTTTTTAACCCCTTGCACTCCGGTCAATTTCCCTAAAAACGCCAAAAAATAACGTGCCCAAAGTAAATCGAAAGCTGTTCTTCAACCCTTTGCAGCATCTTCATAGGGTTTGTCACCATGGGGTGAGACGCCGGCTCGGCGCTCAGCCCATGCTCCTTTTATCCCTGCCTCTCATTGGGCAGTGCCTCAGCTGGTTCCCAGCTGTCAGTGTCACGGGACAGCTGGGGCCAATTAATCCTCATCAGCTGGGGCGCTGTTAATGAGTATAAAGAGGAGCAGCTTCGATCATTCGGGGCTGCGACATAAGCACTGCTAGGCTGAAGCCCCTTCGTCTGGTGTCAGCCTCAACTCCCCTTGCAGCATTCCGGTGTTTGTATCCCGCTGTGAGTATGCACGTCTTGTTACCCCCACGTCCGGTACGAGCTACCTACCCCTGCGCTGTGCAGCCTGAGAATGTACGTCTGTATGAGTGTCTGTGCTCTCCTCATCCCTTATCCCTTACCCAGAATAAAACATCTCGACTCACTGGCTTGTCCCTGGCTCTGATTGCCCGGCTCCCTAGAGCCGGATATGACAGTATGTCGCAGCCAGAAGAGTTGCCGGCGGCCGTGAGTCGCCGTGGAAATGTACCTTTCTGTCCGGGTGTCAGCGCTGCTAGCATGCCGTTTCCCAGGAGTCACTTCCGGCGCCAGGGCGACGAGCTGAGGTCCATCTCGGAGGCTGTCGACGGGACGTTCTTCACCCTGCACGACGCCTCCAACGCGAGACGCTGGCATCCGGGCCGTGCTGAGGAACTCCTGGACTGTCACCCTCACTCTCTGTACCATCTGGAGGACAGTGCCAGGATAGACGCTGCAGGTACACAGCGAGAGAAGCTCCACGGGGTGGATGGAAGTCCCGGCAGGGAGTCGAAGTGGGCGACGTCTTTCCCCGCTTCGGAGTCCCGTTCCTGCCGCCATTCCAGTCCGGGAGTTCGCGCCAACCAGAGGACTTCCCCCGACCTGCGCCACGTCACTCGGGATTCCCTTCAAGGAGCCGCAGCTGACAGCAGTTATGTCCGGGGTCGAGTGGCTGTCGCGAGCTCTACTGTGTTCCCTGTCACCACCTTCAGGCATGTGGCGGCGGCAGTGAGATTGATGGTGAGGACTTCAGGGCTACGAAGCTTTCCCGTGCTCGACGCCTTCCTCGTCTCGATCTCCGATCTGGAGCGGCGAATCCTGGGTTTCCCCCTCGCTTCGTCCCCTGGGAGTAGTCGTCATCACATCGCCGAGTCACCTCTGCACGAACCTCGTCCGGATCCAGTTCTGGGTCATCGTCAGGACCGTTCCTCCCACGCAGCTGTCATCCCTTCGCCTCGTCAGTGTGGAGATTCTACAGCCTCGTCCCCTGAGCCTCGTTCCCCCGCTGTCATTCCTGGACATTCGGGCTGGCTCACCCCGGCTGTTTCCCCCTCCTCCTCGACGCGCTTCCTGACCGCTGTGTGTGCCTGGAATCCCGGCCTGGTGAGCTCTCTGCTGGAGACAACGCGAGCGACCCTCAGACGAATTCCCGGGGGGTCCTCCGTTATCGCCGGGCGGGGAGAGGAAGAAGCAGATTCCACTACAGCAGGCGATACTCAACCTCCAGGGGGCAGGCAAGTCATTGTTTTTTCACACCTGCTTAATGATTTGCTCTGTCACATCCCTGGAGGAGAAGTTCAGGGTTCGCAGCTCCCTGAACTCTCCCCACCTGCTGTAACCTGTATGCCTAATCCCGCATCCTCTGTGTCTCTCTCCGCCGAGCGGTCCCCGGCTCCGGGTCAACGTGGTGGGATATGGAGAGGGCCTGTGGTTCCGCTGCTACATTGCGGACGGAGGAGGGGGACTGACTGCTGCGTGGAGTCTACGCCGACGACTGAGCGTCCCCTGGGTCTCCACGGAGGAGCGGTTCGGTCCAGCGGGACGAGATTCTTCTGGCTTCACGCCGAGTGGGTCGTCGGCGGGGTTACCTGAGCTGGAGGGATCTCAAGCTGCGCTGACCATCGTGCTGGCTGCGGGGCCCGACGCGGCTAGATGGGAGCCTGACAACGACCTCCTGACGACGGATCCTGGATCTTCGCAGTCCTGGACGGCGTCAGAACCCGAGATCAGGCGAGTGCTCTCCTTTCTTTTCTCTCTTTTTATCTTTGAGCACTTCAGCCTATCTCCAGGGGAGACGAGCAGGGTGCAGCCGCCCGCTGTGTCTGAGCTCGTCTCGCCGGGTTCTGGCGCTGCCGGTGATCCTGATCCCGGTTCTGTTTTCTCTTCTGAGCCTTCTTCCAGGGTCACCGGCGAGGAGTTGCTGTTCCTCGTGGTGCTGGAGGGTCCGGGTTCAACGTTGGAGGTCGGTTCTGGTGCAGTGTCCAACGTGGGTTCGCCCGAGACCCAATCGGGGTCCAACGTGGGTTCGCCTGAGGCCCGATCGGGGTCCGACGTGGGTGCTGCCCCAGTGTTGTCCAGGTCCGGTGAGGAGGTGGCCGTTTCCCTGAGGCCCGCCGCCCTCGTCATCGGCTCTCCCCTGAGCCTCTTCCACCGGGATCCGCTCTGACCCTTCGTCCGTCTCAACGGTCCTGGTGGTTGAGTGATGCGGGTCGACGACCCGACCCGCAAAACTTTCGGTTCGGCGATCTGGTTTCCCCCCACTGGTCTGTGTTTGCCTTTGGGCGGCCTGGTTCGGCAGCCGTTGGACTGGATTCCTGGGATCTGGGCCCAGAGTTCGCCGTCCGAACATTTCTCTTCCCCGGGTTGCCAACTGGACAATGGGCGGGGAGATTACCAGAACAATTCCGGCCGTTTTGGACTCTGCCTGCCGTCTCCTCGGGTGTCCTTTACTTCTTTTATTATTATTGAAGTCACTCGGGTGTAGTTTCTTTGTCCATTAGGGGAATATATGTTTTTGTGCTGTGTTTTTTTTTTTTTTTAACCATACTCAGCATTTTTTATCGTATTGTTATCCTGTTACCCTGTCACCTTTTTTTCCTCTTGGTGACTCACCTTATGTATCGCGCTGTGTATTGCATTTTCTTATCTTTACTCAGCGTTTTCATTCATCCTTACCTTAGCCTTGGCCTCGTCGGTGCATCATGGAGTATGCGTGTGGTTTCCTGTTCAACCATACTCTGTGATCACCCCATTCTGTCTTATTATCCTCGTGGGGGGCCTTCCCTAGCCCCGACTTTAACATTGACTGTGTTTGTTGTTGTTTGAAGTAATGTGTTTCATTCCCACTTAACCGTACTTCATTATTACCCATTTGTCCTTGTCACCTCTGTTTCTTTAGGTGATCTTTTATATATTCAGTGCTGTGTGTTTTGTTTTCTTTAGTATCCATGCACAGCGTTTTTCATCATTTTTTGTCCTGACCTTTGTCTTGTTGGTGCATTATGGAGTAGTGTGTTTTGTTCCCCTTAACTATACTCTGTGATTGCTTTATTCATTCCTGCCACCTTTTTGGTGGGTTTTTGGTTTTCTTTTTTTTTGCCCCGATCTATACGTTATTTGTATGCTGTCTGTAGTCATATTTGGTATTTTCCCTACCTGTGTCCTAACTCAGTTTTCTCCCTAACTGTGCTCTGGGTTAATCCTTTTCCCTGTGTTGTAGGGTATTGTATTTGGGTTTTTTTTCTCTGCCCTGCTGCCCTACATTGGTCTATTGTTTTTTTTTTTTTGTCCTTCCCTTTGCATCTTCCCCTCCGGTCCTGCCTCCCTTCCGCCCACCCTAGGTGGGGAGGGGGGGGGGGGGCTGGGATGTTCCTGGTCGTTCGGGAGCCCGACCGTGAGGGGGAGGCTCTGTCACCATGGGGTGAGACGCCGGCTCGGCGCTCAGCCCATGCTCCTTTTATCCCTGCCTCTCATTGGGCAGTGCCTCAGCTGGTTCCCAGCTGTCAGTGTCACGGGACAGCTGGGGCCAATTAATCCTCATCAGCTGGGGCGCTGTTAATGAGTATAAAGAGGAGCAGCTTCGATCATTCGGGGCTGCGACATAAGCACTGCTAGGCTGAAGCCCCTTCGTCTGGTGTCAGCCTCAACTCCCCTTGCAGCATTCCGGTGTTTGTATCCCGCTGTGAGTATGCACGTCTTGTTACCCCCACGTCCGGTACGAGCTACCTACCCCTGCGCTGTGCAGCCTGAGAATGTACGTCTGTATGAGTGTCTGTGCTCTCCTCATCCCTTATCCCTTACCCAGAATAAAACATCTCGACTCACTGGCTTGTCCCTGGCTCTGATTGCCCGGCTCCCTAGAGCCGGATATGACAGGGTTGGTCTCATTTAAAAGAAAACACTTTGAATTTTTTGGCAAAACAGTCATAATCTCTCTAAGTGCTCCGGCCACTGAGTTACAGTCATCTAAACATACTGAACTTGAAGAAAATAAATTTGGCCTGGGTGTTTTTTTGGATACAGATGCTTGCAAATAACACACAGCTTCAGATCCGGGCTGGAAAATGCAACAGAAATGTAGAACCAAGTGTTATCCAGCTGAGGTCAAAATTTTGTAACAATACCACAAAAAATGAATATATTACACAGCTTTTTCCTCAGGTAGTTCCCAGGCGTTTTTGAACTGTGCCAAATTGTGCCAAATGGCACAGTTGGTCTCAGTTGGTTGTCCCCCCCCCCCCCCCCGCTACAGAGGACGGGCATCGGCCATCGCTACATGACGGAATAGACTCATGTGGCGATGTGGTGACCGCGGGGCAGTCACCGCGGCTTCCCCCCCCCTCGCTACAGAAGAGTAGCGGGGGGGGGGGGGCCTTCACAGTCCGGATGCGGTGCACGAACCGTGTACCGCGGCGCACGGACTTCGGACTTCGTGCGCCGCACAGTTGTAATTTACCGATCGGTCAAAAGTCATTTTTGATTACAATTTTCAGGGATAAAGAATAATTTAGCTTATAACACTTACCTCTTCACAGCAGCAGTGTCCTGGCGAACTTCTCTTCCTCATTGTCAGACGAACGTGACGCTGGTCCGCTCGTGGTTCTGGTCTCGCGACCCGGTCAAAACATAATTCCATTATTGCGGTTTTGTGCTTCCATGATTGCGGTTTTGGCGAATGATTTACAACCTTCGTCGTCGGCCTCCGTCCGTCTATGATGACCATGGAAGAGAATCCTAAACGTCTGTTTTGCTGGAATAAAAAAAAAAAAAAAAGCACCGCCTGTGGCTGAACAGGCCGATGCGCGAATGGCAGTCCCTGTCATACAGGTCGCACTTGTGGGTGGTCTCTGTGCTGCTGGGTCTGTGGCAGGTTCTTCCTGCGGGTCCTTTTTTTCATCTGCTGCAGCAGTCTGTCTTCACCCAGCCTTACACAAAACAGGTTGCGAACTTCTGTGCTTCAATTGGCTCGCTGCATTCACAGCGTTGGTAGGCGGGTCCTTCTTGCTAGGTTTTCAGTCATTGGTTCTTCAAGGTTTCAGAAACCCAATTCAAGGCTCTTATTAGTCGAATGAGAGGTCAATCATATCTGATCTGTTCGCGGCTGAGTCTGTAGTGGAAGAACAGAAATGCAGCTTTTTTTTTCCAGTGCACGCTTGGACGCAGCGCCCTCGTGCGTCCTAGAGCGCACGAGGGCGCTCTCGTGTGCCCTCGTGCGCTCTGGGACGCAGAGACGTGCCCGTCCGCGATACACCGGAGTGCAAGAGGTTAATTGGGTTGTACAGGTTATAGGTCGCATTAATGGTGGAAAAAGTTTTGAAATGATTTATCTTGGTCTCACTTTTTTACATCATAAAAACCTGGCATTTGAACAGGGGTGTGTAGACGTTTTATGTCCACTGTGTATCGTCATATCCCACAGCCCTAGTTCATAGGTTCTCTTGATTCTCAGGACCCTGGAGTTTGCAGGCATGTTAATCCTGGAGTACATAATCCACACACCGTGCTTCAAGTAGGCAGTTATACTTCCGGCGCCACACGAGTAGGCTGCCTTTTTGCAACAGCAGATCAATTTCTTCCTATTTCTATTTACTATCTCGCTTCTCTTGCTAATCTTTCTGATCCGGCGACACCTTATACATCAGACGGACACACGAATCGCCCAAATGTCTCCTGAGCCGGCAGACGGAGCCACTGTTTTTAGCAGGATACGTTACAGCAGAGACCAGCTGCTAGCACTTAACCGGACCAAGATGCTAGCGTAAGACTTTGACATACCAGGTGAAATAAGACAGAAACGACGTGGATGCCGTGCTGGAACAAGACGGCAGGCAAGAAATATAAGGTACAGACCCGTCCTTCCATCTGTTATTATGGGGAACGTTTGATCGCTACTCAATAAGACTGACGAGCTAGCAGCCATCTCCCACTACGAGAGCGTCTTCAGAGAGAGTAACATGATGTTGTTTACTGAGACTTGGCTAACAGAACTAGCAACAGATGCTAACATCGAACTGGAGGGTTTCCACGCAATACGGGCAGACCGGACATCAGACAGTGGGAAAGCAAGGGGCAGAGGAGTGATAATGTATGTCAATAACAGCTGGTGCAGACCGGGACATATCACGGTTAAACAACAACACTGCAGCAAAGACATTGAGTTGCTAGCTGTTAGCATGCGGCCTACCTATCTCCTGAGGGAATACTCACACGTGATCTGCATTGTTATTTATGCAAATCCGACGGCGAACGTAGGGACAGCGCGTGACGTCATTCACTCAGTAACTGGCCGGCTGCTGACATCTCCTCATCTCCGGTGATTTCAATCATACTTCACTGTCCCCCATTCTACCCACATTCACCCAGTATGTCACATGCCACACTAGAGACAATAAAACATTGGACTTATTCTATGCTAACACTAAGGAGGCGTATACCTCATCACCACTCCCCCTACTCGGGAGATCAGATCACAACTTGGTTCATCTCCTGCCGGTGTACAAACCCCTAGTACACAAGACAACCTCCGGTCATGCGCACGGTGAAGATATGGTCGGAGGAGGCAATGGACGCTTTAAAGGACTGTCTTGAAACCACTGCCTGGGAGCAGCTCTGCGATCCACATGGTGAGGACATCGATGGCCTCACTCACACCATCACGGACTACATCAGCTTCTGTGTGGACAGCACCGTACCCACCAAGACAATACGGTGTTGCTCAAACAACAAACCCTGGATCAACCCTGAGATAAAAACACTTCTGAGAGAGAAGAAGAGAATCTTCAGGTTGGGGAACAGGGAGATGCTGAAGTCCGTACAGAGGGAGCTGAGGAGGAAGATCAGAGAAGGCAAGGACAGCTTCAGGAAGAAGATGGAGGACAAGCTGCAACAGAGCAACATCAGCGGGGTCTGGAGAAACCTTAAAACCATCTCTGGGCTCCAGAATACCTCCTCCCAGGCCACGGGGGGCAGGGAGTGGGCGAACAATCTGAACCTGTTTTGTAATAGGTTTGACCAACCGCCCCCCCCCCCCGACTGCACACCAACCACTGTTGCCTCTAAAGTCATCGAGACCTGTTGTCCACACCCCACTCCACCAACACCCCCCCACTCCCAGCACACAGCCCCCCAACCTGACCCTCACTAAGACCCAGGTGAGGACGGAGCTGAGGAAGATCAAGGCGAGGAAGGCCTCGGGACCGGACGGCATCAGCGCGAAGCTCCTCAAGTCCTGCGCAGACCAGCTGTGTGGGATTGTGGAATACATCTTCAACCTGAGCCTGAAGCTGGGGAGGGTACCACAGCTGTGGAAAACATCTTGTGTGGTACCTGTACCAAAGACTCCCCACCCCAAAGACCTGAACAGCTACAGACCAGTGGCCCTGACGTCTCACATGATGAAGACCCTGGAGAGACTGCTCCTTGCTCACCTCCGCCCCCTGGTGGGGCCAGCGATGGATCCACTCCAGTTCGCCTACCAGCATGGCATTGGGGTGGAGGATGCAGTGATCTTCTTCCTTCACCGTTCCCTGTCCCACCTGGAGAAGCCCGGGAATGCGGTGAGGATCGTGTTCTTTGATTTCTCCAGTGCTTTCAACACCATCCAACCAATGATCCTGAAGGACAAGCTGCTGTGCGCAAGGGTGGACCAGCACCTATCATCATGGATCCTGGACTACCTCACTAACCGGCCACAGTTTGTGAGAACCCGGGATTGTGTGTCGGATACAAGCATCGGCAGCATGGGGGCCCCCCAGGGAGCGGTTTTGGCTCCCTTCCTGTTCACCCTTTATACTGCGGACTTCTCACACAACACAACACACTGCCATCTACAGAAGTTCTGTGACAACTCTGCGATCGTCGGCCTCATCTCCAACGGAGATGAAGCTGAGTACAGAGGACTTATCCAGGACTTCGTGGACTGGTGCCATCGGAACTGCCTCCAGATCAACGCGAGGAAAATAAGGAGCTGGTGGTGGACTTCCGCAGGCAAGGACAACCCCTCACAGCACCAGTGAACATCCAGGGAACAGAGTTTGAGATGGTGACATCCTACAAGTACCTGGGTGTTCATCTGAACAATAAACTAGACTGGTCACACAATACCGACGCACTCTACAAGAAGGGACAGCACAGGCTGTTCCTACTGAGGAGGCTCAGGTCTTTTGGTGTACAAGGGGTGCTCTTGAAGACATTCTACGACACGGGGGTGGCATCAGCCATCACTTTTGGAGTGGTCTGCTGGGGCAACGGCATTACAGCAGCCGATAGGAAGAGACGGAACAAACTAATCAAGAAAGCTAGCTCTGTCCTGGGGCAGTGCCTTGACCCAGTGGAGGAGATAGGAGAGAGAAGGATGGTGGCTAAACTGTCATCTCTGCTGGAGTCCGAGTCCCACCCTATGCAGGACATACTGAACGCACTGAGGAGCTCATTTAGCAGTAGACTACATCATCCTAGATGTGCGACCGAGAGGTTTTGCAGGTCCTTCCTACCTACAGCTGTCAGACTGTATAACCTAAGCAGGACTGCTCGCAGAGATAGCAAAAAAACGTGACGACCTAGTAGTATTGAATGCAAAAGACGCAACAGACTTACACAAATGGTCCCCTCCAGTATACAACTAGGACAATATCAGTTGCTATGGAGGGTGACAATATGTATGGGTACATATTCATACCATGTAGGGTAACTAAATAGACGGTTATGCTGTTTAGTCCATCTAGCTACAATGTATACAAAGCTGCACTGTGTATATATATTTATGTGTACATATGTACTGTATATTCACTGCTCTTATTTTCTTATCTTCTAAATCATTGCTCTGAGTGTTGCTATCCCTGTGCTGTTGCAGTCCTGGAATTTCCCCATTTGTGGGACTAATAAAGGCTTATCTTATCTTATTTTGTCTTGAATTGCACTTCACTTCCAAAGTCAAAAGATAGGACTATTTTTCATGTTCAGTTCACATAGGTTATTTCATTGAAAATTTGGAAACTGTGTGGTATAGCTTCAACTGAAAACAACTGCTTCTTCATCCCAGTGGAATCACAACTTTACTTTGGCTTGCTCGCTCTGCTTTTGAGTCCCTGAACGTCACTGTTGAGTTTGTATGAAAGAACAGGGGACTCCATTTCAAGGGAGGATTCACTCTGTCGTGGTGAAAAACCTTTTGAAGACTTTTTGAGTTGGTCCACCTTACACACTATGTGTTTGGGTTTGCATGTTGCCTAATGTGGTACTGGGATTATTGGTTTGTTATGTGAAAAATCAATTTGAAATCAAATCTACTTGCTTAGAGTATGCTGATTATCGATTGTTAATAGATACAGTAAATGTTATTACATATTTTTTCACAATTTGAAATGCAATCTAAGAATTTTGAATATAATTTATCATTTTTTGTTTCACTAGGAGGAGTTACATAATGCATGTGTAAGTTTTTTTGTCATGTGGTGATGGGTTGCCTTTCCTAAGATATCTTTGCTTTTATTAGTAAACATAATTTCTTTATGGTCATTGTATAAAAATATTAACACTGAATCAAAACAGTATTGAACATGATTACACATGTGATGCAGCAGCAGATTAAAAAGGTAAACTATAAATGCATTTGTACTTACTTCTAACTTTAAATATAAGACCACATTTGAGCATTCTAAAACACCAGATTTTGTTAGCTTCTGGGGGGCAACGCCCCCCAGACCACCCACCAAGGCTCCGCCTTGGATCTGGCTTGGGGGCCTGCGTCCCCCAAGACCCCCGGCTTAGTTTCCTCTTTTTTTCCCAAACCCCATTCTCATCCCTGTTGTCAGTCTCCTCTGCGGGTCAGTTTTCTGTCCTGCTTCAGTTTACGCTGTAGCCCGGTAGGAAGAAATGCCGTGGTAGTGGCGACTTCTCATATTGAACCCTGATCGCCTGCTCTCTGAGCGGTGAGTAGCCCCCAACAGCTCCTGCTGCTGTGGTTAAACATGAGTATTTTTTGAGCAAGAAGCTCACATTTAATGTCTGCATTAAATGTATTTAAATTTTCTTACGCACAGAGAAAAAGTGACTGTGATTTGTTGCAGTAAAGCTTCTTCTAAGCAGTGACCTTTCATTTATCTGTGCTTTCTATTTTATTTTATCTCATTCATTTACATGCTGTTGTGATATGCAACGATTTCATGGAAGTAAATCCTCTAAATATGCATTTTAATGGGCTGGTCCAGGGGTGTCAAACATATGACTTGTGGGCCAAAAACGGCCCACCAGGGGGTCCAAAATTTTCTCTGTGAATTCACACCTTTATTTCTAGTAAATTTCTGTTTTGTTTTTTTTTTTTTGTTTTTTTTTTTTTAATTTTTTTTTTTTTGTTACTTATTTGTACTCGTAGGTAGACTTGGTTTGCAGTCTGGTGACAAGCCACCGGCTGCTGGTCGCTGCGTGCGCAAGCGCCCTAAACCTACATGTTTTTGGTGTGCGGGAGGAAACCGGAGAAATCCCGGAGTAAACCCGCGCAACACGGGGAGAACATGCAAACTCCACACAGCTCACTGTTGGTCGGGGGCTGGGATCGAACCCACGATCTCATGATCCCCGCGATCCCCCGGCCGAGGGTAAAACTGTGCTGCCACAGTGCTAAACCACTGCGCCACCGTGCAGCCCACGGTGAAATTTCTGGCTTTCTACTGATTACAATAGTTTGTGTAAATCTGAGACATTTTTTCTCTGTAAGATGAGACTTTTTTCTCATCAGTTTTCTTTTTCTTCTTTTTTCTGATGAGAACAAGGGGCCCTTGATCTTGCTGTGTGTGCAAGATGATTTGAATATGTATTTAAAAGTAACGTGAAAGTTACTTTTCCAAGTAACTAGTTACTTTAATCATGCAGTAACTCAAAAGTAACAGGAGTAGCTGTAACTAGTTACTATTTTTTAGTAACTTGCCCAACACTGATGATAATGGAGTTTCTTCTGTTGTGATACTTAAGCGGGTTTCACTCCTGAAGTGATTCATCTTCTTCTGCTTAATCCTTTTCGGGTCGAGGGGGGGCTGGAGCCTATCCCAGCATCTTTGGGCGAGAGGCAGGGTACACCCTGGACAGATCGCCAGGCCATTGCAGGGCCAACACAGAGAGACAGACAACCATTCACTCTCAGTCATAGCTAAGGACAATTTAGAATCCCCAGTTTTTGATGCCAGTTAACCTAACTTGCATGTTTTTGGCATATGGGAGGAAACCGGAGAAATCCCGGAGTAAACCCACACAGACACCGGGAGAACATGCAAACTCCACACAGATCACTGTTGGGCGGGGGCTGGGATCGAACCCAGAATCCCCCGGCCAAGGGTGAGTTGCTGAGCTGCTGCAGTGCTAACCACTCCGCCACCGCACTACCCTCCTGAAGTGATTCAGATTTATTTATCGGGGCATACCTCCTTGAGATGTACCATCTCCTTTTAGAGGAGGGTGCCACATAGAGCACCTGTTGGGGAAAAAAAGATTGATAAAGTTGCATATAAACTGTTTTTTAATTTTTAAAAAGCGTTATTGTTTTGGTTAGATTACTTCTCCGAGAAATAACAAGTATGTTCCTTTTTAGACTTAAAAGATGCAGTCATGCAATTTTTTCCCAGACTTCTATTCAGTTGCACCCACGGAGACTTTCCAGCCTCAAGGAGTCTGTCCACTGTGTCAGCTATCTAAGTGTGCTTGAGATGCTGCATGTCTCCTCATCCTGGTATTTCTCAGCACAGCATGCTACTTTAGTGAGTCTGCTGCTCTCCATCTGCTTTTGACTCACTGCATATTTGTGTGAGCAGAGCAAGAGATGTGGAGTGTCTTTGAATAAACTGATGAGGATAGGGGTCTTTTATATTCGGAGTCCCTGGCTCCCCCGCAACCTCCCTTTTTTGGGAGGAGGGGGTAGTTTGGTGCTTGCTGAAAAGCTGTACACAGTTGGCCTGCGATTTCAGGAGCCACATTTTAGTACTCGGCAGCAAAGGAGGGTTCTTAGGAGGGCGGTGCGGTGGCGCAGTGGTTAGCACTGCAGCAGCACAGCAACTCACCCTTGGATCCCTGGTTCGATCCCAGCCCCAGACCAACAGTGATCTGTGTGGAGTTTGCATGTTCTCCCCGTGTCTGCGTGGATTTACTCCGGGAGTTCTCCGGTTTCCTCCCACATGCCAAAAACATGCAGGTTAGGTTGATTGGAGACTCTAAAGTGGCCCTAGGTGTGAATGTGTGTGTGAATGGTAAAGGGATAGCGCCGTAACGTGGCTGCTTCTCATCCATCCAGGTGGATGCCCTCAATTTCCCCTCTGGGGATCAATAAAGTATACAAAATCAAAAAAAAAAAATTAAAAAAAATTCTTAATGAGTTATGGAGCAAATTAAATATAAGCAATTCAGCAAGGTTTGGCAGTGAGATGGAGAAAAATGGTGCACCGAGTGGTCTCATTCTTTGTTTTTGACCAAGTACTTGCTGGATGTTACCCCCCTCACCTCTTAACCATGTTTACTGTGTCTGACTATTGTAAAAGCAAGCAAGCAAAGTTTATTTGTATAGCATTTTTCACAGATATATATCACAAAGTGCTTCACAGCAAATTAAAATTTACAAATACACAGAAATTAAAATCAATGGAACTAAGATAAAATATTCATATAAATAGGAATAAAAGGAGAAAACAGTGAAGGAATAAAAGCCATTCAATGAGAGCGAAAAGCCTGTCTAAACAAATCAGTTTTTAACTCCTTCTTAAAGGAGTCAACAGACTCAAGGCAGCGCAAGGACAGGGGAAGTGTGTTCCAAAGCCGTGGTGTAGCGGCCTGGAAAGACCAATCTCCACAGGTTTTAAATTTGGTCCAAGGGACCACCAGGAGTCTCTGGTCTGAGGATCTTAGTGATCGCGTCGCTGCATAAGGAGTCAAGAGGGCTGAGATGTACTGTATGAAGGGGCTTGGCCATCAAGAGTTCTAAAAGTCAAAATTAAAATCTTAAAATTAACTCTAAAAGCAACTGACAGCCAGTGAACGGACAATAAAACTGGGGAAATGTGTTCCCTTTTCTTCGCCCGGGTTAAAAGCTGAGCTGCTGTGTTTTGCACAGTCTGAAGGCAGGCAACAGCAGTTTTATTAAAACACATAAAAAGGGCATTACACTAATGTAAGCAAGATGAGATAAAAGCATGAATGATCATTTCCAGTTCAGGTTTTGAGGCCATAGGTCTAAGTTTTGCTATATTCCTCAGATGAAAAAAGCAATTTCTGACTAGCTGCCGACCATGGTGGTCCAGTGACATAGCATTGTCAAAAACAACACCCAGTTTATGTAGGCTGGGCTGGACAGAAGAGCCTAGGTGACCTAAGTGTTGCCTTATCAGAGGAATTTTACTGTCTGGAACGATGATAAGTATTTCTGTCTTGTTAAGATTTAATTGTAGGAATTTATTGTTTAATCATTTGTCAATGGCAGACAGGCAAGAGATTAAGTTTGATAAAATGTTCAGCTCATTTTCTTTACAAGAGCAGTAAAGCTCAATGTCGTCTGCGTAAAAATGATAAGAGACACCCTTAAACTGACTGATAATCTGGCCAAGTGGGGCTAAATACAGTAAAAACAGAATAGGCCCCAGAATTGAGCCCTGAGGAACCCCACAGGAAAGTCCTTTAACCTCTGACATCTTCTTGTTGAACAAAACACAAAACCCTCTGTCAGTTAAATAAGATGAGAACCATTTCAGAACTAATCCTGAAATACCAAACGTGTCCTTCATCCTATTTATCAATATATTGTGGTCCACCGTGCCAAAAGCAGCAGTGAGATCCCACAACACCAGGACTGAGTACTGACCAGAATCTGCTGCCATCATGATGTCATTGGAGACTTTAATTAGAGCTGTCTCGGTGGAGTGCATTTTGCGGAAACCAGACTGGAAGGTATCTAAGATTTTAGTTCTCTCTCTCTGGCTACTACTTTCTCAAGCATTTTGGATAGGAAGGGGAGCTTTGAAATTGGCCTGTAATTGTTCAGTTCTGTAGGGTCTAAGTTTTGTTTCTTTAATTTGGGTTTAACCACTGCTTGTTTAAAAGAACTGGGAACAGTGCCTGATAAAAGTGACCAATTTATGATTTTGACAATTAAAGGCGTAATAGTCAAATATTTTGAAAAGCAGTGACGTTGGGAGGATATCTAAGGGGCTTGAAGAGGGCTTCATAGAGGCCAGAAGACCATTTACATCCAGTAGCGTGTCTGAAGTGAATAAGGACCACATGTTAGAGGGGACCTGATTCAGGCCAAGGTCCTCAGCAGATGGTTAGTGCTTGCGCTAATATCATTCACCTTATGAACAACATCAAAAGCATCTAGTAAAGACAAAAATCCATAAAAATATTCTGAATGTAAACAATTTTTCTCATAATCTTCAGCCTTGAGCATTCTTCTCTACTTATTTAAGGGCACCTCTTTTTTCCACCAACCCAATATCAGTAAACTGTAACCCAAGTTTGGGGTTTTGTTCAATAATTTTCCATTGCATTTACAGCTGTGACCACATTTTTTTTCAGTCCTTGAGAGATGTTTGAAGTAAGAATGGGGCAGACAAGTGCCTTGGTGTACTTCTCAAAGCGAAAGGAGGCTTAGAAATTGGACTAATTAAGAACGACTAATGTGTACCTGTGTGCTTGTTTTGTAGAGTCACCTGCATAAGCGGCCAAAGACATCCCCCGCTCAGGTTGGGATTTTTTTTTCTTTCTCTTTCTTTCTATTCATAGTACTTTGTAAGCGCTTGATGAGTTTTGTTCTTCTTACTTTCCCCCCTCAGGCCTGCAGTCTGTCGGAGCTGGATGAGAAAATAAGCGCGGTGAAAGCGGCTCTAATGAAGAGAGCAACTGAATTTGGGCCTGGATTTGGAACAGATTGTTCACTGTGACTCAGTACGTCTGCAGATATGTTTAATATTTTTTAGTTTTTCATTTTTTTCTACCCCTTTCATTGGCATCTCTGTCACTGAAAACAATAAAAACTTTATTTAAAAATAATTTATCAAATGGTTTTGAAAATAAATCTTTTTTTTTTATCATTATTTTTATTAATCCTATCCTATTAATCCTATTAATTGTATGATTTGCTATCATACCATCAAACAACAGCGCTTTTAAACAAAATGTGATTCAAAGAATTAAAAACTATTGAAAATAAATTAGATTTTGCCTGAATAAATACAACAAGCTGAACGACACCCTGATGATATCATAAGCAGCACCTTCGCTGCCTAATGATGGGAAGGTGTGTGTGTGTGTGCATTTATCTGTGTCGTGTGTGTGTTTGTGCACTCGTGCATGTGAAGCTGAGACGAATCCAAGAGAGCATGCTTGATTTCTCTGCCCGACTGCTGTGTGACGATGATCAACCCTAATGGTTGTCATTATAACAAATGACCTGATTACTGCAACTCTGTTTGGGAAAACATATTGCAGATCCAACAAACCAGCATTAAATGGGACGCCGCTGTGCTTGACACTGTGACATGTTCATAAAAGGCAGTTGCGTGTAGCTTTACCTTTGCAAATGGTTGAAGCTGTAATTATGAAGGGTTTTTTTTTTCTCTAGTAAATCTTGTTGCATTATTCTAAAAATGATCTATAGTTTAGTGGTGAATAAATTGTGTAAAGTCATACAATTACAATGCAGTGTCAACATGTAAGTGATGATGATCATATAATTGTGTAAACAATATTCTGAAGCAGTCAGTCTTGTATAAAAGGAAAAATCCATAACTACTTCCACATGTTTAAAATATTCCAGAAACAAAAGAAAAACAAAGCCGCAGTGATGTAAATTTAATCTTAATCTTTTCATTAATGGAATTGGGCTGGTTTGCTCATCTTTTAGCAGAATTATGCAAAAACTACTTAACAGATTTTAATTAAATTTTAACCAGAGATGGCCCTTGAACTACAGATGAGCCCATTAAATTTTGGAGTTGATCAATGAGCACATACCTCTGCCAAGGCCCTATCTTGTGATGTACGGACAGCTGGAGCCTTGGCGGAGGTGTGCGCTCTCTGAGTGTCCTCTAGTTCAGTTAGCAGTTGATTGTTAAAGCGTATTGCAGAATATCTGCAGTGAACTTCTCTAAGCAGATATTTGTAACTGTTTTATATATAGCAGTTAGTGTAATTGCAACAGCTAGGTACCCGTTTCCAAATGTTTTGAAACTTGGTACCAGAGTTTGATATGCACTGATGATGCGCATTACAATTTGGCTTAATCAGATGACCTGTAATGTCCCAGTTTGGGATCAATAAAGTACATCTATGACTTTTGCAGGCGTTGTAGCCCCTGAGTTACAGTGTTACAACCCTAATTCTGGTGAAGTTGGGACGTTATGTAAAACGTAAATAAAAACAAAATACAATGATTTAATAAAAATCCTCTTCAACCTATATTATTTAATGTTCAAACTGATAAACTTTATTGGAGTTTTTTGTAAATATTCACTTTTTGTAAATATTCAAAATTCACATTTTGAATTTGATGCCTACAACACATTCCAAAAAAGCTGGGACAGGGGCAAGAAAAGACTGAGAAAGTTGAGGATTGCTAAAAAAAAAATAAAAAATAAAAAAAAAACACCTTTTTGGAACATTCCACAGGTGAACAGGTTAGTTGGAAACAGGTGCATGTCATAATTTGCTATAAAAGGAGCATCCCCACAAGGCTCAGTCATTCACAAGCAAGGATAGGGTGAGATTCACCACTTTGTGAACAACTGCATGGGCAAATAGTCTAACAGTTAAAGAATGTTTCTCAATGTACAATTGCAAGGAATTTAGGGATTTCATCATCTGCAGTCCATAATATCAAAAAATTCCAAGAATCTGGAGAATTTTCTGCACATAAGCGACAACAGCAAAAACTAACATTGAATGACAGTGACCTTTGATCCCTCAGACAGCACTGCATTAAAAACCAACATCATTCTGTAAAGGATGTTACCCTGTGGGCTCAGGAACACTTCAGGAGACCAGTGTAAGTTAACACAATTCATCACTGCATCTACAGTGTGTAACTGCCCCCTTAAAACTACCATGCAAAGCAAAAGCCATATATCAACAACACTCAGAAACATCGCTGGTTGCTCTGGGCCCGAGCTCATCTGAAATGGACTGATGGAAAATTACTGTGGTCTGACAAGTCCACATTTCAAATTGTTTCTGGAAATTATGGATGTTGTGTCCTCCGGGCTATAGAGGAAAAGGACCATCCAGATTGTTATCAACGTTAAGTTCAAAAGCCACCATCTGTGATGATTTGAGGGGGTGTTAGTACCCATGGCATGGGCAACTTGCACATCTGTGAAGGCACAATTATTGCTGAACATACATAAAGGTTTTGAAGCAACATATGCTGCCATCCAGGCAATGTTTTTCAGGGATGTCCCTGCTTATTTGAGCAAGACAATGCCAAGCCACATTCTGCACATGTCACAACAGCATGGCTTCATGGTAAAAGAGTGTGTGAAAATTTGTGTCACATTATGAAGCGCAAAATACGACAACGGAGCCCCTGAAGTCGTATATCAAGCAAAGGAAAGAATTCCACCTACAGAGCTTCAACAATTAATGTCCCCAGTTCCTAAACACTTATTGAGTGTTGTTAAAAGGTGATGTAACACAGTGGTAAACATGCCCCTATCCCAGCTTTTTTGGAATGTATTGCAGGCATCAAATTCGAAATAAGTGAATATTGGTTAAAAAAAAAAACAATAACGTTTATCAGTTTGACCATTAAATAGCTTGTCTTTGTAGTATATTCAATTGAATATAGGTTGAAAGGATTTTTAAATTGTTGTATTTTGTTTTTATTTACATTTTACACAACATCCTAGCTTCACTGGAATTGGGGTCGTATAATTTTACCTCAGTTAATAATTTTGCCACATAACTTGATGCTTATTTCACTGTGTTTGGCAGAAACTACTTTTCGACTAATGAAAGTCTCCTGTTGAATTCCAGACTTTGAAAAACTATTTTTGTTGTATATTCATGAATGATTGGCTTTTAATTTGGTTCTGCCATAATAATTATATGGAAAAGCTGAAAACTGCTCTCCTTCAGTAAGATATTGGGATCTTCAGAGAAAACAGGCGGGAGATATTGCATTCCCCTCAGAGTGCTCTTGTTTATTTTCACAATGAGTTTTTTTTTACTCTGTTTTTTATGAACCTTTTATTACTTATATGTTAAAAGGCCAAAATAACAGATGAACACAGATGGGATACAGAATTTATAAAAATATTACATGAGAATTTTAAAAATGATAAAAGCATCACTAGACAGGGCTGATTATATTGTAATCCAGTCCATTTGTGGAGTTAAAAGTACATTATTTGCCTTTTGAATGTCGCAAAGTATATTTCTGAAATGGCTTAGAAACAAACCAAAGTATTCCAGTTGTAAAGGAGTACTGCACTGAGTAAATGTATTTAATAAAATGTCTAAGGCTTTCTGAGCCTATTTTATCAGATGAAACAGCTTCATAAATAAAATATAATGAAACATTCACCTTTTTAGAATCAAATTTATATAAACTGATTCATTTTGAATTAAAAAAAAAGCTTCTTGAAGTGGTTACCTTGACCAGTTCATGGTCGATAAAAGCACACACAGGCAGAAACCATCTTTCATTACCATTGAAGTGAATTTCAATATATTTCAAAATGCACCATTTCTTCCTCCTGAAGAGAAAGGCCAATTATATGTAACTTTCAAACAATTTTGACATTGGTGTGAAGAACTGACAAGTCCAGAAAAATGCAACTTTCTCACGTCTCCGGAAATTACTGTAACTCCCCTTCCCTTTCTTCACCGTTGCTCTTTGTGCATCCTGTCAAGATTTATTTCAGCGTTGATTGATGGAGTGACCTGAATACAACGGAGGACCTTCCATTGTGTTTTTCGGAAGATATTTCATTCTCAGTGTGGAAATCGGGGGAAAAAATTTCTTTTCACCCCTTCTTTCAGGTGTACCCCGCTTGTTGGAGTCTGTCCATCTCTTGCTCATAGACTGGAACCTTCTGGGCAACGAGGGGCCACAATGTGCTGGGAAGGGGACCACTTGAGCTGTGGCGGTGCGGGCGTGGGGAGGCTGGGGGTATCCTTCATTGTTCCCCCCCAGAGCTTTTGTCTCAGACGTAGTTCCCTTATGAGGGTTAATGAGGACAAATTGGTCTGAGTGTAACAAATGGATTATGGAGCTGGACAAAAGCTTGTATTTTGTGGAACTGCTTTTCCTGGTGTCCACCCTTCATCAGCCCAGAGCGCTAACGTCTCATTATCTTTATCCTGTCTGCTTTATTTTATGGTTCATTCTGCATGACTTTCCCATATGGGAAACTTTAGTGCAACCGCTTGGCATCTTTTTCTACCTAAAGTCGGTTCCTTCGCATCAGCGGTTTGCACTCTTGAGGTTGGGTGGTCATAGTGTACCTGCATCCATCGAAATAAACAAAGAGCCGCTTCCTTTTTGACTCTGCTGTCTGTCAATCACTCCTTCCTCTGTCAAATGTCTTGAAATGTCCTTGGGAACCTCAGTAAAAAGACAGAGGTGTTCCTTGTCTTCCATGGGTCCAGTATTTTTTTTTATGGTGTAGAGGGAGAGGATTCATATCCATTCATATCTCACAAACTCCTAATGGGCTCCAGGCCCTCCAAAAAGAAAGCTCTTTCCTGTGACTAGTCAGCTCCAGTCTTTATTCATCTGTGGCTCAGTGTCAAAAAAGACTGTTGCTCGTTTGTGCCCCGAACAATGAGGAACAAGGCTGAATCTCTAGCTGGGAACAAAAGACAGAAAACAGGCTTTTCACTCTGCAGAACATTAGATTCTGACACATTTTGCCATGGCAGTTTTTTCCCCATCTTGAGTGCTGTGGCTCTGGTCTTTTAAAGAGACCACCTGTTGGCAACAAGCCTGTTCTTCATTACAGACAAGCCTATTATCGCAGGGTGATCAGCCCCACAGGCTAACTTTTTTAAGTTAACCCTGCCGCAGTTTCCAAAAGCTGGCCAATTGGGAAATATAGATTACGCATTACTGCTGGAAAAAAAATCTATTTCTGCTTGTAATTTTGTATGTTGCGCTCGAATGGGGGCTTTTGTCAGCATAAGAGGGAAGTACTTTATTCATGCCCTTGTCACTCACAAATGTCACAAACAAAGGGGGCAGAAATCTAGGGAGCATGAATGTTCTATAACTACAGGTTTGGAAAAAATGTTGGGTCTTTTTTTAAGAAATCCCAAATGTGCTAGCTAGGAAGTCACTGATGGTCGTCTCGTCTTTGGTTTCTTACATCTGAAGAGTTTTCATTACAGCATGCAGCATCACCACTGTCTAAAATAAAGTGATTCATGTATATTGTGGGTGGCAGTATGAAACAATCAAGTGTGTTTTTTGGTTTCAAATTGGACATGATAAGCACAGGTTGACACAGGCATGAGGAGTGTTTATGTTGTGGTCTGATTTTGTGGAGCGTTTCTAAATAATATCACATAATTTATGTATTTCAGTGCACTGAAAAACTACATATAAGCCACTGAACTCCAAAGTGTTTGTTGATGTTGAAATTTTCATGAGTGACTCTTGCTGATTTTTTTTTTTTTTTTCTTTTGGTGGCCCGGGGCAAAATAAGGTATTATGGAGAAAGGACACAGGCAAGGCAACGAGCTGGACAATACAAGAACTTTGTTCTTTGTCCAACATAAATTACAGCAAAAAAAGATCCCGAGTCTCTGTGCATTCTTCTTTTATCTTTAATACCATGCATCGAGACCTGGAACTTCCGACCATCATATACTGTACTGTGTTTAGAACAAAGCCTGTGTGGCACATTAACATGACACAATGCTGGCGCCGCTCTCACACCCTTCTTCTTCCAGTGGCTCCGACATTTACTCCTCTCCCCGGGGGGGCACATAGTCCTTACTGTCCCGTCTGATACCCCCAGGCGACACCTCCTCTTTCGGTCCATTGTCCCCCCCCCCCCTTCCCCATTTGCCTTCTTCTCTGGGTGGAGAAGTCCCACACCATGCCCCCACAGTATCAATAAAAATCATAAATACCTTTGTGATGCTCATGCCGCCACTGTCGGAGTATAACCGGTGCACCCGCATGCCTTTTATGTTCACAAACAAGCAGATGGGGGGGGGGCACACACCTGTGACCCTCCCCCACAAAGCAGACAGCACACGAGAGGATCCCCCTGCAGCCCACAGGCTTCAACAAGAGGCAGTCAGCTGCTCTCTGTGGCCCTGCTGCACAGTCCCCAGGCTCTCTGGAGTTAAATGTGCCTGTGATATTGCCAGGAGGGAGCAGCGGGAGTTGAATTCAGGCAATTACAATCAAGTCAGGGCATAGTTAGTGCGTGGGTCCTGGCAGCACCTGAGCTGGATGCTGATGAGACACTTAGCCACAAACCCTCATGCATTGGCCCAGCCGCTGCACCCCCCTTCCCTTCCCCAACCTCCCTCCTCTTCCCACAGCAGCAGACCCCCTACTGGACACTTCCACTTCCCTTCACCTCATTTAGGCCTCTAGTACTCTAGAGCTCTCTCACCCTCTCTCTCCTTGGCCCTGGCATTGCAATACTTTTGCTTTATATAGGTGGCGTGGAGTACTGTACTCAATCACTCTTCATTCATTCACACTGTACAATAATAGACTACTACTTCGATATTGTCCTTCAAGCACCAGTGCATAGCAGAGTTTCTAACCTGTGATGTCTCATGCCAAGTTCTTGAGAAATGTGTGAAGAGTTATTTCACTTAAATGCACACAAAAAAATCTGCAGATAAGTGTGGATAAGATGCTTTTGATCATTTTTGTTGCACCATAATGTGCAAAAGAAAGCACTTTCAGGAGAGCCTTGCAGCCTCTCCCCATCTTTATTATCCCGCATACAACCACTCTGCTCAAGCCCTGCCACGGCGCTATTTCTGCACACTTATTCATTTGCAGGTGGATGAGTATAGGACTTCATGTCCCGACTGATGCGCTATGGGAACGGGAAGGAAGAATGGAAAGGGAGGAGCGTTTCTTGAATATCTATGACCCAAGAATATGGAGTCAGGCATCGCAACAACAACACTCTTAGCCCCTTTTCCCAATAAGATGCTCTCAGCTCAGCTCTTTCTGAGGGAAAGCCTCCCGGCTCCCGCCCTCTCTCAGCCACCACACTTTGCTGAAGTGTCATTAGGACTGTAAAGGGCAGGTTGCCATAGAAGTCAGACTGCTGCAGATGTATGGACTCATAGATGAACCACAGTATTTTAAATATAAAGATCAGAGTGTGCTATGTAATATAAGGGGCCTTCCTGGACACAACACTCCCTGCATCTTCATCTGTAGTCTGTGTATGTGCATCTTTCATGTAGCGCTTTAGAGCTTTATTTTGTCAGATTGCTAGCTTTGCTCTTCAATCCACTTTCATTGACTATGTGTGTCTGTGCTTGTTAGTCAGAGCTGGGTATAGTATTTGGTGGAGCCAAGAAGAAAGGTGGGACATCTCTTTCACAATTTTTGCCATAATGGTTGTCTTTTGATTTTTCCCTGGGCTTTTGGAGACTACCAAGGATTGTCTCTTTGAAATTATTCCATTTTGGCAGAGAAAAAGAAAATGGATTGTGCTGATCCTGTTTTGTTCCTGGGGGGACGGCTGCGGTATTATCCCAGGCTGACACCGGTGGCAAAGAGGCAATCACTGTGGCCCTTGCTCTGACAAAAACACTCCATCTGCAAGGAGAGGAGGAAATCACACCACAATGATGTCTGACTCTTCTGCCTCACTCCAGCAGCTGGGCCCTGGGACCCGTGGACCGCCACGCCACCGCCATGGTGACGGCTTCTATACAAACGCACAAACACCACACTATAAATCAGCAGCTGTAACGCACAAAAGGCACTGCACCTGCAATCACATCGACAAGAACGGGGCCAGTTTGTTAGAAAAGTTTCCGTGGCTGCTCAAGGCTGCTTGGAGTATTTTCTGTTTAGCCTGTTTTCAACTATTATATGTGCAATACACTGTAGAATTTATAATTTTTGTTAGTGTATATATATGTATATATCACTTTCTATGCATTGTGTGTTTTTGTTGCATTTATTGGTGTCATTCCCTTTTCGAGCATTAAAACACACTCATCTGCTTGTGAATTAGGATGTTATGGCACACACACACTGTGGATGAAAGATAAGCAGGCATGCAGCGTGGCCTGTCAGTGGTGTCATCTCCTTCCCTCTGTGTCCTATACCTGGGGATCAAACGCACTCTCTGTGAGTGAGGCCTGACCCCCCGCTATTAGCAAACAGAAGAGAGCCCAGCTGACACCACTCTTGAGATGTGCCATGTAGACGGAGGCCTGTGATTACAGCACAATCCTGAGGAGACGGCCCTCCACCCCACTCCGGCTCCAGCCCGCGCCCGCGCCCGCACACACAACCTTGCTACACCCCCCCACCACCACTACAAATTCACCTACCTCTGAAATAGATGTTAATCTCTCACCCAACTGGCTGCCTCTGAGACCTCGTTGACACATATACTGCCATCTCTGATCCATGAATAATCAATAGGGCACAATTTTCCAGAACATACGTATGTGCGACAACAGGTCATTTCTAGCGGCTGTCACTGCGGCACATTAGAATTTGAGATTGGACTTTTGAGATTTGTCATGGAGGTGGGTGTGCGTGCATGTGCACCTCCCCCTTCGCCCTCGTGTGTATGGATGGAGAGGCTAGCGCACTCTCTGCCGTGTCGCACGGGCCCGTCTAGTGCCTTCATAGCGCCACATGAAAACCAATGAAGGTAAAGCGGAGGGGGGATTAATTTGTTGTGAGAGAGGTGCGGGCTCAAGTGGGGCTTCTAATAGCAAATTAGCAAACCCTCATTTCAAAAACCCTCATACATACTAGAGAACACAGTAATGCACAAACACACATAATCCACATGGATCCATAGGGCTGTAAGCAAAGAAGATCATACATTTATTTCCCCCTCCAAATATCTTTCCTACTTTTCTCCCACACTGTCTCGCTTGACTCATACACATACATGCACACACAAAGAAAACTTCAATTTTATCTGCAGGGGCAGAAATCAATCTCACATCTCTTTAGTTAATCCGCAATGACTCTCTACAGATCCCGACACTAATAAGGTATTGAGCAGGTGAGGCCAGGGGCTGAGGAGGAGAACAGAGGGAGAGGAGAGGCCTGCAGTCTGGGACCCGACTGGCGGCTGGCACTGTTCCAGTGCAATTATGGGGCTTGTGTATGGGAGAGAAGGGTGCAGGAAAGAAGGAGCAGAGATAGAAGGGAGAGGGAGATAGAGGGAGCGATGGAGGGGAGGAAAAAAAAAAAATCGATCCCATCTGTGGTATGATGGTTAATTAAAGCAGCTCTTGAGCAGGCCAAGGATGAGAGGCTTGGCTGGGCTCCTGGAGGCACAGCTCTGATTACTCACACAGAATGGATGGTTTCTTAGCAATGAAAGGAGGAGGCCAAGAGCTGCCTGGTGGGGTGCACACACAGCGTTAAGGAGCGGGGACATGTGCATGCACACACGTGCAAATGGATTCACATACAGACGTGCGCGCTCACATGTATACGTTTGCGTAAGTAAGCACCTGGCAGAACTCGTACTGTATATGCGACACTGCACTGTGTAGAGCCACTAATGCAAATATTCTTGGTGGAATCTACATGGAAGTAAAATATGATTCCACAAAAATGGACATTTCTAGCAAGGTGAGTTCAGGAGGGGATTAGCAAAAAACATCTAAGTTAATCTTATTGTAGCTTAGAGCTTTCAACTTACAATTTATCTCACAATAACTAAACCACTATTACCTACATCTAATTTATAGTCCAACATAACATTTTCCAATAAGAAAACCATAAGTATTATGATGAATTACAAGTTGAAATTGCATACTATATTTATCCGTCTGAGAAAATTGTTCTGCTTCTGGTGTCATTAGAGTTCATGTTGCTTCCTCATGTTGAGAGGGCATGGTGACAGCAGTAGGACTCTGGTATGACCCTACCCCCCTATGGTGAGAGTTGGTACTGCATGCCATGGTCACATAGCGACATGACGGATACAGCTGGTAGAAATTATGGAATCATCGCCCTTGGAGGATGCTCATTCAATTGTTTAAATTTGTAAAAATAAATAAACTAATCTCAGACATGTTATAAAACTATTTTTATTCAAAATGCCAACCTTCTGGCTTTAAGAAACATTTTTTTTTAAAGAAGCAATTTTTGGTATTAGATCAAGCAGAGGAACAAACCATGGAATCACCCAATTCTGAGGAAAATATCATGGAATCATGAAAAAAAACACTACACCACTAGTACTTTGTTGCACCACCTCTGGCTTTTATCACAGCTTGAATTCTCTGAGGCATGGACTTACCTATTGACAAACAGTTTTCTTCATCAGTCCAAGTCACAATGGTGCAGTGGTTAGCACTGTTGCCTAACAGCTAGAAGGTTCCAGGTTCGAATCCCCAGGTTGGCAGGGGTAGGAACATTTGTGTGGAGTTTGCATGTTCTCCCTGTGCTGTGTGGGTTTACTCTGGGGGCTCCAGTTTCCTCCCACAATCCAAAGACATGCATGTTAGACTAATTGGTGTTCTAAATTGTCCCTAGATATCTGTCTCCTATAGGCCCTTAGAATGTAGAGGGTTAGTGCTAGTGATGCGCTTTGAGTGGTCTTTAAGACTAGAAAAAGTGCTATATAAGTACAGGTCCTTAACTCCAACTTTCTCTTATTGCTGTTGCCAGATCAGCTTTGCAGACCATTTTCTCAAATTTTTCATTTTCAGTGGCATTGAAGTCCGGACTATTTGCAGGCCGTGCTACTGACATTATACAGTGGATCCGAAAAGTCTTCACAGCGCTTCACCTTTTCCACATTTTGTTATGTTACAGCCTTATTCCAAAATGGATTAAATTCATTTTTTTCCCTCAAAATTCTACACATAATACCCCATAATGACAATGTGAATTTTTTTTTTTGAGATTTTTGTAAATTTATTAAAAATAGAAAACCAAGAAATGATATGTACAGTATATAAGTATTCACAGCCGTTGCTGAATATTTTGTTGATGCTCCTTTGTCAGCAATTACAGCCTCAAGTCTTTCTGAATATGATGCCACAAGCTTGGCTCACCTATCTTTGGGCAGTTTCGTCCATTCCTCTTTGCAGCACCTCACAAGCTCCATCAGGTTGGATGGGAAGCGTCGATGCACAGCCATTTTCCGATCTCTCCAGAGACGTTCAATTGCATTTAAGTCTGAGCTCTGGCTGGGCCACTCAAGGACATTCACAGAGTTGTCCTGAAGTCACTCCTTTGATATTTTGGCTGTGTGCTTAGGGTTATTGTCCTGCTGAAAGATAAACCGTCACCCCTGTCTAAGGTCAAGAGCATTCTGGGGCAGGTTTTCATCCAGGATGTCTCTGTACATTGCTGCATTCATCTTTCCCTCTATCCTGACTAGTCTCCCAGTTCCTGCCACTGAAAAACATCCCCACAGCATGATGCTGCCACCACCATGCTTTACAATAGGGATGTATTGGCCTGGTGATGAGCGGTGCCTGGCTTCCTTCAAATATGACGCCTGGCATTCACGCCAAAGAGTTCAATCTTTGTCTCATTAGACCAGAGAATTTTGTTTCTCATGGTCTGAGAGTTCTTCAGGTGCCTTTTGGCAAACTCCAGGTGGGCTGTCATGTGGCTTTTACTAAGGAGTGGCTTCCATCTGGCCACTCTACCATACAGGCCTGATTGGTGGATTGCTGCAGAGATGGTTGTCCTTCTGGAAGGTTCTCCTCTTTCCACAGAGGAATGCTGGAGCTCTGACAGAGTGACCATTGGGTTCTTGGTCACCTCCCTGACTAAGGCCCTTCTGCCCCGATCGCTCAGTTTAGACGGCCGGCCAGCTCTAGGAAGAGTCCTGGTGGTTCTGAACTTCTTCCATTTACGGATGATGGAGGCCATTATGCTCATTGGGACCTTGAAAGCAGCAGAAATTTTTCTGTACCCTTCCCCAGATTTGTGCCTCGAGACAATCCTGTCTCGGAGGTCTACAGTCAATTCCTTTGACTTCATCCTTGGTTTGTGCTCTGACATGCTGTGGGACCTTATATACAGTTGACCTGTGTCAACTGTGGGATCTTATATATAGACAGGTGTGTGCCTTTCCAAATCATGTCCAATCAACTGAATTTACCACAGGTGGACTCCAATTAAGTTGTAGAAACATCTCAAGGATGATCAGTGGAAACAGGATGCACCTGAGCTCAATTTTGAGTTTCATGGCAAATTCTGTGAATACTTATGTACATGTGATTTCTTAGTTGTTGTTGTTTTTTTTTTAATTAATTTGCAAAAATCTAAAAAAAAACAAAAAAAAACACTTTCTTCACATTGTCATTATGGGGTATTATTTGTAGAATTTTGAGGAAAAAAATTAATCCATTTTGGAATAAGGCTGTAACATAAAATGTGGAAAAAGTGAAGCGCTGTGAATACTTTCCAGATGCACTGTATGGCTTTCTTGAAGGAAAGTTTTCACACTTTTCATAAGTTTCACTGGACCAGCACCCAACAAAGGTTCTGGCATCATCACCTTATCCAGTGCAGTTTCGTCAGTTGTCACTGAATATCACTTTCATCCAGTTGTCCACAGTCGATGATTGATTTTCTTTAGCCCACTGTAACTTTCTTTTTTCTGTTTAGGTGTTAATGATGGCTTTTGTTTAGTTTTATGTATGTAAATCCCATTTCCTTGAGGCAGTTTCTTACAAACACTGACTCCAGTTTTCACCCATTTGTTACCTCCGCCAAGGATGTTATGTTCTTGCCAGTGTTTGTTTGACTTTTAGCAGGATTACACAAAAACTACTGGACAGATTTAGATGAAATTTTCACCAAAGGGGGCCCTTGGCCTAAAGATTAACTCTAGATTTTGGTGATGATCTGAGAGTGTATACCTCCACCAAGGCCCTTGTTTGTATTTGTGCAGTAAGATTATACAAAAACTACCAGATGGTTTTGATGAAATTTTCACCAGAGGAGATCCTTGGGTTACAGACGAACCCATTACATTTTGCAGCCGATCTACAGTGGTGGGAAAAAGTGCTTGCCCCTTTCCTGACTTCTCATTTTTTTGTATGTTTGTCACACTTACATGTTTAAGATTATCAAACAAATTTAAATATTAGACAAAGATAACACAAGTAAATACAAAATGCAGTTTTAGAATGAAGGTGCTTTTTATTATTAAGGGGGAAAAAAAATCCAAACCTACATGGCCCTGTGTCAAAAAGTAACCCCCTCCCCGTTAAAACATAAATTAACTGTACGTCAAATAGGTTCATTTTGTCTTCTTTTAATAATTTTTCTTTTGTTCATATAAAAGACAAAAAATAAAATAGAAAGATACTGCAATTGAAACATGGAAAGAAGGTAAAGACATCTTTCTATTTTATTTTTTGTCTTTTATATGAACAAAAGATTAATAAATTAACTGTAGTTTATCACATCTTTGGAAAGCTGAATTCAGTTTCTCTAGCCACACCCAGGCCTGATTATTGCCATACCTGTTCTCAATCAAGAAATCACTTAAATAGGACCTGCCTGACAAAGTGAAGTAGACCAAAAGATCCTCAAAAGCTAAACATCATGCTGCAATCCAAAGAAATTCAGGAACAAATGAGAAACAAAGTAATTGAGATCTATCGGTCTGGAAAAGGCTATAAAGCCATTTCTAAAGCTTTGGGACTCCAGCAAACCACAGTGAGAGCCATTACAAATGATGAAAACATGGAACAGTGGTGAACCTTCTCAGGAGTGGCCAGCCAACCAAAATTACCCCAAGAGCACAGCCACGACTCATCCAAGAGGTCACAAAAGACCCCACAACAACATCCAAAGAACTGCAGGCCTCACTTGCCTCAGTTAAGGTCAGTGTTCATGACTCCACCATAAGAAAGAGACTGAGCAAAAATGGCCTGCATGGCAGAGCTCCAAGACGAAAACCACTGCTGAGCAAAAAGAGCATAAAGGCTCGTCTCAGTTTTGCCAGAAAACATCTTGATGAGCCCCAAGACTTTTGGGAAAATACTCTGTGGACTAACGAGACAAAAGTTGAACTTTCTGGAAGGTGTGTGTCCCATTACATCCTGTGTAAAAATAGCACAACATTTCAGAAAAGGAATATCATACCAACAGTAAAATATGGTGGTGGTAGTGTGATGGTCTGGGGCTGTTTTGCTGCTTCAGGACCTGAAAGATTTGTTGTGGTAAATGGAACCATGAATTCTGCTGTCTACCAAAAAATCCTGAAGGAGAATGTCCGGCCATCTGCTTGTGACCTCAAGCTGAAGCACACTTGAGTTCTGCAGCAGGCCAATGATCCAAAACACACCAGCAAGTCCATCTCTGAATGGCTTAAGAAAAACGAAAAGACTTTGGAGTGGCCTAATCAAAGTCCTGACGTGAATCCGATTAAGATGTTGTGGCATTGTGGCTTATATTGTTCATATATCCATGCCTACATATGTATAGACACAAGAGGAATGTTTAGAGATTGCATATGTAGAATGACCTCACGTCTCAGAGCAGGACAATAGGTCTAGACCACCGGCAGAGATCAACGAGGAGATGGAGACGCAGCGGTGGAGACCTAAATGGACTTCCTGACCCCCCAAGGTCAGGTGGAGGAATGAGAGGACAATGGAAGGAGATAACAAGGATGTGTGATGTCGGCTTTTGTTATGTGATGTATAAGTACGAAGGTCTGACTGCGCTCTGCCTCTTTTCTGCTTCTGCATTGAGATGAGACATGTTGGGGATTGGAAGCTGACAATAAACCTGATTTATAAAATCTCTTCGCTTCCTTATTTCAAGCTCCCTACATTGGTGACCAGACGTGAGAATGGACGAAAGACGTTCTCCCGCTACAGGCTCATCAGAGGCGACCCAAACAAGCGCCGTCGCCAACCCTGACATGGGAACGGATGAAAGACGTTCCCCCACAGCAGAATCGTCGGAGACGGCCCAAGCAAGCGCCGTCCCCAACCCTGTCGTGAGAATGGAGGAAAGGCGTTCTCGCACTGCAGACTCGTCGGAGGCGGCCCAAGCAAGCGCCGTCGCCGTCAAACTCCCAGACTTCTGGCAGAATGACCCAAACTCGTGGTTCAAGCAGGCTGAGGCTCAGTTTGCACTCGCAGGGGTGACGGCTGACGAAACCAAATTCTACCACATCGTCGCCAGACTCGATGCCGCCACAGCACGATGCGTGCGGAGCGTGATACAGCAGCCGCCCGCCAACGACAAGTACAAGGAACTGAAGGCGACCCTCATCGAGAGTTTCGTTCCCTCGGCCGAGGAAAGAGCCGGGAGGATACTGGCGATTTACGGCCACGAGGGGCGCAGACCGATGGCCCTCATGGAAGACATGCTGCAGCTGAGGGAGACAGACAACGACAACTTCCTCTTCCAACACATCTTCCTCAGCACTCTTCCGACGCACATGAGAGGGACCCTGGCCAACATGCGATGTAAGACCCAGCAGGACTTCCCTGCGCTAGCCCGAGAAGCGCAGCTGCTCTTCAACTCCTGCGGCGAGCAGATGGCCACAGCAGCATCGGCAGATCTCCGCGTAGAAGCCCAGAGCATCGGAGAATCAGAGGCAAAGGAGCAGAACCCGCCCACCATGGCAGCGACGCGACCAAGGCGCAACAAACGGGACAACCTCTGCTACTACCATCGACGCTTCGCCGAGAGGGCATACAAATGCGTGCCCCCCTGCAGTTTCAAGAGCTCGGGAAACTTCAAAGCCGGGAACCATTAGCAGCTACGGCTCTCGGCGAGACAAACAAGCTGCTCTACGTGACTGATGGGCACTCCGGGAGACAGTTCCTCATTGACACCGGAGCTCAGGTGAGCTTCATCACCCCGTCTTATGCAGACCGGGCAACGGGACCCCATGGAAACGGAGCGACGGCAGCTAACGGCTCGACCATCAACACTTTTGGTGAAAGAACCCTGCCTCTGTCCATACACGGCCGCAACTATAGGTGGACCTTTATTATAGCGGTGGTGAGTTTTGACTTGTTGGGCGCTGATTTCTTATGTGCACATGGGTTGTTAGTCGATCTTGCAAACAGACGCTTAATCAATGCACTGTCATTTTCTTCTATCCCCTGTTCAGCTCGAGTGTCCCCACCACCCGTGCAGGCCAGCGTCGCCACAGCAGGAGGTAAGTTTGACCAACTCCTCACCCAATTTCCAGCACTCACAGTTCCCAAATTTTCAGCAACAGTAGCGAAACACGGGGTGGAACACTTCATTCCCACAACGGGCCCACCTGTGTTCGCTAAAGCTCGGCGCTTAGACGCGACCAAGCTCGCAATAGCACGCGACGAGTTCGCCAGCCTGGAAAAACTGGGCATTATTTGGCGCTCGAAAAGCCCATGGGCCTTACCACTGCATATGGTCCCGAAAACCGACGGTTCCTGGAGACCTTGCGGTGATTATCGCAGATTAAACAATGCTACGGCACATGACCGCTACCCAATCCCTCACATTCAGGATTTTTCACTACATCTGGCGGGTGCGCGTATTTTTTCTAAAATAGACCTGGTCCGCGGCTACCACCAAGTTCCGGTCCGACCTGAAGACGTCCCTAAAATGGCCGTGAAAACCCCTTTTGGTCTTTTTGAATTTTTGTGAATGCCTTTTGGCCTCAAAGGCGCTGCACAAACTTTTCAGCGTATGATGGACGCTGTGTTACGCGACTTCCCTTTCGTGTTCGTCTACCTCGACGATATTCTGGTAGCCAGCACGTCTGAGGAAGAACACGAACAACACCTCACTACAGTTTTTCAGAGGCTGGAAGAGCACGGGTTAATAATTAACCCAGCCAAATGCCGATTCGGCTTGTCACAGATTGCTTTTTTGGGACACAGAGTTTCACCAGAAGGGGCAGTCCCATTACCGGACAAAGCGCGCGCAGTGGCAAATTTCCCCCGACCACAAATGGTCAGATCGTTGCAAGAATTTTTAGGAATGGTAAATTTTTACAACCGTTTCCTCCCCCGCGCAGCTCAACTCATGCAGCCCCTATATGCCGCACTCAGAAAACAAAAACCCTCCAACGCGGTTGAATGGTCCCCGGAGCGGGAACGCGCGTTCGCGGAAGTAAAGAGAGCACTAGCGGATGCCGCATTGTTGGTCCACCCCGACCCCTCGGCCCGCATAGCGCTTACCACAGACGCTTCAAACCTGGCCATAGGGGCGGTCGTGGAACAACATGTTGACGGAACTTGGCAACCGCTAGCATTTTTTAGCAAATCTTTAAACGAAACCGAGCGCAAATACAGCACTTTTGACAGAGAGCTGCTAGCGCTTCATTTATCCATCCGCCATTTCCAGTTCTGGCTGGAAGGGTGGCGCTTCACGGCTTTTGTCGACTACAAACCACTCACTTTTGCGATGTCTAAAATTTCAGAACCGTGGTCGGGCCGGCAACAAAGGCAGCTGGCCACAATTTCAGAGTTTACCACAGACATTCAACACGTAGCAGGCAAACTTAATTTGGTGGCAGATTGCCTCTCCCGCGCCGTGACATCGTCAGGGCACGCGGAAGCAGATTATACTACCGCAGCCGCAGAGCACATGGCCAGCGCAGACGTGTACGCGGCCCCAATTCACGTAGGGATAGATTACGCGGCCATGGCAGCGGAACAAAGCAGTGACGTGGACGTGCGCGCACTCCAGTCTGGACCAACAGGATTAAGGCTGGAGGAAAGGGGTTTGCGTGACGGTGTGCCCCCCTTAATCTGCGACGTGTCAACCGGTTGACCTCGCCCGGTAGTCCCAGCCGCGTGGCGCCACCGCGTTTTTGACTCGGTGCACTCCTTCGCGCACCAAGGGGTGCGCGCCTTGGTGAAAATGGTCGCGGAGAAGTTTGTTTGGCCAGGCCTGCGTAAAAACGTAAAGGAGTGGGCGAGAACTTGCATGTCTTGCCAACGCGCCAAAATTCACAAGCACACGAAAGCCCCTCTGGAACCCTTCCGAATCCCGGCCAGGAGGTTTGACCACGTACACGTCGACCTTGTGGGCCCACTACCGTTGTCCCAGCGGTTCACATACCTTTTAACAATGGCAGATCGGACCACACGCTGGCCAGAAGCGGTCCCGCTGGCGTCAACCACGGCCACGGAAGTCGTTCGCGTTTTTTTAACAACCTGGGTGGCGCGTTTCGGTGTCCCGTCGGACATCACGTCCGATAGGGGGCCTCAATTTGTCTCAGAGCTCTGGTCAGCCATGGCCAGCAGCTTAGGAGCGACAATTCATCGCACCACCGCGTATCACCCTCAGGCTAACGGTTTATGCGAGCGTTTTCATAGATCTTTAAAGGCCGCCCTCAGGGCCTCACTGACGGATGCAGATTGGGTAAACAAACTTCCGTGGGTTTTATTGGGGTTGCGTTCTGCGCCTAAGGAGGATCTAGACGCCTCCCCGGCAGAATTAGTTTTCGCACAACCTCTCAGGCTCCCGGGTGAGTTCTTACCAGAACATCCAGAGCCCGGGCGCCTCCCAGCCCTGAGGCCCCTAAGCAGCACGGGACCGGACACGCTCCCCGGACCCATACATCACTATTTTCCGCGGGTTTTTGTTCCCCAAGCATTGAAAAATGCCGAGTTTGTTTTTGTTAGGCACGAAGCTTTAAAACCAACCCTCCGCCCACCATATGATGGACCATATAGAGTGCTGGAACCTGGTGATAAGCATTTTGTGCTTGACTTAGGGGACAGAAAAGAAACAGTCAGCATTGACAGACTTAAGCCTGCCTTCATGTTGAGGGACGAACCTGCACGGGTGGCGAGAGCACCTCGACGGGGTAGACCCCCCAAGAGACACACCTCAGCCCCCCCGCAGGGACCAAATAACCACCCTTCTCCCCAAGCTGCAGATTCCTTACAGGACGGCGCCGCCAGGACGCCGAGGCAGGCGTACAACAGATTTGGGAGAAGATTGAAACCCAGACGACACATAGACTGATGTAGAATTGACAAGGGGTTTTAAGCTATGCTGTCGAAGTTTGCCGTAGCAGTTTTAGGGCTGACATATGACATAGACTATACTGTTGCTGTTATCACTGAATTTTTAACATGATCATGCCGTATAGCTTGAAGGTTGGCGTAGCTGCTGAGGATATTTTTTTTTCCTCTCTTCCTTTTGATGTGAATAACAGTATAGTATGTCATGGATGTTACCATAGGCTGTGAACTTAATTGTATTGTCCTTTTCTTAGACGTTTGGGGGGGCTGTGGCTTATATTGTTCATATATCCATGCCTACATATGTATAGACACAAAAGGAATGTTTAGAGATTGCATATGTAGAATGACCTCACGTCTCAGAGCAGGACAATAGGTCTAGACCACCGGCAGAGATCAACGAGGAGATGGAGACGCAGCGGTGGAGACCTGAATGGACTTCCTGACCCCCCAAGGTCAGGTGGAGGAATGAGAGGACAATGGAAGGAGATAACAAGGATGTGTGATGTCGGCTTTTGTTATGTGATGTATAAGTACGAAGGTCTGACTGCGCTCTGCCTCTTTTCTGCTTCTGCATTGAGATGAGACATGTTGGGGATTGGAAGCCGACAATAAACCTGATTTATAAAATCACTTCGCTTCCTTATTTCAAGCTCCCTACAGGCATGACCTTAAAAAGGCGCTTCATGCTCGAAAACCCTCCAGTGTGGCTGAATTACAACAATTCTGCAAAGATGAGTGGGCCAAAATTCCTGCCCAGCGCTGTAAAAGATTCATTGCCCGTTTTCACAAACGCTTCAATGCAGTTGTTGCTGCTAAGGTTGGCCCAACCAGCTGTTAGGTTTAAGGGGCAATCACTTTTTCACATAGGGCAATGTAGGTTTGGATTTTTTTTCCCCCTTAATAATAAACATCTTCATTTCAAAACTGCATTTTGTGTTTACTTGTGCTATCTTTGTAAATTTGTTTGATGATCTGAAACATTTAAATGTGACAAACATACAAAAAATGAGAAATCAGGAAGGGAGCAAAAGCTTTTTCACACCACTATATGAGCACATACCTCTACCAAGGCCCTATCTTGCGATGTATGGTGGGATGGAGGCAGGGAGGTATGGACAGATGGATGGACAAAGGTAGGGAAGGAAGGAGCCTTGGTGGAGGTATGCACTCTCTAAGTGGTTATCTAGTTACCTTTGCCAACGGAGGACGGAGGGAATGTTTTTAGTGGTGTTGGTTGGTTGGTTTGTGTGTCTGTAAGCATCATAACTCTAAAAGTTATGAATGGATTTTAATGAAATTTTCAGGAAAAGTGTGTAATGGCATGGGGAACAGATGATTAGATTTTGGTGATGATCTGAGAGTACATACCTCCACCAAGGGCTTTGTATTTGTGCAGCAGGATTACACAAAAACTACTGGATGGATTTGGATAAAATTTTCAAAATTACATTTGAAAAAAAGTCAGAATACAAAGATAAAGAAGGGAGATACAGTTTGTTAATTGGACGGCTAGAGGGAGAAGATATCACCCTGCTGAATGTATATGCACCTCCAGGGGCTAACTGGAAATTTTATAAAAATGTATTTGACCTAATGATAACTAAAGCCCAAGGTTTAGTGATATGTGGTGGAGACTTCAATCTAAGACTGAATCCATACTGGGATGCATCAGGTAATTCTCCACATCAAAATAATACTCAAAGTAGAAAAACTCGGATGCTACTAAAAGAAATGGGAATCTGTGATGTGTGGAGGGAATTCAACCCCAGTGTAAAAGATTATACATTTTACTCAGCGCCACATTCATCATACTCAAGGATTGACTATTTTTTTATGTTTAATAGAGACATTGGAAGAGTAAAAACATGTAAAATAGAACTGATGGATCTCTCTGACCACAGTCCGATCTATATGGACTTAAGTACCCAAAAATTCACAAATAATACATTTTCTTGGAGGTTGAATTCAAATGTCCTGAAAGGACCACTGAAAGATGAATTGGAATCAGATATTCTCAGATATTTGGAAGAAAATGATAATGGAGAAGTATCCCCTTTAATACTGTTGGATGCATGCAAAGCTGTAATAAGGGGAAAGATTATCGCAAAACTGGCAATCCAAAAGAAACTGAGACAAGAAAAACTAACCACATTAGAGTCAGAACTTAAGAACCTAGAAAAAGAGCACAAAGACAACACTCATTCTAATGACTCGCTCAAAATTAAGGAAATTAAAAAACAAATAAATGAGATCTACACAATAGAAATCCAGAAGAAACTTACATTTCTGAAACAAAAATACTATGAAGCAGGCAGCAAATCGGCTAAATTACTAGCCTATAAATTGAGGAAACAACAAACGGAAAGAGCAGTCTACAAAATCAGAGACCCAGTATCAAAGGAAATAAAATTCAGAATTCAGGATATTCTTAAAAGCTTCGAGAACTACTATAAGAACTTGTACTCCCTCAAAAAACATAAAAACTCATCCGAAGCATTCCTAAACACATTAAACCTTCCCCAACTTACTGAGTCTCAAAATAAAACACTACTGTCAGAAATACAACCTAAAGAATTAGAAAAAGCAATTATGAAACTTAAAGCTAACAAATCCCCAGGAGCAGATGGCTATACAGCAGAGTGGTACAAAACCTTTAAACAGCAAATATCTCCTCTCCTTCTGAAAACATTTAACTATGTCCTCCACACAGGGGAAATTCCCCCCTCCTGAAGAGAAGGGGTCATTGCAGTCATACCTAAACCTGAAAAGGATAAACTAGAATGCTCTAACTACAGACCAATCAGTGTATTAAATCAGGACTATAAGCTTTTTACCACTATCCTTGCCAAAAGGTTAGAAAATATACTGACAGACTTAATTCATTTAGACCAAACAGGTTTTATAAGACAAAGACAGACACAAGACAACATTAGACGCACTTTACACATAATTCATCATATAAAAAAATATAACTTAAATGCAGTCATATTGGGATTAGATGCTGAAAAAGCATTTGATTCGGTTGACTGCTCTTTCCTATATAGAATCTTATCCAGTTTCAATTTTCATAACAACTTCATTAGAACTATCCAGGCATTATATAAAAAACCAACAGCTAAAATAAGGATTAATGGTAATTTATCATCATCTTTTGAGCTGGAAAGAGGATGTCGGCAGGGCTGCCCCTTGTCTCCACTGCTCTTTGCAATCTTCATAGAACCTCTGAGCCAATGGATAAGACAGAATCAAAAAATTCAAGGTATTACACTTGGTCAGAAGGAACATAAAATAGCACTCTTTGCTGATGACATTTTAATATACCTGGAGCAGCCAGACACCTCTTTTCCAGAATTAATCTCAGTTTTTTCAGAGTACGGAGATTTATCGGGGTACGAACTAAACATGCATAAAACCCAAGTTTTAACATTCAACTATGACCCAAATCAATATTTACTAAGCAAACTCAAAACTAACTGGGAGATGGAATCTATGAAATATCTGGGGGTCAATATCCCGAAACAACTCAACAAAATTATAACACTAAACTATGATCCACTGGTGGCAAAAATAACATCTGATCTAGCAAGATGGAATATGATACCATTCTTGGGTACTGCACAAAGAATTGAAGCAGTCAAAATGAACATACTTCCACGTCTTCTATACCTTTTCCAAACAATACCGGTAGAACCTCCCAAAAAAACATGCCAGGAACTGGACAGAAGGATCTCAAGATTCATATGGCAGGGCAAGAGACTTAGAATCAGATATAGAACCCTACAGCTAAACAAAGACAAAGGTGGGCTCGCGCTGCCAAATATCAGGGACTATTTTAAAGCCGCACAAATTAAAACTTTAGTAGAGATATGTAACCCAGTCTACACTGCACAATGGAAGGAGATGGAATGCCAAATAACAAGTGACATCCCCCTACAGGTGATAATAGGGAACAATGCCTTACCTAAACTTTTGAATAACACTAACCCGTGGGTAGAGACCCCGCTAAAAATTTGGTTTAAGATAGTCAGAGAGAATCAAACTAAAGAGCCCTATCAATTTCTGCAATGGATTGCCTATGATCAAGACTTTACTCCTAATAAAACAGACACTAGATTTAAAAAGTGGAAAGAGAACGGACTGATAAAATATTACGATTTTTTTAAAGGGCAAATTTTAAGAAGTTTTGAAGACTTGAAAAAACAAGGTCTAATAAACCAAGGCCTTTACAGGTTCTTCCAGCTTAGACACCACATAAACAATATACGTACTTCAAAAGGAGGATTTGGAAAGGGCCCAGTCAGGTGTTCTGAAGGTCTTCTTAATGGCATATAAAGGGATCACAGGGATCAGATACATCTCTAAAATATACCATGGTCTTCAAGGCTTAAAAGGAGACAACACATCATATATAAAAGAGAGATGGGAAAAAGAGGGAAATTTCACTTTACAACTGGAAATATGGGAAAAGCTAAATAAACAGCAATGGAAATGTACCTCTTCCCTGCAGTGGAGAGAATTTGGATGGAAAAATTTGGTAAGATTTTTCAGAACACCTGCACAAAACAAATTTACTCATAAGGGGTTGAATTGTTGGCGCTTGTGTGGTGAAGAGACTGCAAATCATTTTCATGTGTTTTGGTCATGCCCAGTTATCCATCAATATTGGACCAATGTACAGACAATATTGGGGAAAATATTCAAAATAACAGTTCCCTTTTCTTTTGTAACTTTGTATTTGGGTTTACTACCGGATTCACTGGAAAGACGAGGAGAAAAATACTTATTCACTGTTTTAATATTGGCAAGTAAAAAAGCTCTAACTAAAAAATGGATGTTGAAGGACTGTCCTACACCTGAAGATTGGATTAACGTGATTCAAGACATTTACTCGATGGAAAAGTTGACATTCGCATTGAGACAGGACATGGATGGGTTCTTGAACTTTTGGCAACCCTGGATTGCATATGTGTCTTCCATTAGATCTAATCTTTGACAAATACCATTTCAATAATGGCACCGCTCTTTGTTCCAACGCTACTCAGATGCTCTTTTATTTTTATTTTATTTTTTTTGTTGTTTGTTTGTTTTTTGCTCTTTTGTTTGTTTGTTTATTTTTTCTGTTCTCTTTAATTTCACTTTTTCTTTCACTTAAAAAAAGGGGTGTTGTAATAATTATTCTTCCAATGTTGTCAAATAACAAAAAATAAGGGAACATGTGATGAAAATGTAAACAACGCAATGCTGTAATGACATGTATACCCTTTGCAAAAACTTAAATAAAAAAAAAAAAAATTTCATCAGAGGTGGTTCTTGGGCTACAAAGGAATCCATTATATTTTGGTGATGATCTGAGAATGCATACCTCTGCCAAGGCTCTTCTCACAGAGTGTTAGCAATGAACTGGACTGGAAAGCTAACACTGCGTACAAGAAGGGGATGAGCAGACTCTACTTTCTGAGGAAGCTGAGATCCTTCACTGTGTGCACCGAGATGCTGGAGCTTTTCTACCACGCCGTTGTTGCCAGCGCCATCTTCTTCGCTGCTGTCTGTTGGGGTGGCAGTATCAGAGCCAGCAACACCAACAGAGTTGACAAGATTATCAAGAGGGCTGGCTCTGTAATTGGTCTCAGGCTGAAGACTTTTGAGACTGTGGTGGAGAGGAGGACACTGAACAAACTAATCCATCATAGACAATCCTGATCATCCCCTCAACCACACACTGGGCAGATAGTGAAGTACTTTCTCCAGCAGATTGCTACAGCTCCGCTGCCGAACGGTTAGGTACAGGAAATCTTTTCTGCCACATGCCATCTCACTGTACAATAACTGATGTTGAATTCTGGTCATAACAATGCTGCCACACTGCACCTTACAGTATAATTGGTACCTCACATTTCACCCTGTGCCTTTTAATCCTTCTTTGTACAGTTGGTACTATCAATAAATTCATAAGGATCATCATCTATTTATATACTACATAGGCTAGTAGTAGCCTATGTAGTACATATATAAAGTTATCTAAGCATTTTATTACTTCCCTGGGTAACTCCTTTTCTTTTATGCTGTGTGTATTTCTGTTGGTTTTGGGTTGTCTATGGTGTCATGCTGCTGTTACGCTGTAATTTCCCAGTTTGGGATTAATAAAGTACATCCATCTATCCATCCATCCAGTATTCCAAAACTACTAGCCAGACTTTGATGCAGTTTTCACCAGAAGTGGCTCTAGAGCCACTGTTTATAGCAGGATTCGATACAACAGGGAAGAGCTGCTAGCATTTAACCGCCACCCGGTCCCACTGGAAAAACTCGACATACCGAGAGAACTGAGGCGAAAACGCCGCGGCTGCCGGGCTGGAGTAAGGCGGAGGACAAAAAATATAAGGTACAGACCCTCCCTTCCATCTGTTGTCATGGGAAATGTACGGTCGATACTGGGAAAGTTAGATGAGCTAGCGGCTATCTCCCGTTATGATAGCACTTACCGGGAGTGCTCTCTCCTTTTGTTTACTGAGACGTGGCTAACTGAACTAGCAGCAGATGCTAACATTGAGCTGGAGGGTTTTCACATGATACGAGCTGACCGAACACCAGAGAGTGGCAAAACTAGGGGCGGTGGAGTGATAATGTATGTTAACAACAACTGGTGTAGACCGGGACATATCACTGTTAAACAACGACACTGCAGCAAAGACATTGAGTTGCTAGCTGTTAGCATGAGGCCTACATATCTCCCGAGAGAACACTCACACGTGATCTGCATTGTTGTTTATGCAAATCCGACGGCGAACGCTGGGACAGCGCGTGACGTCATCCATTCAGTAACCAGCAGGCTGCAGACAGAACACCCAGATGCTCTTCTCCTCATCTCAGGCGATTTCAACCACGTTTCACTGTCTCCCATTCTGCCCACTTTCACCCAGTATGTCACATGCCACACTAGAGACAATAAAACACTGGATTTGTTCTACGCAAACACTAAGGAGGCGTACACCTCATCGCAACTCCCCCCACTTGGGAGATCGGATCACAACTTGGTTCATCTCCGACCGGTGTACAAACCCCTAGTGCACAGACAACCTCCGGCCATGCACACTGTGGAGTTATGGTCTGAGGAGACAATGGACACTCTAAAGGACTGTTTTGAAGCCACTGCCTGGAAGCAGCTCTGCGATCCACATGGTGAGGACATCGATGGCCTCATTCACACCTTCACGGGCTACCTCAGCTTCTGTGTGGACAAATCCGTTCCCACCAAGACCATACGGCGTCACTCAAACAACAAACCCTGGATCAACCCTGAGATAAAAACACTTCTGAGAGAGAAGAAGAGGATCTTCAGGTCGGGGAACAGGGAGATGCTGAAGTCCGTACAGAGGGAGCTGAGGAGAAAGATCAGAGAAGGCAAGGACAGCTTCAGGAAGAAGATGGAGGACAAGCTGCAACAGAGCGACATCAGCGGGGTCTGGAGAAACCTCAAAACCATCTCGGGGCTCCAGAATACCTCCCCCCAGGCCACGGGGGGCAGGGAGTGGGCGAACAACATGAATCTGTTTTTCAATAGATTTGACCAACCGCCCTCCCCCCTGTCTGCACAACAACCACTGCTGCCACTAAGAAATCAAGTCCTGCTGCCCACTCCCCACTCCACCGACACCCCCCCCACTCCCAACACACAGCCCCCCATCCTGACCCTGACCAAGACCCAGGTGAGGACGGAGCTGAGGAAGATCAAGGCGAGGAAGGCGTCGGGACCGGACGGCATCAGCGCAAAGCTCCTCAAGTCCTGTGCAGACCAGCTGTGTGGGATTGTGACGTATATCTTCAACATGAGCCTGAAACTGGGGAGGGTACCACAGCTGTGGAAAACATCTTGTGTGGTACCTGTACCAAAAACTTCCCACCCCAAAGACCTGAACAGCTTCAGACTGGTGGCCTTGACGTCCCACTTGATGAAGACCCTGGAGAGACTGCTCCTTGCTCATCTCCGCCCCCTGGTGGAACCAGCGATGGATCCACTCCAGTTCGCCTACCAGCATGGCATTGGGGTGGAGGATGCGGTGATCTTCCTCCTTCACCGTTCTCTGTCCCACCTGGAGAAGCCCGGGAATATGGTGAGGATCATGTTCTTTGGCTTCTCCAGTGCTTTCAACACCATCCAACCGATGATCCTGAAGGACAAGCTGCTGCGCGCAGGGGTGGACCAGCACCTGTCATCATGGATCCTGGACTACCTCACGAACCGGCCTCAGTTTGTGAGAACCCGGGACTGTGTTTCCGACACGATCATCAGTAGCACGGGGGCCCCCCAGTGAACGGTGCTGGCTCCCTTCCTGTTCACTCTTTATACTGCGGACTTCTCACACAACACAACACATTGCCATCTACAGAAGTTCTCTGATGACTCTGCGATCGTTGGTCTCATCTCCAGCGGAGATGAAGCTGAGTACAGAGGGCTTATCCAGGACTTTGTGGACTGGTGCCATCGGAACTGCCTCCAGATCAACGCGAGGAAAACTAAGGAGCTGGTGGTGGACTGCCGCAGGCATGGGCAGCCCCTCACAGCACCAGTAAATATACAGGGAACAGACATCGAGATGGTGACATCCTACAAGTACCTGGGTATTCATCTGAACAATAAACTAGACTGGTCACACAATACTGACGCACTCTACAAGAAGGGACAGCGCAGGCTGTTCCTGCTGAGGAGACTCAGGTCTTTTGGTGTACAAGGGGCGCTGCTGAAGTCATTCTATGACACGGTGGTGGCATCAGCCATCACTTTTGGAGTGGTCTGCTGGGGCAGTGGCATTACTGCAGCCGATAGGAAGAGACTGAACAAACTGATTAAGAAAGCTAGCTCTGTCCTGGGGCAACGCCTTGATCCGATGGAGGAGATAGGAGAGAGAAGGACGGTGGCTAAACTGTCATCTCTGCTGGAGTCCGAGTTCCACCCTATGCAGGACATACTGGATGCACTGAGGAGCTCATTTAGCAGCAGACTACATCATCCCAGGTGCACAACCGAGAGGTTTCGTAGGTCCTTCCTACCAACGGCTGTCAGACTGTACAACCTAAGCAGGGCTGCTCGCAGAGATAGCAAAAAGACGTAACAAACTAATAGTTTTTTTTGAATGCAAAAGATGCAATAGACTTACACAATGGTCCCCTCCGGCATACAACTAGGAACATACCGGTCGCTATGGAGGGTGAGAATATGTATGGGCACATAATCATACCATGTAGGATAACTAAGTAGACGGTTATGCTGTTTCATCCCACCTAGCAACAATGCTCTGCACTGTGTGTGTTTATATATTTACATATTTATTCCATCTAGCTACAATGCTCTGCACTGGGTGTGTTTATATTTATATATCTATATATTTATTCCATCTAGCTACAATGCTCAGCACTGGGTGTGTTTATATTTATATATCTATATATTTATTCCATCTAGCTACAATGCTCCGCACTGTGTTTTTATATATCTACATATTATTCCATCTAGCTACATTGCTCCGCACTGTGTGTGTTTATATACTTGCATATTTATTCCACCTAGCTGCAATGCTCCGTACTGTGGGTGTTTATATATTTACATATTTATTCCATCTAGCTACAATGCTCTGCACTGTGTGTTCATATATTCATATATTTATTCCATCCAGCTACAATGCTCTGCACTGTGTGTCTGTGTGTGTGTGTATATATATTTTATAGTAATATGTACATATGTATATTAGCTGCTCTCGCTTGCTTGTTTTTTTTTCTTGCCTTCTGATTGTTGCTCTGAGTGTTGCTATCCCTGTGCTGTTGCAATCCTGGAATTTCCCCGTTGTGGGACTAATAAAGGCTTATCTTATCTTATCTTATCTTATCTAGGGCTACACACAAACCCATTACATTCTGGAGGTGATCCATGGGGGACAGAAGGAGCGTTGGCGGAGGTGTGCACTCTTTGAGTGCTTTTCTAGTTTTGTTATGCATTTTCTGTTTTCATGACATATTACTCTTCTATCTTGATGCTTTGATGTCTTCCTTGGTCTACCAATATGCTCCCCTTTCACAACCTTCCCATTTTGTTTGTACTTGGTCCAGATTTTAGACACAGCCATCGGGAAACAGCCAACATCTTTTGCTACATTCTGTGATGAGCTACCTTCTTGAAGAAGTTTTATAATCCTCTTCTTTATTTCAACAGACATTTCTTGGGTTGGAGCCATAATTCATGTTTATTAGTTTGGTGCAACAGTTCACCAAGGCATGCAAGCACTCTTTTTTTTATCTGCAGACTAATTGGCAGATTTAATTTGATGCAGGTATTTGTTTTTGGACTGCAAATTAATTTTTTAAACAACTTTTTCTTTCTATTTTTAAAGTTTCTTAAAGCCAGAAGGTTGGCATTTTGAATAATAATAGTTTTGTGACATGTCTGCGATTGGTTTATTTTTTACAAAATTAAACAATTAACATCCTCCAAGAGTGGTGATTCCATACTTCCACTAGGGGTTGCACAATACCTGTATCTGAATCAGTATCAATACATTTTACTGATCAGAGAAAAAATGTGTTTACTTTTATCCTGAAATCGCCAGATAAATGTCACAGAGACTGGGTAAAAGGATGAGATGGAGGACAAAGACAGCCCATGTGGTCTATATTAATCATATATTCCATAACCAACATACGTATGTTTAAGCATGTGAGAGTGTTTGGTGATTACATATGTAAGGCGACTTCACACCTCAGAACAGGACAAAGAGTCTCAACCGCCAGTGAAGATTTAAGAGCATCCAAGGCACTGCGGTGGAGACCGGAGGAGCTGCCCTGACCCCCCAGGGCCAGGAGGAGGAGTACGAAGACAATGGGGGGATTAAGATAATGAGGGATGTCAGCTTTTGATATGCATGTCTTTTGTTATGTACAAGTATAAGTTCGTAGAGCCGAAGGTGTTCGCTCTCTTACTTCTTCTGCTGCTGCACCTAGATGAGACTTGTTAGAGGAGCTGATAATAAACTTTGGTTTATGAATCACATCGCCTCGTTATTTCAAGCTCCACTACAGCCCACACTTTTACCTTTATAAAGTTGGAGCTGACATATTGTCATACTCTCAGAGTAAGAGGGGTTATATTAAACCTCCAAATCTGAGGGATATGAATTATGTATATGACTATGATTTGATGGCTGCAAAAATAGAAAAAAAAAAGGGAGAAGGTGCAAGCAGCTGATTGAGGTGCTCCACATGGTGCGTCATAGAGCTGCTATGTCTCCTTGTGCAGACATCCGAGGTCAGAGCCCCGTGCTAATTGGTGTCGGGCCAAGCCTTTGAGCTAAATGAGAAAATTACACGTTCAGGGAGGAATCAGCTGCAGTTGTCTGGGTGCCTTTTACAGTGCTTCTGCAGTCGTATCTGTGTGGCGGAGGCAGCTGTCTGGCTCTGTTAAACACGGAGGTGAAAGAGAAGTAAGCTTAAGTGTTTTAATGGCGTGAGAGCCAAAGTTCGCCAACACAGCCACTCCCATTAGATACATACAGTACACACACTACCCGTGCAAATGTGGTTCATGTTTGGAATGCTTTCATTCTATATGTTTATATAAAGAATAAGTTTTCCTTTGTTATCCACAAATGAATACAGCTTATGAAAAATGCTGTTAAAGGGTAAGCTCACCAACATTCAAAAAAAAAAATCAGTAAAGGTCTCTCATCAAATGCTCAGCGATCCTTCATTGATCTCTTAGCCATCTCTACCGCCGGTGTGGAAAAATTTGGCATTCATTGAAAGACTGCTGAGAGATCATTGGGAGATCCATGAAATCGGTGAGTGCTTTTTGAGCTCTCCTTGACCATTCAACAATCTCATTGATCTCCCAATGATCTCTCAGCAATATTTCAATGATCTCTCAGTGATCTTTCAATGAATGCCAAATTTTTTCACCACAAGGGTAGAGATGGCTGAGAGATCAGTGTGAGATCGCTGAGCGTTTGACAAAAGACCAATATAGTTCACTGAAAGACTGCTGAGAGATCATTGGGAGATCATTAGAGATTGTCGAACGATCGTTCAGAGATCACTTTCAAGATCGCTGAGAGATTGTTTTGACTCAAAACAATCTCTCAACTGTGGAGTCCTTAGAGATCACTGGAAGATCATTAAGCAATCTTGGTGATCACTGAGAGATCTGGCCATTTTTTTTCACCTTTCAATGATCTCTCAACGATCTCCACCCCTGCGTAAAGGGGGTAGAAGGACACTAGAAACCGCTTAAATATATATGCCTCGTTGGCCCCCCCAACAAACCCTCAGTGATTTCTCCTGGTCTGTCAGCATTCTCTCAAGGATCTTTCAAAGATCTCTATAGATTGCCATGAAAATTTTACAACAATCTTCCAAACATTTACACAGAAAAGGCTTTTTTGAGACTTTAGGAGATTGTTTAGAGTAAGGGGCCCTTAGTAATTCACCACCACACACACAAAGGCAAACAATGTACTTTTGCAACATACTTCAGTTTTGGATTCACTAATTTGCTGAATCCAATGCTTAGAGCTGGAAAAACTAGTGTGATTCTTTCAGGAAGTATTATTGGTTTTAGTTTTCATTTTATTTGCGCCTCCAAATGTCTGACATTTCTTCACTAATCATAATCACCACGATCCACTCAGCAGTGATCCAGTGCAGAACTATCTGCTTCTTTCAAATTCATTTCCTGACACATGTGATGAGCTATACTGTTTTTGGAAATTTTCCACCTACTTAAATTATATTTTATTCACAAACTGTTTTGTCACACCTCTTCTGCACTACATGTGCCATTCTAGGCAAATTACTCACTTCTAAAACACCATTCCTCCACTCCTCTGGCACACCCCAAAAAAACAGACAAACAACAATGTAGACTAAGTGACTCAAGCACTGAATTGCCTTCCTTTTGTTCTTCGCCATATTTCTCTTTCGCTGGCCCTTTCTTTTTCCAAGGCAGAGCACTTTGGTGGTGAACCCCAGGTAATCTAGAGTAAACGCCATTAGCTGTTTGTTCATATCAGCCCACAGAAAGTACCCTGCAGCCTGCTTTGTGTTCCTATCAGTTGTTTAAAAAGGTTTGTGCTGGAATGGCATGCCCAGTACCTGCCAGGGGCTTTGAAGTGCCGGCTCTTCTGAAGAACCGACTTCCATTGTCAAAGAAATCCGACCCCCAAGTTACGATTTCAGGTCACCTGGCAAAATAGCTATAGAAACAAGTGCGTCCACACACTGTTTTCAGAGTATAGCGTTTCAAACAAATAGACAAATGGGGGTTCTTTACAAATGGTTTCTCGGCTTAGATTCCTTATAGATCATGAAATTACAATACTTGTTTTTTTTTTTAATGCAACTGATTGAAAAATAAGTTGCAGTAACCCTGTCATGTACCCAGTCACTTATTAAATGTTTATGTTTTTACAAAGTAACTACGAATTTATCTTCAACAATGTGAAATGTAAAACTCCAAGAATGTAGAGATACCCCTATAGATTATTGTAATCTCAGCACTACAGCAAACCACAGTGACATTTCACTTCATTTGTTACCTGCCTGTCACACAGTTTTACTGCTATAAAAAAGTACTTCATGGCTGCAGCATGCATTTCTTTCTTATTCATCATAATTACAGTGTAGTATGAATACGTGCAATCTAAACACGGGTTACAAGTATGTCACAACCACAGTATAGCTGCAGCATAAGTATAGGAGCTTATGCATGTACTGCATCATTAATGCAGTATGACATAAGTAGAGGGTGAGTAGCATGCAGCTACGAGTACAGCACGGTGAAGGGGGGGGGGGTCTTAAACTGTGATCAGATACTGTGTACTTACGCAGTATCTGTGGCAGCTGTGGCGCAGGTGTAGTGTGGCCAACTACTGATCGGAGGGTCAGAGGTTTGATTCCTGCTCTGTCTGCAGTCTGCATGTTGAAGTGTCCTTGAGCAAGACACTGAACCCCCAGTTGCTCCTGGTGGGTCAGGCCAGCACTCGTGAATGGCAGCTTTGCCGCCATGAGTGTGTGAATGGGTGGATAGCAGGATCTGTAAAGTGCTTTGGTCATCCACAGATGAGAAAAATGTGCTATATAAGTGAACACCATTTACACTACTTACAAATGCTGTGAGTTCTTATACTTACATCTAGGGCTGTGCAATATGACCAAAATTTCATATCACGATATAAGTAATGTTATATCACAGTAACAATATTATACACACACACACACACACACACACACACGCGCGCGTGTGTCTGTGTGTGTGTGTGTGTGCCCGTGGAAACCAAGTTTAAGTGGTGTTTCTGCATGCCTGTAGAATGCAGGTGTAAGCAAGAGTGTCACAACTCGTTCAGTGATGCCTGCCTTTGATCTTTAATGATGTTATAGTGAGTCCTGTGAGCTTTGATGAGGTCATTGTGAGTCCTTTGATCTTTGATGATGTCATAGCGGGTCCTATGATCTTTGGTATCATACCACTCTTTCAGTGATGCCTGCCTTTGATCTGTGATGCCTGCCTTTGATCTTTGATGATGTCATAGCGAGTCCCTATGATCTTTGATGATGTCATGGCGAGGCCTATGATCGTGACGTGAGTACGACTATGACTATGGTGTCTACAGTATGTCTATGACTATGGTATGGTGTCTATATGACGTCATATAGATGTCGTGTAGACATCATAGGCACATCATAGGCGATCCTATGATCTTTTAGCGAGTCCTATGGTCATGACAGACACACAGAGATTTCTTGAATTACTAGTGCATCAGTCAGAAAGCAACTCGTACCGGCTCAGACGTTGTCCGGGTTAACAAGGTCAGGAGTTCCTGGCAGTGGAAGGCGAAGGACAGCTGCGTGGAGGAATCTGATTAGACCTAAATGAACCAGCCCCCCGGCAACCCGAAAAGGATTAAGCGGAAGAAGATGAATGAATGAATGAATGAATGAATGAATGAAACAGTCATTGTCGCCCCCGACAGACTGCTATGATGATGATGATGATGATGATGATGATGAAGATGACCTGTGCATGCCCGTGAAGGGTGGGTGTGAGCAAGGGTGTAAGCAAGCACAATGTCAGGTCAGGCATTGGTTTGCTTGCTACTGGATAACCATGAAAACCGGTACTATTTGTCTCATGGGTTGGGCCGTCGGCGACTCAACCGGCAACCCCGCCCTTCCGAGGGTGTGGAGGGTGAAACTGGGCATCCTGGCAGAACTAAAAACAACATCTGTCACAGGTCTGTGGTGGACCACTCCCAGTTACATGGGGTGAGACTGGACATCCTGGCAGATAAGCACATCTGTCACAAGGTCTGCGGTGGACTTTTGCCAGTCGGTGCATCGTGACATGCACTACACAAAGAGCAGAGATAAACAAACCTATCATCTGGTCAGTCACTGCAACAGACACTGGAGTCAGTTTGTCTTGGCCTGTCCTTGCCACTGATAATACAATACCTCTATCTGCCAAGAATGTGCTGCTAGTCCAGCAAAAGCTAGTGGTACTCAAATACTTTGCAAGCAGTTTCATGAAATGGCCAGTCAGAAAGCAACTCATACTGGCTTCTGCTTCAATTATCAGAGGCATTTTTGTAGTAGTTTAGATGGATTGATTGTTTATTCCTAATGTATAAACAGAGTACTTCTCAAAATATTTATGAGGCAAGACTTTGATATAAATATTTTGAGAAGTACTCTGTTTATACATTAGGAATAAACAATCAATCCATCTAAACTACTACAAAAATGCCTCTGATAATTGAAGCAGAAACCTACTGTATTTCAATTTTGAGCCAAGACTTTGATATAGGCAGCGTGGTGGCGGAGTGGTTAGCACTGCAGCAGCACAGCAACTCACCCTTGGTCGGGGGATCCTGGGTTCGATCCCAGCCCCCGACCAACAGTGATCTGTGTGGAGTTTGCATGTTCTCCCTGTGTCTGCGTGGGTTTACTCCGGGATTTCTCCGGTTTCCTCCAACATGCCAAAAACATGCAAGTTAGGTTAATTGGCATCAAACTGGGGATTCTAAATTGTCGTTAGGTATGACTGTGAGAGTGAATGGTTGTCTGTCTCTCTGTGTTGGCCCTGCGATGGACTGGCGATCTGTCCAGGGTGTACCCTGCCTCTCGCCCAAAGATGCTGGGATAGGCTCCAGCCCCCCCCGCGACCCTAAAAGGATTAAGCGGAAGAAGATGGATGGATGGATGGATGGACTTTGATATATGATGAATCAACAGAAGGCATATAGAAGATAGTTAATTATTGACTGATATTTTGGGCCGTTCCGTTCAGGCTCATCTTGTACTCCACACAGGTAGAGGTGAGGTTTTTTTCAACCGATCTGTTAGATTATTTAAAGGTAAAACTGCATTATAGGATGTAATATGCACAATCTGTGATAATATGTTAGTAAAGCAAATGGTCCTGAGTAGGAATGCAACGGTTTTTATATTCATATTCAAATTTTTCGGTACGGAACCTTCAGTTCGGTACAGAGGTGTACCGAGGTTCCACATGGACCATGTTGAGTGATGGACATGTAAACAAACAGTTCAGCCCTGTACAGAGAAACCAGAGCTTGAAGATGGAACAAAGCAAGTGAATAAGACGAAAACAGCATCGGATATGCTTTTGTCAGGATGTTTACCTTGTTAACTCATTTGAAACGGCACCATGCAAACGTGCAGCACAAAAAAAAAAAAAAAAAACCTAGCCCAATACAAGCGCAGCTTCAAGAGGCATTTAGACGGCCTCTCCAGGGCTTTTCAGATCGAACCAAAGCAATGAAAAATGCCACTGGTGTTTTTATAGCAGCGGATCTAAGGCCATATTCAGTTGTTAAGAACACCGGGTTTAAACACATGCTGAAGGTAACTGAGCCCCAGTATGAAGTTCCTTATTGTGCCCACTTTAGCCAGAAAATAATACCATCCTTTTAAGAAAAAGCTTAATCTGTTAATGCTGTCCTTGAGGCCAGTGTTTTTCAGGGGTGCCCTGGTATGTTCAGATTTTTGTGAGACATTATTTCATTTAACTTCGTAATTGTCCAAAAAATTGCAAATACTTTGATGTTGTTGTGCATGAGTGCCTTCAAAACCTATATACAACAATGACAAATTATTGGCCAGTTAACAAGTGAAATTAGATAATTTCCCACAGAAACCTGAACATACCAGAGCACCCTGGTCAAAAACACTGCTTCAGGTAATAAGAAACTTTAATTTCCTAAAAACAAAAGAATAATTCTATTGTTGCACTTGTCTGCATCGTTCATTTGCTAAAAAGAGAATTTATATGTTTTATTGTATACATTTTATTTATTGGAGAATTTACTGCTGGCAGTTTGCAGGGTTTTTTTTGTCAAAGCTGTTCCCGCTTATACAAAAGATAAGCAGTTTTATGTTTTCCATGTTGTTTCCTTACTGTACCGAAAATGAAACAAACCGTGACCTTAAAATCAAGGTACGTACCAAACCATGATTTTAGCATACTGTTACACCCTTCATCTTGAGCCCCGTCAGAATGAAAACTGGGTGTGTACGATAATTTTCCTCAAAATACGATAATTTTAAGTCACTGGAACGATACTTCAACATTTCCCATCTGGCAACACTGCTCCCTGGAAAGGACTGCGGTAAGCAGGTCCCCCCCGCCCTTCCCACGCACCCCGTGTTCTCCACATTTTGATGGCCGAAACGCAAACCCTCCTATCTGAAAAATGCACTTTTTTGAGAAAACTAAAAAAAAATAATAAAATGTTGTTTTCTTGCAGAATGCTATGCTGGTTTTTCATCAGAATAATTTTCTGTCATAATAAAGGGTGGGACTGTCTTGCAGACAGATATGAGCAGCCTTCCTTGTTCTCATCATCCAAAGTGAAATCCGCAAATCAGAAAATCCTGCAGATAGGAGGTTTTGCATTTCAGCCATCAATATGCCAAATTATCCTTTAGAGCTACGTAGCGGCCAGGACTCACAGTGTGCTGTTGGGAAAAGGGAATTTGCAGCATCAGTAAATGTGTGTGCCTGCTTGTCTAACGGTTTCAGCACCCCCCCCCCCCCCGAAATTTTGAAGTTGTGCAGTTAGAGCCGAAAAATTACAATCCAGTGATAAAGGGAATAATTGAATGGGTTTCTATCTTGGAGCTACCCTATAATGGCATAGTTGCAGCATTTGTTCACAGAAAAAAACCCACAGAGCTCTGCTCAGCTGCTGCCTGCAATGAATACCCCCCCCCCCCACACACACACAGACAGCGAGAGCTAAACCCCGCCCACACTTCTTGAAGCCAGGGTATGAAGACACAGAACGGTGACAGAGCAGTGGCTAAACTTTTATTGATAAAAATTACATATTTTGACTGAGTGACTCCATATTCGGGGATGCACACTCTTGTAACCTCAGCAAAACACGTTTAAAATCTTAGGCCAGTCTGACGAACAGTTTGAGCGATATCTGAGGAACACACACACACACACAAACAGACAGAGATATCTTGCATTTATAGATAGATTTTGCGTGTATGTGCCACCATCATGCACTTTTGAAGCTTTAATATTTTTTTTGTCAAACAAAACTAAGAAACTCAGCAGTAATTTAAACCAATGAAATGATGATCTGGTACACTATAATGTTTCCAGTTAGCACAACTTAACATCATTTAGCATTTGCTGTTTTATAATTAAACATGGTGTTAATGTTACTTAGTGGTGTGAAAAAGTGTTTGCCCCATCCTGATTTCTCATTTTTTTGTATGTTTGTCACACTTAAATGTTTCAAATCATCAAACAAATTTGAATATTAGACAAAGATAATACAAGTAAACACAAAATGCAGTTTTTAAATGAAGATGTTCATTACTGAGGGGAAAAAATGCAAACCTACATGGCCCTGTGTGAAAAAGTGATTGCCCCCTAAACCTAATAACTGGTTGGGCCACCCTGAGCAGCAACAACTGCAATCAAGCATTTGCAATAACTGGCAATGAGTCTTTTACAGCGCTGTGGAGGAATTTTGGCCCACTCATCTTTGCAGAACTTGGATTCCTGTGGTAACGTATCGTCACTTCCTGTGTTGCTGGCTGTCTGTGTGGTTTGCTCTGTGGTTAGCTCTGTGGTTAGCTCTCCTCATTCTCCTGAGGATTTTGGCTTTAATTGTATTTTAATCACTTTTTTCCTTCTACTGTTAGTTCTCACTTCTGTTTATCAAGCCTCTTGCACCTGTGTTCGCACTCAGTGTCATCTAATCACCCTCTTTAGCCTTCTGTTCACCTTTCATCAGTGTTTATGTTAACTTTGGAACTTCGGTTCCAAGGTTGTCATAGCCAGGAGCGGCACTGGGGTTAAGCTCCCAGTGCTCATAAAATGCTCCTTATGGCGGGCGTCTCGAAAAGCCTCGGACAACTAAGTCCAACTCCTAGCCTGCCCGTGTGGCTTAGTCTCTAAGCCCGGCGGAACTGCTTTTACTAATAGAAGAAGGGGCGAGGGCGGATCTCTGGAGCCTTAAAACCAGATGCTTCGGGTAGATGGTGGCTCGTCAACCTGGGAAGGTAGCCCATCTAGGGGAAGGTAAACCCTGATTTCAAACCTCCGCTGCCTTGCGGCACACCCGGTCATGGGAAAGGCTTCGAGAGTCAACCCTGAGGAAAAATCCGGAGTCGGAGCCCCTAAGACAGTTCTCTGTTGTGCTTAACATCATTCTGGCAGCTCCTGCGACGGCGCTGGTGCCAAACTACAGCAGGTTCCTTTGGATTCATCAGTGACGTGGAGAGGGGGGACATGTTGCATGGGTAACATCTTGTCCTCCATATCTTCCTGCCCAGGCTTGAATCCTACCAACACCCAACGCTGGAAGGTAGAACACCGGTGCGCATCGGCCTGTTCAGCCACAGGTGGTGCTGCTCCAGCAGAGTAGACATTTAGGATTCTCTTCCATGGTCATCATAGACCTACGGAGGCCGACGATAACGATGTTAACTTCTGGTTAGCCACTAGCTATGGCTACTAGCTCTCCTTCCCGTTCTCCTCTGGTGTGCTCTCTCTGTCAGATGTTTAGCTGCACCTCTGCCTCTTTTAGTGATAACGGTAAATGTAATAAATGTTGTCTTTTTGAGGCACTAGAGGCGAGGTTGTCTGATTTGGAATCCCGGCTCCGCTGCATTGAAACAACGTCTGCACCAGTTAATAATGACAGACGCCCCTTAGCTGCAGCCGAGCTCCCTAGCATTGGGTGGCCTGCTAGTGGTCCTCCAGTCCTCCTCAGCAGGGAGGAGAATGGGTGGGTGACGGTGAGAAAGAAGCCTAGTCGCAAGGCCCCGGTTCACCACCAACCTGTTCATGTTTCTAAATCGCTTTTCCCCACTCAGCGACACACCTGCTGAGGAAAAAACTCTGATCATTGGAGACTCTGTAGTCAGAAACGTGAACCTAGAGACTCCAGCGGCCATAGTCAAATGCATTCCTTGGGCCAGAGCAGGCGACATCAAGTTAAATTTGAAAATGCTGGCTAAATGTAACTGTAAATACACCACAATTGTTATCCATGCCGGCATTAATGACATCCGACTCCAGCAGTCAGAAGTCACAAAACTTAACGTGGAATCGGTGTGTAACTTTGTCAAAACAATGTCTGCCTCTGTAGTATTCTCTGGGCCCATCCCCAATCTGACCAGTGATGACATGTTTAGCCGCTTGCCATCCTTCAACCGTTGGCTGTATGTGTGGTGTCCTGCAAACAATGTGGGCTACATAGTCAATTGGAGCTCATTTTGGGGAAAACCTGGTCTTATTAGACGAGACGGCGTCCATCCCATTTTGGATGGTGCGTCTCATTTATCTAACAATCTGGCATCATTTTTATCCAAATTTCCAAAACAGTGACAACTCAGAGTTAGGACCAGGAAGCAGAGTCGCAGTCTTACACGCCTCTCTGTAGCTCCTCTTCATCCGCCACCCCTCAGCTTAGCCCCTGTCTTCCCCATCAGAGAATCATTGTCTGCTCCCTCCAAAGTAAATGAAAATATAATGTATAAGCATCCCAAAGTAATTAAACAAAAAGTTGGTAAAACTCAAATTAAACATGAAGCCTCTAAACTGAATGATTTGGCCTCTGTTCCTCCTCATAATTTAAAAATTAAATGCTGTTTGTTAAATATTAGGTCTCTAACTCCCAAGTCTCTGCTAGTCCATGATCTGTTAATTGATCATCAGATTGGTTTAATATCCCTTACAGAGACTTGGTTAGGGCAAGAGGATTATGTTGGTTTAAGTGAATCAACTCCCTGTGATTATTTAAACTGTCAAAATCCCAGACGTTCTGGTCGTGGAGGAGGAGTAGCAACAATTTACCATTCCAAATTACTAGTTAATGTAAAGCAAAAAACACGTTATAATTCCTTTGAGAGCCTGGTCCTCAGTATCGGGCATTTTAGCAATTTTAGGCTAAACCCAATTTTATTTGCCATAGTTTATCGTCCTCCATCAACCTACTCAGAGTTTTTATCTGAATTTGCCGAATTCTTAGCTGTTTTAGTGCTGAAATCAGATAAAATCATTATAATAGGGGACTTTAATATACTGTACATGTAGATGTAGATAGTGATTGTCTCAATATGGCATTTAATTCAATATTAGACTCGATGGGGGTTTTCTCAGGAAGTAGGAAATTCTACCCATTATCTCCACCACACATTGGACCTTGTTCTGACATATGGCATAGAAATAGAAAATCTGGTAGTTTCTCCTCATAACCCTGTACTGTCAGACCATTGTCTGTTAACCTTTGATTTTACTATTTCTGACTATTTGGATCCTAAAGAAAAATATTACTACAGTAGATGCCTCTCAGATGATGTTGTAACCAAATTTATGCAGATTGCTTCCTCTATGCCATGTGTCAACACAACGGAAATAAGCTATAGACAGCTTGCTCCTTCTGTAATTGATAGCATGGTACATAGTTTTACAGCTTCTCTGCATCAGACTCTAGACATGGTGGCCCCTTTAAAAAAGATAAAGTCTAATCAGAGATTTCTAACTCCTTGGTTCAACACAGAAACTCGTTGTTTAAAACAGAAGACTCGTCAATTAGAAAGAAAATGGTGCTCCACTAATTTAGATGAAATCTATTTAGCTTGGAGAAATCATCTTTTAATTTATAAAAAATCTCTTAGAAAAGCTAGAACAAGTTATTATTCTGCATTAATAGAAGAGAACAAGAATAATCCCAGGTTTCTTTTCAGCACTGTAGCCAGGCTGACAAAGAGTCAGGACTCTGTCAATCCTAGCATTCCCTTAGAGCTTACTAGTCAGGACTTTATGAACTTTTTCAATAATAAAATTTCATCTATCAGAGATAAAATCAGTCAGATTCTTCCCACCGTTAACTTAAATACAGTAACTACTACAACTCCTTCAACTGATATCTGTTTGGAAGAGTTTACTCCAATTGACCTTTTAGAGTTAGACAAAATAATTTCCACATCCAAGCCTTCAACTTGTCTTTTAGACCCTATTCCTACCAGGTTACTTAAAGAAGTCTTCCCATTTATTGGTAGCTTTATTCTTCAAATAATCAATTCTTCATTAACATTAGGCCATGTACCGCAGGCTTTTAAAACTGCTGTAATTAAACCCTTACTCAAAAAGCCAACGCTGGATCCAGGAGTTTTAGCTAACTATAGACCAATCTCTAATCTCCCTTTCATTTCAAAAATCTTAGAAAGAGTTGTTGCTACACAATTATTTTTTCCACTTGCAGGGAAATGGTTTATTTGAAGAGTTTCAATCTGGGTTTAGAATCCATCATAGTACCGAAACAACCTTAGTGAAGGTCACTAATGACCTCCTTATCACATCTGATAATGGACTTGTTTCTGTACTTGTCCTTTTAGACCTTAGTGCAGCTTCTGATACTATTGATCATAATATTCTACTTGATAGATTAGAACACTATGTTGGACTTAAAGGAACTTCGTTGCAGTGGTTTAGATCTTATTTATCTGATAGGTTCCAGTTTGTTCATGTCAATAATGAGTTTTCTTTCAACTCAAAGCTCAGTCATGGAGTTCCACAGGGATCTGTGCTAAGCCCTACTCTTTTTAGTTTACATATGCTTCCGTTAGGCAACATTATTAGAAAGCACTGTATACATTTTCATTGTTATGCAGATGACACACAATTATACCTGTCAATGAAGCCAGATGATAGTAATCAATTAGCCAAGTTAGAAGCCTGTCTTAAGGATGTCAAAGCTTGGATGACTTGTAATTTCCTGCTATTAAATTCAGATAAGACTGAAGTCATTCTTGTTGGTCAAAAAAACCTTAGAAATACCTTTCCAAATCAAACTCTTAGTTTGGATGCGGTTACTCTTTCTCTTAATAGCTCTGTGAGGAACCTTGGAGTTATTTTTGATCAAGATCTGTTTTTCAATTCACATATTGAATTCGTTTCTAAGACTGCCTTCTATCATTTGTGTAATATTGCCAAGATTAAGAGCATCTTGTCTCAGAGTGATGCTGAGAAACTGATCCAAAGCTTTTGTTAACTCTAGATTAGATTATTGTAACTCTTTATTATCAGGCTGTCCTAAAACATCTTTAAAAAGTCTTCAGTTGATCCAAAATGCTGCAGCAAGAGTTTTAACAGGTACTAGAAAGAGAGATCATATCTCTCCGGTTCTGGCCTCCCTTCATTGGCTTCCCATAGAGTTTAGAATTAAGTTTAAAATCCTTCTTCTCACTTTCAAAGCTCTAAACAATCAGGCCCCTTTTTATTTAAAAGATCTGATACTACCCTAGTATCCTAACAGAGCACTACGCTCCCAAAATGCTGGATTACTTGTAATACCTAGAATCTCCTAAAGTACAATGGAAGGCAGAGCCTTCAGTTATCAAGCTCTTCTCCTGTGGGACCAGCTACCAATCTGGATTCGGGAGTCAGACTCGATCTCTGTTTTTAAGAATAGGGTTAAAACCTTCCTTTTTGATATAGCCTACAATTAGGGAGGGATCATGTGTCTTTGAACCCTCCCTTAGTTATGCTGCTAATAGGTTTAGACAGCCGGGGGACCTCCAATAATGCACTGGGCCTCACTCCTTTCTTCACTCTCAATGAAATTTTTTTTTTTTTGCTGGTCATTAACATCTGTTTGTTCTCTCCCATAGATTGAGTCCCCATCGTGCTGTTTGCTCTCTACATGTCTGTTCTTTTCATCTTCTCTATCCTCTCACCCCCCAGCCAGTCGCAGCAGATGACTGCCCCTCTCTGAGCCTGGTTCTGCTGGAGGTTTCTTCCTGTTTAAAGGGAGTTTTTCCTCTCCACCATCGCCAAGCGCTTGCTCACAGGGGATCGTCTGATTGCTGGGGTCTTTCTGCAATTGTGGGGGTTTCCCCTACAGTTGAAAGTGCTATGAGATGACTGTTGTTGTGAATGGCGCTATATAAATAAAGTTGAATTGAATTGAATTAGAATTTTTGTAATTCAGCCACATCGGAGGGTTTTTGAGCATGAACCGCCTTTTAAAGGTCATGCCACAGCATCTTAGTCAGATACAGGTCAGGACTTTGATTAGGCCACTCCAAGGTCTTCATTTTGTTTTTCTTAAGCCATTCAGAGGTGGACTTGCTGGTGTGTTTTGGATCATTGTCCGGCAGCAGAACCCAAGTGTGCTTCACCTTGAGGTCACGAACAGATGGCCAGACATTCTCCTTCAGGACTTTTTGGTAGACAGCAGAATTCATGGTTCTATTTACCACAGCAAGTCTTTCAGGTCCTGAAGCAGCAAAACAGCCCCAGACAATCACATTACCACCACCATATTTTACTGTTGGTATGATGTTCCTTTTCTGAAGTGCTGTGTTACTTTTATGCCGGATGTAATGGGACACAGACCTTCCAAAAAGTTCAGCTTTTGTCTCATCAGTCCACAGAGTATTTTCCCAAAAGTCTTGGGGATCATCAAGATGTTTTCTGGAAAAACTGAGACAAGCCTTTATGCTCTTTTTGCTCAGCAGTGGTTTTCATCTTGGAAGTCTGCCATGCAGGCCATCTTTGCCCAGTCTCTTTTTTATGGTGAAGTCATGAACACTGACCTTAAAGGGCCTATATCATGCTATTTTAAGCCTTTCAGAGTAAACTATATGCATGTATGTGATAGTATATTACCTTTGGTACACTGGAGAATGAATTTCTTATGAAATATGAGTTATTTTTGCAAGCTACTTTTCCAACCCGGAAGTAAGATGCCTCGATCTCTGAGGCTCTGCCTCTCCTTCTTGTGGCTGCCGCCCATTTCATGACGTAACCCCTGAGCCGGCTGCTGCAGCGTGTCGCTGGATTCTGCCCACGAAAACAACATCTACAGTAAACTTTAGAAAAGATGGATGAGCATGTTGTGGAGCCTTACACTCTTGACCCAGACTCCGATCGGGAATTTGAGGTGCACGAGATACCACAGCGACCTCGAAGACGTTTACAGGAAGTTTCTGACTGGTAAATGAAAAGCTTGTGGAAATGTGAAAATGACGAGGCAGAGTTTATCTCACGAGTCAGGTTTATCCACATCTTCCAACATCAGCAAAAACAGAAAAGGGAAAAACACAGACATTCGTCCTTTATATATCCAGGACCTTCAAAGCTCACAGTCACATTGCATTTAATCCCAAGTAACAATGCATCTTCTCTTAGATCTTATCACCTCCACCCACAGTCTCTGGCAGACCAGGAAATCCCCCAAGGCCGTCTCTTTGCATACCAAAGACTAAACTTTCACATCCTCCTGTTATCTCCAAGGAGACTCAGTCCTTTGTTCAATCTGAGATGTGAAGCATAAAGTGATATACATATGTGCATATGTGTCCCACAAGCTAAGAGAAATGTCTTTCATAGTGTTGTATTTATTATAGAACTTTGTACAGTGATGCTGCTGTCCGTATTTGTAGGTGCTCATGTGGGAATTGCCAAACAATGCCCACTGAAGAGGAGAACGTTTGCTGCCAGGAAAGCAGATTAGGTGCGAGAGGAACTACTTCTTCACAGCGTCAATGCTAAAGTGAAAGAGTTTTGCCGAACACAGCTCCGTTTGCTGCGTGGAGAAAGTGGGTGTGTGCGTTAGCCTGGGGGAGGTGCTGGCAGCACAGGCACTTCCTGGAGTGGGCTGCTCACCTACGTTCATTCATATGAACGTGGGGACACAATCATTATCAGGGACAGGGCGGAGCTGCAGCTCAGAGAGCAGGGTTGAGGAGGAGTATTCAGAGATGCGTGAATGGTGCAAAATACCACTTTGGGGGTGTTTTTGGTGAAGAATTAACATTATAACATGCTTAAAAGTTCAAAAAAGTCGATTTTGCATGATATAGGCCCTTTAACTGAGGCAAGTGAGGCCTGCAGTTTTTTGGATGTTGTTGTGGGGTCTTTTGTGACCTCTTGGATGAGTCGTCGCTGTGCTCTTGGGGTAATTTTGGTCGACTGGCCACTCCTGGGAAGGTTCACCACTGTTCCATGTTTTCACCATTTGTGGATAATGGCTCTCACTGTGGTTCGCCGGAGTCCTAAAGCTATAGAAATGGCTTTAAAACCTTTTCCAGACTGATAGATCTCAATTACTTTGTTTCTCATTTGTTCCTGAATGTCTTTGGATTGCAGCATGATGTCTAGCTTTTGAAGATCTTTTGGTCTACTTCATTTTGTCAGAACAGGTGTGGCAGTAATCAGGCCTGGGTGTGGCTAGAGAAATTAAAATCACCTTTCCAAAGATGTGATAAGCCACAGTTAATTTATGCTTTAATGGGAGGGAATCACTTTTTTACACGGGGCCATGTAGGTTTGGATTTTTTTTTACTCTTAATAATAAACACTTTCATTTAAAAACTGCATTTTGTGTTTACTTGTGTTATCTTTGTCTAATGATCTGAAACATTTAAGTATGACAAACATAAAAAAAGAGAAACCAGGAAGGGGGCAAACACTTTTTCACACCCCTGTACCTCCTATTAAAACAAGGTTAGTAGACTATCCTCTCTGACGCAGCACAATGGAAAACAGTCCCACATCCCTGACAAACATGAGTAACAGCTATTTGGCCAAATCAGTAGTTTGGAGTTAGCAACCACTGGAGAGCCTCGCCGCCACCATACACCTGTTCCACTGTGCAGGGGAGAGGCGGGGTCCTGACAAATAGTGGGTGAGGAGCTTTGTTGAAGAAATGCGAGTATGTGCATTTTAAATTGCGATACAAACGAGAGAGTATTCTATGAAACAATAGACGTTTTTATATCGTCATCTGATATAAAAAGGTTAGCAGACTATCCTCTTTGATGCAGCATGACGGATATATATATATATATATATATATATATATATATATATATATATATATATATATATATATATACAGTATATATATATGGTTAGGGTTAATTAATATACACTATATTAATTAAGAATATAGTAGTCAACAATTTATTCCAAATTGTCCATAGTTGTGAGATGTGAGAATATTTGTCTGTATCTTGACCATGAAAAAGAAAAAAATGCATTTTTTTTGACAACTATAATGGATCATTTTCAGTAATTTGTAAAAAGTATAAAAGACTGGGGAAAAGACTATTTGTTTTATTTCAAAACAACTGGGTCTTCACCAGTGTTGAGAGTACGCCACTACTTTTGCAGTAACATGCTGTGTAATGAAATAACTGTTTAAAAATTCAGTAATGGGTTACAGTTCCTGAAATTTGATCAGATGTGTTACTCATTACTTTTATTATTATGGATAGATATTTTTAGTGCAAATAAATGAATATGCAAATTGACCCTACCGTAACTGAGACGAGCTGTCAGTCTATGTGACCTGTTGCAAAAAACCTGAAGCTTTATCACTTATGATCAGGGTCATGGTCTGGGGACCTTGCTCACCCTTTAAGTTTATTTTTACTATTCTCTTTGTTTAGAATTATTCTGGTTTGTTTTGCATTATTTATCCTTGTCATGTCTTTAATTCTGATTATCATTATGTGATTTTTTTTCTCCCCCCTTGTCCTGTCAGGCAGCTACTGTAGGTGAGCAGAATCAGAATCAGAATCAGAATCAGATTTATTGCCATTGTTCATGTAGTACACAAACTAGGAATGTGTCTCGGTGCAATGCTGCAACATTAAACATGATAAAATAAAAGAAATAAACTATACATGCAATAAAGTGTAGAATAAGAGTGAGTAATACTGGTCAGCAGTTAAAATATATTAGCGAGCAGCAGATAATGTGGAGAACCATATAGTGCAGTCGGTAATGCAGGAAGAAAACAGTGATGATTGACATGAGTCTGGTTGAGCTGCTGTACATAGTGCACGAGAGTCAATAAGTCACTTAGTGTTCAGCAGTCTGATGGCAGAGGGGAAGAAGCTGTTCATGTGACGGGAGGTTTTAGTCTGGATGGACCGAAGTCTTCTACCTGAGGGGAGGGGGGCAAACAGTACGTGACCAGGGTGTGAGGGATCGGCTATGATCCGGCCAGCACGCCTCCGGGTCCTGGAGATGTACAGATCCTGGAGAGATGGGAGCTTGCAGCCGATCACCTTCTCAGCAGTGCGCACGACGCGCTGCAGCCCTAGTCTGTCCCTGGCAGTGGCTCCTGCGTACCACACGGTTATGGAGGTGGTGAGGATGGACTCGATGATGGCTGTGTAGAACTGCACTAACATCTTGGTGGGTAGCTTGAGCTTCCTCAGCTGCCGCAGGAAGAACATCCTCTGCTGGGCCTTTTTGATGAGGGAGCTGATGGTCGGCTCCCACTTGACGTCCCTGGTGATGGTGGTGCCTAGGAAGCGGAAGGAATCAGCAGTGGTGATGGGAGAGCCTGTGAGGGTGAGGGGGGGCAGAGGGGTTGTGACTTTCCTGAAGTCCACAATCATCTCCACTGTCTTCAGAGCGTTCAGCTGCAGGTTGTTGTTGTTGCACCAGGACGCCAGCTGGGCCACCTCTCTCCTGTAGGCGGACTCGTCGCCGTTGGAGATGAGCCCGATGAGGGTGGTGTCGTCCGCAAACTTGATCAGCTTGACAGACTGGTGGCTGGATGTGCAGGAGTTGGTATAAAGGGAGAAGAGTAGGGGGGAAAGTACACAGCCCTGGGGTGATCCGGTGCTGATGCTAGCAGAGTCTGAGACAGTCTTTCCCAGCCGCACATGCTGCCTCCGGTCCGTCAGGAAGTCGGTGATCCACCTGCAGAGGGAGTCAGGCACATTGAGCAGGGACATCTTGTCCCGGAGCAGAGCGGGGCGGATGGTGTTGAATGCGGAGCTGAAGTCCACAAACAGGATCCTGGCGTAGGTTCCCGGGGAGTCCAGGTGCTGCAGGATGGAGTGGAGGGCCAGGTTGACTACGTCGTCCACAGACCTGTTGGCTCGGTAGGCAAACTGCAGCGGGTCCAGGAGGGGGGTGGTGATGGACTTGAGGTGGGGCAGGACCAGGCGCTCAAAGGACTTCATGACTACAGAGGTGAGCGCTACAGGTCTGTAGTCGTTAAGTCCAGTGATCCTTGGCTTCTTGGGGACAGGGATGATGGTGGAGGATTTGAGGCAGGACGGCACGTGGCATAGCTTAAGGGAGATGTTAAAAATGTCTGTGAAGACAGGAGCCAGCTCTTTCGCACAGTGTCTCAGGGTGGAGGGAGACACGCCGTCCGGACCGGGGGCCTTGCGCGGGTTCAGTCTGGAGAACTGTTTGAGCACGTCCTGCTCACTGATGACAAGGGCAGGGGGGGAGGAGGGGGGGGCGCCTTTGATGAAGTAGGGATCGTGGAGGCTGTGGAGCTGGAGGGAGGGGGGGAGTTGGACACAGATGACGAGGTGTCAAAACGGGCATAGTGTTGGGACAGTCTTTGACAAAGGGCTTTGTCATCCTGACCTTTAGGAGCCTGAGGCAGAACAGAAATCTGCTACCCTTATTGTGCCAAAACAGATTTACTTTGCCAAAAGGAGCTTTATACAGTACCTATCTATGTACTGTACATTGTTGTAAACTCCTCCTGTAATAACTTTTGATACTATATTTAAATTATTTTACCCATGAAGGGCCCGACAGGATGAGGAATGGGTTTTCCCCATTTATTTTCCCTGCCTCAGCCTAAGTCGGGTCATTGCGTTTATTTCCATTATCATGTCTCTTATGTTCCTGGCCGGTTTTGAGTTGTGACTATTATAATTATTATTTGTCATGGTTATGTACTTCTTTGTCCTGTGTTCAAGTATTTTGTGTATCCTCCATTCTTGTTTACCTTTTGTGTCAGTCCCTCATGTTTTCTGTTGTCATACCCTGCTGTCTCCAATTGCCCTTGATTGTCCCCCAGCTGCCATGCATCCTGTTAATAGTTCCCTCCCCTATACAGTCATGTGAAAAAATTTGGACACCCCTTTAAATATTCAGTTTGTGGTATATATTACTCATATATTCCATACCTGCATACGTTGGAGCATGTGGAAATGTGTGGGGCAACATATGCAAAGGAATTTCACACCTCTGAAAGGACAAAAGAATCTCACCGCCGTGTGAAGACCAATGGCGTCACAGGACGCCATGGCAACAGACTTGACACCTTCACCCCCTTAGGCGAGGAGAGGTTTTCCCATCACCTCCCAAGACGGAGGGAGGAGTTAACAGGACTAATGGGGATTTAGATAACGGGGGATTTCAGCTTGTGTTTTGCATGTCTTGGATGTGTGCCTGTATTTAACCAGCGAGCTGGGCAGAATTCTTCCTCTTTGCCTTCTGCCAAGCTCTGCACCATGATGAGACAAGATAGAAGAGTTGTTCATTAAAGACTCTGCTTTGGTGATACAAAACCGCCTCGTTATTTCCAGCTCTTCTACAAGTTCTTTATTAAGAAATGTTCACATATCTACTGTATGTCTAACCTTGTTTTTGTTTTGTTTGCATTTTTTAACATTTATTTTAGCCATTTTAAGTGGGAATGAATGGGGGGGAAGGCCACAAAAAAGATGGGAGGTGTCCTAATTTATTCCTCACTATTTGTTTAGAATTACATTTTACAGAAAATTTGAAAAAAAGTCTTTAATTCATTTTTAATTGTTTAGTTGTATTACATGAATCTCCCTGTATTTTTAACATTGATATTAAATATTCATATATCTAAATATGTTAAAAAAAAACACACACACAGGCTTATACAGAGTGTCCTAATTTTTTCACATGACTGTATATGTGAGTTTCTGTGCTTTGTTCTGTGAGAGGTCATTGTCTCTCCTGCCATGTTCCAGTCTTAATCTATTTTCGTCATTCCTGTGAGTTCCTGTGCCCTGAGTTTCCTCATGAGTTTGTTTTGACATGCCAAGTTTAGTTTTGTTTTCAGCCCCCATGCTGCCTTGGTTTTGTTCCTGAGTTTTTGTTAATAAAGCATATTGCACCTAATCCCTGCCTGTGCTGTGAGTCCTGTCCACAAATTCTCATCTGCCCAGAGGGCAGATCCTGACAGAATGACCTCTAGAAAACTTGGACTATGCAGGCAGCCTGGCAGCTGGTGGTCCCGACGCGAGTGAGCGGTGGGTGGTCCACACCTTCACGTCTCTGGTGGCGAACACTCACATTGCCCGCACATTGGAAGAGGCCCTCATGCTCCTGGAAGTGGTGATGAAGGTGGTGGGGATGTTTCCCAGCCTGCAGAGCTGCCCCAAAGTGAAGGAGCTGCTTGCCTCCACCTGCAGCCACATCCACCAGACTTTTTCCAGAGTTGGCCTCTCAACCTCCATCCCCGGAACTCTCACCAGGCCCGCAGCCACCATATGGGCCGGAGGAGAGTTCATCGCTTGTGCCGCAGCCTGTGCCACCAAGGAAGCATCCCCTGGCTCTGGCGCCTCAGCTACCCACTCCTTCTTGCTCCACTCCAGCCCCGTGGAGCTCTGCTACACCGGCTCCTGTGACAGCAGCAATGCTGGCCCCACATCATCCTCTACCTGTAGTGCCGACTCCCACATCTGCTACACTGGTGCCCACGCCTGCTGGCCCATCAGCAGTCACCGCCTCCACTCTGAACTCTTCTCCAGCAGTGACAGCAGAACAGGTAAGTGCATTTCTTTTTACCAACCCCTGTGTTAGTGCCGTCACCATCCCTGGTCTCCCTATTTTTGCCTGAGGTGCATGCAGCAGCTCCAGCTGTCTCTGAGGAGCATGAGCCTGCTCCAGTCCTTCCCGAGGTGCATACCACAGCTCCAGCTGTCTCCGAGGTGCACGCCACAGCTCCAGCTGTCTTTCAGGTGCACACCCCTGCTTCAGCTCTCCCTGAGGTGCATGCAGCAGCTCCGGCAGTCTCCAAGGTGCACAAGCCTGCTCCAGCTGCCCCCGAGGTTCACATCCCAGCTTCAGTACTCCCTGAGGTGCATGCAGCAGCTCTGACAGTCTCTAAGGTGCACAAGTCTGCTCCAGCTCTCCCCAAGGCAGTCACCCCAGCAGCAGAGGACCAGGAGCTAAGGTAAGTTCTTTTCATTTCATTTTTAACATCAACATTAGAAGAGACTTGCCTGGCTCCTGGTGATAATGGTGTCACTTCACTCACTCTCTGCCTGTTTCCCTTGTCCAAGGTGGCTGCATCGGAGGGGGGAATCCCAGGTGTCTGGGCCGGACGCTCTTCAGGCCCAGCTGTCATCAACTTCAGAGGCCGGCACACCTCCACCCGTCATGCCAGAGGTCAGGCGACCTCCACCCATCACTCCAGAGGTCAGGGGACCTCTACCCATTGCTTCAGAGTTTAGGAGGCCTCCGACTGCTGTTTCTGAGGTCAGTGCGCCACAGTCACCAGTTTTGGAGCAAAATGCTTCTCAGTTTGTGTTTTCCAAGTCCTATGCTGCGGTCTGGGGGCCCATGAAATTTGGTAGGCCCTCTGACCCCCCTTGTCCTATGATCTGGTGGCCTAAGGACAGTGGCAGGCACCCGACCTATCCTGCATTCCAGTCTGGGGGTTCATGGACTGGTGTCGGCCTCCCAACTCGTTGTACTCTGTGGTTTGGTGCCCTAAGGACAGCGGTAGGCCACCGGATCTGCCCTGCATTCCGGTCTAGTGGTCCATGGACTGGGGTCGGCCCCCTGACTCACCTTGTTCTCCGGTTCAGTGGTCTTGGGACTGTTGAAGGCCACTTGATGGACATTTGTTTTTTCTTTTGATTATTGTGTGAGATTCACGTATTTTGTTTTTCCCACTACACCTTGTCCCCCTCCTCCCTCCCGTTTTGGTGTTTCTGTTTTTTGTTTAGGGGTGTCTGGAATCCACCCCTTAAAGGGAGGGCTATTTCATGATCGGGGCATGGTCTGCGGACCATACTCACCCTTTAAGTTTATTTTTACTATTAATCAGTCAGTCAGTCAGACAGACTTACTTTATTAGTCCCGGAGGGGAAATTGATTTGTCTTAGCCAACACAATATTGTTTATTCTCCGTTTATTCTCTCTTTAATATTATCCTGGTTTGTTTTGCATTATTTATCCCTGCCGTGTCTTTAATTCTGATTCTCATTATAGGATCATTTTCCTTGCCTCAGCCTAAATTCGGTCATTGAATTTATTTCCATTGTCATGTTACGGCTGCACGGTGGCGCAGTACGGCTGCACGGTGGCGCAGTGGTTAGCACTGCGGCAGCACAGTTTACCCTTGGCCAGGGGATCGTGGGGATCGTGGGATCGTGGGTTCGATCCCAGCCCCTGACCAACAGTGATCTGTGTGGAGTTTGCATGTTCTCCCTGTGGATGCGTGGGTTTACCCCGGGATTTCTCCGGTTTCTTCCCACATGCCAAAAACATGCAGGTTAGGTTAATTGGAGACTCTAAAGTGGCCCTAGGTGTGAATGTGTGTGTGAATGGTTAAGGGATAGCGCCGTATCGTGGCTGCTTCATCCATCCAGGTGGTGGATGACCCTCAATTTCCCCTCTGGGGATCAATAAAGTATACTAAATCTAAATCTAAAAAAAAATGTCTCTTATGTTCCTGGCCTGTTTTGAGTTGTGACTATTATCATTAATATTTGTCATGGTTATGTACTCCCTGGTCCTGTGTTCATGTATTTTGTGTACCCTTCGTTCCTGTTTACCTTTTGTCTCAGGGTGCTTTCACACCTACAGGCTTTAGTTTGTTTCAGTTGAACTCGAGTTCGTTTTCTCTGTTCGTTTTCTCTGTTAGTGCGGTTCGTTTTGTCTGGTGAGAACATGATAATTGCACTCAGGTGCGCACTAAAACATCCGTACCGAAACTTTTTAAAAGAGGTGGTTTCAATTCCATTCAAGTGGCGAACTCTGGTATGGTCCTTCGGGTGAGAAAGGGACTGCACTAAAACAGGACCAGCAGCAAATGGTAAAACATGTTATGCCACTGTACATACTTGATGGAGCTTTGAAAATATCTGTAGCTGAGCATGTCACGGTTCTGGAGGATTACTGAACATTAACATGTTATTTTCCATCCATGGTAGTGCTTCATTTTCAAACTGTATGATTTGCTGAAAGTGGTATGTGCATGTAATGTAATAAACGATAACCAGGGCAATGAAAAACCCGTAGATTATGCTACGATTTATATTATTTTCTTCCCAGAAATGCATAAATGTACAGTAGTCATCCTACTTCCTGTATTTACCTTTCCTGTTCTTGCAGCAAAAAATCTGACCAATTAGAACAGAGAATGTTCTGACGCAAGTCTTGTGGGATTTAATGTGAGGAAACTGGTCCACTTGAATTTTTGCCTGTGTGAAAGGGAACGGAACCAAGGAGAAAATGATACAAAGTAACAAACTTATCAACTGATTCAGACCAAAGTAAATGAATTTAGGTGTAAAAGCACCCTCAGTGCCTCATGTTTTCAGTATCTGTTGCCATGACCTGCTGTCTCTGATTGCCCTTGATTGTCCCCCAGCTTTTTTGCGTCCTGTTAATAGTTCCCTCCTCTTTATATGTGAGTCTCTGTGCTTTGTTCTGTGAGCTCATTGTCTATCCTGCCGTGTTCCAGTCTTGATCCATTTTCGTCATTCCTGTGAGGTCCTGTGCTGTGAGTTTCCTCGTGAGTTTGTTTTGTCATGCCAAGTTTAGTTTTGTTTTCAGCCCCCATGCTGCCTTGGTTTTGTTCCTGAGTTTTTGTTAATAAATCATATTGCACCAAATCCCCGCCTGCGCTATGAGTCCTGTCCACAAATCCTCATCTGCCCAGAGGGCAGATCTCGACACCTTGAGTGGAGGAAAAGATGAAGCTACTTTGTTTTTGTGGAAATAGCTTATTTTTTCCTTTGTTGTGGTTAAGGACAAAAAATATTGGTGGGTTGCAAGCTAAGTGCCAGTCCAGACCTACTGCAGTCTTCAGAAGCGCCTGAAAACAGCAACAAGCACTACCGACAAAGCTAGTGCTAAGTAACGGCTAGCTATGCTGACAACTAACACAGTGAAGTGGATCTACTATCTGAACAGCCACAGCTGGATGTAAAGTGGAAATACTCTTGTCTCGACAGCCACGGCTGGATTTCAAGCACAGGTATGCATCTGGACAGTTTGTGACCCATCAAGAATTAAACCAACTGATTGTCAGAGACACGTTGTTACAGAATGAAGATACAAACAGTGACTTTCCATCAGACAGCTGGACTGTGATCCACTGAAGTTAAAACACATTTACCTGCTACCTGGATAAAGATTAGTCAGAAATGGATTTTGAGCTCCAAAAGGCATGTTTCTGTCACAGCAGATGTTTGGACTGTGGACAATGGACATTTTCATTGGATCACTGCACATCAGATTAAATCCATAATATAAAGGTAAGATAAACATGAACAGCTTTATGCAGTGTTGCAAAGTCTCACCCTTTTGGAGTGAGTCTCTCTTTTTCCCTCTCTCTCACTCCACAAACCCTATTTCTCACTCCAAAATGAGGAAATTACTGGCAGTTTCATGTTGATTTTCTTCAGATTTTTCCCACAATAAGAACTCTCAAGGAAGGATAAAGCAGAGTGAACATGTTCTAAAACTTTTTCTGTGGTAAAGAAGTGTATGCCTTGAAAAAAATAACTGTTTATGTGTATTGTGCACCTGCCTGCTCACGCCATGCCCCAGCCTTCCCCTTGCACAATTCCCACTAAATCTCATTCCAAGCTTTTCTGAAAAGCTGGCAACTCTGCTTTATGTCCCACACACTGACACATGTGCAGCAACACCAACATAAAAAACTGTCTGTGAAGCGCTGTCTGAAACGGTCTGTTTTCAGCCTGACATTAATAAGCCCATAATGTAATCCATTAATTAAATTATTTTGCAATGTATGCAAGATGAATTAAATATGCAATTAAAAGTAATGTTAAAGTTATTTTTCCAAGTAACTAATTACTTTAATCACGCAGTAACTGGTAAAGTAATTCAATTACTTTTGAAAAGAAGTAACTAGTAACTGTAATTAGTTACTGTTTTTAGTAACTTGCCCAACACTGGTCTTCACTTATAAATGTTAATTATTCCTCATGCTCTTTTGATACTAGACTCATAAGTATGTAAATTAGTACATCTAATGCAGCATGCTAATATTCAATTTAGGTGCACTAGAAGTATTGTAAAGGGAGTTTTCAAAATAAAGGTTAGATATATTATGTATTATTTTTAATGTTGCATTACCCTCTCGTAATTACGCAATATTACATGAGAGGGAGTGCGGTATCAGTGAATATAGTAACTGCAGTGATTCACGGTTAGGACATCACTGCACAGCCTTGAGTGTAATATTGCTTTTATGCAACAGGTCCACAAGCACAGTTTATTAAATGACAGCAATACAGGACAAAATATAATAATTTGCTTGTTTAACCAGTTATTTTTCTCTTCTGAGAAAAATAACAAATCCTTCTAAATGTACCCAGTTAACTGTTACTAAGCACCTCAATGAGCATAACATACAACCCCACTTCTGGTGAAGATGGTATGTTGTGTAAAACGTAAATAAAAACAAAATGCAATGATTTTAAAATACTTTTCTGCGGCGGCATGAAATAATATAAGCAGCGATGCTGTGGTTTAAAGTAGAGCTTTATTATATCATACCGCCGTCACGGGCTCCGCTCCCGGCGCCGTGCATGCGCGCCGGGAGCGAGCCCAAACGGCTCTCAGAGAAGTGACACAAAGTGCGTGTCTGCAGCAGCAGTTGAAGTGAGTGAGAGAGAGAGGGCGAGTTACAGAACCTGTGCAGTATTTATACCCAACTCACACAATACATCAAAGCAGATTCATAGCAGTTGGTCTGATCAAAGGGACTGCAGAACAGGCATGAGACATTTGCATCTGTAAGACCTACATAACAATAGGCAGATGCAGGACCAAGAGGTTACAAAGCACATCTACATATTGAACTGTCTCTAGGTCACAGTAAGGACAGGATGCATGAACACTATACATGAATGGCACATTACATCACAATACATGAATGGCACATTGCATCACAATACATGCATGGCACATTACATCACAATACATGAATGGCACATTGCATCACAATACATGAATGGCACATTGCATCACAATACATGCATGGCACATTGCATCACAATACATGAATGGCACATTACATCTCAGTAGTGCAGCAGGAAAAACCAAAAGAAGAGAGCTGACTGTCCTGTGTGTTGTGGGGGGGTTGAATCAACCCGCCACACGCTCCCCCCCAGAGGGCACGGCAGGGGGCCGAGACCTCGATAATCCATCTATGGGAGCGAGCTGTGGGAGAAGCTCGCTGCAGGCGGAGGTGGAGGGAGGGGAGGGGTAGTGTGTGCCGGCAGGGGCAGTGAAATCGTCCGAGCCACGCAAAAATTGCTTGCTGCTCCGCGACGTCGAGGGGCTGTCCCGTTGAACGTGCAGAGGTCCACAAGAAGAAAAATTAGTCACTGGCTCCTCCCGCGATTAAGTCCTGCAAGGATTAATAGTGGCCGTGAAGAAAAGCAGGAGCGGCTGTAAGGAAAAACAGAAACAAAGGGACTTGGCGTGTTGACTTTTAGGTGCGGGCACAACCTTAAAAGCCCTCGGGAACCGCAAAACCGCTGAATTCCTCGTGTGCGCCGTGGCTGAGACCATTGACAAATCCTTCGTGCATGCTGCGTGCATGCTTCAGGTGTGAGGGCAGCTCTGAAGGCTCTGTGTGCAGCGGCGGAGGATGCTGGCGGTCTGTGGAGCCGTATTTGTCCGGTGCGTGTTGCGCCGTCCTCGTAACTCCCGGGTGCGTGTGCCGGGGCTCCGTGCATTGTTGGGCCAGCTGGAGAGGAGAACCAGGGTCGGGGAGCTTAATCATCCCTGTTCAATGTGTTGGAGCGGTGAAGGGAAGTAGACGCTCTTGTCACTCGCTCAGTCATGGTGCGTTCAGGTCCACGTGTGCTCCGTCGGCCATGGGAGTCGCCGTCGCGGAGAAAGGACGAGGTGCATGCGCTCTCATGTGGAGGAGCTGCGAGCGCGGCTGGTCCAGCGTGGATGTGCCGATCTAGGCGTGCAGATCTCACCATGAAGTTTGCTGTGGCTTTCCCGGTCGTGGGTGGTCTCCGGAGAGTTTCACCTGGAAACTCTGCGTCGAAGTCTCCCTGAAGCAGAAGGGAGGGCAGATCAGTCAGGCTGCCGCGTTCGCTTGTCGTCGGAGAATCCCCGCCGGGTACTGCGTTCGCTGGCAGCGTGTTCGTTTCAGCATCGGGTCACCAGTGCGGCGGCATGAAATAATATAAGCAGTGATGCTGTGGTTTAAAGTAGAGCTTTATTATATCATACCGCTGTCACGGGCTCCGCTCCCGGCGCCGTGCATGCGCGCCGGGAGCGAGCCCAAACGGCTCTCAGAGAAGTGACACAAAGTGCGTGTCTGCAGCAGCAGTTGAAGTGAGTGAGAGAGAGAGGGCGAGTTACAGAACCTGTGCAGTATTTATACCCAACTCACACAATACATCAAAGCAGATTCACAGCAGTTGGTCTGATCAAAGGGACTGCAGAACAGGCATGAGACATTTGCATTTGTAAGACCTACATAACAATAGGCAGATGCAGGACCAAGAGGTTACAAAGCACATCTACATATTGAACTGTCTCTAGGTCACAGTAAGGACAGGACGCATGAACACTATACATGAATGGCACATTACATCACAATACATGAATGGCACATTGCATCACAATACAGTACATGTGTGGTACATTGCATCACAATACATGCATGGCACATTGCATCACAATACATGAATGGCACATTACATCTCAGTAGTGCAGCGGGAAAAACCAAGAGAAGAGAGCTGACTGTCCTGTGTGTTGTGGGGGGGTTGAATCAACCCGCCACATTTTCCACCTATATTCAATTGAATACACTACAAAGACAAGATGTTCAAACTGATAAACTTCATTGTTGAGTTGCAAATATTCACTCATTTTGAATTTGATGCCTGCAACATATTCCAAAAAAGCTAGGACAGGGGCAAGAAAAGACTGGGAAAGTTGAGGAATGCTCAAAAAAAAACAAAAAACACCTTTTTGGATCAATCCACAAGTGAACAGGTTAACTGGAAACAAGTGAGTGTCATGACTGGGTGTAAAAGGAGAATCCCTGAAAAGCTCTGTCATTCACAAGCAAGGATGGGGTGAGGTTCACCACTTTATAAACAACTGTGTGGGCAAACAGTTCAACAGTTTAAGAACAATATTTCTCAAAGTACAATTGCAAGGACTTTAGGGATTTCATCATTTACAGTCCATAATATCATCAAAAGATTCAGAGAATCTGGAGACATTTCTGCACATAAGCGACAAGGCCAAAAACCAACATTGATTGCCCATGACCTTTGATCCCTCAGGTAGCACTGCATTGAAAACCAACATCATTCTATAAAAGATATTCAGGAATACTTTGGAAAACCATTGTCAATTAACACAGTCCGTCGCTACAGCTACAAGTGCTAGTTAAAGCTCTACCACGCAGAATGAAAGCCAAGTATCAACAACACCCAGAAATGCCACCGATTGCTCTGGGCCCAGGCTCATCTGTGATGGACTGATGCAAAGTGGAAAAGTGTGATGTGGTCTGACGAGTCCACATTTCAAATTATTTTTGGAAATCATGGATGTTGTGTGCTCTGGGCTAAAGAGGAAAATGACCATCCAGATTGTTATCAGTGTTAAGTTCAAAAGCCAGCATCTGTGATGGTTTAGGGGTGTGTTAGTGCCCATGGCATGGGTAACTTGCACATCTGTGAAGGCACCATTAATGCTGAACAGTAAATACTGTACAGGTATTGCTGCTATCTAAGCAACGTCTTTTTCAGGGACGTCTACGCTTATTTCAGCAAAACAATTCCAAGCCACTTTCTGCACGTGTTACAACAGCATGGCTTCATAGTAATAGAGTGTGTGAAAATGTGTGTCACATTATGAAGCGCAAAATACGACAACGGAGCCACTGAAGTCGTACATCAAGCAAAGGAAAGAATTCCACCTACAGAGCTTCAACAATTAATGTCCCCAGTTCCTAAACACTTATTGAGTGTTGTTAAAAGGTGACGTAACACAGTGGTAAACATTCCCCTATCCCAGCTTTTTTGGAATGTATTGCAGGCATCAAATTACAATAGCATGGCTTTGTAGTAAAAGTGTGTGGGTACTAGACTGACCTACCTGCAGTCCAGACCTATCTCCCATTCAAAATATGTGTTGCATTATGAAGCACAAAATGTGACAACTGAGACCTTGTTCTGTTGAATAACTGAAGTTGTATATCAAGCAAGAATGGGAAAGAATTCCACCTACAAAGTTTCAACAATTAGTGTCCTCAGTTCGTAAATGCTTATTGAGTCTTGTTATAGATGCACTCTGGTGGATATTGACATAATTCAGGACCCAGGGGACAGAAGACAGACTCGAGGGAATTACAATTATCCTTTTATTAAACCCGTGTCTTGTGTGTGAGTGCGTGTATGTACAATGTGGTGTGTGAAGTGCAGGACTCGTGCTGGGGAAGAGCCGGACGCCGTTCGGCCTGGCAACCCTATGGAGACAAAGCAGAGATGTTACCACTGCACCAGCGCTGAGGGCGTAATAATGACAGCCGCTTACTTTTGCAGGTGGTGGTGGTGGTGGGCTCAGGTTTGCCTTGAGGGCGACAGCCAGGGAAAAAGCGTCTGGCTCTGTGCAGGGAGGAGTGTGAGTTACCCTGATGCTGGAGTGGAGCTGAACCACCGCTGGGGAGAGAGAATCTGCCGCCAGGGAGATCCACCTGTGCACAGGGGAGAGGAACTTGACAAGGTAAGTGGAGATTAAGCTTACGTGCAGCGACGCGTTGCTCGTGGTTAGAGGAAGAGCCAGGATGTGGCTGTAGATGAGAGACGTGTCCTCGGGAGTTTGACAGACGGCTCCGTGCTGAGTCACAGGCTGGTCCGGCTCTTAAAGCCCGCTGACAATTGGCAGCAGGTGTGTGTGCAGCTGGGACTGATGATGGCCCTGCGGGCGCCATGACAGATATAAATCCCCTATAAAAACAAATATACATTGTCTAAAATTGTATCTTTTGCCCTTTTTTCTACAAACAAAACCTTTCATTGTCTTACACTTTCATGTCAAAATCTTTTCACTCCCCCCCCGCCACCTCCTTCAGAATGCCAGAATCTGTGATTACTAGGCCCACCCACATCCCACACGGCTAACAGTGGCTAGCACTACATTATCAGAAAAAAATCCTGTGATAAAAAGGCTTACTGGTTGAAGGACATGGCCAGTTGTATGCACAGTTGCCCATGACTGAAACTGCAACGGTCTTTAAAAGCAGTTTAATGGTAAAACCCACCTTAATTTCTGTCAAGTTTTCAAAGCAGCTAGTTAAAAAATGCTAACTAGCCTGGAGGATAACTTCTGTTAGGCCAGAGAGTCCTGATTGGCTCAACACTACAGACATGCCAGTGCCATGCATACGTCACCAAAAATGTTCCATCTAAACTCACCTTTTTCAGGGGGTGGGGCTTAAATGAGACTTTAAAGCAAAAAAATAGAGATATAAGACATTTGAGCAATTTCTTCTTCTTCTTTTAGATTTGATTGGCAGTTGGCAACCAGCTTACAGGTGCATTACCGCCACGTACTTCACTATCTCTTGTTTTCTACCTCACTCTATCATTTAAGCAATTTCGCTCTTGGCATATCTTGTTCGCTCTTGGTATATCTTGTAAGTGACAGGGTTGCCCCTCCAGGGCATAAAGACAGATTCACATGCAAGGCGATGTTTGTCCCCAATTTATTATCAAACAATACATCTTGTGGGCTGGAAACACAAAGTATATGAAAATGGCAGATTACTCACAGTTCTTAATTACCAAACAGAGTGACGAGGAAAGAGTCTTAGTTTAGGTCACCGCAGGGAGGAACAGAAAGCGGCTGAATGAATAGGGAAACAAATAATTACAAAATAAGTGACAGCTGTGGCTAATTAAGAACAAAGGTAACGTATGGGAACAACACTGAAACAGGAAATGGAATAATAACCATAAGGCTAGACCGGAACAAAAACACTGGAATATTTCAAAATAAGAGTCAATTCAGAAACAGTGATAAGGTAAGAAACTAATTAAACCCTATAAAAGTAACTGAGGATACGGGTAACAATAATAATAACTAGAGGGCACTCAGAGAGTGCATACCTCTGCCAGGGCTCCATCCCTCCCTCCCTTAGTCCTCCCCTCCGTCCCTTTGTCCGTCCATATCGCCATCCCTCTGTACATTGCGAGATAGGGCCTTGGCGGAGGTATGCACTCACGGATCACCTCCAACATCTAATGAGTTCATCTTTGGGCCAAGAGCCACCTCTGGTGAAAATGCCATCCAAATCCATCTAGGAGTTGTGATGGTCTGAGCCCCGATATCGTCCGCGCTTGGGTCATGCAGTATTTTCCTCCCATCTGGTGTGTGTTCCCTATGGCTCTCTGAGCCTTTGTTCTGACAGCGTCACGGCGGGGCTTCTGGCTGTCAAAGCCGGGTCACGTTGTGACAGCTGTTCAGCATCTCCCCAAATCACTCTCTCCACTGATTGGGTGATCTCGGGGATGTAAGGGAGCAGCTGAGGGCTAATCCTTGCTGCAATCTCGTCGAACATTCCCTCGTCCAACCTCCATGCTGGTTTCACGATTTGTACCTTTCTCAGTAAGTGTTTTCATTGTGAGTCTGTTCTTCCTTTGCCATAGTCTTAGTCATAGTTATAGTGTGTTTTGCCCCTCGTGGCTCATTATTTTGTCATTGTCTCTCTTTAATAAATTGTGCAAACTCATCAGTGGCCTATAGCGTCTCATTTGCGGTCCATGAAGGCCGCACCATGACAGCAGATTGCAGCCAGAACGAGACGCCGGTCACCGTGAGTTTTGCCTAAATTGGACTTGTTGTTTTCCCTGTCTGGGTACCTGCGTGCTGGGAGATTATGTCGCCGCTCAGGGGCCACACTTGGAGCCTGGGCTACGAGCTGGTGGAGGCCCTCGACTATATTGATGGAACCCTTTTCACCGCTCGTCTCTACGACACTCCCAGTGATGTACGCCGGCACCTGGACTTCACTGAGGCAGTCATTAACCGCCATCCTTGCTACTCCAACCACCCTGAAGTCATGGCGAGGATGGCGGACATCTCTGCGCTCCGGGAGAGACTCCATGGGCTGGAGGGAAACTCCGGCAGGAAGCCGAAGAGAAGGCACCCTCGCTCCTCGCTTTGGGATCCCGTTCATGTACCTAATCCAGTCCAGGAGTTTGCACCACCCAGGGGTCATCCCCAAAGGAGTGAAACGTCAGTCGGGATTTCCCCGGAGAAGTTACAGCTGATAGCCATTTCCATCCGGGACTGAGTGGCTGCAGCTCGCTCCGCTGTCCACCCCACACAGATCATGAAGCATGTGACGGCGGCGGTCAGGCTGGTGGAGAGGAATCCTGAACTGTGTGATTATCCGGAACACACTGACCTGCTTGCCTCTGTTTCTGCGCAGGAGCGGCGTTTTCCTAACCTCAACCTTCGCCTCGCCCTCAGCCAGTAAACGTCGTCTCCATGCAGATTGCACACCTCAGCGAGAACCCCGTCCGGATCCAGGTCCGGGTAGCCACACGAACTCTGTCTCCCAGCCAGCTGCAGCCTCCGTGTCTCGCCGAAGAGGTAAAGCAGCCGCCTCCACCCCCGGGTCATCTCTCCCCGCTGTTCCGTCAGCATCTCGTTCCTGGTTCGCTTCGGCTGTTTCTCCCTCCTCCTCGACGTTCACCCCAGCTGCTGTGAGCTCCACGAGTCCGTCTCCGGCTGCTACCGTTCCTGATCTGGTGCGAGAGGCTCCTCTTCGTCTTCCCGGAGGGTCCTCCATTTCCATCCAGCGGGGAAAGGGAAGATTCAAGTTCACTGCGGTGGGTCCCATCAGCCCTCCGGGAATCAGGCAAGTGTCTATTCATTCTTTTCCTGTATTTGGTGAATTGCCTTGTTTGATTCCTGGGGGTGGAGTTCAGGGTTCACAGCCCCCCGAGCTTCCTCCACCTGCTGCACAAATTAATTATGAACCTGCCGCCTTTGTGTCTCCTTCCCCTGAGCGTTCCTCGGCGCCAGGACTACACCGGCGGATGAGGAGGGAGCCTGTGGGCTTGGAGTGCCTGGATCCAGCCCCGCAGCCGCGACACGGGCAGAGGAGGAGGGCGGACTGCAGATTGGAGCCTGCGCCGACGAGCAAGTGTCCCCGGGTCTCCACGGAGGGACAGTCCGACCCGGCAGGTCACGGAGCCCCTACCATCACGCCGTGCGAGCCCTCGGCGTGGACATCTGCGTCAGGGAATCTCCAGACTGTGGACTCCATCATGCCGGCTGTGGAGCCCGCCGTAGCTGAGTGGGAACCAGAGGACGACCTTCTTCCATCTGAACCCGGATCGTCAAAGTCCTGGACGGCGACAGAACTCGAGCTCAGGCAAGTGCTCTATTTTGTCTTTGTCCTCTCAATTCTGGAGCATTCTTGCCTGTCTCTTGGGGAGACGAGCTGGGTGCAGCCGTCCGCTGCATCTGAGCTCGACTCACTGGGCTCTGTCGCTACCAGTGATCCTGATCCCGGTTTTTCTTCTTCTCCTGAGCCTTCTCCCAGGGTCACCGGTGCGGAGTCAATCCCAGTCGCTGTGCTGGAGGTTCCGGGTTTGGGTTTGGGTTTGGAGGCTTTCCCTGGTGCTGCACCGACCCAGTCGGGGTCCATCACGGGTGCAGCATTGACCCAGTCGGGATCCGTCATGGGTTGTGTTCCGGCCCACGTGGGGTCCGACGTGGGTGCCACGCTGACCCAGTCGGGGTCTGTCATGGACGCTGCTCTGACCCAGTCGGGGTCCGTCGTGGGTGCGGCACGGTCCCGCTGGGGACCCAACGTGGGCGCAGCACCAGTTCGGTTCGAGGTCGGTGAAGGAGCTGCAGATCCTCTGCCGTCTGATGCCAGACTGGTCCCTCATCCTTCCCCCAATCCTTCTCCACCGGGTGCCGTTGGGGTACCCCGTATTCGGCTCGGCTCTCCCTCGCTATCCCTCTCAGTGAGGAGGCTGCCTCCGAGCCTTCTCCTCCGGCCTTGTTGGCCAAAAGACGCGGGAGATACCCGGGAGACTGCTTCGCCGGTTCGGCGTTCCGGGTCGGCCACCCGAAGGACTGCCTTGTTTGTTCAGCGACCTGGTCCGGCCGCCTGAGGTACTGTTTCTCCGGGCCTGAGACTGGGGTAGGCCGCCCGAACTGCTTTTTTTCCCTGCCAGTCAGGTGGAATCTGGATGCGGGTAGACCGCCTGGCTGTTTTTTTTTCTCCCTCTCTGTGCTCTACCTGCCAGCTTCTCTGTAATTGTTTTTTTTTTTTTTTCCTCCTCTGTAGTTTGAAGGGATGCTCCTTCTGTCCAAGGACAGAAGGATTCCTTCTGTCCTTCTGTCCTTCTGTCTATTCTTTTGTCCAACTCCCCCACTCCACCCAGCTCCACTGCCTCCTCGGCCCCTAATTCATCAAAAGCGGTCCCCCCTCCTCCTCCTCCTCCTCCCCCCCTGCCCTTGTCATCAGTGAGCAGGACGTGCACAGACAGTTCTCCAGACTGAACCCGCACAAGGCCCCCGGGCCAGACTGTGTGTCTCCCTCCACCCTGAGACACTGTGCGAAAGAGCTGGCTCCTGTCTTCACAGACATTTTTAACACCTCCCTTAAGCAATGCCATGTGCCGACCTGCCTCAAATCCTCCACCATCATCCCTGTCCCCAAGAAGCCACGGATTACTGGACTTAACGACTACAGACCTGTAGCGCTCACCTCTGTAGTCATGAAGTCCTTTGAGCGCCTGGTCCTGTCTCACCTCAAGTCCATCACCACTCCCCTCCTGGACCCGCTGCAGTTTGCCTACCGTGCCAACAGGTCTGTGGACGACGCAGTCAACCTGGCCCTCCACTCCATCCTGCAGCACCTGGACTCCCCGGGAACCTACGCCAGGATCCTGTTTGTGGACTTCAGCTCTGCATTCAACACCATCCGCCCCGCTCTGCTCCAGGACAAGCTGTCCCTGCTCGACGTGCCTGACTCCCTCTGCAGGTGGATCACCGACTTCCTGACGGACCGGAGGCAGCATGTGCGGCTGGGGAAGTCTGTCTCGGACTCTGTTAGCATCAGCATCGGATCACCCCAGGGCTGTGTACTTTCCCCCCTACTCTTCTCCCTTTATACCAACTCCTGCACCTCCTCCCACCAGTCTGTTAAGCTGATTAAGTTTGCGGACGACACCACCCTCATTGGGCTCATCTCCAATGGCGACGAGTCCGTCTACAGGAAAGAGGTGGCCCAGCTGGTGTCCTGGTGCAGCCACAACAACCTGCAGCTGAACGCTCTGAAGACAGCGGAGATGATTGTGGACTTCAGGAAAGTCACAACCCCCCTGCCCCCCCTCACCATCACAGGCTCTCCCATCACCATTGCAGATTCCTTCCGCTTCTTGGGCACCACCATCACCCGGGACCTCAAATGGGAGCCAACCATCAGCTCCCTCATCAAAAAGGCCCAGCAGAGGATGTTCTTTCTGCGGCAGCTGAGGAAGCTCAAGCTACCCACCAAGATGTTAGTGCAGTTCTACATGGCCATCATCGAGTCCATCCTCACCTCCTCCATAACTGTGTGGTATGCAGGAGCCACTGCCAGGGACAGACTAAGGCTGCAGCGCGTCGTGCACACTGCTGAGAAGGTGATCGGCTGCAAGCTCCCATCTCTCCAGGACCTGTACATCTCCAGGACCCGGAGGCGTGCTGGCCGGATCATAGCCGATCCTTCACACCCTGGTCACGTACTGTTTGCCCCCCTCCCCTCAGGTAGAAGACTTCGGTCCATTCAGACTAAAACCTCCCGGCACATGAACAGCTTTTTCCCCTCTGCCATCAGACTGCTGAACATTAAGTAACTTATTGACTCTCGTGCACTATATACAGCAGCTCAACCAGACTCATGTCATTCATCACTGTTTTTCTGTTGCATTATCGACTGCACTGTGGTACCCCATATTATCTGCTACTTGCTAATTTATTTAAAACTGCCTTGACTAGTATTACTCATTATTATTATTATTATTATTATTATTATTACTTATTATTCTACACTTATTGCATGTTTTTAGTCCTTTAGTTTTTTAGTTTATCTCTTTATCTCATCATGTTTTTAATGTTGCAGCATGGCACCGAGACAAATTCCTAGTTTGTGTACTACATGAACAATGGCAATAAATCTGATTCTGATTCTGATTCTTTTGTCTTTGCCTAGTTGTTAATATTGGACTATATTTGTAGTTTTGCTGGTCTGAGCTGCAGCAATGTGAGGTTTTTTTTTCTTCCCTCAGGGGGATTATGGTGTCTGTATTGTTTGGACATGTACCTGTAATTTGTTCCTTGTGTTCCTTACCAGGCAGGATTTGATTCTACTGTGCCCAAGGATTTCTTGTATATTCTGCCTTTGATTTTCTGTGCTTAGTCTCTCCATTGTATTAGTTATCTTTGTTGGCCGTTCCTTGTGGGTTTTGGTATAATATTTTTCCCTTTTTTGGTTCTCGCCCTCCTGGCCTTTTTCCCCCATCCTCCCACCTCGGGTGGGCCTGTTGGGTGGGGGTGGGGGCTGGGATGTCTTGCGGCACCCAGAGTGCGCCGTTTGGGGGGGAGTACTGTGATGGTCTGAGCGCCGATATCGTCCGTGCTCGGTTCATGCAGTATTTTCCTCCCATCTGGTGTGTGTTCCCTATGGCTCTCTGAGCCTTTGTTCTGACAGCGTCACGGCGGGGCTTCCGGCTGTCAAAGCCAGGTCACGTTGTGACAGCTGTTCAGCATCTCCCCTAATCACTCTCTCCACTGATTGGGTGATCTCGGGGATTTAAGGGAGCAGCTGAGGGAAAATCCTTGCTGCAATCTCGTCGAACATTCCCTCGTCCAACCTCCGTGCTGGTTTCACGATTCGTACCTTTCTCAGTAAGTGTTTTCATTGTGAGTCTGTTCTTCCTTTGCCATAGTCTTAGTCGTAGTTACAGTGTGTTTTGCCCCTCATGGCTCATTATTTTGTCATTGTTTCTCTTTAATAAATTGTGCAAACTCATCGGTGGCCTATAGTGTCTCATTTGCGGTCCATGAAGGCCGCACCATGACAGGAGTTTTTATGTGATCCTGCTAACAGACAGGGAAATGGCAGTCAAAACAATATGACTACATTATATGATTACATATAATAACAAGCCTGTCATAATTGTATTGACCATACATTGGGGCTGGGCAATTCAAACTTAAATCAGCATCATGGTTTACTGAATCTTTCAGGTCGGTTTTCTTTTTTTTTTTCCTTCCCTCTTCTCCCTTGCAGTTTAATGACAAGGTTCATAATTATTAAGCAATATTACACAACAGTGCAGTATCATATCACTGCGGTGCATAGTAAACTCATCAACATCCATTCATAACTTTTGGAGTAATGCTGCTAACAGACAGACAGACAAACCAATAAACAAACAAACCAATGCTAAAAAATGATTGCTTGCCAAAAACTGACCACACCACCCTGGATCACCTTTTGGCAACCGATCACTTTTTGGCACGACAGCAGCAAATTCAACCTTAAATCAGCATCATGATTCATTGAAACTTTTATGTTGGTTTTCAGGGTTTTTCTCCTCCCCTCTTCTCCCTTTACTGACAAGGTCCAAATTATTAAGCAATATTACACAACAGTGCAGTATCATATCACTACAGTGTGTAGTAAATGAGCATAATAGAACAAAATCTATAGAGCTCACCAGCATGATGTCGTGTTTACAAAAGTGACCAAGTGCATTGTGGGAAAAGTGGCTCGACGGTACTTTGGAGATTACTTCTACACCTAGCATCACAAAAAAGCAGACATGGAGAAGTATCGCTGTGTTGTAAACTGCAATAGTCATTCTCACAACCACCATGGGAAAAAGATAAATGACTGAATAGGTTTTTTACTGTTTTCCTATGTGGTAGAAAAAAGCACAGCCCACATTTCAGATATAACAAAGAGGCAGCGCATGGCCTGGATCGCAGCCATAAGAAGACCCAACATAGCTTTCTTTTTCTTCTTCTTCTTTTAAATTTGATTAGCGGTTGGCAACCAGCTCACAGGTGCATTACCGCCATGTACTTCACTCTATAATATAGAGTGAAGAATGATGATATAGAGTCTATATCATCATTGCTAAGCATTATCGCCTATGATGTGCCTATGTCTACATGATGTCTATATGACATCATATAGACACCATAGTATAGAGCGATTCAAGAGAATCTGTGTGTGTCTGTGTGTGATCAAAGGCAGGCGTCACTCACGATCATAGGACATAAGCCTGAGCCTGAAGCTGGGGAGGGTACCACAGTTATGGAAAACATCTTGTGTGGTACCTGTACCAAAGACTTCCCACCCCAAAGATCTGAACAGCTACAGACCAGTGGCCCTGACGTCCCACATGATGAAGACCCTGGAGAGACTGCTCCTTGCTCACCTTCGCCCCCTGGTGGGACCAGCGATGGATCCACTCCAGTTCGCCTACCAGCATGGCATTGGGGTGGAGGATGCGGTCGTCTTCCTCCTTCACCGTTCTCTGTTCCACCTGGAGAAGCCCGGGAATGCGGTGAGGATTATGTTCTTTGACTTCTCCAGTGCTTTCAACACCATCCAACCGATGATCCTGAAGGACAAGCTGCTGTGCGCAGGGGTGGACCAGCACCTGTCATCATGGATCCTGGACTACCTCACAAACCGGCCACAGTTTGTGAGAACCCGGGACTGTGTGTCCGACACGATCGTCGGTAGCATGGGGGCCCCCCAGGGAACGGTTTTGGCTCCCTTCCTGTTCACCCTTTATACTGCGGACTTCTCACACAACACAACACACTGCCATCTACAGAAGTTCTCTGATGACTCTGCGATTGTTGGCCTCATCTCTAACGGAGATGAAGCTGAGTACAGAGGACTTATCCAGGACTTTGTGGACTGGTGCCATCGGAACTGCCTCCAGATCAACGCGAGGAAAACTAAGGAGCTGGTGGTGGACTGCCGCAGGCAAGGACAACCCCTCACAGCACCAGTAAATATACAGGGAACAGACATCGAGATGGTGACATCCTACAAGTACCTGGGTGTTCATCTGAACAATAAACTACACTGGTCACACAATACTGACGCACTCTACAAGAAGGGACAGCGCAGGCTGTTCCTACTGAGGAGACTCAGGTCTTTTGGTGTACAAGGGGCGCTGCTGAAGACATTCTACGACACGGTGGTGGCATCAGCCATCACTTTTGGAGTGGTCTGCTGGGGCAGTGGCATTACAGCAGCCGATAGGAAGAGACTGAACAAACTGATCAAGAAAGCTAGCTCTGTCCTGGGGCAGCGCCTTGACCCAGTGGAGGAGATGGGAGAGAGAAGGATGGTGACTAAACTGTCATCTCTGCTGGAGTCGGAGTTCCACCCTATGCAGGACACACTGAATGTACTAAGGAGCTCATTTAGCAGCAGACTACATCCTCCTAGGTGCACAACCGAGAGGTTTCGCAGGTCCTTCCTACCTACGGCTGTCAGACTGTACAACCTAAGCAGGGCTGCTCGCAGAGATAGCAAAAAGATGTGACAACCTAATAGTATTGAATGCAAAAGAGGCAATAGACTTACACAATGGTCCCCTCTGGTATACAACTAGGAAAAGACCGGTAGCTACGGAGGGTGACAGTATGTATGGGTACATAATCATACCATGTAGGATAACTAAGTAGACGGTTATGCTGCTGTTTCATTCCATCTAGCTACAATGCTCCGCACTGTGTGTGTGTTTATATATTTATATATTTATTCCATCTAGTGACAATGCGCCACACTGTGTGTTTATATATTTACATATTTATTCCATCTAGCTACAATGCTCCGCACTGTGTTTATATATTTACATATTTATTCCATCTAGCTACAATGCTCCGCACTGTGTGTGTGTTTATATATTTATATATTTATTCCATCTAGTGACAATGCGCCACACTGTGTGTTTATATATTTACATATTTATTCCATCTAGCTACAATGCTCCGCACTGTGTTTATATATTTACATATTTATTCCATCTAGCTACAATGCGCCACACTGTGTGTTTATATATTTACATATTTATTTCATCTAGCTACAATGCTCCGCACTGTGTGTGTTTATATATTCATATATTTATTCCATCTAGCTTCAATGCTCCACACTGTATGTGTGTTTATATTTTCACATATTTATTCCATCTAGCTACAATGCTCCACACTGTGTGTTTATATATTCATATATTTATTCCATCTAGCTACAATGCTCTGCACTGTGTGTTTATATATTTACATATTTATTCCATCTAGCTACAATGCTCCGCACTGTGTTTATATATTTACATATTTATTCCATCTAGCTACAATGCGCCACACTGTGTGTTTATATATTTACATATTTATTTCATCTAGCTACAATGCTCCGCACTGTGTGTGTTTATATATTCATATATTTATTCCATCTAGCTTCAACGCTCCACACTGTATGTGTGTTTATATTTTCACATATTTATTCCATCTAGCTACAATGCTCCACACTGTGTTTATATATTCATATATTTATTCCATCTAGCTACAATGCTCTGCACTGTGTGTTTATATATTTATATATTTATTCCATCTAGCTACAATGCTCCGCACTGTGTGTCTATATATTTATGTTTATATGTACATATGTATACTCGCTGCTCTTGTTTTTTTCTTGCCTTCTGATTGTTGCTCTGAGTGTTGCTATCCCTGTGCTGTTGCAATCTTGGAATTTCCCCATTGTGGGACTAATAAAGGCTTATCTTATCTTATCTTATAAAAGCTCAAAGGCAGGCATCACTCACGATCATAGAACTCGCTATGACATCATCAAAGATCAAAGGAAGGCATCACTCACGCTCACTCACGATCATAGGACATCAAAGATCAAAGGCAGGCATCACTTATCAAAGATCAAAGGCAGGCATCACTCATGGTCATAGGACTTGCTATGACATCATCAAAGATCATAGGACTTGATACTGATGATCATAGGACTCGCTATGTTATGATCATAGGACTCTCTAAAAGATCATAGAACTCGCTATGACATTGTCAGAGATCAAAGCCAGGCATCACTCACGATCACAGGACTCGCTATGATGTCATCAAAGATCATAGGACTCGTTATGACATCATCAAAGATCAAAGGTAGGACTGAACAAGTTTCTACGGGCATGCACAGGTATGCACTAATTGTTTATGATTTCACAAACAAAAAAATTAAACATTGTCCAGTGCTGAAGTTTACTGTGTTTACATACCGGGTCATGTGGCTGGCAACCGGTCAGAGTTACATCCACACACACTCTGAACTCTGTCTTAAACCCGCACACTTTGCCTGCTTTTTCTTGGTGTCTTCAGATGAAATAATGTTAATCATCACATACTATGTGGATGGAGACCACATTCCCTTTGGTGGTAAGAGTTCACTGTTTCTGGGTTGCAGAGGTGCATGGCCAGGCATGTAACTCTGCTGGCACATCTTAAGGGGCATTATATGAAAAGCACAATATTATTATCACTCTATATAATATATAGACTCTATATAATATATAGAGTCTATATAATATATAATATATAGACTTGAATTATATATAGTATATATAATTCAAGAAATCTGTGACTGACGACGTCACGATGGATGTCACAATGGATGTCACAATCATAGGACTCGCTATGACACCATCAAAGATCAAAGGCAGGCTTCACTCAAGATCATAGGACTCGCTATGACATCATCAAAGATCAAAAGCAGGCATCACAGATCAAAGGCGGGCATCACTGAACGAGTGGTGATGTCAAAGATCAAAGGCAGGTCTCTGTCTGTCTGTCAAGATGTCATGATGTCACGATCACAGGACTCGCAAAAAGATCATAGGACTCGCTATGAGATCAAAGGCAGGCATCATCACTCACGATCGTAGGACTCGCTATGACATCATCAAAGCTCAAAGGCAGGTATCACTCATAATCATAGCCCTCGCTATGACATCATCAAAGATCAAAGGCAGGCATCACTGAACGAGTGGTGATGTCAAAGATCAAAGGCAGGTTTCACCATGGTTACTGTTGCCATGGTAACAGTAACTTTCTATGGGCATGCACAAGTATCGGGCATCACAAGTATGCACTAGTATAAAATAATTTTCAAAAAATTCCTGGATCCAGATCGTGATCACCACCAAAATCTAATCATCTGTTCCCCGTGCCATTACACACCTTTCCTGAAAATTTCATCAAAATCCGTTCATAACTTTTGGTGTAATGTTGCTAACAGACAAACCAACAAACACTGACAAAACCATTACCTCCTCCCTTGGCGGTGGCTTTGGCACACTGCGCTCTCTTTTTCTTGGCATTTTCAAATGAAAGAAAGACTCCATCACCACAAAGGTATTGTGGTTTGCTAGTCGAGACAATAAAGCTAACTCTAGCTTGTTTATTTTTTAACAGACATAAAATATGTTGCAGATGTTTACAAGGGTAGGACTTCTGGGTCATAGAGGTACAGTATGATTTCTTTTCAAGCAGGGTCTCACTGTGGAAATTAAGGTATTCAACACAGTATCACAATTCTCCCATATCTATAAGAAGCCACTGACACAGTTGTCAGAGCTGACACAAAATGACGGTTAGTAATTAACTGCTACTAGAATGCCTTTGAAGCGGAGTGATACCTAGCCAGTGAAATGTGGGAATTAACAGGGAATATAGACCTGGAATCTCTATTGTCCAATCAAATTGCTCAGATGGAACTAACTGCTGTACAATAGAATATATTAGACACTCTGTTACAATAGTGGTCATGTTGAACATGCTTGATGATCATCCAATGATCTCTCAATGACTCTCAGTAGTCTTCCAGTGGAAAAAAATAATAAATTCAAAAGAAAAACCTTACAATTTTATATCAAAAAAAGCAAATTAGAAGCAAATAAACTTAAATTTACAGGAATTAAGTCATAAATTCGTAAGAACAATGTCAAATTTATGTGTACAAAGTCACAAATTTGCAAAACAGTTTCCAATTTATGGGCAAAAAAGCCTCAAGTTTGTGATAAAAAGTTCCAGAGTAAACAAGAAAGGTTACAAACTGGTCTTACTGTATACAACTGAGCTGTTTTATGTTAATTTTAATGGTCAACATTGTTTTGTAGCAGATTTCCATGCAGATTTATCCCTTACTGTCAAGAACTGGGATAGACAGAAAAATATAAATTAACAAAGGATTATTTCTCTTTTTCCAAAGTATAATTTTACTGTTTGTCTTGTTTTAATGTTGTCACTAATGAATAATCTAGATTTAATGTGTCCTTTAATTATAAATTTCTGTATTTTGTTATTGTACAATAGACCAACTGGGTGGCACAGAGAACTAAAATTATGAATTATTATTATTATTATTATTATTATTATTACTACTACTACTAAAATCCCATTATCCCCAACTAAAACATTTCCTTTTAGACGGCTTGATCTCCATTTTCTTTAAAATAGCTCCAACTTAAAACACGAAATGCTTTTGGGGACATGGACCCATTATGGCAGAGATTTTGACGATGGCAGGACCAGGGTGAGTAATGGCAGCAGTGCATTAGGGGAGAGAAGTACGGGAGATGTGCGATAGCCTGAGTTGTGAGTCAACATCAGAGGCCGTGCGCTGACCCCACGGGGGATTACACACTCTGATTTAAGAGCATCTCCACAGCTCCCCTCCTCTCTCCTCTCTGCAGCACTCGGGGCCCTCGATGGATGCAGCACCCACAGGATGCAGCATAACGTCCAGGAATACAGACACAAGCTCACATACACGTTAATGCACCAACACACACGCATACATGTACTTGCATGCGGGGTTTTTCTCATTATGCCCTTATTCTTAGCTCTGCTCCATCTTGTGTTACAGGGTTGGGGCAGAGTAGGATCATATCAGGAATTGTATCCAGAGAACGAGGGAGAGAGAGAGAGAGAGATCTGAGCCCCTGCAGGGGTAAGTAAATACAGCCTAATGGCCTCTGATTAATTCTACATTGCTCTCATCGGACCAGTAAAAAGAGATGTAATGACCTCCCTCTCTTTCCTTCTCCTTCCTTCTCCCTCTACCCCCCCCCCAGTCTTTCTCAATTTCTCCCTCATTTGCTCAGCTTTTGATTATGAATTAAAAGGGATTGCAAATGGTATGCTGTTGGTTGGCCCCCTGATTGCCATATTTGATTAAGAAATGTCAGTGTGCATGTTTCGCATGTCGGCCTTTTCTCAGCCTCTCCGTAACGTTCACACATGCACGGGGAGCACAATGGCCAACTTGAGCTTGAGCAAACTTGTGCTAATCAAACACATTCTTCCGTCACCCCTCAAGCTTTTTCTCAGCCTTTTTTTCTCTCGCCTTTTTTTTTTTTTTTTTTGCCTTTTCAAGGCTCTGCGGGTTTTTGTATCAGCTGCGAGACACACCAACAAGGGAGAAATCACAGGCAATTAAAGAGCATTGAGAGAGACAGGTAGAGCACAGTGTGAGGAACAAGTGGTGAAGGTCTTTCTTTGGCGACACGTCTGGTCTGCTGTCTGAGTAACTGAACTTTAATACTGAAGAAGGATTTTCATGGAGATTGCATACACTTGCGCCTCAGCGTTTTTACTCATCATCCCACTCAGTGAGCTTTTGTGCCCAGTGAAAGGGCTTTTTTTCCTCAGAAGAGACCACTCCCATTAAGATAGAAATCTGACCATTCGTAACAGCTTTGTTTGCAGTGACACTTTGGATTAAGAGCAAAGACATTTATGTATCAACTTAAATGTAATTGTGGAGAATAGACAGTATTGTAACGTCGGGGCCATTTTAAGGGGGCCAGGGATTTCCCAGCATGCTTTGCCAGTTTGAAACGTTACTGTGTGTGTGTTAAATGTGTTATTTCTGAGTTATACTGCTGTGTCATTATAACTGCATTATAATGACCCAGCAGTGTTTAGCAGGATTAGGGCAAGATGTATCATGTGTGTGTAACCATGATTGAAACGGAGGTCTGGGAGAATGACCTCCACTCCTGTCTGTGCTCAGAAGTAGGTTGGGGGTCGGGGTGTGTGAAAAATAAATCGGGTTGATCACAGCCATCTGCTCCATTGTCTTTGTGTGAACCCTGCAAACGTCACACTGGTGTCAGGAGTGGGATATGGAGCAAGATGAGGATCCAGGCGGAGGTGCAGCGGCCGGAGCGATTCATCACTCAGCCGGCAACAGAGTGTAGAGCTGAGACGCCGGCCCCTGGAGAGCTTCGCCGCGATGGACGGAGCAGAGCAAACCAGCCCTGTTTCCCGCCCTTTTCAGGGCAGGACGGGCTGGCGATTCCAGGGCGATCAGGAGCGGTGATCGACCGGGACGTGACCGTCCCATTCATCCGGCAGCGGGCCAAGATTCCCCGCTACAACGGCGAGAACCTGTTTGATGACCACCTGTTCCAGGTCGAGCTGGCCGCCGCGCTGAAAGCGAGCGGGAGGAGGAGCTACGGCAGATCACAGCAGCGCGTGCACGAAGGAAACAGCCGTGGCGACGCGAGGAAGGACGGCTTCCGCTGCACAGTGCCAGGGTATATGGCATGGTACTGCCCCGCACACAGCGCACGACAAACTGGCCCCTCGCCGACGTTAAATTAGAGCAAGGTGGCATGGACGGGGAAAAAGCCGCCTCCTGCAGATGCTTCCCCCGGCAGGTGACGTCACAGAGGCCTTTGGAGCGCAGCAGCAGTGGAGCGAGCAGGACAGATCCGGTCTTTTCTCGGGATCGGCAGGGGCTGGACGCCTGGACGCGGGCCAGCGGCCAACTGGGAGGTCCTGGCAGCGGTGGGAGTCATGGGACTCCCGCTGCCAGAGGAGGAACTGCGCGTGTCCTACCGCCACCCGATGCTTTTCCTTTCGGTGACGTCACGGAGGCCCTCGGCGCAGGAGCGACGCAGCGGAGCGAGCAGGATGAAGATGCGGCCATTTTCCAGGCGCGGCAAGGGCTGGACGCATGGATGCGGGCCAGCGGCCGCCTGGGAGAACTGGCAGCGGTGGGAGTCGGCCAGAGCGGGCCTGGGACTCCCGCTGCCAGGGAAGGGACTGTGCGTGGTCCTACAGAGGCTGTCAGATGTGTCCATCCGCCCGCTGATGGCCAAACCGGAACCCTACCCCAACCAGATGCTCTGACCGAGACTCAGATGGCCCGTGCATGCCGCCCCGGCACCGGGCTGACTCGCGTTGGATTTCTGAAAGTGGACTTTGAATTTTCTGGGGACAGAAACCAGTCCGGGGGGGGCAGTGTAACGTCGGGGCCATTTTAAGGGGGCCAGGGATTTCCCAGCATGCTTTGCCAGTTTGAAACGTTACTGTGTGTGTGTTAAATGTGTTATTTCTGAGTTATACTGCTGTGTCATTATAACTGCATTATAATGACCCAGCAGTGTTTAGCAGGATTAGGGCAAGATGTATCATGTGTGTGTAACCATGATTGAAACGGAGGTCTGGGAGAATGACCTCCACTCCTGTCTGTGCTCAGAAGTAGGTTGGGGGTCGGGGTGTGTGAAAAATAAATCGGGTTGATCACAGCCATCTGCTCCATTGTCTTTGTGTGAACCCTGCAAACGTCACAGTATCCATATTATTAAGGTCTTTACCTCAGATGTGTTCTTCCTGGGTGAAGTGTGCACGCAGCAGCAGAAGGGCTTCCCTGGGTTCCTACACGCCTTGTCATGCTGGAACACTTTCTCAGGGATCTCATCATGATGTACTGTGAAGAAGGGAAACAAAACGTCACAGTGAAGCTTGTGTTCTCAACCAAAAGTCTTGCCATTAGCTTCTCAGAACTGTTCCTCAGTGCACCTGGAGGGGTTCACTGAGGAGTGGAAAAAAGTCACACACAGCTAAGACCAGCAGAGTTCATTGAAAGGTCACTGAGAGATCATAGGGTGATCATTGAGTGCTCCTTGAGAGATCACTCCCCTTTGGTGATCATTGAGAGATTGTTTTGGACTGACTCAAAACCTTGGTGACGGTGGAGATCACTGGAGATCATTGAGAGATCTCGGCAATCACTGAGAGATCATTGAAAGATCGCTGGGAGATCTGGCCATTTTTTCATCTTTCAACAATCTTCACACCTGTGTAAAGAGGTAGAAGAGCACTAGAAAACTCTCATATATATATATATATATATATATATATATATATATACTGTATATATACTGTATATATATATATATAGAGAGAGAGAGAGAGAGAGATACACAATGCTTTGGTCACCCAAGAAACTCAAGGATCCCTCAGTGATCTCTTCTGGTCTCTCAATGATCTCTCAAGGATCTTTCTAAGATCTCTATAGATTGTCATGAAAATTGCTGAAACATCTCACACAGAAACAGCTTTTTCAAGGTTTTAGGAGATCATTAAGAGATCTTGCCGATTTTTGATCTCTCAATGGTCACCCAACAATCCTCGCCTGTGTACAAGGGCCCTAATATAGATCTCTTAGCGTTTTTACGTCAAGTAGAAATGATCTCTGCTCCCATCCTCCATAACAACAGTTTTCTCCCACAGATGCTGTATTTGCCCATTTCTTATCTGGCAGTGCAAAGGGTAGATGCGCTTTTGGTTATGGTTCTAAGAAGTAGTCTACTTCAGTAAAAAACAAAAGCAAATCTTTCTGGGATGGTGGTGGACTTTTCAAATGTGAATACCTTGACTGTAACATTGTTCTTGGAGAAGCCAGTTTAAAAGTTTAAAGTTTTGGGATGGCCCAGCCAGAACCACAAATAAATCAAATTGAAAATCTGTATAAGAGAACTATGCCCAAGAGATGCTATCACAGTCTGACAGATTTGGAGCACTTTTGTTTTGCTTTTACTCTCCCCAGGGTTTTCTCAACCATAAATATTCACTTCTCAAGGGTTAACCGACGTCTGGAGCAGTAGTCTTCTTACACTTTAAATTACTTATTCGAGTGAATGCTAGTATCAAGAAGCATTATAACTGAGCAAAAAGAGGAGCTGTCAGCTAACTTAAACAGCAAGTGTCAGACAGCTATATTTGATTTTCGAGTGTATGAGGTAGCAACTCAGATGTCACACATGCCACACAACTTTTTTTTGTGGGGAACAAGCCACTGTTACACAGTTGTAAACTTCTGCTTTTACTGTATGTGGCCCCCAACAGCAAGTTAGAACACCCATGGTCTACATACTCACAGATACACACCTGAATTTCTTCATCAAGTTTCATTAATAATTCAGTGAACATCATTCCGGAGCCATCTCTTGATTCCAGTCTGCTCTAAAAGATAGTGTGCTCTTAGTTAGTCTAAGCTCTACCCATCCACTTAATTTCACTGAAATTAGGTCAGTCGTTTTTGCATTAAAGACAATCAAACAGACCAACAGATGGACAGACAAATGCCACTAAACACATAACTTTCTGAAGAGCTAATTGCTCACTTCTGATTGAAGATGTCAATAAATTCATACTTTTATCTTGTGAATTTACAGGTAAATAAACTGCAGTTCTTCCTTTGGCCTTGTGTTTAATGTGTAGTCATCACTCCCCCCCTCACAATTCTTCACAATGCATGCATCTTCGGTTTTGTCTTGTGACGTTACCGCCCTCTCACTGTTCCTGTCAAAGGTATTAGTGTGTGTCAGCAGCACAACAGCCACAGTCTTAAATCTCAATCTTCAGCTACCTTCAGCGGTATTCTCTGCACACTAGCTCAAACGGCCACGCTGGTCGAGTTTGTGTTAGTGTGGGCACACGTTTGTGCACGAACGGCTCCTTGCATGCAACTTCCACCGTATTCAGTGCATCATGTAAATGAATCTGCACCAGCGCGGATGTAGCCATGTCTGCAAGTGTGGACATGTGAACAAATGCACTTTTTTGTGAGTGTCCACGAGTGTGTGCCTGCGCCAGTGTGTGATAATGGGCTGCGTCCATCAGCACACAGAACACGAGGCCTCTGTATATCAGGGAGAAGATACACTTAATGCCTGTCACAGGGTCAGATCAAGTGTGTACAAAGGAGAATTGATTCCTTTGAAAAAACAGAACCCAACCAAGGACAGTTTTCCCATTTGCCAAGGAGCAAGAATGAGAGAGTGTGTAGAAAGGAGGGAGGGGGAGAAAATGGGACACAGAAATGGTGTAGGTGCCTGCAGGAGAGAAATGTGTTGATCTTTTGAGATGAAAAGCCCTACTTTTACGGGCTGCAAAATGGAATGGTGGGCTTCAGGGCCAAGGCTGTAAGAAGAGGAGTTTCTTTCCCCTCTGGGTGCTTTTGTTGTTCCCTCATCAGCCCATCTTTAGAGAAGGTGGAAGTATAGTGTTAGGAGATGGGGGGGAGGTGACTATGTCAACTCTCTCCCGAACTAGTAAGAAATGGGCTCCCTCCGGCCTCCTTCCATTGTCCCCAGCAGGGAAGACACACAAGCTACAGATGAAGATAGGAGCCAATAGAAGGTGAGATTGAAGTTTGAAGCGGGCACAGAGAAGAGGAGGCCGTTAATGAGGGGGCGGCACAAGTAGAAAAGGTTCCACGGGGCTCTTTTTTAGAAGTTGGCCCTTCTCGCATTATATTCTTGACTCCCCTCCAGGAGGGCCTAATGACACTCCGAGGATGGTGGAAGAGGAGTAGTTGGGGGAGTGGAGGGGAGCAGTGCTGACATACAGGGAAGAAGCGCCCCAAACGCCACGGAGGAGGCAGCCAAGAAAAAGGAGAGAGAATGGCACCTCTGCTAGAGAGAAAGCAAGAAGGAGCTCTTTTTCTCAAGACTCTTATGTGCCCATCTTCCTCTCATTTCAACCTCCCCTCTTCTTCTGCAGCTCACCTCTCCACCTGCACCCATCCTCCCGCTTTCTTGCTGCTCTGCTCCCCGGAGCAGGTTGGCAATTGTCACACAGAGCAGCTCTACTTCCCATTAAGCTGAGCATGTACGAGGAGCTGATATCTAAAAGTGAGCTAAATGTGGGTTCAGTTGTGATTTGAGGCAGGAAGTGGACCCACAGGTGTCACCCTGAAACTTGAATTTGCACATCTCTTCAGGAGCAAATTCATAACTTCTTCCCATCTGCCGACAACTCTTTCTATTCCCCAAGAATATCAGAATATCTATAAACAAAATCAGAGGGGTACAGTAAGGTCTCTAATCAAGGCAATCAGTAGTGTTTTCAGAGGTGTACAGCAGCAGCAGCAGCGCTGGTCTCATCTTTGTCTGCGCTTTAATTACTTGCTTTTGCATTTTGATGGAGGGGGTGACGGGGGTGATTGTGCCTTATCACCTATCTCCAAGGATAAAAGACATCCCAATTACTTTGTTTGGATGCTAATGATTGCATTTCATTAGTAGCCGCTCTTAGCCCTCCTCACCCAGTAAATGAATGAATATGCCGTAATTTCAATTATTGGAATTATGAAAATTGCTTTTAAAAAGACGGCACGGGTATCATCAGCTTTCCACTGTGACATAATGCCATTTTAATTTCTATAATAGTTTTAATTGTCAGTGGCCCCGCTGTGCATTAATCATTTAATTGTATTGTCTTTTTCCGCTGCAAACACCTACACTCCCTCCGCACGCCCACCCACACGCTTTCCCATCCCAGCTTCGAAAAATACAAATCACAATCAGTACTTTGATCTTGAGAGTGATGAGACTTGGTGAAAACACAACGAAGTTTGCGGCGTGATTTGAAGTTGGTGGATGGGTGGGGTGGGGGTGTGGGGGCAGATTGCTTTTCTCAGGCAGTTTTGCGGAGAGAATGAGAAGCATTCAGTGGATATACTGGACTTCTTGGTCTTAATTTTATAAGGAAATGGTAAAAACCAATGAAAGAAGGTGAGCATGAAGAACCCTGACATTAAATGGGGAATAGATAAAGAAATAATTGTTGGTTTTTTTTGTTTGATTGGTTGTTTGCTTTTAAAATAGCAAAAAATATGTTTTGTATTGGTATCAGGTCAAAATTTAACAATCGGTGCATCACTAGTTATTATATTTTCAAATATACATGAGTGTGAATGAGAGGGAGGCAGGTGTAATGGTGAAGATGCAAAGAGTAGAAGCAGTGAAGGGGGATGAGTTTAAATACCTGGGGTCAACCATCCAAAGCGATGGAAAATGCACAAGAGAGGTGAAGAAGAGAATGCAAGCAGGGTGGAGTGGGTGGAGACAAGTGTAAGGGGTGATTTGTGACAGAAGGATAGCAGCGAGAGTGAAAAGGAAGATTTACAAGACAGCAGTGAGACCTGCTATGATGTATGGTTTGGAGAAGGTGGCGCTGACGAAAAGACAGAAGGCAGAGCTGGAGGTGGCAGAGTTAAAGATGCTGAGATTCTCAATGGGAGTGACTAAGAGGTACCAGATTGGGAATGAGTATATCAGAGAGACAACTCAGGTTGAGCAGTTTGGAGACAAAGGAAGAAGCAAGGCTGAGATGGTTTGGTCATGTGCAGAGGAAAGAGAGTGGATATACTGGACAAAGGACGCTGAAGATGGGGCTGCCAGGCAGAAGGAAAAGAGGAAGACCACAGAGAAGATTCATGGATGTTGTGAAGGAGGACATGGAGAGGGTTGGTGTTACAGAGGAAGATGAAGGGATAGGGTGAGATGATGAAGGGATAGGGTGAGATGGAGACAGATGATCCGCTGTGGTGACTCGTTAAAGGAAATGGCCAAAAGGAGAAAGAGAAGAAGTTATTTGCTTTATGTCAAATGGATATAAACAAAGCTTTTCACAAAACTGAGACTTAATGAAATGCATATTTAACCTTGAAATCTATATTAAAGCCCGACAAAGGGCTCAAACCAGAAAAAAAATTACATCGTGTCACATTTTCATGTCTATTACTTGTTTTATTTTCATTCTCATTCAAATTGTTTATGCAATAATAAAAGACATCAATCACTGAAACCTGAACACACTGAGCCAGAAATACAGTATCTTGTTAAAACAAAGGTGTAAAATCAAATACTCAACAAGACAATCTCTTCCCCGTTTTATTTTGTGGAGGTGTGAGTTGAGCCACGCAGCAGCAGCCTAAGCATGAGGGGGAGAAGTCTGACTGACAGCCCTGAGAAGCTCTCCACTGTCTCCTCCACTGCTCCTCGAGAGGGAGGAGGTCAAGTGTGCCCCCTCAAACAAACACACTTGGATGCCCATGCAGAACACCTTGCCAAGGCTTTTAGCCACAGCTATTTGTCTTAAACTTGAGTCATCAAGAGCACCGGGAGGCGTCTCTCAGGCTCCAACTTCAGGGGGCGAAGTGGGCCGATGAGCGGGCAGTAAAATGCACCAGTGTTCCCCCGTGAATATATTTAATGCTTAAACACCATGGCATTTTCTCGCTAGTGTGTTTTGACCTTAGGAAAAACATTTGGTGAGGATAACTTGTAATCAGAGGAACAGGTGCAGTCTATTTTTACCTGGGCAACAACCCAATTGCCATCTCTGTATGAGCCGTTTTCCTATAGATTTTGAGTGACTGTTGTACACGTGACTTTTTTCCTCATAAATTTGCAACTTTTCTCATGAACACATAATTTTTGTCTTATGAATGAAGGATTTTTTTTTTCCTCATAATTTTGCCCTTGTTTCAAGTTAGAGCAACAGCGACTCAAAACATCTGCCCACATCCCTCCACGGGAACATAGCATTTTATATTATAAATGAGGTTGATATAACACAAGAGGTACAGTCATACATTTTTCTTACTCTTTAGTCAAGATGCAGTATTTGGCATGTGTACTGTAAGTCATTTTGACTTACAGTACACATGCCAAATACAAATGGCGTCATCCTATTTGGGTCACAGGAAGAGATGCATGATACTATCAACATGTTATTGATATTGGCCAATGGATCACTTCAAATTATTTACTGCATTGGCACAAATTTCCAACTGAGTACAGTTACGCTTTTCCCACAGTGCAAGGGAATGACGTCATCACACATTTCAAAATAAACATGTCTGCCTTCAGGACAGCCATGCAAGGAGCAAAAACACACAACACCAGGAGAGCTTCATCTTTTGGAGGTAGCACTAGTGTTGCGGTTACCTTCATTACAACCTCCATTCAAGAACAGTGACGGGGAAGTTGGGAGAGCAGCCAGAGCAGTGAAGAAGTTGGATAACTCCAGATCTTTGAAATCATCATGGAAATCAAAGAGGGGAAGGTAACCTATTTGGCAGTGGCTATGGATACGGAACCATAACCATAGAATTCTTGCTACAGATACAGCTCGAATCTGATTGGCCAGTTTGTTCTATTAATGCATATATAAAAAGCAGCAGGCTACAGGTACGGGAATCTGAGCATTTATTTGTTTCAAAATTTTCATTTACTGTATCTCTATTTACTACATTTTTAACATTACCCACTCCCAATTCTAAGGCTAGCCTCTGAATTTTAATTCTAAATTTCATATCAAGTAAAATGGTTTGGGAAAGGTGCTGAAAGCAGGATGCAAAGCAGCAACCTTCCGATCACAGGTCCACCGTAGTATCTAAGCCACAGCAGTAGCTGGCTTGGAGTTAATCTGAAAAGATTTTGTCGATTGTCAGCTCTTCCGTACCAATAGACATTTCATATAGAGATACAGCTACCGTATCCATAGCCACTGCCAACATGTTTCCTTGCCTTTCATGACTGAGGCCCAGGAGGAGCAGCCGGGGGACAGGTAGTGCCATATGCTAGCTGGTATGTTACTCACCTCGAGACATTCAAGCCAGGATAGTCAGGAGTTGAGGGTGGTCTGAAGGAGATCCAAGATGAGCTGATCAAAGGAAGCTAACTCACTCCTTATCTTGGCGACAAGCACGGAGGAAACCATACTTTCTGTTTAGTCCTTTTCGTGATAATATTCAGCAGTCTGTAATGACAGTTTGGCTCTTCTTCGCCTCAAAACTTTGAGCAAGTCTCTGCCAATAGCAGGCATGTAAATGAAAAATAAAAGGATCCTTGCTCCAGGCACCAAGATCATTAAAAGCAGCCCAGGTTTAAAATATTCATGATAAAAAGTAACACACAATATCAATAAAACCAGTAAAACCCGAGCTTCTACAAGTAGGGGTCTCTGCAGAATGCAGTGCTGCACCTAGAGACGTGATTGGCTGTAGGCCGTGTCTGTTCTCGGAAGAATACGTGCTCCGCGCTCCTTTTCAAGACCAGCCAATCACGTCTCCAGGTGCAGCACGGCGACCAGCCAGTCATGTCTCTAGGTGCAGCACCTGTGTTCTGCAGAGACCCCTTACTCAGCTTCTATGACGGTGGTTGTAGTTGTCTTATTTTCCTTATTGTGCCACAAGACCTGTATGTTATATAGTTATTTTACTGTGGAGTGCTGGGTAGTGACGCTCACCTCTGGTGACGTTACCGGGCCGTGCTATGGAAGGCAGAAGTCGGCCATCTTAGGCTCTCCTATCTCGCCTGGGGGTTGGCCGGTGCTGAATCTGTAAAAGTCGTTATCAGTGAGCTAAATAAAGCTGCGTTCCAAGTCACCTTGCCTCTTCTGTACAGCAGGTAATACCAGACATGACATTGGTGACGTCGGATTAAACCATGGAGGCGTGCATTGTTCCTATCCACCCTTTCCTCGAGGCACCCCGAGACCTGCTGGTGCCCTGGCCTAGGTGGTTCGAGGCCTTTCGGAACTATGTTGCCACGCTGGGTCTCGGAGAGCTCGACAAGCTGAGAGTCCAGGCACTGTTTGTTCACAATTTGGGCATAGAGGGCCAGCGAATCCTGGCAATGCTCGGTGCTGCTGACATGTATGAAGAGGTAGCAGGACTGCTAGCTAGCCATTTTGACACCCCAGATAATGTGACAGTCCAGAGGATCCGTTTTTGGCAGCGACGTCAACGGGTAGGAGAACCCGTCCGGCAGTTTATCGCCAACTAGAGGAAGCTGGTTAGCGAGTGCCGTTTTGGAGCTCTGGAAGAGGAAATGATCCCTGACCAGCTGGCGGAACATACTTGTAGCACCGCATTGCAAGCTAGGTTACTTACGGCACCAAGTGAGCTCACGTAGCCAGAGCTGTCAAGCTAGCGCTCCAAAATGAAGTCACGGACAAGCTAGCTCTACAACAAACCAGGCGCCAGTCACAGCAGCCACTAGAGCCTCTTGTCGCGGCAAATGCCACAGACGTGGACAGCGAAGATAGCTGGGACGGCGAGGAGATGGAAGCCAATGCCACTAGCTGGGGGATGGCCCCGGGAAAGTCACTTTGTATTTGTTGTGGGTCTAAGACACACCAGAAAAAGGCTAAGGATTACCCAGCAAAAGGAACACGCTGTAACATATGTGGTCGCTTGGACCATTTTGCCAGGATGTGCCATGAATTTAAACCGGAGAGCCCACGGGGGAAATCGTTCCACCTGCCCCAGACAACCACCCACATGATGTCCCCTGACATGAACGGGTACATGTTTTGCACGGTGAGGCTGGACGACGTGGAGGTGCCGCTGTTGACTGACACAGGAGCGGAGGGTTCACTGCTGAATTGGGCCATGGTGAAGAGGTTTTTTTTCCCACCACAGGGTTAGAGGCAACCCAGCGCCGTTATACGGTTATGGAGGTGGAAGGCTTGACACGGTTGGGACTTTAGAGCTGACTGTTCAGTACAAGCTCGACTTCACATGCAGGGGGTGATCACATCATGGGCTGTGATTTATTTTACGGGCTGGGTTTCACCATCAAAGATGACGCTGGGGAAGAGTGGTTGGGCTGCGGCCGGTGGAACCCTCTGATTCCAGTGACCGATGAAGACGTGGTGTGGGATGAGAACTACCGGACGCCATGGCAGTCAAGCGGGACCAATTTTGCTCAGGGCCAGTGCAGGAGGGTCTCAGTACTGGCACTCGGGAAATGGTCAAGGGGAGTACTGAGTGTGACGGCGAGGCACTTGCGCCGGCGAGTGGCACCGAAGGGTTAGACCCGGATGTCTCTTAAGTCTGGCCGCAATGGGATGGAGGGTCTGCGGCTACGATGGCACATGTGACACCAGCATTGGAAAAGGTCGGGACCAGACCGATGAGCACGAGGGATCGGCGGGCTCGGCAACAACACCTCAAGCCGAGCCGGACCCCGTTGAGGGTCCTGGATTGAGTCCGGGTGCAAGGTGAGGAGCACCCGCAGCGAAGATGGGCCAGACGACAACCCCAGGAGCATCGAGAGCGTCTGCACATAGTGACCAGACTGGACACAGCACACTTCAGGCTCTCTGATGATTTGGTGTGGCACGCAAACTGGCTTCGACGTGTCCGGGAGGAGGCCCCGGGAAACGTGGCTGGACATGGGACGAGGTCGATGGAGAGGAGGAGCAGCTTCACCGTCCGGAGGGCCAGCCATCACCACGAAGACCGGCTGTTTCCAGGAGCGCATTAGCTGAGAGGGTGCCCTGGGCCTCCATACCAGTTACTGGAACACTTAGGTTGTACATAGTATATATTGAAGTTCTTTTGTTGTTGTGTTGGTGTTATGCAAGGGATTACATTGGGGTTTTTTTGCTCTAGTTTGTCATGATTAATTATATTGACAGCCCACGTGCAGAATGCAACAACAGAAGAACACTCCAGACACAAGAAACATGTTTATGAGTTTTATTAAATCTCAAAAGGGAGCGAAGCACAGCTACAGAAAATGTCACTCGCCAGAGGAAGTGGCCTGTGAGGAAAGAGACGAGAGCTGTTAGAGAGGAATGGAGACTAGGATGTGGGAAAACTAAATTGCCACTTACGTGGGCCGAACAGGCGAACTAACAGGTACCCCCAGCAGGGAGAGACGAACCAGCAGGATGAAGTGGGTCGTGTGATGAAGAGGGGTGGAGTTGGTATTGTCTGACCGGGTGGAGAGTAGTTGCAGCTGAGTGTGGATGATGGGGCAGGTGAGCGCACACAGCCCCCGAAAAAACACCCGCAGAGGTGGCAGCAACCTGGAGAAGAAAAGAGAGAGGAACAGGTGAGTGTGAAAACTTCACCAGATACATATAACAATACTTGCTTCGCTTTCTATAGGCAGTATACCCAGACAAGCCAGCGCCGAGGCACTGAAGAGCAGATCCTTATAAGCACTGGCTGAGCAGAGGCAGCAGGTGCGTCTCATCATTTTTCGGATCGTCACTTGTGGTAACGTATCGTCACTTCCTGTTTTGCTGTCTGTCTGTGTGGTTTGCTCTCCTCACTCTCCTGAGCTTTGGGTTAGCCACTAGCTATGGCTACTAGCTCTCCTTCCTCTCCTCCTCTGGTGTGCTCTCTCTGTCAGATGTTTAGCTACACCTCTGCCTCTTTTAGTGATAACGGTAAATGTAATAAATGTTGTCTTTTTGAAGCACTTGAGGCGAGGTTGTCTGATTTGGAATCCCGGCTCCGCTGCATTGAAACACCGTCTGCGCCAGTTACTCTTGACGGACGCCCCTTAGCTGCAGCGGAGCTAGCTAGCATAGCTAACCCCGTTAGCGGTCCTCCAGCTCTCCTCAGCAGCGAGGAGACTGGGTGGGTGACGGTGAGAAGGAAGCCTAGTCGCAAAGCCCCGGTACACCTCCAACCTGTTCACATTTCTAATCGTTTTTCCCCGCTCAGCAACACACCCGCTGAGGAAAAAACTCTGATCATTGGCGACTCTGTAGTCAGAAACGTGAACCTAGAGACTCCAGCGGCCATAGTCAAATGCATTCCTGGGGCCAGAGCAGGCGACATCGAGTCAAATTTGAAAATGCTGGCTAAAAGTAACTGTAAATACTCCACAATTGTTATTCACGCTGGCATTAATGACATCCGTCTCCGGCAGTCGGAAGTCACGAAACTTAATGTAGAATCGGTGTGTGACTTTGCCAAAACAATGTCGGACTCTGTAGTATTCTCTGGGACCCTCCCCAATCTGACCAGTGAGGACATGTTTAGCCGCTTGTCATCCTTCAACCGCTGGCTGTCTGTGTGGTGTCCTGCAAACAACGTGGGCTACATTGACAATTGGAGCTCATTTTGGGGAAAACCTGGTCTTATGAGACGAGACAGCGTCCATCCCACTTTGGATGGTGCGTCTCATTTATCTAACAATCTGGCATCATTTTTATCCAAATTTCCAAAACATTGACTACTCAGAGTTGGGACCAGGAAGCAGAGTCGCAGTTTTACACACCTCTCTGCAACTCCTCTTCATCAGCCACCCCTCAACTTAGCCCCTGTCTTCCCCATCAGAGAATCACTGTCTGCTCTCTCCAAAGTAAATAAAAATATAATATATAAGCATCCCAAAGTGATTAAGCAAAAAATTGGTAAAATTCAAATTAAACATAAAGCCTCTAAACTGAATGATTTGGCCTCTATTCCTCCTCATAATTTAAAAATTAAATGTGGTTTATTAAATATTAGGTCTCTAACTCCCAAGTCTCTGTTAGTCCATGATCTGTTAATTGATCATCAGATTGATTTAATATCCCTTACAGAGACTTGGTTAGGGCAAGAGGATTATGTTGGTTTAAATGAATCAACTCCCTCTGGTTATTTAAACTGTCAAAATCCCAGAAGTTCTGGTCATGGAGGAGGAGTAGCAACAATTTAGCATTCCAAATTACTAGTTAATGTAAAGCAAAAAAACATGTTATAATTCCTTTGAGGGCCTGGTCCTCAGTATTGGGCACTTTAGCAATTTTAGGTTAAACCCAATTTTATTTGCCATAGTTTATCGTCCCCCATCAACCTGCTCAGAATTTTTATCCGAATTTGCTGATTTCTTAGCTGATTTAGTGCTGAAACCTGATAGAATAATTGTAGTAGGGGACTTTAATATACATGTGGATGTAGATAGTGACTGCCTTAATGTGGCATTTAATTCAATATTAGACTCGATGGGGTTTTCTCAGAAAGTAGGAAATTCTACTCATTATCTCCACCATACGTTGGACCTTGTTCTGACATATGGCATAGAAATAGAAAATCTTGTAGTGTCTCCTCATAACCCTGTACTGTCAGACCATTGTCTGTTAACCTTTGATTTTACTATTTCTGACTATTTGGCTCCTAAAGAAAAATATTATTACAGTAGATGCCTCTCAGATGATGCTGTTACCAAATTTATGCAGATTGTTTCCTCTATGCCATGTGTCAACACAACGAAAATAAGCTACAGACAGCTTGCTCCTTCTGTAATTGATAACATGGTGGATAGTGTTACAGCTTCTCTGCATCAGACTCTAGACTTGGTGGCCCCCTTAAAAAAGAAAAAGTCTAATCAGAGATTTCTAACTCCTTGGTTCAACACAAACTCGTAGCTTAAAACAGAAGACTCGTCAATTAGAAAGAAAATGGTGCTCCACTAATTTAGATGAAATCTATTTAGCTTGGAGAAATCATCTTTTAATTTATAAAAAATCTCTTAGAAAAGCTAGAACGAGTTATTATTCTGCATTAATAGAAGAGAACAAGAATAATCCCAGGTTTCTTTTCAGCACTGTAGCCAGGTTGACAAAGAGTAAGGACTCTGTCAATCCTAGCATTCCCTTAGAGCTTACTAGTCAGGACTTTATGAACTTTTTCAATCATAAAATTTCATCCATCAGAGATAAAATCAATCAGATTCTTCCCACAGTTAGCTTAAATACAGTAACTACTACAACTCCTTCAATTGATGTCTGTCTTGATGAGTTTACTCCAATCGACTTTTGTGAGTTAGACAAAATAGTTTCCTCATCCAAACCTTCAACTTGTCTTTTAGACCCTATTCCTACCAGGTTATTTAAAGAAGTCTTCCCACTTATTGGTAGCTTTATTCTTCATATAATCAATTCTTCATTAACTTTAGGCCATGTACCGCAGGCTTTTAAAACGGCTGTAATTAAACCCTTACTCAAAAAGCCAACGCTAGATCCAAGAGCTTTAGCTAACTATAGACCAATCTCTAATCTCCCTTTCATTTCAAAAATCTTAGAAAGAGTTGTTGCTACGCAATTATTTGACCACCTGCAGGGAAATGGTTTACTTGAAGAGTTTCAATCTGGGTTTAGAATCCATCGTAGTACTGAAACAGCCTTAGCGAAGGTCACTAATGACCTCCTCATCGCATCTGATAATGGACTGGTTTCTGTACTTGTCGTTTTAGACCTTAGTGCAGCTTTTGATACTATCGATCATAATATTCTACTTGATAGATTAGAACACTATGTTGGACTTAATGGAACTTCGTTGCAGTGGTTTAGATCTTATTTATCTGATAGGTTCCAGTTTGTTCATGTCAATAATGAGTTTTCTTTCAACTCAAAGCTTAGTCATGGAGTTCCACAGGGATCTGTGCTAGGCCCTACTCTTTTTAGTTTATATATGCTTCCGTTAGGCAACGTTATTAGAAAGCACTGTATACATTTTCATTGTTATGCAGATGACGCACAATTATACCTGTCAATGAAGCCAGATGATAGTAATCAATTAGCCAAGTTAGAAGCCTGTCTTAAGGAAATCAAAGCTTGGATGGCTTGTAATTTCCTGCTATTAAATTCAGATAAGACTGATGTCATTCTTGTTGGTCCAAAAAACCTTAGAAATACCTTTCCAAATCAAACTTTCAGTTTGGATGCGGTTACTCTTTCTCTTACTAGCTCTGTGAGGAACCTTGGAATTATTTTTGATCAAGATCTGTCCTTCAATTCACATATTAAATTTGTTTCTAAGACTGCCTTCTATCATTTGCGTAATATTGCCAAGATTAGGAGCATCTTGTCTCAGAGTGATGCTGAGAAACTGATCCACACTTTTGTTAGCTCAAGATTAGATTATTGTAATTCTTTATTATCAGGCTGTCCTAAAACATCTTTAAAAAGTCTTCAGTTGATCCAAAATGCTGCAGCAAGAGTTTTAAAAGGTACTAGAAAGAGAGATCATATCTCTCCGGTACTGGCCTCCCTTCATTGGCTTCCCATAGAGTTTAGAATTAAGTTTAAAATCCTTCTTCTTACTTACAAAGCTCTAAACAATCAGGCTCCTTTTTATTTAAAAGATCTGATACTACCGTATTATCCTAACAGAGCACTACGCTCCCAAAATGCAGGATTACTTGTAATACCTAGAATTTCCAAAAGTACAATGGGAGGCAGAGCTTTCAGTTATCAAGCTCCTCTCCTGTGGAACCAGCTGCCAATCTGGATTCGAGAGTCAGACTCGATCTCTGTTTTTAAGAACAGGGCTAAAACCTACCTTTTTGATATAGCCTACTATTAGGGAGGGATCATGTGTTTCTGAACCCTCCCTTAGTTATGCTGCTAATAGGTTTAGTCAGCCGGGGGACCTCCAATAATGCACTGGGCCTCACTCCTTTCTTCACTCTCAATGAAATATTTTTTTTTTGCTGGTCATTAACATCTGTTTGTTCTCTCCCATAGATAGAGTCCCCGTCGTGCTGTTTGCTCTCTACATGTCTGTTCTTTTCATCTTCTCTGTCCCCTCACCCCCCAGCCAGTCGCAGCAGATGACTGCCCCTCCCTGAGCCTGGTTCTGCTGGAGGTTTCTTCCTGTTAAAAGGGAGTTTTTCCTCTCCACCGTCGCCAAGTGCTTGCTCACAGGGGATCGCCTGATTGCTGGGGTCTTTCTGCAACTGTGGGGGTTCCCCCTACAGTTGAAAGTGCTATGAGATGACTGTTGTTGTGAAATGGCGCTATATAAATAAAGTTGAATTGAATTGAATCTCCCAGGTGTGTTGATTGCCTGAGGAGAAAACGGGAAGGAAGGGGTGCACGCTCACCAGAACATGACAGTCCCCCCCCCCCCCCCCCAAGGAACGCCTCCTGGCATTCCACTGGGTTTTTTGGGATGGGCTCGATAGTAGGTCCGGACCATCCCCTTGTCATGAAAATGGGACCTGGGGATCCATGATCGTTCCTCCGGGCCATAACCCTCCCAATGGACCAGGTACTGTAGGCTTCAACCCCGATGGGTGAGGTGGGGGGGCAAAGGGGGATCACAGAGACCGGCTTGATATGGGACACGTGGAAGGTCAGGTGCACTCGTAGGGTCCATGGGAGCTTCAACTGGACTGAGGAGTCACTGATGATCCGGGTAATGGGGTAGGGTCCCAAGAACCAGGGGGACAGCTTCCTCGAGTCTGTCTTCGGAGGGACCTGGTCCGCTGCCAGCCAAACTTGCTGCCCCACAGTGTGCTTGGGGTTGGGGACCCACTTGTGATCGGCCACCTGACGATTATGCTCAGCAGAGTGGGAGAGGACAGCACGGGTGAACCTCCAGATATGGTAAATGGTAAATGGTGTTCACTTGTATAGCGCTTTTCTTCTCATCTAAGATGACCAAAGCACTTTACAGATCCTGCTATCCACCCATTCACGCACACATTCACACACTGGTGGCGGCAGAGCTGCCATACACACAGGCGCTAACCTGGCCACCAGGAGCAACTGGGGGCTCAGTGTCTTGCTCAAGGACACTTCGACATGCGGACTGCAGACAGAGCGGGGATCGAACCCATAACCCTCTGATCAGTAGTCGCTCACACTACACCTGCGCCACAGCCACCCCATATGGCGGCAGCGGAGAGCATGGGCCCCCATGGATGGCACCGCAACCTCCCTCTCGGCCATCGGTAAGAGAGGGGGGATGTAGTCCATTGAAGCTTCAAAGGGGGTGAGCCCTGTGGCGGTGGAAACGGCAGAATTATGGGCGTACTCCACCCAAGTCAGATGCGTGCTCCAGGTAGATGGATTCTCGGCTGCTACACACCTGAGAGTGTCCTCCAAGGACTAATTGGTGCGCTCAGCCTGACAGAAGGACTTCCAAACCTGCAACGTGAACTGGGGACCCCGGTCGGACACAATGTCGAGAGGAATGCCATGCAGACGGATGACTTGAGCGATGAGGAGCTCGGCAGTCTCTGAAGTGGAGGGGAGTTTGGGCAGGGCAACCAGGTGAATAGCTTTGGAGAAGCGGTCGGCAATAGTGAGAATGACCAACTTCCCGTGGAAGAGGGGCAGATCAGTCACAAAATCGAGGGCAATGTTGGACCAAGGGCGACCAGAAATGGGTAGAGGATGCAGGAGACCAACAAGGGAGGGGGGTCCGACTTGCCCTGAGTGCAGGTTTGGCAGGCTTTGACATATTCTTGCACATCCCGCCGCAGGGCAGGCCACCAGAACACCCGCCGAACTAGATTGGTTGTGCAAGAGATCCCAGGGTGGCAGGTGAAGCAGCTGGTGTGAGCCCAGTGGATAACTTCATTGCGAAGGGCGGCAGGAACAAACAGCCGATTGCGGGGGCATCCCACTGGTTCGGGCTCCCGGGAACGGGCCTGTCGGACCCTCTGCTCAATGTTCCAAGTAAGGGCTCCAAGAACACAGGAGCTAAGAACAATAAACTGGGGATGGGACGGGGGGGCTACCTGCTCAGAGTCAAACTGGTGGGAGAGCGCATCCAGTTTGGTGTTCCAAGAACTAGGACGGTAAGTAATGGTGAAATTGAATCTTTGGAAAAATAAGGCCCAGCGGGCCTGCCTATTGTTAAGTCGGCAGGCCGACCGTGAGTATTCTAAATTTCTTGTGGTTGGTCCACACGACTATGGGATGAGTAGCCCCTTCTAACCAGTGTCTCCATTCCTCCAGTGCCAATTTAATAGCTAAGCGCTCTCTATCCCCTACGTTGTAATTCCTCTCAGCTGGCGTGAACTGCCAAGAGAAAAATGGGCACGGGCAGAGCTTCTGGTCGAAGGATGAACGCTGTGAAAGGATGGCACCCACCCCCGAATCAGAAGCATCCACCTCGAGGGTAAATTGAAGCTGAGGGTCGACCTGTGCCAAGATGGGTGTTTCAGAGAACAGGCTTTTTAATTTCACAAAAGCCCGTTCAGCTGCCTCGGACCAACGAAATGGTACCTTAATGGAGGTCAGCTGCGTAAGAGGCTGTGCTATCCCACTATAGTTCGGAATGAACCTGTGATAAAAATTTGCAAACCCTAGGAAGCATTGAAGCTCCCTACGGGAGGGGTGTTAACCAATCAAGCACAGCCTTCACCTTGGCCAGATTAGCAATCAGCTCCCCTTCAGACACTATGAAGCCCAAGAAGGAGGTGGAATTGGTGGAGAACTCACACTTCTCGGCTTTAACATACAGTTGGTTCTCCAAGAGCTGCTGTAACACGGCCCTAACATGGACCTCATGTTCCTCTGGCGAGCAGGAAAAAATTAAAATGTCATCCGGATACACAAAAACAAACTGGTTAACCATATTGCAAAGGACATCGTTAATGAGCCGCTGGAAGACAGCGGGGGCATTAGTGAGCCCAAACGGCATGACCAGATACTCAAATTGCCCCAAGTGAGTTTTAAATGCCGTCTTCCACTCATCTCCTTCACAAATACAGATTAAATGGTATGCGTTCCAGAGATCTAATTTAGTAAATACCTGTGCGTGCTGAAGGAGCTCAAACTCGGAATCAATCAGAGGCACAGGATATTTATCTTTTACAGTGATCGCATTTAACTCATGGTAGTCAATGGATGGGCGCAACGACCGATCTTTCTTTCCAACAAAAAAACCCCTGCTCCGAGTGGAGCCGAAGATGGCCGAATAAGGCCGGCGTTCAGAGAGTCTTTAATGTATCTCTCCATTGCCTCCCTCTCCGGGCCGGAATAGAGCCAGCTGGATGGCAGCCAAGCTCCCAGGAGAAGCTCCACAGTACAGTCATAAGGACGATGAGGCGGAAGCGACAGCAGAAGCGGAAGCGACAGCACTCAAGACTTGCTGAAGACCTCCCCCAGGTTGTGATAGACCTTGGGGACAAGGCTGAAGTCCAGCGGCTCGGCCGGAGGGGAGGAAATAGAGAGTGATGGCGAGCACTCGGCCAAACTCAAACAAGAAGCCAAACAGTGTGGACTCCAGGAGGAGATGGAGTTATTAGTCCAATTGATTATAGGATTATGCCTCCGGAGCCACGGGTAACCAAGGACCATCGAGGAGGATGAATTTGGAAAAATTAAGAACGAAAGTTCCTCCCGATAGTTCCCAGAAAGAAGGACCACAACAGGTGCAATGCGTTCAGTGACTACAGCGATCCTTTGGCCAGATAAAGTGGTGATATTCTGGGATGTGGACAATTTGTGGGTGGGAATACCCATATCCCAAACAAGCTGGGAAGAGATGAATTTTCCCTCTGCCCCTGAATCTACTAATACCATAGCTCTCCTCTCGACCCCCGGTAATTGGACGAGGGCAGGAATAGAGAAATTACCAGGGGGATTAAGTTCGGTCCCGCCCGCCAGACCCCCCACGGTTACTGACGGGCCGCATCTTTTGGTGCCAGGGGGCAGTCATTCACTCTGTGTTCCATAGAACCACAGTACATGCATGCGCCAATTCTTCTCCTCCGCCACCGTACGTCGTCGATCAACCGGAACCAACTGAGCTCCATCAGCTCAGGAGAAGGACTAGCACCCCCTGTGTCAGTAGGCGTGGTGGGCACCTGCACGGTGGACTGGCAAAAGGAGAACTGTTGCTCCCTTGCACGCCCGCAGTACCGATTATCTAAACTGACAACCTGATCAATAAATAAGGCCGTCCAGAGAGTCAGGAACTGCATGAACCGCCAGGTCTACACAGAGGCGAGCGTTTAAACCGTGGAGGAATGCGCTGCGTAGAGCAACCTCGTTCCACCCCGAGTCCGCCGCTTCGACCAGAAACTCCACTGAGTACTCAGCCACTACCAAGTGCCCTGGCGGAGAGACAAGAGACGGCTCATGACATTCCCCTGGCTCTCCGTAAGGTCAAACACATGGGTTGAACTCTACCACAAATCTTTCAAATGTGTACCCAGCCCCCTCCAGGCTGTCAAGAATGGACCGAGCTCAGCTCAGGTCCCGGTCTCTTAGCAAGAGGGTCAAAAAATGAATTTTTGCGGTATCATCCGGGTACTCCCCTCCTACCTGCCCCAGATAAGATAAGATAAGATAAGATAAGATAAGATAAGATAAACCTTTATTAGTCCCACAATGGGGAAATTCCAGGATAGCAACAGCACAGGGATATCTACACTCAGAGCAATAATTTAGAAGATAAGAAAATAAGAGCAGTGAGTATACATATGTACACATAAATATATAAATATATATACACACAGTGTGGAGCATTGTAGCTAGATGGAATAAACAGCATAACCGTCTATTTAGTTACCCTACATGGTATGAATATGTACCCATACATATTGTCACCCTCCATAGCGACTGATATTGTCCTAGTTGTATACTGGAGGGGACCATTTGTGTAAGTCTGTTGCGTCTTTTGCATTCAATACTATTAGGTCGTCACGTTTTTTTGCTATCTCTCCAAGCAGCCGTTATACAGTCTGACAGCCGTAGGTAGGAAGGACCTGCAAAACCTCTCGGTCGCGCACCTAGGATGATGTAGTCTACTGCTAAATGAGCTCCTCAGTGCGTTCAGTATGTCCTGCATAGGATGGGACTCGAACTCCAGCAGAGATGACAGTTTAGCCACCATCCTTCTCTCCCCTATCTCTTCCACTGGGTCAAGGCGTTGCCCCAGGACAGAGCTAGCTTTCTTGATTAGTTTGTTCAGTCTCTTCCTATCGGCGGCTTCCTATCGGCTGCCGTTGCTGGAGCAACGTTATGTTAATCTAGGCAATAATAATAGGCATAATAGGCAACATTATGCTAATCTCTCTGAAGACACTCTCGTAGCGGGAGATAGCCGCTAGCTCATCAGTCTTATTGAGTAGCGATCGTACATTCCGCATAATAACGGATGGAAGGACGGGCCTGTACCTTATATTTCTCGCCCGCCGTCTTGCTCCAGCACGGCATCCACGTTGTTTCTGTCTTATTTCACCCGGTATGTCGAAGTCTTGCGCTAGCATCTTGGTCCGGTTAAGTGTTAACAGCTGGTCTCTGCTGTAACGTATCCTGCTAAAAACAGTGGCTTCGTCTGCCAGCTCAAGAGACATTTGGGCGATCCGTGTCCGTCCGTGATGGATAAGGTGTCGCCGGATCAGAAAGATTAGCAAGAGAAGCCAGATAGTAAATAGAAATAGGAAGAAATTGATCCGCTGTTGCAAAAAGGCAGCCTACTCGTGTGGCGCCGGAAGTAGAGATAAAGCCGTACCTGACTTAAAAACTCCTTGCCTTTCCCCACCTCCCCTGTGTACGGGGCAGGTGTGGGAATGGAGGTAGTACGGCAAACAGTTGTATGAACAATAGGAGCAGGCGTAGCGGGAGGGCCCGGAGGAGCTACGTTGACCAAATGTTCGGTGACTGCACCCAGCTGCTGTGTAATAGTTTGCAGCTGCTGTGTGAGTACGGCCACCTGTCTCTCGGTTGCATGTAAGTGCTCTAGAGCGGAATGTTCTGATGCTGCCACACTCACTGAGCCGGTGTTATGGCTGGCTCGTTCTGCCATGATTAATTATATTGACAGCCCATGTGCAGAATGCAACAACAGAAGAGTTATATTGAACCAACAAACTATATTGCATCTTTTCCTCTTCAGTCAAAGATTATTTTAATTACTCCTTACTTAACTGTTAGCCTAAAGGCAAGTTTTTAAGTTGATAACTCATAAAAATTATGTTGCACCAACTAGCTTTACCATATTATTTGAAAGTAATTTTATACATTGTCTCGTTAATTACTATAATAATGTATATCTTTTTTTTTAAGCAGCAACTGTGGTGTATGGAAAAGGGGCATATCCGGAGTGGAACGCAGCCTGCGGCTGACATCACCACACCAGTATAAATTGGGCCATCCACCATCTCACTGCATGTGGTTGTAGAAGCAATATGCAGGTTACAGCTAGAGTGCAGGTGTGCATGTACAGAGACGACTGAGTGTACACATGCTTGCTACTAAGTCTGTTTGTAATAAAGTTCAGTTTGAGCACAGCATTCTTGTCCATCTTCATTCCAGGTTTGAAGACATAACATTTGGCGATGAGAATTTCAAACCATGGAGGCGTGCATGAGGCCACCACGACCATTTCTGGAAAAGCCCGATGAGCCGCTAGTCCCGTGGGTGTGGGTGAAGTGCGGTGGCTGCTAGCTAGCCACCGCACTTCACCCCGCAACGACTACAATGTGTCTGTTGGGCTGTTAGCCATACACTTCAACATCTCAGAGTATGTAATGGCCCGGAGTTCCGTGTTCTACCAGTGCCGACAGCGAGAGGATGAGCTGTTTATACAGTACATGGACGCTCTTCGCTGTTTGGCTAGCATGTGCGAGTTCGGGCATGTGGAGGACAGATTAATAATGCTGTAGTTGAAGTGGTTCATGGCAAGTTCGGAGATGCGGGCCATACTGGAGGATGAGCCAGACAACCAGACAGTGGCAGACATGGTGAGGGTGCTGCAGGAGAACCTGCCGCTGGCAGCGTGCTTCTTACCAATGTCGAAGACACTGGAATTGGCGTTTCAGCTAGAAGTGACAGCCCAGGTGGTGCTGCGACTGGCGGGATAACAGAGCACCATAGAACTAATCCGTGACATGCTAGCCGAAAAGCATGGCACAGAGAGTGGATACAGCACAGACAGTGAAAATGACATGGTGAGAGACCAGCAACCAGACTCGCCTACATTCCTTGCCCGGCCGGAGCTGGAACCGCAGGAGAGGGAGCCCGTGTCTAGCGGGAACGACACCAATGAGAGAATTCAGGACGACACCGACGCTAAACCAACTACCCAGTGCACACAGGAGGAGAGCTGCCCAGGAGGGGGGGGGGGGGCAGCGGCCGGACTCGCCTCAGATCCTTACCCAGCCGGAGGCCGCTGTGGATTCACAGGAGAGGGAGCCCATGCACGCAGTTAACCTTGAGGCGCAACAACAACAGGACACAGACACTGTTCACGACGTGGCACAACAGAGCACATCAGGTGAGGGAGAGGAGGAACTAGACTGCTTCCATACCCACGCTCAACATCAGTCTACGGAGGTTACAACCGAGCCGATGGGTGAAGAGTCCGCTACAATGAATGACATGGGAGACACCGGACACCTTCCATACCCACGACCAGCTTCAGACTACGGAAACCACGACGGTGAAGTCGGGTGGAGGGTCCACAACAAACACGGTAACACCAGAACCATTATGGCATGAGAGAGATCCTAAACCGGACGAGCATGCGGCGCCACCAGGATCACAACAACACATGAAACCAAGCAAGGTGCCACTCCAAGTTATGGACTGGGTTCGGGTTCGCACCAGCGAGAGACTGAGACGGCGCCTGACCGGGCCACAGCTGACAAGACAATGGCCGTTGCTGAGGATCGTGGCGAAACTGGGATCGGCATGCTTTCGACTTACAGACAGTTCGGTTCGGCATGCAATCCAACTATGGCGTGTCCAGGTGGTGGACACACCATGGTGGTGATGGTGTTTTTTTTTTTTTCAAATGTAGGCCAAGGTGTTCAAAAAAACTCTCTCTCTCTGGATATTGCACTAGTGCTGCGACACTGGCAAATGAAAGAGACATTCTGCATATCTGACACTTTCCTGAGCTTCATGAGAATGCTTTCTTAACATGTGATCTAAGGCTATCCCACATTTTGAAGGAACAAAAACAGTCTTGGTGAATTCATGGCAGACGTTCCCCACCATGACCATGGTGTAACCTGCAGCACTGTTTGTGTAGAGGATTCAAATTTACAGTTTGCACTTACAAACATTTTTAAAACAATATTGACAAACTTAACAAAACATTAATCTGATTAGATTGATGTTGGTTACCCAGCCACAGGGTTACTCTGCCATGGTCTGAGCGCTGATTCTGCCCGCGCTCGGGTTGTCCAGCATTTTCTCCATTTCATCCCATTTTGGGCCGTGTTATTATGGCCTTCTAGGGCTTTTGTTGTGACAGCCTCACGGCGGGACTTCTGGCTGTCAGAGCCGAGCCGTGCCATGACAGCTGAATTACATTCCTTGATTACATTCTCCTTTCTGATTAGTCAGATTGCATTATTTAAGGGAGCAGCTGGGGTTTACTCCTCGCTGCGACCTCGCACAATGTTGGACCCCCACAACGTTTGGCTGGAGTCCCTAACCCTGACTCCAGTCTCCCTTTTGAGTCATCATTTCCCAGTAAGTGTTTCCTCATAGTCTGTGATCGAGTATCTAACTGTATGTTCATGTTTTTTGCCTCACGTGGCTGTTCATTTTGTCATTTGTACCTTTTGTTAATAAATATGCAAACTCATCGGCTGGCCTATAGCGTCTCATTGATGTCCTGCGAAGGCCATCCCTGACATACTCCCTGTTCTGGTCCCAAGCCCAGATAAATAGGGCAGGGTTGCGTCAGGAAGGGCATCTCACCAAATCGACATGCGGATCATTGCAATATCAGGTGATGAGACGCTGTGGGAGCCCCAAAAGGGAAAAGCCAAAAGAAGAAGAACCTGATTAGATTTATAGTATTTATGTAATAACTCTCTCTCTCCTAAGCCACATCGTCCCGCACACCTGCAGGGTTGGCTGCCCTCGTTTTGGTCTTCCAGAGCTGTCTGTTCATGGCTTTCTCTGGTGTCACTTGGAAGTGGTCCATATCTTTCCTAAAATTATCCATCCACCTCTTCTTTGGTCTTTCTCTCAGCCTTCTTCCTTCAATTCTGATGTTCATCACACTCTTCACTGGGTTTCCATCATCCATCCTCATCACATGGCCACACCATCTCATCCTGATCTTTCTCACCTGCTCATTAATGTCGTTTACACCTAGTTCTTTCCTGACACTTTCACTTCTTTCTTTATCTTTCAGTGTTACTCCCTTAACCCTTTAACTGCCCAGATTAAATGGACGGGTCGCGCACCCCCAGTGGCACAGTGCAGCAACTGCACATGTCAACTTATTGACTGAGTTATGTAATTTATATAGCTGCCACAACATTATGCAAATTAGATGTGTAAAGTTATTCCTATCTGAAACTTTGGATTATATTCTACATCTTTCTAATTGACAGTAAGCCATTATCTTTCAAGTTATAGCCTTGGAAATCTGAACTATTTTATTGACAAATTTTTTACCACTCTTGACCACTAGGGGGGGCCTTGAGTTGCCTTGCATTGCTCCAGGCGCCACATGGCACCTAGGGCAGTTGAAGGGTTAATTCTCCTTAACATCCTCATCTCTGTTGCTTCCAATATCCTTTCTTCCTTTTTCCTGTTGTCCATGACCCTGCGCTATACAGAAGGGTTGGTCGTATGATGTCTTATAGTTTTATGTTCAACTTCCTTGGCATTTTCTTGCCTGTAATAACCCCTGACAGTTCTCTCCATTTCACCCATGCTGTAGTCACTCTTGCCTTTACAGCTGCTTCAGATCCATCTTTTTCATCGTCACTCCCAAATACTTGAACTTGTCCACCTGCTTCAGACTGACTTTATTCCTGTCTTTGATGTCTGCTCTTGTCTCTCTTCTACTAGTGACCACTACCTCTGTCTTGTCAGTGTTAACCTTCAAACCTTTGGATTCCATTCCATTTTGCCAGCTCAACCACTTTCTTTGCGTCTCTTCCTCGCTCGCTGCCATCAAGGCTAGGTCATCTGAGAACAGCAATTCCCACGGCAGCCCTCCTCTAAGCTCATCAGTGATACCATCCAGCACAACAGTAAACAGGAATGGACTCAATCCTGAGCCTTTTGTAGACCAACTTTAATAACAAACTTGTCTGTGCTTCCATACTTGGTCCTCACTGTTGTTCGTGCGTCATGATATGTAGCTGTTACTAATCTAACCAGTTTCTCTGGAATGTTCCGTTTTCGTAGACTCCAATATATCAAGTCTCTTGGGATGCAATCATATGCCTTCTTCAGGTCCACCAAGGTTAAATACAGGTCTCTATTCACCTCTAGATGTTTCTCCTGCATTTGTTTAATGAACACAGCATCAGTTGTTCCCCTTTCTGGGCTAAAGCCAAATTACATAATTGTCGATAGCTGTGAGTGTACGCAGTCCCTTCTCTATGATCTTTTCCAAAGTCTTCATGCCATGTTCCAGTAGCTTGATCCCTCTGAAATTTCCACACTCCATGGGATCACCCTTCTCTTTGTAAATGGTCATGATCAAACTTAACTCCCACTCCTTTGGCATTTTTCTGTACTCCAAATCTTCTGTAAAAGGCTATGCATCATTTCTTCTCCCTCTTTACCAAGGTGCTTCAGTAGGTCCACAGGTAGGCCTGAGCATCCAGCCGCTCTACCACTATTCATGTTCTTCTCTTCAAAGAATTTCTAACCTCTACAAGTGATATATCTTGCAATGGACCTTCTGTTGGTGGGTACTCTTCCAGTGGCTCTCTATCATTTTCTACATTAAGAAGATGGCTGAAATATTCACTCCATCTTGTAATGCGGTGACCCTCGCAGATTCAATTCAATTCAATTCAACTTTATTTATATAGCACCATTTCACAACAACAGTCATCTCATAGCACTATCAACTGTAGGGGGAACCCCCACAGTTGCAGAAAGACCCCAGCAATCAGGCGATCCCCTGTGAACAAGCACTTGGCGATGGTGGAGAGGAAAAACTCCCTTTTATCAGGAAGAAACCTCCAGCAGAACCAGGCTCAGGGAGGGGCAGTCATCTGCTGCGACTGGCTGGGGGGTGAGGGTGAGGACAGATCACCATAAGACGCCAAGAGTCCACCGGTGAGTTTTGCAATGATGGTAATTTATTAATAACACAAGACAAGACACGAGGCTATGAGCCGCTAAGGAGAAAAACACACACTAAGCGATACAAGGGCTCGTAGGGCTAACCCCAGCCACTACGAGCTAAATTATGACAAGACCAAAAGAACACGAACCTGACATGAAGGTCTAATGAGGCTTCACGAGGATTGTTTGATGTCTGACGATACTCCTGCGATCTAATTGCTGTCAGTGCCCGCCTTATAAAGGCGAACACTGACGAGCAGTAATGACAGACAGCTGACCAACCTTGACAGGCGGAAGCCCCACCGAGCGCTTTCACAATAAGAGCCCGGAGAGGCCAGAATACAACCCACAGCTGTCAAGGCCGGCAGCGAGCTGTACGTAGCCCGAGCGCGGACAGAACCCAGTGCTCGGGTCGTAACAGTATCCTCCCTCCAAGGGCGGGCTCAGAATGCCCACGGACCACCCTGCCCACCCCCCAGGGTGGGTGGCTGAGGGTAGGTGCCGAGGGAGAGAGACCAAACCCAGAAACAATCAAAACCCGGCAAGAACAACTAAATACAGGGCAATGACAAAATACCGAATATTCAAATCAAATAAAATACACATGGAGGAAAAATAAGGCAACAGTAGGACATAACACAAATTGCCAAGGATCCCCAAATAACAGCTACAGAAAACACAGGACAGCATGAGAAAATTAAATCTTGGCCCACATGTTACACAAGAAAATGACTCCCCACCTGTGTGAATTCTCATGAGAGTTTTCAAAAAACCAAATACAGAAAAACAGAGCAATTACTGGTTCATACCTAACTACACACAAAACAAACTAGGGCAACTGCAAGACATAACAAATACCCGCAGACACCCAAATGGCCATAACACGAAGCACACAGGATAGCAAGGGGAAAAAAAACCCCAGAACAATCACTGGGAGAGATCACCACCAGAAAACGACCACTACCCCCCGGACAGTTTATGCCGACCGGCGGAGACCAGGCGCCATAGGAACAGTTCAGGTGGTCTCCCCGCGTCCAACGGCCAGCGGGCGGTCATAGGAGGCGGAACATAACCAGGCGGCTCACCACAGTCCAACGCCCAGCACGTCCGCTCCTCTGGTGGCCGAACCAGGTCGCCCAACGAAACACACAACACATCGGGTGGCCGACCCGGGGCGCCGAACGGGCGAAGTAGTTCCTCAGGCAGCCGACCTGTGTCCCTCAGCCACCAGTCCCGGGGAAAAACAGCCCGCGGCGGCCTCCCTGGCGAGGACAAAACTCGGGAGAGCCGGGGCGAGCGAACAGGAACCCCCACAGCCCCCGGCGATGATGCGCAGGGGCGGTGACTCAGTAGAGGGGAAAGAAGGCAAGGATGAGCCCCTAATCCGTCCGACGGCGAAAGGTCTGCAGCTCCTCCCCCATCCACGGACCACACCAGCACTGCACCTCCGCTGGACCCCGATTGGGTCCCAGCTGCACCCACGTCGGGCCCCAATTGGGCCAGAACCGCACCTGCGGTGGACCCCGATTGAGCCTTTGGCACACCCACGTCGGACCCCCATTGGACCAGAACCGCACCTGTGGTGGACCCCGATTGGGCCTCTGGTGCACCCACATCGGACCCCGATTGGGCCACAGCAACCTCCAACGATGGACCCCGACTGGGCTGTGCAGCTCCGCTGACGATCTCCACCCCTGAACCTGGGACCTCCAACCCAGTGACTCCAACTGGTTCCATGCCGGCGACACTGCAACGAGGCTCACAAACAAGAAGAAAACCGGGATCAGAATCACCGGTAGCAACAGAACCCAGCGAGACGAGCTCGGGCGCAGCAGGCGGCTGCTCCTCACTCGCCTCCCCGAGAGGCAGGCAAAAATGCTCCAAAACAGGGGACAGAGACACAAGAGGGAGCACTTGCCTGCACTCGGGTTCTGTTGCCACCCAGGACTTCGACGATCCAGGTTCAGGGCGGCGACTCTCGTCAGCAGGCTCCAACTCAGCTGCGTCGTGCTCCGCAGCTGGCAAGATGTTGTCTGCAGCCTGAGGTTCCTCCGACGCTGCTGTCCACGCCGATGACCCGTATGGCGTGGGGGCAGAGGACACTCGACCCACTGGCTCGGACCGCTCCGGCGAGGAGACCCAGGGACGCTTCATTTTCAGCTCAGGCTCCGGGCCGCAATCCGCTCTTCTCCTCCGTCCATGACGTGGCTGCAGGGCCGGATCCAGGCTTTCCAGCACTGCAGGCCCCCTCTTCATCCGACGACGTTGGCCTGGCGTCGCGGACCGCTCAACAGGGGGGACACAGAGGCAGCAGGTTTAGGAATAATAGTTACAGCAGGTGGCGGAAGCTCGGGGGGCTGCGGACCCCGAACTCCGGCCCCAGGAGTCAGACAAGGCAGATCATAAACATGATGGAAAGAAACAATTTGCACTTGCCTGTCTCCTGGAGAGAAGGTGGTGCCTGCTGCAGCAGGTGGAGTTCTCCTTTCATCCCTCCGGGAGAAAACGGCAGGCTCCACGGGGCCACGAGGAGGAGCCGCTCGAGGGGGTTTGCTGACCGGCCTCGCCAAAGCACGACTCACAGCATTCCCAGCCGCGGGGGGTGACGTCACCGAGGAGGACATGGCAGTCGGGGCGACGCGGGCATGAGGAGCTGACAGCGCAGCTGGAACAGATGGCCTGTGGGCGGCGGCTGTGGGGATTCCCTTCTGTCGTGACGTATATGATGCGGCCAACAGGGAGGCTGGGTCCCTCCGACGACCCGGAGCTGGATCCGGACGGGATTCTCGTTGGGGCTTGGTAGGAGCACGGCTATGGGGCCTACTGGCCGATGGAGTGGCGAAGGGCCCAGGAACACATGACGCTGGGACTGGGCGGGCGGCAGGCACTGGAATCTGATCCACAGGTCCCCTGCCGGGCTTTCCCTCCAGCCGACGAATCTCCACTCTTGCCAGGGACGCTGTCCTCGCGGGAGGTGGAGTGGTTCCCAGGAGCGCCTTCTCCCTCGATGTGCGTTGTGCAAAAATCCACGCTAACCTCTTTTCTCCTTCCGGCATATAGGTTAGATGGTAACGGTGCACAGCCCGCTGTGCAAGGCATAGGTAATGATCGGCCACTTCAGTGGGCATGAGACGGGCGGCTTCCGCCAGATAGCCGTCAATCTCCTCCAGCCACTCCAGGCAATAATCACACTCGCTGGCGGGCATCTCCCTACCAAGTCCAACTACAGGAAAAAACTCCACACAATGGCAAAACTCACGGAAGAAAGGCGTCTCAGTGTGGCGTCTCCATTTAGACGTCCTGGCAGGAGTATACTGTCATGCGGTGACCCTCGCGGATCACCATAAGACGCCAAGAGTCCACCAGTGAGTTTTGTAATGATGGTAATTTATTAATAACACAAGACAAGACACGAGGCTATAAGCCACTAAGGGCAAAAACACACACTAAGCGATACAAGGGCTCATAGGGCTAACCCCAGCCACTACGAGCTAAACTATGACAAGACCAAAAGAACACGAACCTGACATGAAGGTCTAATGAGGCCTCACGAGGATTGTTTGATGTCTGATGATACTCCTGCGATCTAACTGCTGTCAGTGCCCGCCTTATAAAGGCGAACACTAACGAGCAGTAATGACAGACAGCTGACCAACCTTGACAGGCGGAAGCCCCACCGAGCGCCTTCACAATAAGAGGCTGGAGAGGCCAGAATACAACCCACAGCTGTCAAGGCTGGCAGCGAGCTTTGTGTAGCCCGAGCGCGGACAGAACCCAGCGCTCGGGTCGTAACACATCTATCTTTTATCTTCTGTTTATCTGTCAGCAGCACTCCATTCTGGTCTTTGGTTACATTTATTGCTCTGACATCTTGTCTTAGCTATGCTTGTTGTTTTGCCACCTTATACATCATCCTCTCACCTTCTTTTGTTTCCATATTGTCATACCATTCTGCCCATGCTTCCTTTTTGGCTTTAGCCACTGCTTTTCTTCTTCACTTCTTTATAGGCCTTTCTCTGGTCTTCTCCCCCTCCTCTTTGCCAAACTTTGAATGTTTCCTTCTTTTTCTTGATCTTATTCTGCACATCTTCATTTCACCTCCAAGTTTCTTTCTCTTGATGCTTCCCTCCTTTGATAGTGCCACATACTGTACCTCTATTGCTGTTTCTAGCACTGCTGTCTTCATTGCCTTTCAGTTTTCCTCTATTGTAGATCTATTTGTATTATATTTTTCTTTGACTGTGCTCTTTATATTCTGCATCCTTCTGTCCATCCAACTTCTAGATCTTAATCTTCTTCTTTGTGTTCTTCTTATAGCATTTCTCTCTTCTGATGTTCAACACTGCACACAATAATCTGTGTTGTCTATACTTCTCCTGGAATTACTTTACAGTTCTCATTTTTCAGGTCTCCTCTTTTTATCATGATATAATCAATTTGTGTTGCATGGCCTCCACTTTTATATGTAATAAGGTGCTCATCTGGTTTTTCATAGAAAGTGTTTACTATAGTCATGTTTACACTCTCAGTAAACTCAAGAATCCTTTCCCCTTCTCCTTTTCTCTGACCATATCCTTTACCACCATGCGCTTGATGGAATCCACATGCTTCTCTACCAGCATGTCCATTTAAATCTGCACCCACTGTCACTTTTTCTTTCTGCCCAACACTGAGGACCAGGTCTTCACACTCTTCCATGAACTTTTCTTTTCCCTTTCTCCAGTTTGCGGAGCATATCCTGAAATGATGTTATACACTTCTCTTGATATTACCAATCTCATCTTGATCAGTCTGTCAAATGGGCGTGCCACCTCAGTGACTCACTCTTTATACTTAGGACTAGGCATGATTCCCACTTTTGTTTCCTTCTCCACTGTAATACATTTTAAACCCCTCTCCTAACTTCCTTGCACTCTCATCTCCCCACTTTGTCTCTTGCACACACAGGATGTTGATGTTTCTTCTCCTGCATGTTTTCACCAGCTCGCGTCCTTTCCCCGTCATGGAACCCACATTCCAGCTTCCAACCCTGATTTTCACTAGCCTTTTTTTTAGCTGCGGCTTCTTTAGTCATGGCTGTGGTTGTCGTGGTACCCCTTGCCCACTTTTCATGCCAACCGGGGGTTGCTGGCACACATTGCTTCCAGGCAACGCCCTAACATTGGCTCTCACAAAGACCTTAGATTCAGGCATATCATGACTGTGACAAGAATTTTCTGGCCAGATGTCCTTCCTCACACCAACCACAGTTTCAGCAGTGGGCCTAGCCTTTGGCCAACCAAAACCCCTCGCAAGGCAGCGAGTTCCCAACCCCGCTAACCCAGGGGCCTGCTTGGTTTTATGGCGCCGACCAACCCACCAGTCACAGTGTAGGTTCATTGCTCTCTGTGTGCATTTTATAGGCGCTAGCTGGGATTACGCAAATGCCACACACAATCTCCTTATGGGGGTTGTGTGGAGAGTGTGGGAAATGAGGAGGCCAGTTTACAAGCAGACGAAATTTATTAACACTCTCAACATTCATACACAGAAAAGCAATGAATCAGCCAAACCAGGGTTCTCCTTATAAGTTCCACAGATCATCTCACATCTGCATGACATTTCACATCACACTGCATGATATCCAGCTCCACAATACATTTGCCTTCAACCCCCAGCTCCCTCTTCCTGCCAACTCCCCAGGACGTCCTTGCCTATTATTCTCTTATGTTTAATCACTGCCTCCTGACTGAGACGCTGTCTGCAGATTCCCCCAATTCCCACCGGGAATGCATTGAGGATCATGTTCTTTGACTTCTCCAGTGCTTTCAACACCATCCAACCAATGATCCTGAAGGACAAGCTGCTGTGCGCAGGGGTGGACCAGCACCTGTCATCATGGATCCTGGACTACCTCACTAACCGGCCACAGTTTGTGAGAACCCGGGACTGTGTGTCCGACACGATCATCGGTAGCACGGGGACCCCCAGGGAACGGTTTTGGCTCCCTTCCTGTTCACCCTTTATACTGCAGACTTCTCACACAACACAACACACTGCCATCTACAGAAGTTCTCTGACGACTCTGCGATCATCGGCCTCATCTCTAACGGAGATGAAGCTGAGTACAGAGGACTTATCAAGGACTTCGTGGACTGGTGCCATCGGAACTGCCTCCAGATCAACACGAGGAAAACTAAGGAGCTGGTGGTGGACTGCCGCAGGCAAGGACAACCCCTCACAGCACCAGTAAACATCCAGGGAACAGACATTGAGATGGTGACATCCTACAAGTACCTGGGTGTTCATTTGAACAATAAACTAGACTGGTCACACAATACCGACGCATTCTACAAGAAGGGACAGCGCAGGCTGTTCCTACTGAGGAGACTCAGGTCTTTTGGTGTACAAGGGGCGCTGCTGAAGACATTCTACGACACGGTGGTGGCATCAGCCATCACTTTTGGAGTGGTCTGCTGGGGCAGTGGCATTACAGCAGCCGATAGGAAGAGACTGAACAAACTAATCAAGAAAGCTAGCTCTGTCCTGGGGCAGCGCCCTGACCCAGTGGAGGAGATAGGAGAGAGAAGGATGGTGGCTAAACTGTCATCTCTGCTGGAGTCTGAGTCCCACCCTATGCAGGACATACTGAACGCACTGAGGAGCTCATTTAGCAGCAGACTACATCATCCTAGGTGCACAACCGAGAGGTTTCGCAGGTCCTTCCTACCTACGGCTGTCAGACTGTATAATCTAAACAGGGCTGCTCGCAGAGATATCAAAAAAACGTGACAACCTAATAGTATTGAATGCAAAAGATGCAATAGACTTACACAATGGTCCCCTCCAGTATATACAATTAGGACAATATCGGTCGCTACAGAGGGTGACAATATGTATGGGTACATATTCATACTATGTAGGATAACTAAGTAGACGGTTATGCTGTTTATTCCATCTTGCTACAATGCTCCGCACGTTGTATATATATCCCCTTGACACCTGAATTTATTTCCAATTATGAAAAAAAAAAATTCACTTGTGTTTTTGCTTTCAAGTAGATGCTAAATTAAGTTGAGAAAGTTAATTTGACTATAGCACATAAAATAGATATAATTTTAGGTATGATGCAAATTAGCGACAACAGGCATCTATGGTAAAAAATGGTAAAAAAAGCACCTGTTCCCATCTCGAGTATGAAGAGTCTTTTATTTATGCAACAAAGTTATTTTCAGTATTTTCAACTCTCATGACTGCCAAACTATCATAAACCACTACAATGAACTATAAAAAACACATTAAGAACACAAAACACAAGCAATGAACAAGAACAAAAACCTGCTGGAAACACAACTTTTCCTCCCACTCAGTTTGACTGTCCTTTCAATGCGAAGAGTGTGCATTGCTTCAGTTTATTTGTGGAATTCCCAAAAGCAGTTGTGGTTTTTGTTGAGGCACAGATGAATGTTGCACTTTGCACATTTGTACACAGTCTGGCCCTTGCATTGTGGAAGTTTGCAGCGTTGCCGCCCATTTTCCACCTCTGGCCAGTGTCCCACAGCATCTGTGCGGACTTCCTGTGCAGGAATGGCCTTGGCTGGACCTCGACGTTTCTTTCTCTCAAACTGCTGTTCAATGTCAGATGAAGGCCGCCTCCTTTTCTTCTCCATCAGGTCCTTCCCTTCCATGCAGAGGGCCTGTGCGATGGATGATCTGAATTCCAGCAAATCCTTCTGCTTCTTTCTGAGTACACCTAGTGACTCACAATCACGCCGATACAACAACCAGCTGTTCACTATTACCATATCCACAAAGTGAAAAAACAACCGGTGGTAGTATTTTTTGGACCTGATGTGGATGCGGTAGTAGGCAATCAGTGCACCAAGAGCATCAACGCCACCCATGAACTTGTTATAAAGGCTGATGATGCTTGGGCATTCCACAGACACGTTCCTTTTCAGTTTTCTATCCCATCTTTGTATCATGGAAACGGGCTGGGCGCTGGCAAAAGTGCTGGCAACAATCACGCCTCTGTTGTCAAACCACTTGACTGCTCTAATGTCCACGTTATCCACCACGGCCTGCTGCTCTTCAAATGTCCCTCTTCCCTTCTTCTTCATCTCTGAGTCTGCACTGAAACTGCACCCATGCAGACGATTTTGCTGCACGGTCCCAAGGGCTGGTATCCCCTTGTTTGCAAGAGCAACAAACAGATTCAAGGAGGAAAACCAGTTGTCAAAGTACAGCAGGTGGTTGACATTACTATGGATAACTTGTGCAAGCTTTAGCACAATGTTTCCACTGGCTCCAATGTCTGGTTGGCCTGGTGCAAGATCAATTTTCCCTGTGTATATATCAAATGAATGCACCAGACCTTTTGTGTCGCAAAGCACAAAAATTTTGTACCCCCATTTGTATGGCTTTTTGGGGATATACTGCTTCAGGGCTGATCTGCCTTTGAAAGGAACCATTTGCTCATCAACACACAACATTTGTTGTTGAGGGAGAGCCTGAAATTTGGGGAGAAGCGAGTCAACAACCAACCTGATTTTGAAAAGCCTGTCGTTGTTGTTGCCGACGGAGGTTATCCATTGTGGCTGAATGTAGCGAATTAGCATCACACCGAAATCGTCTAATATCTTCAAAAATATTCGTCATAGGTACTCCACTCCTTCGTGGTAGTGATAAAAGTACACAATAAGCCTGTACATATTTTTATCTTGGCACAACTTACCTGAAATTAGACAATTTTTCCACGATTGTCTTCTGAAAATGCAGACGTGGCACGAGGCAACCATAGCAATCAGGAAATGGATGGTGCTCCGTCTCTGACCGTTCCTACGAGAAACTAATGCTTGCAAAAGGTTCCTAGGTATGTGTTGGAAATGCATCAACCAGTAGTGGAGGAATACGGACGGTATTTTGGTTGCATTTGGAGCGGAAGCGGATTGATGCGAATTTGCGACAATCGACATCAAGGGGATATTTATATATTTATGTGTATGTATGTATATCCACTGCTCTTATTTATATCTTCCGTATCTTCTTAATTATTGCTCTGAGTGTTGCTATCCCTGTGCTATTGCAATCCTGGAATGTCCCCATTGTGGGACTAAAAGGCTTATCTTATCTTACCCTGCCTGGATGCAGTTTAATGTCATACCCAGGACAATGTATGTCTATGTAATAACTATTACAATCGATGTAATAACTAATGATGCAAAATCTTAATGCTAAGTAGGTGTGATACTGTCAGAATCACATTAGCAACATGTTACACATCCTTTAATTTTATGAAAAAATACAGCCTTTTAGACAAAAAAAACTGACTTTAAATTGTATCACAATAGTAACTGAAATCCAAAATAATCTAAGCGTACGTCATTACAGTTATGCCTCTTTCTGCAGATTTTATATAGACAAAATAAAAGAAACACTTCTACCACTTTGATTCCTCTCACAGAAATATCAAACCACAATTTGCTTACAGTGGAACTATGTGAATGAACAAAAGAGTTTTAAAAATTGTGGCTGTGACTGAAATTAGATAGCATTATGTAGCTTAAGGTCACATGGGCAAATGAGCAAAACTTGAATAATGCTTTTCCCCATAAACTTTCTCACTGAGAACTTGAAATCCTGAAGTCACTGTGGAGAAAAATTATCAAGCCAACATTGTTGAGTTACGACAACTTGAATTTTGTTTAAAACCCAGTGACAATGAAATTTGAGTTTAAATTACATGCAAATTAAGCTGATGTATTTACCAACATTATTATTTGATCACAACTTATAAAAATAAAGTTTGCAACTTAGAATATTTATCTAAATCAGTTCACTTGAATTTTTAACTTGCATCCATGTACTAAATCAAGTAGTGGAAACAGGTCCACTGAGTTAGTTTTTAGAGTGCAGCTACAAATTTGGATTTGAGAGGCAAAGGGTCAAAACTTCCCTTTTTTGACAAAGCTTGTAGATAGAGTTGAATCAGATGACCCTGAACCTTCCCTTAATTATGCTACTACAGGTTTAGACAGCTGGGGGACCCTCTATGATGTAATGGGGTTTCACTTCTTTCTTCTCTATAAGTGTTAGATTTTGCTGTTCGTGAACATTTGTTTGCTCTCTCTCACATAGATTGAGTACCCAGCATGTTGTTTATTCTCTACATGTCTGCTCTTTTCTTCTTCTATATCCCCTCAACTTCCAACCAGTCGCAGCAGATAGCTTGCCTCCCTGAGCCTGGTTCTGCTGGAAGTTTCTTCCTGTTAAAAGGAAGTGGGGGTGGGGTAGGGGGGTTGCTCATAGGGGATCACCTGATTGTTGGGGTCTTTCTAAAGATGTAGGATCTTTGCCCTATAGTTGAAAGTGCTGCCAGACAACAGTTGTTGTGAATATGTGCTATATAAAAAAAGTTGAACCAAAACATCAATCAAGTTACAGCTGATACCTGAGGATATACTTGGTGAAAAATTTATTGTGTACACCTGTACAATAGACATGCCTTTACAAATTTTCTATTATTCAGTTTTTAGTTGATCATAATAATAGAACCCATTCATTACGATGGGGGGCTGAAAAGTTCATAGTTGTGAGGAGCGTGAAATAACGAAGCTGAATTGGCTTTTAATTCAGGTTTTATTCAAGCACTTCGTCCCCAGCCATCTCTCAAGAAACAAAAGAGGATGAGCTGCATCAGACCTTCACATTTATACATCTCACACAAAGGGAGAATCACATATCCCTGTCAAAACCCCCTATTGACATTAACTCCCCCTCCGGTCTTTCAGTCCTCCACCTGTCCCCCAGGAGGTCGGGAAGTCCTTCCAGTCTCTTATCCCCGTACCTCCGTCCTCTTGTTGTTAACCGCAGGTGGTCCAGACATATTGTTCTATTCAGGACGTGAGGTCAATCCACACATGCAATCTCCTTTATGCTTAAGCATATGTAGGCAAAAATACATGGGCTACATAACCCCCCCCCCCCCCAAACGTCGAAGAATGGACAATATATTAAAATTAAGAGAACATGTTAATATCAACAGCACAGTCTATACCACATGACCACATCAAAAATCAGTGATAACATCAATAGCATAGCCTATACCACATGATCACATCAAACATCAAACATCAAACACCAAACAGTCAAATTGAGAGAACATGTTAATACCAACAGCACAGTCTATACCACATGACCACATCAAAAATCAGTGATAACATCAATAGCATAGTCTATACCACATGATCACATCAAACATCAAACACCAAACAGTCAGTCCATACACCGTCTGGGCTTCAACTGTCTTCCAAATCTGCTGTAAGCAGGTCTCGGCGTCCCTGCAGCGCCGTCCTGCAAAGAATCTGCTGACTGAGGAAGAGAGTGGTTATTTGATCCCTGCGGGGACTCCGGGACGCGTTCCCTGGGGGGTCTGCCGCGTCGAGGTGCCCTCGCTACCCGTACAGACTCATCGTTCATCACAAAAGCAGGCTTTAGTCTGTCAATACTGACTGTTTCCTTTCCGTCTCCCAAATTTAGCACAAAATGCTTATCACCTGTCTCCAGCACCCTATATGGCCCATCATATGGCGGTCGGAGGGTTGGTCTTAGAGCCTCGTGCCTGACAAAAACGAACTCAGCATTTTTTAAAGCTTTGGGAACAAAAACGCGTGGAAAAGTGTGATGAACGGGGCCCGGGAGCATGTCCGCTCCCGTGCCGATCGGTGGTGCAAGAGTCGGGAGGCGTCCCGGTTTCGGATGCTCTGGTAGAAACTCACCGGGCAGCCTGAGAGGTTGAGCAAAAACTAACTCCGCTGGGGAGGCATTTAAATCGTCCTTAGGCGCAGAACGCAACCCTAATAAAACCCATGGTAGTTTGTTTACCCAATCTGCATCCGTAAGCGACGCTCTGAGGGCTGCCTTCAAAGACCTATGAAAACGCTCGCACAAACCGTTAGCCTGAGGGTGATAAGCGGTAGTGCGGTGAATTTTCGCTCCTAAGCTGCTGGCCATCGCTGACCACAGCTCAGAGACGAATTGAGGCCCTTTGTCGGACGTAATATCCGACGGGACCCTGAAACGCGCTACCCAGGCCGTCAAAAAAACGCGAGCCACTTCTGCGGCCGTGGTCAATGTCAGTGGGACCACTTCCGGCCAGCGTGGGGTTCGGTCCACCATTGTCAAAAGATGTGTGAACCCCTGCGACGACGGTAGGGGGCCCACAAGGTCGACGTGCACGTGATCGAATCTTTTGGCCAGAATGTGGAACGGTTCTAAAGGGGCTCTTGTGTGCTTATGAATTTTGGCCCACTGACAAGCCATGCAGGTCCTCGCCCACTCTTTCACGTGCTTGCGCAGGCTCGGCCAAACAAACTTCTCCGCTACCATTTTCACAGAAGCGCGCACCCCTGGGTGTGCCAGGGAGTGAACCGAGTCAAAAACGCGGCGGCGCCACGCGGCCGGGACTACCGGGCGTGGCCGCCCGGTTGACACATCGCAGATTAGGAGGGGCATACCAGTTTGCAAACACCTGCTCTCCAGCCTTAACCCTGTTGGTCCAGACTGGAGCGCGCGCACGTCCGCATCTCTGCCCTGCTCCGCTGCTATGGCTGCATAATCTATCCCCACGTGAACTGGGGCCGCGTGCGCTTCCGCACTGCTATTTTGCTTTGTGGCTGCTGCAGTATAATCTGCCTCTGTGTGCGCCGGTGCTGTGGCCGCGCGAGAGAGGCAGTCTGCTACTATGTTGAGTTTACCCGCTACGTGCTGAATATCAGTGGTAAATTCCGAAATTGCGGCCAGCTGCCTCTGCTGCCAGCCTGACCACGGATCTGAAATTTTGGACATCGCGAAAGTGAGCGGCTTATGGTCAACAAAAGCGGTGAAACGCCGACCTTCCAGCCAGAACTGGAAATGGCGGATGGCCAAATGGAGCGCTAACAGCTCCCTGTCAAACGTGCTGTATTTCCACTCAGCTTCGCTCAAGGATTTGCTGAAGAAAGCTAGCGGCTGCCAAACACCAGCAACGTGCTGCTCTATAACTGCCCCTATGGCCAAATCTGATGCGTCGGTAGTTAGCGCGATGCGGGCCGATGGGTCCGGATGAGCTAGAAGCGTGGCTTCAGCCAAGGCTTTTTTTACCTCCATGAACGCGCGCTCCCGCTCCGGGGACCACTCGATTGTATTGGAGGGTTTTTGCTTTCTGAGCGCGGCGTATAATGGCTGCATGAGCTGCGCTGCGTGGGGTAGGAAACGGTTATAAAAATTCACCATTCCTAAAAATTCCTGCAATGATTTGACCGTTTGTGATCGGGGAAAATCTGCTACTGCGCGCACCTTATCCGGCAGCGGAACTGCCCCTTCTGGGGACACGCGGTGGCCCAAAAAATCAATCTGCGCAACGCCAAACTGGCACTTGGCTGGATTAATTATTAAGCCGTGCTCTTCCAACCTCCGAAAAACCACAGTGAGGTGTTTTTCGTGTTCTTCCTCTGAGATACTGGCGACCAAAATGTCATCGAGGTAAACGAACACGAATGGAAGATCACGTAACACGGCATCCATCATGTGTTGGAATGTTTGTGCGGCGCCTTTCAAGCCAAACGGCATGCGCAAAAACTCAAAAAGTCCAAAAGGGGTTATAACCGCCATTTTAGGAATGTCCTCCGGCCGGGCCGGAACCTGATGGTAGCCGCGAACCAGGTCTATTTTAGAAAAAATGCGGGCCCTCGCTAAATGCACTGAAAAATCCTGGATGTATGGGATGGGGTAGCGATCGTGTGCCGTGGCATTGTTTAGCCTGCGGTAATCGCCGCAAGGTCTCCATGAGCCATCGGCTTTCGGGACCATATGCAGCGGCGAAGCCCATGGGCTTTTTGAACGGCGAATAATGCCCAGCCTCTCTAGGCTGGCGAACTCCTCGCGCGCCATGGAGAGTTTAGCAGCATCCAGGCGCCGAGCTTTCGCGAAGACGGGGGGGCCAGTTGTAGTGATAAAATGCTCCACCCCGTGTTTCGCAACTGTTGCCGAGAATGTGGGAACCGTGAGTGCTGGAAACTGGGTGAGTATTGTGTTAAACTTACCACCTGCTGTGGCGACGTTGGTCTGCACCGGTGGCGGGGACACTCGAGCTGCACAGGGAATAGAGTAAAAAGAGAGTGCATTTACCAGCCACCTATTGGCAAGATCAACTAACAAACCATGTGAGCACAGAAAATCAGCACCTAACATGTTGAAACTCACCACCGCTATGACATAAGTCCATTCATAAGAGCGGCCATGTAAGGACAGAGACAAAGTCCTTTCCCCGTAGGTGTTGATGCTCGAGCCGTTCGCCGCCGTTGCCCCGTTTCCACGGGGGCCAGCCACCCAGTCAGCATAGGTTGGGGTGATGAAACTCACTTGGGCTCCGGTGTCTATAAGGAACTGGCGCCCGGAGCTCATATCTGTGATGTATAGCAGCTTATTTCTTTCGCCGAAAGCCGAAGCTGCTAACGATTCTCGGTCCTGCCGTTTCCCGACTTCTTGAAGTTGCACGGTGGCACACACCTGTGCGCCCTCTCTGCGAACCGCCGATGATAAAAGCAGAGATCCTCTCCTCCGCTGCGTCGGGGCCGCGCCTCTGCCGCTGGGCCATCACCTCTGCCGCGTCGGGGCCGCGCCGCTGCCATGGTTGGTAGGTTCGGCTCGGCTGTCTCCGGCTCGTCGCTGCCTCGGGTCACCACCGCGGTCGCCTGCTCGCCGCAGGAGCTGAGGAGCCTCTGCGCCTCTTGGGCCAGGTCACGGAAATCCTGCTGGGTGTCACAACGCATGCTGGACAGCGTTCCTCTCATATGCGTCGGGAGGTTAGTCAGGAAAATGTACTTAAAGAGGAAATCGTCGTCGTCTGACCCCCTCAGCTGCAGCATGTCTTCCATCAGGGCGACTGGCCTGTGATCTCCTTGGTTGAGCATAGCCAGGAGCCTCCTAGCCCTCTCTTCGGCTGAAGGCATGAAACACTTGGTGAGGGCAGCCTTCAATCTGCCGTATTTGTCTTCGGCGGGTGGCTGCTGTACCAAGCTCCGCACGCATCGAGCTGTGCGGTTGTCGAGTCTAGCGATGACGTGGTAGAACTTAGTGTCATCCGCCGTTATGCCTGCGAGCGTGAACTGTGCCTCTGCCGGGAGGAACCACGAGTCGGGGTTGTCCTGCCAGAATTCAGGCAGTTTGATGGCGATGGCGCTCGCTAGGGCAGACTCCAATGAGTCCTGATCGTGGAGAGCATTTCCAGGCATTCTCACACGTCACTGGTCACCAATGTGGGGAGCGTGAAATAACGAAGCTGAATTGGCTTTTAATTCAGGTTTTATTCAAGCACTTCATCCCCAGCCATCTCTCAAGAAACAAAAGAGGATGAGCTGCATCAGACCTTCACATTTATACATCTCACACAAAGGGAGAATCACATATCCCTGTCAAAACCCCCTATTGACATTAACTCCCCCTCCGGTCTCTCAGTCCTCCACCTGTCCCCCAGGAGGTCGGGAAGTCCTTCCAGTCTCTTATCTCCGTACCTCCGTCCTCTTGTTGTTAACCGCAGGTGGTCCAGACATATTGTTCCATTCAGGACGTGAGGTCAATCCACACATGCAATCTCCTTTATGCTTAACCATATGTAGGCAAAAATACATGGGCTACAATAGTCGTCAAATTTGACCAAATATGGTTTATTTTTCAACTGCAGGGATCCAAGCGCTGCAACATGGAAGAAGTGTATGGACCAAAGGGGAGACTATGTTGAAAAAAAACCCAAACACATTTGGTCAAATTTGACTACTATGAAATTTACACACACACACACACACACACACACACACACACACACACACACACACCTAGTATATTGCCATACAATAATACCTCTGAGTAATGTAAAATTCTATGAAAATGTAAGATTTACTACTTACTAGTGTACTCTTTATCTTAAAATTTCTGCATTTTAATTAAAAAGGATGAGAAAATGTGTGCCCACAAAAGTGTATAAGAAACATTTTTTTTTTTTTTTTTTGTTACTTATTTGTACCCGTAGGTAGACTTGGTTTGCAGTCTGGTGACAAGCCACCGGCTGCTGGTCGCTGCGTGCACGAGCGCTCTAAACCTACATGTTTTTTTTTGGTGTGCGGGAGGAAACCGGAGAAATCCCGGAGTAAACCCGCGCAACACGGGGAGAACATGCAAACTCCACACAGCTCACTGTTGGTCGGGGGCTGGGATCGAACCCACGATCTCATGATCCCCGCGGTCCCCCGGCCGAGGGTAAAACTGTGCTGCCACAGTGCTAAACCACTGTGCCACCGTGCAGCCATTTGCATCAAACTACACTGTTATTTTCCAAGAACAAGTGTGAAATAGTAACACATATAACCACTGGTTATCACAATAAGTGCAGCAGTTCATGATGAAGTTGCACTCTTTTGACCAATTTTGGTTGTGCATTTGTAACCCATGTGACTGAGTCATAATTTTGGGAACAAATTAGAAATGATCTAATCACTAAATAAAAGTTGAATTAATATCCTTTTTTTTTTTCAACAAAAGGAATAGTCACTTTAAGGATAAGCCATCTTTGTCATTCAAATCTATATAGCCAATCATGTACAGTAGAACAAAATTATGTTTCTCTTATCTGCAGTGTTAATCACACACACATACTGTATATATTGTTTGTTTGCAGATGATACTAATTTATTATGCAGTGGAAGCAATTTGAAACAGCTTTTGGATACACTCAGAAAGGAATTAGGAAAGCTTAAACTGTGGTTTGATTCAAACAAATTAATGCTCAATTTAAGTAAGACAAAATTTATAATTTTTAACAACCATCACAACAACTCGGTATTTATACTCAGTGTAAATGGTGTAGAGGTTGAAAGGGTATCTAAAATTAAATTCCTTGGAGTAATAATTGATAATAAATTGTATTGGAAGTCACATATTAATTATATTAAAGGTAAAATATCCAAATCAATCGCAATACTACACAGAGTGAAATATTTGCTGAATCAACCTACACTATATATTTTGTATCATTCATTAATACTCCCATACATGACATATTGTACTGAAGTATGGGGAAATACATATAAAACAAACATATATCCAGTTTTTATGCTTAAGAAGAGCGCCATTAGAATAATAAACAAAGCTGCTTACAGGGAACCAAGAAACCTACTTTTTCTTAAATTAAAAGCTCTCAAGTTGAAAGATCTGGTTGATTTTAAAACTGCAGTGATAATGTTTAAAGTGAAGGATCTATCACTGCCCGCAAATATCCAAAAGTTGTTCCGAATAAGGGAGAAACAATATCATTTCAGAGGAACATGTATATTTCAAAAACCTTCAGTGAGAACTACCACCAAGCAACACTGTGTTTCAGTGCAAGGAGTCAGATTGTGGAATGCTTTTGGAGCTGAATTAAAATCATGTACAACGCTTGGGCAATTTAAACAAAAACTAAAGGAAGAAATACTAACTAACCTGCACTTATATAGCGCTTTTCTAGTCACAAAGACCACTCAAAGCGCTTTCATTAATACTAACCCTCTATTCTAAGGGCCTATAGGAAACAGATATCTAGGGACAGAGAACAGCCAATTAACCTAACATGCATGTTTTTGGCATGTGGGAGGAAACCGGAGAAATCCCGGAGTAAACCCACGCAACACGGGGAGAACATGCAAACTCCACACAGATCACTGTTGGTCGGGGGCTGGGATCGAACCCACGATCCCACGATCCCCACAATCCCCCGGCCAAGGGTAAACTGTGCTGCCGCAGTGCTAACCACTGCGCCACCGTGCAGCCCCAAATACTCCAAACATATATACAAAATTATATGTAAAATCGCATAAGGATTATCACATCCCATCTGTGTTGTGCTGTTGCTTAGTTTTGTTTTGTCACGTTTTGTCTTAGCTTTGTTTTGTTTTGCAATCACTTTTATTTTTCTTAAAATAAAAGAGATGGTTTAAAATAAAAGAGATGAAAATAACGCTAAATTATATGCTTACAAAATATATATTATTTTCATAGTTGAACAAGATGTTTGTTTCGGGTGAGAATCCTTGTGGGAATTGTCAATGACGTAGATAGAGCTAGACCGCTCATTGCCCGCTGAGAGGCGGCAAATAGGAGCTGACTTCCAGTAGTGGCAAGTGGCATTTTGAAGCCTTTGGACGCACTGAAAATTAGTAATTTGTTCACTTTGTGAAAATTATGTAGAAAAGTACACTTTTGGTGAGATTTTTAAAAAGCAATGCATTTCATATCGTCAAAATGCTTTTCTTAAACAATTTTGGCACGCTATTTCTGGGAAAATAGGCTACTTCATAAGTTTCAAACATTTTGTTTTTGCCCTAAAGCTGGCATTTTATAGCAAATTGTTCGTGCAATTTCATTGTGAAATATACTGTATATTTCCTACAGTACTCCTGTACTGTAGTACTGCTGGCAACAGTACCGAATTAATTAGACACCCAGAGTCCCAGACCTGGCATGCCAGTTGGGAAGATGGCTGTGCGGGGAATCAAACCCAGGTCGCTGGCATAGCAGCCCAGCATGCAAACCACAGCCGAAACACCAAGTCCCTGTACTACACCACCAAGTCCCTTGAGGTGAATTTTCTATCCCTCTTTACACTAAAACATAATTTGGAATTTTTGATTACTGCATGTGCTGCTTTTTAAGTCCAACTGAACAATTTGAATTGGAGAAAAATTGTTTAAAAAACAAAATTTCTTATTTGGCATTGGTTCGAATATTTTCTAGAGCTCATGAAACAGGGTAAGTGAAACACTAATGTTGCAGAAAGTATGAAATGTTTTTATTGACACAATCACTGCATCAGCATTCAGCAATCATTATGCATGTGTCATTGTGTGGTGGTCTCTGTTTGTTGTAGCCTCATGTAGGCAGAACGTATGAAGAGGCTAAATATGAAGGATATTGGAGGCTCTGTGTTTGCTATTATATGAGTGTGATTGTCGTAGAAAGATGCCTTGTGCTTTGTTTTTATCTTTTTCAATCAGTTGGTGTGATGAAACAACACAAAGCGTGTCATCAAACACTGTTTGGAGACTTTGAAGTTAATGTGTTTTGAAAGGATCAAATAGCGCGCCACAGCTTCTTGCCACTACCGGAAGTCAGCGCCGATTTGCCATGGCGACGCTGTTGTCCGCCAAACAGTGAGCGGTCTAGCTCTATCTACGTCATTGGGAATTGTAGTTTCAGGTGACATTGGGAAAAGAAACTCTGAAATCCGTGAGTTCAGTAAAGTATACTCAGCAGTCACGTGATCTGTCATCCTATCAATGTTTAGTTTTGCGATGTGAGTTGACCTACTCAATTGCTGTGTTCGAAATGCTCACTCCTTCCCCATATAGTGAATCATCCATTTGGTAGTGCTGTTCGAAATCTTAACTAAAAATTTCATTCACTATATAGTACACGCAAAATATCCTACAATGCATTTTGAAAAGTAGTGTACAACGGATGGTCACTACATTAGCCAATATATCCCATAATGCAATGCGCAGCCAATGGAGCAGCGAGAGGAGAGCTTCACATCACAACATAAACTACCTTAAGGTATTTATATTTATTAATTCGGGAAAAACGATTTGATTTTATATATTTACTACAAATTACATGCAGGTATTCGTTTTTTACCACCGTTGCTTTGTTACGTTTTACTGTCTCACCACGAAGACGTCATTAACCGTGCCGTAAAAACAAGCCCAGTAGTGTCCGAAATCTTATAATTTTATTGTTATATTGAGTTTACTATATAGTCTACCATATCTAAATTCACTATATAGCGAGTAGGGAGGGAATGGGGGAGTGAGTGAACATTCCGAACACAGCCAACGTCTCTACGGGAGGTCTCGTTTTTTTTTTTTTTCCCCGCCGTGACCGTGATGAGAGGAAGGTGTATTCCACAGCTGCTCCACGCTATGTTGGACTTGAGACCTTTTTCATCTCTTAATGTACCTGTTCTTGTTTTTGTTGACAAGTTGATATATTACTCTGTTTTTGTGGACTGTTGGCCGGAACGAAGGGCAGTCATCGTTTGTTGTGAATCTGAGGAAGAAGATTTGACTTGACCTATTCTGAGCTGACATGTTAGTTAGCAGCTGCTAGCTGCATAATAGCAACACATTTTCTAATTGCTGAATTTAGATGCTAAAATCCGCTATTTATTCTATTTCCATGTCACCTGACTCTGCCATGACTGTGTAGTGGATAGAAAAAACTGACGGATGGAAGCTGTGGTTTCAACAGAGTAGGAGAACTTATTAATAGTGACAGTGTTTCCTCTGGCGTAAAGATCTTGGCGCAGTGGCAACATATTTTTCTGGGGGGGGGGGGGAGGCAGAAAACACATATGTATGAATATGTTAATTTTATACTATGTATTTCTTTTAATCTGCATATGGCACTTACAGTTTGAAGTATTGTACAACCAAGGCTTGAATGTTGGAATATTGGGCCATTTGGGGTCCCACCCAGACATCCTGTATTTGGCCTTTTTACTGGTGTCATCCTTCTCTCCTCCATCTGCTCTCACCTTTCCTGGACCCTCTGCCTGAACACTTTCCTCTCCTTGGCTCCTCTCTTCTGTTCCAGCTTGCTGTCTGTGTCTGTGTCTGCGTCGTTCTACTCTTCTACTGCTGATTCTTGATCCAAACGGAAAATTATGGATTTAGTAAGCTGGGCCTTGAACACAATTGACACTGTTTTTTCAACTCAAAATCGGGCCCGGGGGAGCCCACCTGTCCTGCAGGTACTGCTGCTGCGGGTTATGTGAGAGACACATACAGTTGGAAGCTTATGTGTCTGTGCGATCTTTCGATTGAAGATGCGGAAGACATATATCTATTCGGTTTTACGATCTCAGGACTTCTATTGATCGGCTTTGGGATAGCCCTGGTGTATCGAAAGTTGAAGAAGATGGACAGAGCTTATCAAAATGTTCAAAATGTTGACCCTACAAAGCTCTTTCATCAATTTGACCAGCTGGGGAGAACTCTGATAGCGGCTAACGGCGAACTGAACAGGAAAATTGGCAACATCTCGATGTCGCTTGGAGCTCTTCAGGAAATGATTTTAAGGCCTGGCAATGATGGAAATGGAGCACTGAATGCATAAGAGATGAAAAGTTTTTCTCTGTGTGACTGTGCTTATTCGACCTTGGTTTCGGCGCCCCTCAGCTCTCACTTCTCCTGGATGAAGATAAGCAAGTAGAATTGTTTTGGCTTGACTTCTCTCTAACACAATCAACCTGGCACGCAGCAATCTGAACTCTCAAGGACAGCGCCATGTGACTGGCTCAGGAATTACCATCTGGACATGCAATGAGGACATGTTATCTGAGCTTCAGACACTAAGACATAACATCTAACGTTGCTAAGGAGAGGATGTTTGCTGTTCACCAGCCTTCCACATTCAACACTGCACTCACACTGATCATATATGATAAATATACAAACACTGTTCTCTCATTGCTCTTGTCAACGTGTGTATTGTTGTCTGCTAAATGTGCATTGAGGGTTTTTTTTCTTGTAATCATAATCCCGCTCACTGAGCGCTATTCTGATAAACATGTTTTTTTTCTCTCACCTACTGTGTCATCCCCTACCCCCCCTTCCTTCTTTACCCCCACTATGACTGGCGCCTGTAGTGGCTGCCCCGGCCTTGGATGCGCTCTGACATAAAGTGTGCCCAAATGCCAAGTCAAATTTCAATTCTCCTGTATGTATTACGTATGGTAGTATTGACAATAAACTTCATTCATTCATTCATTCATTCATCTTGCCCTCTCTGAGCTCTGTCTAATTCAGCTTCTCTGTAGTTAAGGGTACAAAGAGCACCCACTTAAAACTTGAGTAATGACTTCAGTCTTGAAGGTTTGATGTTTTTCTCCAAAATTTATAACAATTTTCTTATAGTTTTCCACTTTTCTCTGTAAATTTATCTAAATTTGAAACCATTTTCCTCAAATTTGTAATTTCCTCTTGTAAAATTGACTTTTCTTGTACATTTGAAACTTTATTATAAATTTGTGGATTATTTTATGGCTTATTTTTGTCTGTTTTTTTAAAAATAAAATTACTGTTTTTTAAATAAATCTGAAACAGACTGTGGTTGTTTTACTATTTTTTACTTTTTTCTTATAACAATTTATATTTTTGACGATAACTTTGCAGTCAGAACAGAACAATAATTTAACTCTCATTACAAAGAAAAAAAAAATAATAAAATTGCATTTAATGATTTAAATTAACTTAAATGACCAAGGATGTCATTATTTCTGTTATAATATTTCTATACATTTATCCTCACCGCCAAGAAAAACCTCCCTTATTTTGAAATCCAAATGCTGGCACGTTCATTTTGTCTGAAGGCTGCTGACGGATTAAAGTCAATAACTTGGTGAATTTCGGTCATCTTAACTTGCATTTGGAAGCTGCATTTTGTGTTTGCTTGTGTTGTCTTTGTCTAATGTTTGGATTTGTTTGGTGGTCTGGGGCATTTGAGTGTGACAGGCATGCAAGGAGGGTGGGAGATCGGGAGGAGGGCAGATACTTTTTCACACCACTGTAGGAGTCAGTTTGTCTTGGCCTGTCCTTGCCACTGATAATACCTCTATCTGCTAAGAATGTGCCACTAGTCCGGCAAAAGCTAGCGGTACTCAAATACTTTGCAAGCACTTTCATGAAATGGTCAGTCAGAAAGCAACTCATACCGGCTCGGACATCGCCCGGGTTAACAAGGTCAGCAGTTCCTGGCAGCGGAAGGCGAAGGACAGAGCTGCGTGGAGGAATCTGATCAGACCTAAATCAAACAGTCATTGTCACCCCCGACAGACTGCTATGATGATGATGAACTTAATGTTGTAGTGGGTAGTGAAATATACCCTCAGCAATTCAGTAGTCCCCCTTGCCTTTCCCTTCATATGAAGCCGGCTGCACATTCTAACCACACCTCTTAGCTAAGTGATTCTTCCGTTATTGCTCCAGTTCCCAGTGGGTTAAAACCATGATAAACGCCAGTGCTTACATACAATTAGGCCCAGAAATATTTGGACAGTGACACAATCTTCATGATTTGGGCTCTGCATGCCACCACATTGGATTTGAAATGAAACAACTACAACGGAATTGAAGTGCAGACTTTAAGGTTTAATTCAAGGGGTTGAACAAAAATATATGATTAAACATGTAGGAATTGTAGCTATTTTTATACAAACGCTCCTCATTTCAGGGGCTCAAAAGTAATTGGACAAATAAACATAACCCTAAGTAAAATGTTACTTTCCAATATTTTGTTGAGAATCCTTTGCAGGCAATGACTGCCTGAAGTCTGGAACCCATGGACATCACCAAACGCTGGGTTTCCTCCTTTGTGATGCTTTTCCAGGCCTTTATTGCAGCTGTCTTCAGTTGTTGCTTGTTTGTGGGTCTTTCTGCCTTAAGTTTTGTCTTGAGCAAGTGAAATGCATGCTTGATTGGGTTGAGATCTGGTGATTGACTCGGCCATTGCAGAATATTCCACTTCTTTGCTTTAAAAAACTCCTGGGTTGCTTTTGCAGTATGTTTTGGATCATTGTCCATCTGTACTGTGAAGCGCCGTCCAATCAACTTTGCTGCATTTGGCTGAATCTGAGCAGAAAGTATATCCCTATACACTTCAGAATTCATCCGGCTGCTTCTGTCTTTTGTCACATCATCAATAAACACAAGTGACCCAGTGCCATTGGAAGCCATGCATGCCCATGCCATCACACTGCCTCCACCATGTTTTACAGAAGATGTAGTGCTTTGGATCATGAGCTGTTCCAATTCTTCTCCAAACTTTCTTCTTCCCATCATTCTGGTACAGGTTGATCTTAGTCTCATCTGTCCAAAGAATGCTGTTCCAGAACTGAGCTGGCTTCTTCAGGTGTTTTTTGGCAAAGTCAATTCTGGCCTTTCTATTTTTGAGGTTGATTAATGGTTTGCACCTTGTGGTGAATCCTTTGTATTTACTCTCATGAAGTCTTCTCTTTATGGTAGACTTAGATACTGATACACCTACTTCCTGGAGAGTGTTCTTCACTTGAGTGGATGTTGTTCTTCACCATGGAAAGGATTCTGCGATCATCCACCACTGTTGTCTTCCGTGGACGTCCAGGCCTTTCTGAGTTCCCAAGCTCACCAGTGCACTCTTTTTTTCTCAGAATGTACCAAACTGTTGATTTGGCCACTCCTAACATTTCTACTATCTCTCTGATGGATTTCTTCTTTTTTTTTTTCAGCCTCAGGATGGTCTGTTTCACCTCCATTGAGAGCTCCTTTGGCCGCATGTTGTGTGTTCACAGCAACAGCTTCCAAATGCAAATGCCACATCTGGAATCAAATCCAGACCTTTTAACTGCTTAATTGATGACAGGTTAACGAGGGAAGAGCCCATGCAGCCTTGTTATTTATTTATTTTTTTTTTTTTGCAGCCTTCTGAGTCAATTGTCCAATTACTTTTGGTCCCTTGAAAAAGAGGTGGCTACGTATTAAAGAGCTGTAATTCCTAAACTCTTGCTCCAATTTGGATGTGAATACTCTCAAATTACAGCTGAGAGTCTGCACTTTAAGCCCATATTGATTATATAATTGTATCCTGAATATGTTTTTGTAAACAGCTAAAATAACAAAACTTGTGTCACTGTCCAAATGTTTCTAGGCCTAACTACCTCTTCTGATTTTTTTTTCCTGCATTTAAAGTACTTTAATAAACTCATGTTTCTGTCAAACAGTCAAGCCTTATTCATGCTATTTCCCCAGTGTGCAGCGCTATGTACATGCTCATTTTTTTTTCATCTACCCAGGCCAAGCGGTTGATACATGCACACAACCATCATTTGTAGTTTCACTCCCGTTGGATAGGTTGCACCAAGGCGCTGACGTGCCAGGATTTTCACCAACAAAGAAACAGCGGACTTCTTCACAAAGTTTTTCTTCAAATAGAGTCCATTTCTGCTGTTTGACTTCCCGGTTTTCACTCCTTTTCCACGAAGATGCTGCTGCCGCTAGCGAGACACTGACTGACTGGAAAGCTCACGTGGGCAGGATGCTTCTAAACTCCGCGCGGATGACAGCCACGCGCGTTTGACATAACGTTCGGCTCAGGAGACGCACACACACAGGTTCAGAGTAGTTCAAACTGTTTATTAACAGCAGGGGTGTATGGGTGTGTGTCAGTGGAATGTTAATGTATTGGTGGTGGCGTCTGCTTCGGGCACAGAGGCAGAAGACCGTTCAGCCGGCAACCCTATGGGAGAGAACAGACACAGGGTGACAGGCACACACCAATACAGGAGGAGAATAGGCGAGGGAGAGAAGCTTACTTGAGTTTGACAGATGGCAGGCACTACAAGGACGGAACCCCGGGAGACAGTCACCTGCAGGACTCGGTGCAGCAGCGAGGAAGGACGAAGGACGGAGTTGTCCGCCGCCAAGGAATCCACCTGTGCACAGGGGAGCAGACTGGGAGAGGTAAGGGAAGGAATCTTTTTACCAATGGTTAGATGCTGAAGAGAGGGTTGACGCTTCGCGTTGAAGGCGATGAAGTCTAACGGCTTCAGGCCGAAGCTCAGGGCGAGGCGGCTTTTATCCCTCGCCGCTGACGAGTAGCAGGTGCGTGAGCAGGTGGCGCCGCTGATGAATGGCGCGGCGTGACAGCGTTGTTCGTGTGTGCACTTGCGGAAAGTCATTGCTTCACATATTTTTCTTAAATTTATATCTCCTTCTTGGCGCGGCGGTAAATTTTCTGGCAAGGCGGCCCACCACCGAGAAATATTACCAGAGGAAACCCTGAGTGAAACTTTCTCATACCTGCCAACTACTCCGGTTTTGCCGTAATGGTTACGGTTTTCAAGACCCCATTCCGGGTTACGGCTTTATTAATCAAAATTACGGTTTTTCACTAAAAATTCAGTCAAAAATTTTAAATCGTAAAAAAAAACACGAAAGCAATTCCAAACACGAGATCGCTAGGAATCGTATCTAAATTTACCTGAAGCGTTTGCTAAGCTAACGCTATCGCATAGCTAACGCCATAGCTAGTCATAGCACCTAACACCGATACAAAGAAGCGACTCCGTCCCCGGTGATTGGGGCTCGCCGGAGGAACCAAACGAGGCAACAGTTGGACGGGAGCCGGATCGGAGCTCAACTACAGCGGCGGTGGGCGGCGGGACTCGGTGGAGGAGCTGCCGGTACCCCGGCTGGACAGGAGCTCAATTGCAGCGGCGGTAAGCAGCGGGACTAGCAGCGGAGGGGGCTAGCTGAGGCCCAGCTGGATTCGAGGTCGGTTGGATCGGATGCCGGCGACACCAGCAGAGATTGTTTTACTATCAACAGGTCAGTAAAAATGCCACCAAAGAAGGAGGAAATGGAAGAGATCAAAAAATCTCTGAACTAAGTTCAGAGATTTTATCTTCTTGGAACATAAGTCAATATTATACAGTAATAAGTGGCATTCAGCTGTTTGTTTTATGTCATTTAAGCACAGTTCTGGTACTTAAAAATCATAAAAACCCAGGAGCTTCGGGGGGCTTCAACAATCAACATGATTGTTGAAGAAATATGAGGTTGTTAGCCACATTTTAACTTGATTTAATGCTAATATTTGTTTGACACTGCGGCCCCTGGACCCCGGCTAGCTACTAGGCTTTTCAGGTTTGAAAGCTGAAGAAATATGAGGTTGTTAGCTACATTCTAACTTGATTTAATGCTAATATTTGTTTGGACCCCTGATGCTAATGCTAATAACTTTTCAGGTTTGAAAAGTTGGCAGGTATGCTTTCTGGTGAGTGAATTGTTTCTTTTTTTCCCCTACCTGCTTGTGTAAAGTTTAATGGTTATGTGGTGCCGGCCTGCATAGCTTATTAGTTGACTGTATATTCTAGCTCATTGTGGCATTCTGTATGCACTAAACGTAGCGTGTATTCTAAATCGGCCCTCCTCGTGCGCAACCATTTTTGCTAGTACGTTAGCAGTGGGTGCTAAAGGAGAGGGTAGGCTGGCAGATGGGCAGACTAATTTATATGTTTATTCTGTTAATTGTTTTTTTTTAAATAGTTATTTCTGCACTTGAATTGGATTTTTTTTTTTTTGTTAAATTTAGAGAATGAACAAAAAAGGTTAACTGCTATTGAAACAATTTGAGTTTAAGGTTACATGAGGTTGCAACTGTGACTGATTTTTGTTTCAGCCCTTTTAGGCTGGGTTTTTTGTGTGTGTGTGTGTGGGGGGGGGGGGGGGGGGTTCACCGCCTTCTGAAGTGAAGAGTTCAACTTCTGGTCCTGCTACATCGCTGGTGGTTGCAGCCCAGCGAGGAACTTAAGAGTTTGCGTGTAGTGGGCTTCACCTGCATCCCTGGTAGGACCATATACTGTAAGTGCAAACTTTAAAGGTCACATTCCACCAATATATTTTTCCCAAGGGAATATTCTCATACATCTCACGGAAGTGAGAAATGGACAGAATGAAGAGAATATTTGTTGCCAAAACAGATGTTAACTGTATTTTATAGCTTTTCTGTGATTTTTGGTACTATTTGACTTTTTGTATTTATTTTAAAGGATGTTCTGTACTGTGGTATCCAAGGGTATTTTTGTTGCATAATTTTGAACCTAAAGGTACAAGAAAAAAAAAAAACAGACAACAGTCTTATTGACAAATTAGAAACAAGGCAACTAAAGTAGGATAACCAAAATAGCAAAATCTTAAAATTAAAACCAAACATAGGACAGAGTTAAAAGAAAAAAAAAAGGAGAGATAAACTTAACATTCAAACAGTGACCAATTCATTACGGTTTTGAGAAGGAAAAAAATCCTTAATGTGTTTTTGTGCTTAGAGAGACACTATAAGGCTGGTGCCAACATTTTTATTTATTTATTTTTTCTTTTATTTCAGCTGTATTTGAATTTTTTTTGTTGTTGTTGTTGTTTTCTCCTGTTGCTTTTGCAAAACAAAGAAATTTAATACAATCATCTGTTATTTGACTTTACCTATTGGTCTGTGCGTCTTCTTTACTCCTGCTCCTCAATGCAAATGCTAACTGCTTAACCTCCTTTCTCCAGTGAGTGAATCTAGGTCATCTGCTGTACTGGTCCACGTGTTTAGTTGTGCACAGTCCTGTATACAAGTGTCTATTGGGGTAATTTAGACCTGAAATTGGTGACACATTCTTTTAGGATTAGTCATCTTTTATCTTGTGTCTGCTCAAACCGTCCATGAAATTCCACTAAAAGAACTCATACTAAAGTTTTTCAGGCATCACAACTAACTAAAAGCCTTCTTAGTGGAGGCCATGAATAATAGGCACATAGCCAGAAAAAAAGCTGAACAGTAATTTAAAGTTGTTTCTGCCACTTTAAACCAGAAGCTGATTTTAAAAAAAATCTTGTCCATGGGAAATTTTTTGTTGTAGCAACAGGAGTTTTTCCTTCAAGGAAGATATTGAGCTTTTATTGAAACCCAAGATTCTTGAAGTGGTGTTCTTTTTTAAATCATAGGTTGCTACGGTGCACCCGGAAAGTATTCACAGCACTTCACTTTTTCCACATTTTGTTATGTTACAGCCTTTGTCCAAAATGGATTAAATTAATTTTTTTCCTCAAAATTCTACACACAATACCCCATAATGACAACGTGAAAAAAGTTTTTTGGAGATTTTTGGCAAATTTATTAAAAAGAAAAAACTAAGAAATCACATGTACATAAGCATTCACAGCCTTTGCTCAATACTTTGTTGATGCATCTTTGGCAGCAATTACAGCCTCAAGTCTTTTTGAATATGATGCCACAAGCTTGGCACACCTATCTTTGGGAAGTTTCGCCCATTCCTCTTTGCAGCATCTCTCCATCTCCATCAGGTTGGATGGGAAGCGTCGGTGCACAGCTATTTTCAGATCTCTCCAGAGATATTCAATTGGATTCAAGTCTGGGCTCTGGCTGGGCCTCTCAAGGACATTCACAGAGTCGTCCTGAAGCCACTCCTTTGATATCTTGGCTGTGTGCTTAGGGTTGTTGTCCTGCTGAAAGGTGAACCATCGCCCCAGTCTGAGGTCAAGAGTTCTCTGGAGCTCTTGACCAGACGCTTTCATCCAGGATGTCTCTGTACATTGCTGCATTCATCTTTCCTTCTATCGTGACTAGTCTCCCAGTTCCTACCGCTGAAAAACATCCCCACGGCATGATGCTGCCACCACCATGCTTCACTGTAGAGATGGTATTGGCCTGGTGATGAGCAGTGCCTGATTTCCTCCAAACGTGACGCCTGGCATTCATGCCAAAGAATTCAATCTTTGTCTCATCAGGCCAGAGAATTTTGTTTCTCATGGTCTGAGAGTCCATCAGGTGCCTTTTGGCAAACTCCAGGTGGGCTGCCATGTGCCTTTTATGAAGGAGCGGCTTCCGTCTGGCCACTCTACCATACAGGCCTGATTGGTGGATTGCTGCAGAGATGGTTGTCCTTCTGGAAGTTTCTCCTATTTCCACAGAGGAACGCTGGAGCTCTGACAGAGTGACCATCGGGTTCTTGGTCACCTCCCCGACTAAGGCCCTTTTTCCCTGAGCGCTCAGTTTAGACAGCCGGCCAGCTCTAGGAAGAGTCCTGGTGGTTTCAAGCTTCTTCCATTTACGGATGATGGAGGATGATGGAGACCACCGTGCTCATTGGGACCTTCAAAGCCACAGAAATTTTCTGTACCCTTCCCCAGATTTGTGCCTCGAGAAAATCCTGTCTCAGAGGTCTACAGACAATTCCTTTGACTTCATGCTTGGTTTGTGCTCTGACATGCACTGTCAACTGTGGGACCTTATATATAGACAGGTGTGTGCCTTTCCAAATCATGTCCAATTAACTGAATTTACCACAGGTGGACTCCAATTAAGCTGTAGAAACATCTCAAGGATGATCAGTAGAAACAGGATGCACCTGAGCTCAATTTTGAGCTTCATGGCAAAGGCTGTGAATACTTATGTACATGTGATTTCTTAGTTTTTCATTTTCAGTAAATTTGCAAAAATCTCACCTTTTTTCATGTTGTCTTTATGGGGTATTGTGTGTAGAATTTTGAGGAAAAAATTAATTTAATCCCTTTTGGAACAAGGCTGTAACATAACAAAATGTGGAAAAAGTGAAGAGCTGTGAATGTTTTCCAGATGCACTGTATATCTTGAATATGTTCAACATATTCTCCTGTTGGAGACACTTCATTTAGTTCTGCTGGAACTGGACAGAAGGACAGACAAGCTTCAGTGAGTGAGTGAAATTGTCACACAGGGCGTCGAGGGAAAAAAAATGAAAGCATTAGAGAGTGAGTGAAACACAGAAAGTACACTCGACTAAGGAGAAGGTTTACAAAGACTTGCCCTTGGTGGTTTTGAATTAAATGACTCTGTGGAAAGGCTGCATGGTCTTCATGTGAGACCTTCTTTTCACCAACAATATATATAAATATATGCCTTTTTTACCAAAGGAAAAAGACCGTGACATTTTGACAACTCGTTAACACTGTCTTCAGGGCAAAGGGTCAAGAGGTCTCTTAACATGCAATGAAAAAAAGATGGAGATACTGTTTTGTGCAACTCTCTAAGAAACTAGACCTAGGTGACAGGCTTTTTATATCGCATCAATAGCACCAATGGTGAATGCCTGCTCTGTGACCAGCTCCTAAACAATTGTGCCACCTTCTGGAATAAATGGGGAAAATTTAACAAGGACGGAGAAGAATTCAGCAACTTTCTTTGAGCACAAGAGGAAATAAAGCCAGAGAAAATGTGCATTTATTTATTCATTATAACAGATTTTACTCATTAATTCAAGTGTGCATTAAATATAGCCTATATCATTCTAGAAGAAATAGTGGGAGAGGATCACAATCATTTCACAGCAGCTCAAATGAAAATGCAAACAAGCCTACATTTTCAGCATAAATGAAAATTAACATTTAAATGAATAAATGAATTACCCTTTTCCATTCCTTTTTTCCAAGCGTTATTGTGCAGAAAAATACATTTTGATTTAATGATCTATAATTTATAGATCATTATAAATATAGCAGTATCCACTAACTTTAAAAGAACCTGAACTGATTGTATGTTTTTTCAAGGTCATCCACACTGTTGCACTGATCATATTTCCATTTTTATTTATGTGACATTAGAATGAGCTGATATGTGCATGTGTGTGTGTGTGTGGGGGGGGGGGGCTCATGAAAGCAGCAGTGTACGGATGTGTATTTGGGGTGTAGAGGGCCGAAGGATGAAAAGAGAAGATTCAATTGCTACACAAATGGATTTGGCTAATAGAAGGAGCCTCTGATCCTGACTGGTACACAGCTGGAGCTCCCCTAATTGGAGAGGGTGAAGAGTGGAGAAGAGAGGGGAGAGAAAGGAGAAAGAGAGAATATGGTCCCCAGACAAAAATGTACCTCTGCCGCAACACTATATTGACTCGATCATGCCAACCATTAATACAAGTAGGGACACATGCCTGGAAGACCATGCCATGCAGAAGCACATCACCCCTCAGTGTCTCTGTTCTCTCAGTGAAAAGCAGCTGTGAGCATTCATTCGCAGTGTTTTAAAAATCAGATGACATGTTTCACAGGAGCAAAAAGTGGCCCACTTCACATCAGCAAGGACCATTAGAAAATCATCTTGTTCTGATAAATGAAAACAGGAGCCTCATAACCATTTAGTGGCACTGAGTGCTTGCCATTTTTATGAATTGGATTTACTGCAAGACAAAGCATGTGATACACTATTAGTGATGACCTTTGTTATTAGGACTCCATCAGAAATAGTTGAAAGTAGCAAATGCTAGACTAGAGGGAAAGGTGAGACATGTTTTCACTTAAATTCCTGAATAGACTTATTTGGAAAAAAGGATGAAATCTCTTCATCGCTGTTGCCTTTGTAGGACCGTGAATGAATCAGAGTGTGGGCACAACATCCAAACAGAGAGCAAGGCTCACCATTTTGACAGTCACAGTATCCACAGCCAGCCAATGAAATACGATAGGAACACATTATCCTTTATTATTACACTAGTGCTACTTTGGAACACGGAAAAGTAAATACATAAAGGCAATGTGTGTGTGAAGCTTTATTCAACAATTCATTGAATTAATGAATAAAAGATGACCAAATTCCTCACCCCACAATGTGCCCATGCACTATCTGTTTTGATACTGGAAAAGGGAATGGTAAACCCTGGAAACTCGATTTGGATTATCTGTCCTATTTAACACTTAACTTCTTGAAGACAGTGAATACATATTTTGGGTTAAGTTTAGGGAAATAGGGACAGTGTTATAGGAAGAGGTGAGGGACTAGTTTGAGACATTACAACTATAACCATCCTCCACGTTTCCTAATGTCAGTATTTCTGCGACCACTAGAAGTGGCTTAATAGCCACTTAAGACCTATACATACTCCGTAAGAAGAGAGAATTTTTTTTCTTTTTCATAAGGTAGCAAGAAGAAGAACAAAGTTCTTTCTGGCCAGGACATTTCATATCACAAGAAACTTAAGTGCAGAACTCCTGGGAAATTCAAATTTATGACCAATCACACAGTAGTTGTCAGACACCACACAAGAAAAAAGTTCTGCCTACATGATGTGTCAAGAACAAGCTGCAAGAACTCCCAAACCAGGGTTGCAAGAACAAAATGATGTTTTTTTTGTTTGTTTGTTTGTTTGTTTGTTTTTTTGTCTTGCAGCTCTGGGGGAGAGAACAGATTTTTCTGTGCTTGTGGTGTATGCATAGGCCTTTAAAGAGGTCATTGCCAGAAAAATTGTGTTTTTATAGGTTTTAACATTCTGAAATGTGTCTATTGGTTCCATGATTATCAAAAAATATATATATCAAAACACTTCTCTTAAAAAGACACAGCCTTTTTTTTTTTTTTTTTTTTGTTACTTATTTGTACCCGTAGGTAGACTTGGTTTGCAGTCTGGTGACAAGCCACCGGCTGCTGGTCGCTGCATGCGCGAGCGCCCTAAACCTACATGTTTTTGGTGTGCGGGAGGAAACCGGAGAAATCCCGGAGTAAACCCGCGCAACACGGGGAGAACATGCAAACTCCACACAGCTCACTGTTGGTCGGGGGCTGGGATCGAACCCACGATCTCATGATCCCCGCGATCCCCCGGCCGAGGGTAAAACTGTGCTGTCACAGTGCTAAACCACTGCGCCACCGTGCAGCCTTTATCTCATTTTTCTCTACATGAAGCCATTTTAACTCTTCCAGATATTTTCTTGTATGTCAAGGAATGGGAAATGTCACTAAAAGGTAAACGTTGATAGCCTTGATACCCACCCGCTGCTCTATTGTTGGCCAGCCTAGCTGTCATGTACAGTAGATGGGCAGGAAGCCAAAGGTGTTAGCATAAGAGCTAACAATGGTACTAACAAGCTTGCATTTTTATTATCATTTTTTTAGATTTCCATCACCCTAATAGACACCACCGTTTCCACCTGGTTCACTAAACCTAAGTCAATAATATATCTCACGGTTCCAAGGTTGTCATAGCCAGGAGCGGCACTGGGGTTAAGCTCCCAGTGCTCATAATATGCTCCTTATGGCGTGCGTCTCGAAAAGCCTCTGACAACTAAGTCCAACTCCTAGCCTGCCCGTGTGGTTTAGTCTCTAAGCCCGGCGGAACTGCTTTTACTAATAGGAGAAGGGGCGAGGGCGGATCTCTGGCGCCTTAAAACCAGATGCTTCGGGTAGATGGTGGCTCGTCAACCTGGGAAGGTAGCCCATCTAGGGGAAGGTAAACCCTGATTTCAAACCTCCACTGCCTTGCGGCACACCCGGTCACAGGAAAGGCTTCGGGAGTCAACCCTGTGGAAAAATCCGGAGTCGGAGCCCCTAAGGCAGTTCTCTGTTGTGCTCAACATCGTTCTGGCAGCTCCTGCGACGGCGCTGGTGCCAAATTATAGCAGCCCTGCTGTTCCTTTGGATTCATCAGTGACGTGGAGAGGGGGGACATGCTGCATGGGTAACATCTTGTCCTCCATATCTTCCTGCCCAGGCTTGAATCCTACCAACGTCCAACACTGGAAGGTAGAACACCGGTGCACATCGGCCTGTTCAGCCGCAGGCGGTGCTGTTCCAGCAGAGTAGACGTTTAGGATTCTCTTCCATGGTCATCATAGACCGACGGAGGCCGACGACGAATATATCTCACGCAGTGTTGTCAACTCATCAGTAAGGAAAGTAGCTATTGGCTGCCCTACAAGTCACTAAAAGTTGCTAAATGACATCATCACCTTATTTGCATAATTACAATGTGCATGTAATTGTAATGGACACGGCAAGAGAGAGGAATGGCATTGTGCTAGAGACAAAAAGTTGAGTAAAAACACCCTAAATATATTTAGAAGTACAAATGAACTTTCTTCTGCCAATTGTTTTTTCACAATTCTAATGCACCTCCTTTATCCGGGCTTGGGAGTGGAAAAAGTGACAAAATACTAGCAGAGTTACTTAGAATTTTTTCTTTTTTTTCTCTCTTCTTTTAGTTTTTGCGCATGCATGATTCATTTGCAGTCTGGATGCAGCGGTATTAACATCACCTGCTCTGACTGCAGCCCAGAGGGACTGCTGCATAGTGCTGTAATGTTCGCAGACATTTTGTTCGAATGTACTAGTTTTTATGGGTGAACGTACTGGACTGAATCACTTAATGGAACTGTACTGGAACCCAGAGGTCAACCACCTCAAATGGCGGACCCTCTGCGTTTATTCCTTAGGTTACTGCAGTTCCATGCATATAGAATAGCTTTGTTTTTAAATGCACTGGCCTAGCCTGTGATTTTTCAAGTTATTTTAGTACATACAATAGTCTGAGTCAAAATATGATCACTATGATTAAAGCAACAATACGATATTTCTTCATTTCCCATCTGGCAACACTGCAGCCGACTCTCAGTTCAGTGAGTGGTAGGCAGTTAGAGCTCCAGTACAGCACTGTGCGATTCGGTGTACTAATCTTTCGGGTGGATTTTTTTTAAGCGAATGAACTGGAAGTGGCTCAGTAATTAGTGAACTGTGGATCCCATCACGACTGCTGTGTGAGCGCTTTGGGATGGGCAGAGCCCACACCAGCACCCACTGCTCGCTGAGAAGAGTTACAACATGTTTTCAGGGTCTCCAACAGTCTCCATTAACACCAGAAAAAGTCGCTAGATTTGTCACTAGTCGCTTTTTTGATAAAGAGTCACGAGAGGGGTCTGAATACTTGCTAAATATAGCGACAAAGTCACTAAATTGGCAACACTGATCTCACATCATTCTGGCTTATTTTGTTATATTTTTGCCATGATGCTGCATCAGTAGCACTATAGACACTAGCTGAAGCCAGTAGTTTAGCCGCTATTCTTGGCTCATTCACAAATGTTTCTGTCCTTATTGTACTCCGGGGATCGGTCATATCCTATTGACCACTGAAACCACACACCCCTACACACCAGTGATGCATTATTTCATTCATTCTTTAAGACAAATTTATGTTTTAAGTTTAAATTTATGTTTTTATTTAAGTTTTTTCTGTGATTCCCCACTTGAAATGGATTGACTCATCTACCCAGAGTTTTCAACAGGCTTCCACTCAAATGACCAAACAGCTTGCCCCCCCCCTTATTTAATTCTTAAGAGATGTAGACATTGCCTTTAGGCTTGCAGGTCATAGGGATGGTGAAAAACCTTCAAATGTATTGAAATACAAGGAACAAGAGCACACTGGGGCGAGTGCAATATCCCCCGCCTGTTTTCTTTGAAGATCCCAATACTTACTGACGGGGAGCAGTTTTCATTTTTTCAATATAATTACTGTGGCAGAACCAAATTATGATAAGCCCATCATCTATGAATATACAACAAAGTATACAACCCATAGCTGTAGGTCAGGATCCCAAGGTGAGCCTGTGTAGTAAGTATGGTGACCTTAAGAGCTTTACATGTTCTATAGTAAGAGATCATAGGGAGTGCTAATCGTAATCTGACCTTTTGACCCCAAACCTGTAATTAGAGGTTATGGTCTCAGAGTGAACCTGTGTACCAGGCTTGGTGACCCTTGCTTTCTTTGTTGTTGCGATATACTTTATAAGGCATTTTGATGTTGACCTTTAATCTTGCGATCCCAAAACCACAGTCACACTTCAGGGTCACAGGGTGAACCTGTGTACCAAGTTTGGTGACCCTAACTTCACTTGTTGTACAGTAATAAGGCATAGGGAATGTTAACCTTAACATTTGACCTTTTGACCCCAAACCCATAGTCAGAGGTCAGGATTCCAAGGTGAACCTGTATACCAGGTTTGGTGGTCCTAGCTTTACTTGTTTTATAGCAATAGTAAATGTAGCATTCACCATTGTGCAACTGCAATGTTAACTTTGAACCTTTGACCCCTCAACCCCAAACCCATAGTTAGGTAAGGGTGTAAGTTGTCCAAGATGTGTATTAGATACAACTACCGTATCGATTTGAAAAGCCTTCATCATTTCTTTCAGTAGTTATTGTGTTTACAAGATTTAGGGAAAAATCTGACCTGATCTTTGACCTCAAGGTAATCTGATGAGAGTGAAATTGCAATATGTGCATCATTAGAGTATATCAACCCATGGTACAAAGTTTCAAAACAATCAGACCAAAACTGTAGGAGGAGTTGATTTCACAAGACAGTTACTGTCTATGAAGTGAGGTGAAACAGGAGGTCAGAGGTCAGGGGCTACAATTCCCGTAAAAATCATCCAATCGGAACCATATTACAATATACACGTTCTCAGTATATATCAAACCATGGTACCAAGTTTTAAAACAATCGGACCAAAACTGTAGGAGGAGTTGACTTCATCAAAGTGGGACAGACGGACGGACGGACTCATGGCATAATCCCCCTTCGGTCTTCGCCCAAAGGGCTCTTCAACCCTTTTGGGCTTCAACCGGAGAGGGACTAAAAAAAACTGCTCTAAAACTGTACAACATTCAAACATCCAAATACAACCTTCAAATAGCAATAAATGATTAACTGCCAAACAATATTTACCCCTTTAAATACAAAGATAAATTTTCATAGTTCATTAAACTAATATAAGTTACCATCCTAAAACCCCATAACCACAACCAGTCTTATCTTATTAAATGTTTTTCTTTTTACCTTTCACCATTTTTTGTCATTTTTAAACCATATTTCTTAATGCATACATTGTTTTAAAATACTACTTTAAATATCATTATCAGCTCAACAGTATCAAAGTGAACACACAAACAGTTCAATCAACTTCACAACCACAACTATTCAAATGCTCAACAGCTGCAGCTTATCACCTAGGTTGGTAATAAAAGTTCGTATACCGACTCAAATGTCTTTAATAGGAAGCAGCTTCATTATAATTTTAAACTACACTGTCTTACTGACTGCCTCTCTGGTTGTAGATGTTTTTTTAGTCAAACACATTACTTTCCTGCTGCTGCTAAGAAACTTAAATGTCTCAAAGCACTGTACTTGCAAGACAACTCCTGTTTCTTGTTCTTGGCTGGTCTCCACCCCTTTTCAAACCTCTGGTAGATTTACTCCACCCAAGCTGCTCTGGCCACACCCATTGAACTGCTGCAGGTTATTTCTCATCTATCTCACTGCATTAATTTATGTTCACTTTATTCCACAAGTTGTTTCCATTTTCAATATGTCAGTCTTCAGAAACCTAGTTTGACTCAACGTTAGTTGGCTCAGAGCTAGGAACTAGGATCTAGCCAGCTAAGATTAGTAGTTGTGATGTAAGAGGGAGAGCGGCACTAAATGCAGTCAGATTTAAAGAGACATACTCTGAAACCAGCCACTCTCAGAAAGGCTGCAAAAGATGATAAAGAATTTTGCTGCAATAATTAAAAAAATTAAAGAAAATTTTACCAAAATGTATCGCAGGCATTTAATAAGGATATGTGTGAGCTGTTAAAATGTGGCAAAAGTGCAATGACCCCTTTAATGTCAAAACCAACATCTTTAATGCACAAAATTATGTCTGCAAAAGGAGGGAACAGGTGATAGATAGATGACACCTGCAGAACACATGGACTAAGTTATGATTCTGATTTTGAAATCATCTACATTAACTTAAGTTGAGAAGGACAGTCCTGCACCTTCCTGTGGACTCTGTTGAGCATAAGCTGGACCATGTTGCAGTATTACTATGGGGGTGTCACACAAGAAGTCACATGTAGAGGTGATGTAGGCAATATAAAGTCACTGCTGTCTGGTGTAAAAGACCTAGAACAGTGAGGGATTTTTCTGATGTTTTCTGTCTACTACAACTTTAAGTATACTTTTTTTTATAAAAAAACAGATAAAACCACATCTGATCTTTTAAGGAAGATATTGTTGGTTCTTTAAAAAAAATGGAATATTGTGCCTAAGAAGATGTGTGTGCATGTGCACGTGTGCCTGGGTGACCTTGTGTGTGTATTCTAACAGATGAGGGTCTCTTCCAATCCCCCCAAAATACAAAGAGCTGCAAGCATGAACTCACGGGGGGGGGGGGGGGGGGGGGCTTTTTAGGAAGCCAATCAGCTCTTATAAGGGCATAGGAAACACAAAGTTAGAGGAACATACACTTGTTCGTGTTTTCATCTGCATGCGGCTCTCCAAAGACATTCTTGAGCTTGACCTAAAAAAATACTGCTTAACTTTAAAATCAGTCTGTTAAACCTGTTAGAACAGCTTTAGTGATGTGTGGAAAAGCCAAGGCTTTAGCGTTAACTTCTACACAAATGTGTCTTCTCCTTTTCTCAAAGGAAAAAGACACTTTTATATCTGTCATAAGTACATCTTTACCTTCCACCCTTCTCAAAATTAAGAAAATCTTTCTACAGGAATCATCAATATTGTGTTAGGAATACATGTGCTTTGTTTCCAAGTTTTTTTTAATCCTTCACCTCAAGCTTCCTACTTGATAGCCCAAGATTGCCATAAACACAGACAAACTGACAGATATTTTAGGGATACGTATACACAGAGGCAGACCAGCCAACCCTCCCACCGTGTTTCCTTTGTCAGGGCCATTGTAACAGTTTTGTCCAAGCCATATGGGCTGGTTAAGGGATGTGGACCCCCGGCAGCTGAGGCTTTGTCCCCATGTTACAGAGGTCGCTGGGATTGTGTTCCCAGCTAATTCCCCCTTTCAGGGACTGCAGATCAGAGTCTATAATGATCTGGGGCGGCCTAGCACAGGGATTACCGACGCTGCCTGACATCAACAGGCTTGTGTGTGCAGAGGGGTGTTGGAGGTTGGGATTGGGGGGGGGGGGTGAGAGAGAGAGGGCAAAGGAGATAGAGAGAGATGACATCTTAAGATGAAACGACATTGTTACTACTCCTTCTGCAGGAATCAATTGATTCCCCCACCCCTTGCACCAAAACCCATCCACCCACCACACGGAAACAGATCCACCCCCACCTCCCAAACACACACACACACACACACACACACGTTCTGAGTTTTCCACCTCATTTCCCTCAATCCAGCTTAAGCAAACTTTATTAGCAGGGAAAGTGAAGGCAGTGAAAGAAAAGTAATGACTTCTTGTGTCTTGGCTGACCTCCAGCATCACCATGTGGGTTACAAATTACAGAGTACTGTCTAGGTTGTTGTCCTGTCCCACTGCAGCTAATTACTGGAATAAACATTAAAGATCCTTCATGCAAACACAGAAATATCCAGTGAAGAAGTTTATATTTTCCAGCTTATCAGGTGCTCTTTTTCCTAAAATATAAAGCTCCTATAAAAGTATAACAGATCATAAATTGTTGATGGTATTGACAGCTTAGGGTTTTTTTTTAAAAATTATTATTATTATTAAAATGCTTTTGAAGTTGTGTTAACTGTTCATAATCAATGATCAGGATCAAGGGTGTAACTTTGTTTCAAACATGGGGGGGTTGTGTGATGGTTCGCTCTGGCTGCCTATCATCCTCAGCTGCGCGCACACCTGCTCCCCATCACGGCTAGGGTTATTTAGACCGCGCTGCCCTCGGATCAGCGCAGAGTTGTCTGTCTCTTCTCCTAATGAGACCAGCTCACGCCTTCACCCTCGTTCCAGAGAACCCTCACCTCAGCCTACTCTCGTCTCGGTATCCTGCCTCCTGCCATCCAACGTTTGGAGGAATTTTCAGCTCTGCTCTAAGTAAGCCCTCACTCTATTCTCCTTCATCTGCTCTCGTTCCCCTGTGCACAGGCGGAGATCCGTGGCAGCTGACCTCCCTTCCTCCTGGCAGCGGACCGGGCTGCACCGCACTTCACCGGACTCATCAACCACCCCCAGCGGCAACCGGGACATCGGGCACTGTCTTCCTGGCCATAACTGCTGAGCTGAACCTGAGCTCAACCCCATCTCAACAAACAGTAAGCTCTGTTCAATCCTGTATATCCCCTCTGGTATCTGCCACTAACTCTCCCTGTCTCTGTCTGTCCCTAGGGTTGCCAGGTTGCACGGTGCTCTGCTCACCCCCAGCTGTCACTCGAGCACACACACACACACACACACACACACACACACACACACACACACACACACACACACACACACACACACACACACACTAATCTCAATAAAGATAATTGCATCTACTTTGAGTCTGAGTCTGTTCTCTGTGTCAATAAACCATGTCAGTTGAGATCTCTGCCCGTATAGAGAGCCTAAGTCACACCCCCTCTACTTCTGCATATTGGACCTTAAATCGAAAAAAAAATAAATAAATTCTCTATTGAAATGAATGGCAACAGCAACATTATCTTTCGATCCCGGTCAAATTTTGAAACAAGTTACACTTATGATGTTTGTCAGTTTAAAAGATAACTTTCCATATAATTAAAATTGTCGACTGTCACATAATAAGAGAGTAATATTTAGTTTTTGTAAACGACTAGCGGACAACAACTCCCATCATCCCACATCATTAAACACAGTTACATTTTAGTGATGTGAAAAGCACTGATTTCTCATAGCATTGACCCATGCACTGACAGACAAGTCACAAAGAATAATCTTAGCCTGACTCTTAGCTAAATCACTATACAGTGATAATAACAGAATGGATTTGCCTGACTGCTGCCCTCACACTGTGTCTCTCTGTGAGGAAATCACATGAACAAAAAGAAAATGTCAATCACTTATCAGGACAAGTCTAAAATTCATTAGTTTGTCCAACAGAACATTATTTTGATGATCTAGTCAGCAGTCTGTTCTCTAAGGCACAAAGTTCATTTTTTGTTGTTACCTGGTCACTTGTGCCTCCTGTGCTGCCTCACTCTCCCTCTGGTCATCTGGGCCTCCTCTCTCCTCCCTCTCTCCCTCTGGTCTCCTCCCTCTCTCCCTCTTTGTTATTCCTGCTGCTGTCACTTTCACATTCTTGCTCTTGACGTAAAATAAGTTCAATTAATATTCAAATGTTTTAAGAGAGGTACTTCACTGACAGTTCTGGAAGATGTAATTCAGGCAAGAATTTTCCACATGAAAAACTTGGAAAGATGTAAAATGTTTTCCCCCCTTCTTCCCTCTTCATAGCATCTTAACAGTGCTATCAGCAGGTGCATTAGGTCGTCTAGTTTATTTTGATACCATATTCATCATTCTAACCACAGAGCTGAGGTTAATGCAGCTGCTGAATGTGGATGAGGCTTACCACTGTGTAGCTATTTTTTACCAAGTAGATGAACTAAGGACACTATGTGTGATTTAGTCAGCTAGACTGATAAAAGTAACAGTTATCCTGCTTGCAGAGGCATTATGAACATAGCACACCACACCTTAGGTGTGTTATGTTTCACTCATTCAGTGTTTCCTCTGGCTTAAAGACCTTGGCGCGGTGGCAACATATTTTTCCCCGGTGGGGGGGCAGTAAACATACCAGAATATGTTAATTTTATACTATTTATTTCTTTTTAAAATTTTACACAGTAATGTTGCATATGGAACTTACCGTTTGAAGTATTGTACAACCGAGGCTTGAATATTGGGCCAGTTGGGGTCCCACCCAGACATCCTGAGTCTAGACTTTTTAGTGGTGTTATCCTTCTGTCCTTCCTCTGCCTGAACACTTTCCTCTCCTTGGCTCCTCTCTTCTGTCTCATCTTGCCCTCTCTGAGCTCTGTCTAATTCAGGTTCTCTCTCTGTCTATGGTGGTATACATCTTGGTTGTCCATTGATCCGATGATGACTGTCCCTCATGTGTTAAGTCCTCTTCTTGCGTGCGCACGGAGATGGTTGTTTAGGCCGATCCTCGATCGGCAGACACGGCTGCAGTAGGGGCAAGGAAACTGCCCAGGTAATAACGCCTTTCTTCGTGCCTGTGCTTCAGCTACATCAGCTCACCTCTTCTCTTCAAAGTAGTCTCGCACCTGGGTAGTGAGGGCGCGCCAGCCTGGCCTGTCCATAGCCCGCAGCTCTAATTGTTTGGGAAGGATGTCAGTGTGTCTGATGTTGAGCTTCATGCAGTCTTTGAATCTTTTGCGTGGTCTGCCTTGGTTCCACTTCCCAGAGCAGAGTTCTCCATACATGAGCTGCTTGGGCAGCCTGTGACCATCCATCAGGATCACATGACCAGCCCATCGGAGCTGGGCTTTCAGAATCATGGCCTCGATGCTGGTCATCTCAGCTCTGTCCAGGACCTCAAGGTTTGTGACCCGGTCTTGCCAGTGAATGTTCATGATCATCCGTAGGCTTCTCATGTGGAACTTCTCCATCTGCTTCAGGTGTTTTTTGTACACGGTCCACGTCTCACATCCGTAGAGAAGACTGGTGAGGACAATGTCCCTGTACACTTTGAGCTTCATGGACAGCTGAATGTTGTGCTGGTTCAGGACACAAGCTCGGAGATGACCGAGAGCTTGGCTGGCCTTGCAGACTCTGGCGTTGCTCTCCTTATCCAGGCTGCCATCGTTGCTGATGGTGCTGCTGAGGTACTTAAAGTCGTCTACCGTCTTCAGTTGGGTACCCTCGATGGAGATAGAGAGGGGAGGGATGGTGGAGGTGGGTGCTGGTTGGAACAGTACCTCTGTCTTGCTGAGGCTGATGGTAAGACCAAAAAGGCGGGAGGCTTCTGCAAACTTATTCACGATGATCTGGAGATCAAACTCTGTGTGGGCCATGAGGGCACAGTCGTCAGCGAAAAGCACTTCCGGGACAATCTTTTCTGCGACCTTGGTCTTAGCCTTCAGTCAGCAGAGGTCAAACAGTGAGCCATCAAGTCTGTATCGTAGGTATACCCCAAGGTCCAAGTCCCTGATGGCATGGTTGAGGATGGAAGAGAAGAAGAGGTTGAAGAGGACCGGGGCCAGAATGCACCCCTGCTTGACGCCGTTGCTGATATTGAATGGTTCCGATACCTCTCCACTTGAGAGAACCTGCCCAGTCACGTTGCCGTGAAACTGGTGTATGAGGTTTACAAACTTGTCTGGGCACCCAAGCTTGGATAGGATGATCCAGAGGGCCTCTCTGTTCACCGTGTTGAAGGCCTTAGTCAGGTCGATAAAGACCGCATGTAAGTCCATGTTTTGTTCTAGACATTTCTCCTGTACTTGGCGGACGGAGAAGATCATGTCCACGGTGCTGCGGTTTGGCCGGAATCCACACTGTGTTTCTGGCAGGTTCCCTTCAGTGATGTTGTTAATCAGTCGGTTGAGGAGGACCCGGGCCAGTATTTTTCCAGTAATAGATAGAAGGGAGATACCTCGGTAATTGCCGCAGTCAGACTTGCTACCCTTATTCTTGAACAGGGAGTCAACAGTGGCATCCCTGAAGTATTTGGACAGTTGTTCTTCATCCTAGATGCTGGTGAGGAGGGAATGGAAGATTTCAAGGGCCACAGGACCGGATGATTTGAATATTTCCGCCAGGATTCCATCCATCCCAGGTGCTTTGCCTGAATTGGTCTGCCTAATCGCATTCAAGACTTCGTCTATTGTAGGGGGGAGGTCAAGGCAGTGGATGGTGGTTTTTTGTGGGATCAGATCGAGGGCGTGGGGGTCTACAGTGGAGAGCGTGTTGAGCAGGTAGCCGAAGTGCTCTCTCCATCGCACATTGATGCTGCTGTTCTCCTTCAGCAGAGTTGAACCATCTGCCGACAGGAGTGAGGTAGTACATGGCTTGGCAGGTCCATATACTTCCTTGATGATGCTGAAGAACATCTTGGAATTCTGCGTGTTGGCGTATCTCTGCACCTCATCTGCCTTCTTCTCCCACCATTCATTCTGCATCTTTCGCAGCACTGCTTGTCTTTGGAGGTGCTTGTCATCCAGAAGTGTCTTGATGTTCTCGTCGAACCAGTCCTGGTGCACTCGTTTCCTGGGTCCGATGGTGGTTTTTGCTGACTCCATCACCAGTGCTCTAAACTGTTCCCACCTTTGTGTTGGACAGCCAGTCAGGGGTCCATGGGCAATCAGTCGGCCATCCAGATCTTCTGCAAATTCACTACGTTGCTGAGGTTGTTCAAGTTTGGCAATGTTGAACGCTGGCCTGATGACTTTTAGCGTCTTGCGGTGTGTTGGGGCAATATGCAGGGATAGGATGGATCTGACTAGATGGTGATCTGTCCAACGCTCTGCTCCGTGCATGGCCCTGGTGATCCTGATGTCACAGATGTCTCTCTGACGGCAAATGGCAAAGTCTATCAAATGCCACTGCTTGGATCTTGGGTGCATCCATGTTGTCTTATATTTGTCTGCTTGCCTGAACAGTGTGTTTGTGATAGCGAGGTGGTTTTCAGCACAAAGGCTCAAGACCATCAAGCCATTGGAGTTCAATTTTCCATTGCCGTGTGGCCCCAGCACACCTTTCCAGTTACAGTAGTCTGTTCCGACTCTGGTGATGAAATCGCCTAGCAGAATGAGTTTGTCATTGGGAGGAGTGTCCTTCACGAGGGTACTGAGCTCCTCATAAAAGGCTTCCTTCACTTCATCGCTGCTGGTGAGAGTTGGGGCATATGCGCTGATGAGGGTAACGTGCCGGTTACGGTTCAGGGGGAAACAGAGTTTCATCAGCCGTTCATTAACTGACGTTGGTAGGTCATGAAGTTGCTTGAGAACCGATGTCTTGATGGCCAGTCCTACTCCATGGATCCTCTCTTCATCTTTGGCCTTGCCTTTCCAGAAGAAGGTGTAGCCGCCTTTTAGTTCAGCCACAGATCCTTCTTCGGACGCAATGTCACTGAGAAGGCCTCAGTGACATTGCGGCCCTCTCACTGAGGGCCGCAATGTCAATGCGGTAGTGGGCCAGTTTTCTTGCAATGAGGGCTGTTCTTCTTTCAGGCCTCGAGGAGGCCTCGCTGTCCATGAGCGTGCGTACATTCCACGCACCAAGAATTAGTTTCTTTCTTCCTTGGTTTCGACCACTTGGGGGGTAGAACTGCCAGCCGCGGTATGCTGGCCAGTTGGAAGGGACAAGCATTCCCACTCTCTTGGCCTCAAAAGCCAGGATCTGGTGGTACGAAAAGAGCCATCACGACCAGGGACTTCCTCGTCTGCAGTGGATGACCACGACGTCTATAGTGCCTTGCCATGCCCTTGCATTCCACAACGCCTGCTGTCGCCGCCTTCATGACCGTTGGGACAAAAGATGACCTCATCCACTCAATCCACCGACTACAGTCTTCGCATGCTTGGCTAGGCATACCCTGTTTAACTCACTGGAGGGTTTGAGGCCTGACTGGCTACCCTCACCTGGTTCAGCCTGCCTGCCAAAGTGGTTTACCGGGGTGTGGCCACTGCGCATGCTACAGCTTCAAGGAGGCACAGGTGAGAGTTGGGTGCCAGGTGGGAACCAATGTAGAATGAGCTGTCCTAAAAAGGACATGGCAAGCCCCCCCCTACAGAGGTACTATCCCTCTCCAGACACCTCAAACACCCGGGTGGTATACAAACAGGTTAGAAAATATCAAGTGTCATGTTTTGTCCTGCAGGATTTTTTTTGTCATGGTTTACATAAATGACAAAAATATGTGTATTTTTTTTTTTGTATTTTTATTATAGTGTTTCTTTTTTCCATTGAGAGAGTAGGGAAGGGAAAGAAACATTCATAATAGTAATGTACTCATGCATAATTAAATTATATGATCAGGTGGGTATAGTAACCAGAAATTCTACTCATGTAAAAGCAGTGCTTTGAAATTAATAATTAAAAGTAGACAACCAAAAATTTCTATTTAAGGGTACGAAGAGCACCCACTTAAAAACTTGAGTAATGACTTCAGTCTTGAAGGTTTGAGGTTTTTCTCAAAAATTTATAACAATTTTCTTATAGTTTTCTACTTTTGTCTGTAAATCTATTTAAAGTTGAAACCATGTTCCTCAAAGTTGTAATTTCCTCTTGTGAAATTGACTTTTCTTGTACATTTGAAACTTTATTATAAATTTGTGGATTATTTTATGACTAATTTTTGTCTGTTTTTTAAAATAAAATTACTGTTGTTTTTTTTTAGATAAATTTGAAACAGATCATTTTTTTTTTAACTTTTTCCTTATAACAAGTTACATTTTTGACCATAATTCTGCAGTCAGAACAGAACAATAATTTAACTCTGATTACAAAGAAAAAATATTAATAAAATTGTATTTAATGAAATAAATTAAATGACCAAAGATGCAGTTATTTCTGTTATAATATTTCTTTATATTTATAGTTTTTTTTTTTTAGAAATCTCCTCACCACCCAGACAGCAGGGAAAACCTCCCTTATTTTGAAATCAAATGTTGGCACGTTTAGTTTGTCTGAAGGCTGCTGACAGATTAAAGTCATTGACTTCGTGAATTTCGGTCATCTTAACCTGCCAGGTACATAATAGGGAACTGTAGCGGACTCTAAAGACATAATTCACCACAATATGTGTTCATGTACAGAATGATCTGTTTAGGCAGTTATAGTTGTGCTCTCAGGCTTTCTCATCAGGCACCTCTCTAGGCAGCCGCTGAAGGACTTCAGTTTAGAGTGAAGAGAGCTAGCATTTTTAGCTGTTGCTTTTTGTCACTGCTGCTGGAGAAAAACGGAACGACTGCTCGTGTGAGAAAAGAGAGAAATTGCCAATCTCTTCATTCCTGCAATTCCTACAGAACATAAATATATCCTCAGCAATTCATCAGTCCCCCTTGCCTTTCCCTTCATATGAAGCCGGCTGCATATAAATTCTAACCACATTTCTTAGCTAAGTGACTTCCAGTATTGCTCCCGTTTCCAGCGGGTTAAAACCATGATAAACGCCAGTGCTTACATACCTCATCTGATTTTTTCCACGTTTAAAGTACTTTTAATAAACTCATGTTTCTGTTGGACAGTTGCGCTTAGCGAGACACTGCCTGCTGACTGACTGGAAAACTTGCGTGAGCGGGGCACTTCTAAACTGTGTGGATGACGGCCACGTGCGTTATTAGTGTGTGCGCTTGCGGAAAGTCATTGCTTCATATATTTTTCTTAATAAATTCATATCTCCTTGGCATGGTGGTAAAATTTCTGGTGGAGCGGGCCGCCACCAAGAAATGTTACCAGAAGAAACCCTGACTCAATAAATGATAATAAATTTGTGAAATTTGTGACAAAATCATCCTGGTATTAAAAACTTACTCTGGATTCATTATCTAGACATTTAATCTTTTACAATGGCATTCAGTTTTCAAATTTGTGATTCAGGTATTTGCCCCCCTCCCCTCATAAAAGGTAAATAACAAATTTACCAGAAAAAAAATGTACAAATTTAGGAGAAAATAGTATAAATTCACAAGAAAAAAGTAGCAACTTGATGATAGTCAAAAAATTATTTAAAACATCTGAAATTTAAATTATTTTGCAAATATGTTAGGAAAAAGGCTTATTTTCCATGACAAATTTAAGAAAAATGCTACATTTTTGTGAGAAACTGAATTTAGGGGGAAAACAACATGGGGGGAATACTGCATATTTATACAAAAAGTAGGCAAATTTACAAGAAAAAAATGTCTCTGATTTACAAGAAAAGCTGTAAAACTATGACAAAAAAGTTACACACACGAAAAAGTGACATTAGAAACGTCATAGTGCTACATAAAACACTGATGATGTTTACTAAGGGAGAAAAAAGATTGGAGAGAATATTTGAAGCCCCACAATTTGGTAGTGAGAACAGCTCTAACGTTAAATGAGTTTATAATATGCTTTCTCTAGGTGCAGTGCAGCGTTCTGCAGACCCCTACTTGACAGGAAAAGCAACAGGCTGGAGGAGGTGACAAATGCTGCAAAAAAAAAAATGCTGAAAGAAGCATTGCAACTTTTTAGTTATCAATTTATTTATTTTTTTAGCGCTCCCTTTATTGCAACTGGACCCTGAAACACCAACAAACTCAAAAGATACAGTGTTAAGGCAATGAATCATACTAGGAGCTAAATCACTATACATTGATAATATAATATCTCAATACAATATATCAGTGTTTGGTCACTGCCTAATTACCTCCGCCAAAGGGGGTGGTTATGTGATCATCAGCGTTGGTTTGTTTGTTTGTCTGTTTGTTTGTTAGCAAGATAACTCAAAAAGTTATGGACGGATTTTCATGAAATTTTCACAGATTGTCAGAAATGGGGTATCCTACAGATGATTAGATTTTGGTGGTGATCCGGATCACCGTCCACAAGAAAACCGCCATTACGCAAAATGCCATTTTCGTGAATAACTACTAAACCACTAATCCTATCATTGTCAATCCAATTGCTTGTCATATGTTTTCATGGTCAAGGAATCTGAAAACGTACACACAAACACTGTATGGGGGGAACTGTGGCGCTAAACCGCCATTACGTAAAATGCCATTTTCGTGAATAACTACTGAACCACTAATCCTATCATTGTGAATCCAATTGCTAGTCATATGTTTTCATGGTCAAGGAATCTGAAAACATACACACAAACACTGTATGGGGGGAACTGTGGCACTTGGCGGAGGTCTGCGCTCTCCGAGTGCTTTTCTAGTTTGTGTAATGCTGTCTCGTGATTAAATAAAATGGGAACGGAAAACTAGAAATGTGATTTTAAGCTCAGTAATTAAATAAATAAATCAGTGATGCTGTACTGTAGTGCTTTTGAACTCATTTTAACACGTTAAAAAGTTTAGGAATATGAAATGCATCTATTCTTTCATTCATCTATTTGGTGTTTATTTCTTATATATTTGTGTAGATCCTCTGTCATGCAACTGTGGTATTTTAACAGAGGATAGAAGATCTGAAAATGATTTGTAGGGAAAATAATTAATTTATTTTAATGTGGATATTTAAGAATAGCCTTCAGAGTGACTTAGTCTATAATCAAAAGTGGTAAAAGTTAAGATAAGATAAGCCTTTATTAGTCCCACAATGGGGAAATTCCAGGATTGCAACAGCACAGGGATAGCAACACTCAGAGCAACAATCAGGAGGCAAGAAAAAACAAGAACATCTAGTAAACATATGTACATATTACTATAAATGTATATATATAGACACACAGTGCGGAGCATTATGGTTGGTTGGTGAATGTGCAGCAGAAAGTCTAAGCTCTCTCTCTGCGGATGCGGTGGGCCAGCTGGAAGTCTTTGGGCATGATGGTGACCCTCTTGGCGAAGAAGAGACCCACCAGGTGGGCCTCGCTGGTCTCCTGCAGAGCCATGACGGTGAAGCTCAGGAAGCGCAGGACGGTCTTGAAGTCCTGAGCGATCTCCCTCACCAGGCGCTGGACGGGCAGCTTACGGATGAGCAGCTCCGTGGATTTCTGGTAGCGACGGATCTCTCTCAGAGCCACAGGCCTGTGACAGCGAGGCCTCTTCACTCTGCCGGTGGCCGGAGCGCCTCTCCGAGCAGCCCTGGTGGCTAGCTGTCTCCCGGGGGGCTTCTTCCTCCAGTAGATTTTACGGGCGGTCTGCTTGGTTCTTGCCATCGCTCTTTATTATTCTGTCTTATATTTCTTGCACGCCACCTAAACTCCAGCCCGGCACCCGCGTCGTTTTCGCTACAGCTCCCGGTATGTCGAGTTTCCCATTAGCACCGGGCGGCGGCCAAGTGCTAGCTAGCACCAGCTCCACCCCGCTGTAACGTCTCCCGCTGCAAACAGTGGTTCCGTCCGCCGACCCGGGAGACCCCCGGGGCGATCCGTGCGTCCGTGATATATATACAGAGTGAAAGGTGTAGAAAGAAGAAGGAAGATAAAAAAAAAGGCTGTTGCAACGGGCAGCCGACTCGTGTGGCGCCACCGGTCCGGCGGAACCGGAACCGGAACCGGAAAAAGTTGCTTTTTAATTGAATTTTATAATTATGAAAATCATGACATTTTAAAAATACAGAGCAGTTTAAGGTTAACTTGAATTTCATGGGGATGACAAGCAATATTTAAACGCATTTAAATTTTAGGACTGGTGGTTGGAGTAGATTTTGTTTGTACTTGATAAATGATTGGAGCTGCTAACATTTTGATGAGTACTGAAACACATAAATTTCATTCTAACAGCTGACGAACAAATCCATTCTGATCACATTTCATGAATGATTAATACAATGTAAAGACCAAATCTGCATGAGAAAAGCTAATCATTTCTCAGATCAGCTAAATCCTATCAGGCAGCACATTTATTCTGTGGTGTACTCCTATTACGAGAGCAAGTTTTTAGCCAAAGTCAAATTCCTTGTATGTGTTGTGCATACTTGGCCAATAAAGCTGATTCTGATTCTGATTCTGATTCTGATTCTGATTCTGATTCTGATATTAGCAAACTAGCAACCAGCTAACTTCACACAACAATTCACAAGCTAAATATAATATTTACCTCATTTTGTGTCATGAACCGAGCCCGGTTGTTCTTTGGGCTCAGTTCAGGTTTATCTGTGTATTTGTATCTTTTGAGTTCTTGTAGTTTCTAATGTCACTTGTTCTTTTTTCCGTACCTGTAGCCACTGTTCTGGCCGACAGCTGTTAGGCAGCCTCCTTTGACCTACATTCGTGTGGGCATTGTCTGACACTTGCCGGTCCGACCACGCCCCGGCTCTCATGACAGCCAGCTGGTTCCACTCCGGTGATTGCTTTTCCCGTGCCTCGCCCAGATGCACCCAATCTGTTGTGCCAGCAATGCTTGTTCTTAAGCGGCCTTTGCCAGTCGAGCATTGCTGGACTATTGTTTTGTCTGTGGGAATGTTGTGGCCACTGTTCACTGTGGTCTGCCCACTGCACGTCCAAGCGTGTGAATCATGAAGTGAACCCTGTCATCCTTTTTGTAAGTCTGCTCAGTTTTTGTATTATTTGTCTTGTGGCCACAGTACACTGTGGTCTGCCCGTTACACACTTGTCGTGTGAGCTATTTAGTGTACCCTGTATCGTTTTTGTAAGTCTACATTTTTGGAACGGTCTGCCTCTTTTGTTAATAAATGTGTTGGTGGTGTAACCTGCGCCTAAATCTGTCCTTCCCCCCAAATCCTCGGTGCGCTGCGTAAAGGCGCATGAGGAGGATCGTGACAGTTTTGGACAGAGGGTTTGGTCCTTTTGTTTGACAAGTTCAACCAATTTAAAATGGTTTGTTGCCCTTGTGGAGCTTGTTTCATGTTCTCTCACTGAGATGAATGCATTCCATACCAGCATCCCCACCTGCCACCCTTACAACTGACTCCTACTCAGTAAAGGCCACAAGTACCAGCTGGGCAAAACCAAGTCTGCAGCAAGGGGGGATACATTGTCTGATTATTAGAAATGTTACTTTTTGTTGCTTGCAAATGAAAAAATGACAACTTCTTCATACTTGCTTGAGTTGTAGATATTTTTTTTTATTAATTATAATTATATGATTATTGGAGGGTTATATTGGCTGGATTAAAAGGATCGGACCTTGCACAGAAATTTATTAAACTATTTACAATAGGACAGTTCTTTGGGGCAGTGGTTAGTAGCACTGCAAAAAGGTCCATGTTTTCCCTGTCTGTGTAAGTTTTTGCCTCCCACACTTCAAAGACATGTATACTAGATTGACTGGGGATTCCATGAGTATGTCTATAGGTATTAATGTGCGAGTGAATGGTTGTGTGTCTTCCTGTGTCAGCCCTCTCATGGACTGGCTACCTGTCCAGAGTGTACCCCACCTCTTGCCCAGGAAAGCTGGGATAGGCTCCAGTCCCCCTAACAACCCAAAAAGGATTAAGTGGAAAAGAAAATGTAGGGTTGGAATATAAAACAAAATGTGTGACTAAAACAAAACTCACCTTCAAGGAGTCAGTCCCATCTAGGGGCAATAGGAGAGAGTCACATCCAAAGTGTGTTCCTTATGTCCATGTCAGAGTCTACCTCTGACAAACAGGGAAAGGACGACTCCTTAAGGCAGGCAGGACTAACATGCAAGAACATTTATTAACCTGTTGCACTCTGGTGTACCGCGGGCGGGCACGTCTCTGCGTCCTAGAGCGCACGAGTGCGCACGAGGGCGCTACGTCCTAGAGCGCACTGAAAAAAAAAGCTGCATTTCCGTTCTTCCACTACAGACACAGCCGCGAACGGATTAGATATGACTGACCTCTCATTCGACTAATAAGAGCCTTGAATTGGGTTTCTGAAACCTTGAAGAACCAATGAATGAAAACCTAGCAAGAAGGACCCGCCTGCCAACGGCTGCGAATGCAGCCAGCCAATTGAAGCACAAAAGTTCGAAAGCTGTTTTGTGTAAGGCTGGGTGAAGAGAGACTGACTGCTGCAGCAGATGAAAAAAGGACCCGCAGGAAGAACCGCCACAGACCCAGCAGCATGGAGACCACCCACAAGTGCGACCTGTGTGACAAGGACTGCCATTCGCGCATCGGCCTGTTCAGCCACAGGCGGTGCTGTCCCAGCGGAGTAGACGTTTAGGGTTCTCTTCCATGGTCATCATAGACCGTCCACATGCTGTTGTGGACAGGTAAGTGTTATAAGCTAAATTATTCTTTATCCCTGAAAATTGTAATCAAAAATGACTTTTGACCGATCGGTAAATTACAACTGTGAGGCGCACGAAGTCCGAAGTCTGTGCGCCGCGGTACATGGTTCGTGCGCCGCGTCCGGACAGTGAACGCCCCCCCCCCCTACTCTTCTGTAGCGAGGGGGGGGGGCCGCGGGGACTGTGCGCCGCGGTCGCCACATATCGCCACATGACTGTTCCGTCATGTAGCGATGGCTGATGTCCGTCCTCTGTAGCGGGGGGGTGGGGGGGTGGGAGTTGTTATCTTCTACATTACAAATATTTTAGAATATTTTTTAGTGCACTGTAGGTTATTTTTTCTTGTAAAAAAAGCCACACATTTTTTACGTGGCATGCTTCTTTGTGTGTGGGGGCTTGTTTGTTCATTCATTCATGAATGAATGAATAAACAACCCCACACACACACACACACACACAGCCCTGAGTGTCACCTTTCATTAGAGCCCAAGATGAAGCTTCTATATTGAATCATTCAAAAGTTACAGACGTTTTTCCAAACTGTGCCATTTGGCACAATTTGGCACAGTTCAAAAACGCCTGGGAACTACCTGAGAACAAAGCTGTGTAATATATTCAGTTTTTGTGGTATTGTTACAAAATTTTGACCTCAGCTGATAACACTTGGTTCTACATTTCTGTTGCATTTTCCAGCCCGGATCTGAAGCTGTGTGTTATTTGCAAGCATTTGTATCCAAAAAAACACCCAGGCGAAATTTATTTTCTTCAAGTTCACTATGTTTAGATGACTGTTACTCAGTGGCAGGAGCACTTAGAGAGATTATGACTGTTTTGCCAAAAAATTCAAAGTGTTTTCTTTTAAATGAGACCAACCCCATGAAGATGCTGCAAAGGGTTGAAGAACAGCTTTTGATTTACTTTGGGCACGTTATTTTTTGGCGTTTTTAGGGAAATTGACCAGAGTGCAAGGGGTTAAATAATACCCAAAATACAGCTCAGGGGCTGATAACCATACGGCAAACAGAACAGGTGTCGGCAGGAGAAAGCTGTGATGTCCCAACACTGGATAACATAAAGTGATAACTTATATAGGGAACAAAATAATTACAAACACATGACAGATGGGACACTAATCAAGGGTTAAACAAAAACAAAAGTGGGTGAACCTAAGGACAGGAAGCCAGACTTGGGGTAAAAACAAAAGAACCTTCAAAATAGGATTTGGGGCTAGAAACTAAGAATAAACAAAATATTAATGATAACAGTGCAGTGAGTTCAAAAAAATAATAAAAACATGTCCAAATCATAACAGTCCAGTCTACTCTGTGTCATGAGCTCCCCATGCGCTTTTCCACAGCACACGGAGGAGGGGTGAGAGGACAAGGAGCTGCACGGTGGCGCAGTGGTTAGCACTGTGGCAGCACAATTTTACCCTCGGCCGGGGGATCGCGGGGACCGTGAGATCGTGGGTTCGATCCCTGCCCCCGGCCAACAGTGATCTGTGTGGAGTTTGCATGCTCTCCCCGTGTTTGCGTGGGTTTACTCCGGGATTTCTCCGGTTTCCTCCCACATGCCGAAAACATGCAGGTTAGGGAGTTAAGGGGCGCTTGCGCACGCAGCGACCGGCAGCTGGTGGTTTGTCACCAGTCTGCAAAACAAATCTACCTACGGGTACAAAATAAGTAATAATAATAAAGGATTTAAGCGCAGGGTACAGTGGGGTAAAAGAGTATTTAGTCAGCCACCAATTGTACAAGTTCTCCCACTTGAAAGATGAGAGAGGTCTCCAATTTTCATCATAGGTATACCTCAACTATGAGAGACAAAATAAGAAAAAAAAAATCCAGAAAATCACATTGAAGGATTTTTAATGAATTAATTGGTAAATTCCTCGGTAAAATAAGTATTTGGTCAATAACAAAAGTTCATCTCAATACTTTGTTATATACCCTTTGTTGGCAATGACAGAGGTCAAACGTTTTCTGTAAGTTTTCACAAGGTTTTCACACACTGTTGCTGGTATTTTGGCCCATTCCTCCATGCAGATCTCCTCTAGAGCAGTGATGTTTTGGGGCTGTCGCTGGGCAACACAGACTTTCAACTCCCTCCAAAGATTTTCTATGGGGTTGAGATCTGGAGACTGGCTAGGCCACTCCAGGACCTTGAAATGCTTCTTACGAAGCCACTCCTTCGTTGCCTGGGCGGTGTGTTTGGGGTCATTGTCATGCTGAAAGACCCAGCCACGTTTCATCTTCAATGCCCTTGCTGGTGGAAGGAGGTTTTCACTCAAAATCTCACGATACATGGCCCCATTCATTCTTTCCTTTACACGGATCAGTCGTCCTGGTCCCTTTGCAGAAAAACAGCCCAAAGTATGATGTTTCCACCCCCATGCTTCACAGTAGGTATGGTGTTCTTTCTCCTCCAAACACGACAAGTTGAGTTTTTACAAAAAGTTCTATTTTGGTTTCATCTGACCATATGACATTCTCCCAATCCTCTTCTGGATCATCCAAATGCTCTCTAGCAAACTTCAGACGGGCCTGGACATGTACTGGCTTAAGCAGGGGGACACAACTGGCACTGCAGGATTTGAATCCCTGGCGGCGTAGTGTGTTTCTGATGTAGCCTTTGTTACTTTGGTCCCAGCTCTCTGCAGATCATTCACTAGGTCCCCCCATGTGGTTCTGGGATTTTTGCTCACCGTTCTCGTGATAATTTTGACCCCACGGGGTGAGATCTTGCGTGGAGCCCCAGATCGAGGGAGATTATCAGTGGTCTTGTATGTCTTCCATTTTCTAATAATTGCTCCCACAGTTGATTTCTTCACAACAAGCTGCTTACCTGCTGCAGGTTCAGTCTTCCCAGCCTGGTGCAGGTCTACAATTTTGTTTCTGGTGTCCTTTGACAGCTCTTTGGTCTTGGCCATAGTGGAGTTTGGAGTCTGACTGTTTGAGGTTGTGGACAGGTGTCTTTTATACTGATAACGAGTTCAAACAGGTGCCATTAATACAGGTAACGAGTGGAGGACAGAGGAGCCTCTTAAAGAAGAAGTTACAGGTCTGTGAGAGCCAGAAATCTTGCTTGTTTGTAGGTGACCAAATACTTATTTTACTGAGGAATTTACCAATTAATTCATTAAAAATCCTTCAATGTGATTTTCTGGATTTTTTTTTCTCATTTTGTCTCTCATAGTTGAGGTATACCTATGATGAAAATTGGAGACCTCTGTCATCTTTTAAGTGGGAGACCTTGCACAATTGGTGGCTGACTAAATACTTTTTTGCCCCACTGTATGCACCACACACATTTATTAATACAACAATGCTGACACACAGTTACAGTAATAGTTCCCTCGGAAGCGTAAGGGGTCCTCAAGGACGCTCTACAGTTTACAGGTGAGAATGACCGGGGAACACACACACACAGTAAATACTCACAAAACAGGAGCAGTCCGAGTTAGTCCAAAAGCACAGAGAGAGAACAATCTTTCAGTGACTTAGACCAACATACAGCAATTAACGACTGTATGTTTATGTAGCGCTCACCTCTGTAGTCATGAAGTCCTTTGAGCGCCTGGTCCTGCCCCACCTCAAGTCCATCACCACCCCTCTCCTGGACCCGCTGCAGTTTGCCTACCGAGCCAACAGATCTGTAGACGACGCAGTCAACCTGGCCCTCCACTCCATCCTGCAGCACCTGGACTCCCCGGGAACCTACGCCAGGATCCTGTTTGTGGACTTCAGCTCCGCATTCAACACCATCCGCCCCGCTCTGCTCCGGGACAAGCTGTCCCTGCTCAACGTGCCTGACTCCCTCTGCAGGTGGATCACCGACTTCCTGACGGACCGGAGGCAGCATGTGCGGCTGGGAAAGACTGTCTCAGACTCTACTAGCATCAGCACCGGATCACCCCAGGGCTGTGTACTTTCCCCCCTACTCTTCTCCCTTTACACCAACTCCTGCACCTCCAGCCACCAGTCTGTCAAGCTGATCAAGTTTGCGGACGACACCACCCTCATCGGGCTCATCTCCAATGGCGACGAGTCCGCCTACAGGAGAGAGGTGGCCCAGCTGGCGTCCTGGTGCAACAATAACAACCTGCAGCTGAACAGGTACAAGAGCTGTACAAGAGGTACAGCTGAATCCAGGGACAAGAGTTGCAAATTAGCTAATAGCTATACACTCTATGTGCAACACATCAGATTGATTGTCTTTGATTAATTGTCTATGTTTATTGCACTGTCCCTGTCAAATAAACTAATCTACTACTAACGCTCTGAAGACAGTGGAGATGATTGTAGACTTCAGGAAAGTCACTACCCCTCTGCCCCCCCTCACCCTCTCAGGCTCTCCCATCACCACTGCTGATTCCTTCCGCTTCCTAGGCACTACCATCACCAGGGACCTCAAATGGGAGCCGACCATCAGCTCACTCATCAAAAAAGCCCAGCAGAGGATGTTCTTCCTGCGGCAGCTGAGGAAGCTCAAGCTACCCACCAAGATGTTCGTGCAGTTCTACACAGCCATCATCGAGTCCATCCTCACCACCTCCATAACCGTGTGGTACGCAGGAGCCACTGCCAGGGACAGACTAAGGCTGCAGCGCGTCGTGCGCACTGCTGAGAAGGTGATTGGCTGCAAGCTCCCATCTCTCCAGGATCTGTACATCTCCAGGACCCGGAGGCGTGCTGGCCGGATCATAGCCGATCCCTCACACCCTGGTCACGTACTGTTTGCCCCCCTCCCCTCTGGTAGAAGACTTCGGTCCATCCAGACTAAAACCTCCCGTCACATGAACAGCTTCTTCCCCTCTGCCATCAGACTGCTGAACACTAAGTGACTTATTGACTCTCGTGCACTATGTACAGCAGCTCAACCAGACTCATGTCAATCATCACTGTTTTCTTCCTGCATTACCGACTGCACTATATAGTTCTCCACAGTATCTGCTGCTCGCTAATATATTTTAACTGCTGACCAGTACCACTTACTCTTATTCTACACTTTATTGCATGTATAGTTTATTTCTTTTATCTTATCATGTTTAATGTTGCAGCATTGCACCGAGACAAATTCCTAGTTTGTGTACTACATGAACAATGGCAATAAACCTGATTCTGATTCTGATTCTGATGTTTAGCGCAATGACCCAGCAATGCGTGACTGGAAAAAAGCTCCTAAAGTACACGCATTGCTGGGGATGGTAAATTGGAGGCACCTGGGCACGGCCCAGGAAAGATGATCAATGGGGCTAGGAACAGCTAATGGTGATCAGTGAGTGGGGCGTGATCAGACTGGCAGACTTTCAGCAGACACACAAGTGCCGGCCCCAGAGCAGTGGCTATGGGCACGGTACACACCGGAAATACATACTAAACATGCATGCACAACGGCCCCATGACCCACAGAGAGATCAGGACTGAGCCCGGGAAAACCAAGCTGGCTCAGTTCCTGACAGAGCACCCCCGCTTTAAGGGGTGGATTCCCAGACACCCAAGGTAACATCCCAGACCCCCCCCCCCCAACAGGAACAAACAGCATGAACCCAGGTGGGAGGTAGGGGGAACAGGAAAGGTGGGAACACAACACCCCACCCAGGGTCCATAATAGCCCCTCTAAGTCCAAAGGCGTGGAGGCTTGGGAGGCCGCCCGAGTCCCAGACCCAGCGAGCAGTCTGGAGGACAGAGTTTGGTGGCCTGCCGGACTGCACGGGCCATCTGGCCCAGAATCCCAGTCTCTCAGCCGGTTGGCCAGCGCTGTAAAGCCACCAGGACCGGCAGGATGAAGCAGGAGGCAGTCTGCCCACCGGAAGGCTCACAGGGGGGTGACCGGACCGTAGTGAGGGAACCCCCACAGCGTCAGACGGAGAGGAGAAGGAAGCCACGGCATCCTCGGGCAGACCCACAGCACCTTCGGTGGTCCCGGCTTTGGCCACAGCTGCTTCCGTAATGGACCCTGACCGGACCGGCCCCGCTGCACCCATGGTGGACCCTAACCAAGCCGGCTCCGCTGCACCCGCGGTGACCTCCGGCTGAGGCTCCGTTGCACCCGCGGTGACCTCTGGCTGAGGCTCCGTTGCACCCGCGGTGACCTCCGGTTGAGGCTCCGTTGCACCCGCGGTGAGCTCCGGCTGGAACTGGGCTGCACCCGCGGTGAACTCCAGCTAGAGCTGGGCTGCACCGGCGGTGAACTTCGGCTGGAGATGGGCTGCACCGGCGGTGAACTCCGGCTGGAGCTGGGCTGCACCCGCAATGAACTCCCTAACCGGGGAGGTCATACTCCCCTTAACCCCTGGCGCTGACCCCCGATCCTCGGAGGCCTCTGGAGGGATCAGCTGCTCTCCGGCAACCCTGTCAGGGGGCTTAGAACCCAGAGAGTGAGAAAGAGAGACCAGGTCAGGGTCGCCGGCAGCGGCAGAGCCCAGTGAGGCAGTCCTAAGGGCTACTGGGAGCTGCCCCGGGTCCTCCTCACCATGAGTTGGGCAGTGTGACATCGACATAGAAACTACTGACATAATAGAGCACACTTGCCTGAACTTGGGCTCCACTGCCATCCAGGACTCCGACGATTTAGGGTGCGCAGGTTCCTCCAGTCCATCGGATGCTACACCCCTGTCGACCTCCTCCGGGACCACTGGGCCCACGTTGTCATGAGCTGGACCCTCACGGGCCTCCGGTTCCTCTCCCCTTGAGCGACCTGGATCCGGTGCCGGCGAGCTTGTGGGGGTACATAGAAAGGGTTGGGTGAGGTCAGGTATAGTGGCACAACATGCTGCTGAGGTGGAGCACTCAGGGGGTTGCTCACCCCGAGTCTCCTCGCCAGGAGGCAGGCAAACTTGTTCATCAAGCATAAAAGTTAAATGAGAAGTAACTAATCTGTCCTCCTGACATGAGATGTCCTCAGCGGCCTCCGGGACGTCCCCCCCCTCCGGGCGTTCCTCCTTGCACTGCAGCAGCAAGACCAGAGACCTTTTCCAGCATGAGCTCTTCCTCCTTTTCCTCCCGGATGGCTTGGGGACCAGATAGTCCGGGATGCGAAGTGCCGTGCTAGGCAGCGAATCCGTCATGCCGAGGAGCTCCATCCTCTCCTGAGATTAAGCAGGCGCGGGGGGTGGAACCCTTGTATCCGGGGAAGCGCGTCCTTGGGCCTCCCTCTCGCGGCGCTCCTCCCTCTCTCGATGCTCCTCCTAGACCCACCTGTTGAGCACGGAGAGCAGGTTCGACCACTCCTCGTCCGATGGTAAATCTGGGGATTGAGCCGGCGCAGGGGGTGGAACCTTTGCAGCCAGGGAAGTGCGTCCTTGGACCTCCCGCTTCACAAAGATAGGAGGTTGGAAATAGGAGCAGGTGTTCCAGTGCTTTTGTGGCAATCTCAGGATAATACAAAATGTCGGCATGTGAGGACATTCCCTCAAACATGCTTTCAAGTCTACCGTTATTTGAAACCTCAAGCAGCTGATATTCTTACATGGGCAGGGTTGACTCACATGGTATGCTCGTAAAAGGGTTGCGGCTCCACTCTGTCACAGTTCGTGGATCTTCTGTGGTTGGAAAGTAGCACTCAAACGTTTTTAAAAGTAAAGATAGGTGCTCATGCACTAGCTGGTAAATGGAAGGCCCAAACTCAGTTTCTTCCAAAACCCCAGCTGAAGCTGGAAATGTGTCAAAATTTCTAAAGATACTAACATGACTTTTTTTAATTCATTTTGCCTTGCTAGCAAGCTTGGGGAGTTTAACTTTGGTTCATCACAGCTAATTGCTGAGATAGGTGTGTGCTAAGACCACGCAGACAGGCAAGACAGGCAGGAAGTCAGGTACTGCAAGAAAGAGAATCAATCAATCATTCAGTCAAGTTTTATTTGTATAGCACCTTTTGTACAAGTTAATGCAATTCAAAATGCTTCACAGATGACTAAGTGACAGAAGGGTAGACTATGTGAAGGAAATGGAGTAAAATAATACATTCAGTATCAAAATATACTAAAATAAGAAATGAAAATAACAATTGGAAAATAAAAACACACAACATGGTTAAAAACAAGATAAAACCAATAAAAATTAATTAAAAACAATATAATACTTGTAATAATAAGATCACTGATAAAATGCACTAAAATAAACTAAAAATAAATGTGATACAAATAATAAATTTAAACTTAAAAAAGGTCTAAAGAGCAAGTCTAAAGAGGTAGGTTTTGAGATTATGTTTGAAAATATCATCACTTCCAGATGACCTCAGATCCTCAAGCAGAGTGGTCCAGAGGCTTGGAGCATAAATACTGAAGACTCCCTCGCCAAATGTTTTGGTCCTACTGAGGGGCCGTACTGGTTCATACACTCAACATCTCAGACAAGTATGTTGGAGCGAGACCATGAAGTGCTTTTAAAACAAGTAAAAGAATTTTAAAATCAATACGAAAACTGATAGGCAACCGATGTAGGGACTTTAGAATTGGAGTGATGTGTTCTCTCCGTCTGGTTTTAGTTAGCACCTGGGCTGCAGAATTCTGGATCAGCTGAAGTGGATTGACAGAGTGTTTTGGTAAACCAGACAGGAGAGTTACAATAGTCTAGACTAGTCTAGTTGAAATACAAGCATGTATCAATTTCTCAGTGTCACCCAGCAAGAGGAATGGTCACACTTTGTTGATGTTTTTAAGGTGATAAAAAGCAGATTAAGAAACAGACCTAACATGGGCTTTAAAATTAAGGTCTGTGTCAAAAATGACTCCAAGGTTTTTTGTTTGTTGGGTTGGAGTCAAACCAAGGGAAATTAATTTTGTGCCTAGTCTCTCTCGCTGGATTTCAGGACCTATGACTAAAATTTCAGTTTTATCCTGGTTGAGCTATAAAAAATTCTGTGACAGCCAATCATTAATATCTAAAATACATTTAAAAAGAGAATCAATTGGCCCTGTGTCTTCTGGGTATACAGCTACATATAGCTGCGTGTCGTCAGCATAACTATGAAAACAAATGCCATGTCTCCTGATGACATCGCTAAGAGTCACCATCTAGAGATTAAAAAGAAGAGGCCCTAAAATTGATCCTTGTGGAACTCCACAAGTTATTTTGTGGGTTTGGGAGAAGTTATCATCAATTACAACAAAGAACTCTATCGGTAAGATAAGATGAAAACCAGTTAAAAACTGTGCCCATCAGCCCAGTATATCTCCTCAATCTATTTAAAAGAATTGTGTGGTCCACAGTATCAAATGCAGCACTCAAGTCAAGTAGCACCATCACCGAAGGTTTATTGGCATCTAGATGGATCCTTATGTCATTGACTACTTTTTATGAGGGCTGTTTCAGTGCTATGATTAACTCTAAAACCAGACTGAAACATTTCCAATTAGTTATGTGAATTGATAAAATTAATTAATTTACACAAATTTTTCTAAAATTTTACTTAAAGGAAGATTGGAGATTGGTCTGTAATTGTTTGGTATCAATGGATCCAGGCCAGTTTTCTTTAAAAGAGGCTTCACAAGTGCAGTCTTAAATGCTGTGGGGAATATGCCTTGTTGCAGTGAATGATTAAAAATAACACTGGTCAACACCAATTTTTTTTTTAGCTGATTTAGGACAATTTTGATGTGCTGAATCCAAAAATCACATTGGTTTTGTTTAATCAGGTCAACCTTTTTAACTATGGCCACATGTTTTCTTACACTTTTGTTTACATGTACGGGTATTTTCGCTTTATATGATGCAAAATTCTTTTTTATTTCTTGAAATTCTCTGAATTTTGAACAATGACACAACATTCAATTTACATGTACTTACCTTTGTCAGTGTCTACTATTCAATTCACAGTACAACTGTACAACTACTGTACAACTGCTTATAACTTAACATAAAAACCTGACCTGATCAAGAGAAACGGATGTCATTTTCGGATTCAACGGTGCAAAATTGTCTTAACTCAGTTGAAAAAACACAGACAACTTACAAAAAAATTATTTTTGTTATGTTGTGTAATGAGGACCTCCTCAGACAACGAATTAAAAACATTTTTTAAAAAGGAGGTTGGGATTGGGACAAGGGTACATGTAGAGGATTTCAGTGCCGCTACCACTTCACCAAGTATTCCTGCGTCAACCCGGGTAAAACTGTCCAAAGTGTTTTCACTCTGTATGCATGATGTTTCTTCAGCTGTTGCAGCATTATGGCCTCACTGACACCTTCACGGACTACCTCAGCTTCTGTGTGGACAAATCCGTTCCCACCAAGACCATACGGCGTCGCTCAAACAACAAACCCTGGATCAACCCTGAGATAAAAACACTTCTGAGAGAGAAGAAGAGGATCTTCAGGTCAGGGAATAGGGAGATGCTGAAGTCCGTACAGAGGGAGCTGAGGAGAAAGATCAGAGAAGGCAAGGACAGCTTCAGGAAGAAGATGGAGGACAAGCTGCAACAGAGCGACATCAGCGGGGTATATAAGTGTAGGTTAGTTAGTTAGTTAGTTAGTCTGGAGAAACCTCAAAACCATCTCTGGGCTCCAGAATACCTCCCCCCAGGCCACGGGGGGCAGGGAGTGGGCGAACAACCTGAATCTGTTTTTCAATAGGTTTGACCAACCGCCCTCCCCCCTGACTGCACAACAACCACTGCTGCCTCTAAAGAAATCAAGTCCTGCTGCCCACTCCCCACTCCACCAACACCCCCCCCCCCACTCCCAACACACAGCCCCCCATCCTGACCCTGACCAGGACCCAGGTGAGGACGGAGCTGAGGAAGATCAAGGCGAGGAAGGCGTCGGGACCGGACGGCATCAGCGCAAAGCTCCTCAAGTCCTGTGCAGACCAGCTGTGTGGGATTGTGACGTATATCTTCAACCTGAGCCTGAAACTGGGGAGGGTACCACAGCTGTGGAAAACATCTTGTGTGGTGCCTGTACCAAAAACTTCCCACCCCAAAGACCTGAACAGCTACAGACCGGTGGCCTTGACGTCCCACTTGATGAAGACCCTGGAGAGACTGCTCCTTGCTCACCTCCGCCCCCTGGTGGAACCAGCGATGGATCCACTCCAGTTCGCCTACCAGCATGGCATTGGGGTGGAGGATGCGGTGATCTTCCTCCTTCACCGTTCTCTGTCCCACCTGGAGAAGCCCGGGAATATGGTGAGGATCATGTTCTTTGACTTCTCCAGTGCTTTCAACACCATCCAACCGATGATCCTGAAGGACAAGCTGCTGCGCACAGGGGTGGACCAGCACCTGTCATCATGGATCCTGGACTACCTCACGAACCGGCCTCAGTTTGTGAGAACCCAGGACTGTGTGTCCGACACGATCATCAGTAGCACGGGGGCCCCCCAGGGAATGGTGCTGGCTCCCTTCCTGTTCATTCTTTATACTGCGGACTTCTCACACAACACAACACACTGCCATCTACAGAAGTTCTCTGATGACTCTGCAATCGTTGGCCTCATCTCCAATGGAGATGAAGCTGAGTACAGAGGGCTTATCCAGGACTTTGTGGACTGGTGCCATCGGAACTGCCTCCAGATCAACGCGAGGAAAACTAAGGAGCTGGTGGTGGACTGCCGCAGGCAAGGACAACCCCTCACAGCACCAGTAAATATACAGGGAACAGACATCGAGATGGTGACATCCTATAAGTACCTGGGTGTTCATCTGAACAATAAACTAGACTGGTCACACAATACTGACGCACTCTACAAGAAGGGACAGCGCAGGCTGTTCCTGCTGAGGAGACTCAGGTCTTTTGGTGTACAAGGGGCGCTGCTGAAGACATTCTATGACACGGTGGTGGCATCAGCCATCACTTTTGGAGTGGTCTGCTGGGGCAGTGGCATTACTGCAGCCGATAGGAAGAGACTGAACAAACTGATCAAGAAAGCTAGCTCTGTCCTGGGGCAGCGCCTTGATCCGGTGGAGGAGATAGGAGAGAGAAGGACGGTGGCTAAACTGTCATCTCTGCTGGAGTCCGAGTTCCACCCTTTGCAGGACATACTGAATGCACTGAGGAGCTCATTTAGCAGCAGACTACATCATCCCAGGTGCACAACCGAGAGGTTTCGCAGGTCCTTCCTACCAACGGCTGTCAGACTGTACAACCTAAGCAGGGCTGCTCGCAGAGATAGCAAAAAGACGTAACAAAGTAATAGTTTTTTGAATGCAAAAGATGCAATAGACTTACACAATGGTCCCCTCCGGCATACAACTAGGAAAATACCGGTCGCTATGGAGAGTGAGAATATGTATGGGCACATAATCATACCATGTAGGATAACTAAGTAGACGGTTGTGCTGTTTCATCCCATCTAGCAACAATGCTCTACACTGTGTGTGTTTATATATTTACATATTTATTCCATCTAGCTACAATGCTCCGCACTGGGTGTGTTTATATTTATATATCTATATATTTATTCCATCTAGCTACAATGCTCCGCACTGTGTGTTTATATATCTTACATATTATTCCATCTAGCTACATTGCGCCGCACTGTGTGTTTATATATTTACATATTTATTCCACCTAGCTGCAATGCTCCGTACTGTGGGTGTTTATATATTTACATATTTATTCCATCTAGCTACAATGCTCCGCACTGTGTGTTTATATATTCATATATTTATTCCATCCAGCTACAATGCTCTGCACTGTGTGTCTGTGTGTGTGTATATATATATTTTATAGTAATATGTACATATGTATATTAGCTGCTCTTGCTTGCTTGTTTTTTTTCTTGCCTTCTGATTGTTGCTCTGAGTGTTGCTATCCCTGTGCTGTTGCAATCCTGGAATTTCCCCGTTGTGGGACTAATAAAGGCTTATCTTATCTTATCTTATCTTATTATGACATTGAGCAATGATAGACTTGATGATGGCTATTTTGTCTCAAGTAGTCAGCAAATTCATCACATTTTGAAGAAATGAGATGGGTAGTATGGTCAGAAGCCAGATTAAGGAGGTGATCAATAGTGTTAAAAAGCGCTCTGGAGGTCTCTATGTTAGAATTAATAAGATTGGAGAAGTGAAGTTGCCTCGCAGTCCTAATTTCTTTGCTGTAAATGTTAAATTGTCTGTTAAAATCTCTTTATGAACAAGTAATTTAGTTTTGCACCATCTACACTCAGCTATCCGGCAGTCTCTTTTTAATTATTAGTTTCATGGTTTTTCCCAGGCATGCTTCTCTTGGTAGTTGTTATTTTTTTTTAAATTAAGTGGTGCCATAGCAACGAGTGTTGTTACTAACTTGTGAGTAAAAGCATTAAGAAGACTGTCTGTGGAGGAGGGGGTAGATGGGTGTCAGGAGCCGAGCCGGCTTGGTTTCCCCAGCTCGGTCCTGACCTCCCTGTGGGTTTAGGTGCCGCTGTTTATGTATGTTTATTATGTATTTCAGTGTGCTTCCGTATCCATAGCCACTGCTCTCGGGCCAGCAGCTGTGAGTACTGCTGGCAGCCTGCCGGTCCGACCACGCCCCCTCACTTATTACCATCAGCTGTTCCCAGCCCTGTTAATCATCTTTCCCGGTCCTTGCCCAGGTGCTCCTCATTACACCATAACCAGCAGTGCGTGTACTTAAGTGCCTTTTGCCTGTCACGCACTGCTGTGTCTTTGACTAGCTGATCGACTGCCTGCTTGTGTGTTGATTCAGTGAACTGTCAGCTCCACTACGACGTGTATCCACTCCGTGCAGTCCGTGGTTCTCCTGTGCTCTCATAGTGATTCCGGCTGTGGGACGCCAGCGTGGATACACGTCTCACCTCATGCGTTCGTGGAGCGATGCCGGCCCCCGAACATCCACTGTAAGTGTATTGTCATACCTTTTTGTAAGTCTTCACCTTTTGAAACTGTTTGTCACGAGTCTTTATGTTAATAAATGTGTGTTGGTGGATGCCTGCACGTAAATCCTCATCATTTTCACCCCTCGCCGTGCGCTGTGGAAAAGCGCACAGGAGGGTCCATGACAGAAAGACCCAGCCAAAAAGGAGGATTTAGCAGGTTCACCCACACATTCCGTTTTCCTTTTTTGTGTGTCATTTGTTGGAACTGACCTGGTTGGAAGATGTCCATGGGCCGAAGTTATCTGATGAGCCTCAGCTGGGAATGCTGCCGAGCTCTCATGAACATTGACAGCCTGATTTTCTCGGTAGGCTGCTATTCCACCCCGGAGGACGTCATGTGGTACGTCAAGCTGGCAGAGGCAGAGGTTCAGCGATGCCCTCAGCTCTCCGAGCATCCTGAGGGAGTTGAGAGGATATCCCAGCTGGCAGCGCTCTGACGCAAGTACGACAAGAGGGAAAGGAGGTCTCCGAAGAAGACCAGGCTTGCACCGAGGGGAAGGCGCTCCCAGGACACAGCTGAAACTGTTCCCCGCCAGGTTTCCACTCCCGCTATCACCAAGCCGGTTCCAGCAAGCAAGGGACAGCGTCGCCCCACGAGGAAACACCGGGAGAAGCTCTCCTCATCTTCAGCCGCTGTCATCTCTTCCGCCGCCGAGAGGTCCTCCATGGTTGTCCCGGTTACGCCCACCTCCACGTCATCGGAGCCGGCTCCTCTACTACCCTGTGGAGGTGCCAAAACAGCCTGTGACACGGGAAGGGGGGGGGGGGGGTTGATGGCCAACTGCCTGCAGCTGTCAACGTCGAGCACCGAGGCAAGTGTTTTTTCATTTAATTCAGTGTAATAATGATAAACATTGTCTGTCTCCTGGAAGAGAGGCCCAGTTCCAGCAGTCCGCTGGGCTCTCCCCTCCAGCTGTGGAGGTTAACCCTTCTCTTGTCCTTTCCGTGTCTCCGCCATCAATCCTCAAGTGTGAGCAGAGTCACCGGACGGTGGAAGAGCTGGGGGCCCTGGAGGATTCCACTCCGGAGCCAGCACGGAGCTGGTCCCCTGCAGTCATGCCGGAGGAGTCATCGGTGTTGGATCTGGCTTCTCCGTCACCGTTGGAAAGGGCCGGTACGGTCATGGACATGAAGAGGGGTGACTGTCAGCTAGCTGCAGCTGCAAACATCACATGCCGGGATGACAGGCAGGGGTCTTTTCATCGAGTTTAACTTAATTACGTATTTTAAACCTTGTCTGTCTCCCGAGGGAGAGGCTCAGTTCCAGCAGTCCACTGAGTCCTCTCCTCCAGCTGGCAATGCTGACCTTTTTCCTATCCTCTCCGTGTCTCCTCCAATCATCCCTGAGTGCCGGTCGGTTTGAGCCGCCAGATGGTGGAGGAGTTTGGGGCCCTGGATGATCCTGCCCAGGGGCCCACACCGAGGTGTTTTCCTGGAGCCACACTGGTGGAATCTCCAGCTTTGGAGCCACTGCAGGAGTTTAAAGAGAGTTGAGTTGATGAGTTCCTCATCATTTTCACCCCTCGCCGTGTACTTTGGAAAAGCGCATGGGAGGGTCCATGACAGATGGGATCTGGCTATTAGCAATATGTGCTATGAAATTTGAGGTAACCTCAGGAGTAAAGCTGCATTTTTTTTAAAAAACTTTCTCTGTCAAAGTTGGCAAAGTGGGATTAAAAACATAAAAAAAATATACAGTGGTGGTCCAAGAGAGCTAGGTCAACAACCAAAGAACATGTATATTTAACCCATGAGAAATTACCAGGTCTAAGGTATGACCTAGATTATGAGTTGGCTCATTTACATGATACTTAAAATCCAAACACTCTAATAAGTTTGAAAAATCCTTCACTTTGTTGCTTGTCAAATTATCTACATGTATGTATGGGCTGCACGGTGGCGCAGTGGTTTAGCACTGCGGCAGCACAGTTTACCCTCAGCCGGGGGATCGCAGGGATCATGAGCTCGTGGGTTCGATCCCAGCCCCCGACCAACAGTGAGATGTGTGGAGTTTGCATGTTCTCCCCGTGTTGCGTGGGTTTACTCCGGGATTTCTCCGGTTTCCTCCCGCATACCAAAAACATGTAGGTTTAGGGCGCTCGTGCATGCAGCGACCGGCAGCCAGTGGCTTGTCACCAGACTGCAAACCAAATCTACCTACGGGTACAAATAAGTAACAAAAAAAAATGTATATTAAAATCACCAGTTAAAATTGAACTGTCATATTTGGCGTGAATGCATGCAAGAAGGTCAGAGAATTCAGCGAAAGATTTAGATAGGCAGTGCTTTGGTGATCTATAGATAGTTACTGTCAATATAGGAGGCTGACAGTTCAAAGTTGCAGCACTATACTCAAAAGATGAGACGGTTCCAAGGTCACCATTTCTACCCTTTAAAGTTTCAGTAAGTATTGCAGCTGTACCCCCACCATTCTTACCATCTCTACAAGAAAAAGAAAAATCAGAATTTGTGAAGCAGATTTCCTTGAGTGTTACTGGTGCATCTGTGCCCAATCAGGTTTCAGTGAGAAACTAGAAAAGCACTCGGAGAGCGCAGACCTCCGCCAAGCGGCACAGTTCCCCCCATACAGTGTTTGTGTGTATGTTTTCAGATTCCCTGAGCATGAAAAGATATGACTAGCAATTGGATTCACAATGATTATTTGTTTATTTGACATGGACAGTGCAATAAACAGACAATTAATGAATGACAATCAATGTGATAGTGATAGGATTAGTGGTTCAGTAGTGTAAAACGGGGCTATAAGGGACGGCGGGTTGATAAGGGACACTTTTCTGGGAAATGTTTTAAATGTAATTCTGCTTTTTTTATTTTGAGCAGGACGCTGAGTTGTGTTGTTATTGTCAAATATCCATGAATCCTTCATCAAATCTAGGCGGAAGCAAAATTAAAAAAGAATTACATTTAGAAAAGTGTCCCATATTACCCCGCCGTCCCTTATAGCCCCGTTTTACGGTTATAAAAGCATTGCCTCCTTAGCGGAGGTAATAAACTGAAATGTTGGTGTGTCCATGTCCTCCACTGACGGATGCAGATTGGTTAGACAGGTTGCCGTGGGTTTTATATTATATTGGGGTTGCGCTCCGCGGCAAAACAGAATTTAGAATTTTCCCCGGCAGAGAGGTCGTTTTTACGCAGCGCCTATAGCTGGGCGGGGAATTTGTGGCAAATAATCGGGCGGCGGACAGGTGTCCGTGTCAGGTTTTGCAGCGTGGCGCAAAAGCAGTCACGCTTGCGGGCCCAGGGCAGCAGTGTTTTCCGCGTGCTTTTGTGCCTAAAACGTTGAAGAACGCGGAGTTTGTGTTGGTCAGACACGACGACCAGCGCAATGTGCGCAGCGCCTATGGCTGGCGGTCCCAGGCCACCAGTGTTTTCCGCATGCTTTTGTGGCTAAAACGTTGAAGAAGGTGGAGTTTGTGTTGGTCAGACACGACGCCCAGCGCCGTCCATTGCGCCTGCGCACATGTTGAAAATGGCCATATGTCACAGTGTGGAAAAATGCTTTAAAAAATTCCTGTATGCAGACGGTGATGCGGATCATCCCCAAAATTTAATCAGTTCTTCCTTGTACCATTTCCAACAAGGCCTGAAAGTTTCATGGAAATCAGTCCAAGACTTTTTGAGTTATCTTGCTAACCAACAGACAGACAGACAGACAGACAAACAGACAAACACACAAACCCTGGCAAAAACATAACCTCCTCCTGGCCTTTTCGGCCTGGCGGAGGTAATAAACAGTCCAACTTACTGTCAGCAAAAAGGTCATGGATACAGAAAGATCTGTAATGCCCTGACATTAAAAACAGCCATATTTTGACTTCCGGTCTGGACGCCATGGCGACTGCAGCTTAACACTGAAGTTCTCAGACCCAATTCAGGATAACACCTTGAAAATCAAACTTAACGGATTTTTGGAGGAGTGAAAATCAAAAGACAAAATCATCATGTCTAAAGGAAAACAGAAGAAACTGAAATTCTCCAGGCCAGGACACGTATCGGCCGGAGAATCCGAACTGGAAGATCTCCGTTCAGAAGACGAGGAACTGGTGATAGCTAACAAAAGGGTTAGCCTGAAATCACTATTTGAGGAGCTACGACGATTTCGCCGAGATGTTACGGCCGAATTTCGGGAATTCAGAGAAGAATTGAAAAGGACAAACAGCAGAGTGGACCAGGCCGAGAACCGAATCTTGGAAACAGAGGATCGAATAAAAGTGCTCGAAGATTCTGTGCTAGACCTACGCAAAAGACAAGCAGCTATAGAGGCTAAGCTAACCGACCAAGAAGGAAAACAGAGAAGAGACAACATAAGAATTCATGGTCTGATAGAAGGAACCGAAAATGGCTTTAACTCAATGGCAGAATGCGTGGAATCCTTACTAAGAGAGAAATTGGATATTCCACAAACCACCGACTTGAAGATAGAAAAGGCACATCGTTCATTAGCCGCTAGGCCGGCGGCGGAAGCGCCCCCACGTTCGGTGTTGGTAAGATTTTCCAATTTCAAAATAAAACAAGAGGTTGTAAGACTGGCCTGGCAGAAAAAAGGATTTATGCACCAGGAGAGAAAAGTCTACGTGGAACACGATTACGCCCCGGAGGTCCTTAAAAAGCGCAGGGAATACAATGACGCGAAAAAGGTGTTAAAAGAGAAGAAATTGCGCTTTCAGACACCATTTCCTGCGAAGTTAAGGGTCTTCTACGGTGATGAAACGTGTCTCTATAATTCGGCGGAAGAAGCAACAGCTGACATGGCGAAAAGAGGCCTCCCGGTAACGGTATTTAAACCCGCAGCAGACCCGAGCGAGAAGATCAAAGCGCAAACATGGACAACACAAAGACCTTCAAAATCCACGGACCAGCAGCGGGAAACCCAGCACCAGAGCGTCGCGGATAAACTATCCGTTTTCAGGTTGGAATAGCGACCTTTTTTTTTTTTTTTTTTTTTTTTTTTTTTTTTTTTTCTTTTCTCTTGAATCAATCCGCACATCCAACCCCCCTCATACAAGGTAACAAACATTAAAGGAGATGCATATTCAGCATGTGGTAAAACATTTCATGGAACAATCATATTATTTGAAACAAATAAGTCTTTGTAATAAAAAAAAAAAAAAAAAAAACTTGTTAAAATAGAAATGTGACAATAATCCACATGTTCTCCTCATACTAACAGATACTGTTTTTGCGTGAATGTTTGATGTGATGGGGGTGGGAGGGTGCACACAATTTCACAGGGTTTAGGCATAAAAGGAAAAAAAAAAATCATTACAAGTTTGGATTGGGTTCTGAAACTCACGTTAAAAGCATGGGACTACTTTCAGTGGTAAGAGAGGGCCCTCAACACGTAACAGAGTTTGAGGAATTTCCCTCAGAGCCTTCACTCCATCAAGGCTCTTACAGGGTCTTTAAAAAGACCTCAGCTCAGGAAGTTCTTATGACAGCTTTTTGTTTTAAAGTTTTTTACACTATGTTCTTAATGTTTTTCTTGTTTTTAATGTTCTTTCAGTTTCTGAGTAGCACAAAAGAGGGCCACCACACAGTTATACTAAACAAAACAACACAATGGAGAAACAGGGTGTAACCAAAATAATTTCATATAATGTAAAAGGAATCCTGAATCCAGTTAAAAGATCCAAGATTCTAGGCAAAATGAAAAAAGACAAAGCAGGAATAATACTTTTACAAGAAACCCACCTAACAGACGTGGAACACAATAAACTCAGTAGACAAGGGTTTAAAATGATCTCTTCATCTTCATATAAATCAGGGAGGAGGAGGGGAGTAGCGACATTGATATCAACCAAAATTACATTTGAAAAAAAATCAGAACACAAAGATAAAGAAGGGAGATACAGTTTGGTAACTGGGCGGCTAGAGGGAGAAGATATCACCCTGCTGAATGTGTATGCTCCTCCAGGGGCTAACTGGAAATTTTATAAAAATGTATTCGACCTAATGATAACTAAAGCTCAAGGTTTAGTGATATGTGGTGGGGACTTCAATCTTAGACTGAATCCATACTGGGATGCTTCTGGTAATTCCCCACATCAAAATAACACCCAAAACAGGAAGACTCGGATGCTACTAAAAGAATTGGGAATCTGTGACGTGTGGAGGGAACTCAACCCCAGTGTAAAAGACTATACATTTTACTCAACTCCACATTCATCTTACTCAAGGATTGACTATTTTTTTATGTTTAATAGAGACATTGGAAGAGTAAAAACATGTAAAATAGGACTGATGGATCTCTCCGACCACAGTCCGATCTACATGGACTTAAATATCCAAAAATACACAAATAATACATTTTCTTGGAGGTTAAATTCAAATGTCCTGAAAGGACCATTGAAAGATGAATTGGAATCAGATATTCTCAGATATTTGGAAGATAACGATAATGGAGAAGTATCCCCTTTAATACTGTGGGATGCATGTAAAGCTGTAATAAGAGGAAAGATTATTGCAAAACTGGCAACCCAAAAGAAACTAAGACAAGAAAAACTATCCACATTAGAGTCAGAACTTAGGAACCTAGAAAAAGAACACAAAGGCAACACTCATTCTACTGACTCGCTCAAGATTAAGGAAATTAAAAACCAAATAAATGAGATCTACACAATAGAAATCCAGAAGAAACTTACATTTCTGAAACAAAAATACTATGAAGCAGGCAGTAAATCGGCAAAATTGCTAGCCTATAAATTGAGGAAACATCAAACAGAAAGAGCAATCTACAAAATCAGAGACCCAGTATCAAAGGAAATAAAATTCAGAATTCAGGATATTCTTAAAAACTTCGAGAATTACTATAAGAACTTATACTCCCACAAAAAACATAAAAACGCATCCGAGGCATTCCTAAACACATTAAACCTTCCCCAACTTATGGAGTCACAAAATAAAACACTACTGTCAGAAATACATCCTAAAGAATTGGAAAAAGCAATTATGAAACTTAAAGCTAACAAATCCCCAGGAGCTGATGGCTATACAGCAGAGTGGTACAAAACCTTTAAACAGCAACTATCTCCTCTCCTCCTGAAAACATTTAATTATGTCCTCCACACAGGGGAAATCCCCCCCTCCTGGAGAGAAGGGGTCATTGCAGTTATACCTAAACCTGAAAAGGATAAACTAGAGTGCTCCAACTACAGACCAATCAGTGTACTAAATCAGGACTATAAGCTTTTTACCATTATCCTTGCCAAAAGGTTAGAAAATATACTGACAGACCTAATTCATTTAGACCAAACAGGTTTTATAAGACAAAGACAGACACAAGACAACATTCGACGCACTTTACACATAATTCATCATATAAAAAAATATAACTTAAATGCAGTCATATTGGGATTAGATGCTGAAAAAGCATTCGATTCGGTTGACTGGTCTTTTCTATATAGAATCTTATCCAGTTTCAATTTTCATAACAACTTCATTAGAACTATACAGGCATTATATAAAAAACCAACAGCTAAAATAAGGATTAACGGTAATTTATCATCATCTTTTGAACTGGAAAGAGGATGTCGTCAGGGCTGCCCCCTGTCTCCACTGCTCTTTGCAATCTTCATAGAACCTCTGAGCCAATGGATAAGACAAAACCAAAAAATTCAAGGTATTACACTTGGTCAGAAGGAACATAAAATAGCACTCTTTGCTGATGACATTTTAATATACCTAGGGCAGCCGGACACTTCTTTACCAGAACTAACCTCAGTTTTTTCAGAGTATGGAGATTTATCGGGGTACAAATTAAATATGCATAAAACCCAAGTTTTAACATTCAACTATGACCCAAATCATTATTCACTAAGCAAACTCAAAACTAACTGGGAGTCGGAATCTATGAAATATCTGGGGGTCAATATCCCGAAACAACTCAACAAAATTATATCACTAAACTATGATCCACTGGTGACAAAAATAAAATCTGACCTAGCAAGATGGAATATGATACCATTCTTGGGTACTGCACAAAGAATTGAAGCAGTCAAAATGAATATACTTCCACGTCTTCTATACCTTTTCCAAACAATACCGGTAGAACCTCCCAAAAAAACATGGCAGGAGCTGGACAGAATGATCTCAAGATTCATATGGCAGGGCAAGAGACCTAGAATCAGATATAGAACCCTACAGCTAAACAAAGACAAAGGTGGGCTCGCGCTACCAAATATCAGGGACTACTTTAAAGCCGCACAAATTAAAACTTTAGTAGAGATATGTAACCCAGTCTACACTGCACAATGGAAGGAGATCGAATGCCAAATAACAAGTGACATCCCCCTACAGGCGATAATAGGGAACAATGTCTTACCTAAGCTTTTGAATAACACTAACCCGTGGATAGAGACCCCGCTAAAAATTTGGTTTAAGATAGTCAGAGAGAATCAAACTAAAGAGCCCTATCGACTTCTGCAATGGATCGCCTATGATCAGGACTTTACTCCTAATAAAACAGACACCAGATTTAAAAAGTGGAAGGAGAAAGGGCTGATAAAATATTACGATTTTTTTAAAGGGCAAATCTTAAGAAGTTTTGAAGATTTGAAAAAACAAGGCCTAATAAATCAAGACCTTTACAGGTTCTTCCAGCTTAGACACCACATAAACAATATACTTAAAAAGGAGGTTTTGGAAAGAGCCCAGTCAGGTGTTCTGAAGGTCTTCTTAATGGCATATAAAGGGATCCCAGGGATCAGATACATTTCTAAAATATACCAAGGTCTTCAAGACTTAAAAGGAGACAACACATCTTATATAAAAGAGAGATGGGAAAAAGAGGGGAATTTCACTTTACAACTGGAAATATGGGAAAAGCTAAATAAACAGCAATGGAAAAGTACCTCATCCCTGCAGTGGAGAGAATTTGGATGGAAAAACTTGGCAAGATTTTTCAGAACACCTGCACAAAACAAATTTACCCATAAGGGATTGAACTGTTGGCGCTTGTGTGGTGAAAAGACTGCAAATCATTTTCATGTGTTTTGGTCATGCCCAGTTATCCACCAATATTGGACCAAGGTACAGACAATATTGGGGAAAATATTCAAAATTACAGTTCCCTTTTCTTTTGTAACTTTGTATTTGGGTTTACTACCGGACTCACTGGAAAGACGAGGAGAAAAATACTTATTCAATGTTTTAATATTGGCAAGCAAAAAAGCTCTAACTAAAAAATGGATGTTGAAGGACTGTCCTACACCTGAAGATTGGACTAACATGATCCAAGACATTTACTCGATGGAAAAGTTGACATTCGCACTGAAACAGGACATGGATGTGTTCATGAACTTTTGGCAACCCTGGACCGCATATGTGTCTTCCATTAGATTTAATCTTTGACAAATACCATTTCAATAATGGTTCCGCTCTTTGTTCCAACGCTACTCAGATGCTCTTTTATCTTTATTTACTTACTTTTTCTTTTTGTTTGTTTTTTACTGGTTTGTTTGTTTTTTTTTTGTTATTTGTTTCTTGTTTTTTTTTCTCTTTAATTTCACTTTTTCTTTCACTTTAAAAAAAAAAAAAGGGGTGTTGTAAGAATTAATCTTCCAATGTTGTCAGATATCAGAAAATAAGGGAACATGTGATGAAAATGTAAACACTGCATTGCTGTAACGACCTGTATACCCTTTACAAAAACTTAAATAAAAAAAAAAAAAAACAAAAAAAAAAAACAGCCATATTTTATTTTGAAGCTAAGGGGCATGCAAGGGAGTGAGGCAGCTGGCGGAGATTGTCAATGCACATACCTCTATTAGTTACCTCCGCCAAGGAGGTAATGTTTTTGCCGGGGTTTGTCTGTTTGTCTGTTTGTCTGTTGGTTAGCAAGATAACTCAAAAAGTTTTGGAAGGATCTCGATGAAACTTTCAGGCGTTGTTGGAAATGGTACAAGGAAAAACTGATTAAATTTTGGTGGTGATCCGGATCACCGTCCAGAAGAAAACCGCCATTACGGAAAATGCCATTTTCGTGAATAACTACTGAACCACTAATCCTATCATTGTCAATCCAATTGCTAGTCATATGTTTTCGTGGTCAAGGAATCTGAAAACGTACACACAAATACTGTATGGGGGTAACTGTGGCCGCCATTACGGAAAATGCCATTTTCCTGAATAACTACTGAACCACTAATCCTATCATTGTCAATCCAATTGCTAGTCATATGTTTTCGTGGTCAAGGAATCTGAAAATGTACACACAAACACTGTATGGGGGGAACTGTGGCCGCCATTACGGAAAATGTCATTTTCGTGAATAACTACTGAACCACTAATCCTATCATTGTTAATCCAATTGCTAGTCATATGTTTTTGTGGTCAAGGAATCTGAAAACGTACACACAAACACTGTATGGGCGGAACTGTGGCTGCCATTACGGAAAATGTCATTTTCGTGAATAACTACTCAACCAATAATCCTATCATTGTCAATCCAATTGCTAGTCATATGTTTTCGTGGTCAAGGAATCTGAAAACGTACACACAAACACTGTATGGGCGGGACTGTGGCCACCATTACGGAAAATGTCATTTTCGTAAATAACTACTCAACCAATAATCATATCATTGTCAATCCAATTGCTAGTCTCTGTGGCTAGTCTCGTGTGGCGCCGCTAGTCCGGCTCTGCCGGACCGGCGGCGCCACACGAGTCGGCTGCCTGTTGCAACAGCCTTTTTTTTATCTTCCTTCTTCTTTCTACACCTTTCACTCTGTATATATATCACGGACGCACCTGATCGCCCCGGGGGTCTCCCGGGTCGGCGGACGGAGCCACGGTTTGCAGCGGGAGACGTTACAGCGGGGAGGAGCTAGTGCTAGCTAGCACTTGGCCGCCGCCCGGTGCTAATGGGAAACTCGACATACCGGGAGCTGTAGCGAAAACGAAACGGGTGCCGGGCTGGAGTTTAGGCGGCGTGAAAGAAATATAAGACAGAATAATAAAGAGCGATGGCAAGAACCAAGCAGACCGCCCGTAAAATCTACTGGAGGAAGAAGCCCCCCAGGAGACAGCTAGCCACCAGGGCTGCTCGGAGAGGCGCTCTGGCCACCGGCAGAGTGAAGAGGCCTCGCCGTCACAGGTCCGTGGCTCTGAGAGAGATCCGTCGCTACCAGAAATCCACGGAGCTGCTCATCCGTAAGCTGCCCGTCCAGCGCCTGGTGAGGGAGATCGCTCAGGACTTCAAGACCGTCCTGCGTTTCCTGAGTTTCGCCGTCATGGCTCTGCAGGAGACCAGCGAGACCCACCTGGTGGTCTCTTCTTCGCTAAGGGGGTCACCATCATGCCCAAAGACTTCCAGCTGGCCCGCTGCATCCGCGGAGAGAGAGCTTAGACTTTCTGCTGCACATCCACCAGCCATAATGCTCTGCACTGTGTGTCTATATATATACATTTATAGTAATATGGACATATGTTTGCTAGATGTTGTTTTTTCTTGCCTTCTGATTGTTGCTCTGAGTGTTGCTGTCCCTGTGCTGTTGCAATCCTGGAATTTCCCCATTGTGGGACTAATAAAGGCTTATCTTATCTTATCTTATCTTAGTCATATGTTTTCGTGGTCAAGGAATCTGAAAACGTACACACAAACACTGTATGGGTGGAACTGTGGCCGCCATTACGGAAAATGTCATTTTCGTGAATAACTACTCAACCAATAATCCTATCATTGTCAATCCAATTGCTAGTCATATGTTTTCATGGTCAAGGAATCTAAAAACGTACACACAAACACTGTATGGGGGGAACTGTAGCGCTTGGCGGAGGTCTGCGCTCTCCGAGTGCTTTTCTAGTTGTGCATTGTGGATAATGTTATGTCCACAAACCTGGTGATGAATGAGGCGAAGAGAGTGGTAATGTCGAAAACAGCTTTATTGAATATAAAGGATGGCAGTACACGGCAAGCACCTAGTGTGGTCATCTGGCACAAGAGGAAGTGCTATGGTGGCTCACCTCACTATAGAGGGCAGTGCGGTGACATGACAGGAAGTCGGCATCACCACACTGCACTTCACAATAAGTGCCGCCATAACCCCCCCCCCCCCCAACGTCGAAAACCACTTACACAATTCAAACCCACCCCAATTTGAAACCTGAACCACACTCTAAAATAACGTAAACTAAGGTACTAAAAGGGCCTAACACACTCACACAAAACAACCTAAAACAGGGCCTGTGGGTGGACTACCACGTGACCCTCACGACACAGTGGATTATTCTGCCACTGAGTTAAACTAAAAGTTCTTTATTCAAACTAAAAAAAATATCTGCCGTGCTAAACTAAATATTTTAAACACATAACAACAATGGAACTATAAACAAAGTGCTACAGCACAGTCACTTGGGTGGGAAAGATGGAACCGGCATGGGGGGCCCAAGGCAGCCCCTCAGCAGGCGTGCCCCTGGAGGCAACAGGCCCCCAGAGCTATGGCTGATCTTCTGGACGATGGAGCCAAGATCCCACACCACCATCACCAACTCCCGGTCAGCCTCGCCACCTGGAGTGTCCTCCTGGACACGCCAAAGCTGAATGGCATGCCTCAACGAGCCGTCAGACAACCGGAAGTATGCTGCACCCAACTTCGCCACTATCCGCAGACATGCTTGATGTTTCAGTGGCTGTCATCTGGCCCATCTTCGCCGTGGTCATTCATCACCCCGAACCAAGTCCATAACCCTAAGTGGGGCCCTGCATGGCCTGGTGTGCAGTAACTCCATGCTCGTCGATCTTGCCCCGCCCGCTTCTAAAATCATCGTAGCAGTCACCGTCATACCTGCAGACCCCCCATCCCACTGCGGCCAAGCTCTGGAGGCATCTGGGGCTAGTATGGTGTCACTCACCAATGCGGTTGCCCCGCCGCCACGCTCAGTACCCCCCTCTACCATGTCCCAAGCGCCAGCACTGAGACTTTCCCGTGCCGAGCCTGAGTGAGGCTGTCCTGCTTGACCGCTAGAGTGTCCGGTAGCTCTTTGTCCCACACCACGTCCTTTTCAACCACCAGAACCGGCGGCTTTCAGTGGCCACAACCCAACCACTCGTTCCCAGCACCGTCTTTAATGACGAAACCCAGTCCATAGAACAGGTCACAGCCCATGATGTTCTTGCCGCGCGCCGCTACTTGGAACGTGAAGTCAACCATCTTCGCAGACTTGTAACTGTCATGATTAAGCTGACAGCTCACGTGCACAATGCTAGCACAGGACGGAACCACACAAGGGGGGAACGTTCAACAGTTTATTAAATATAGAAAACTGTGCAGTTAGATAAACAGCCACTCACCAGAAGATTAATCCACCTGTGGAGAGAAACGAGAGCTGTCAGCAGAGAAGTGGAGTAGGGAATATGGAAGAGCCAAATTACCACTTACTCGGGACTCCGGGAGAGGACCGGCAGGACTCCAGCGAGGAATAGACGAACCAGTAGGGTAAGGGGGAATGAGCTAGTAGTGCCTGACCAGGTGAAGATCCGTTGCTGAGGATATGGTGAGGTGGCAGGAGAGCGCATGCAGTCCTGAGACACACCCGCACAATGGCAGCAACCTGTAAGGAGAGAAAAAAGGCGATGGTTAGACAGCGTGCCTAATCTTAGCAAAATGCGACCTGCTTGCCTGAATTTAGGGCAGTATACCCAGACGAGCCAGCGTTGACTGCGCGGAGGAAGCCTCCTTAAATATGCTGGCTGATGAGCAGGCGCAGGTGTGTCCTCTGCCTCAGGTGCAATGATGAATTGATGAAGGTGTGGCAGGAGGGGAGGGGCGCGCTCTCGCTGCCCATGACAGGCCCCCCCTTCTAGGAGCACCTCCTGGCAGTCCAGAGGGCTTCTCCGGGTGAGTTCAGTGAAAGGCCCAGAGCATCTCATTGTCCAGAACCTGCGACAAGGGGGTCCAAGATCGTTCCTCCGGGCCGTAGCCCTCCCAGTCCACCAGGTACTGCAACCCCCGGCCCCTACGGCGAACGTTCCAGAATCCGGCGGACCATGTAGGCGGGGTGGCCGTCAATGATTCGGGGAGGAGGAGGCGGCTTTGGGGGGGGGGCAGAAAGGACTGACCGAGAGGGGTTTAATGTGGGAAACATGGAAATTGGGGTTCACCCGTAGAGTAGATGGAAGTTTCAGCTGAACCGAAGCGTCGTTGACAATCTGGGAGATGGGAAACGGACCCAGAAAGTGGGGGGACAGCTTCTTGGATGTCTCCTTTAGTGGAATCTGACTCACCGCCAGCCAGACTTGCTGTCCCACGGCGTACTTAGGGGCTGGGACCCGCTTCCTGTCAGCGGTGGTCCGGGTGCGTTCCGTGGTGCGTGCCAGGGCAGCCCGGGTAGACCTCCAGACACGTTGGCAGTGATGGGCATGGGCCTGTATGGATGGAACCGCCACCTCCCTCTCGGTCATTGGAAGAAGAGGCAGGGTGTAGCCCATGGACGCCTCGAAGGGGGTGAGTCCGGTGGTCGTGGAAACGGCCGAATTGAGAGAATACTCCACCCAGGTCAGGTGTGTGCTCCATGAAGCTGGGTTTTCGGCTGATTTATACCGCAGGGTGGCCTCCAGGCACTGATTGGCGCGCTCCGCCTGTCCGTGGCTCTGAGGATGGTTCCCGTAAGAAAGACTCATTGTCATGCCCAGTGTCCGACAAAAGGCCCTCCAGACCTGGGGCGTAAACTGTGGACCCCGGTCAGACACAATGTCAATGGGGATGCCGTGGACCTTGATCACGTGGTCTGTCAATAGGACCGCCGTCTCCAAGGTGGAGGGGAGCTTCGGGAGGGCCACCAAATGCACCGCCTTGGAGAAGTGATCCACAATAGTAAGAATAACAGTCTTCCCATGGGAGGGGGGGTAGTCTGGTCACAAAGTCCACGGCGATATGAAACCAGGGACGACCTGGGGTGGGAAGGGGGTGGAGAAGTCCCGAGGGGGGAGAGGAGTCAGATTTCTCCCTGACGCAGCCCTGATGTAAGCCCTGACGTAATCCCATGTGTCCCACCGCACCGTGGGCCGCCAGAATGCCCGCCGGATGAAGTCCACAGTGCGGGTGATGCCAGGATGGCAGGCGAAATGGCTGGTATGGGCCCACTGGAGGACGTCACTGCGGAGGGCGGTCGGGATGTAGAGGCAATTCCGGGGGCACCCTACTGGCACGGGTTCCCAGGACTGGGCCTGCCGGACCCTCTGCTCAATGTCCCAAGTAAGGGCACCAAGGACGCACAAAGGCGGGATGATGGTTTGGGGGGAAGGGTCTACCTCCCTGGAATTAAACTGGCGCGACACCGCGTCCAATTTGACATTCCGGGCACCAGGCTGGTAAGTGATAGTGAAATTAAATCGCTGGAAGAATAAAAACCAGCGAGCCTGCCTGGCATTTAATCGGCGGGCCAACCGCAAGTATTAAAGATTCTTATGGTTGGGCCACACAATGATAGGATGAATGACACCCTCCAACCAATGTCTCCACTCCTCCAGTGCCAACTTAATGGCCAGCAGCTCTCTGTTGGCCACATCATAATTTCTCTCAGTTGGCGTAAGCCGACGGGAGAAAAATGTGCATGGGCGGAGCTTCTGATCTGAGGACATACACTGTGACAGCACAGCACCAACCCCCGTGTCAGATGCGTCCACTTCGAGGACAAACTGGAGCTGCGTGTCGACCTGTGCCAAGATGGGTGTGTCTGTGAACAGGCATTTTAATTTGTTAAATGCCTGCTCTACTGCCTCGGTCCAGCGAAAGGGGACCTTAATGGAGGTCAGCTGAGTCAAAGGCAGTGCCACCCCATTATAGTTCCTTATGAACCGGCGATAAAAGTTCGCGAACCCCAGGAAGCATTGGAGCTCCCTATGGGAGTGGGGAGTTGGCCAATCCAGCACTGCCTTCACCTTGGCCAGGTCGGCAATCAGTCTCCCCTTGGCTACTATGAAGCCCAAGAAGGTGGTGGATGGTGTTGAAAATTCACACTTCTCGGCTTTGACGTAAAGCCGGTTCTCCAAGAGCCGTTGTAGAACGGCCTTTACATGGGCTTCATGTTCTTCTGGCAAGCGGGGGAAAATTAAAATGTCATCCAAATACACAAACACGAATTGATACAGCATATTGCGGAGGATGTCGGTAATTAACCGCTGGAAGACAGCGGGGGCGTTAGTCAGCCCAAAGGGCATCACCAGATACTCAAACTGCCCCTGGTGTGTCTTAAATGCCGTCTTCTACTCATCGTCCTCGCAAATGCGGACCAAATGATAGGCGTTCCTGAGATCCAATTTGGTGAACACCCTTGAGTGCTGAAGGAGCTTGAATGCTGAATTGATTAAGGGTAGAGGGTACTTGTCCTGAATGGTAATTGCGTTAAGCTCCCGATAGTCGATGCATGGGTGCAGCGAACCATCCTTCTTTCCAACGAAGAAGAACCCGACTCCGAGAGGAGCTGAAGATGGCCGAATTAGGCCGGTGTTCAGGGACTCCCTTATATACCTCTCCATCGCCTCCCTCTCCAGCCCAGAAATGCTGTACAGCGGGCTGGACGGCAGCCTTACCCCCGGGATGAGGTCTATGGCACAGTCATAAGAGCAGTGAGGCAGCAGTGGCAACGCTCTAGACTTGCTAAAGACCTCTCCAAGATCGTGATAAGCCCAGGGAACGAGGCTGAGGTCCAACGGCTTGACCGGGGAGAGGGAGACGGATAGAGAGGGGGAGCACTCCACTGAGCGCATACAGTGGGCCATGCAAAAGGGGCTTCAAGAGGATATGGTGTTTTGGACCCAATTTATCATAGGGTTATGCCTCTGGAGCCATGGATACCCAAGGACCACCGGGGAAGAAGAAAAAGGGAGAACTAAGAAAGTTAGTTCCTCCCGCTGGTTCCCGGAAAGGAGGATGGAGATCGGCACCGTGCTACGTGTGATTACTGCAACCTCCCGGCCAGATATAATTGTGATTCTCTGATCACAGGGCAATTTATATGTGGGAATACCCACCTGCTTAACAAATTCAGCAGATGCGAAATCACCCTCCAACCCCGAGTCAACCAGCGCCTTAACCCTCGTCTCGACCCCAGGCAGCTGCACGAGGGCTGAGATAGATAAATTACCGGGGGGAGTGTTTTTAGTCCTGCCCGCCAGACCCCCCACGGTTACTGATGGGCCGTGTCTTTTTGGCATTGGCAGCATTCATCCCAGCCATGGTTCAGCGACCCACAGTGTGGGCACGTGCCAGCCCTTCGCCTTCGTCGATGCTCATCATCGGTGAGGTGCCAAGAGAGCTCCATCAGCTCGGGCAAAGAGACGGTGCCACCAGTGTCAGCAGTCATGGTGGGTCCGCGCGTGGCACGTGGGTGAGAGGAGGCCTTGCGCTCCCTCGCACGCTCACAGTGCCGATTGTCCAAACTGACAACTTGAGCTATCAGATCGTTGAGAGTCTTTGGGACAGGATGAACCACCAGTTTGTCCTGCAGCTGTTCATTCATTCCGTGGAGGAACGCACTGCGCAAGGCAATTTCATTCCACCCTGAGTCTGCAGCAACAACTCGGAACTCCACCAAGTACTCAGCCGCTGACCGGGTACCCTGGAGGAACGTCAAAAGGCGGCTCATTACATTGCCCTCACTCTCGGACCGATCGAACGCACAAGTGAAGGCGTTAACAAATTGACTGAAAGTATAACGCTGCCCCTTGGGGTTGTCTAGCGTGGAGTGTGCCCAGTCGAGGGCTGAGTCCTTCAGTAACAGTGTGAAAAACTGAATCTTAGCCATATCGCCCGGGTGCTCTTCCCTGACCTGCTGCAAATACATATGTACCTGGATTAAAAAACTCTTACATCTCCCCACCTCCCCCGTGTATGGGGTAGGTCTGGGAATGGAAGTGGTACACCGCACCATAGTGCGGGGAGCAGGCTGAGGAGGCGGAGCCGTGGGAGACGACTAAGACCAAAGCTGAATAAGGTTGCGTCAACACAGCAAGCTGATGCTCGGTCGCTGACAGGCAATCCAGAGCTGACAGCTCCTGTGACGAGGCACTGGCTGAGCTATTGTCCAGGCTGACTTGTTCTGTCATGATTAAGCTGACAGCTCACGTGCACAATGCTAGCACAGGACGGAACCACACAAGGGGGGAACGTTCAACAGTTTATTAAATATAGAAAACTGTGCACAGTTAGATTAACAGCCACTGCCAGAAGATCAATCCACCTGTGGAGAGAAAGCGAGAGCTGTCAGCGGAGAAGTGGAGTAGGGAATATGGAAGAGCCAAATTACCACTTACTCGGGACTCCGGGAGAGGACCGGCAGGACTCCAGCGAGGAATAGACGAACCAGTAGGGTAAGGGGGAATGAGCTAGTAGTGCCTGGCCAGGTGAAGATCCGTTGCTGAGGATATGGTGAGGTGGCAGGAGAGTGCACGCAGTTCTGAGAAACACCCACACAATGGCAGCAACCTGTAAGGAGAGAAAAAAGGCGAAGGTTAGACAGCGTGCCTAATCTTAGCAAAATACGACCTGCTTGCCTGAATTTAGGGCAGTATAGCCAGACGAGCCAGCGTTGACTGCGCGGAGGAAGCCTCCTTAGATACGCTGGCTGATGAGAAGGCGCAGGTGTGTCCTCTGCCTCAGGTGCAATGATGAATTGACGAAGGTGCAGCAGGAGGGGAGGGGAGGGGCGCGCTCTCGCTGCTCATGACAGTAACGAACTGTTAACTCCAAAGTCCCAACCGTGCACAGCCTAATACCTCCGTAGCCATACAACAGCACTGAGTTACTCCTTATCCTGTGGTAGGGGAAGAACTTCTTCACCATGGCCCAATTCAGCATCAACCGCATTGCCGCCGTGTCGAGCAACAGTGGAACCTCCACGCCATATAATTCCACTGAGCAATACGTATACCCCTTAGTGCTGTGGCTCACCATATGGATGGTTGTCGGGGGCGGGCGGAGTGATTTCCGAGGGCTGTCCAGTTCAGATAAGTGGCACACTCTGGCATAATTGTTCAAGCGTTCACATCTGCTACAATGTTTTTCTCTTGCCGGGCATTCCTTTGCTTTATTGCGGTGCAATGCGGACCCACAACCCCTGCACAGGGGTCTTCCCGGGGCGGATCTTGGGTGGCAGCATTGGTTTCCATAACATCATCATCCAGGCTACCCTCGCTATCCGAGTCTGCAACATTTGCTGTGGCAGGTGGCTCCGGCAGCCTCAGTGACTGGTGCCAGTTTAGCTCCAAAGCTAGCTTGTCTGTGGCCTCCAACTGGAGAGCTAGATCAACAGCTCTGGATAATGTGAAGTCATTTGTCGCCATTAGTAGCCTAGCTCGCAATGCAGCATTGTACGTGTGCTCTGCCAGTTGATCGCATGCCATTTCATCTTCAAGCTGTCCAAAATGGCACTCACTAGCTAGCTGCCTTAAGTCAGCGACAAATTGGTGGATGGGCTCACCTACACGTTCATGTCACTGGCGAAAACGAATTCTCCACACAGTCACGCTGTCTGGAGTGGTGAAATGGCTAACTAGCAGCTCCACGATGTCCTCAAATGAGTCTGATGTGCCGAGCGTCCATAGGACTTGCTGGCCTTGGATACCCAGGTTGTGGACGAGAAGCGCACATGCCCTCACCTTATCGAGCTTCCCGAGGTCCTGTGCGGTGATGTAGGTCTGAAAAGCCTCGAACCAGCGTGGCCAAAGCACCAGCTGTTCGTCCGGGAGCTTGAGGAAGGGTTCGGAGTGGTGTAGCGCACACCTCCACGAGTTAATCTGTCGTCGCCAAATGTTATGTCCACAAACCTGGTGATGAATGAGGCAAAGAGAGTGGTAACGTTGAACACAGCTTTATTGAATATAAAGGATGACAGTACACAGCAATCACCTAGCGTGGTCATCCGGCACAAGAAGAAGTGCCATGGTGGCTCACCCCACTATATAGGGCAGTGCAGTGACGCAACAGGAAGTTGGCGTCACCACACTGCATTTCATAATAAGTGCCACCATAACAGATAGTGGAGCCTGTCTGTGGACAGAAAGGTGATAGGAGGAGCTGTTGGACTGGACAGTACTATGAGTTAACGTTGATGGACAGGGGGAAGAAGAGAATGAGGAGTAGGTGTGTGAGCTAAACAGTCAATCACGTGGAGAACACTGTGCCGTGTGCTGAAAACTGGCTGTTAACATTCTGCTATCCAGCCTGTTTGGGTGGATGCCGTCAGGTTTAAAAAAGGAGTGGCGGTTCCAGAACAGATTGAAATTGTCAATGAAGACTATATTGTGAGCTCTGCAAGCTCATTGGAGCCAGGTGTGGAAGTTGAGAATCTTTGAGAAACATCCAGCTCCACAGTCCAGAGTGGGAATAGGCCTTGAAATGAAAACAGACTTTCCACTCCAATTCAAAAAGTTAAAAAGAACACTGAAGTCCCTTTTAGTCAGCTCTGAATACTGACGAGCCATGTCATTAGTTCCCACGTGAACTATAACTCATTTGATCAAGGATGGGAGAGAGTGGAACAGCCCCAGAAGCTCATGCAGGACGTCAGGGACAGTAGCGCCAGGAAAGCAGCATGTGATTGTATTGAAGAAGCTGATGGTTTGGATAACTGAGTTTCCTATAATAAGTGTGGTTGGAGAGAAAAGGGGATGAGGAGGTGATGACCGTGGGTTAACGTGGTTGGAAGATGTAGACACAGTGACCACATTGTGCGCTGAAATCATCTGCTGAGGATGGGGTGTCTGAGCAGGTGGAGGCGTAGCAGTGACATTGGGTGCTGGAGGACTACCTGTCACTGACAAAGGGGCTACGTTGCTTGCCTGCAGTGAGGATGTTTTCAACTCCATAATGTAGGAGGATGGAGGGTCTTCCTTACCGGAACCCACAGGGACCAAGCAGCCTGACCCAGCTGGTAATTGAGTCAGGGGTGCAATAACCTTGCAAGGAGGTGGACTTCCTGTCGGTGATGGGCAAGGTAAACCACCGGTGTGTCTGAGCACTGCTTCCCTCAGAATCCAATGACGGGCATTGGAGGCCGCAGTCCGGGAAGAAGATGAGCTGTAAAAGCACTGAGGCTGGTCACCGCTGTCGGCCGCTGATGGAACCGGGTCATCTTCAGCCAAGGCAGCAAAGCGGGTGGAGAGGCTCAGGTGAGGAGGAGAAACAGGTCAATCCAGGCCAGTCTTTCTTCCATGAATTACCACTTCGACCCAGGTTGACTCCGGGCCGGGAGTTGAGCAGGAGGGGCTCTGTGGACTTGTGGCGGATTTCCAAACTACTGTATCCAGGAGGAAATTGTCATACCTGGAGATCTTTTTGGACTGCTCACACGCCAGGTTGATGTATTTGGAAAGTAGAGAGTCCTTCAACTTGAGTTCCTCCAAGAGACGTCGGATTTCTTCTGTCAGGTCAACAATCTTTTTATCTGTGTTACTGGACATGTTTTGGCAGAAAAATAGTAGCTTGATAAAAGTAGTCCTTGATCCCACAATTAAAGGAGCATAAAAATGTGAAATATAAAGTAGGCATAAAAAGCTCAAAAGAAAGTGAGTTGAAATCATCAAAGACTCCTGAAATTCCAAAACAAACAAAACAGTTTACCGCACACGCCCACACATACGCACAGTCAAACTCATCCAGAATATCTGGCAATTTTATTAAATACACCGGCAGCTTCGATAGTCATTATGGAAGGAATAGAATAAATGTTCAACTTTTATCTGCAGCTTGGTAGCAAGTGGTCCAGTACACTATAAAACACTAAATACAAAACAAACTTTTGGGAAAGACCTAAATTTTTGTCAAAAGTTATAAATCAAATTAAATTTAAATAAACTAAATAAAGCCAGTCTTATTTAATTTTTTTTAGCATTCAATACAGCCTGAAACAGCCTTTGAGTATTTATGAAAAACTTCTTCCAATGAAGGTTTTTCAGTTCCTTTAAAAAAAAAATAGCTAAATGTGGTATATATGACTCTTATATCCCATATCTTCATATGTTAGAACAAGTGGAAATGTTTTGTGACAGCATATGTAAAGAGCTTCACACCTAGTAAGGACAGAGCATCCCCCGCGCCGGGGTAAAGACAAATGGACCTCCCAAGACGCGGCAGTGGAGACGGACTCGACACCTTTACCCCCTAAAGCGAGAGGGGGAGTTCCCATCACCTCCCAAGACAGGGAGAGGGGATGGCAGGACAATGGGGATTAAGATAACGGGGAGATGTTACCTTTTTCAATGAGTGGCTCTGACATCAGCTGTTTCAATGAGTGGTGCTATGCGTGCTTGTATTTAACCAGCGAGCGAAGCAGAGTTCTCTCTCTTGCCTTCTGCCAAGCTCTACACCTGATGAGATTTGATAGAGGAGCTATTCATTAAAAACCCTGTTTTTAATACAAAACCGCCTCGTTATTTCAGCTCCACTACACTGGTGACCCTGACGCGAGAATATGGACCGGAGGCGTTCTTCAAGCTGCTCATCCTTGGTGACTCGGGCATACGCCAGCGACGACGCAGACGAGGGAACAAGCAGACAGCTGTTCCCCACGGCAGAGGGCACTGAGAGAGCTCAACCGAGCTCCAGCACCGCCGCGAATGCCGAGGCAAGGCACTCTCACCCGGCGGGCACAACAGTGATGGTGTGCACGAACGCCGTTGCTGTCAACCTGCCAGACTTCTGGCAAGAGGACCCCGCCTCTTGGTTTCAGCAAGCTGAAGCCCAGTTTATACTGGCGGGCATCACAGCAGACGATATTAAGTTTTACCATATCGTCTCCAAACTCGACTCCGCCACTTCGAAGTGTGTGCGGAGCTTGGTCCGGCGACCACCAGCCCAGGACAAATATGAGACACTCAAGGCGACCATCGTGGCGAATTATGTCCCATCAGCGGAGGAAAGAGCCGAGAGGATCCTGGCGGTCTACGGCCACAGAGGGAGCAATCCGAGGACCCTCATGGAGGATTTGCTACAACTCAAGGAGGAGGATAATGATAATTTCCTTTTCCAATTCATCTTCCTCAGCACGCTACCACCGCAGTTGAGAGGGACACTCGCCAGCATGAAGTGCAATAATCATCAGGATTTCCGCACACTGGCCAACGAGGCTTACCGGCTCGTCAACGCCTGCAGAGAACGGACACCCACAGCGGCATCCACAGATCTGAAAACGGACACCCCGAGCCTTGGAGAGACTCAACCCACGGTGACAGCGGCGCGGCCCAAGCGCAATGAGCAGAACGACGTCTGCTATTATCACCACCGCTTCGCAGAGAAAGCCCGCAAATGCGTTCCTCCCTGCAAGTTTACGATGTCGAGGAAACGCCCAAGCCGAGGGCCATTAACAGCAGCGGTTCTCGGCGAGAAGAATAAGCTGTTATATGTGACGGATGGATACATAGGCAAGCAGTTCCTCATCGACACGGGAGCTCAGCTGAGTTTCATCATGCCCTCCCACGCAGATCGAACCATGGGCACCCGGGGCAACGGAGCAGTGGCAGCCAACAGCTCTGACATCGACACGTTCGGGGAAAAGAGCCTGCACCTCCTCATCCACGGCCACAGCTACAGATGGACATTTGTTGTAGCAGCGGTGAGCTTTAACTTGTTAGGCGCAGATTTTCTGTGTGCACATGGGTTATTAGTGGATCTTGCAAATAGGCGCCTGGTTAATGCACTATCTTTTGCTTCTATTCCATGTTCAGCTCGAGTTTCTCCACCACCTGTGCAGGCCAACGTCACCACGGCGGGAGGTAAGTTTGAGCAACTCCTCACCCAATTTCCAGCACTCACAACCCCCAAATTCTCAGCCACTGTAGCCAAACACGGGGTTAAACACTTCATTCCAACAACGGGACCTCCCGTTTTTGCCAAAGCTCGCCGCTTAGACGCGGCCAAGCTCAACATAGCAAGGGACGAATTTGCAGCTCTTGAAAAATTAGGCATTTGCCGACGTTCAAAGAGCCCTTGGGCTTCACCACTTCACATGGTTCCGAAATCCGACGGTTCTTGGAGACCGTGCGGAGATTACCACAGGCTAAACAACGCTACAGCACATGACCGCTACCCCATTCCTCACATTCAGGATTTTTCACTGCATTTAGCGGGTGCGCGCATTTTTTCAAAAATAGACTTAGTCCGCGGTTATCACCAAGTCCCAGTCCGAGCTGAAGATATTCCTAAAACAGCGGTTATAACCCCTTTCGGCCTTTTTGAATTCCTAAGAATGCCATTCAGTCTCAAAGGCGCGGCTCAAACTTTTCAACGGATGATGGACGCAGTCCTATGTGACCTACCCTTTGTTTTTGTCTACCTCGATGACATGCTGGTAGCCAGTTCATCCGAGGAAGAACACGAACAGCACCTCACTACCGTTTTTCAGAGGCTGGAAGAGCACGGACTTATAATCAATCCAGCCAAATGCAAATTCGGCGTATCACAAATTGATTTTTTGGGACATAGGGTCTCCCCGGCAGGGGCAATTCCGCTTCCAGACAAAGTTCGTGCGATAGAAAGTTTTCCACGGCCTCAAACGGTTAAGTCGCTACAGGAATTTTTGGGGATGGTTAATTTTTACAACCGTTTCCTCCCCCACGCAGCTCAGCTCATGCAACCCCTATATATGACGCGCTCAGAAAAAAGAAAGCTTCCAACGCGGTCGAATGGACCCCGGAGCGCAAACGCGCTTTCGCGGAAGTAAAAAGCGCCCTAGCTAACGCCACAATGTTAGTCCACCCAGATTCCTCAGCCCGCATTGCTCTAACCACAGACGCTTCAGACCTGGCTATAGGGGCAGTTGTAGAACAACTTGTCAGTGGGCTCTGGCAACCTTTAGCATTCTTTAGCAAATCGCTAAACCCAACTGAACGCAAATACAGCACTTTTGACAGAGAGCTGCTGGCGCTTCATTTGTCCATCCGCCACTTCCAGTTTTGGTTAGAAGGGCGGAGTTTCACGGCTTTCGTGGACCATAAGCCGCTCACTTTTGCTATGGCCAAAATTTCAGAACCATGGTCAGGCAGACAACAAAGACAGCTAGCTGCGATCTCAGAGTTCACCACAGACATTCGACACGTAGCAGGAAAACTTAACGTAGTAGCTGACTGTCTCTCTCGCGCTGTGACACCGCCAGAGCACGAGGAGACAGATTACACCGCCTCAGCAGCGGAACTCTTCACTAACGCACACACATACGCAGCACCTATCCAGGATGGGATAGATTATGCAGCCATGGCGGAAGAACAAAGCAGTGATGCAGACGTGCGCGCGCTCCTGTCTGGACCAACAGGGTTAAGGCTGGAGAAAAAAAACGTGCGCGACGGCGTGCCTCCCCTAATATGCGACGTTTCAACCGGCCGACCTCGCCCGTTAGTACCAACTGCTTGGCACCGCCGTATTTTCGACGCAATTCACTCCCTCGCGCACCCAGGTGTGCGCGCCTCGGTCAAAATGGTTGCTGAAAAGTTTGTGTGGTCAGGCCTGCGCAAAAACGTAAGAGAATGGGCAAAAACTTGCATTCCTTGTCAACGCGCCAAAATACACAGACACACAAAGGCCCCTCTGGAGCCTTTTCCAATTCCTGCTAGAAGATTCGACCACATTCACGTCGACCTCGTGGGGCCGCTACCTTCCTCCCAAGGTTTCACACACCTGCTAACTATGATAGACCGCACCACGCGCTGGCCAGAGGCAGTCCCTCTAGCGTCAACCACAGCGGAGGAAGTCGCTCGCGTTTTTCTAGCAAACTGGGTGGCACGTTTCGGTGTTCCATCAAACATCACGTCAGACAGAGGGCCTCAGTTTATCTCAGAGCTCTGGTCAGCCATGTCTAACAGTTTAGGGACAACAATTCATCGCACCACCGCTTATCACCCTCAGGCCAATGGGTTATGCGAGCGTTTTCACAGGTCCTTAAAGGCTGCCCTCAGGGCCTCACTAACGGACACAAATTGGGTTAATAAACTTCCCTGGGTTTTATTGGGGTTGCGTGCAGCACCTAAAGAGGATTTAGACGCTTCTCCTGCAGAATTAGTTTTTGCCCAGCCTATCAGACTCCCAGGAGAATTTTTACCAGAGAACCCAGAACCAGGACACTTTCCCGTCCCAAGGTTTTTAGGCAGCAGTGGACCGGTTTCCCTCCACGGTCCAGCTCATCACTCTTTTCCACGAGTTTTTCTTCCTCAAACTTTGAAAAGCGCTGAGTTCGTTTTTGTTAAGCATGAAGCTATTAAACCAACGCTACGCCCAGTTTATGATGGCCCGTTCAGAGTGCTGGAAAATGGTGACAAACACTTTGTGCTTGATTATGGGGACAGAAAGGAAGTGGTCAGTGTTGACAGACTCAAACCTGCCTTCTTGCTGAGAGACGAGCCTACACAGGTGGCACGAGCGCCTCGGCGTGGTAGACCCCCCAGAGGAAAAGTCTCAGCCCCCAGGCAGGGAACAAATAATCTCTTTCCTTCCCACAATGCAGATTCACCACGAGAAGGTCCCAGCGGGACACCTAAGCCAACCTACAGCAGTTTTGGGAGAAGGATTAAGCCCAGACAGCACAAGGACTGATACCAATCACCCCACAATTATCCACTAATTGTGCTACAACAGTTTAAGGCTACTTATGATTTCACTATGCTGTTATGTTTACCACTGAACTTTCTTAGGAGCATAGCTGCTAGAAAATTTCTCCGGTAGCAACAGTTGTAACACGTAGTATTTCATAGTTGTTATCTTAGACTGTAATTCTTTCTATGTCCTTTCCTAGTGTTTGGGGGGCCTGTGGTATATATGACTCTTATATCCCATATCTACATATGTTAGAACAAGTGGAAATGTTTTGTGACAGCATATGTAAAGAGCTTCACACCTAGTAAGGACAGAGCATCCCCCGTGCCGGGGTAAAGACAAATGGACCTCCCAAGACGCGGCAGTGGAGACGGACTCAACACCTTTACCCCCTAAAGCGAGAGGGGGAGTTCCCATCACCTCCCAAGACAGGGAGAGGGGATGGCAGGACAATGGGGATTAAGATAACGGGGAGATGTTACCTTTTTCAATGAGTGGCTCTGACGTCAGCTGTTTCAATGAGTGGTGCTATGCGTGCTTGTATTTAACCAGCGAGCGAAGCAGGGTTCTCTCTCTTGCCTTCTGCCAAGCTCTACACCTGATGAGATTTGATAGAGGAGCTATTCATTAAAAACCCTGTTTTTAATACAAAACCGCCTCGTCATTTCAGCCCACCACATAAACTTATATTAGAGTGTTAAAGACAATCACAATCAGGAACACTCGTGGGGAAAAAAAAAATCCTACCAGAATAATCTGATACGTATATGTGTTCTGGACAAGAAAAACACATCTACTTCCTGAATTAAGAGCACTCACATGCATACATGACTATGAGGATGAATCTTACTCATCATGAAACCTTTCTTTTTTTCTGAAGAGTAGGCTTGAAGGAAGGAGATGAAAACCAAAAAAATAGCTTGTTTTTTTTTTACATTCCACTTTTAATTTTCTGCTTATTTGTTTCTGTAGGCACCCTTTCTGTATCTTATTCTCTTTCTTCTCTCAGTGAAAAGGGATTTTCATTGAAATTCATTCTCTCAAGGACCCATGCAAGGACAGAAGATAATAGGTCGACCTATTTACCCAGCAGTTTTATTTATCCTCCCTTTCCCCTGGCTTTGGACTGATCATGGTTGCAGCTAGATGACAGCTGTCTCCTGTGCATTAGCATTGCAAATGAATTAAAATAAAAAAAAAAAAAAAGATGTGGTGTTTTAGAGTGCTGTACCATGGGTCTGCAGTCTGGTTTGGAATAAAGTGTGGATCAGGACCCTGACCAGGACACTGTGGAGCCAGCAGCAGGTGGCTTAAAATTTTTTATCCAACAGAATAGAACCTGATAGCTCTGCAGTAGTAATAGAATATAGTGCAGTTGCCTCCTTAAAAAAGCTGCTTTGCTCAGTGGTACTAACATCATGAAAAAATCTGAAGAGATTCCTTGCTGCTGGCTCAAGTTATGCTAATAGCTAGCTCTGTGATACCAATAGTCACTTTAATGATGCCAACAATTAGCCCAAGGATGATAGTGGCTATCTCATAGATGCTTACAACCATCTTAAGAATGCTTATGGTTAGCTCTTAGATGAAAAAGGCTAATATTAATGCCAGTAGTGCCAATAGTTAGATCATAGACGTCAAGAACCAGTTAAAAAAAGGTCAACAGCCAACTGAATATGCCGAGAGGAAAACAACACAAGGAGAAGGAATGTTCAATGAGGAGTTGCTACAGCTACACAGTTAAATACCCTGTGTAAATAACCCAGTGTCAGTTTGCAATCAAGCTTTACTCTACAAGAAACAGCAATTAAACATGTGTACTATATAGTGGTTTAATGCGCCCTCCTGTTATTTTCACTCCACAATGGCAGCACACTGTGTGTATTAGTAGTAGATTAGTTTATTTGACAGGGACAGTGCAATAAACATAGACAATTAATCAAAGACAATCAATCTGATGTGTTGCACATAGAGTGTATAGCTATTAGCTAATTTGCAACTCTTGTCCCTGGATGGGCCATTACACATTACATGTGTAATGGCACCTGCAAAACCCAGTGCTTAATTTGTAAAGTTGGAGGGCCCAGAACAGAGAGACTGACATTCCTACAGTTCAGTGGGGGAGGTAAAAGTACTGTAACCCGGTAACGCCCCCCCCCCCACCAAGTCGCCAATCAGATCATAAATTATTCACAGAGCCCTTAATTTATCCTGTTTCTTTGTTTAACCATCTTCATGTCTCCAGCATACAGGTCTTTGGTAACTTGGACGGAATGTCACGAGCTGGGGCTGGGGTTCTGCCTGACCCAGCCTCGTGGTTTTCTCAGTGTATTCATTTGTCCATTATATTATCATGTTCCCTTTAGTATTATTCTGCTTCTTATTTGCTGCAGTTGTGTTTCAGTTGTTTTTGGCCAGGCCTTGTTTTGTAATTGTTTTGGGTTCATGTTTATTAGTAATTTGCTACCTGTCTGCAGTAATTATGTTTGCTTTTTCACAAGTATATTTTGATGCCTTTCTCTGGGTTGATAGCTGTCAGGTGACTTCCGGGTTTATGCTCTGCTGGGGGCGTCATCTGTCAGACTGTCAACCCAGCCGCTCCTCCCTCATCTTCCAGCTGATTTCAATCTTCTATGTATTTCCCTTGTTGCCTGCTCAGACGAGCCACACCGGGGACTCATTCCCGTTAATCACTTTCACATGCATTTAAACCCTGTCTGTTCATTCCGTTGTTGCCGTTGCATTAAGTGAATGATACCCTTTACTGAGTGCTCCTGTGGACGTTAATCCTGTTTACCCTTGCCTCGTTTCCTGGGCTTATGGCTCAGGAGCGCACCTCTGTAAGTTTATCTAGTTTTTGCACTTTGTGTTTTTGCAGTCTTTTTGGACTTAAGTTACTTGTCTTCAAATAAACGTTGCAAACTGTCATCCAGCGCATGGGTACCTCTCTGTCTCTGTGCGCCTCATAGAGGCACACATGACAGAATGCAATGGCCCAGTAGAACCCAGCTGTGATAATTTGCACGTTTCATTTTTTCTCTTCTAATCTCGTACCTGTTTGTGGGAGCCCACAATGTCCAACCTTGATGATGTGGAGCAGTGAGCAGTACACTTCTTGGAGGGCTTTTTGGCACAGACGCAATCCTCCCATTCTCCCAAGACGGTCCGGGGAAGTCGGGATGGCGCTGCGCACGTAATGACAGTATTCCCCAGTCTGTGGAACCATCCAGATGCCACAGACATACTCCTCTCCATATTTTCCATACCTTGCACGGGTGAGGAGCCGGAGGAAGCAGCTCCGATGCTGGCACCGACCCCAGCGAGGTGTAAGCGCTCACACAGGCAGAAGCCCAGCCCCTCACCTGGGTCTCCAACCCAGCATCATCCCAAACCGGGCCCCGAAGAAATTATCCAGCCTCTTGGACAGCCTTTTCCCCGACATCAGGCCCGACTTTTCCCACAGCAGATCCTCTCTCACCGTTTCTCTCATCGGCAGTTTCGCCAGGCCAGTTTCTCTCTGCTACTGCTGCATTCTCCATTCCCCCAATGTCTCCTCCTCCTGCCAAGAGGTCCTTCATTTCTTCTCCAGTCCCGCCTTCCTCCGTGAGTACAGGAGTGGCTCCTCCACTATCCTCAGAGGGGGCCTTTTTTCCCAGAGCCACGGAGAAGGATGACTATACACATGCTGCAGCGGGTAACATCAGACACCGAGAGAACAGGCAAGTGTCATTTATTTCCTCTCCTGTCAATGATGATATGCCTTGCCTGATTCCCGGTGATGAGGCTCAGGGTTTGCAGTCCCCTGAGCTCTCTCTTCCTGCTGCAGCCACCCACTGCTCACCTGTCCTCTTCGTGTCTCCTCTATTTTCCCCTGAGTGTTCACCGGCTCTGGAACAGGACCACCGGATGATGGAGGAGTCCGTGGCCCTGGAAGTTTCAGTCGCAGCGCCAATGGTGAACTGTACCTCAGCTGCCACACCAGACGGGCTGCCAGCGTGGTCCCCTGTACCTGGGGAAATGAAGACTGCAATTACCATCACGCCTGCTGCGGAGGCCACTGCAGCAGAGTGCGAACCCGAGTTGGACCTCCAAAAGACTGGGCCCAAGACATCGCCATCGTCTGGATCGACGGAGTCCTGGACAGCGGTGGAGCTCGAGCTCAGGCAAGTGCTCTCCTTTGTCTTTCTTCTTTCAGTTCTAGAGCAATCTTGCCTGGCTCTTGTTGAAGAGGGCCAGGTGCAGCCACCTGCTGCATCTGAGCTCACCTCGCCAGGCTCCGCCACTGCCGGTGACCCTGACCATGTCTTCTCTGAGTCTTCTCCCAGGGTTGCCGGAGAAGATTCACTCCAGCCAGAGGTCTCCATGGATCCAGGCTCACCACCCAAAGATGTCGTGGGTCCAGCTTCCCCCGCTGTGGAGGTTGTCTCGGGTGTCCCATCCCAGCCCGGGACCTCCATGGGTGCAGCTACGGCCCAGGCCGGGTCCTCCATGAGTACAGCTCATCCCCTCCTGGAGGCCATCATCTGGGTTCCCCCACTGTCGTCCAGGTCTCCATGGGTGCTGTGTCCTATCCAGGGACCATCGTGTGTGCTGCGCCCCAGCTTGGAGCCAATGTGGGTGCTGCGTTCCGGTATGGACCCACCATGGGCGTTACCACCCAACCCAGGGTCCACCGAGGGTGCAGCATTGGCCCAGCCCGGAGCCACCTCGGGTGCTGCAGAGCTCCAGTCCGGAGCCACCGTGGGTGCACCCTTGTCCCAAGCTGGGACCACCGAGGGTGCAGCTGGCTAAACTCAGGGCATCGTGAACACACTTCCTCCCCTGCCAGATGCCGTCACGGCCCCACCTCCTCCCCTGTTGGATGCCGTCATGGTCCCACTTCCTCCTCTGCCAGACACTGTCACGGCTCCTACTCCTCGAACTCTCCGGCCATCATTAGGTCTCCCAGTGGGGTAGCCGCTTCCCGGGCCACCCCTCCTGGTCAGGTGGCTAAAGAACCCTGGGCGACCGCCTGACGGACTGTGTCGTAGGGTTGGGTGGCCCATGTTCCCCGGCAGACCACCAGACTTGTTCCATCTCGCCGTCCGTCAAGTCTGGGACTTTGGCCGCCCTCCCGAACTTTTTGGCCTCTGGGCCTGGAGGGTCTAACTCTGTTTTTTCTGGTGTGGGTCCTGAGCGGGCCTTTTATTTCATGCCCTCTTAGCCTGTTCTCCCCCCACCACCCACCCTGGGTTGGTTACTGTCGTGCTTCGCCGGGGGTGGGGGGGGGCAGGTTTTCTCTTTTTTTCTTGGTGTTACTTTGGGGGTGTCTTGTATCCACCAATTGAGGAGGGGACTCTGTCACTGGCTGGGGCTGGGGTTCTGCCTGACCCAGCCTCGTGGCTTTCTCGGTGTATTCACTGTTGCCTTACAGCTAGAAGGTTCCTGGTTCAAATCCCCAGATTGGCAGGGGTTGGAACCTTTCTGTGTGGAGTTTGCATGTTCTCCCTGTGCTGCGTGGGTTTACTCCGGGGGCTCCGGTTTCCTCCCACAATCCAAAGACATGCATGTTAGGTTAATTGGCTGTTCTAAATTGTCCCTAGATATCTGTTTCCTATAGGCCCTTAGAATAGAGGGTTAGTATTAGTGAAAGCGCTTTAAGTGGTCTTTGTGACTAGAAAAGCGCTATATAAGTGCAGGTTAGTTAGTTAGTTAGTTAGTATTCATTCATCCATTATATTATCATGTTCCCTTTAGTATTGTTCTACTTCTTATTTGCTCCAGTTGTGTTTCAGTTGTTTTTGGCCAGGCCTTGCTTTGTAATTGTTTTAAGTTCATGTTTATTTGTCATTTGCTTCCTGTCTGCAGTAATTATGTTTGCTTTTTCACATGTATATTTTGATGCCTTTCTCTGGGTTGACAGCCGTCAGGTGACTTCCGGGTTTATGCTCTGCTGGGGGCGTCACCTGTTTGACCAGGGGTGGGCAATTAATTTTCACAAGGGGCCACATTACAGACTGGGACTGTTGTGGAGGGCTCCATTCAATAAGCTGAACTCACTTCTGCTTATTAATATTAATTTTATCACTCTGTAAAAAACTTGAAATTGTATAGTTTGGATAAACTGTTACAGGTAAAAGTAGATTTATGATTTTGCAATTAAAATATGAAACAGGTGTGGTAAAAGGCCAACATTAAATTATCATTTAATTAACAATGGCAGCAATTTTCAACAAAATATGCATTTTTGCAATATTTCAAAGACCAGCATTAAATCAACTTTATACAATTTACTGCTGCTATTCTGTTTACAGTTTATCACCACATTGCACTTTTTTTCATGTTTAGATGGAAAAATCTAGTCTGTTTTGAGCCTGAACAAGTGCACTAAAGTCAGGCAGAATGTCAGAGGAGTATATGCGGAGGACAGCTGACAGGTAATTATGAATGAGAGAGGATCTGTATCTTGACTTGTTGAATTTCATCACAGAACACTTGTTCACATGTGTTGGTCAATCCAAACTTCTAAGCATGCCTCCCCATGTGTGAAAAGTTCTCCTCTTTAAGAGAAGAATAAAAAATCCAGCAGTGATACTGACGTAAAATGCTCTGCAATCAGTGTGTCAGACTGCAAGTCAATCAGTTCAAGCTGAGCATCACTGGGTGCATTATCCACACTGCAAGTCAAGGGTTAGTTACAGCATCAACAACACAGTTAATTTTTAGAACAGACTTGCACAATACCTCCTGGTGTATAATACAGTGTAAAAATATTAATTTCTGTTCTGGATTCATTTCAGTCACCTTATCTTGCATTCGCTTCAAAAGGCCGACATTTTTTCCCTACCAGATTTGGGCATCCATAAGTTGTAACACCTAGCAGTTTGTGTCATTTCAGCCCTAGCTTGTCCAAACACGCACTGACCTCCATCAACAAATCACTCCCCGTCGTCATAATAAAAGCCAAAGGTGCTGCAGCAAAGTATTATTTTAAGGGTGTACATATTTATGGAAACAGGTTATTGTAAGTTTTTTATTTTTCCCCTTAAAAGATTTCAGTTTGTTTTTAAATTGGGTTGTACAGGTCATAGGTCACATTAATGGTGGAAAAAGTTTTGAAATGATTTATCTTGGTCTCATTTTTTTACATCACAAAAACCCGGCATTTGATCAGGGGTGTGTAGATTTTGCTATATCCACTGTATATATATATATATATATATATATATACACACATACATACATACATATATATATATATATATATATATATATATATATATATATACTGTATATATACGTATATATATGTATATATACGTATATATATATTTTTTTTTTAAAGTAAAATCTGTTTATATTGGAGGGTTATTTAGGCCAGTTACATCATTGATGGGTTAAAGTTATTTTTATAATTTGCATTACTGTTGCTTTTTATGTAGTTTAAATTACTTTTTTATTGTGATGTGAACCTTACATTCATGATCAATTACAGTGAAGTGTTTAGTGATATAGGGAGAGGAAGAGAAGTAATATTTTAAAATCCAGATTGAAATAATTTTCTATCAACTGTTTAATCCATGTGGTACCAGGTATTATTAAATTGTTTGCAAATCAGTGAAATTAAAATAACCAGTTTACTATAAAAGCTGCGATATATTCAGATTCATTTTTCTGTCCATGCTTATGTGTAAGAGACATTATTTTCTCTTTGTTTCTATGGGCAGAAAGGTGCTATTAAGATAGATATATTAAAACACATCACTTCCAGAACATATACATTAAATGTAAAATACTGTATTTGTCTTTTTACTATGTGCTTATTTACTGCAATAAATTAAACTTTGATAAAATGAGAAAATAGCAGGTGAAGTTTATTTCTTTTCATCCATGTTGTTCTTGTACATAGAGTCGTCGGCCTCCGTCGGTCTATGATGACCATGGAAGAGAATCCTAAACGTCTACTCTGCTGGAACAGCACCGCCTGTGGCTGAACAGGCCGATGTGCGAATGGCAGTACCTGTCACACAGGTCGCACTTGTGGGTGGTCTCCGTGCTGCTGGGTCTGTGCCGGTTCTTCCTGCGGGTCCTTTTTTCATCTGCTGCAGCAGTCAGTCTCTCTTCACCCGCCTTGAGCTGTCTGGTCAGGGTGCCTCTCCATTTGGAGCGGTCCGTTGCAAGGTCCTCCCAGCGCTCTGTGTTGATCTCCAGTTCCTTCATGTCTCTCTTGCAGACATCTCTAAAGCGCAGCTGTGGGCGGCCAACGTCTCTCCTGCCAGTTGCCAGTTCTCCGTAGAGGACGTCTTTGGGGATTCTGCCATCCTCCATACGGTGAACGTGGCCTAGCCAGCGGAGCCTGCGCTGCCTGAGTAGAGTGAACATGGAGGGAAGGCCGGCGCGGGACAGAACTTCTGTGTTGGGCACTTTGTCCTGCCAGGATATGTCCAGGATGTGGCGAATGCAGCGCAAGTGGAAGGAGTTCAGTCTCTTTTCCTGCCGGGCGTATGTTGTCCACGTCTCACTCCCATAGAGCAGTGTGCTGATGACGCAGGCGTTGTACACTGCCATCTTCGTCTTGACAGAGAGTTTGGGATTCTCCCACACTCGTGTGGTGAGGCGAGCGAGTGTGAAGGCTGATTTTCCAATCCTCTTGTTGATCTCTGTATCAAGGGAGAGGTTGTTGCTGATCGTGGACCCCAGGTACGTGAACTGATTCACGACCTCCAGCTCGTAGTTGTCGATGGTGATGGTTGGTGGTGCTTCCGTGCCTTGCGCCAAGACGTTAGTCTTCTTCAGGCTGATGGTAAGCCCGAAGTCTTTGCATGCCTGGGAGAAGCGGTCCATCAGGGTCTGAAGCTCCTGCTGTGTGTGGGTTGCGACTGCAGCGTCGTCTGCGAACAGCATGTCTCTGATTAGAGCCTCGCGTACTTTGGTTCTGGCTTTCAGGCGGGCGAGGTTGAAAAGCCTGCCGTCAGATCTTGTGTGCAGGTAGATTCCCTCTGTTGCTGTGCTGAAGGCATGCCTCAGGAGCATAGCAAAGAAAATCCCAAAGAGGGTTGGCGCAAGTACACAGCCCTGTTTCACTCCACTGCATATGTTGAATGGCTCTGAGACATTGCCGTCGTGCTGCACTATCCCCTGCATGTTGGTGTGCAACGATTCGATGAGGCTTTGCAACTTTGGTGGGCATCCTATCTTTGGCAGGATCTTGAAAAGGCCCTCTCTGCTGGCCAAATCGAACGCTTTGGTGAGGTCGATGAAGGCGACGTACAGGGGCATGTTCTGTTCTCTGCATTTCTCCTGGAGTTGGCGGATGGAGAATATCATGTCTACCGTCGATCGTGCAGCACGGAAGCCACACTGAGACTCGGGGTAGACACATTCGGCAAGCTTCTGTAGACGAACGAGAACAACTCGTGCGTAGACTTTACCAACAACGCTGAGGAGGGAGATGCCCTAGTTGTTGCAGTCGCTTCTCTCCCCTTTGTTTTTGTAGAGGGTGATGATCTTGGCGTCCCTCATGTCCTGTGGTACGGCACCTTCCTTCCAACACTGGCAGAGGACGTCATGCAATGGCAGCAGTAGGGCAGTCTTGCAGTGCTTGATCAGGTCGGGGGGTATGCCGTCGTTGCCGGGTGCCTTGCCAGCGGCCAAGCTATCAATGGCCTTGCTGAGTTCGTCGATGGTTGGCTCGGCGTCAAGTTCGTCCATGGATGGCAGGCAGTTGATGGCATCAAGGGCTGACGGTGTCACGGTATTCTCTCTGGAGTAGAGGTCAGAGTAGTGTTCCACCCATCTCTCCATCTGCTTGTTCTTTTCTGTGATCATCTCCCCAGTGGAGGATTTGAGGGGGGCCGTCTTGCTCTGAGCCAGACCAAGTGCTTTCTTGATGCCATCGTACATGCCACGAATGTTCCCTGTTATGGCAGCGGTTTGAATGTCTTGGCTGAGCTGAGTCCAGTACTCGTTGGCACAGCGCCGAGCAGTCTGCTGAACTTTGCTTCTCGCAGCCCTGAGAATCTGGAGATTTTTCTCGTTTGGGTACTTCTTGTACTCAGCAAGTGCTGAGCGCTTGGCTTCAATGACGGGGGTCATCTCGGTCAACTTGGCATCAAACCAGTAGAGTGATATGCAAAAATTTGGGCACCTCTTGAAAAAATAGTGTATTTTTTAATTAAAAAGATGCACAGCAATAATGGATTAGATTTATATAGTGCTTTACATGTCAAGTGATATCTCAAAGCACTTACAGTGAGTGCATTATTCATTTACTCCAGACGGTTACTGATAAGCTTCTTCTGTAGCCACAGCTGCCTTGGGGCAAACTGACTGAAACCTGGCTGCCAATCTGTGCCAACAGCCTCTCCAACTACTACTGAACATTTATACGCATTCATACCCAGTGTCATGGATACTGGAGGCAAGGTGGGTAGTGTCTTGCCCAGGAACACAACGGCAGGATGGCTGGAGAGAGTGGGATTCAAACTGCCAACCCTCCGGTTATTGAACTACCCGTTCTACCTCCTGAGCTACTGCCGCCCCGTAGTCTCCACCATGTAGTCTGTAGTCTCCACCATAGTTTGCTATGCTGCTTAAGGAGTCAGAGGAAGGAGTTTGAATGTACTGTTTCACCAGTGACAGAGGAATGAAGTGGTTGGTGCAAGTCAGAAGGAATTTTACAGTAGCAAAAAATAACACCAAAAAGGTATGAGGTAATCACATTAAAACATTCCTTTTGCATTGTTTCACAAAGTCCACACCACAGGACAGCTTAATGGTTAATTTATTAAGATTAAGGAACAGAGAAAGGCTTATAATACAATGGAGATGAGAAGCAGTCCATGGTGCTGTTTCACTGAAGAGAGTCTTCATTAGTTGTGATCATGAATTAATGTGATATGACTTAACATCATCTGTTCCTGGTTAGCTTTAATACCATTAAAAAATAGAATAGCATGAATCATAATTTAATTTAAGGAAATAAGTTGTCAGGATTGGTAATGACTGGACCCAAATGCCGGACATGTGCTTGATGGGATTTATTAAGAGCTGGTCGCCCTGATGCAGCTCGAGACCTTAAAATAAAAGTAAGTAAATGCACAGCTCGGAAGCTGGAACAAAAACTAAGGCAGAACAGACTAAGACCAGTTTTATATACAGACATGAACAGGAGTGTGTTGATCACTAGTGGTGGCCTAGTGACACAGCATCCGCCCCACAGCCGGAAGGTCGTGGGTTCAGGTCCCGGCCGGGTCATACCAAAGACTATATAAAAATGGTACTTCCAGGTGCTCAGCATAACAGAATGGGGGAAGGAAAAGTTATTTGTGGCGGTGCCTTGCATGGCAGCGGCTCCTCTGATTCTAGATGTGATTAATATTGTAGATAGGAGAAACGTAATTTCGTTCTACTGTACACTGGCTGTATGGATTGAATGACAATAAAGTTGACTTCTTCTTCTTGCAATAATTTGTGATAAATTTGTGATTTTTTTCATGTAAACTTGAAACTTCTCTTGTAAAAATGTAAGTTCTTTTTTCCTCTTTTTTTTTTCTTTTAAATGTTTGACTTTCACTCCAAAATGTGGGACTTCCTATGTAATTTGCTTTTCCTCATAGATTTTCAAATTTGAAAATTGCTTCTCTTTTTCTCCCTCATAAAGATTCGGGCCACTTTCTTGAAAATTATAATTTATTATTATTATTATTTATTATTTTATTTTACTTTACTCAAATATTTTAAATCTGGGGTGTATCTCCCCCATTAATTTCATATTAATTTGTAATTTGTGTAGCAAATATGTTACTTCTCCCCGTTAAATTTGCACCTTTGTTTTATAAATCAGCTACCTTTTACTGCTGATTTTTATTTATTTATTTATTTATTTATTTATTTATTTTGTGTACTTTGTTGATGCCCAGAGGGGAAATTCAGGGCATCCACCTGGATAGATGAAGCAGCCACGGTATGGCGCCAAACCCTTCACCATTATAAAATTGAAACTTTTGGGTAAGTTAGTCTCACATTTGCGTGTTTTTCTTTCCCTATTAATTTGTAGAATTTTTTCTTAAAATTGTGACTTTCCCTCTGAGGATTAGTGACTGTTTTACCAAAAAAGAAAAAAAATTCCCTTAAATTAACTTTGTGACTTTTTTGGAAATTTAGAACCTTTTAGAAACAATTCCCCCCCGCCCCCCTGAGTCCAAAACAACACATAATGACATGGGGCCAACCACAGTCCAAGGCTCAAAAACAAAAACAGGAACATGGCGGGTGGAATGGTCTTCTTTTGTCCCAGGACCATCGGACTGGAGAACAAGGCGGATCCAGGGGCCTACCCAAGTCCAAGGGTCCCCAGAAAGCACTACATGGTGGGTCTGGTGGCCTACCAAAGTCCCTAGGACAGCAGACTATAAAACAAGGAGAGTGAGAAGCACTGAGCTCAGGGGGAAGCAACAACGGAGTTCTCAAGTCTAAGAATTGCAACAAGGGGGGTTTCAGTCCTGGAGGCAATAATACTGAGGCTTTCAGTACAGAAACGGGCAACGGTGGCACACTGATATCAAAAGCAGCAGGTAGAGACCCCCAGCTTCTGAAATGGCCAGCGGAGTGGACTGCTTGGACGGCTCAGACAGAGTGGACTGCTCGGCCGCTGGAACAATGGGTGGGGTGGGCTGGTCGACCTCTAGGACGATGGGTGGGGCGAACTGCTCACCCTCAGGAACTATGACGGCTGGGGCAGACTGCTCGCTCTCAGGAACTGCAACAGGTGGAGCGGACTGCTCACCCTCAGGAACTGTGATGGGTGGAGCGGACTGCTCGCCCTCAGGAAGTGTGACAGGTGGAGCAGACTGCTCACCCTCAGGAACTGCGACGGGTGGAGCGGACTGCTCACACTCAGGAACTGCAATGGGTGGAGCCTGGGCCTCGACACAACCACCTCGGACAAGGAGGGGGAGCAGGAGGTCAGTGAGGTGACACCACAGTCATTAGCAGTAGAGACTGGTAGGGTGATAGAAAAATTCCATATTATCTACATTATTATTGATATTAATAATGTATTATTATATTTGAGAAGTATCATATCTTTCATATGCTATGTTTAATGTTTATATATGCATTCCATATAGGATAAGTTTATATATCCTTGGCATGTTTCTGTGAGCAATTTCAGAGGGTTCAGACTGAAGATCAGTACAGGGTTGGTACATGCGTAAGGAATGATCTAAGCCATTTATTATAATCTCTTTGACATGTCCTGTTTCGGGTCACAGGAATGCACAGCAACTCCTCATCTTATAGATTAGTGTTTTATGGACGTTCTGTTAGATTTACTTTCTTGTCACTAGAGTGTCTGTGACGTCCGCCTGGATAAGCTCATTTATCAGGACTTTCTGTCTGTCCCTCTCCTTTCCTCCTCTTATCCCATCCTCCCCCTGCTTTCTCCTATCTATATATATCAGACTTAGAAGAATGGATCCTTTAGGGATTCTAAGCGTGTCTGAATGCCATGCTTTGTAATTTCTCCCCCAAAGTGGCCAATGGGGTGACTCCTTATATTTTTGTAATTACCTAAATTCAACTTTCCGCCTGATTATTTGTCTTTGAATAATTTAAGCTCAAAATTATTCTAACATAGGGAGAACCCAAAAACTGATGGGATCTGTGCTTGGGTCCCCCCACCAGAAGTAAGACAAGTCTTTTCTCTAATGGTGGTAGAAAATTAATGAAATGGTACTTGCCTTAACTCCTGGTCTCCTGCTGCTGGGGTGACCACCTCAGGATACGTAGCTGGAACCGGAGCATGCCCCTCCAGCTGGGCAGGAACTGGAGCATGCACCTCGGGCTGCACAGGAACTGGGAGAGGAGACGTGCATAACAGGGCCAGGGAACATCCCACCGACAGCACCGGGTCTCACGATGCTGAAACCAGGGGATGCTCTGTCATCAGTACAGGTCTCAGTGTACTGGGGCCACTCCTCTCCTGTCCGGGATGTGGCTGCGGAGCTGGAACTGGAGCTGGGGAGCGATGTGGTGCTGGTACTGGAGCCAGGGCAGCTGGGCCGTCCAACGCCAGCTGGTTCCAACTCAGCTGGGATACATGTTCTGGAAGGAGCCATGGTTTGCAGTCCAGCATGAGCTCCTTCTAAGCAAGCACAGCCTGCCAACGCTCCTCCTGTTCCTCCTCATCACCCCCACGCAGGGGTACCAGTGCCACTGCCCCAAGATGACAAACCATGGGATCCTCTTTAGCAGCTGAATCCCCCCAGATGACTCGGTTTTCACCCCAGTATGGCCAGTCTCTCAGAAAAACCAGAAAGAGACACGGGAGATGCAGGTGAGGATGGGTGAATGGAAAGGGCAGTAGAGTGTATAGCTGAGATGGGTGGAGAGAGCTCAACGGTGGTAGGTGGCTGATGCTGAGCCCCCTCACCAGGGACGGGACAAGACCTTTCACTAAATGGTATTAAAAATGAAAAGGTACTTGCCTCTGTTCCTGCTCTGCTGTCACTGGGGTGTCAGACGATCCCTCCTGGGAGATGACGGGGTTTGCATGATGGGGAGCCGCTCCACAATGGTGTGGTGCTGCATCAGGAAGGAAGACGCGGAGATCTGGAGCGCCTCCACTGACAAGGAAGAGCCGGGCCGAAGACTCTGCCGGTGCGAGCCCCATCCTTCAGCTTATTTGGGTTCCCTCTGCTCCTTGCTGGTCGGCGGCGGCATCTTTCCCTGCCACTGGAACTTCCACTGTAGCTGCAGCGCTAAAAGCAGGCGTCCAGTGAGCAGGGAATATTGCCACAAGGTGGGAAAGCCCTCCATTATTCCCGCAGCCATGTCCAGGGAATGAAGGGCCTTTTCCAGCGAGTGGGAGGACCAGGCGTCCCTGATGAGAGTCTTGATGCGGGAAGCAGCCCAAACTTCCTCCTCATCAAGGCCCATTTGAATAAACTCACTGTCCGCTGGGTCCATACAGTCAGGTTCCTACTGCTAGGATTGGAAATGACTGGACCTAAACGCCGGACATGACCTTCATGGAATTTATTAGGAGCTGGTCATCCTGACGCAGCTCGAGGGCTTAAAGTAAAAATAAATGAATGCACAACTCGGAAGCTGGAACAAAAAGCTAAGGCAGAACAGACTAAGACCAGGATATACAGACATGACCAGGAGTGTGTTGATCATGCTGATATGATGAAAGGAACCTGAGCAGAACAGAGGTGAAACAGAACTTAATTAATTAAAGGGGGCAATCAAGACAACACAGCACAGGTGGGGAGACCAATCATGACTGACAACTGATACATGAGGAAACAGAAGTGACAGGATGGGTGGGGCTACGCACAACCACAGATGGAGGAGACACAGAACATGAGCAGAAGATTAGGGGAGACAAGACCATGACAATCATAATGCAAATAGTGACTCAACTAACCTCCAGATAATAATAATGACAAAAATCAAACCCTAAGGTGAAGGAGGAGAAAAGAAGAACAGAATCAAGACTAGAATCCTAAGGCGCAAACCCAAAGCGACGACAAGGGCTGGGACCCATGCCCAGGAAAACTAAACACACAATAAAGCAGGATGAGGGCATGGGACCAGACCCATGTCCTGACATACGTATGCAAGTCACAATCATCACATTTTAAAATGACTAAAAAAGAGTTAAAATGGCTCACATTGTGTGTGATAAACACAGAAATTATTTAAGTTTAACATTTTTAGTATGGAATTATTAAAAACTTTTTTCCTCAATAGTCAAATGTTTTGAGGTGGAATAAAAGAAAACAGAGCTGTGTGTCAGAAGGAACCTCTAGACCCTCTGTAGACACATTCTGAGGCATGCAGAGCAGTTTGTTCAGAAATAAAGATGTTATTCCTTATAAGTAACGGACAGGTAGTTATAGATCCTTTAGAAATTAATAGTGCCTTTAGAGCAGGGGTCACCAACGCGGTGCCCGCTGGCACCATGTCGCCCGCAAAGACCACATGAGTCGCCCGCAGGCCTGTTCTAAAAATAGCACAACTCGCAAGTGAGCTGCGTCTAAGATGTAATTTTTTCTGCCACTATTTTTTAAAATCACACTTGCATTTATATAGATTTTAAAATGACAATGTCTTAAAAATAAAAAAAATGAAAATATGTTTATTATACAGTGGGGCAAAAAAGTATTTAGTCAGCCACCAATTGTGCAAGTTCTCCTACTTAAAAGATGAGAGAGGTCTCCAATTTTCATCATAGGTATACCTCAACTATGAGAGACAAAATGAGAAGAAAAAAAAAATCCAGAAAATCACATTGAAGGATTTTTAATGAATTAATTGGTAAATTCCTCAGTAAAATAAGTATTTGGTCACCTACAAACAAGCAAGATTTCTGGCTCTCACAGACCTGTAACTTCTTCTTTAAGAGGCTCCTCTGTCCTCCACTCGTTACCTGTATTAATGGCACCTGTTTGAACTCATTATCAGTATAAAAGACACCTGTCCACAACCTCAAACAGCCAGACTCCAAACTCCACTATGGCCAAGACCAAAGAGCTGTCAAAGGACACCAGAAACAAAATTGTAGACCTGCACCAGGCTGGGAAGACTGAATCTGCAATAGGTAAGCAGCTTGGTGTGAAGAAATCAACTGTGGGAGCAATTATTAGAAAATGGAAGACATACAAGACCACTGATAATCTCCCTCGATCTAGGGCTCCACACAAGATCTCACCCCGTGGGGTCAAAATTATCACGAGAACGGTGAGCAAAAATCCCAGAACCACACGGGGGGACCTAGTGAATGACCTGCAGAGAGCTGGGACCAAAGTAACAAAGGCTACATCAGTAACACACTACGCCGCCAGGGAATCAAATCCTGCAGTGCCAGACGTGTCCCCCTGCTTAAGCCAGTACATGTCCAGGCCCGTCTGAAGTTTGCTAGAGAGCATTTGGATGATCCAGAAGAGGATTGGGAGAATGTCATACGGTCAGATGAAACCAAAATAGAACTTTTTGGTAAAAACTCAATTTGTCGTGTTTGGAGGAGAAAGAACACCATATCTACTGTGAAGCATGGGGGTGGAAACATCATGCTTTGGGGCTGTTTTTCTGCAAAGGGACCAGGTCGACTGATCCGTGTAAAGGAAAGAATGAATGGGGCCATGTATTGTGAGATTTTGAGTGAAAACCTTCTTCCATCAGCAAGGGCATTGAAGATGAAACGTGGCTGGGTCTTTCAGCATGACAATGATCCCAAACACACCGCCCGGGCAACGAAGGAGTGGCTTCGTAAGAAGCATTTCAAGGTCCTGGAGTGGCCTAGCCAGTCTCCAGATCTCAACCCCATAGAAAATCTTTGGAGGGAGTTGAAAGTCCGTGTTGCCCAGCGACAACCCCAAAACATCATTGCTCTAGAGGAGATCTGCATGGAGGAATGGGCCAAAATACCAGCAACAGTGTGTGAAAACCTTGTGAAGACTTACAGAAAACGTTTGACCTCTGTCATTGCCAACAAAGGGTATATAACAGAGTATTGAGATGAACTTTTGTTATTGACCAAATACTTATTTTACCAAGGAATTTACCAATTAATTCATTAAAAATCCTTCAATGTGATTTTCTGGATTTTTTTTTCTCATTTTGTCTCTCATGGTTGAGGTAAGCCTATGATGAAAATTGGAGACCTCTCTCATCTTTTAAGTGGGAGAACTTGCACAATTGGTGGCTGACTAAATACTTTTTTACCCCACTGTACGTAAAGTTAAGGTGAACTCTGACCTAGTTCAAAGGTCAGTATTGTGCGCATGACAAAACCTTCGCGCTTGTGGAGCGTAAGCTAGTGGGCAGTGAAGCTGATGAGCGCAGTGCTGTTTCCTAGCCCAAAAACATGGCAAAAAAAAAAGACAGAAAATTTATCATTTTCAAAGTGAGCGGGAGGAAGAGTTCTTTTTTCCTACCGTGAAAGGAAGCTGCGTGTGTTTCATTTGCGGGGCGATGGCGAAGCGGCACTATGTGGACCTTGTTCTCAATAAAGTTTTGGAAAAAAAAAACCTTCAATACGCGTCATGAAACTGCTGCCCACTCTTTTTTTTTTTTTGTTCCCGTAGGTAGATTTGTTCTGCAGTCCGGTGACAAGCCACCAGCTGCCGGTTGCTACGTACGCAAGCGCCCCTTAACTCCCTAACCTGCATGTTTTTGGCATGTGGGAGGAAACCCATGCAAACACGGGGAGAACATGCAAACTCCACACAGATCACTGTTGGCCGGGGGCAGGGATCGAACCCACGATCCCCGCGATCCCGCGGCCGAGGGTAAACTGCTGCCGCGGTGCTGGTTATTACTCCAGCATGATTCTTGGCAAGAACTGTATGGATATAATTCCAGTGAAGAAGAACACACAAAAGTGTGTTTATTAAATGTAACAGATTTTGAGCAGAATTGCAGCAGATTTGTTCAGTTAAAAATATATGATAAGATTTATTTAATATGAAAGTTGATTTTTCTTAAATGTTGCATAACTTTTTCAAACATGGTTCAACATAGTTCATGAATTAAAAGGGTTTTTTAGTTTTTTATGGTTAAAAAGGACTGGTGAAAACTGGACATTTTTTTAATGAAATGTAGAAGTGATCATCTGAATAATTGCTGAGATTAATAAAAATAAAGTGTTGAATATTGATCTTGTCTGTTACCCACTCTAAGTTATTGATAATTATTTATTTATGTGTGTATATATATATATATATATATATATATATATATATATATATATATATATATATATATATATATACAGTATATACTGTATATAAGAGAAGATAAGATAAGATAAGATAAGCCTTTATTAGTCCCACAACAGGGAAATTCCAGGATTGCAACAGCACAGGGATAGCAACACTCAGAGCAACAATCAGAAGGCAAGAAAAAAAAACAAGCAAGCAAGAGCAGCTAATATACATATGTACATATTACTATAAAATATATATATACACACACACACACAGACACACAGTGCAGAGCATTGTAGCTGGATGGAATAAATATATGAATATATAAACACACAGTGCAGAGCATTGTAGCTAGATGGAATAAATATGTAAATATATAAACACCCACAGTACGGAGCATTGCAGCTAGGTGGAATAAATATGTAAGTATATAAACACACACAGTGCGGAGCATTGTAGCTAAATGGAATAAATATATAGATATATAAAAACACAGTGCGGAGCATTGTAGCTAGATGGAATAAATATATAGATATATAAATATGAACACACCCAGTGCTGAGCATTGTAGCTAGATGGAATAAATATGTAAATATATAAACACACACAGTGCAGAGCATTGTTGCTAGATGGGATGAAACAGCATAACCCTCTACTTAGTTATCCTACATGGTATGATTATGTGCCCATACATATTCTCACCCTCCATAGCGACCGGTATTTTCCTAGTTGTATGCCGGAGGGGACCATTGTGTAAGTCTATTGCATCTTTTGCATTTAAAAACTATTAGTTTGTTACGTCTTTTTGCTATCTCTGCGAGCAGCCCTGCTTAGGTTGTACAGTCTGACAGCCGTTGGTAGGAAGGACCTACGAAACCTCTCGGTTGTGCACCTGGGATGATGTAGTCTGCTGCTAAATGAGCTCCTCAGTGCATTCAGTATGTCCTGCATAGGGTGGAACTCGGACTCCAGCAGAAATGACAGTTTAGCCACCGTCCTTCTCTCTCCTATCTCCTCCACCGGATCAAGGCGCTGCCCCAGGACAGAGCTAGCTTTCTTAATCAGTTTGTTCAGTCTCTTCCTATCGGCTGCTGTAATGCCACTGCCCCAGCAGACCACTCCAAAAGTGATGGCTGATGCCACCACCGTGTCATAGAATGTCTTCAGCAGCACCCCTTGTACACCAAAAGACCTGAGTCTCCTCAGCAGGAACAGCCTGCGCTGTCCCTTCTTGTAGAGTGAGTCAGTATTGTGTGACCAGTCTAGTTTATTGTTCAGATGAACACCCAGGTACTTATAGGATGTCACCATCTCGATGTCTGTTCCCTGTATATTTACTGGTGCTGTGAGGGGCTGCCCATGCCTGCGGCAGTCCACCACCAGCTCCTTAGTTTTCCTTGCGTTGATCTGGAGGCAGTTCCGATGGCACCAGTCTACGAAGTCCTGGATAAGCCCTATGTACTCAGCTTCATCTCCATTGGAGATGAGGCCAACGATCGCAGAGTCATCAGAGAACTTCTGTAGATGGCAGTGTGTTGTGTTGTGTGAGAAGTCCGCAGTATAAAGAGTGAACAGGAAGGGAGCCAGCACCGTTCCCTGGGGGGCCCCCGTGCTACTGATGATCGTGTCGGACACACAGTCCCGGGTTCTCACAAACTGAGGCCGGTTTGTGAGGTAGTCCAGGATCCATGATGACAGGTGCTGGTCCACCCCTGCGCGCAGCAGCTTGTCCTTCAGGATCATCGGTTGGATGGTGTTGAAAGCACTGGAGAAGTCAAAGAACATGATCCTCACCATATTCCCGGGCTTCTCCAGGTGGGACAGAGAACGGTGAAGGAGGAAGATCACCGCATCCTCCACCCCAATGCCATGCTAGTAGGCGAACTGGAGTGGATCCATCGCTGGTTCCACCAGGGGGCGGAGGTGAGCAAGGAGCAGTCTCTCCAGGGTCTTCATCAAGTGGGACGTCAAGGCCACCGGTCTGTAGCTGTTCAGGTCTTTGGGGTGGGAAGTTTTTGGTACAGGTACCACACAAGATGTTTTCCACAGCTGTGGTACCCTCCCCAGTTTCAGGCTCAGGTTGAAGATGTACGTCACAATCCCACACAGCTGGTCTGCACAGGACTTGAGGAGCTTTGCGCTGATGCCGTCCGGTCCCGACGCCTTCCTCGCCTTGATCTTCCTCAGCTCCGTCCTCACCTGGGTCCTGGTCAGGGTCAGGATGGGGGGCTGTGTGTTGGGGGTGGGGGGGTGTTGGTGGAGTGGGGAGTGGGCAGCAGGACTTGATTTCTTTAGAGGCAGCAGTGGTTGTTGTGCAGTCAGGGGGGAGGGCGGTTGGTCAAACCTACTGAAAAACAGATTCAGGTTGTTCGCCCACTCCCTGCCCCCCGTGGCCTGGGGGGAGGTATTCTGGAGCCCAGAGATGGTTTTGAGGTTTCTCCAGACCCCGCTGATGTTGCTCTGTTGCAACTTGTCTGTTACTTGTCTGTATATATATATATATATATATATATATATATATATACAATTTGTTATTTTAGAGGAGTGTGTCAAGTTGGTGCCCTTCACATGACTCGATACCCATGGAGTAGCTCTTGATTTCAAAAAGGTTGGTGACCCCTGCTTTAGAGATTATTATGAAAAACTATTTGATACAAAAAATGAAACTGACTTAACAAAACTAGATGGGTTTTGGGGTGGATTATCTATACCATGTATTTCAAATGAAAGCAGGGAGATACTGGAGTCTAAAATTAGTCAAGAAGAAGTTGGGCAAGCCATTGATAATATGAAATCAGGAAAAAGAGCAGGATCAGATGGTCTTCCAGTTGACCTCTATAAAAAATTAATAAAACCACTTTTGGAAATGGTTTTAGAAGCATTTCAAAATGGTAATTTACCACCATACATGAATAATGCCTTAATTATACTGTTGCCAAAACCAGGTAAACCCCCTAATAAATGTGAAAACATGAGACCAATAAGCCTATTAAATGCTGATCTTAAAATAATCTGTAAAATTTTAGCAAAACGACTACAAGAAATATTACCAAATATTATTAACCGAGATCAGAATGGCTTTATAATGGGAAGACAAGGCTTCCATAATGTAAGAAGACTATTTAATATTATTTATTCCAATAAAGAAGCACCGGATACAGCTCTCCTATCATTGGACGCCAAAAAGGCCTTTGATAGGGTCACATGGCCCTATCTTTTTGAAGTCCTACAAAGGTTTGGACTTGGAAATAATTTCATAAAATGGGTCCAGATAATATACAATAATGCTACAGCAGAAATCCTAACAAACAGCAATATCTCAAAATCAATAAAAATCAATAGAGGATGTCGACAAGGCTGTCCGCTTTCACCTTTACTGTTTACTATGGCAATTGAACCTTTAGCGATGGCAGTACGTTTACATCCACAAATATATGGAATTAAAGTAGGACCAACAGAACATAAAATCTCCCTGTATGCCGATGACATAATTTTGTTTATGTCGAATTTTAAAAAATCAATTCCGACCTTGTTAAATTTAATAAAGAACTTTGGGGATATATCAGGATATAAAATAAACAAAACAAAATCTTCAATATTAACGCTAAATGAGACCCAGAGAAATCACCCAGCTCCTGAGGTAACCCAATTCAATGTCGTAAATCAGTTTAAATATTTAGGAATTCAAATTTTGCCTAAGCTAGAATCAGTCGTCAATGCCAACTATGAAGCCTTAATGACAGATATTAATGAGTTACTTCAGAGATGGATGTCATTACCAATGTCGATGATCGGGAGAATTAATATACTTAAAAGTAATATCTTACCAAAAATACTTAATTTATTTCAAAACATTCCTTTACCACCACCTTCAGATCTATTCTCAAGAATTAAAAAAAAGTTAGTGGAATTTATATGGAACAATAGGAAGGCTAGATTACGTTTGTCCTTACTATATTTACCATTTGATCGTGGAGGTCTGAAATGTCCAAACTTTATGTTGTATTACCGGTCAGCACAACTGAGGTCTATGACATATTATTTTTCATCAAATGATCTTTCTCACTGGACTGAAATGGAATCATACAATTTACCTTTACCTCTTCCCTTATTCATATACTCAGACTCGGCTAAAAAATTACAAAAAACAAGTTAAAATTCCAATTGTAAAGCACATGATCAAAATATGGTGTGAAACCAAAAAATATTTAAAAGAACCACACTTACTGTCACAATTTAGCCCAATATGGGGTATTCAATATTTTACACCAGGGAGAGCGGATGCTGTATTTAAAGTATGGAATTTAAAAGGGATTCAAAAGATTCAAGACTTATATTTGTCACACTCGGATAACATAATGTCTTTTGAAGAACTGAGGATTAAATTCAATCTCAATAGAACACATTTTTTTAAATATCTTCAGCTTAGAAATTTTATTTGATCAAATCAAAATAATGCTCTCATCCGACCTACTTATTCATCTTTGGAAAAAATTTTGACGAAAGATAGTAAGAGAAAGGGTATTATTTCAGAGTTTTATAACTCATTGACACTATTCTCATGTGAAAACTCACAGAAAAGACTGAATTATTGGAAAGAAGACCTGCAAATTGAAATTTCAGAGGAACAATGGGAAATGGCTTGTGCAGGAGCTCAAACCAAATCAATAAATGTACGTCTTAAACTGATACATTTTAAATGGTTAATGCGGATGTATGTTACACCAGTGGAATTAAATAGATATAACAAAAACATACCAGATACATGCACAAAATGTATGGAAAGTAAAGGAACCCTATTTCACTGTTTATGGGAATGTAGAAAAATCAGAATGTTTTGAGAAGAGGTGAGGGTAACAATTGAAAAAATAATTTCAAAACAATTCACATTGAACCCTAAACTGTTTTTGTTGGGTCTGTATCCAGAAAAACATAACTTTAATAAGAGTGAAAGAACATTCATAGACCTCGGTTTGCTTAATGCCAAAAAATGTATTGCACTACTGTGGAAAAAGACTCATAGACCAGATGTGACTCAGTGGTTAAGACAGATGTTAACAAACCTTCCACTAGAAAGAATAACATATATACTGAAATTAAAGGAAAATGTGTTTGAGAATATATGGAGACCTTTCATTAATTATGTAAAGAAATTAAACATAACTTCTGAAGAAGAAGGTGAATGATATGTGTGGACCTTGCAAATTCCAAGCTGGTGAATGTATATTATGTATTCTTATGTAATAGATTACCTAGACTAAACAGAGGAGCTTTGCTGTTGACTTGTTTTTGTTAATGGTTGTTGTTGTTTTTATTACACCTTTTTTTGTTGTTGTTGTTGTTAGTGTTCTTTTTAATTTTTCAATTACTTTAGTGTTAGTGTCTGACTGTTTGTGCCATGTTTATAAAAAAGGTTCAATAAAAAATATTGTGGAAAAAAAAAGATGTTATTCCACCATCTTCATGAGGGGTGGAATCTTTAGGCACCCAATGATTCTAGCCAATTACAATTCAGGGGGCTCTGATTCAAGCTGATTACAATTCTCAATGTATTTTTTTTTTCTATTCAGGATTTTTTTTCCTTCCACTGTGTGACAACTTCTTACTTTTAAAGCATTTGCAATAGCCCATGAATTTACTTCCAGTATATTTTAATGTTTCAAAAAACAACATCAAAAGTGCAACTGTAGCAGCACATTTGCTGCTGTAACACAGACTTCAGAATGTCCTGAATTTTAATAAATAAGATAAGATAAGATAAGATAAGATAAGCCTTTATTAGTCCCACAATGGGGAAATTCCAGGATTGCAACAGCACAGGGATAGCAACACTCAGAGCAACAATCAGAAGGCAAGAAAAAACAACATCTAGTAAACATATGTCCATATTACTATAAATGTATATATATAGACACACAGTGCAGAGCATTATGGTTGGTCGGTGAATGTGCAGCAGAAAGTCTAAGCTCTCTCTCCGCGGATGCGGCGGGCCAGCTGGAAGTCTTTGGGCATGATGGTGACCCCCTTAGCGAAGAAGAGACCACCAGGTGGGCCTCGCTGGTCTCCTGCAGAGCAACGCAGGACGGTCTTGAAGTCCTGAGCGATCTCCCTCACCAGGCGCTGGACGGGCAGCTTACGGATGAGCAGCTCCGTGGATTTCTGGCAGTGACGGATCTCTCTCAGAGCCACGGGCCTGTGACGGCGAGGCCTCTTCACTCTGCCGGTGGCCGGAGCGCCTCTCCGAGCAGCCCTGGTGGCTAGCTGTCTCCTGGGGGGCTTCTTCCTCCAGTAGATTTTACGGGCGGTCTGCTTGGTTCTTGCCATCGCTCTTTATTATTCTGTCTTATATTTCTTGCACGCCGCCTAAACTCCAGCCCGGCACCCGCGTCGTTTTCGCTACAGCTCCCGGTATGTCGAGTTTCCCATTAGCACCGGGCGGCGGCCAAGTGCTAGCTAGCACTAGCTCCTCCCCGCTGTAGCGTCTAAATAAGACTTATAACAAACACTCTGTTATGTGCAACAAGTAACTAAGTCCTTCAGTCCAAAAACCCAGAACATTTTGCTGTGCCAAAGTCACATTTACCTTTTATACAAAAATGTGCAGTTACCGTTACAAATGATTCGGTGGCAATGGATGTCCACGCATCACATGTGATCGCAATCCTACCCGCTGTCTTCAGTGATTGCATGACTTCGGCTTTGGTCTTGTAGAGAGTGGGGATGCTTGTGTCAGGAACAGGTCAAGTGCACCCCTGACCAAGTGAGCATCCCAAGTGGACCCCGGGATCCAATTTGTACACGTACAAGTACCTTTTCAATCCAGTGATTTACAAATTGATTCATAATTTTCTAAAGCCTCATTCAGAACATGATATTCATACATACCTATTCTGTGGATTTTCAGCTGGGGGAAGCCAGCGGTGACAAGCAGCAGCGGTGGAGAAGAAAAGTCTTTTGAAAGCAGAAACAGAGCCAAAACCTCCTCCAATTCAGCTTAGTTGTCATCTTACATATACAGCAGGGAAAGTAAGTATTGAACATGTCAACACTTTTCTCATTAAACATACTTCTGATGGAGCCATTGACCTGAGATTTTCACCAGACATCAGTAACAACTCAAGTAATCCATACATACAAATAAATCAATGCAACTGTGTTCACAAAACAAATTATATTTAATAAAGTGGAATGACACAGGGAATAAGTATTGAACACACGTGGTGAAATTCATTTAATATTTAGTAGAAAAACCTTTGTTCGTAATAATAGCTTCCAGATGCCTCCTGTATGGAGAAACTAGGTGCAGGTGTTGCTCAGGAATGATTTTAGCCCATTCTTCCATGCAAACTGTCTTCAAATCTTGAAGGTTCTGTGGGTCTCTTCAATGAACTCTGATCTTCAGTTTGTCACACAGATTTTCAATTGGATTCAGGTCAGATGACGGACTGGGCCATTCTAGCAGCTTTATTTTTCTTCTCTGGAGCCAGTTGAGAGTTTCCTTGGCTGTGTGTTTGGGATCATTGTCTTGCTGAAATGTCCACCCTTGTTTCATCTTCAGGATCTTGGCAGATGACAACAGGTTTTTATCGAGTATGTCTCTGTACATTTGTCCATTCATCTTTCCTTCACTTATATCAAGTCTGCCTGTACCATGTGCTGGAAAACACCCCCACACCATGATGCTCCTACCTCCAAACTTCACTGTTGGTATGGTGTTTTTGGGCTGATGTGCAGTGCCATTTCTCCTCCAAACATGTTGTGTGTTGTGGCATCCAAAAAGTTCAATTTTGGTCTTATCTGACCAGACTATTTTCTCCCAGTATTTTACTGGTTTGCCCAAATGTTGTGCAGTAAACTTTAAACAAACTTTAACATGCTTTTTCTTCAGCAATGGAGTCGTGTGAAGTGAGTGGGCATAGAGCCCATGTCGGTTGAGTGCATTGCTTACTGTTGTCTTTGAAACAGTAGTACCTGCTAACTCCAGGTCTTTCTGGAGCTCTCCATAAGTGGTCTTTAGCTCTTGGATAACTCTTCTGATAATTCTTTTGACTTCCTCTGTCAGAAATCTTGCAAGGAGCTCCTGGTCATGGCCGGTTTATGGTAAAATGATGTTCTTTCCACTTCCGAATGATGGCTCCAACAGTGTTCACTGAAACATTCAGCAGTTTAGAAATGTGCCTGTAACCAATGTCATGATTATGTTTTGCAACAATCCCAAGATCTAGAGAGAGCTCTTTGCTTCTACCCATCCTGAGTTCTTTGTGGTGTGACAATCTGATATTCACAGACCTTTTGAAAGGCTATCAGTCAGGACTTTACCAGCTGAAATTAATTTGCACTGATCGGGGGTGGGATGGCTTCCTAAGTTCTGATGGATTTCAGCTGGTTTCTTGGCTTTCTATGCCTTTTTGCACCTCGTTTTCTTCATGTGTTCAATATTAATTCCCTGTGTCATTCAACTTTATTAAATATAACTTGTTTTGTGAACACAGTTGCCTTGATTTCTTTGTATGTATGGATTACTTGGGTTATCACTGATATCTGGTGAAAATCTCAGGTCAATGGCTCCATCAGAAGTATGTTTAATGGGAAAAATGTTGACGTGTTCAATACTTATTTTCCCCACTGTATATATTTTTTATACTTGTTGGTGACCGGGAAGAGTCTTTCCAACAGCTTTACACAAAATATTATGATGTACGGTACCTCGGTTCTACAGTGTGCTTCATAGCATGAAAGCCCTGGTTCTTGATGATGGAATTCAGGTGTAAATCCTTGGCAATAAAAGCTACAATAGATTTTGTAATTTGCTTTGCCCTTTCCAAGTTGTGTGGAAGTTTTGACATTGCTTATTCAATGGTCCTCTGGTCGGCCACAACTGTTTTTTTCTCTCCAGACGCCGGATGGAAACGTGCGATATAGTTTTGCATGTGTAATGCCCTATGTGACTTACCCCAAATGTGATGATCAGGCGAGCGTGCTCCCCCTCCCCTCCTGTTCCTGTCTTCCTGGCTCCGGAGTATCAGCTACACCTGCGTGATTACACACCTGCTGCTCCCTAATTAACCAGCATATTTAAGAGCCAGCATGTGGAGAGCTCATCACTGGATCGTTAGGTTTGCTACCACAAAATGTCTAAGCCTTCTATCTCGTTTCCTCTCGGTTTGACCTGTGTTTTCACTCCCTCTGTCCTCTTGTCTCTTCAGGTTTGCTGCCACCTTTGCAGTATGTACTCCGGGGCTGATCACGCTTGCCTAACCAAGAAGACACCGGACATCCACCCAGGTCACCGTCTTCCCCCATTCCCTTGGTCCACGCAGGAGTTCCCTGCCAGGCTCCTCTGCTCATAAAGTAAGAGTGCTTTCCTACATTATTCTCCTCTTTGGGAGAAACTGTCCTTAATTATCTGTTTGCTCTTCTCCCGTAGGCTACGTGTGCTCCAGCGGGCATCAGTTTTTGTGTTTATTTAAGTGTGTGTTTTTGTGTTGAAATTTTCCTGAGTTGTTGCACTTTTATTTAGAGTTGTGTGTTAGTTTTATTTTTACAATAAACTGGTGGACTTTTACATCCGAGTCTGAGTGTTCATTCTAGTAGCTCTGCGTTTGAGCCTCACTTTCCCTGAATCATGACAGAATGATCCAGCCAAGATCAAGGCTCAGCGAGTGCTTCGCCAAGCAAAGAGTCGGCACTCTGGTGCTTGGAGGCCACAGAATGCTGGGTCATGTTTCTTTTTGACCAGTTCGAAACCGTTACCCAGCAGTTGGCCACCATCACCGAACACTTGTTTGGCTTCCTGGTGCGGCATCTCCCCTTGCACCTGCTGCTCCAGTAGTGTCTGCCATCCCCAGGAACATTTCTGTTCCTTTTCCTGCCCACCATGGGGGGCGGGGGGGTGCAAAGGGTTCCTTCTCCCCTACCGGTTTTATTTCCAGCAGGTGGAAGGGGAGTATAGGGACAATTTGGCTAAGGTCCATTTCATCGCCTTGTTGTTGCGGGACCGGGCGCTCAAGTGGGCACAGTCCCTCTTGAGCAGCCCGGACAGGCATCTATACACACACGAACGGTTTGTGCGGGAATTCTCTGAGACATTTGACCATACGGAGAGTGAGGGGAACATAGCCAGTTGATGGGGTTCCAACATGGAGCTCAGTCTGTAGCGGATTTCTCCGTCGAGTTCCGGGTCGCTGTGGCCAACTCCGGATGGAACGACGCTGCCCTGCGCAGCACCCTCCTCTAGGGCCTGGATACACACCTCCAGGACGAGCTGGCTATCCGCGCATCCCCCTCCTCTCTGGATGAGATGATTGTGCAGGCAGTGGCCCTGGATAACTGGTTTAGGGAGCGCGCAAGGGAGCAGAAGGCCGCTGCTTCCTCGATCATTCCATGGCTGGCCCCCCGGCCTCTGATGTTGTTCTGTCGGCGTCGTTACCGGAGCCGATGGACCTCGGTAGGGTCCGTCTGACTCCAAGAGAACTCTGGCGTTGTGAGAGAGTGGGGGAGTGTATATATTACAGGGTCCCTGGCCACACAATATCAAAATGCTCAATTCGGCCCAAAAGACCAGGCCCATCAGTCGCCGTGGGGGTCTAATGGGAGGGTCTTCACAAAATTCCACCAACCGTTTTGAACTCCCGGCCTTCGTTCAGTGTTTGATTCAGGAGAGGAGCAAAATTTCATTCAACAGGCCATAGTCAGAAAATTTCAGATACCTACCAGGACTGTCCCAACATTCTTAAGTGTCTTGGCAGTTTCAGGAAGCAGTATCGCGGCAGTTACCGAACAAACTGAGCCCATTTTGGTTATTTTGTCTGGTAATCACCGCGACCACTGTTCAGTTTTGTGTTCTGCCTCAATCCACCACCGCTATGATTCTGGGGTATCCGTGGCTCCACATTCACAATCCAATTATAAACTGGTGTCAGGGCTCCATTTCGTCCTGGAGCCCTTTTTGCCTGTCATCGTGTCTGCGATCGGCTGCATGCTCACCCTCTCTCCCAATCTCCTCTCCTTCGGCTGAGCCAGCGGATCTCAGCTTCGTGTCCGAGGCCTATCATGACTTAGGGGAGGTCTTTAGCAAGCCCAGGGCCTTATCTTTATCAACTCATCGGGCCTATGACTGTGCTATCGATCACCTTCCAGGTATGCGGCTGCCATCCAGCTGGCTCTACAGTTTGGCTGGGTCAGAGAGGGAGGCAATGGAGACCTACTGTATATAAAAGGCTCCCTCAGCGCTGGCATTATTCGTCTGTCGTCCGCCCCTCTTGGCGCTGGGTTCTTTTTTGTAGGGAAAAAGGACAGGACATTGTGGCCGTGCATTGATTACCGTGAGCTTAATGCAATTACCTGTAAGGATAAATATCCGCTGCCCCTTCTCAACTCAGCATTTGAGCTACTCCAACGGACGCGTTACTTCACCAAGCTCGACCTCCGTAATGCGTACCACTTGGTCCGCATTTGTGAGGTCGATGAGTGGAAGACGGCATTTAAAACACCGCTGGGCCATTTTGAATATTTGGTCATGCCATTCAGGCTGACCATCGCCCCTGCCGTCTTCCTACAATTAATTAATTAATGACGACTTACGGTACATGGTGAACCAGTTTGTTTTTGTGTATTTGAACGATATTTTGATTTTTTTTCTGCACGCTGGAGGAGCACATTGCCTACGTTCATTCTGTCCTGCAGGGCCTGATGGAGAATCAGCTTTTTGTGAAAGCGGAGAAGTGTGAATTTTCCACTTGCTCAACTTCATTCCTGGGGTTCATCATCGCCGAGGGCGTGTTAAAGGCCGATCCAGCAAAAATCAAGGCAGTAGTAGACTGGCCAACCCCCCAGTCCAGGAAGGACCTCCAACGCTTCCTGGGCTTTGCCAATTTCTACCGCCAATTTATCCGTGACTACAGTAAGGTGGCGCAACCGCTTGCGCAGTTGATATCGACCAAAAGCCTGTTCAAGTGGTCCGAGGCCGCTGAACAAGCTTTTGTGACCCTGAAAGGCCTCTTCACCAATGTGCACGTCCTGGCACAGGTGGATCCCCTGGCACAGTTCATGGTCAAGGCGGATGCTTCCAATTCGGGGGTTTGCACTGTCCTCTCGCAGTGCTCCAGCTCCAACCAGAAACTCTGCCCGTGCGCGTATTTCTCCCGGCGGCTAACAGCAGCCAAGAGGAATTACGATGTTGGAAACCACGAACTGTTGGCCATTAAGCTTGCATTGCAGGAGTGTAGACACTGGCTTGAGGGTCTTAGCCAACCGGTCATTGTCTGGACCGATCATAAAAATTTAAAATATCTTCGATCGGCCAGACAGTTGAATTCTCGACAGGCTCGGTGGACCCTGTTCTTTAATAGGTTTAATCTTTCCATCTCATACTGACCAGGGTCCTGTAATGCCAAGGCTGACGCTCTCTCACGCCAGTTTTCCTGCGACTCCTCCTCCTCCGCAGCTGCTGCATCTCCCCCGGAGACTATTGTCCCGTCCTCCTGCTTTCTCGGGACACTCTCATGGGAGATTGAGCAGAGGGTTCGGCAGGCTCAATCACTGGAACCCATCCTGGAGGGAGGTCCACCTGACCCGCTGTATGTCCCCTCAACATTACGCAGCAAGGTGATTAAGTGGGGGCACACCGGCTTCTTCACCTGCTATCCCGGCATCTCCCGGACAATCGAGCTGCTCAGGAGAGCGTTTTGGTGGTCCACACTCAGGAGAGATGTGTGGGAGTATGTTAAGGCCTGTCACACCTGCGCCACTAACAAATCAGACTCTTCCCCTCTTGCTGGCCTCCTCCATCCCCTCTCGGTTCCGAGTCGTCCATGGTCACATATTGTGTTGGACTTTGTGACGGGCCTCCCTCCATCCCAAGGCAACACTATGATCCTCACCACCACTGACCGGTTCTCCAAGGCCATCCACCTGGTCCCTCTCTGCAAGTTACCATCTGCCACGGAGACAGCCGACCTGGTGACGCAGCACGTCATCCAGCTGCATGGGATACCTATGGACATTGTCTCGGACCGGGGTCCACAATTCACATCCCAGGTGTGGAAGGCGTTCTGCTGCTTTTTGGGTGCTACAGCTAGCCTGACATCTGGATACCATCCACAAAGCAACGGTCAGGCCGAGCGTGCCAGTCAGTCTCTGGAGGCCACCCTAAGGTGCGTAAAGCCCTGAAACCAGTCCACCTGGAGCTCCCACCTGACCTGGGTGGAGTATTCCCACAACTCGGCTGTCTCCTCCTCCGTTGGGCTCACACCATTTGAGGCCTTGATGGGTATACACCACCTCTGTTGCCCATGGTGGAGAGGGGTCTCGCTGTCCCATCCGTGGAGGTCCATGCGCGCCGGTGCCGCCATCTGTGGAAGGCCACAAGAGCTGCCCTCCTCTGCTCTGCGGAGCACAATCAACAGTATGCTAACCACAGACGCACGCTGGCACCAAAGTACACAGTGGGACAGAAGGTCTGACTGTCTGCCGAACAGATCCCACTCAAGACGTAGTCTTGGAAGCTTTCCCCCCGCTATCTGGGCCCATTTATCATCAAGTGGATCATCAACGACATCACTGTTCGGTTCATCGACAACCAGACCACATACACGGTGGAGAAGATCTTGGATTTCCTTCGACAGGGTTGTGGGTGCCAGTATCTAGTTGACTGGAAAGGGTACGGTCCTGGATTCTGGGATCCTACAAACTGGATAAGCAGATGGTGCGGGCATTCCATAGGGCCCATCCGCACAAGCCCAGTGGGACGCCAGGAGGCGTCCCTTGAGGGGGGGCACTGTGATGATCAGGCAAGCGTGCTCCTCCTTCCTTCCTATTCCTGTCTTCCCGGCTCCGGAGTATCAGCTACACCTGCGTGATTACACACCTGCTACTCCCTAATTAACCAGCATATTTAAGAGCCAGCATGTGGAGAGCTCATTGCTGGATCGTTAGGTTTGCTACCAGAAAATGTCTAAGCCTTTTATCTCGTTTCCTCTCGGTTTGACCTGTGTTTTCATTCCCTCTGTCCTCTTGTCTCTTCAGGTTTGCTGCCACCTTCGCGGTGTGTACTCCGGGGCTGATCATGCTTACCTGACCAAGAAGACACCGGACGTCCACCCAGGTCACCATCTTCTCCCTGTTCCCTTGGTCCACGCAGGAGTTCCCTGCTGGGCTCCTCTGCTCATAGAGTAAGAGTGCTTTCCTACATTATTCTCCTCTTTGGGAGAAACTGTCCCTAATTATCTCTTTGCTCTTCTCCCGTAGGCTACGTGCACTCCAGCGGGCACCAGTTTTTGTGTCTATTTAAGTGTGTGTTTTTGTGTTGCAATTTTCTTCAGTTGTTGCACTTTTATTTAGAATTGTGAGTTAGTTTTATTTTTACAATAAACTGGTGAACGTTTACATCTGAGTCTGAGTGTTCATTCTGGCAGCTCTGCATTTGAGCCTCGCTTGCCCTGAATCATGACACCAAAGACTATGTCTGGGAATCAACACTGTTGACCATGGACAGTTCTTTAAGTATCTGGTGCTTCTCGTTTCTCTAAAGTTCAGGCCCAAAATCAAACAGTTTATCTGGCAAAAAGGTTACAAAGAAAATCTGTCGTCTCAAATATCTGTCTATGGGTTATCATGTATTAGATTCGATAAGGAGACTGGTAGTAGCAATCTCTACAATAAGAGCATGAAAACAAACAAGACATTTAGGACACCTTCAGTTCACAATGACCACATATACATATTCATTTAAAAACAGGTACTTGTATTAAAACATTTTTGAAAACTAGAAAAGCACTCAGAGAGTGCATACCTCCACCAAGGCTCCTTCCATCTCTCATGGACCACCTCCAAAATGTAATGGGTTTGTGTGTAGCCCTAGAGCCATTTGTGGTGAAAATTGCATCAAAGTCTGACCATTACTTTTGGAGTATTGTTGCTAACACACTGTGAGAAGATAAGCGCCTTGGCTGAGGTATGTATTCTCAGATCATCACCAAAATGTAATGTGTTCGTCTGTAGCCCAAGAACCACCTCTGGTGAAAATTTCATCCAAATCCATCCAGTAGTTTTTGTGTAATCGTGCTGCGCAAATACAAAGAAAGCCCTTGGTGGAGGTATGCACTCTCAGATCATCACCAAAATCTAATCATCTGTTCCCCATGCCATTACACACCTTTCATGCCACCTCCCATGCCACTGAAAACATTATCTCCTCCCTTGGTGGAGGTAATAAACAACATTATGAATAAAGAAGTTGTGTTCACAGTAGAAAGGTGTCCTGTGTCAATATCATTGTATCTAAAAGTAACAAAAACTAGAGGGCACTCAGAAAGCGCATACCTCCACCAAGGCTCTGTCCCTCCCTTCCTTTGTCCTCCCCACCATCCCTTTGTCCATCCATATTGCCATCCGTCTGTACGTTGTGAGATAGGGCCTTGGCGGAGGTATGCACTCATGGATCACCTCCAACATCCAATGAGTTCATCTTTGGGCCAAGAGCCACCTCTGGTGAAAATTCCATCCAAATCCATCCAGTAGTTTTGGAGTATTGTTGCTAATACTCGTTGAGAAGATAAGAGCCTTGGCAGAGGTATGCATTTTGAGATCAGCCTCAGCATTTGAGATCAGATCAGCCTCTCCTCGCTTCTCTCTGGTGTGCTCTCCCGCTGCTGAGAGGTCTCCCGTTTGTTCCCCGACAACGCCCACTTCCGTGTTGGCAGAACCGGCTCCTCCACAATCCACAGAGAGAGTCAGGATCGACGTTGACACGGAGAGGGAAGACTGTCTGTCTCCAGCAGCTGAGAACATAAACATCCGGGAGGTCAGGCAAGTGTTTTTTCATTCTGTTCCACCTTGTATTGATAAGCCTTGTCTGCCTCCTGGGGGAGAGTCTCAGATTAAGCATTCCTCTGAGCTCTCTCCTCCTGCTGCTATTTCTAAACCTCCTATCCTCTCCGTGTCTTCCCCGCCTATCCCTGAGTGTCCGTCAGTTCCAAAACCAAGCCGTCAGACGGTGGAGGAGCTGGTGGCCCTGGAGGACCCGACTCCGGAGCCAACATGGATCCTACCCCCAGTTTCCACGCCAGAGGAGCCATCTGCATGGGCCATGACAGCTGGGACAATTAGGACTGCTATGACCATCATGCCGGCTGCAGAGGCCACTGCAGCCGAGTGGGAACCTGAGATGGACCTCCTGAGGACCGAGCCTGAATCGCCATCACTACTTGGATCGTCGGAGTCCTGGATGGTGGTGGAGCTCAAGATCAGGCAAGTGCTCTCTTTTGTCTTTCTATTTTCTGTCTTAGAGCAATCTTGCCTGTCTCTTGGGGAGGACAGCTGGGTGCAGCCGCCTACTGCATCCGAGCTTATTTCACCGGGCTCCGCCACTGCCGGTGATCCTGACTCCCTTTCTCTCTCTGTTGTCTCTGAGCCTTCTGCCAGGGTCACCGGAGATGATCCAGCTCCATCTGATGTCTCCAAAGGCCTGGGTTCACCTCTGAAGGCCGTCCAGGGTGCAGCTTCCCCCCCTGCCCGAGGCTGTTGTGTGGGTCCCTCCTCGGGTGGAGTCTTCGTGGGTGCTGCGTCCAGGTCGGGAACCCTCGTGGATGCTGCGCCCCAGTATCAGCCCGACGTGGGTGCTGCGCTCCTGCATGGGCCCATTATGGGCATTACACTCCAGCCCGGGTTCCACTGAGGGTGCAGCGTTGGCCCAGCCAGAGTCCACCAAGGGTGCTTCAGTGCTCCAGTCCGAAGTCGCCGCGGGTGCTGCCTTGTCCCAGTCCGGGACCCCCGTGGGTGCAACCTTTCCCCAGACCACCTAGGGCGTCATGGTTCCCCTTCCTCCTCGGCCAGATGCCATCATGGTTCCCCCCCTTCGGCCCTGCTTCCCTTACTTGGGCCTTCCTGTTGGGCAACCACCTCCTGGGTCATCTCTGCGGCCCTGGTGGCTAAAAGACTCAGGCCGGCCGCCCGAAAGACTGGGCCTCTGGGTCGGGTGGCCCATGTTTACCGGCAGGCCATCTGACTCTTTTCATCAGGCCATCTGGCTGGTCTGGGACTTCAGCCGGCCACCCAAACCCTGGTGCCCTGGGACTGTGGGGGGCCTTGGGGTATGTCTGGGTGCAGGTGCGGGTGTTGTACTGAGTTGTTTGTTCCCTTCTTAGCCTGTCCCCCTACCTCCCAACCAGAGTAGTTTTTTGGCTGTATTCCCTCTCTGGAGGGGGGGGGGGTTCTTCTTGGTGTTGCCTTGGGGTGTCTGGGACCCACCCCTTGAAGGGGGAGGGGGCTCTGTCATGTATCTGAGCTCTGTTTTTTTTTTTTTTTGCTGAGCTCAGATACTCACCTTATTTCTAGTTTTTTGCATCTGTTAGTCTATTTTGTATCTGTTGTATATGTTATTGGTATGTTTTTCTGTTCTGTGGAACTTCTCCCTCCTCAGTTCCCAGACACACCCTCCAGCTGATTGCTGTGCCTCAGGTCCTTTCAGGTGCAATCAATTGGTAATTAGGTCACCTGCCACTTGTACTTGTTGCTCATTAGTTTCCCCCACTATTTATTAGACTGCTGCACTCTCCTTCAGTGTGGCAGCCACAATTGTGTTTGGACTGTTCTCCTGTTTCCTGGACAGTCTCCCCTTCCATTTCTCCAGGGATTTTCCAGCCCTGGAGATGCTCCTCTATGTAAGTGTTTTCTGTTTCCTTTTTGTATCTGTCTATTTTTGGACTGTTGTTTTTTTCTGTTAATAAATGTCCTCACTGCTGTTAAGCGTCTGAGTTTGTTTTTGCCTTGGAGAGGCATTCATGACAGACTTTGACAAATATAAAAGGGATTAAATGGCACTAAGATTTGTTTGTGTGAATAGTAATTACAGAATACATAAATACTGAAATGAATGGGACATCCAATATTAGCAACTGCTTCAGATCCCTTGTTTATTTGTTTGTCAGATCATTATTTGTCTGATCTTTTATCACTTATATTCAAGATAATAGTGTATCTCTCCCAGGGAATGGGAGTTGTTTAGTCATCATTATAATTATTTTAGTTTATATCACTGTTCAGTGATGGAATTCAGTGTAATACTGAATTTCTTCAGTGTATTGTCAATAAACTCATGCAGTACTATAACAGGACAGGTTTACAGTTATTTGAGACCCACTGCAGTGCATTATTTTATATTTTAGCAATAGTTTGTTATTAAAAGGTTTTTTTAAAGCTTTAATGCTAAGATTGAGGTGGTGCTTAGCTCATCACGCTGGGGCGATACTGAGGCCAAATAATGATCTGAACCTTGAGAGCGTGACTGACAACAGTGTGAGCACTGCGGCTCTATTGTAAGCGGTTTGTTTTTTGTTGATGCAAGAAGATTATTATTATCATTATTATTACGCCTTTTGGTCAGGTCAGGCATTGGCTTGCTTGCTACTGGATAACCATGAAAACCGGTACTACCTGTCTCATGGGTTGGGCTGTCGGCAACTCAACCAGCATCCCCGCCATTCCGAGGGCGTGGAGGGTGAAACAGGGCATCCTGGCAGAACTAAAAACAATATCTGCCACAGGTCTGTGGTGGACCACTCCCAGTTACACGGGATGAGACTGGACATCCTGGCAGAAAAACACATCTGTCGCAAGGTCTGTGGTGAACTGTGCCAGTCGGTGCATCATGACATGCGCTACATAAAGAGCAGAGATAAACAAACCTATCATCTGGTCAGTGACTGCAACAGATGCTGGAGTCAGTTTGTCTTGGCTTGTCCTTGCCACTGATAATACCTTTATCTGCCAAGAATGTGCTGCTAGTCCAGCAAAAGCTAGCGGTACTCAAATACTTTGCAAGCAGTTTCATGAAATGGTCAATCAGAAAGCAACTCATACTGGCTCGGACGTCACCCGGGCTTACAAGGTCCGCGCTGATCTGTTCATACTCCAACAGGCAGTGAAAAGTAAGCTAGGAGCAGGAAGACAAAAGAAGAGGAAAACAGCAGCCTTGTGTGTAGTAGAATGGAATGTACACACTCTGTTGGACAGAACACCATCACAGCGCCCAGAAAGACAGACCGCACTTGTGGCCCTGGAAATGAACAAGTACAATGTAGACATAGCTGCACTTAGTGAAACAAGATTGCCTGGATATGACAGCTTGAAAGATCATGGGTACATCTTCTTTTGGAGTGGGAAATCAACTCAGGAAAGGAGAGAAGAGGAGCGGGCTTTGCAGTTAGAAAGGAGATAGCAGCGATGCTTGATGAGGAACCGGTGCTAATCAACAACAGAATAATGACTATGAGACTCCCACTACAGCGGAAGATGTATGTCACACTCATCAGTGTATATGCCCCAACAATGACCAACACAGAGGAGGTGAAGGAATGAAGGAAGAGTTCTACAGTGATTTACATGAGACTATCAGGTGTGTACCGACTGATGACAGGCTGATACTTGGAGATTTTAATGCCAGAGTTGGTTTGGACACTGAGAAATGGAAAGGAGTGCTAGGCAGTCATGGAGTAGGCAAGTGAAATGCTAATGGAGAACTTATACTTGCACTATGTTCAGAGTACAACCTTGTGATAACCAACACTCTATTTAAGCACAAGGACAGACACAAGAAGACATGGATGCACCCAAGATCCAAGCACTGGCACTTGTTAGACTACATCATAGTCAGGCAGAGAGAAATAAGGGATGTACTGGACACCAAAGCAATGAGATGCGCAGACTGTGGTACTGATCATGTTGTGCGGAGATCTAGATTAAGGATTTGGAGATGAAAACAGCACTGCAGGACGGGTGCGAAGCCACCACGGAAGCTAAACACTAGTGCACTGAAAGGCCAAAAGAAGCTGGAAGAACTTACACAGGAAATGGATGAAAACTTGAAAGACTGGGACAGCAACAACTCAGAGAATGACAGAAGAGAAATGGGCAACACTGAAGGATATGGTATATCAGACTGCAAGTGATGTATTAGGCTACCCTGAGAGGAAACATCAAAATTGGTTTGATGAGCATGATGAACATCTGAAGAAACTACTAGAAGTGAGGAATACAGCTAGGCAGGAAAACCTACAGTGTAACACAAGGTCGAAGAAGAAGAAATACTCAAAGGCCCAGAGTGAGCTACAGAAGTACACCAGAGAGATGAAATCCAACTGGTGGGATGAAAAAGTGGAGGAACTTTAAACTGCAGCAGACAGGAAGAACATGAAAACATTCTTCACAGGTTTGAGAGCAATCTACGGCCCTAAACCAAGAGGATTGATCCAACTAAAGGCTATGGATGGGGAAACGGTTTTGCAGGAGAAAGACAAGATCCTGGACAGATGTGCAGACCACTTTGACCAGCTACTAAACAACCCTGGAGATCTCACTGAAGAGGCTAAAGAAGCTCTAGTGCAGCGACCAGCTGTATCGAGTCTGGATGAACCACCAAATTTTGATGAACTAATGGCAGCTATCAGGACAACACAGGATGGTAAAGCTCCAGGAAGGGATGGAATTCCAGCAGAAGTGTGGAAATTTGGTGGTGTTCAGTTGACCAACTGCCTGCACAAGCTCATCCAAGAGATATGGGATGCCCAGAAAGTACCTCAAGACTGGAAGGATGCAAGTATTGTGCCTTTGTTCAAGAAAGGTGACAGGAAAGATTGTGGAAATTACAGAGGTATATCACTGCTAGAAACTGTTGGTAAGATTCTCTCACGTGTACTACTGAACACACTCAATGAACACATTTCGCAGAATGTACTACCTGAAACCCAGTGCGGCTTTAGAAGTGGAAGAAGCACAATGGACATGATTTTCTGCTTGAAACAGGTTCAAGAAAAGTGTATCGAACAGAACATGCCACTTTATGTAGTTTTCATAGACTTCAGTAAAGCCTTCGATACTGTTTCGCGACAAGGACTTTGGCAGGTACTCAAGAAATATAGCTGTACAGAGAAGTTTGTCAGCCTGATTGAGGCACTCCATACAGGTATGCAAGCAAACGTGGCAATGAGTGGTTCAGTATCTAAAGACTTTTCAGTAAGCAACGGGGTGAAACAAGGGTGTGTGCTGGCGCCTACACTCTTCTCGCTATATCTGGCAGCTATGCTTGAGGTGGCCTTCAAAGACACTTCAGAAGGAGTATATATTCAAACAAGGAAAGAAGCAGACTTGTTCAATGTGGCACAGTTTAAAGCCAAGAGTAAGACATCAATAAAGGTAGTAAGAGAAATGCTCTTTGCCAACGACAGTGCTCTAGTTGCACACAGTGTGGAAGATATGCAATCTTTCGTGGAGAAATTTGCAAGAGCAGCTAGCCAATTCAGCCTCAAAATCAACATCAAGAAGACAGAGTGCCTTTATCAACCACCAAAGTTCCAATTATCAACATCACTACCAGAAGAGATCAGCATTGGTACAGAGCCACTAGTCAAGTGCAAGACTTTCAAGTATCTAGGGAGTACTGTTTCAGAGAATGCTAGGCTGGAGGATGAACTATCTCTCAGAATGGGAAGAGCGAGAGCTGTGTTTAGAAACTTGAGGGAGAGACTGGAACAATCGACATGTGTCTATCCATGTGAAATGCAAAGTGTACAGAGGGATAGTAATAGCTACTCTATTGTACGATGCTGAAACTTGGACTGTCTACAGAGTGCAGGTAAAGAAACTCCACGCGTACATGATGAGACACCTTCGAGCCATAATGAACATCTCATGGAAAGACAAGATAACCAACATAGAAGTGTTGAAACGAGCTGGTCTACCATCAGTGGAGGACATGCTAATAGACAAACCTGAGATGGCTCGGACATGTTGAGAGGATGGACCACCAACGTCTTCCTCGGCAGTTACTCCATTCACAGTTATGCGAGGGCAAACGCAATCAGGGTAGACCAAGGCTCAGATTTAAAGACACTGTAAAAAGAAACTTGAAAAAGTTGGATATAGACAGGAGTTCCTGGCAGCGGAAGGCTAAGGACAGAGCTGTGTGGAGGAATCTGATCAGACCTAAATGAAATGGTCATTGTCACCCACGACATACTGCTATGATGATGATGATTATTACGCCTAAACAATTGCATTTTTGACTCTCTAAACGTTAACCAAAATGCAATTTTTTTTTCGCACACACCTCAGACCTGGTGAAAAATTTTATAAACTGGAAAAAATATATGCCCCATGCTGAAAATTTATCCAGCATATGGTTGATGCGTCCCACATTCATGGAACAAAGGTTGTAGGGCCTTTCCCCCATGTTTTTTTTTGTTTTTTTTTTTACCTTTGCAGTCTGTACCATCAGCTGTTCTGATATTTATGCCAAAATATCAGAACACCGGAGGAGGTGGATCCAATCAGCTGATCGATCGAACCACAGAGCTCAGCTGTTTTCCATGGTAAATCAGCCTCAGGGCAAAAGCACACTGCATGCATTATCTTTTTTTCACTTTATTGAAAATAACTTTTTTATCACCATCAGTTAGCGTGCTTTTGAGCCAGGTCGTGTCTGGCCGAACCTTCTCCTAGCATGTTCTGTGTTGATTTGTCAGACCCGGTCCCCGCTGACACTCCGCTCAGTCTGCTTGCACACCACATGTTCTCCACATATGCCGAATTATCCTTTAGACCTACGCAATCACAGCAACTTTATGGTATACTTTTTTAAGCATTAAGGGGCAGATTTACTAACATGCTGTGCCAACGCAAAACCCTGTTTTGGTGTTAAAAAAACTACTGTTGAGATTTACTAAAGGGCGCAGGGCAAAGTTAGCAGAAAGGCGTGGACTATGTTAATTTTGCGCCTGGCCTCATTGCATACGTATTTGTTGGAGTTGTCATGTCAACTCGCAAATTTGAGGGAGGAGAGTATTTAAATGAGTGGAGCAAGGTGATTTACTAAGGTTTGCAGTTGTCAGTTTCCTGCTAAATGCACCAGGATTTAACATCCAAAAAAAGCTTGTCTTAATTCATCTGCACCTGATGACAGCGGCAAGAACCAAGGGCGCATGGCCAGAGAGAGAGAAGCTTCTCCCTGCACGTGACTTGATTTGGCATGACAGAACAGATTAATATGAACAGAAATGATCTCACAGAGAACGGTGTAGTGCTGAACTGGACCTCAGCTGGCAGAGGATTTCTTTAAATTTCATTTGTTTATATATAGCCTAATAATAATAATAATAATAATTTATTTCATTTATAACGCACTTTATATCTCGGGTCAAAATCTCTCCACTAATAGGATTAAGTACAAGAATAAAAGCAAACATTAAACTTAATGTTTAATGTTTGTTTAAACATTAAACATTAAGTTTAATGTTTAAGCAAAGTTTAACATTAAACGGATGTCCTGGTGTGTCATCATATGTACTTGTACATATGATGACACACCAGGACATCCGTGGTGAGAATTTCTCTCAAATGTTTTACCTTGTAAAATAAAGGTCCATCCATCCATCTTCTTCCGCTTAATCCTTTTCGGGTCGCGGGGGTCTGGAGCCTATCCCAGCATCTTAGGGCAAGAGGCAGGGTACACCCTGGACAGATCGCCAGTCCATCACGGGGCCAACACAGAGAGACAGACAACCATTATCTCTCACATCTAAGGACAATTTAGAATCCCCAGTTTTGATGCCAGTTAACCTAACCTGCATGTTTTTGGCATGTGGGAGGAAACCGGAGAAATCCCGGCGTAAACCCATGCAGACATGGGGAGAACATGCAAACTCCACACAGATTGGTCGGAGGCTTTTGGTCGGAGGCTGGGAAAATAAAGGTCAAATAAATAAAATGAAAAAGCTTTCCTAAACAATGAATTCATATCCATAAAATAGTACAGCCCTTCCTACCTGGGGCGGGCAAAAAGAACACAGATCCATATACAGTGGTGTGAAAAAGTGTTTGCCCCCTTCCTGAGTTCTCATTTTTTTGTGTTTGTCACACTTAAATGTTTCAGATCATCAAACAAATTTAAATCTGAGACAAAGATAACACAAGTAAACACAAAACGCAATATTTAAATGAAGGTGTTTATTATTAAGGGAAAAAAAAAATCCAAACCTACATGGCCCTGTGTGAAAAAGTGATTGCCCTCTAAACCTAATAACTGATTGGGCCACCCTTAGCAGCAACAACTGCAATCAAGCGTTTGCAATAACTGGCAGTGAGTCTTTTACAGCACTGTGGAGGAATTTTAGCCCACTCATCTTTGCAGAATTGTTATAATTCAGCCACATTGGAGGGTTTTCGAGCATGAACCACCTTTTTAAGGTCATGTTACAGCATCTCAATCGGATTCAGGTCAGGACTTTGACTAGGCCACTCCAAAGTCTTCATTTTGTTTTTCTTAAGCCATTCAGAGGTGGATTTGCTGGTGTGTTTTGGATCATTGTCCTGCTGCAGAACCCAAGTGCGCTTCAGCTTGAGGTCACGAACAGATGGCTGGACATTCTCCTTCAGGATTTTTTGGTAGACAGCAGAATTCATGGTTCAATTTACCACAGCAAGTCTTCCAAGTCCTGAAGCAGCAAAACAGCCCCAGATCATTACACTACCACCACCATATTTTTCTGTTGGTATGATGTTCCTTTTCTGAAATGCTCTGTTACTTTTATGCAAGATGTAATGGGACACACACCTTCCAAAAAGTTCATCTTTTGTCTCATCAGTCTACAAGGTATTTTCCCAGAAGTCTTGGGGATCATCAAGATGTTTTCTGGCAAAACTGAGATGAGCCTTTATGTTCTTTTTGCTGTGAACCTCTGTGCCCCGAAGCTTGAGCTGACAGGAGAGTGTCCCCTGGTTTCACCGGCACAGTACCCAGTGCTGTCGGTGAGACGATCACCAGCATCACCCGCTATGCCAGGAATTCCACCAGCGTCGGTCGCCACATCTGGAGGTCCTTCAGCTGCACCCACCATCACACCTGCTGCTGGGGCCGCCGCGGCAGAGTCGCCGGAGTCCTGGAAGGCAGTGGAGCTCGAGTCTAGGTAAGTACTCTTTCTGTTTTTACACCTCCAGATCTAGAGAAATTTGTCTAGCTCGTGGTGGAGGGAATTGGGTGCAGACGTCCTCTGCTTCTGAGCGCTCCTCACCGGGCTCCACGCTGCCGGTAACTGTTTTCTGGTGCTTTTTTCTTCCTCTTCATCTGAGGTGGCTGTGTCGGGGTTGGATCCTCAGACAAATGGATTCGGGACGGAGTCCTGGACAGTGGTGGAGCTCAAGCTCAGGCAAGTCCTCTTTTTTGTATTCACTATGTTGGTATAGGAGAGGTCTTGTTTGTCTCTTGGTTGGGAGAGCGAGTCGCAGCAGCCAGCTGCTTCTGAGCTTTCCTCGCCGGGCTCCACTGCTGCCAGTGTGTCTGTCTCTGTTCTTTTGCCCAAGCCATCACCTGAGGTCACTGAGGATCCGCCGTCTCTGCCTGAGGTCATCGTGGGTCTCCATCTCCACCTGAGGTCGCCGTGGGTCCTCCATCTCTACCTGAAGTCACCATGGGTCATTCGTCTCCGCCTGAGGTTGCCAAGGGTCATCCATCTTTGCCTGAGGTCACCGAAGGTCATCCGTCTTCGCCGGAGGTCATCACTAATCATCAGTTGTCGCCTGAGGTCGCCGCTGATCAGCCGTCTTTGCCACCTGATGTCCTCACTGATCAGCTGTTTTCTTCGTCGGGTTTCCCTGCTGATCAGTCATCTCCTTTGCCTGGTTTCCTTGCTGGTCAGCCATCCTCTTCATCGGGCTTCCTCACTAATCGGCCATCTTCTTTGTCTGGTTCCCTCGCTGGCCAGCCATCCTCCTCGTCTGGTTTCCTCATTGGTCAGTGGTCATTGTCGGCTGTCAACTCCCCACAGCCACTGACTCATTCCATCCACGCAGCGGTCCCTGCGGTCCGCAGGAGGCACGGGTTCCAACTGCCACCGCTGGGGGGAGCGCGTCATGCCCCGTGGTCCATTGGCTCAGAGATGCTGGGAGACCACCCGACAGACTACGCTGTCTGCTTGGTTGGCTCTGGAACTCTGGGAGGCCACCTGATTTATTCCACCTCATGATCCTGGTGGTCTTGGGACTCCAGTTGGCCACCTGAACTGCTTTGTTTTCTCACCCGGTGGGCTTAGGTTTTCTGTAAATCACCTTATCTGTTCTGTTTTTTGGGTCAAGAGCGAGTATTTTGGTTTCAGTCACTCCTAGCTTGGGTTCCCCCACTGCCCTTCCAGGTTGGGTTATTTCCCTATTCCTGTTGGGGAAGGGGGGTGGTTGTATTTTTTCTTTTCTTTTTTGATGTTACCTTGGGGGTGTCTGGTCCCACCCCTTGAGGGAGGGGCTCTGTCACGATGCTGAGCACGGGTGGAGAGCCGGGCTCAGGCTTTAAGTTTTTCTTGGTTATTTTCTGTATTTTCCTCACTTCAGTTTCACTATGGACATCATGTTTGGTTTTGTATGTAGCATGTTATTTGAGTTTGACATTTGTTTTCTGTTTTGAAGGTTCCTGTTTTCTTAAGCTTATTATCATAATCTTGTGTTATTCATTTATATGGATTTATGAATTATTTTGTAGTTTTATATTATCATCTCCCTGTGTTGTGACATGTGCCCACTTTCGCCCTTTCCTTTTTGTTCTATTTTGTAGTGTGGTATTTCAGGATTTGTATTTCTTGTTTTTGTATTTGTCTTATCCTCGCCTTATGGGTTATTTCCCCCTGTTATTGTTTGGTCTGTTTCTCATTTTGTCTCATTTCATATTTATAGTCAGTTTCTTGTTTGCCACATTCTCGTGTGCCTTTGACAGCACTCCGTGTTTACTTCCACTTTTAGTTCAAGTTCACGGGCTGCAACAGCTGTCAGTAATTAGGTCAACCATCCTTGCTCATGTGATCCACACCTGTGTTCATTTGCCGTGATTCCTCTGTGCCTTATTTAAAGGGCGTTGCAATGCTACTGGTCACAGCGCCCTTCTCAATGTGCAGACAGGAATCCCCCGTCTCTCTTCTCTTGGTGAATTATTCTGGCGTGTCCATGCACCTTAGTCTTCGGACTATTCTTCCTCATTATCCTTCCTTACCTCTCTGTTCACAAGTTTTTGTGTTTTTGTGTTGTTTTGTATTTTTGTGCTTTAGTTATTAAATGTTGCAAACTCACAGCTGGCATTTGGAGTCTTTAATCTGCCCCTGCCAGGGCAATTTATGACACGCACATACAGTATTTCTGAAAAGTCATGAACTGGGAGACCTGTAGATTTTGTTAAAGTTATTCATATAATAAAACCCCAGAGTCTCCATCAGATCTTCTTGACGGTTCTTGTGTTAATAAAATAAACACGTTGGTCAATAACACTGGTCAACACCAAATTTATTGTCTAAGTTTTTTTAGCTGATTAAGGACAATTTTGATGTGCTGAATCCAAAAATCACATTGGTTTTGCTCAATCAGGTCAACTTTTTGAACTATGGCCATATGTTTTTTACATTTTTGTTTACATGTACGGGTATTTTTGCTTTATATGATGTAAAATTCTTTTTTATTTCTTGAAATTCTCTGAATTTTGAGCAGTGATGATGTAACATTCAATTTACATGTACTTACCTTCATCAGTGTCTACTATTCAATTTACAGTACAACTGTACAACTGCTGTACAACTGCTTACAACTTAGTATAAAAACCTGACCTGATTGAGAGAAACGGATGTCATTTTCGGATTCAGCAGAGCAAAATTGCCTTAAATCAGTTGAAAAAACACAGACAACTTACAAAAAAATTATTTTTGTTATGCTGTGTAATCAATTTATTCATGAATAGTTCTTTATTTATACATACTAGTACATAACCGTACATACCCGTCCATGCCCGTAGAAACCAAGTATAAGCAAGTATTTCTGCATGTCCGTGGCTGAAGGGTCTCCTCCTGTCTCAGATGGCTGTGTTGTTCACAGTCATGCCTGCGGTGTACTGCTGGAACCTGAGGTATTTCATGTTCATGGCATTGTTTCTGATGTGCAGCAGTTCTCATTCTATTGCTCTCCATCTGGTGGGTCTTCTTCTTCTTCGTTCAGACCACTGGTTGAGGGATAGATGCGTCGTAATTCCAACGTTGGTGGCCAGCCGACTATTCCGCATCTCCTCGGTTTCAGCTTCTCTGTGCCTTGCATGGAATTCACTGTCCCTGGCCAGCCGACTATTCCGCATCTCCTCGGTCTCAGCTTGTCTGTGCCTTGCCTGGCGTGCAGCGTTGCTCACTTTGCGGGCATTTTGGGCTTCAAGTGACTCAGCACGTGCATGGCGCACTGCCACATGTTTTCTGTCTGTTTGTGCATCCTGTCATATAATGTGATATTTATATGTGTGGTGTGTCTTTAAAGACTGTGGTGACGTCACAGGTCAGAGTTGACCTTCACCGAGTGAATATGTAGAAAATGGCGATGTGCTAATGTTGCCGCCTGTTCGTGTTCCCTTAACTTGTTTTAATAGAGAACTTTGTTGAAACCACTATTCGTGTGGACCTCAGTTCTTTACATGGTGTCAGAAGTGCTTGACGGACGCTTTGCTTCAGAAAGATGGCCAAGTTTAATCCCCCGGAAAGTTTTCCTTTTCATCGTCCAAACGAATGGGCGGACTGGAAGCAGCGCTTTCTGCGTTTTCAGATGGCTACAAAATTGAGTAAAGAGGACGGCGAAGTTCAGGTCAGTTCACTGATTTACACCATGGGCCCTGAAGCTGAAAACATCCTTAAATCATTCACCTTTACTGAGGAAACGGATCAAAAGAAGTTTGAAGTCATGTTAGGGAAATACGACGAGTACTTCTGTCCTAAACGGAACGTGATCCACGAGCGCACTTGTTTTCACCAGAGGATGCAGCGGCCTGGTGAGAAAGCGGAAATTTTTATCAGAGCCCTTTATGAGATGTCAGAAAACTGTGACTTTGGTGTAAACAGAGATGAACATCCGTGACCGGATTGTTGTGGGCATCCTCGATAAAGAGCTGTCACGTAGATTGCAGCTAATGGCTGATCTAACACTTGCCCAAACTATTCAAAAAGTTTGCCAGTCCGAGGAGGTTGTCCTCCAGGTATACCAGCAGGGGGAAGCACACGCTACGGTGCAGGACATCAGACAGAAACAATGACCCATGGACCATACAGTTTACAATTGGAACAACACCAGTCAACTTTAAAATTGATACGGGTGCAGATGCAAACATTATGGGAGAAAAGACATTTAACAAACTAGTTCCTAAGAAGAAATTAGAGCCATCTAATGTCACACTGTGCAGCCCGGGTGGTCAGTTGGGCTGTATAGGAAAATTTCAAGCCTTCACAGAATACAAGGAAAAACCATATACTTTTCCTGTGTATGTCATCAGTGGCAATAATGCAAACAATTTGCTGGTCAGAGATACAGCAACGTCAATGGGGCTTGTGAAGCGTGTCGAAGAAGTTCACAAAGCATTTGGTGAGCATGGAACACTTAAAACAGAACCAGTTAAAATCCTGTTAAAAGAGAACGCTCAGCCATACACAGTGCACACTGCCCGTCGTGTCCCTTTGCCACTTTTGCAGAAGGTTAAGGAGGAATTGCAGCGTATGGAGGAGAATAATGTGATTGAAGCTGTGATTGAGCCTACAGATTGGTGCGCACCAATGGTGCCAGTCCCAAGGAAAAATGGAAAAGTGCGGATCTGTGTCGATTTAAAGAGGTTAAATGAAGCTGTACGAAGAGAGAGGTATGTTCTGCCTACTGCAGAGGAGATCACTGCAAAACTTAGTGGAGCAACCACATTCACATCATTAGATGCTGCCTCCGGGTTTTGGCAGATTCCTCTCCATCCAGAAAGCAGTAAATTAACAACCTTTATCACACCCTTTGGGAGAAATGCCTTCAAACGTCTTCCATTTGGGATCACAAGCGCTCCTGAAATTTTTCAGCGCAAAATGACAGAAACCCTCAACGGCCTGGAAGGCGTGGCTGTCTTTATGGATGACATACTGGTGTACGGTGACACTCCTGAACAGCACGACCAGCGTCTCAGCATGGTACTGGAAAGGATCGAGTCAGCCGAACTTAAACTGAACAGAGAAAAATGTAAGTTTAGACAAAACAAGCTTCACTTCTTGGGCCAAGAAATCGACAAATCAGGCGTAAGACCCGACCCTGATAAAGTCAAGGCAATCCGCGAGCTCCCTCCACCACAGAACGTGCATGACCTCAAGCGTATCCTGGGCATGTTTAACTATCTAGGGAAATATATCCCAAATCTGTTGACAGTGGGCCAGCCACTATATGAACTGTTGAAATACAAGTCAGCGTGGATGTGGGACCATTCTCAGCAGGAGGCATTTCAGCGCATCAAAGACATTCTGTCTACTTCTCCAGTTCTGAAATTCTATGATGTGAACCGACCTACTGCCGTATCAGCCGATGCCAGCAGCTATGCTATAGGTGGAGTACTGCTGCAACTGCATGATGGGAACTGGAAACCTGTGGCATACTGCTCACGTCGTCTGTCAGAGGCCGAGACTAGATATGCACAGATAGAGAAGGAGTGTTTGGCAAGTGTCTGGGCATGTGAGAGATTTGAGAAGTATCTCTGCGGTCTGGAAGACTTTAAGTTAGTCACAGATCACAAACCCTTGGTGCCACTCATGAACAAAAAGGACCTGGATAATGTGCCAATACGGTGCCAAAGGCTACTCATGAGACTTATGAGGTTCAAACCGATAGCCAAATATGCTCCAGGAAAGACCTTGGTAGTGGCTGATACACTCTCAAGGAGTCCACTACAGTGCGTAGAAAACGAGACTGATACTCACTCTGATGTGGCGTGTTACATAGCAGCAGTCATCGATAACTTGCCAGCTACTACACATAAAATAGACACCATAAAGACCGCTACAGCAACTGACTGTAACCTACAGTTGGTGTTGCAGTACATCAAGTCAGGATGGCCAGAATACATAGGCAATGTCCCAGCAGCTATCAGAGACTATTTTCCCATCAAAAATGAACTGTCTGAATGCGATGGAATTATCACCAGAGGAAGCCGTATGCTGATTCCAGATGTGCTCAGAGCAGACATCTTGGATCGAATACATGATGGACATCAAGGTCTGACAAAATGTAGAGAGCGGGCCTGCACATCTGTGTGGTGGCCTGGCATCTCATCTGAAATCAAACGCAAAGTCCATTCCTGTCAGGTGTGTCGTGAGATGAAACCTGCTCAGCGAAAAGAGCCTCTCTTGTCAACCCCTCTACCTGATCGGCCCTGGAAGAGACTTGCTGTTGACCTGTGTGAGCATAACAAGCACACTTACCTTGTTGTGTCAGACTATTTCTCTCGGTTCCTCGAGATACTTCATCTGCCAGTAACCACTGCTTCTCAGGTGATCTTAAAGCTGAAGGCAGTGTTCGCGAGGTTTGGTTGTCCAGATGTGGTTGTATCTGACAATGGGCCTCAATTCTCATGCCAAGAGTTTAAAAAGTTTGCAAGGGAGTTTGACTTTTTGCACATTACCTCAAGTCCACACAACCCTCAAGGGAACGGACATGCAGAAAGAGGAGTTCAAACAGCAAAAAGAATCTTAAAGCAGCAAGATCCTCTGCTCGCCCTCATGTGCTTTCGGTCAACGCCCGGCACCACCACAGGCATGAGTCCCGCAGAGCTACTTATGGGTCGAAAGATCAAAACAACTCTTCCTACACTGGAAGTGAATCTTCAGCCCCGATGGCCTGATCTAGAAGTCATCAGGAATAAGGATGCAATGGAGAAACAGAAACAAGCATTCTACTTTAATCAGCGCCATGGAGCTAAACCCCTACCTTCGTTAAAGCCAGGAGATTCAGTCCTCACAAAACTGGGCCATCAGAAATCCTGGAAAACACCCGCTGTTGTCACTGGAGAAAGCAGCACACCTCGCTCCTTTCTTATTGATCCGTCCCAGCCCGGGACCTCTGTGGGTGCTGATCCCCTTCTGGTAGAGGTTTTCGCGGGTGTTCCGTCCCAGCCCGGGGCTTCCGAGGGCGTAGCTTTGGCCCAGTCCGGGCCCACCATGGGTGCAGCTTTGGCCCAGTCCGGAGCCAACGTGGGTGCAGCTTTGGCCCAGTCTGGAGCCAATGTGGGTGCTGCATTGCTCCAGCCCAGAGCCACTGCAGGTGCAGCTTTGCTCCAGCCCGGAGCCACTGTAGGTGCAGCTTTGCTCCAGGACGGCACCACCGCAGGTGCTGCCATGTCCCAGTCCGGGACCACTGCGGGTGCTGCAGGCCAGTCGACACCCTCGTGGTTCCCCCTCCTCTGCCAGATGCTGTCATGGTTCCCCCTCCTCTGCCAGACGCCGTCGTGGTCCTCTCTCCTCTGCCCGAGGCCGTCGTGGTTCCCCCTCTTCTGCCAGATGCCGTCGTGGTTCCCCCTCCTCTGCCAGATGCCGTCGTGGTCCCCTCTCCTCCGCCCATGGCCGTCGTGGTTCCCCCTCCTCCGCCTGAAGTCGTCGAGGGTTCCCCTATTCCTCCATCCTCCATCTCTGGTTGTCCCAGTTGGGCAGCCACCCCTTGGACCACCTTTTCTGTGCTGGTGGTTAAAGTTCTCTGGCCGAACACCTGAGAGACTGTGCCATTGGGTTGGGTGGCTCATTTTCTCCGGCAGGCCACCCAACTCTTACCACCTTGCCATCTGCCAGGCCTGGGACTTCAGCTGGCCACTAGAACAGTCTAGTTCTTTGGTCCAGGGGGCCTAGGTGCCCAGTTCTGTGTGGGTCCTGAGCGGGGCTTTTTTTTTTCTCCTCTTTGTCTGGGCTTTGCTGGGATGTTAATTCTTTGAGAGTTTTTTGTATTTTCTCTGGTTTGTTTTGGTCCCTCCATGCCTGGGTCCCCCTCCTCCCACCCGGGATGGGGTTGTTTTCTTGCTGGGGTGGGGTTTTTGTGTGTGGGGGGGTTCTTTTCTTTGGATGTTGCCGGGGTGTCTGGTATCCACCTCTTGGGGGGGAAAGCTCTGTCACGATCTGAGTGCGGGGGGATTCCACCGGGCTCAGTCTTTTTGCCTTTTTTCATATTTGTATAGTGTTGTTGTTTTGAGTTGCAATTCCTGTTATTTTATCCTTGGTTGATTTGTCACATATTCTGTATTGTTTCTTAGTATGATTAATTTTCCTGTTTTAGTTTGTTATTCACATTTTGAGGTTACTTGTCTTTACTTTGCCATCTCATTATATTTTTATTGTGTTGTGTTCTCCCTCTGGGTTGACAGCTGTCAGTGAAGTTTCTGGGTTTTTGCTCCGTTTTGCTCCGTGTGGGTGGGGCTCCTGTCAGCTGTCAGCCTGTTCTCTCCCCTCACATTGCTCCCAGATGGTCTAAATTGTATTTTTGTTATCTCCTGCCCACTCATGTGACCCACACCTGCTATCACTTGTGTCATTTGTTTCTAGCCTTATTTAAGGCTGCTATTTTCATTTCTCGTTGCTGGAGTCTTGAGTTTCCCTTTCCTCGTCTCCACCAGAACACAGCCCTCGTTCTGGTGCGCTAAACCTGTAAGTTTGCTGGCTTGTTTGAATTTTGCGTTGGAGCACTGTTTTGGATTCTGTGTTTTGTTGTTTTCAATAAATCTCACAAACTGCAGTCCAGCGCGTGATTCTCTCCTCTCCGCTCTGAGGGGCAATTTATGACAGTTCATGACAAAAAGTCAATTTTACAGGAGGAAATTACAAATTTGAGGAGAATGGTTTCAAATTTAGATGAATTTACAGAGAAAAGTAGAAAACTATAAGAAAATTGTTATAAATTTTGGAGAAAAAACTCAAACCTTCAAGACTGAAGTCATTACTCAAGTTTTTAAGTGGGTGCTCTTTGTACCTAAAAAGAGGTTCCTACTCACACGTGGTGATTTAAAACAAACCGCAATAGTGGATGTGCAATGTTTGTTAATGTTATCAATCTTTTCTTGGGAGGTTTGTGCACTCAAGTGTTTGACAGTTCTTTTTTTATTCAGCTAAATGTACTTTGTGATGTGCCAAGGTCATTTATGACTAGTGTTGGGAGTAACGTGTTACTGTAATGACACTATTTTTGCAGTAACGTGCTGTGTAACAAAATTACTGTTTAAAAATTCAGTAATGCGTTAGTTACTGAAATTTGATCAGATGCGTTACTCGTGAGGCAGCGCGGTGGCGGAGCGGTTAGCACTGCGGCAGCACAGCAACTCAACCTTGGCCAGGGGATCCTGGGTTCGATCCCAGCCCCTGACCAACAGTGATCTCCGTGGAGTTTGCATCTTCTCACCGTGTCTGTGTGGGTTTACTCCGAGATTTCTCCAGTTTCCTCCCACATGCCAAAAACATGCAAACTCTTTCTTCCTGCCCTTCAGAGAGAGCAGACGCATTTTTTTCTTCCTCTCCCTTCTAATCCTCTCCCCTTTGATTCCAGTTTGCAATGTTGTGTTTTTAGTCGCTCTTCTCCTGCTGAATCTTAATCTAAATGGAAATTATGGATTTGGAAAGTGGCTTAAATGTGCTATTGTCACCACTTTTTTTTTTTTTTTTTTTTTTTTTTCCGGTTACGCCGGACCGGTGGCGCCACACGAGTAGGCTGCCCGTTGCAACAGCCTTTTCTTTTATCTTCCTTCTTCTTTCTACACCTTTCACTCTGTATATATATCACGGACGCACGGATCGCCCCGGGGGTCTCCCGGGTCGGCGGACGGAGCCACGGTTTGCAGCGGGAGACGTTACAGCGGGGAGGAGCTAGTGCTAGCTAGCACTTGGCCGCCGCCCGGTGCTAATGGGAAACTCGACATACCGGGAGCTGTAGCGAAAACGACGCGGGTGCCGGGCTGGAGTTTAGGCGGCGTGCAAGAAATATAAGACAGAATAATAAAGAGCGATGGCAAGAACCAAGCAGACCGCCCGTAAAATCTACTGGAGGAAGAAGCCCCCCAGGAGACAGCTAGCCACCAGGGCTGCTCGGAGAGGCGCTCCGGCCACCGGCAGAGTGAAGAGGCCTCGCTGTCACAGGCCCGTGGCTCTGAGAGAGATCCGTCGCTACCAGAAATCCACGGAGCTGCTCATCCGTAAGCTGCCCGTCCAGCGCCTGGTGAAGGAGATCGCTCAGGACTTCAAGACCGTCCTGCGTTTCCTGAGCTTCGCCGTCATGGCTCTGCAGGAGACCAGCGAGGCCCACCTGGTGGTCTCTTCTTCGCTAAGGGGGTCACCATCATGCCCAAAGACTTCCAGCTGGCCCGCTGCATCCGCGGAGAGAGAGCTTAGACTTTCTGCTGCACATTCACCAACCAACCATAATGCTCTGCACTGTGTGTCTATATATATACATTTATAGTAATATGGACATATGTTTACTAGATGTTGTTTTTTCTTGCCTTCTGATTGTTGCTCTGAGTGTTGCTATCCCTGTGCTGTTGCAATCCTGGAATTTCCCCATTGTGGGACTAATAAAGGCTTATCTTATCTTATCTTATCTTTATCTACTTTTCAACAAGAACCGGGCCAGGGGGAGCCCAAGAATTGGAATCTGCGTGATTCGACTGGTTTGGCATGATCACAGGATTTTTCTGTTTGGCCCTGGAGTTCCTGGTGTATCAAAATTATATTCGGGTGAGCTAATCAAAATGCCGACCCTGGCGTAGCTCCCCCAACAATTTCCAGTTGGGGCGAGCACGGACAGCGGTATATGGATTAACATGGATTTACCATCTGGCATGCATTGGAGAGAGAATGGACTGTCTTGGACATGTTTACCTGTGTTCGGTAGGTGGACAACATCTGGAGCCGCTGAGTGCTTTCCAGAGAATGACATTAAAGTTTAAGCCTGTATGGAAATTATGAAGTGCAGAATCGCAAGAGATGAAAATTCTTTGCTCTGAGTGATCTGTGCCTATTCGACCTTGAATTCGGCGCCCTGTCTGTTTACATTCCTCCTCGATGAAGATAAGTGGAAGGAACCGCTCTGCTAACCCAAACAATCGACACAATTGTTGTTGTTTCAACAGATGGACGCTCAAGGACAGTGCACCATGTGACAACTTACCATCTGCAAGCAAGAGAGAGACTCTAGACTGCTTTAGATCACATGACTATAACATCTATCCACTGCCAGGAGGCGCCCTCTGCTGTTCACTAGCAATTGACACACCTACACTACTGCATTCAACATTACACCACTGATACAATTACTGACATACTGTATATTTACAATACACTGACTCTCTCAACTTGCTTTGTCATTGTGTGATCTCTATTGTCTGCTAATTGTGCATTAGAGAGTTTTTTTCTTGTAATCACAATTTTGATCATAAAAGGACCTTTATTTTGATTAACAATGCTTTTTTCTCTCTGCCTATTGTGTTTCCCTATCTACCCATCCATCCCCTCCCCCTCTTTACCCCCTACTGTTATGACAGGCGCCTCACCATGGCTGCCGCGTCATTGGATGTGCCTTTGTGTGCGCCCAATGTCAAGTCAAATTCCTCGTATGTTTACTTGTTTACTTGTAAATGTGCTTGGCAATAAAGTTCTTTCTGATTCTGATTCTGATTCTGAATTGGCATCAAACTGGGGATTCTAAATTGTCCTTAGGTATGAATGTGAGAGTGAATAGTTGTCTGTCTCTCTGTGTTGGCCCTGCGATGGACTGGCGAGCTGTGCAGGGTGTACCCTGCCTCTCGCCCAAAGATGCTGGGATAGGCTCCAGCTCCCCCCCACCCCCACCCGCGACCTGAAAAGGATTAAGCGGAAGAAGATGAAGATGAAGCGTTACTCACGTTACTCGTTTTATTAATATAGATCGATATTTTTAGCACAAATAAATACAAACTGACCCTACCTAACTAACAAGCCGTCAGTCAAAGAGCCTCTTCACTGCTGTAGCCACAAATGGAGCTTGCTCCTGCTGGGAAAAGATGAAGCTACTTTGTTTTTGTGGAAATAGACAGATTATTTTTTCTTTGTCACGGTTAAGGATAAACGCATATTGGTGGATTGCAAGCTAAATGTGCTTGAGACCGACTGCAAATCTCCAGAAGAGCCTAAGAACAGCAACAAGGTCCTGCAAAGCTAGTGCTATGCTATGCTAAGCTAACACCGTGTTAGTGGATTTACTCTATCTGAACAGCGGCTGGATTTCGAGCACAGGTATGGATCTGGACTGTTTGTGATCCAGCAAGAATTAAACCAACTGATTGCCAGATATGTCCTTACAAAATGAAGGTCTGATAAGATTTTCCATCATACAGCTGAGACCGTTATCCACTGAAGTTTATATGTACATATGTATACTTGCTGCTCTTGTTTCTTTTTTTTTTCCCCTCTTGCCTTCTGATTGTTGCTCTGAGTGTTGCTATCCCTGTGCTGTTGCAATCCTGGAATTTCCCCATTGTGGGACTAATAAAGGCTTATCTTATCTTAAGTTAAAACACATTTACTTGCTACCTGGACAAAGATTATTCAAAAATGGATTTCATCTCCAAAAGGACTGGATCATGTCTCTGTCACAACAGACATTTGGACTGTGGATATTGGACATTTTGTTTGGATTACTGCACATCGGATTAAACCCATAATATTAAAGGTAAGAAACTGAAAGCTTTATACAGTGTTGCCAACTCACTCTTTTTCCCTCTCTCTCACTCCACAAATCCTATTTCTCGCTCCAAAATGAGGAAATTACTGGCAGTTTTGTGTTGATTTTTTTCAGATTTTTTCCCACATTAAGAGCTCTCAAGGCAGGATAAAGCAGACTGAACATGTTCTAAAAGTTCTGTCTGAAACAGTGTTTTCAGCCTGACATTGTGGTGATCCAAGTGCTTAGGTTGTCCGCGCCTGGGCCACTCAGTATTCTCTCTCTTTTTCTCCCGTTTATTTCTGCCAGTTATTATTGTTCTCCCAGGGCTTGTTTATTGTGACAGCACTGCTGCTGAACTTCCGGCTGTCAAAGCCAAAACCAGCACTGTCACAGCTGATCTTGATTTTGGTAATTACATTCCCCCTTTCCTGTTTGGTTCTTTTGCTTTTGTTATCAGTATTTTAAGGAAGCAGCTGAGGCTCACTCCTCACTGCGACCTGCATCAACCAGTACTGGAGTCCCTATCCTCGGCTCCAGTCTTCTTTCTGTATTTGATCCATCTTCACTTCAGCATTTGTAAGTGTTTATCCTATAGCACCAGGTTCCGCCCTCGCTATGCTCTTACATTTGATGTTAGTGTTCTTTATTTTGTGTTCTAGTTTAGTGGATGTGTTTTGCCCCATGTGGCTCTTTATTTTGTTCTTTCTTTAATAAACAAGCAAACTCTCTGTGGCATCTGGTGCCTCATTTATGCCCTGAAAGGGGCAAACCTGACAGACATTAACAAGCCCGTAATGTAGTCCATTAATTAAATTATCTTGCTGTGTGCAAGATGATTTAAGTGTGCACTTAAAAGTAATGTGAAAGTTACTTTTCCAAGTAACTAGTTACTATAATCATGCAGTAACTGGTAAGTAATTCAGTTACTTTTGAAAATAAGTAACTAATAACTAACTAGTTACTATTTTTTAGTAATGTAGCGATATTTAATTATAAGGAGATACAGATTAATTAATTTATATTAAGAGGTCTTTCGGGACCTGAGATTTACTCCGGGTCCATGCACACTGGACAACTTTGAGAGGAAACACCCGTGAAGGGGCACCAGTTCACTATTGTGAACAATGTATTAATAATCTTTGTACCTTCAATCAATCAGTCTCAAATATTCATGAATTCTACTGGGTGACTTCATAAACAACACACAGGAAAAGAAATCAACTGAAACTTCTCTCTATAGTTGAAAGATTTATTAATGAAACTCTGGTTAAATGATATTACATTCAAATAACTTGTGAGCAGGTGAGATGATCAACATTAAGCCATACATTCATTTTAACTGATTATTGAGCAACATACTATAACCATATTTGTGGAACCAAGAACTTTAGTATGAATTTGTAACTGTAATAAAATTTAGACTGAATTAACTAACCAAAATTCTGAAGAAAGTTATAAAACTAATTATATGGAAAAAGGACTTCTAAATTACTCTAAAATAAAACAGAATTTTTAATGAAAAAGGAATATTAATTCTCTTTAATTCTATAGCTCTGATCAGAGGTATGAACTGGTTTTAAACATGAAACAAATTGTGGCATACTTTAAGATGAATGCACATCATTCAGCAGATGGAACAAATAGAATATGGTCACGTGACTGTTGGTTTTCGTTGACTCCTTCCTCAGCTGCTGATGGAGGTTTATTTCAGGTGATAACAGAATATATCTGCCAGCAGATATATCTTACAAAGTCCAGCGACAAACAGTTGGAGCTGAGATCAGGTGACGTGAGGCTGCTTCTTCTTTGCTGGCCTCGTAAAATCGTATGCCAGGCAGACAACACGAGGGGGTCTTCTTTGATCCAGCGGCTCACCTCACAGGTCCGATTAAATTGGGGATAGTTCAAAATCTGATCAGAATTACAGGATCAGAGATAAGATTAATAAAATTCAAGCCACAAAATGCAAGTTCTTCTGGCGTTGTGGGTTTGGCGAACACAACAGCTTCCAGTGTGAGGACAATCCGCCTCCTTCTAAAACACACGGTGGATTTAAAGACAGTTTAACAGAATAAAAATAGAAAAAAAAAAAACATCTGTGAAAACGAAGTTTGACTCCGTATAACGAGGGATTGCGCTCCAGAAAGAAAAAGTATTTCCCAGACGTTGTAAAGGAAAAGGCAGGATACACACATGAACTTTTCACAAGACAATACCACACAATACAATATCATAAAACAATAATAGCCGAACTAGGGCGTCTTCCCTGCTTAAATATTGAGCAGGTTTTGAGGGCCCAGTATGTCTGACATAGAAGGGAAATTGTCTCCCGTCGTGGGCGGGTTGAAGGACCTTTGGGCCAATAGGAGAACAGTCCTTTGTCTGTAACCGACCAACAGAATGAAAGGGGGTTTTGCCCCGCAGAGACTAGCTTCTGATTGACGGAGCCAGTCAGATGATTCAAGTAGGCTTTTCAACATGAGAAACACATCGTTATTAATATGAAACTTCACTTTTTTCTTATATATATATATATAAAAACTAAGCTAACTTCAGTGATTCATTACTAATCTTTAGTAGCATTTTATAAACTTATAATTAACATGCAGTAGAACAAAGTTTCAAATAAGCATTTTAAGACATGCATACATTTAAAAATCAAGGATTAATGAAACATGTCACCCGTTCTTGTCCAACACAAGGCAGTCATCTTCTCTGTGTTCTGAGCAGTGTTCCTGGAAAAATAAAGTCTTAAGAAAGTTAATGTTTGGTAAGAAGAAACAAAGTTCCACGATTGTTGAAATCCAAATATGTCTCTGAGTTGATAAAAGGACAAACATATTCCAGAGTCATCCACCAGGGGATAGTGTTGAGCTGTGGATGCTCCTATTGACCAGGTTTTGTCCTCAAAGAGTCTGGAAAGTTTCAAATGGCTGTCAACAAATAAAACTGTCTCATTTGGAAGGAAGTTTCATTTGTTTATGATGTGAACTAATCCGTTCCTTGCACAAGATGGGATCCTTATCTCTTGTACCTCTCTACAAAGGAATGTTGTTTCCACTGTGGTCCTGAGATGAAAGAGCAATTTTTGACTGGCCTTTTTGGGTGAAACAATGTTAGAGGGGAAGAGTAATTTTATTGATTATAGCCAAAGGAGATGCTACAGTAACTTGACCAACACTGGTTATGACCAAGATGTAGTATATTTTATTTCAAAAGGGAAACAAATGTTAATGCTACTAACAGTACACATTGAGTTTTTTTTTTTTTTTTTTTTTATTTAAGTTTTTGTAAAGGGTATACAGGTCGTTACAGCAATGCATTGTTTACATTTTCATCACATGTTCCCTTATTTTCTGATATCTGACAACATTGGAAGATTAATTCTTACAACACCCCTTTTTTTTTTTTTAAAGTGAAAGAAAAAGTGAAATTAAAGAGAAAAAAACAAAAACAAACAAATAACAAAAAAAAACCAAACAAACCAGTAAAAAACAAACAAAAAGAAAAAGTAAGTAAATAAAGATAAAAGAGCATCTGAGTAGCGTTGGAACAAAGAGCGGAACCATTATTGAAATGGTATTTGTCAAAGATTAGATCTAATGGAAGACACATATGCGGTCCAGGGTTGCCAAAAGTTCATGAACCCATCCATGTCCTGTCTCAGTGCGAATGTCAACTTTTCCATCGAGTAAATGTCTTGGATCACGTTAGTCCAATCTTCAGGTGTAGGACAGTCCTTCAACATCCATTTTTTAGTTAGAGCTTTTTTGCTTGCCAATATTAAAACATTGAATAAGTATTTTTCTCCTCGTCTTTCCAGTGAGTCCGGTAGTAAACCCAAATACAAAGTTACAAAAGAAAAGGGAACTGTAATTTTGAATATTTTCCCCAATATTGTCTGTACCTTGGTCCAATATTGGTGGATAACTGGGCATGACTAAAACACATGAAAATGATTTGCAGTCTTTTCACCACACGAGCGCCAACAGTTCAATCCCTTATGGGTAAATTTGTTTTGTGCAGGTGTTCTGAAAAATCTTGCCAAGTTTTTCCATCCAAATTCTCTCCACTGCAGGGATGAGGTACTTTTCCATTGCTGTTTATTTAGCTTTTCCCATATTTCCAGTTGTAAAGTGAAATTCCCCTCTTTTTCCCATCTCTCTTTTATATAAGATGTGTTGTCTCCTTTTAAGTCTTGAAGACCTTGGTATATTTTAGAAATGTATCTGATCCCTGGGATCCCTTTATATGCCATTAAGAAGACCTTCAGAACACCTGACTGGGCTCTTTCCAAAACCTCCTTTTTAAGTATATTGTTTATGTGGTGTCTAAGCTGGAAGAACCTGTAAAGGTCTTGATTTATTAGGCCTTGTTTTTTCAAATCTTCAAAACTTCTTAAGATTTGCCCTTTAAAAAAATCGTAATATTTTATCAGCCCTTTCTCCTTCCACTTTTTAAATCTGGTGTCTGTTTTATTAGGAGTAAAGTCCTGATCATAGGCGATCCATTGCAGAAGTCGATAGGGCTCTTTAGTTTGATTCTCTCTGACTATCTTAAACCAAATTTTTAGCGGGGTCTCTATCCACGGGTTAGTGTTATTCAAAAGCTTAGGTAAGACATTGTTCCCTATTATCGCCTGTAGGGGGATGTCACTTGTTATTTGGCATTCGATCTCCTTCCATTGTGCAGTGTAGACTGGGTTACATATCTCTACTAAAGTTTTAATTTGTGCGGCTTTAAAGTAGTCCCTGATATTTGGTAGCGCGAGCCCACCTTTGTCTTTGTTTAGCTGTAGGGTTCTATATCTGATTCTAGGTCTCTTGCCCTGCCATATGAATCTTGAGATCATTCTGTCCAGCTCCTGCCATGTTTTTTTGGGAGGTTCTACCGGTATTGTTTGGAAAAGGTATAGAAGACGTGGAAGTATATTCATTTTGACTGCTTCAATTCTTTGTGCAGTACCCAAGAATGGTATCATATTCCATCTTGCTAGGTCAGATTTTATTTTTGTCACCAGTGGATCATAGTTTAGTGATATAATTTTGTTGAGTTGTTTCGGGATATTGACCCCCAGATATTTCATAGATTCCGACTCCCAGTTAGTTTTGAGTTTGCTTAGTGAATAATGATTTGGGTCATAGTTGAATGTTAAAACTTGGGTTTTATGCATGTTTAATTTGTACCCTGATAAATCTCCATACTCTGAAAAAACTGAGGTTAGTTCTGGTAAAGAAGTGTTCGGCTGCCCTAGGTATATTAAAATGTCATCAGCAAAGAGTGCTATTTTATGTTCCTTCTGACCAAGTGTAATACCTTGAATTTTTTGGTTTTGTCTTATCCATTGGCTCAGAGGTTCTATGAAGATTGCAAAGAGCAGTGGAGACAGGGGGCAGCCCTGACGACATCCTCTTTCCAGTTCAAAAGAAGATGATAAAATACCGTTAATCCTTATTTTAGCTGTTGGTTTTTTATATAATGCCTGTATAGTTCTAATGAAGTTGTTATGAAAATTGAAACTGGATAAGATTCTATATAGAAAAGACCAGTCAACCGAATCGAATGCTTTTTCAGCATCTAATCCCAATATGACTGCATTTAAGTTATATTTTTTTATATGATGAATTATGTGTAAAGTGCGTCGAATGTTGTCTTGTGTCTGTCTTTGTCTTATAAAACCTGTTTGGTCTAAATGAATTAGGTCTGTCAGTATATTTTCTAACCTTTTGGCAAGGATAATGGTAAAAAGCTTATAGTCCTGATTTAGTACACTGATTGGTCTGTAGTTGGAGCACTCTAGTTTATCCTTTTCAGGTTTAGGTATAACTGCAATGACCCCTTCTCTCCAGGAGGGGGGGATTTCCCCTGTGTGGAGGACATAATTAAATGTTTTCAGGAGGAGAGGAGATAGTTGCTGTTTAAAGGTTTTGTACCACTCTGCTGTATAGCCATCAGCTCCTGGGGATTTGTTAGCTTTAAGTTTCATAATTGCTTTTTCCAATTCTTTAGGATGTATTTCTGACAGTAGTGTTTTATTTTGTGACTCCATAAGTTGGGGAAGGTTTAATGTGTTTAGGAATGCCTCGGATGCGTTTTTATGTACACTTCCGGTACCGGTACTTCCGGTGCTGCACTTGTAATGCTTGATATGAGCCGAGAATTTTAAGCAAAACCATCAAAATAAGGACTTCTGTTGGCTACCAACAAACGTGGGGAATACCCTTACGACCCAGTGCTGACCTGGTGAAGGTTCTGGTAGATCTGGCTCCGTTTCGCCCCGTTTCCGACCTCTAAAGGCTCGCCTCTGATGCTAACCCAGATGCTAACCCAGAGTAACTGCAGCAGTGAGAAGGTATTCTTTACATCTGGCCATCTGGAGCCGAGGAGAGAAGGATTTAAAAGGAGGACGAACCAACCGAGGCGGCGATTGGGAGCTCGGGCGCGGCGTTGGTGAGAGACGGGGGCCACCTGGATCCAGCAGGACAGTGGTCTGAACCGGTGCTCAATTGCGAGGCCCAGCCGAGGAACGACCAGACTGACGGCGGTTGGTGACGGGGCCTAGACGGGGCCCAGCGGAGGAGCCGCCTAGCCAGACGGCGACGAGTGGCTGTGATTGGTGGATTCCGGCTGCGCCGGTGGTGCACGACACAACTGGCCAGGTAGACAGAGGCAGGCGCCGGCGATAGACGGCGGTGATCTGCGGAGCTGAGCAGCGTCACTCGGCGGAGAAGCTGCGCAGGAGCGGCGGGTCCAGTAGTGACCGAGCTAGTTGAGGCCTAGCCGGATTCTCTGCTTATTTCTATCCACAGGTCAGTAAAATGCCACCCAAAAAAGAGGAAATGGAAGAAATTAAAAAAACTCTGAACTTTGTGTTAGATGAACTGGCCAAAGTGACTAGCCAGCAGGACAAAATATTAGACCTAATACAGGAGGTACAAGCCCTACATTCAATAATAAAAGAAAAAGACAAAAAAATTATGGACCTGGAGCAACACGGGCGTCTTTTGGAGCAACGCGTTGAGGATCTTGAACAAGGTTCTCGCATTGATGACATAGTTATAAGTGGACTAGACATCAGATATCAGTCGTACGCCCATGCCGCTACAGGACTGAGTGGTGAACATGCTTCCATAAGTGAATCAATGTCCTTAGAAAACCAAGTGCTTCAGTTCCTTAATGATAAAGACATTAAGGTAGAAGCCAATGCGATCTCAGCCTGTTATGCTTTACCGAAGAAAGATAACAAAACAAAGAAATTAATTGTGATGCGCTTTGTGAACAGGAGGGTGAAAAATGACATACTGAGGCAGGCCAAAAAACTAAAGGAAACTCAAGTTTACCTAAATGAACACCTGACAAAAAAAAAACGCTGAATTAGCACGGCAGGCACGGATGCTAAAGAAACATAATAAGATACAGTCAACCTGGACAAGAAATTGTAGAATTTGGATTAAACTAAATGGAACACCTGAGCAAGCAAAAAGTATAATGATCAGAGATGCTACTGACTTAGATAAATACAGATGAACACTGACTATGAAACACAGAGTGAGGAAACTCAAACTCTAAAAATATGCCACTATGCTGAACATAAACCACAAGAGATGGAGAATGATATTGATCCTGATAACCACTTTTTCAATAATATTCATAACCACTGTGAATATTACACTGAAAAGCAATTCAAAAGTCAAGTGCAATTAGATGGTAAACTGTCAATAATACACTTCAATAGCAGAAGTCTTAACAAAAACTTCTCACAGATTCAGGACTATTTAAAACAGCTAAACAGAAAATTCACAGCTATAGCAGTCTCTGAAACCTGGCTTAATGAAGACCAGGCTCCCCTGATGGCAATAGAGGGATATCAGATGTTTAACATTAACAGATCTCAAAAAAAGGGTGGTGGTGTTGCACTGTATATTGATGACCTATATAGATGTAAGCTTGTAAATGAAATGTCCTCAGCACTACCAGGGCTTCTGGAATGTGTTACTGTTGAGATTGACCTAGACAAAACAAAAAATCTAATCATAAGCTGCATATACAGAACGCCGGGAACTTGCATTGAGACATTCAGAGATAAATTAGTCGAGCTGTACAATAATATTACTAGTAAGAAAATGGTAGCAATTTGTGGAGATTTCAATATTGACCTACTTAATCCACATCAACAAAATGTAGTTACAGAGTTCATGAACTCTATGTACAGCATGAGTCTATATCCCACAATAACACATCCCAGTAGAATCACAGCTCACTCTGCTACACTTATTGACAACCTGTTTGTCAATGTTCTCGACAAGAAAATAGAAAGTGGATTATTGATAAATGATATAAGCGACCACTTGCCAATCTTTGCACTTATCCATGGCCACACGGGGCCCAACCCAGAAAAAATCTCAAAATCGTTCAGACACAAATCACCAAACGCAATCAGTTCTTTTAAAGAGGACTTGCTGAAGCAAGACTGGACAGAAGTCTATGTATCAGATGTAAATGAAGCCTATGACGCATTTACAAACATTGTAACCACTCTTTATGAAAAAAACTGCCCATTAGTTAAAAAAAAGCTGAAACACAAATTTACTGACAAACCATGGCTAACCAAAGGACTACAAAAGGCGTGTAAAAAGAAAAATTTATTATATAAAGCTTTCATAAAGAAAAGGACAAAAGAAGCAGAGCAGCGGTATAAAACATACAAAAATAAGTTAACATATATAATAAGATGTAGTAAAAGAGACTATTACAGTAAAGAACTGGAAAAAAACAAAGACAATATTAAAAATACATGGACAATAATCAACAGTATCCTTGGAAATAAAAGCAGAAATACCAGCTACCCAACTAACACTCCAAAAAATAATAAATCGACTCCGAATGTGAATATAGCTTCACCTGCAGATGAATTTAATAATTTTTTTGTTAACATTGGACCTAAACTGGCCCGAGAAATACCCACTACGGTGCCAACAGGTGATTCAATATGCAATAACACTGCTGTAAAAGACACCATCTTCATAAAGAACACAGACGAAAGAGAGGTCATTGAAATTGTTAAATCGTTCAAAAGTAAAACATCTACTGACTGCGATGGTATTGATATGCTACTAGTCAAAACTGTTATCGAATGCATAGTGAAACCACTGACGTATATCTGTAACCTGTCTCTCCAATCAGGTATATTTCCCAATGCAATGAAAATAGCTAAAGTAATTCCGATTTACAAGACAGGCGACAGAGGGGAACTCTCCAACTACAGACCAATTTCACTATTACCGCAATTTTCCAAGATACTTGAAAAAATATTCTATGAGAGAATTGACAACTTCATACTGAAGAATGATTTATTGTGTGAGCAGCAATATGGGTTCAGACACAAAAGGACAACAGCATATGCCTTAATGGAATTTACAGAAAAAATATCAACAGCCATTGAAAATAAAGAGTATTCAGTTGGAGTATTCCTGGATCTTAAAAAAGCATTTGATACAGTAGATCACAATCTATTATTAAAGAAACTACAAAATTGTGGTATCAGAGGGGTAGCACTGTCCTGGTTAAGAAGTTACTTAAAGAATAGATATCAGTTTGTATGTGTTAACAACAAAAACTCAGAGCTACTGAAGGTCACCTGTGGAGTCCCACAGGGTTCAGTTTTGGGACCATTATTATTCAATATGTATATAAATGATATATGTAAAGTTTCAGAAAAAATGGACTTAATATTGTTTGCTGATGACACTAACCTGCTATGCAGTGGAAACAACTTGGAACAACTTCTGGATACACTCGGAAAGGAATTAGGAAAGCTGAAACTGTGGTTTGATTCGAACAAATTAACGCTCAATTTAAGCAAGACAAAATTTATAGTCTTTAACAACCATCACAACTACCCAGTACCCAAACTCAGTGTAAATGGTGTAGAGATTGAAAGGGTATCCGAAACTAAATTCCTTGGAGTAATAATTGATAACAAACTGTGTTGGAAGCCACATATTAATTATATAAAAGGTAAAGTATCCAAATCAATTGCAATATTACACAGAGTGAAAAATTTGCTGAATCAACCCACACTATACACCTTGTATCATTCATTAATACTCCCATACATGACATATTGTAATGAAGTATGGGGAAATACATATAAAACAAACATATATCCACTCTTTATGCTTCAAAAGAGAGCTATTAGAATAATAAACAAAGCAGCTTACAGGGAACCAACAAACCCACTTTTTCTTAAACAAAAAACTCTCAAGTTGAAAGATCTGATCGACTTTAAAACCGCAATAATAATGTTCAAAGTGAAGAATCTATCACTGCCCGCAAATATCCAAAAGTTGTTCCAAACAAGGGAGAAACGATATCACTTCAGAGGAACATGTATATTTCAAAAGCCTACAGTGAGAACAACTACCAAGCAACATTGTATTTCAGTGCAAGGTGTCAGATTATGGAACGATTTTGGACCTGAATTAAAATCATGTACAAAGCTTGGACAATTTAAACAAAAACTAAAGGAAGAAATACTCCAAACATATTTACAAGACGACATGTAAACTCACATAAGGATTGACATTTCCAGCCTGTGTTGTGTTATAGCTTAGTTTTTCTTTTTTCTCTGTGACACTATGTCTTGTTTTTGTCACTATGTATTTGTTTTTGAATAGTAACCGCTTAACTTAGACTAGCTCAGTTTTCTTTTTCTCTCAGTCATATTTTGTCTTAGCCTTGTTTTAAATTGTAATCGCTCTTGTCTTGTTTTCTCTTTTTTCTCCTTTGAATTCTTGGATGGAATATGGGTGGGCAATATAAGCTGCGGCTTCAGCCATCACCCATTTCGGATAACTCACGTGGAATTGTATAGTAGAAGGAGTCTTTGTCTAATTTGACCTTGTTGTTATATTATACAGTTTCTTTTAACCTGTAATGTACTATCCGAAATAAATTCATTCATTCATTCATTCATTCATTCATTCATTCATTCATGTTTTTTTGTGGGAGTATAAGTTCTTATAGTAATTCTCGAAGTTTTTAAGAATATCCTGAATTCTGAATTTTATTTCCTTTGATACTGGGTCTCTGATTTTGTAGATTGCTCTTTCTGTTTGATGTTTCCTCAATTTATAGGCTAGCAATTTTGCCGATTTACTGCCTGCTTCATAGTATTTTTGTTTCAGAAATGTAAGTTTCTTCTGGATTTCTATTGTGTAGATCTCATTTATTTGGTTTTTAATTTCCTTAATCTTGAGCGAGTCAGTAGAATGAGTGTTGCCTTTGTGTTCTTTTTCTAGGTTCCTAAGTTCTGACTCTAATGTGGATAGTTTTTCTTGTCTTAGTTTCTTTTGGGTTGCCAGTTTTGCAATAATCTTTCCTCTTATTACAGCTTTGCATGCATCCCACAGTATTAAAGGGGATACTTCTCCATTATCGTTATCTTCCAAATATCTGAGAATATCTGATTCCAATTCATCTTTCAATGGTCCTTTCAGGACATTTGAATTTAACCTCCAAGAAAATGTATTATTTGTGTATTTTTGGATATTTAAGTCCATGTAGATCGGACTGTGGTCGGAGAGATCCATCAGTCCTATTTTACATGTTTTTACTCTTCCAATGTCTCTATTAAACATAAAAAAATAGTCAATCCTTGAGTAAGATGATTGTGGAGTTGAGTAAAATGTATAGTCTTTTACACTGGGGTTGAGTTCCCTCCACACGTCACAGATTCCCAATTCTTTTAGTAGCATCCGAGTCTTCCTGTTTTGGGTGTTATTTTGATGTGGGGAATTACCAGAAGCATCCCAGTATGGATTCAGTCTAAGATTGAAGTCCCCACCACATATCACTAAACCTTGAGCTTTAGTTATCATTAGGTCGAATACATTTTTATAAAATTTCCAGTTAGCCCCTGGGGGAGCATACACATTCAGCAGGGTGATATCTTCTCCCTCTAGCCGCCCAGTTACCAAACTGTATCTCCCTTCTTTATCTTTGTGTTCTGATTTTTTTTCAAATGTAATTTTGGTTGATATCAATGTCGCTACTCCCCTCCTCCTCCCTGATTTATATGAAGATGAAGAGATCATTTTAAACCCTTGTCTACTGAGTTTATTGTGTTCCACATCTGTTAGGTGGGTTTCTTGTAAAAATATTATTCCTGCTTTGTCTTTTTTCATTTTGCCTAGAATCTTGGATCTTTTAACTGGATTCAGGATTCCTTTTACATTATATGAAATTATTTTGGTTACACCCTGTTTCTCCATTGTGTTGTTTTGTTTAGTATAACTGTGTGGTGGCCCTCTTTTGTGCTACTCAGAAACTGAAAGAACATTAAAAACAAGAAAAACATTAAGAACATAGTGTAAAAAACTTTAAAACAAAAAGCTGTCATAAGAACTTCCTGAGCTGAGGTCTTTTTAAAGACCCTGTAAGAGCCTTGATGGAGTGAAGGCTCTGAGGGAAATTCCTCAAACTCTGTTACGTGTTGAGGGCCCTCTCTTACCACTGAAAGTAGTCCCATGCTTTTAACGTGAGTTTCAGAACCCAATCCAAACTTGTAATGATTTTTTTTTTTCCTTTTATGCCTAAACCCTGTGAAATTGTGTGCACCCTCCCACCCCCATCACATCAAACATTCACGCAAAAACAGTATTTGTTAGTATGAGGAGAACATGTGGATTATTGTCACATTTCTATTTTAACAAGTTTTTTTTTTTTTTTTTTTTTTATTACAAAGACTTATTTGTTTCAAATAATATGATTGTTCCATGAAATGTTTTACCACATGCTGAATATGCATCTCCTTTAAAGTTTGTTACCTTGTATGAGGGGGGTTGGATGTGAGGATTGATTCAAGAGAAAAGAAAAAAAAAGAAAAAAAAAAAAGGTCGCTATTCCAACCTGAAAACGGATAGTTTATCCGCGACGCTCTGGTGCTGGGTTTCCCGCTGCTGGTCCGTGGATTTTGAGGGTCTTTGTGTTGTCCATGTTTGCGCTTTGATCTTCTCACTCGGGTCTGCTGCAGGTTTAAATACCGTTACCGGGAGCCCTCTTTTCGCCATGTCAGCTGTTGCTTCTTCCGCCGAATTATAGAGACACGTTTCATCGCCGTAGAAGACCCTTAACTTCGCAGGAAATGGAGTCTGAAAGCGCAATTTCTTCTCTCTTAACACCTTTTTCGCGTCATTGTATTCCCTGTGCTTTTTAAGGACCTCCGGGGCGTAATCGTGTTCCACGTAGACTTTTCTCTCCTGGTGCATAAATCATTTTTTCTGCCAGGCCAGTCTTACAACCTCTTGTTTTATTTTGAAATTGGAAAATCTTACCAACACCGAACGTGGGGGCGCTTCCGCCGCCGGCCTAGCGGCTAATGAACGATGTGCCTTTTCTATCTTCAAGTCGGTGGTTTGTGGAATATCCAATTTCTCTCTTAGTAAGGATTCCACGCATTCTGCCATTGAGTTAAAACCATTTTCGGTTCCTTCTATCAGACCATGAATTCTTATGTTGTCTCTTCTTTGTTTTCCTTCTTGGTCGGTTAGCTTAGCCTCTATAGCTGCTTGTCTTTTGCGTAGGTCTAGCACAGAATCTTCGAGCACTTTTATTCGATCCTCTGTTTCCAAGATTCGGTTCTCGGCCTGGTCCACTCTGCTGTTTGTCCTTTTCAGTTCTTCTCTGAATTCCCGAAATTCGGCCGTAACTTCTCGGCGAAATCGTCGTAGCTCCTCAAATAGTGATTTCAGGCTAACCCTTTTGTTAGCTATCACCAGTTCCTCGTCTTCTGAACGGAGATCTTCCAGTTCAGATTCTCCGGCCGATACGTGTCCTGGCCTGGAGAATTTCAGTTTCTTCTGTTTTCCTTTAGACATGATGATTTTGTCTTTTGATTTTCACTCCTCCAAAAATCTGTTAAGTTTGATTTTCAAGGTGTTATCCTTGATTGGGTCTGAGAGCTTCAGTGTTAAGCTGCAGTCGCCATGGCGTCCAGACCGGAAGTCCTCACATTGAGTTTTTATGCACTTTGAGATATGCCTGAGTAAGATGTGACCAAAATGGTTATTTACAGAATTTTATTTTTTCATTCTATTTATTTAATTGTTGTTCAAGAGGAAAATATTTCTTCTACAAATACTGCTCAACCCCAGCAATGTTATTGTGTTTTTATGCACTTTTGATGTACCTTTGTCATATGTCAAGCGCACACTTAAAACCAAGACAATGAATAAAAAATGCATATTTGTTGGTTTGAAATTTGTCATATTCAGCAGATTGCTGAACATGTGCAGCCCAGATACATATCTTGATTTCAAATTGTGGCCCACCTGATTGTGTAATTGAATAGCCCTGTCTTACAGGGTGAATTGGCAGCAGCGTGCTTGCACCACCATCTTAATTGTTGGCTGAGAGCAACTGGCTAATAAAACTACCAACACTCTGTTACACATTACATCAGTTTTAACTCTACACATGAACAGTAACATTGGCAGAGCCTAATTCCATACATTTCTACAGCAGTATAACATGCATATTCTTTACAGTCCATCCACCCATCCATCCATCTTCTACCGCCTTTCCGGAGGTCTGGGTTGCGGAGGCAGCAGTTCAAGCAGAGAAGCCCAGACCTCTCTCTTCCCAGCCACCTGCTCTGGATCTTCAGAGAGGATACCAAGGTGTTCCCAGACTAGCTGGGAGACGTAGTCTCTCCAGCGAGTCCTGGGTCTACCCCGGGGTCTCCTCCTAGTGGGACGTGCCCGAAACACCTCAAGTGGGAGGCGTCCAGGAGGCATCCTGATCAGATGCCCAAACCACCTCAACTGGCTACTTTTGATGTGGAGGAGCAGTGGTTCTACTCTGAGCCTCTCCCGGATGACTGAGCTCCTCACCCTGTCTCTAAGGATGAGTCCAGCAATCCTACAGAGAAAGCTCATTTCAGCTGCTTGTATCCGCGATCTCATTCTTTCAGTCATTACCCAAAGCTCATGACCATAGGTGAGGGTAGGAGCGTAGATTGACCAGTAAATCGGCAGCTTTGCCTTAGAGCTTAGCTCCCTCTTCACCACAACAGACCGGTACAACGTCTGCATCACTGTGTAATGTTGTTCATATTGTTCATGTGACATATTATTGTGTGACACGGGTGGTGGCTCCACCGTTCCGGTTCTGCTGCCACCCGGAGTACAAGAGGGCTGTGCGGAAGAGGGACAGTGTCTTTCGACCTCACCTCTGCCTGACGGGAGCGTCTATACCAGGGGTCACCAACGCGGTGCCCGCGGGCACCATGTCGCCTGCAGGGACCACATGAGTCGCCCGCAGGCCTGTTCTAAAAATAGCACAACTCGCAAGTGAGCTGAGTCTAAGATGTAATTTTTTCTGCCGCTATTTTTTATTTTATATTTTTTATATTTTTAAAATCACACTTGCATTTATATAGATTTTAAAATGACAATGTCTTAAAAATAAAAAAAATGAAAATATGTTTATTATACGTAAGTTAAGGTGAACTCTGACCTAGTTCAAAGGTCAGTACTGTGCGCATGACAAAACTTTCGCGCTTGTGGAGCGTAAGCTTAGCTAGGGGGCAGTTAAGATGGTGAGCGGAGTGCAGTTTCCAAGCCCAAAAGCATGGCAAAAAAAAGACAGAAAATTTATCATTTTCAAAGTGAGCGGGAGGAAGAGTTCTTTTTTACTACCGTGAAAGGAAGCTGCATGTGTTTCATTTGCGGGGCGACGGCGAAGCGCCACTATGTGGAGCGACACTTCACTGCCCACTCTTTTTTTTGGACTTATCTTGTACCCGTAGGTGGATTTGTTCTGCAGTCCGGTGACAAGCCACCAGCCGCTGCGTGCGCAAGCGCCCCTTAACTCCCTAACCTGCATGTTTTTGCATGAAAAACGAGAACATGCACCACCAGAACATGCAAACTCCACACAGATCACTGTTGGCCGGGGGCAGGGATCGAACCCACGATCCCCGCGTTCCCCCGGCCGAGGGTAAACTGCTGCCGCGGTGCTAACCACTGCGCCATCGTGCATATAGACACTCTCAGCGCTGTTTAGCTTCTCATGAAAGGACAGTGCTGGTTGCTCAAGCAGGATTGTTGGCAAGAACTGTATGGATACAATTCCAGTGAAGAAGAACACACAAAAGTGTGTTTATTAAATGTAACAGATTTTGAGCAGAATTGCAGCAGATTTGTTCAGTTAAAAATGTGATAAGATTTATTTAATATGAAAGTTGATTTTTCTTAAATGTTACATAACTTTTTCAAACATGGTTCAACATAGTTCATGAATTAAAAGGGTTTAGTTTTTTATGGTTAAAAGGGACTGGTGAAAACTGGACATTTTTTTTATGAAATGTAGAAGTGATCATCTGAACAACTGCTGAGATTAATAAAAATAAAGTGTTGAATATTGATCTTGTCTGTTACCCACTCTAAGTTATTGATAATTATTTATGTATATATATATATATATATATATATATATATATATATATACATACATACATACATACACACACACAATTTGTTATTTTAGAGGAGTGTGTCAAGCTGGTGCCCTTCACATGACTCGATACCCATGAAGTAGCTCTTGGTTTCAAAAAGGTTGGTGACCCCTGGTCTATACTGTACAGTGAGTCCAACAATAAAGTTGTGTTCTGTTGCACCTCCAGCCTCATCTGGCGATGAGGATAAAAACATGGATACAGGAGTTTCTAGCATTCGGACATTTTTGGAGCTTCCTGGCAAACCGCTGGTTCCTTGGATGAGGTGGTTCGCCGCATTCCAAAATTACTTGGTGGCATTGAATCTTGGCAAACTGGAAAAACTGCAAGCACGAGCAGTGTTAGTTCATAATCTAGGCATGGAAGGACAACGTATTCCCAGCACCTTGGGTGATAGCGATAGTTTTGAGGATGTGGTTGAGCTAATGGCACTTTATTTTCGTGCTCCTGAGAATGTCATCGTCCAGAGGACCCAGTTTCGACAGCGCCGCCAGCAGACGGAAGAGTCAGTGCAACAGTACGTTGCAGATCTGCGTCAGCTGGCTGGAGACTGCCAGTTTGGGGCTCTGGAGGAAGAACTGGTTCGCGATCAGTTGGCAGAGCACACACTTTGTTCGGGGGCACAATCAAGGGTCCTCACACACTCCAACAAATTGACATTAGCCATGGCTGTCGACATAGCTCAGCAGTACGAAGCAGTGGATGAACTATCGCAGGAACTCGGTGAGAGAACTACGCTCCGGCAATCAGAATCACAGTCAGCAGCACAGGCTGTAGACCCGGGCAGCAACAATAGCGTGGAAGAAAGGGAGGAATATGCTACAGCTGTGAAAATAAGGTCCACAACGGGATCACCCAGTTGTTTGGGTTGTGGGTCCACTAAGCACCAGTATAAGGCAAGAGAGTGTCCGGCAAGAGGCAAACACTGTGGCAAGTGTGGACTCCTACACCATTTTGCCAGGGCCTGTAAGAAATTTGAGCAAGGGGAACATCGACGCAAAGAGGAGTCCCCCACCACGACTCCTACGGTTATTCACACCATCTCTAAGAGCACAGATGGCCGTACGTATTGTATGGTGTCATGAGCCGAGGCCTGGAGAATTCTTCCAGACTCGGTGTCATGGCTTTTTCTGTTTATTTATTCATCTGTTGCACTTCATGCCTTTTGGGCTCATGTATTTGTTTTCTGCTTGTCATTTTTCTGTTTGTGTTAGGACCGTTTTTTTACTTTCTGCACCTTCTCATAATTCTACCTTGGCATGATGTGTCATCCTGTTTTCCTCAGTATTGTCCTCTTTTCTGTTGACAGCTGTCACGGGCTAAGCTTCAGGTGGGCGTGCCCTGTCAGCTGCCAGTTTGTGATCTGCCTCCCTCTCACTCAGCTGATCCTGATTTGGTTTCTCCCACCTGCTGGGGAACCCACACCTGCTAATTATTGTGTGATGGGGTTTTGTACCATATTTAAGAGCTCTGCTTTTCATTTTACTTTGTCGCCGCTTCTGATTGTCTCTCCTTGTCTCCACCAGAACCCTCCTCATTCTGCTGAGTAATTCCTGTAAGTTATCTCCTTCTCGTTTGCCTCCTTTGTTTTCTGACTACTTTGTGGCACTTTGTGTTAATTTGTTACTTTAATAAATCGCAATAATGACAGTCCAGCACCTGGGTCGTACTCTCTGCCCCTAAGAGGGCCGGTACATGACAGAAAGCGGCGAATAATTAAGACCCAGCTGTTACTGTTAGTGTGTTTTGCCTTTTTCTGTTTTTCCCTTCTTGTTTTTTTTTTTTCACTCACCTGTTTTCTGGAGCTATTATGGATGCAGCAAGTGAACGGGGATACCCAGTGCGTCTGGGGTGGGATTGCTGCCGAGCCCTGATGGAGATAGATGGGCTAATCTCTACGGCACACACATATTCTACCCCGGAGGATGCGCTATGGTGCCTAGGGCTCACGGAAGCAGTGGCTCGCCAATGCCCTCAGCTAATGAAGCATGCTGAGGGAAAAATTAGGATTTCCCTGGTGGCTGTGCTGTAACGTGAGAACAGCGGGTTGGAGAGGAAATTCCCAGAGAAGTCTGGGCTCGCACCGAAGGGGAGGTGCTCCCAGGGCTCCGTAGCTTCAACCTTTCACCAGTCTCCGGCGCCCGTTCCTGCTCCTCCCGCTCCTGCAGATGCATCGCCTACTCCACGGCGGCCCAGTCGTCCCAGTTCGGGTCACCAGAGGAACGCCTTTTCCTCTCAGCCAGCTGTATTTCCTACGCTGAGCCAGACTACTCCCGCAGCAGCCCCATCTTCCTGCTCTTCACCACTGGCCGTTTCACCAGCCGCCTCCTCCTCAGCTGCAGCAATCTCCATCTCGTTGGCATGTCCTCCTGCTGCTAAGAGATCCTCCAGGTTGTCCCTGGCTACGCCCAAGTCCGTGTCTACAGAGGCAGCTCTTCCACAATCCACTGAAGGGCCCAGGCTCACCATAGACATGGAGAGGTATTAGACTATGCTCCAGCTGCAGCAGAATACATCACACACCAGGATGGCAGGCAAGTGTCATTTATTTTTTCTTTAATTCATGATGATGTGCCTTGCCTGATTCATGGTAGGGAGGCTCAGGAAACGCAGTCCCCTGAGCTCTCCCCACCTCCTGCAGCAAACTGTTCCTCACCTGTCCTCTCCGTGTCCTCTCCATCTTTCCCTGAGTGTCTGCTGACCCCAGATCGGAACCGCCGGGCGATGGGGGAGCCCGTGATCCTGAAGGAACCGACTCCAGGGCCAGCACGAAGCCAACCCCCAGCCGCCACTCTAGAAGAGGCTTCCTGTGGCTTCCTGTGGTAACGAATCGTCACTTCCTGTGTTGCCGGCTGTTTGTGTGGTTGCTCTGTGGTTAGCTCTCCTCATTCTCCTGAGGATTTTTGCCTTTAATTATATTTTAATCACTTTTTTCCTTCTACCATTAGCTCTCACTTCTGTTTATCAAGCCTCTTGCACCTGTGTGCCCACTCAGTGTCATCTAATCACCCTCTTTAGCCTTCTGTTCACCTTTCATCTGTGTTTTTGTTAGCTTCGGCTTAGCCACTAGCTATGGCTACTAGCTCTCCTTCCCCTCCTCCTCTGGTGTGCTCTCTCTGTCAGATGTTTAGCTACACCTCTGCCTCTTTTAGTGATAACGGTAAATGTAATAAATGTTGTCTTTTTGAGGCGCTCAAGATGAGGTTGTCTGATTTGGAATCCCGGCTCCACTGCACTGAAACACCGTCTGCGCCAGTTAATAATGACGGATGCCCCTTAGCTGCAGCAGAGCTCTCTAGCATAGGGCAGCCTGCTAGCGGTCCTCCGGTCTTCCTCAGCAGCGAGGAGACTGGGTGGGTGACGGTGAGAAGGAAACCTAGTCGCAAGGCCTCGGTTCACCACCAACCTGTTCATGTTTCTAATTGCTTTTCCCCGCTCAGCGACACGCCCGCTGAGGAAAAACTCTGATCATTGGCGACTCTGTAGTCAGAAACATGAACCTAGAGACTCCAGTGGCCATAGTCAAATGCATTCCTGGGGCCAGAGCAGGCGACATTGAGTCAGATTTGAAAATGCTGGCTAAAAGTAACTGAATACTCCACAATTGTTATCCACGCTGACATTAATGACATCTGACTCTGGCAGTCAGAAGTCACAAAACTTGATGTGGAATTGGTGTGTGACTTTGCCAAAACAATGTCTGCCTCTGTAGTATTCTCTGGGCCCCTCCCCAGTCTGACCAGTGATGACATGTTTAGCCGCTTGTCATCCTTCAACCGCTGGCTGTCTGTGTGGTGTCCTGCAAACAATGTGGGCTACATAGACAATTGGAGCTCATTTTGGGGAAAACCTGGTCTTATTAGACGAGACGGCGTCCATCCCACTTTGGATGGTGCGTCTCATTTGTCTAACAATCTGGCGTCGTTTTTATCCAAATTTTCAAAACATTGACAACACAGAGTTGGGACCAGGAAGCAGAGTCGCAGTCTTACACGCCTCTCTGCAGCTCCTCTTCATCCGCCACCCCTCAACTTAGCCCCTGTCTTCCCCATCAGAGAATCATTGTCTGCTCCCTCTAAAGTAAATAAAAATATAATGTATAAGCATCCCAAAGTGATTAAACAAAAAGTTGGTAAAACTCAAATTAAACATGAAGCCTCTAAATTGAATGATTTGGCCTCTGTTCCTCCTCATACTTTAAAAATTAAATGTGGTTTGTTAAATATTAGGTCTGTAACTCCCAAGGCTCTGCTAGTCCATGATCTGTTAATTGATCATCAGATTGATTTAATATCCCTTACAGAGACTTGGTTAGGGCAAGAGGATTATGTTGGTTTAAATAAATCAACTCCCTCTGGTTATTTAAACTGTCAAAATCCCAGAAGTTCTGGTTGTGGAGGAGGAGTAGCAGCAATTTACCATTCCAAATTACTAGTTAATGTAAAGCAAAAAACACGTTATAATTCCTTTGAGAGCCTGGTCCTTAGTATTGGGCATTTTAGCAGTTTTAGGCTAAACCCAATTTTATTTGCCATAGTTGATCGTCCTCCATCAACCTACTCAGAGTTTTATGCAAATTTGCCAAATTCTTAGCTGATTTAGCGCTGAAATCAGATAGAATAATTATAGTAGGGGACTTTAATATACATGTAGATGTAGATGGTGATTGCTTTAATATGGCATTTAATTCAATATTAGACTCGATGGGGTTTTCTCAGAAAATAGGAAATTCTACTCATTATCTCCACCATACGTTGGACGTTGTTCTGACATATAAATAGAAAATCTGGTAGTGTCTCCTCATAACCCTGTACTGTCAGACCATCGTCTATTAACCTTTGATTTTACTATTTCTGACTATTTGGCTCCTAAAGAAAAATATTACTACAGTAGATGCCTCTCAGATGATGTTGTAACCAAATTTATGCAGATTGTTTCCTCTATGCCATGTGTCAACACAACGGGAATAAGCTATAGACAGCTTGCTTCTTCTGTAATTGATAGCATGGTAGATAGTGTTATAGCTTCTCTGCATCAGACTCTAGACATGGTGGCCCCTTTAAAAAAGAAAAAGTCTAATCAGAGATTTCTGACTCCTTGGTTCAACACAGAAACTCGTAGCTTAAAACAGAAGACTTGTCAATTAGAAAGAAAATGGTGTTCCACTAATTTAGATGAAATCTATTTAGTTTGGAGAAATCTTCTTTTAATTTATAAAAAAATCTCTTAGAAAAGCTAGAACGAGTTATTATTCTGCATTAATAGAAGAGAACAAGAATAATCCCAGGTTTCTTTTCAGCACTGTAGCCAGGCTGACAAAGAGTCAGAACTCTGTCAATCCTAGCATTCCCTTAGAGCTTACTAGTCAGGACTTTATGAACTTTTTCAATAATAAAATTTCATCTATCAGAGATAAAATCAGTCGGATTCTTCCCACCATTAACTTAAATACAGTAACTACTACAACTCCTTCAACTGATATCTGTTTGGATAAGTTTACGCCAATTGACCTTTTAGAGTTAGACAAAATAATTTCCTCATCCAAGCCTTCAACTTGTCTTTTTGTTGTGGATTTAGCTGTAACATCAGTTGTTATAAGGAAAGAATGTCCAAACACCCAACTTTACCTTCATTTGGCTTTACTGGAGAATGCTGCATCTCAGTTTACAACACATTTGTTGCTCCCGCTGACTAACATGCGTCCGTCTCTCTGATAGCACTGCATCGCTTAGCACTGACTTCTTCTTCTTCGGTCTGCAGCTTGAACAATAACATTTCATGGCCAAAGGTACAGCACCAGCGCCGTCTAGTGGACAATGTCTAGCGACTGCATTGAAGGAAAACACCTTTGGGATTTTAATTAAATTACTGCTATGAATAGCCTTTCTGATTAACTTTAAAATGTTTATAATATCTATTTGTTTTATATGTATTTCAATATGTAATAACTAATAACTTATGTGTATGAACCATTATGAACTATTAAATATTCAACACCCTCCCCCCCAAGAAGGCAGTTCAAATATTAACTTCAAAAGGATATAGTAGCTGAACTGGTCTTCTTAACGTCGTCCCAGTTGGAGTGCGCACAGCGCAGGATCTGACTAGTCCATCTCTCCCTGGGAACACCTCTATGATTAGTCCTGTTTTCCATGTTTGACGTGGTATCTTGTCATCTCCAATGAGGACCAAATCTCCTGGTTTGAGTTGTGTTGGATTTGGGGTATGACGAGTGTGAGCCGATCTGAGGTCCAGCAAATACTCCCTCCTCCATCTGTTCCAAAATTCATTGACAAGTCTATGGCGATATTTCCATCTTCGGGTCAGCCTTTCTTTATTTGCATTTGCTATCTGACCTGTTGTGGAAAATGGCTTTGGTGGTAAAGAGGTAAGTCTTTTTTCCCTATGAGGAAATGAGCTGGCGTCAGAGGTTCTGGTTCTTGTAAATCGTTGTACACAAATGTGAGTGGTCTTGAGTTAATAGTGGCTTCTATTTCTGTCAACAGAGAAGTTAACTCTTCAAAGCTTAGAGATGCTCTGCCCATTACTCTTTTGAGGCATCCCTTTACACAGCGCACTAACCTTTCCCAAAAACCACCCCACCAAGCCGCTCTTTCTGCAATAAATTTCCACTTGATTCCCTTTTCAGAAAAATATTCCAGCAGCTCTGGCTCCTTTATAGCCTTCCACAGTTCCTTTAGATCTTGATCTGCTCTCTTGAATGTTTTTGCATTGTCCGAGTAGATTACTCTACAAAGTCCTCTCCGTGAAATAAATCTCTTGAATGCCAAAAGGAAACTTTCTGTTGATAGACTCGATACTAGTTCAAGGTGCACTGCACGTGTAACTGCACAGGTGAAAAGTGCTAGGTACGCCTTCTCTGCAGAATTCTTGGACTTTACAAACAGTGGGCCTTCAAAGTCAACACCTGTGACTTCAAACGGCGGTGCTTCAGTAACTCTGTCTTTGGGTAGAGGTGCAGCTGTTTGCTGTGCTGCTTTTACTTTGAATCCTTTACAGATAGTACAGTCTGAAATGCATTTTTTGACTAACTGTCTCGCGCGTGGAATCCAATACTTCTCTCGTAGATGAACTAGAGTGTCTCTCACGCCTGAATGCATGACATTTTCGTGACTGTATTTTATCAGAAGTTGTGCAAATCTGTGATTTGAGGGTAACAACCATGGGTGCTGCTCATTGAAACTCATGTTTGACTGATGCAGCCTTCCTCCTACACAGATTAAGCCTTGCTCGTCTAGAAAGGGTTTAAAGTCTCTGATTTTTGAGTCTTTGTGCACATTTTCTCCAGTTTTCAACTCTGTTATTTCTCTTTCAAAACTGTTAAGTTGCGCTTCACGTATCCATACCTTTTCAGCTTTTGCCATTTCCTCTGCTGTTAGTTCTCCCCTTTGTCTTTGCTTTGAATGACAGTTGTGTAGAAATCTTTGAATCCATGCAGTTAGTACAGTCTGTAGTTTGCTGTATTTGTCCAGCTGTAGCAATGGTTCAGATTGCACTCTTTCACTGTTACTGAGATGTACTGCGACTTGACTTGCCTTTAGCTCAGCTTTAACCTCTTCTTCTGATAGTATTTCTTGTGCTGTTTCTGGCGGTGTAGTTTGAAGCTCCTTTTCTTTCAAAAATGATGGGCCTGACCACCAGAGATTTTCCTCTTTCAACCTTGATGCGGACTGACCTCTTGTGGTGAGATCAGCTGGGTTCACCTTTCCATTACAATGTGTCCATAGTTCTGGTGGTGTCAAAGTTTGTATCTCCATCACGCTGTTGGCAACAAACTGTTTCCATTTCTTTGATGAACTGCGAATCCAGTGAATCACTATCATGGAGTCTGACCACATTCTGAGTTGAGTGATCTGCATATTCAGCGCCTTCAAAAGGTTATTTGCCAACCTTGATCCAATCACAGCTCCCATCAGTTCCAAGCGTGGCAGTGTGATTGTTTTGATTGGTGCCACTCTTGACTTGGATGCAACGAGCGCAGTAACAGTCTCTCCTTCTGTTGTTTGTCCTTGTAGATACGCAACTGCGCCATACGCCTTTTCGCTTGCATCTGTGAAGACATGGAGAACTTGTGATTTATCTGACAGGTTTTCTGTTCCATACCACCGCGGAATGACTATTTGGTGGATCTGAGGAAGCTCCATGCACCACTGCTGCCATGCCTGTGAAAGGTCTGGAGGCAGCTCGTCGTCCCAGCTCAGGCCCCGTCGCCACATTTCCTGAAACAGACATTTAACTCGAATGGTAAATGGCGTTAGGAACCCTATAGGATCAAAGATTCTGGCGGATGATCTCAAAACACTCCTCTTTGTGTTTTCTTTTCCTTTTAGAATGTTCATCATATGTTTGAGGTCAAAGGCAAAGTCATCTGTGTCCGGTCTCCACACCAAACCAAGTACCTTCAACACACTTCCATGTGTTTCTGTTTCTTGTGTGAAATCAAGCTTGCTGTTTGACCACTTGGTTTTCAGTTCAAGGGAGTTTGTTGTCCACTTACAGAGGTTCATGTTGGCAGCAGCCAGTATTTCTCTTGCTCCTGTAGTAAGTCTGTATGCCTCGTCTGAGTTACTTGAGCTAGCGATCAGATCATCCACATAAAGTGAGTCTCTCATTAGTTTTACTGTGTCTGGTTGGTCAGCTTCATATTTCTCCAGATGATGTCTGATAGTGGCTGCAAGTAAAAATGGACTTGAAGTTACTCCAAACACAATACGTGCCATTCTCATTATACGCGTGTTGGTGCCTTCAACATCTGGGGGTCCGGTAAGCCACAAAAATCTCACAGCATCTCTGTCACTTTCAGTTATAGATATCTGAAGGAAAGCTTTAGTAATGTCTGCTGTGAAAGCTACAGGATTTTGTCTGAATCTGATCAAAATGCTCATGAGGTCAGCATTCAGGTTTGGGCCAGGTAATAAACAGTCATTTAAAGAGGAACAACCTTCTTCATGTGACAAAGCATCAAACACTACCCTTAACTTGGTAGTTACTTTGTCCTCTCTGATTACAGCATGATGAGGTAAGTAGTAGGTTACATTCTCTGTCTCTGCTGAATGACTGCTCTCTGGCACATCTTCACATATTCCTTGTTCTGCGTAATCCTCTATTACATCGTTGTATCTTTTAAACAGTGTCACGTCAGATTTCAGCTTTCTTTTCAGGGTTTCAAACCTCTTTTGTGCAACCTTCTTGTTGTCTGAGAGTTCGGGTGTGTCTTGGCGCCATGGCAACGCCACTTCATATCTCTCATTAATGAATCTGACTGACCTGTCAAAACTCTCCTTGGCTTTCTTGTCATCAGGTGTTTCCTCACCTTTAGTAGTGATGCCCAGCGACTCGATCTCCCAAAATGCTCTTAGCTGGTTTGAGATCTCCACTGAGTCTCCACTGAGTCCAATGTGCATACATGTTGCTTCATTCATACTGGACATGACAACTGGTCCTTGCACTGCCCAGCCGAATCTGGTTTCTACGGCAACCAAAGCATCTGACAGTCTCTCAGTTTTACCTGTGACTACTCTCCAGTAGTAATCTGCTCCGATCAGTACTGATAGCTCCAAACCATCTTTATCTCCCGCTGACACATCTGCTGCTGGTAGCCCTTTTTTCTCCAGCTGCCGTTGGATGTGTTCACTGGGGACTTTCATGACTGCAGTACAAAGCTGTGGGGTTTGAACAGCTTCAATCTCGATTTTCTGATCTTTGTTTCTCACATTCTCCAGGACTAGTTTTATGACATTGCATTTTGTGGTCACTGGGTTTTTTGAGTCAAACGTGTGAAGGTTTAATGTCTCTTGTTTTAGTATTGGCAGTTTTAAATCCTTCACTTGCTTCTCATGGACAAAACTCCGTTGGCTTCCTCCATCAATTAAGCAACGCACAATCTTCTTTCCTCCAGGTCCTTCAATCCTTGCTCTCACAGTTTGCAACAGTACTGTTTCACATTTTTCTGGGGTTGGTTTGGCTGCATATGGAATGACTGAGGAGACCACTGTATCACTCGTGTTTTCAGCGGCATCTGTCCTTTCTATTGGTTGCTCACTTCTGTCACACACAACAGCATGATGTCTCCTTCCACAATCAGTGCATGTCACATTTTTGGATCTACAGTCTCGAGCAAGATGTCTGGGCTTTAGGCATATGAAGCACCTTCCCATTTTCTTTAGCTTTTCTTTCCTGCTTGTGACTGTGTCTTCAGTGCACTGTTCTGACTTGTGGCTGGTACTGTTACAGAATACGCAACTGTGCACAAATGGTGTATTCGAACTGCCTGTGTGGAGGGCTGCAGCTGAGGGCACATTAGGTCCTTTCCACCTTTCTCTGCTTGAATCTGGTTTGCAGTGCTGTTTCTGATTTGCATGTGTATCTTTATGATTCTCTCTCATTTGTGTCAAATGTGCAGCACGCTCCCTGCTTTCAACTTCTTGTTGCAAAAACTTTACAAGGCCATCAACATCCCACTTTTGCCCTATATCTGTTTTGCGGGTGTACTCAAGGGCAAGATCAGCAGGAATCATTTTGAACAGTATGGGGCACAGTAAACCTCCATAACTGTCTGACATGACTCCTAAAGCTTCTAGGCTTCTGATTTGTACTTCAACGTCATCAAAAAGTTGTCTCAAGGCAACAATGTCTGAGGACCTTTTAACTGGGCTTAGATTTAGTAACTTAGACATGTGTGCACTTACAATGAGATCTTTCCTTCCAAATCTTTGCTTAAGCATGTCTACTGCAGCATCATAGTTCATGTCAGTTACTTTCAGCCCTGCGACGGCGCGTGCAGCTGGCCCAATGAGATATGACTTCAAGTAAGTGAACTTTTCAGTTTTGCTCAAATCTGGGTTTTGGTGAATTGCATTTTCGAATTGGTCCCAAAACTCCTGCCACATGCACACTTCTCCGTTGTATTTGTTTATTGAGAGCTTGGGTAACTTTACCGAGGGTCTGCTTGTATTTGACCGTGTACTCACGTCACTCAGCCGATGTGGATTCGCTGATACGGTGGCGTCTCTTGCCTGTTCTTGTTGCTGTAAGGCAGCCCGTTCAATCGCTCTCTCTGCCCGCGTCCTCCATAAAATTGTGTTGTCCTGATACTCAAGTGTCCGCACCATGTCCGCATCTAACTCGTCCAAAGGGATCTCCTGCTCTATATCGGGTTCAATGTCTTGCAGGCCTTTCTCTTTCTGTGACAACATGGCTAACAGCTCCCGCAAACGGTCACTGTTTATATCAGTCTTACTTGTTTCATCTTGTATAATTTGCAGCAGCTTTGTAACAGACGTCCGCAGCACGGTCCGTTTCTGTTTTAGCCTTTGAAGTCGCTCCGACATTTTTTCCTTTCGTCTCCGTGTTGTTACAGCTATTGGCTTAATCCCAACAACGTTCTCTCTTCACTTTTCCCGCTTCCCAGCTTCCGCTTCCCGGGTTTCGGCACCAAAAAATATGTTGTGGATTTAGCTGTAACATCAGTTGTTATAAGGAAAGAATGTCCAAACACCCAACTTTACCTTCATTTGGCTTTACTGGAGAATGCTGATCTCAGTTTACAACACATTTGTTGTTCCCGCTGACTAACATGCGTCCGTCTCTCTGATAGCACTGCATCTCTTAGCACTGACTTCTTCTTCTTCGGTCTGCAGCTTGAACAATAACATTTCATGGCCAAAGGTACAGCACCAGCGCCGTCTAGTGGACAATGTCTAGTGACTGCATTGAAGGAAAACACCTTTGGGATTTTAATTAAATTACTGCTATGAATAGCCTTTCTGATTAACTTTAAAATGTTTATAATATCTATTTGTTTTATATGTATTTCAATATGTAATAACTAATAACTTATGTGTATGAACCATTATGAACTATTAAATATTCAACACTTTTAGACCCTATTCCTACCAGGTTATTTAAAGAAGTCTTCCCATTTATTTGTAGCCCTATTCTTCAAATAATCAATTCTTCATTAACTTTAGGCCATGTACCGTAGGCTTTAAAACTGCTGTAATTAAACCCTTTGACATAACGCACGGCTCAGGAGACACACACGCAGGCTCAGGGTTGATTTAATAGCTTTATTGAATAACAAGAGTGCGTGGCTGCGTGTCTGTGGGATAAGAATGTATTGGTGGTGGGCGTCTGGGTTAGGCACGGGGGCAGGAAGCCGTTCAGCCGGACAACCCTAAGGGAGGAAGCAGAGGGAGAAGGGTAACGGGCACCACACCAATACAGAAGACTAAGACAGTTTGCTGGCTTACTTGGTTTGGGCTGGTGGCTGGCGTTAACAAGGGCGTTGCCCAGGAGACAGCAACCTGGAGCGCCTGTAGCAGCAGCGAAGAGGCAGCGGCGAGGAGACGAGGTCCGCCGCCGGGGAATCCACCTGTGCACAGGAGAGAAGACTGGGAGAAAAAGAGGTGAGAGAAGCTTACTCAGATTTCCTTGCATGGAGAAGGGGGTTCCTTGCAGCAAGAGATGCCGAAGAGAACAGACGGCTTCAGGCCGAAGCCCAGGGCAGAGTGAGTTAAATACCTCGCCGCTGACGAGGCGCAGGTGTGCACGCAGCTGGCGCTGCTGATGAGCGGCGAGTCATGACAGTACTCCCCCCTCTAGCAGCGTCTCCTGGCGATGGTTTCTCCAGGTGCGCTCGGTGGAACTCAGCGATGAGGGACGGGTCCAACACAAACGAGGAGCGCACCCATTGTCTCCATTCAGGTCCATAGCCCTCCCAGTCCACCAAATACTGCAACCCGCGACCCCGGCGCCGGGAGTTCAGGATGGCGGAGACTGTCCAGGCCGGATGGCCACCTATCATCCGGGGTGCGGGCTGCGCTGCAGGTGGAGGGCAGAGGGGGTCAGAGACCACCGGTTTAACCTTGGAGACGTGGAAGGTGGGATGGATGCGGAGGGAGGGGGGGAATAGTCACACTCACAGCCACCGGGTTGATGATCTGGGTAATGGGAAATGGGCCGATGAATCGTTGTGCCAGCTTCCTCCTCTCACCCTTTAAATTAACATCCTGGGTGGACACCCAGACTTGTTGGCCCACCTGGTAGGCAGGGGCAGGTCTCCTGTGCCGGTCCGCCGTGGACTTGTTGCGCTCCGTCGTGCGTAAAAGCGCATTGCGCGCCGTGGTCCAAAGGGAGCGGCACCGCCTGAGGTGCGCCTGGACTGAGGGGACAGCCAGCTCGCCCTCCTGCACGGGGAATAGAGGTGGATCATAGCCCAGGGATGCCTTGAAGGGGGACATCCCGGTGGCAGAAGAGCAGGAGGTGTTGTGGGCGTACTCCACCCAGGCGAGATGTGTGCTCCAGGACGCGGGCTTAAATGCAGTGATGCAGCAGAGTGCAGAATCCAGCTCCTGATTGGTCCGCTCACACTGCCCGTTGGATTGGGGGTGATGGCCGGAGGAGAGGCTTACTTTGGCTCCCAGGGCGTTGCAGAAAGACCTCCAGACGTCCGAAGCGAACTGGGGACCCCGATCGGAGACCACGTCAACCGGTATCCCGTGCAGTCTGACCACGTGCTGGATGAGGAGGTCCGCCATCTCCAAGGCAGAGGGGAGCCCCCGTAGAGGCACAAAGTGGGCAGCCTTGGAGAAACGGTCAACGATGGTCAGGACCGTGTCGAAGTTGTTGGAAACAGGGAGACCGGTGACGAAGTCTAGGGCGACGTGCGACCAGGGCCTACCAGGGACGGGCAGGGGCTGGAGCAGGCCCGCGGGGAGAGCGTTACCTGACTTGCTGGTGGCGCAGACGGGGCAGGCCCGGGCGTAGCGGGCAGCGTCCTTCCGCAGTCCCGGCCACCAAAAGGACCGTTGGAGGAGGTCGATCATCCGGGAGGACCCAGGGTGACAGGTGAGCTTCGAGGTATGGAGCCAGTGGATAACCTCCCCCCGGACAGCAGATGGCACGAAGAGCCTCCCCTCCGGTCCGCCGCCAGGGTCCGGTTCCGACTCCTGCGCCCTCCGGATCTTGCTCTCAATGTCCCAGGAGACAGCCCCCACGACGCACGACCTGGGCAGGATGGTGTGGACCGCATCTTCTGACGCCTCAGGGGCGAATTGCCTGGAGAGGGCGTCGGGCAGACCGTTCTTGGAGCCGGGCCTGTAGGTGATGTTGAACCTAAACCTTGCGAAGAACAGGGACCAACGCGTCTGGCGGGCGTTCAGACGCTTGGCAGTTCTTAAATACTCCAAGTTCTTATGGTCGGTGAGTACCACAAATGGCAAGGCGGCCCCCTCCAGCCAGTGGCGCCACTCCTGAAGCGCGAGTTTGATGGCCAATAGTTCTTTGTCCCCCACGTCGTAATTACGTTCCGCCGGGGACAAGCGCCGAGAGAAGAAGGCGCAGGGCCGCTTGGCTCCGTTGGCTGGTGACCGCTGGGACAGCACCGCCCCCACCCCCGTATCCGAAGCGTCCACCTCCACAATGCACTGCAGCGCGGGATCAACCTGGCTGAGGACCCGGGAGGAGGAAAACTCCATCTTCAGCGCCTGGAAGGTCACTGCGGCCTCTTCGGTCCACCGGAACGGGACCTTAGGGGAGGTGAGGCGGGTCAGAGGGCCGACGATGGCTCCAAAATTAGGGACGAAGCGGCGGTAGAAATTGGCAAACCCGACGAACTGTTGCACCTGTTTCCTCGAGGTTGGCGTGGGCCAATCTACCACCGCTTTGACCTTCGCTGGGTCCAGGAGCACCTGGTCATGGGAGATGACGAACCCCAGGAAGGAAGTTGTCTTGGCGTAGAACTCACATTTCTCCACTTTCACATATAGTCGGTTCTCCAGTAGCCTCTGAAGGACCCGCCTCAATTGGATCCGGTGCTCGTCCCTGGATCTGGAGAAGATGAGGATATCGTCCAGGTAGACGAACACGAACAGGCCGATGAAATCCCGGAGGACATCATTTATGAGGCGCTGAAAGACGGCTGGAGCATTGGTCAGCCCGAACGGCATGACTAGGTATTCAAAGTGGCCGTTCGGGGTACGGAAGGCAGTCTTCCATTCATCTCCCTCCCGGATCCGGACGAGGTGGTACGCGCTGCGGAGATCCAGCTTGGTAAACCAGGTCGCCCCCTGGAGGGAGTGGAAGGCGGTGTCCATCAGGGGCAGGGTGTAGCGGTCCTTCTCCGTAATGTCGTTGAGGGCACGGTAATCAATACAAGGATGAAGGGAGCCATCCTTCTTGCCCACGAAGAAGAGCCCTGCACCTAATGGTGATGATGATGGGCGGATAATCCCAGCACTGAGCGACTCCTTCAAATACGTGTTCATCGCCTCCTTCTCTGGCGCTGACAGACTGTAGAGGCGTCCCGAGGGTAGAGGTGCCCCCTGGCGGATGTTAATGGCACAGTCATAGGGCCGGTGTGGAGGAAGAGACATCGCCTTGGACTTGCTGAAGACCGCGCCCAGGTCGTGGAACTCCGAGGGCACCAGGGTGAGATCCGGAGGCGCGGCGTCCTTAGCAGTGGGAGGAGAGGACGGGGCGCAGGCAGCGGATTGGAGACAGGTGCCCATGCAAAAGGAGCTCCAGGCAGACACCCTACTGGTCTTCCAGTCCAGGACGGGGTTGTGGAGGCAGAGCCATGGGTATCCAAGGATGACAGGTGTAATAGAGGAGGGCAAGACGTAAAAGGTGATGTCCTCCCGGTGGTTCCCCGAGATGATAACCGGGACGGGGGACGTCCGGTGAGTCACTTTTCCCAGGGAGACACGGGAGAGATTGACCCTACCTACTGTCATGACTCGCCGCTCATCAGCGGCGCCAGCTGCGCGCACACCTGCACCTCGTCAGCGGCGAGGTATTTAACTCACTCTGCCCTGGGCTTCGGCCTGAAGCCGTCTGTTCTCTTCGGCATCTCTTGCTGCAAGGAACCCCCTTCTCCACGCAAGGAAATCTGAGTAAGCTTCCCTCACCTCTTTTTCTCCCAGTCTTCTCCCCTGTGCACAGGTGGATTCCCCGGCGGCGGACCTCGTCTCCTCGCCGCTGCCTCTTCGCTGCTGCTACAGGCGCTCCAGGTTGCTGTCTCCTGGGCAACGCCCTTGTTAACGCCAGCCACCAGCCCAAACCAAGTAAGCCAGCAAACTGTCTTAGTCCTCTGTATTGGTGTGGTGCCCGTTACCCTTCTCCCTCTGCTTCCTCCCTTAGGGTTGTCCAGCTGAACGGCTTCCTGCCCCCGTGCCTGACGCAGACGCCCACCACCAATACATTCTTATCCCACAGACACGCAGCCACGCACTCTTGTTGTTCAATAAAGCTATTAAATCAACCCTGAGCCTGCGTGTGTGTCTCCTGAGCCGTGCGTTATGTCAGTACGGCTTCAGGCCGAAGCCCAGGGCAGAGTGAGTTAAATACCTCGCCGCTGACAAGGCGCAGGTGTGCGCGCAGCTGGCGCCGCTGATGAGCAGCGAGTCATGATACCCTTACTCAAAAAGCCAACGCTGGATCCAGGAGTTTTAGCTAACTATAGACCAGGGGTGCTCACACTTTTTCAGCATGCGAGCTACTTATAAAACAACCAAGTCAAAATGATCTACCCACTACAAAAATGCAAAACATATATTTTCAAATGTATTAAGGATTCTTTGTATGTACAATGTATGTTGATGTACCTTGCATAACTGAATAAGCCAATATTGCACAACACACATAGTAAATAACTGTTAACATTTTTTGTAATTACCTGAGTTTACTTTGATGACTTGCACTGAATTGAATCAGCCAGGGATGCATAGTCCGGACAGTAGCTGCTGACAGCCAGCCTCAAGCACATTTCCAAAAGCTCATCAGTCATGGTGGAACGGTATTTGGACTTAATGATCTTCATGTAGGAAAAGGCTGACTCACATAAATAAGTGGAGCCGAATAATGCAGTCAAGGAGGTAGCACATTTCCTCATGTTGGGGTACTTTTCCTCTGTGACTAAGTTCCAGAACTGTCCATGAGCTCTCGACTTCAGCTCAATGTCGGTTTGTAGAGTCAAAATCTCATCTTCCACTCCAGAAGAGTTCAAGTGAAACAGTGCTGCAATGTTTGATGCGAGGGAATCAACCTCAGCATCTTCCTGAAAAGGATAGCACATGAATGTAGCGACTGGCTCGAGCAAAGAAAAGTCTTGAAAGCGTTTGTCAAACTCTGACAGACAATCATTGATCTGCTCCATGTAGCGTGCACTGTCAAGTTGCTCACGGGCCTTCCCTTGCGTCTCCAGCTCTGACGCCAGGTTCTGGAAATTTGCCAAGTCATGGCGCTGCAGCTTTGAGGTTAAATGTTGCATCTTTCGTTTGAATGCGTTAACTGAGCTAATCATATTGGTCACTGTTTTGTCTTTTCCTTGCAGCTCAAGATTAAGGTCATTCAACAAGTTTGTCAGATCAGTTAAAAATGCCAAGTCCAACAGCCATTGACCATCATTTAGTTGCTTGTATTCTGCATGTCCAGATACACGGAAAAACTCTTTAATCTCCGGACAGAGTTCTCGAAAGCTGCTTCAACGAATGCTTCTTTTACCATCTCTCCGTCTTGGAAGGACTTATTGTTTTTAACGATGGCGTGACTCACCCGGAACGATACTTCGGTGGCGGCTTTCGCTTTTGAAGTTTGTTGAGTGAAAAATGACTGCTGTCCGGACAACTGGGATTTTAGTTCCTCCACCTTTCTCTTTCTCAGCTGGCTTTTCGGCGGAAAGTCGATGTCGTATTTTCCATGAACAGTCCGAAAATGCCGCTCCACATTTCCCTTCTTTGGTATTGCGATGGTAGACTGGCAGATGAGGCAAACGCACTTCGAAAATGACATTGTGAAAAAAAAGTCCACCTCCCATTCCGTATGAAAGTGATATGTTTTTGCCTTCTTACTTGGTCCAGCTTTCTCACTCATTTTGATCACCATATGTTTTAGCAAGGGCTTAAAATCTGAGGTAATTCGCTGACTAGCTTGTAAGTTTTGCTGCTCTTAGCGCCGTTGTTTACGCATGAGCGGTGACCTAAAGGTCAAAATTCAGTTGTCATCTGAATGGTTGCCCTGTATGTCAATCAAGTGATGGGATGTTTGATAGGCTGACAAATATTTTTTTTAATGTCACGCTGCGATCGACCAGTACTACCTCCGCGATCGACCAGTAGATCGCGATCGACGTAATGAGCACCCCTGCTATAGACCAATCTCTAATCACCCTTTCATTTCAAAAATCTTAGAAAGAGTTGTTGCTACGTAATTATTTTTTCCGCTTGCAGGGAAATGGTTTATTTGAAGAGTTCCATTCTGGGTTTAGAATCCATCATAGTACTGAAACAGCCTTAGTGAAGGTCACTAATGACCTCCTTATCGCATCTGATCATGGACTTGTTTCTGTACTTGTCCTTTTGGACCTTAGTGCAGCTTTTGATACTATCGATCATAATATTCTACTTGATAGATTAGAACACTATGTTGGACTTAATGGAACTTCGTTGCAGTGGTTTAGATCTTATTTGTCTGATAGGCTCCAGTTTGTTCATGTCAATAATGAGTTTTCTTCCAACTCAAAGCTTAGTCATGGAGTTTCACAGGGATTTGTGCTAGGCCCTACTCTTTTTAGTTTATATATGCTTCCGTTAGGCAACATTATTAGAAAGCACTGTATACATTTTCATTGTTATGCAGATGACACACAATTATACCTGTCAATGAAGCCAGATGATAGTAATCAATTAGCCAAGTTAGACGCCTGTCTTAAGGAAATCAAAGGTTGGATGACTTGTAATTTCCTGCTATTAAATTCAGATAAGACTGAAGTCATTCTTGTTGGTCTAAAAAACCTTGGTAATACCTTTCCAAATCAAACTTTTAGTTTGGATGTGGTTACTCTTTCTCTGAATAGCTGTGTGAGGAACCTTGGAGTTATTTTTGATCAAGATCTGTTTTTCAATTCACATGTTAAATTTGTTTCTAAGACTGCCTTCTATCATTTGAGTAATATTGCCAAGATTAGGAGCATCTTGTCTCAGAGTGATGCTGAGAAACTGATCCACGCTTTTGTTAGCACTAGATTAGATTATTGTAACTCTTTATTATCAGGTTGTCCTAAAACATCTTTAAAAAGTCTTCAGTTGATCCAAAATGCTGCAGCAAGAGTTTTAACAGGTACTAGAAAGAGAGATCATATCTCTCCGGTTCTGGCCTCCCTTCATTGGTTTCCCATAGAGTTCAGAATTAAGTTTAAAATCCTTCTTCTCACTTACAAAGCTCTTAACAATCAGGTCCCTTTTTATTTAAAGTAGAACTGAACTGAATGGCATTGAACGGCACTGGGTGATAGTACATACAATTATAAAGATAATTTATCATTGGCACCCCCTCCACAAATCCCGGAATCTTGGAGAAAATCGCGATTTTGAATTTCCCGCCCTGAAAAATCAGACAAATCCGCCGAAGCGCAGCCAGAGTTCCGCGTGACGTCACGAGTGTGACCCAGTCCTCATGTTTACCATTGCGAGCACGTCGACACTGGTTGTTTTTGGTGTATTTTGTCGTGATAGTCGACTACAAAACACCTCCAACACCTGGGAAGATCTGTTCAGTGGCCAAGGAAAGCTGTCATGGCGACGAAAGAAAAGAAAGGGGGAGGAAAAGTGACCGGGAAGCGATGCGTTTCTAGATATACAGTGATCACTCACTTATTGCGTTTAATGGGGACCAGAACCGACCGTGAAAAGTGAAAAACCGCGAAGTAGCGTCACCACCACCCCCAAGGGTGTCACAAGCACTATTTTGCACAAAAAGGCACAAGAGAACAGCGAAAAGTGCCACTAAGCAACACGAGCGATAAAGAACAATGAATGCGGTCTTCCTTCGCTGGGTAAAACATCTCGGCCAATCAGCTTGCGAGGTAAAACGTCTCGGCCAATCAGCTTGCGAGATTCCCGAGCGGTGAAGAGGTGGGCAGAGAGGAGTGGAGCGGTGGTCAGAGAGGTAGATTTTGAGCTGTGCGGGCTCTCCGTGTTGATACCTGATGTTCTAATGAGAAGGCAGGGAGACTACATTAGAACATCAGGTATCAACACGGAGAGCCCGCTCTCCCCGGCTCCCCAGCCCGCTCGGGAATCTCGCAAGCTGATTGGCCAAGACGTTTTACCTTGCAAGCTGATTGGCCGAGACATTTTATCTCGCAAGCTGATTGGCGGAGACGTTTTACCCAGCTTTGCTCCCTGCCGAGCGCCTATACCCAGCGAAGGAAGACCGCATTAAACGCGATAAGTGAGGGATAACTGTAATAAGTTGGAAAAATGCTGATGTTTTTTTTCCCCTTTCTTTTTATTGTTAATTTTCCTTATCCCGACACCCCAAACATGCCAAAGTAAAGACTCACCATTCTGTATTCAATAAGCGACTCTCCTCCCCATCACTGCTGTGGTCTGAGTTGGTGCTGGAATCCCCCGAAAATTCTGGCTCTAATCTGTACGGTTCGATGCCTCCCTCGCTCTCTTCCTGTTCACTTGACACTCCTGCATCCTCCTCTGTCTTGTCACCGATCCTGAATGCCTCTTCACTCTGAAAACTCTGGTGTTCTTGACTGCTGGAACTGCTATCATCTGCCATTGTTGTTTTGATAAGGGTCACACTCGTGACGTCACGCAGCGTCGTCTGCACTACTTCCGGTTTGTTTGGCACTGCCAGCCAGAGGCAAAAGTTTATCGGCTTATAGCTTGGCCATCGCACGGCCTAAAAATTTCTTTTATGTGTTGAAAAATACAATAGGTAATAAGGAATTAATCTGCTATTCTACTTTTTTGGCAAAAAGGTGAGTTCAGTTCTATTTTAAAAGATCTGATACTACCCTAGTATCCTAACAGAGTACTACGCTCCCAAAATGCTGGATTACTTGTAATACCTAGAATCTCCAAAAGTACAATGGGAGGCAGAGCTTTCAGTTATCAAGCTCCTCTCCTGTGGAACCAGCTGCCAATCTGGATTCGGGAGTCAGACTCGATCTCTGTTTTTAAGAATAGGGTTAAAACCTTCCTTTTTAATATAGCCTACAATTAGGGAGGGATCATGTGTCTCTGAACCCTCCCTTAGTTATGCTGCTAATAGGTTTAGACAGCCGGGGGACCTCCAATAATGCACTGGGCTTCATACCTTTCTTCACTCTCAATGAAATATTTTTTTTCCCTGGTCATTAACATCTGTTTGTTCTCTCCCATAGATTGAGTCCCCATCGTGCTGTTTGCTCTACATGTCTGTTCTTTTCATCTTCTCTATCCCCTCACCCCCCAGCCAGTCCCAGCAGATGACTGCCCCTCCCTGAGCCTGGTTCTGCTGGAGGTTTCTTCCTGTTAAAAGGGAGTTTTTCCTCTCCACTGTCACCAAGTGTTTGCTCACAGGGGATCGCCTGATTGCTAGGGTCTTTCTGCAATTGTGGGGGTTTCCCCTATAGTTGAAAGTGCTATGAGATGACTGTTGTTGTGAAATGGTGCTATGTAAATAAAGTTGAATTGAATTGAATTAAAGAGCCACCAGCGTGGGTCGTGTCACCTGGGGAGACTAGGACTGCTTTAACCATGATGCCTGCTGCGGAGGCCGGCACAGCAGAGTCTGCAGCTGAGCTGGACCGCCTGAGGGCCGAGCCCGAAGTGTCATCATCATCGCCTGGATCGACAGAGTCCTGGACAGCAGTGGAGCTCGAGCTCAGGCAAGTACTCTCTTTTGTCTTCCTTTTATCTGTGCTAGAGCAATCTTGCCTGGCTCTTGGTGAAGAGACCCAGGTGCAGTGGCCTGCTGCACCTGAGCTCGCCTCGCCGGGCTCCACCACTGCCAGAGACCCTGACCCCCCTCCTCCTTCTGTTTCCTCTGAGCTTATTCCCAGGGTCACCGGAGATGTTCCAGCAATGCCGGAGGTCTCCGTGGGTCCAGGTCCGTCCGAGGCTGCTGTGGGTCCAGTCTCCCCGTTGCCAGAGGCCATCGTCTGGGTTCCTCCACTTCAGTCCAGGTCTCCATGGGCGCTGTGTCCCACTCGGGGACCATCGTGGGTGCTGCACCCCAGCTTGGAGCCGACGTGGGTACTGCGTTCCGGTTTGGGCCCACCCTGGGCGCTACCCTTCAGCCCACCCACCGTGGGTGCAGCGTTGGCCCAGTCCGGGTCCACCGTGGGTGCAGCGTTGGCCCAGCCAGGGCCCACTGAGGGTGCAGCATTGGCCCAGCTGAGGCCCACCGAGGGTGCAACATTGGCCCAGCCGGGGTCCACCGAGGGTGCAACGTTGGCCCAGTCCGGGCCCACCGAGGGTGCTGCAGAGCTCCAGCCCGGAGCCACCACGGGCACTGTAGAGCTCCAGCCCGAAGCCACCACGGGTGCTGCAGAGCTCCAGCCCGGCGCCACCACAGGTGAAACTTTGCCTCCATCCAAGACCACCGAGGGTGTCGGGGTCCTCCTTCCTCCTCAGCCTGAAGCCATCGGGGTCCTCCCTCCTCCTCAGCCTGACGCCATCGGGGTCTTCCCTCCTCCTCTGCCTGACGCCGTCGGGGTCCCCCTTCCTGCGCTGCCTGACGACATCATGGTTTCCCCTCCTCGGTTCTCCTCCCCAGTATTGGGTCTTCCAGTGGGGGAGCCACTTCCCGGGCCACCTCTCCTATTTAGCTGGCTGAAGCACTTGGGCCAGCCGCCTGAAAGACTGAGCCGTTGGTTCGGGTGGTCCATATTCCCTGGCAAGCCAACCAACTCATACCACCTGGCCGTCCAGCTGGCCTGGGAATTTGGCAGGCCACCTGACTTGGAACACCTTGTCGTCCGCTGGGCCTGGGACTTTGGGCAGCCCCCTGAACTCTTAAGCTCCTTGGGCTGGGGGGTGGGGGGTATTTCTGTGCTTTTTCTGGTGTGGGTCCTCAGCAGGATTTGTTTTGTTCCCTCCTGGCCTGTTCCCCCCACCACCCGCCCTGGGTGGATCGTTTTGATTCCTGCTGGGAAAGGGGGGGGGGAGGCAGGTTTTTTCTTTTTCTTTTGATGTTACCATGGGGTGTCTGGAATCCACCCTTTGAGAAAGGGGCTCTGTCATGAGCCGAGGCTTGGAGAATTCTTCCAGACTAGGCCTCATGGCTTTTTCTGTATTTATTCATCTGTTGCACTTCATGCCTTTTGGGTTCATGTATTTGTTTTCCGCTTGTCATTTTTCTGTTTGTGTTAGGACTGTATTTTTACTTTCTGCACCTTCTCATAATTATACCTTGGCATAATGTGTTATCCTGTTTTCCTTAATATTGTCCTCTTTTCTGTTGACAGCTGTCACAGGCTAAGCTTCAGGTGGGCGTGCCCTGTCAGCTGCCAGTTTGTGATCTGCCTCCCTCTCACTTAGCTGATCCTGATTTGGTTTGCCCACCTGCTGGGATGCCCACACCTGCTAATTATCGTGTGATGGGGTTTTGTACCATATTTAAGAGCTCTGCTTTTCATTTTACTTTGTCGCTGCTTCTGATTATCTCTCCTTATCTCCACCAGAACCCTGCTTCATTCTGCCGAGTAATTCCTGTAAGTTATCTCCTTCTTGTTTGCTTCCTTTGTTTTTTGAGCATTTTGTGGCACTTTGTGTTAATTTGTTACTTTAATGAATCGCAGTAATGACAATCCAGCGCCTGGGTCGTACTCTCTGCCCGTAAGGGGGCCAGTACATGACATACGGTGTAATTGGACGGCATGGGGGTGCCATTGTTGATTGACATGGGTGCGGTGAGGTCCGTGTTGAATTGGCCTACTGTGAGGAGGGTTTTTTTTTCCCATACTACCATGTGAGAGGTCTTTCAACACCATTTTGTGGATATGGAGGAAACAGACTGTCCATTGTGGGATCGCTAGAACTGACGGCGAGGTACAAGTCAGCGGAGGTATGCAATCTGCAGTTTGTGGTGACCGCCAGTGGTGCGAATATTATGGGCTGTGACCTTTTTTACGGACTGGGTTTCACGATCACCAACAGTGTTGGAGAAGAGTGGTCGGGCCGTGGTTTGTGCGACCAGCCGATTCCGCGAGTGGTGGACAATGCAGTATGGGACGAACTTTGGCCTAGTATTCTGGGAGATAAATAGAACCAACCTCACCCAGGGCCATCGCGGGAGGGTTCCGGTGCCACGGCCCAAGTTACCCGAGCTGAGGGAGCTGGGCAGCATGGTGGAACGGATGCCCATGACAGTGGGTGGAACCGAGTGGATGGCTCACTCTTGCTTCCGGAGTTCAGCTGGGAGGTACCGAGAAGCAAGGAGCTACAACGGCTTCACCGGCATTGAAAATGAAAATGAGAAGGGCAGTACCGACTGGCACGGTAAACCGACGTGCTACTCAGGAACACTGGAAGCCAAGTCGGGCTCCTCAGGGGGTTGCTTATGTGGTTCGACCCAGGGAGGAGGCCCATTCGAGAAGTCAAGGACACTGGAAGCCGAGTCGAGCTCCTCTGGGGGTCGCTGATGTGGTCCGATCCAGAGAGGAGGCTTGGCTGAGAGGGGTTCATGGCAAGGAAAAATGACGGGAGGACCCGGGGCAGCTGCAGGTGGTGGCTGTTCAGGAGGATGGATACTTTCAGCAGTCTGATGGCTCGTGGAGACACCCCAATGAGCTGTGGCGCGCCAATGAGGAGAAGGAAGTGTTGGGGCTCTGACGTGGGTCATCTCCAGGTGCAAAGAGAAGAAGAAGCTCTGGACGGGACCCGGCAGGAGGATTTCCCGGGGAGGGGGGGTTCTTCACTGGGACTGAATGGTAGTGGGGGGCAATGTGTTTAAGTTATGATGGTAATATGTGAATTTCTCAAGCTACATGGTGATTACATCAATGTGTTTAATACATGAGGTTGCTATGTGAATTGGCCAGGTTATATGGTGATTATACTAAGGTGTTCAGGGCATGGTGTTGATGTGAATAATGACTAAGTTATGTCAAATAGGTTCATATGAACAAAAGATAAATAAATAAATGATTAAGTTGTTTATTGAATTGAAGGTATAACCTGTTTGTATATATGTTATACTGAGGGGTTGTTTTATGCCTTATTTTAGGAACATTGCAGTTTTTTCATTTAATGGACTATATATTTATAGGGACGGCAGAATAATCCATCTAGCCATGTGGGGGTGGGACAGTAGTCCACCTGTCTTCCCCTAGCTTTAGTTGTTTGTGTGCATGGTTAGGCCTCAGTTATTTCTGTTTATTGTTAGAGTGTGATTCAGGTTCTAAATTTGGGAGGGTCTTGATTGTATGTGTGCATTTTGGACTTTTAAAGGGGGGGGGGGGTGTAATGTTGTTCATATTGTTCATATGACATATTGTTGTGTGACACAGGTGATGGCTCCATCTTTCCAGTTCCGCTGCCACCCGCAGTATAAGAGGACTGTGCGGAAGAGGGATGGTCTCTTTCAACCTCACCTCTGCCTGACGGGAGCGTCTATACTGTACAGTGAGTCCAACAATAAAGTCGTGTTCTGTTGCACCTTCAGCCTCATTATTGGTTCCTGGTTATGGACATAACACACTGCAGATGCTGTTCTGATCCATCTGTCAGTCTCTCGCTCCATTCTCCCCTCACATGTGAATAAGACCCTGAAATACTTAAACTCCTCCACTTGGAGCAGAAGCTTGTCCCCTACCCGGAAAGGACAAGCCACCTTCTTCCGGCTGAGAACCATGGACTCGGACTTGGAGGTGCTGATTCTCATCCCAGCCGCTTCACACTCAGTGGCAAACCGTCCCAATAAGATCTGTAGGTCATTGCTGGATGAAGCCAACAGGACAACATCATTTGCAAGCAACAGAGATGAGATCCTGTGGTCACCAAGCATGACACCCTCCATTCCCTGGCTGCGCCTAGAAATCCTGTCCATAAAAATTATGAACAGGATCAGTGACAAAGGGCGTCCTGGCGGAGTCCCAACTCTCATTGGGAATGAATCCGACCAAGTGTTGGCAATACGCACCAAACTCTCACAATGGTCGTATAGAGACCGGATAGCTCGTAATAACAAGCCCCCATACTCCTGAAACACCCCTCACAAAAAACCACGAGGGACGTGTTTGAATGCCTTCTCCAAGTCCACAGAACACATGTAAATGGGTTGGGCAAACTCCCACGAACCCTCGAGGATTCTCGAGAGGGTAAAAAGTTGGTCCGATGTGCCACAGCAAGGACGAAAACCACATTGCTCCTCCTGAGTCCAAGATTCGACCAACGGCCAGTCTCTCCTCTCCAGTACCTTGGCATAGACCTTCCCAGGGAGGCTGAGGAGTGTGATCCCTCTGAAGTTGGAGCACACCCTCCGGTCCCCGTTCTTGAAGAGAGGAACCACCACCCCGGTTTGCCATGCCAAAGACACTGTCCCCAACATCCACGCAATGTTGCAGAGGTGTGTCAACCATGACAGCCCTACAACATCCAGGGCGTTGAGGTACTCAGGGTGAGTCTCGTCCACCCCTGGGGCCCGGCCACCAAAGAGTTTTTTAACCACTTTGGTGACCTCAGCCCCTGTGATGGGCGAGTCGTCCCCCTCGCCCACAAGCCCTGCTTCCTGTGTGGAAGACGTGTCAGTGGGATTGAGGAGATCCTTGAAGTATTCCTTCCACCACCCGACAATATCCCCAGTCAAAGTCAGCAATGCCCCATCTGCACCATACACAGTGTGGACAGGGAGCTGCTTCCCATTCCTGAGCTCCCGGACAGTTTGCTAGAATCTCTTAAAACGCCGACCGAAAGTCTTGTTCCATGGCCTCACCGAACTCCCCCCACACCAAGTTTTTGCTTCAGCAACCACCCGAGCTGCACTTCGCTTGGCCTGCCGGTACAACTCAGCTGCTTCGGGAGTCCCACAAGCCACAAGCTTGATAGAACTCCTTCTTCAGCTTAATGGCCCCCTTCACCAGTGGTGTCCACCACTTGGTTCAGGGGTTGCCACCACGAGATGCACCGACAATCTTGCAACCACAGCTCTGAGCAGCCGCTTCAACAATGTAGGTGGAGAGCATGGCCCATTCAGACTCCATGTCTTCAGGCTCCCTCAGAATATGGTTGAAGTTCTTCCGGAGGTGGGAGTTGAAGGGCTCCCAGACAGGGGCCTTAGCCAGACGTTCCCAGCACACTCTCACTATACATTTAGGTCTACCAGGTCTGAATGGCATCCTCCCCTGCCATCGGATCCAACTCACTACCAGGTGGTGATCAGTTGACAGCTCTACACCTCTCTTTACCCGAGTGTCCAAGACATACAGTCGCAGGTGGTGGAGTTTGCATGTTCTCCCTGTGCTGCGTGGGTTTACTCCGGGGGCTCCGGTTTCCTCCCACAATCCAAAGACATGCATGTTAGGTTAATTGGCTGTTCTAAATTGTCCCTAGATATCTGTTTCCTATAGGCCCTTAGAATAGAGGGTTAGTACTAGTGAAGCGCTTTGAGTGGTCTTTGTGACTAGAAAAGCGCTATATAAGTGCAGGTTAGTTAGTTAGTTAGTTAGGTCTGATGACACAATAACAAAATTGATCATCAACCTGCAGCCTAGGGTGTCCTGGTGCCAGGTGCACATATGGACACCCTTATGCTTGAACATGGTGTTCGTTATGGACAAACTGTAGTTAGCGCAGAGGTCCAATAACTGAACACCACTGGGGTTCAGATTGGGCAGGCCATTCCTCCCAATCAACCCCCTCCAGGTTTCAATGTCATTGCCCATGTGCGCATTGAAGTCCCCCAGTAGGACAATGGAGTCTCTAAGAGGAGCACTTTCCAGCACCCCAGTCAGAGACTCCAAAAAGGGTGGGTACTCTGAAACATCATTTGGTGCGTAGGCACAAATGATGGTCAGGACCCGTTTCCCAACCCGAAGGCGTAGGGAAATAACCCTTTCGTCCACCGGGGAAAACACCAATATAGAGGCAGCAAGGTGGGGGGATACAAGAATACCCACTCCTGCTCATCGCCTCTCGCCTGGGGAAACTCCAGAGTAGGCCAAGCTCCAGCACCTCTCCAGGAGTCTGGTTCCGGAACCAGAGATGTGTGTTGAGGTGAAGCCGACTATATCTAGCCGATATCTCTCAACCGCATGCACCAGCTTAGGATCCTTCCCCACCAGAGAGGTGACATTCCACATCCCAAAAGCCAGTTTAGGAAGCTTGGGATCACACCGCCAAGGTCTCCACCTTTGACCACCACCTGATCCACACAGCACCGGACCCCCATGGTCCCTTCCGCAGGTGGTGAGCCCACTGGAGGGCGGACCCATGTAACTCCTTCGGGTTGAGTCTAGCCCTGTCCCATGGGCGGAAACCCAGCCACCAGGTGCTAGCCATCGAGCCCCTCCCCCAGGCCTGGCTCCAGAGTGGGGCCCTGGTAACCCCATACCGAGCGGGGTACACTGAATCCTTTACAGTTTGCATGACTAAAACTAACTCACCAGATAGTTCACGTAATGCCAGATGTCTGCCGGGAAGCCCGCTCAGCATCAGCTTCTACAACCAACAGCCTCTTATTCTAACAACATATCAACACTTAAGCCTTATTCATGTTGCATTTCCCTTCTAGTCCGCTTTGGTCCGCGTGCGCTTTGGACGAGTCCGGCGTGCACGCAGTGCTGTACATGCTCACTTTTTTCATCTACCCAGGCCAAGCGGTTGATGCATGCGTGCAACCATCATTTGTAGTTTCACTCCCACCCTATAGGTAGCACCATTGCGCTGACGCACCAGGATTTTCACCAATGAAGAAACGCAAGAGCAACGCACATCAACAACAATGGCGTCGTTTAACCATCACCAAGAGGAAGAGGAGCTGCTGTTACTATTAGGCCGTGGGACGAGGTCTGAAAAGATGAACTTTAGTTTGACGACTCACCGAACCAAGTTCTGTTAGTTGCATCTTAAAGATGACATATACTGTAATATTAAAACACATTTTTCTGGAAAAATAAGTTGCACATTAAATTATAGAACTAATTTAAAAGCTTATCTTTACAGCGACCCAAAACTGACTCCTGCCTAGTTTAGCACTTTCTCACTAGATGGCCTATGTGCAGTTAGCTAGCCATTCAAATTGCTTGTCTCATTCCCAGCCAATCAGAGATGTTTTTACAGTCTGATATTTTCCAAGATGGCAGCCTCCATGGAATGTTGTGTACACGTTGTCGCCGACGATAATACTGAGGTTATAAAGCTAACTGTGGCTAAATATAAGAAGATATGTCAAAGTATTGAGCAGTGGAAGGATATAGATAGCAGAGAAGGGGAAATTGCACTGGAATTGTGTGGAATAGAGGGAAAATGCCCCAACCATGTGACTCTGTTCTCAGGCGAGGATTCCTGCTCAGAATGTACCGTATGTTTACCAATGTTACTATCCAACTTTGGCAGTCACAAACGATGTTATGCTAAGTTTACTGATGTCACCAGAATCAGAGATGCGAGAAAGAGGATCGAAAGGCGGAAAAGTGATCCAGAACCAAGTACTTCCAGGAAGCGTCAATCTGAACATTTCCTTCAATCAGCCCTTGACAATCCACCAAAAAAAGTCGTTGGCCTCCGTCGGTCTATGATGACCATGGAAGAGAATCCTAAATGTCTACTCTGCTGGAACAGCACCGCCTGTGGCTGAACAGGCCGATGTGCCAATGGCAGTCCCTGTCACACAGGTCGCACTTGTGGGTGGTCTCCGTGCTGCTGGGTCTGTGGCGGTTCTTCCTGCGGGTCCTTTTTTCATCTGCAGCAGCAGTCAGTCTCTCTTCACCCGCCTTGAGCTGTCTGGTCAGGGTGCCTCTCCATTTGGAGCGGTCCGTTGCAAGGTCCTCCCAGCACTCTGTGTTGATCTCCAGGGCCTTCATGTCTCTCTTGCAGACGTCTCTAAAACCCAGCTGTGGGCGGCCAACGTCTCTCTTGCCAGTTGCCAGTTCTCCATAGAGGACGTCTTTGGGGATTCTGCCATCCTCCATACGGTGAACCAAAAAAAGTAAGGCGTACAAAATCAGCGGATTTTGAGGAGAACAGGAAGCGACTGGATCTGTTCCCGGCTGAGTGCTGCATCTGTAAAAGGAATAAATATGAGAAAGACTCTCACAGGAAAGTACGGAAATTAGCACCGCTAACCCAGTGCCTGACATATCAAGCAGCTGATGCACTGAAGGAAGCAGCAAAAGAAAAGAACGATGAGGAACTGCTTTTGAAAATAAGGCAAGTAGACATAGTTGCAAAGGAAGCAAAGTATCATAAATCTTGCTACAGGGAATATACAAGAACAACATCTTGCAGCACAGAAAGAGCAAGTGTCAGTGATACAAATAAGTTTGACAATCAATTTGCAAAATTTTGCACTGACATCATTGAACGACGAATCATTGAAAGTGGGGAAGTCATTAGGATGAACAAGCTGACTCATATCTTTGTAGAATACCTGAAAAAAGAAGCTGGTGGTGAGCCATTTGAAGACATATTTAGGAATTGTCAACTGAAAAGGTGACTCGTGAGCAGATATCCTGGCTTAATCTTTGTCAAAAACAAAACTAGGAATTTATGTGAACTAGTTCTTAGTGAAGTAAACAATGTTTCCAAGGTGATAGCTCAGGATTTTGGAAGCACAACTGAGACTGAAACTGAAGAGACAGAGTCTGAAAGTAAGGATAGTGGTGGCAATGCTGAAAATGCACATGTTTATCTAGAAGAACAACGTCACTTGTACACAACATCGCTCTTCCTTCAAAACAAGATCAGTAAACTCCCAGATCAACAAGGACCATGGCCACCTACAGGCAAATATTTGGATGAAAATGCAGTGAAGGCATTTGTACCCCATGAACTTTTTAACTTTCTTGCGTGGTGTATTGGTGAAACAGACGTTATTAACTTTGAGGATTACCTCAGTGTCAACGCTGAAGCAGAACGCAAGATTCTTTCTGTTGCCCAAGATATAGTGTATCTAGCATCTTGTGGGAAAAAGTGCACACCCAAACATTTGGTTCTTGGCATGACTGTCCACCACTTGACTGGATCATCTAAGCTTGTAGGAATTTTGAACGGCCTTGGCCATACGGTGTCACATTCCAAACTTCTGGAGTATGACACAGCTCTAGCTGAACGTCAAGCTGCTTTAAATGATGCTCTACCCCCAGGTTTGAGTAAAAACATTCCCACCACATTGGCATGGGACAACAACGATGTCGGTGAAGACACTCAAACAGGTGCTGGCACAACCCACAATACAAACGGTATTGCCATTCAGCGGAACATGCAGGTGGACAAAAATCCCAATGATTTTCATCCACTTACAAAGAAATCACGCAAAAGAACCCTTGCGACGCCGGAGAAGAATCTGGCCCATTATTATGGTGGGAAGAAGGTTGGACCACCACATTCACTTGAAAATCAGGGCATCCACATAGATAAACTGGAAGAAAACAAAGCTGAGCATGTTGACTTGGCCTATGTTGTGACCAAGATGGCGGACACGGAGGATCCTCTCCCTGGTTGGACTGGTTTTAATACTCTACTACAAAGGGACATTCCTTCCATGAGCACTGTAGCATACTTACCAGTTATTGATGCTAGCCCAACAGACATGTCCACTGTGAACACTGTTATACAAAGAAGTCTACTTATTGCTGAGAAGCTGCAGTTGGAATGTATCATGTTGGTCTTTGATCAGGCAATATACCATAAAGCCCAACAGATCAGATGGCAAAGTGAAGACTTGCAGAGAAAGCTAGTAATCAGACTTGGCTAGTTTCACACAGCTAAAGCTTACCTTGCAGTGATGGGCAAACGCTTCAGTGGTTCTGGTCTTGAAGACATCTTTGTGGAATCAGGGATTGTGGCTCAAGGTTCAGTAAATGCAGTCCTCACAGGTAACCATTACAATCGGAGTGTCCATGCACACAAAACCATGTACGGAGCCCTTATGAGGCTATGCTGGATGGAATTTCTTAAAAGTCTTGCAGAAGAAAGATGCTGTCAAGTTCAGGAAATCAGCAAAGAACTTTCATCAGCTTTTCCAACCGCTGTTTTTCAGGATGTAGCTGAATCAGAGGAGTTCAGTGCACTTAGTAGTGCTTTCAACAAGTTTCCATCCATCCATCCATCCATCCATCCATCCATCTTCTACCGCTTTTCCGGAGGTCCGGGTCGCGGAGGCAGCAGTTCAAGCAGAGAAGCCCAGACTTCCCTCTCCCCAGCCACCTGCTCCAGCTCTTCAGAGGGGATACCAAGGCGTTCCCAGACCAGCTGGGAGACATAGTCTCTCCACTGAGTCCTGGGTCTGCCCCGGGGTCTCCTCCCAGTGGGACGTGCCTGAAACACCTCAAGTGGGAGGCGTCCAGGAGGCATCCTAATCAGATGCCCATACCACCTCAACTGACTCCTTTCAATGTGGAGGAGCAGCGGTTCTACTCTGAGCCTCTCCCGGATGACTGAGCTCCTCACCCTATCTCTGAGGGTGAGTCCAGCAATCCTACGGAGAAAGCTCATTTCAGCCGCTTGTATCCGCGATCTCGTTCTTTCGGTCATTACCCAAAGCTCGTGACCATAGGTGAGAGTAGGAATGTAGATTGACTGGTAAATCGACAGCTTTGCCTTAGAACTAAGCTCCCTCTTCACCACAACAGACCAGTACAACGTCGGCATCACTGCAGATGCTGCTCCAATCCGTCTGTCGATCTCTCGCTCCATTTTCCCCTCACTCGTGAACAAGACCCCAAGATACTTAAACTCCTCCACTTGGGGCAGGAGCCTGTCCCCAACCCGGAGAGGACAATCCACCTTTTTCCGGCTGAGGACCATGGACTCGGACTTGGAGGTGCTGATTCTCATCCCAGCCGCTTCACACTCAGCGGCAAACCGTCCCAGCAAGAGCTGTAGGTCATTGCTGGATGAAGCCAACAGGACAACATCATCTGCAAACAACAGAGATGAGATCCTGTGGTCACCAAGCATGACACCCTCCATTCCCTGGCTGCGCCTAGAAATCCTGTCCATAAAAATTATGAACAGGATCGGTGACAAAGGGCAGCCCTGGCGGAGTCCAACTCTCACTGGGAATGACTCCGACCGAGTGTTGGCAATACGAACTAAACTCTCACAACGGTCGTACAGAGACCGAATAGCTCGTAACAACAAGCCCGATACCCCATACTCCCGAAGCACCCCCCACAAAAATCCACGAGGGACGCGGTCAAATGCTTTCTCCAAGTCCACAAAACACATGTAAACTGGTTGGGCAAACTCCCACGAACCCTCAAGAATTCTCGAGAGGGTAAAGAGCTGGTCCGATGTGCCACGGCCAGGACAAAAACCACATTGCTCCTCCTGAATCCGAGGTTCGACCAACGGCCGGACTCTCCTCTCCAGTACCTTGGCATAGACCTTCCCAGGGAGGCTGAGGAGTGTGATCCCTCTAAAGTTGGAGCACACCCTCCGGTCCCCTTTTTTGAAGAGAGGAACCACCACCCCGGTTTGCTTTCAACAAGTTTGTGAGTGACAAATGTAATGAGAGCCAAACCTTTTCATTCTGGTGGTCATACATCAAAATGTTTGGATATTTCTTGATGTTTGTCAGGGCCTCCAGACAAGGCAACTGGGATCTTCACCTGTCTTCACTGGCAAGATTAATTCCTGGCTTCTTCGCCTACGATCGCACCAGTTATGCCAGGTATGCCCCAGTTTATCTCCATGAAATGATGAATCTTGCAACAATGCATCCAGAAATCCATGCAGACATGAAAAGTGGAGGTTTTGTGGTTCAAAGGCAGCAACTCTACGGTTTCAGTCAAGTTCCAGTTGATCAGACCATTGAGTAGACCATGAACTGGGACTCCAAAACAAAAGGTGGATTGACCGGGATCACATTGAAAAAGGGAGCTGTGCACAGGTGGATCCTTTCTTACCCAGCTAGAGCTGAACTTTGTGCAAGATGCGAAGAAATGGCTGGCAAAACTGATCAGACCAGAGCATGGAAGGATCTCGACAAATCCAGAATATCTTCTGATAAGCAGGCTGTACAAAATATGATGACAACAGTCAATGCCATGTGCAATCCTTTTGCAGTGGATGAGGACAGACTGATGAATATTGCTACAGGCAGAATAGCTCCAGCAGAGGTTGAGAATGACTTAAAGAGAGCTGAGGAGGTGGGGCAGTTGGCCTTCCAGAATTACGTTGAGGAGAGACTCGTTGAAGAAAATAAAGACATATATTCTCCGATCAAACGCATGAAGTTAAAGACGTTTTCTGATGTATCAGGTAGTGTGCCAACTAAGGAGAAGTCCCAAAGTGTAGCCATTAAGGCCAGTACAGACCTGCTAGGGAGAATTATTGTTATAGGCAGAATAAGGAATGTTGACATGAAAGAGGCTCTGAAGTACAGCCTGCACCCGTTTCCTCCATCTATCGCGACGCTTGAGGGAACGCTGGCAAAAACTGACAAGTCAAAGCTACGGAAGCATCTGATGAGCCTAACACCAACTGATTCTCCTGAAAGTCATCAGATTCAAGAGTCAACAGCATGCATTATGGATGGCATGGCTCTAATTCGAGAAATAACTGACGTTCCATCCACTTTTGGGAAGCTGGCCAAGCAAGTTCTTGAAAGGTTGGTTTCAGTTGCATTTCGACATGGTGCCAAACGAATAGACTTCGTTCCAGACCGATATCCAGTACACAGCATCAAAGGGGGCGAGAGGGATAGGCGTGCATCTCATGGCACAGAAAAAATGAAAATTACAGGTGCTGATCAGAAAACCCCGCGACAGTTCAGAAAGTTTCTACTCTGTGGAGAAAACAAGGAAAATCTGATTGAGTTCTTCTTCCATCAATGGAAAAATGCACAGCCCGATCAGATTAAGGACATTCATGTTGTAGTGGGTCACGGACCAGAGTGCCACCAGCTTTATGTTCAAAATGGGTGTGTCACAACATCAGCTGTTGAGGATCTCTGCTGTGACCACGAGGAGGCTGACACACGAATGCTGCTCCATGCGCAACATGCTACTAACGAGGGTGGTTTCAAAAATGTCGTCATTCGTAGTCAAGACACAGATGTATTTGTGGTAGCTGTGGCCTTTTTGGAGGACATAGCCGGCCAAAACCTGTTCCTACATCTAGGCCCATGGAGTGAATTCCAGCTGGTTGCCGTCATCCCACTTAGTAGACACCTAGGGGAATCCATCTGCAAAGCCCTCATTGGTCTTCACTGCTTCACCGGATGTGATAGCACCAGTGCCTTCAAGGGGCAGGGAAAGGTCAAAGCATTCAATATCATGATGAAAAACAGCGCCTATCAGACCTTATTCCAGGCCCTCGGTGCTGAATGGGACCTTCCTGAAGCGTACATGGACGATGTGGAAAAATTTGTCTGTGAACTGTATGGCAAGAGTGACATAGATTCGGTTGATGAAGCCAGGAATTGTATTTTTAGATACAAGTTCAAAATTGATGCTGCCTTGCCCCCAACAGAGATACTCTCTTGAACCACACAAAAAGGGTCAACTACCAAGCAGCAATTCATCGCCGGTGTCTGAAGCAGCGTGTGGAATGCCCCAGTCCAGTTGGCTTTGGATGGCACATTGCCGACAACTGTTTGCTGCCAGTCTGGAATACACTACCATGTGCCCCTGATTCTATTTTGAAACATATTAAGTGTGCTTGCAAGAAAACAGGCTGCGCAAAAGGAAAATGTTCTTGCCAGGAGCATGGATTGAGCTGCACAGAGCTCTGTCAGTGTATCGGCTGCAAAAACATAGATGAAGACAATGCTGATGTGACTGTGGAGGCAGATTCAGATCCTGATGACAGTGACGAGGAAAGCATACTTTAAAAGTGAACGCAGGTAAGAATCTATAATTAAAGTTTTGTCCCTAAAGGCTTTTTAAATCTGTTAAGTATTGTTGGTATTGAGGTCGGTGAGACGGGATGACTTGACAGGTAGAGAGTTCAGTGAACAGGAAAGAATTTCTTAGCAAACCAATTTGCATTTAATTCTTATTCAGATATATTCCAGTTTGGATTTTAATGACAGGGTAGGAATGTTTCTTTTAATCTAGTACAGCTCTAAAATATTTCTGTACTGTTATGTATTGGTCTTTCTCAATATCTGCAGACTCGTGTCGGACTCGTCATTTTCCATAATTTGATCAAAATATAATATCTGGGTCAGTCAGGTGACTAAAATCAAACATTTTGGGGGTCTTTTTTGCATCTGTGACACAAAATAGTTTCGTAGAAAAATAATATAAACTTTCAGTATGTAAGATACTGAAGAATAGTTTGGTGGACAGCTAGCGTTCTTCCATGCTCATTAGTAGCTAATTATGTTTTGATTAATAGCTAATTAACGTGCAAATTTACAATCCAGAAAACTTTATTTTTGGAAAGAGCACCCTCAAATTACCCTAAAACAAGTGTTCTTTTTTGGTTCGCTCACCCGTCAAACGAAACTTCATTTCCAGCCACAATTTCTGGTCTCGTCCCACGGCCTATATATTCTGCGGCAGAATTACAAACGGTATATTTATTCTCATCTTCTGCCTCCTCATTGTCTTTGTCTACTTTGTCCTTTGTATGCTGTGTCAATATCGCCACCTCGTGAATGGGAGTTCAGTCTTGTGCATGCGCTGTCAACATGTTCAGGTCATGGGCAGGTGGCGCAGTCACAAAATTTGGGCTGCACACGATCGTCCGCCGTCGAGCACTCCAGACACTAGCAGACTGGAGATGATGACGTAAATTTCATCGCACAAGGTTTCCGGTTGCACGTACGTGGACAGCAGAGGTGCAGCATGAATCCAGCTTTAATCAACACCAAGAGCAACTACTTAACTAAATCATCCTTCATGACCATTTTCTGCACATGGCAGGGTTTCTAGCATGTAAAAGTCATAATGTGAAGCCGGGCATGTCTTCCACCTTCTGCAGTAGGAGGGAAAAAAGGCCAGGAAAGCTCCATAACTAGCTGAAGGGGTGTAACTTGACGGAATCTGTGAGATAGGGATGGGTGTATGGATACTCACGTATCGATATTTTGATATCAGCTGGTCGATATTTTGGAGTCAATACTTTTTAAAGGGCCTATATCATGCAAAATCGACTTTTTTGAGCTTTTAAGCATGTTATAATGTTAATTCCTCACCAAAAACACCCCCAAAGTGGTATTTTGCTCCATTCACGCATCTCTGAGTATTCCTCCTCACCCTGCTCTCTGAGCTGCTGCTCCGCCCTGTCCCTGATAATGATTGGGTCCCCACGTTCATACGTATGAACGTGGGTGAGCCGCCCACCCCAGGAAGTGCCTGTGCTGCCAGCACTGCCCCCAGGCTATTGCACACGCCCACTTTCTCCACGCAGCTAACGGAGTGGTGATTGGCAAAACTCTTTCACTTTAGCATTGATGCTGTGAAGAAGTAGTTCCTCTTGCACCTAATCTGCTCGGTGACAACAACTGTTTGCTTTTTTACGTAAGACAATGTCTTCTAAGTGGCATAAATGTGTCTTTGGCTGTGAGAGATTTAGGAGTTTGTTCAGCCTTCCTAAAGAAGAGCCTACTTGTCAGAAATGGTTGGAGTTTATTTTCGGGAGCACACATCAAACCAGCCAGCAACTTTTTGTCTGTGACCGCCATTTCACAGATGACTGCTTGGTGAACCTTGGCCTCTATAAAAGTGGATTGTCCGGAAGACTAAACGTTAGAACTGGCGCAGTTCTAAGATGTTGTTTTCATGGGCGGAACCCAGCGACACGCTGCAGCAGCCGGCTCAGGGGTTACGTCATGAAATGGGCGACAGCCACAAGAAAGAGAGGCGGAGCCTCAGAGATCGAGGCATCTTAGTTCCGGGTTGGAAAAGTAGCTCACGAAAATAACTCATATTTCTTAAGAAATTCATTCTCCAGTGTACCAAAGGTAATATACTATCACATACATGCATATATGCATGTATCACTGGCACCAGCTGGACTTGATCCTGACCAGGCGCACCTCACTGAAGAACGTGCTAATCACCCGTTCGTTCCAGAGTGCAGATTGCGACACAGATCATTCATTGGTGTGTTGCAAGGTCAAGCTGCAGCTGAAGAAATTCCATCGTGCTAGACAGCCTGGAAAGGCACGGATTGACACCAGCAAGATGGCCCAACCAGAACTTGTTGAGCAGTTTGCCTCCACCTTTGAAAAAGAACTTGGTGTACCACAAGAAGGAGAATCTGCAAAGCAGAAGTGGGAAGAGCTGCGAAACACCATCCACCGCACAGCCTTGGCTACCTTTGGGAGGAAGACCTCGAAGTCACAGGACTGGTTTGATGCCAAGTTGACTGAGATGACCCCCGTCATTGAAGCCAAGCGCTCAGCACTTGCTGAGTACAAGAAGTACCCAAACGAGAAGAATCTCCAGATTCTCAGGGCTGCGAGAAGCAAAGTTCAGCAGACTGCTCGGCGCTGTGCCAACGAGTACTGGACTCAGCTCAGCCAAGACATTCAAACCGCTGCCATAACAGGGAACATCCGTGGTATGTACAATGGCATCAAGAAAGCACTTGGTCTGGCTCAGAGCAAGACGGCCCCCCTCAAATCCTCCACTGGGGAGATGATCACAGAAAAGAACAAGCAGATGGAGAGATGGGTGGAACACTACTCCGACCTCTACTCCAGACAGAACACCGTGACACCGTCAGCCCTTGATGCCATCAACTGCCTGCCATCCATGGATGAACTTGACGCCGAGCCAACCATCAACGAACTCAGCAAGGCCATTGATAGCCCTGGCCGCTGGCAAGGCACCCGGCAATGACGGCATACCCCCCGCCCTGATCAAGCACTGCAAGACCGCCCTACTGCTCCCATTGCATGACATCCTCTGCCAGTGCTGGAAGGAAGGTGCCATACCACAGGACATGAGGGACGCCAAGATCATCACCCTCTACAAAAACAAAGGGGAGAGAAGCGACTGCAACAACTACAGGGGCATCTCCCTCCTCAGCGTTGTTGGCAAAGTCTACGCACGAGTTGTTCTCGTTCGTCTACAGAAGCTTGCCGAACGTGTCTACCCCGAGTCTCAGTGTGGCTTCCGCGCTGAGCGATCGACGGTAGACATGATATTCTCCATCCGCCAACTCCAGGAGAAATGCAGAGAACAGAACATGCCCCTGTACGTCGCCTTCATCGACCTCACCAAAGCATTTGATCTGGTCAGCAGAGAGGGCCTTTTCAAGATCCTGCCAAAGATAGGATGCCCACCAAAGTTGCAAAGCCTCATCGAATCGTTTCACACCAACATGCAGGGGATAGTGCAGCACGACGGCAACGTCTCAGAGCCATTCAACATATGCAGCGGAGTGAAACAGGGCTGTGTACTTGCGCCAACCCTCTTTGGGATTTTCTTTGCTATGCTCCTGAGGCATGCCTTCAGCACAGCAACAGAGGGAATCTACCTGCACACAAGATCTGATGGCAGGCTTTTCAACCTCACCCGCCTGAAAGCCAGAACCAAAGTACGCGAGGCTCTAATCAGAGACATGCTGTTCACAGATGACGCTGCAGTCGCAACCCACACACAGCAGGAGCTTCAGACCCTGATGGACCGCTTCTCCCAGGCATGCAAGGACTTTGGGCTTACCATCAGCCTGAAGAAGACTAACGTCTTGGCGCAAGGCAAGGAAGCACCACCAGCCATCACCATTGACGACTACGAGCTGGAGGTCGTGAATCAGTTCACGTACCTGGGGTCCACGATCAGCAACAACCTCTCCCTTGATACAGAGATCGACCAGAGGATTGGAAAATCAGCCTTCCCACTCGTTCGCCTCACCACACGAGTGTGGGAGAATTGCAAACTCTCTGTCAAGACGAAGATGGCAGTGTACAACGCCTGCGTCATCAGCACACTGCTCTATGGGAGTGAGACGTGGACAACATACGCCAGGCAGGAAAAGAGACTGAAATCCTTCCACTTGCGCTGCATTCGCCACATCCTGGACATATCCTGGCAGGACAAAGTGCCCAAAACAGAAGTTCGGTCCCGCGCCGGCCTTCCCTCCATGTTCACTCTACTCAGGCAGCGCAGGCTCCGTTGGCTAGGCCACCTTCACCGTATGGAGGATGGCAGAATCCCCAAAGACGTCCTCTACGGAGAACTGGCGACTGGCAGGAGAGGCGTTGGCCGCCCACAGCTGCGCTTTAGAGACGTCTGCAAGAGAGACATGAAGGCCCTGGAGATCAACACAGAGCGCTGGGAGGACCTTGCAACGGACCGCTCCAAGTGGAGAGGCACCCTGACCAGACAGCTCAAGGCGGGTGAAGAGAGACTGACTGCTGCAGCAGATGAAAAAAGGACCCGCAGGAAGAACCGCCACAGACCCAGCAGCACGGAGACCACCCACAAGTGCGACCTGTGTGACAGGGACTGCCATTCGCGCATCGGCCTGTTCAGCCACAGGCGGTGCTGTTCCAGCAGAGTAGACGTTTAGGATTCTCTTCCATGGTCATCATAGACCAACGGAGGCCGACGACATGCATATAGTTTACTCTGAAAGGCTTAAAATAGCATGATATAGGCCCTTTAAGATATCACGAAACCATGATGTTAATACAAAACATGCAACTTGTTTTCACATTTGAGAGTTTGGGGCATTAAATTTATGTGTGAAAACCGGTGAAAAACCAGCCCAAGCATATGGGGCTGTCTACGCTTACATCATCAATCTCATGAATGCGCAGAACGACGTGCGGAGGTAACAAAAACTGACAATTTCAATACATGTCTATGGCAATATTAGTTAAATTTCAACCAGGAAAATGCCAAAACTGTTCACAGTTGGCTCATGTAGCCATCACCATCTTTTGAAAGATGGTGATGGCTACATGAGGGATGAGGGATGAGGGGTGATATGACCCACGTCTCTGTCTGGCCACAAATGGAGATTGCTCCTGCTGCAGGTATGTCTGTTTAACAAATTGAATCGGTGAATTCCAAAAGAGCCCAAGTCCACACTTTTTCAAAACCCAGATATTACATGTTTAATGAACTTTAAGAGACAAGCTATCTGATTATGTGCAAAAACGTCCCAAGTCAACTTTAATGCATTGACTATTCACAGCATTGTTTATGCATTGAGTGCAAGAGAGACCCAAGTCCAGGACTTGGGCCCTTCCTGCATGGATTAAACTTAAAGTCATAGGTGGCAGCACAAATTTCAGAAATGATATAGAAGTTTCCGAAAATATGTCTGCTCAGGTCACATCCAGATTCTGCCTTCTAAAGCCATCGTGCAGGGTTGTTACATACCCAGAGGAGCCACTCTACAGCGAGCAACTTGGTGTAAAGGCAGCTAAAGTAAAGGATGTTCAGAAATTGGCGAAATACCTTTCACCAGAGGCTCAGCAGTTCCTCAGTAAATTAACAGTTTGTGATGCTAGGCGTGAAGATGAGTCTGACTTTGACGATTAGTTACCAGTAGATGGACCTCTATGTTAATCTGCAAACTTTTAGATGAAAATCTCATTTGCTGGCAGTTATCAAAACAATAGTTTGAATATAAAGTGATCATAAAAAGTGTTCAAAACATGGCATAATTAAAAAAAACGTTTTCAACATGTGAGAAATAGATGTTATGCGCTTCTTTTCATATGTTCTTATTGTTTAATTCAAGAAGGGCCCAAGTCCAGGGACTTTAGTTTGCCAATCCTCTGAAATTAAAAAAGTGAAATGCTTCATATTATAGCATTTCTAAGCTATGGCCTTGTGCTATATCTGAGTAAAGTATGAACCATCTGGCATAGACTACCTTTGAGATACGCAATTTATTTGATTTCCTGCAAAAACATATTTCTTGGACTTGGGCCCCTTTTGAATTCACCGATTCAATTACGACTCTTATTTATCATTAAAAGTAACTTGCCTACACTTAAAGTTAATGCGAACATGCGAAAAACACCTCAATTTGCATGAGGGAATGAATAGCTTAAATAGCATTAGCATAAAACACATTGGCTTGGTAGAAATATTAATTCCAATTTGAGCTGTTTATCAGCCTAAGAATAAACATTAATGCTGCAATTAAAGTTTAAAAATAAGACTGACACTTCCGGTTATGGCTGCCACGTAGGACGGATGTGTCTCACTCTGCTCTGCTCCTGGAGAAAAAAAAATCGGCAAATAACTCTCTCATTTGGGACAGAACGTATCCCAGCGTCTGGGCGAGGATATGTCGGCGAAGCCTAAGGCTGGAAAACCAGGTAAAGGAAAAAGTGAGCCGCCGAAACAGTCCAAATTAACGGACTTTCAGGTCTGTGACGCAGCAAATAAAACTCCATATATGGCGGAGGAGGCTGGCAACGGTGCGATGTCTGCGGGGAGCGGCGCAGATGCGCTGATGGCTGCCATGAGTTCAATGAGAGCGGACTTTTCCTCTAGATTTGATGGGATTATGACAGCGTTGGAAGGAATAAGAAAGGAATTGGGTGACTGTGTAGAACGAACGGCGCAGATGGAGCTCCGTCTCGCTAGTGCTGAAGATGACGTCACCCGTCTTCAATTAAAGGTGCGCACTTTGGAAAAAAAAAATAAATCTCTGGAAAATAATATTTTGGATTTGGAATCTCGGTCGAGACAGAATAACTTGAGGCTGGTGGGTCTTCCAGAGGAATCAGAAGGTCGGGACGTATGTTCCTTTCTGGAAAAGTGGATTCCGGAGGTGCTGGGCAGCGAGGAGTTGCAATCAGCAGTGGTTCTGGAAAATGCACATCGTATTGGCCCACGGAGAGATAAGGGACCGCCGAGGACCTTAATTATGAAGTTTCTTAGCAACAGAGACAGGATGAAGATCTTCAACGCTGCACGAGCTAAAGGAGAGATTAAACACCAGGACCAGCAGGTGCGGTTCTACCCAGATTTGGCCACAGGAATCCAACAATTGAGGAAGCAGTTTGATCCCATACGTAAGGAGCTGCGCAACCTTGGGATTCGTCATGGTGTAATCTATCCTGCGAGACTGCTGACCACGTATGAGGGCAGAACCCACATCTTCAAGACCCCAGAGGAGGCGCAGGAGTTCATCAAGAAGATCAAAGAAGAAGAAGAGACTGGTGGGAGCTAAGCATGAACAAAATATAAGGTAGAATAATTAAGCATTTGCACAGGCATCTGACTGACTTGAAGTAAATAGTAAGTTTACAAAATATAGATTGTATTATATATTTTAAAAAAAAACAAAAACAAAACAAACAAAAAAAAACTATGATGTACAAAGTTGTTAAAAATTTTGGAGTTAAGTTGGAAAACTACAGAGGAGAGTTAATGTTACGTCATTAAAAGCAGTAGAGTTAGGGTGATTGGGAGGATGAAGAAGGAGTGGCTTAGGCTGTTCCCCGTGGGTGTGGAGCGGTCGATGGCTATATCGGGAGACGGAATTTTTTTTTTTGATTTTGGGGGGTTTCCCACAAGTGTGGGAAGGGGAAATTTGTTTGTGTGTAGTTTGTAGGATGAATGTTCAACCACTCATGTTTTTGCTTCTCTGTATGAGCATGTTTACACTGCAAGGTAATCCCAAACTCTCTATTGATCATAAACCAAAGTGTTAATCTTAATTTAACTTCATGGAATTGCAGAGGTCTACAAAATTTTAAAAAAACTTAAACAAGTTATGAATAAAATAAAAGACATGGGTTCAAAAATTGTGTTTTTACAAGAAACTCATTTAATAGAGGAGGATATAAAAAGAATTAGGAGTAGATGGCAAGGAAGTGTCTTCACCTCATCATTCTCATCCCGGGCCAGGGGAGTTATGACTCTCATACATAAATCAGTTCCTTTTCAAGTGAAAAATGTAATTGGAGACAAATTTGGAAGATATGTAATCATTCAAGGTTCTTTGCTATTAGAAAATATAAATCTTGTGAACTTATATGGTCCCAATATAGATGATCAGAAGTTCTTTGCTAATTTATTTCTTATCTTATCATCACTTACAGGGCAACATATAATAGCAGGGGATTTTAATTGTACATTGAATCCAGGTATAGATAGATCAACAGGACTGGATTGCACGCACATTGGATGTAGGATGACTATTAATCATTTTATGAAAGAATTGAGATTGTTAGATATATGGAGAGAAATGAAACCACAAGTTAAAGCCTATTCTTGTTATTCAAGTACCTACAAGACATTCTCACGTATTGATTATTTTTTGATTTCCACAGAATTAAGGTCCAAGATTCAAAACTGCTTTTATGATAACATCGTGATCTCTGATCATGTACCCTGTTGTCTAATATATGTAGATAAAAAATTGACAAAGGAATCAGGTAGATGGCAATTTCAGCATAAATGGCTTCAGGATGAGGAATTTGTCAAGTATATAGAAAAACAGATAGACGAGTTCTTTGACATCAATACTACACAAACATCAGCATGTATAAAGTGGGAGGCTTTCAAAGCTTTTATTAGGGGACATATTATTAGTTATACAGGATCAAAATCTAAGAAGACTCGAGAGGAGAGAGCTAAATTGGAACATAAAATAAAAAGTCTTCAGGAAAAAGTGTATGCAGGAAGTGACCCAAGGTTGGAGAATGAATTACTGATTTTGAGAGCTGAATACGACAAAAAATCAGCGAATAGAGCTGCCTCGAGTCTTCTAAGATTGAAACAATCTTTTTATGAACAAGGTGAAAAATCAGGAAAATTATTAGCATGGCAGATTAAACAATTAGAAATTAAAACACCAATTACCAGTATTATAAGTAAGGGACAGGTAGTTATAGATCCTTTAGAAATTAACAGAGCCTTTAGAGATTACTATGAAAAATTATATGATACCAAAAATGAATCTGATTTAACAAAACTAAATGGGTTTTTGAACGAACTATCTATACCGTGTATTCCAAATGAAAACAGGGAGATATTGGAGTCTAAAATTAGTCAAGAAGAAGTTGGGCTAGCCATTGATAATATGAAATCAGGAAAAAGTGCAGGACCAGATGGTCTTCCAGTTGACCTTTATAAAAAATTTAAGAATAAATTAATAAAACCTTTTTTGGAAATGGTTTTAGAAGCATTTCAAAATAATAATTTACCATCATACATAAATAATGCCTTAATTATACTGCTGCCAAAACCAGGTAAGCCCTCTAATAAATGTGAAAATATGAGACCAATAAGCCTATTAAATGCCGACCTTAAGATAATCTGTAAAATTTTAGCAAGACGAATACAAGAAATTTTACCAAATATTATTAATCGAGATCAGAATGGCTTTATAAAGGGTAGACAAGGCTTCCATAATGTAAGAAGACTATTTAATATTATTTATTTTAATAAAGAAGCACCGGATACAGCTCTCCTATCACTGGACGCCGAAAAGGCCTTTGATAGAGTTGAATGGCCCTTTCTTTTTGAAGTCCTACAAAGGTTTGGACTTGGAAATAATTTCATAAAATGGGTTCAAATAATATACAATAATGCTACAGCAGAAATCCTAACAAATAACAATATTTCAAAACCAATAAAAATCAATAGAGGATGTCGACAAGGCTGTCCACTTTCACCTTTACTGTTTACTATGGCAATTGAACCTTTAGCGATAGCGATACGTTTACATTCACAAATATATGGAATTAAAGTTGGACCAACAGAACATAAAATCTCCCTGTACGCCGATGACATAATTTTGTTTATGTCGAATCTAAAAAAATCAATTCCAACCTTGTTGAATTTAATAAAGAATTTTGGGGAAATATCAGGATATAAAATAAATAAAACTAAATCTTCAATATTAATGCTAAATGAGACCCAGAGAAATTACCCAGCCCCTGAGGTAAATCAATTCAATGTTGTAAATCAGTTTAAATATTTAGGAATCCAAATTGTGCCTAAGCTAGAATCAGTCGCCAGTGTCAACTATGAAGCCTTAATGTCAGATATCAATGAGTTAACTCAGAGATGGATGTCACTACCAATGTCGATGATCGGGAGAATCAATATACTTAAAAGTAATATTTTACCTAAAATACTTTATTTATTTCAATACATTCCCTTATCACCACCTTTAGATCTATTCTCAAGAATAAAAAAAAAGTTAGTGGAATTTATATGGAACAACAGGAGGGCTAGATTACGTCTGTCTTTATTATATTTACCATTTGATCGTGGAGGTCTGAAATGTCCAAATTTTATGTTGTATTATTGGTCGGCACAACTGAGGTCTATGACATATTATTTTTCATCAAATGATCTCCCTCACTGGACTGAAATGGAATCATACAATTTACCTTTACCTCTTCCCATATTCATATACTCAGATTCGGCAAAAAAAATTACAAAAACAAGTTAAAAATCCATTTGTAAAGCATATGATCAAAATATGGTGTGAAGCTAAAAACTATTTAAAAGAACCACAGTTATTGTCACAATTTAGTCCAATATGGGGTAATCAATATTTTAAACCAGGGAGAGCGGACGCTGTATTTAAAGTATGGAATTTAAAAGGGATACAAAAGATTCAGGATTTATATTTGCCATGTGCAGATAACATAATGTCTTTTGAAGAGCTGAGGATCAAATTTAATCTCAATAGAACACATTTTTTTAAATATCTTCAACTTAGAAACTTTATTCGATCAAATCAAAATAAAGCTCTCACTCGACCTATTTACTCATCCTTGGAAAAAATGATGATGAAAGATAGTAAAAGAAAGGGTATTATTTCAGAGTTTTATAACTCATTGACACTATCTTCAAGTGAAAATTCACTGAAAAGATTAAACTACTGGAAAGAAGATCTGCAAACTGAAATTTCAGAGGAACAATGGGAATTGGCTTGTACAGAAGCTCAAACCAAATCAATAAATGTACGCCTTAAATTGATACATTTCAAATGGTTAATGCGAATGTATGTTACACCGGAGGAGTTAAATAGATATAACAAAAATATACCAGATACATGCACAAAATGCATGGAAAGTAAAGGAACCCTATTTCATTGTTTATGGGAATGTAGATTAATAAGAATGTTTTGGGAAGAGGTGAGGGTAACAATTGAAAAAATAATCTCAAAACAAATCATATTGAATCCTAAACTGTTTTTGTTGGGTCTGTACCCAGAAAAGCATAATTTTAATAAAAGTGAAAGAACATTCATAGACCTCAGTTTGCTTAACACCAAAAAATGTATTGCACTATTATGGAAAAAGACTCATAGACCAGATGTGACTCAGTGGTTAAGACAGATGTTAACAAACCTTCCATTAGAAAGAATAACATATATACTGAAATCAAAGGAAATTGTGTTTGAGAATATATGGAGACCTTTTATTGATTATGTAAAAAATTTAAACATAACTCTTGAAGAAGAAGGTGAATGATGTGTGTGGACCTTGTAAATTCCAAACTGGTGAACATAATATGTATACTTATGTATTGGATTGTCTAGACTAAACAGAGGAGCATTGTTGAAGACTTGATTTTGTTGGTGGTTGTTGGTGTTTTTAGTGCATTTTTTTTTTTTTGTAGTACTTTAGTGTTAGTGTTTGATTGTTTGTATCATGTTTGTTAAAAAAAAAAAAGGTTCAATAAAGATATTGTGGAAAAAAAAAAAAATAAGACTGACACTCACCTGCTGACAAATGGACCGAAGCTCTGTAGAGCTGAAACAAACTGCTGGGATTAAGGGCGAACAATTGTAATTTTTTTCCTTTCTTTTTTCTTTTTTTTACCAGTGTAAATAAACAGCGTCTCCCGTACGGGTGACAGGAAGCTGTTTTTCCTGTGACCTCCAGTGGATAAATTTTGCAAACCTAATCATGATGGCTTTTTGGGGATTTCCAAAGCAGGTACAATTTATTTTCTCCAAGTGTTCCACCACTGTACAACCAAATAGGCGCATTTATTCATCGTTACAAATATCAATATTGTTTCTGGACACTCTGTTGAATCATTCTTCCACATACTGGCTGGTAGACACGGTGCACGGTGGGTGCACGGTGGGTGCACGGTGGCGCAGTGGTTAGCACTGCGGCAGCACAGTTTACCCTTGGCCGGGGGATTGTGGGGATCGTGGGATCGTGGGTTCGATCCCAGCCCCCGACCAACAGTGATCTGTGTGGAGTTTGCATGTTCTCCCCGTGTTGCGTGGGTTTACTCCGGGATTTCTCCGGTTTCCTCCCACATGCCAAAAACATGCATGTTAGGTTAATTGGCTGTTCTAAATTGTCCCTAGATATCTGTTTCCTATAGGCCCTTAGAATAGAGGGTTAGTATTAATGAAAGCGCTTTGAGTGGTCTTTGTGACTAGAAAAGCGCTATATAAGTGCAGGTTAGTTAGTTAGTTAGTTAGACGGTAGGGACACTTCTTAAGATTACAAAATTAAAGTTTTTGATCATATCTGATCTGATCTTGCTGTGAAAGCTTGTCATAATATTAATATGCCGTATTGTTTCAATGGTAAACTGCCGGTTTTTGTTATCTCCACGTTTTGCGCATTCACATGAAATACCCGGATGTGTAGACAGCCCTGTTTGAGACGATCTGCCGTGTCACATGTGTGGGATTGAGGTTTTATGGTGAAGTGCGGTGTGATGACGCTGCCTTCCGGGTGTATCATCACACCGCCCTATTATAAAGGGTGTCCACCATTTTGGGGCGGCTCTTGGACAGGACCTCTCCGCCATGGTGTGATAACTGTAGTGTGATTTAGACATATAATAAAGCAGTGTTCAGTGCAACCTCCTCGTCCATCTCCTCAATATCAGGTTTGTGGACATAACATTTGGCGACTGAGGATTAACTCATGGAGGCATGCGGGGCACCTCTATGGCCATTTCTGGAGTACCCAGGAGAACCAGCAATAGTGTGGCTTCGCTGGTTGGCCGCATTTGAGAAGTACATTGCAGCGTTGAGCCTGGGTAAACTCGGCGGAGTAAGGAAACGAGCACTTCTGTTTCGCAAACTCGGCATAGAAGGTCAGAGAATTTTCCACACGTTAGGGGAGACGGAGTCATATGCAGATGCTGTCGGGCTGCTTGCTAACTACTTTGCCAAACACACACGTAGCATGAAGCTGTGGGTTGAGAGGCTAATGGGGCAAAAAGACACTAAGCTAGCTAGCTCGGGAGAGCTAATGGCCGAGCTAGTAACAGTGGAGAAGTTAGCCAAGGGCAAATTAGGTGCCAAACACAGAAGCTACCCGCACAGTCAGCGTTAGCTAACACTTTGGGATCGGAGCCACAGGAGAGGGACCCCGTGTCCATCGAGAATGATAAGCCAGCGGAAGAGCACAGCACAGAGAATGACTGCAGCACAGTGGGAGAACAGCAAACAGAGTCAGCTCAGTTTTCCCCACAGCCAGAGTCAGAGCCGCAGGAGAGGGGGATCGAGCATTCTGAGATCCCCGAAGTACAGCGGTGGCAGTCAGGCACAGAGACAACACGCAGCACGGTACAGCGGAGCACTTCAGATGGCGGAAGGGAAGAGCCGGACTGCTTTCGTTCCATCACTTGGCAGGCTACGGAGGTTATGATCGAGCTGACAGGTAGAGAGTCCGCTTCAACGACCAGCACCGAAGCGCACACCTCATGCTCTTGGGAGGAGAGCGGCTCAGTGGAAGAGCTGGACGGCTTCGGTGCCCACACTCGGCCAGCTGCATTGGGAGCAACCGAGTTGGTGGGTGGAGGGTTCATTTCAGCTAGGGACACCAGAGAGATACTGGGCTGCTTTTGTACCTGAGCCGAGCTGCAGTCGACAACGGAGACAGCGGGTGAAGGGTCGGCAGCGAACATAATAATAATAATAAGTTTATTTATAGAGCACCTTTCACAGACAGAGTCACAAAGTGCTTAACAAGGTAAAAAACAAAATAAAAACACAGGCACATAAAACAGTAAAACAAAGTAGACAATAAAAGCACATAAAAATACAATCGGCACATAGTTAAAAAGCCAGGCTAAAAAGGTGGGTCTTTAGTTGCTTCTTAAAAACACCAATGGAAGGTGCAGATCTAAGTTCAAAAGGCAAGGAGTTCCACAGTCTGGGAGCAACAGCAGCAAAGGCTCTATCGCCTTTGGTTTTGAGCCTAGTACTAGGAACTACCAATAGATACTGATGAGAAGACCTGAGAGACCTGCTGGGCTGGTGTAGAGACAGCAGGTCACTAATATAAAAAGGTGCCTCTTCATGAATGGCTTTGTAAGTAAGAACAAGAACTTTAAAATCAATTCTATAAATTACAGGAAGCCAATGCAAGGAGGCCAAAACAGGAGTGATATGACAGAATCTACTGGACCTAGTTAGCAATCTTGCAGCAGCGTTCTGGACTAACTGTAGACGGTGTAAAGAGGATTTACTAAGACATGTAAAAAGAGCATTACAATAGTCCAAACGTGAAGAAACAAAGGCATGAATAATGATTTCTAATTGAATGTAGGAAACCAATGACCTAATTTTGGATATATTCCTAAGGTGGAAAAAACAACTCCGGGTCAGAGATTTGACATGCTGATCAAAACTCATCGATTGATCAAAAATGACACCAAGATTTTTTAGATTAGACCGTACGTTAGAGCTTAATGAACCAATGCTATTAATCAACTTAGGAATTAGATTATCAGGTGCTACAATAAGGACCTCAGTTTTATCAGCATTAAGTTGCAAAAAGTTACTAGACATCCAGTCCTTGATTGCAGACAGACAATCATGAATAATTTTTAAATTGTCAACATGGTCAGGCTTAAAAGAGAAAAGTAGCTGTAAATCATCAGCGTAGCAGTGATAAGACACACCTTTAAATTTGCTGATAATAGAACCAAGTGGCAGCATATATAGGGCAAATAAAAGTGGACCCAGAATAGAACCCTGAGGCACCCCACAGGTTAAAGGAGCAGAGTCAGATGAATAAGAGCCAACAGCCACGGAAAAGCTCCTACCAGAAAGGTAGGAGAAAAACCAATCCAAAGCTTTTCCAGAAATACCTACCCAATCTCTAAGCCTTTGTAACAAAATAAAATGATCAATAGTATCAAATGCTGCAGTAAGATCTAATAACACTAAAACAGAGCATTTGCCAGAGTCTGATGACATTAAAATATCATTTGACACCCTCAGAAGAGCGGTCTCTGTCGAGTGTTTCTGACGAAAGCCTGACTGAAATTTGTCAAAAATATTATGTTCAATCAGAAAGTCAGTGAGTTGCTTGGCAACAACTTTTTCTAAAAGCTTAGAAATAAAAGGAAGCTTAGAAATTGGCCTGAAGTTTTTAAAAACAGATGGATCAAGGTTAGATTTTTTTAAAAGTGGCTGCACAACTGCATGTTTAAAATACGAGGGTACATAACCAGATTCAAGTGAACTATTAATGATATAAACCAAAGACGTACCCACTGAGCCAATTACCTCTTTTGGTGAACATGGTGACAACGGAACCGCCACAGCACGGCGGAGGTCCCGAGCTGAATGAGCACGCAGAGCCACCGGGAACACAACCACAGCGCATGGAAACAAGTAAGGCACCACTTCATATTATGGACTGGATTCGGGCTTGCGCCGGCGGGAGACCAAGATGGCAACTGCCCGGGCCGCAGCCAGCGAAACAACGGGCGCCACTGAGCGTTGTGGCAAAGATGAGGACAGCCTGTTTTCAGCAGATGGACGATTCAGTTCAGCACGCAAGTAGACTATGGCATGTCCGGGTGGCAGCTCCAGAAGTGAGGCTCTGCGGGAGTCAGCTGCCGCAGTGTGGGACCTGGGCCCCAACGTCATGAAGATTGTCTCCGGGGGTCCGGCAACTCCAGGGAGGGAGCAGCCACAAGCCCACTTCAAAGCTCCAGAGGTGCATCCACCACGGGGCCACTGCAGAGCCCCCCCGCCCCCCATGGAACTGCCCTTAACATGGAAGACTAAAAAAAGAGAAGTTAAGGACTTTTTTTATTAGGTAGGTGCACAGCTGGACTGTTCAATCAATCAATCAATCAATCAAAGACTTTATTCCAGACTCAAGGTCCATCAAGAGAAAAAATAAACAAGTAGAGTAAAAAAAAAAAAAAAAAAAAAAAAAAAAAAAAAAACAAGACAGTTGAAACAATCAAAAAAGTTACAAGAAACACTAAGACATAACTGCTTAAAGAAGTACAAAGACAGTACAGACTTTAAAAAGACTTAAAAAGACTACTGTACCAGTGCCTTCTAAACTGTGACTGACAGCGAATAGAACTGAGCTTAATGCTAGACATGACTTGAATGATTTCATTTCTAGATACATCAAGCCGACAGATGAATTTATACATAAAATTCCTTATTACTGCATGCAGAGTATTTACACGTGATGAGACAAATAACTCGGAAGCACTGCACCATCGAGGCTTTTTAAGTAAAATTCTTAAGGCATCATTGTAGGCAACCTGTAATTTCTGCATACTTAGTTTCCTATAATTTATCCATAAATGAGCAGTGTATAAAGGTGTACAATAGGTTTTAAAAAGAACCAGTTTCACCTCATCTGAACAAAAACCAAATCTGCGTGCAAGAATATTTGCTTGCATGTAGATTTTGCAGCGTTGTCTGAAAATATCATCATCATCAGTCATTCTATCATTAATAACATGTCCCAGATATTTAATTTTATCCCTGACAATTAATTCCCTGCCTGCCAATTCAAAGACAGGGAATTTCATTAACAAATCTTCTTTAGTGCGGCAGATCAGTACACAACTCTTATTTGTATTATATTTTATGTCATTTTCCTCTCCATAAGCACTACACACTCTTAATAACTCCTGAAGACCAGCACTACTTGGACTGAGAATAACTAGATCATCAGCATACATAAAATGATTCACTAACTTATTCCCTATTAAACACCCAGTTTTACAGGCATTCAGTTGCTTTGACAACTCATCCATGTAAAGATTAAATAGAATAGGGGACAGTATACTGCCCTGTCTGACACCACTGCTCACACCAAATGGTGATGAATGACTCTTCCCCCATTTCACCAGCATCTTCTGATGTGCGTACCAGTAAATCAGGATACGTACTAAGTACTTGGGCACCCCCCTGTCAATCATTTTCCTAAACAGTATCCTGTGATTAACACGATCAAACGCCTTGGAGGCGTCAATAAAGCACAGAAAAACTGAAGAATTTTGATTTCTGTACTTATTTATAATTTCTTTTAAGGCATATATGCACAGATCTGTTCCATGATGGGGTTTGAATCCAAATTGATGATCAGTAGATTTGATGAATACATTTAATTTTTCAAACATGATTTTTTCCAGTACTTTAGATATTATATTGGCTAAAGCTATGGGTCTGTAATTATCCAGGCTACACAGCTTGCCAGCTTTATCTTTAATGACTGGTACCAACACAACAGACAATAATGATTCTGGTAACAACCCATGAATCATGAAGCTGGTGAAACAGATTGCAAGAAGAGGAGCAATTCTTGAGCTAGCGTATTTAAGATGCTCAGCAGAAATACAGTCTAAACCACTCGCTTTGTTATCTGATAGCTCTCTAATGGCTTTGATCACTGCATGAGTGTCAATCAGGAGCGAATCGTCCCTTTCTACTTTCCCTACCTTGTAAGTTTCATCCTTAGTTGAATTAAATAATGAGTAAAAGTGTTGCCGCCAAAGATCCACAATATTTTCTGTACCTGAAATGCCTTCCAAAGTACAGGGCAAAGGCGTTTTACTGTTACTAATCCGTCTAAGCTCCTTCCAAAATTCTGTGACATTCTTATCTAACAATTTCTTGGCCAGGGAATTACTTCTCATAAGCTGCTCATTTTTAGAGATATGACGAATAGCATACTTAAACTTAGCATTTGTACATTTCTTCATCTCAAATTCTGGCCCTTGTCTGGGTCTCCCAGCCACCACCCATGCTTTATATGCTTCCCGAGCTTCAGAATAAGGCACAGCTACGGCCTCATTCCAGCCAGGTCTAACCTTATGTGTTTTACATATTTTCTTATAATAAGGCTTGCTGTCCTTATACAGGGAGTTAACTATAGCATTGTACAGACTACAAAGGTCCTTCTTATGTTCAATAATGCTACAGTTCACATCGCTGCACATTACAGCATCTCTAGGAAGACATATTTTACTCAAGGATTTATCTGTACGACCACAATATTCTACAATTTCTTCCTCAGAAAGAGTGTCCCAGTCTAATTTTCCCACCTCATCCTGACTGACATTTTGATAAAGTGCAGGTAGACAGTCAACATTAATTATCATCTCAAACGGTATATGATCAGACATTGCTAACCCATAATAAATACTCATGCCACCCAAAGAAGCATGTGCATCACCTGTGCTGATGCAATGATCGAGCCAGGACGTAGTGTGCCAAGCCTCACTTATATAGGTATAACTATCAGGAGGCATTAGTACCTTACTTGACAAGATTAAGTTGTTCTCATAGCAAAAATGATACATATGTTTTGCAAATAAGGAGTCAGTGTCAGATATGTCTGCATTCAAGTCCCCCATAATAAAAATACAGGTATTATTATAGTCTTGCATATAAGAATTGATAAAGGCAAGCTTATTTAAATATTCATCCTCATTCTGTTGACATTCAAATGGCGTATATACATTGATAATAAGGAATTCCTTATCATTACAATTAAACTGCACACCAATACACCAATCTACACCAAGTCGGACCACTTTTATCAAGGAGTCCAGCTTCTTTCTCCAGAGGATAGCCACACCTCCAGGTATCCTCCCCCTGATAATTCCCTTGCTGAGGTCAGTTGTAGACTCCCCAGCACCATGGAAATCAGGGTTAAGACAGTTCAAACGTTCCAAGTCTTGTTCTGAAAGAAACGTCTCCTGAAGGCACAAAATATCACAATTGTTCAATAGATTGTCAATAACTAACCGGCGAGCTTTCTCCCCAGCACTTTGCCCCAATTTAAGGCCACGACAGTTGTAAGACATGACCTTAATACCCATCAAAAAAGGAGGAAGAGTTAAGAAAGATCACCATCATGCGTGGGTGCCCGCATATTCTCCACAGCAGCCGCTCCACTAGCTCCAGTCCTCCCAGCCCCCCGGGGCTCATAATATCGCCGCACCAATGCGCCCTCTGGCCAGAGCTCTGGCTGGTACATGTCCCCCACCTCAGAGCATTCCGCCGTTACTTTAAATGAGCCAACCCTGCCGTTCCCAGTGATGATTTTCTGACATAAAACTTCTCGTCCAAGCTTATCTTTAAGATATGCAGATAAAGTGTCAGCTTCCAAATCACGATGAAAACGGGTAGCAAACACACTCACTGTCTTGGTCCGAACTGTTTTTATATTCCCAGAGCCCGTACCCACAACAGGGGCCGCGTTGCTGCCTTTATTCCTGCGGCTGTTTGAAGCAGAGGATGGCTTGGGTTTAACCGCAGCGCGCTCAGATCGCCTTCGTCCCTTTTTCACAACTTGACTCCATGTTTGAGATCCTGGTTCAGAGGCTACTGTTCCAGAATTTTCTCCGGTTATAGGCTGATCCACCGGCTCCGAATTCACATCCAGAGCCTTCTCTCCAGCGGTCAAGTGAGATTTCCGTGTGTCTCCAGGTCTTGAGTCGATCGTCAGGCAGGCCCCCTCCTCCGCTTCGACATCAGCGGGGCTGGCAGGCCCTCCCAGGGCAGGCGCTTCCTTATCCACGGCTCGTGCGGCAGACTGCTCCAGGCCACTTACACGGCGGGCAATATCCGAGGTTATCGTGCGTAGATCTTCACTGGAGCTAGTCTGTAACAGCATGGTTTGTTTCATGGCACAAACCTCTGCACGTAGCTGCTCCATTCTCCTCAGTAGGCTTGAGCAGTCCAGGCTGGAAAATGTAACCAGCGGCAAATCATCCAGGTAATGAGAGACGAATCTGGGTAGTTTTTCACCACATTCATTCATCACCTTAAGGCAACTCTTTAAATTATTTGCATCTTTCTGGGCCCCCTTGTGTGTAACATACCTCTGTGTAGTGGGGCAGAGCTCAAACAGGACTTTTTTCGAGGCCTCAATCCACTCAGAGTCAAAAGTACTTGAGGCCAATAGGACGATCTCATCCTGACTCAGAGTCTTAATTTTCACTGCAAGGAAATTTAGCAGCTCATCCTCAACAATTATTTTCCCCTCAGCAGTTTTATATACTTCAGGTTTTAAACGAGACCGTTTTACCTCAGGGGCTTCCATAGAGCCATTCCAGCCAGGACGCGTGGATTCCGCCATCTTGTGCCAGCTTGTTTCACCGTCCTTTTAATCCACTTTGTGACCAGAAACGGAATCAGGGCCTTCTCCGGTCAGCTTAGTTGTCTCACAAATATTCCTCACATTTGCTGGTGTCCAACAGAAGACTTTAGAGCAGTTTTACCAGGAAGTCTCAGTTCAGGTCTCAGAGCTCCTCAAAGCACCTCTGGTCTCGTCGCCATCTTGAGTGTATTCTAGTGTATTCTGTTAAAAAGAAAAGTGGCAGAATATTCCACTTGGCCATGCTGGGCCCCGTGGTAGTCCACCCACGGGGCCCAGTATGGCCAAGTGGAATATTCTGTGGTGGTAGTCCACCCATGGGCCCTAGTGTTAAGCCGTTCTGTGTGTACAGTGGGGCAAAAAAGTATTTAGTCAGCCACCAATTGTGCAAGTTCTCCCACTTAAAAGATAGAGAGGTCTCCAATTTTCATCATAGGTATACCTCAACTATGAGAGACAAAATGAGAAAAAAAAAATCCAGAAAATCACATTGAAGGATTTTTAATGAATTAATTGGTAAATTCCTCAGTAAAATAAGTATTTGGTCACCTACGAACAAGCAAGATTTCTGGCTCTCACAGACCTGCAACTTCTTCTTTAAGAGGCTCCTCTGTCCTCCACTCGTTACCTATATTAATTGCACCTGTTTGAACACGTTATCAGAATCAGAATCAGAATCAGAATCAGCTTTATTGGCCAAGTATGCACAACACATACAAGGAATTTGACTTGGGCTAAAAAACTTGCTCTCGTTCAGGTGGAGGATTTAAATAAGATTTAAATAAGGATTCAATGACAACAGAGTATGTACAGTAAATTACAGTCTGTCCACGTTTCTATAAAAGGATGCAAATATATACAGGAATATATGCAGTTATTTACTCAGACTATCCACACTTTGCAGAAATATATGAAAAAATATACAGTCACACAGTATTTCAATGTGAACTCAGATTCAGTGATATAATGTGAATGAAGTAAAAAGCAGTGTGAGAGTTATGTGCAATGTAAGAATGGATGAAAAGTCACGAGTACAGCAACAGGTAGGACTAGGTGAATGTTAGGAGTTCATCAGAGTGATGGCTTGAGGAAAGAAACTGTTCCTGTGACGGGTGGTTTTGACCTTCAGTGATCTGTAACGACGACCAGAAGATAGAAGTTCAAACAGTTTGTGGCCGGGGTGTGACGGGTCAGCACAGATGTTTCCCGCCTGTTTCCTGGTTATGGACCGATATAAGTTCTCAATGGAGGGTAGGTTGGTACCAATGATCCTCTCCGCAGACTTAATGATCCGCTGCAGTCTGGTCTTGTCCTGTTTAGTGGCAGATCCAAACCAGACAGTGATGGAAAAGCAGAGGACAGACTGGATGATGGCGGTGTAGAAGACAACCAGCAGCTCCTGAGGCAAATCAAACTTCTTGAGCTGACGCAGAAAAAACAACCTCTGCTGGGCCTTTTTCCGGACAGTGTCTATATGGGAGGACCACTTCAGGTTCCGGGAGACTGTGGTACCCAGAAACTTGAAGGAGTCCACAGTGGACACTGTGCTGTTGAGGATGGTGAGTGGGGGGAATGGAGGAGGGTGTTGCCTGAAATTCACAGTCATCTCCACTGTTTTGGCTGGGTTAAGTTCAAGATGGTTCTGGCCGCACCAAAGGATCAGCTGCTCCACCTCCCGCCTGTATGCAGATTCATCACCATCCCGGATCAAACCGATGACTGTGGTGTCGTCTGCAAACATCAGGAGCTTCACCGAAGGGTCCTCTGAGGTACAGTCGTTGGAGTAGAGGGAGAAGAGCAGTGGGGAAAGGACACATCCTTGGGGGGCGCCAGTACTAATTTTTCGGGAGTTTTATACTTATATTTTATACTATATAAAATATAATATAATATATACATTTTATACTATATATTTATATTTTATACTATATTTTTATACTTTTATCAGTATAAAAGACACCTGTCCACAACCTCAAACAGTCAGACTCCAAACTCCACTATGGCCAAGACCAAAGAGCTGTCAAAGGACACCAGAAACAAAATTGTAGACCCGCACCAGGCTGGGAAGACTGAATCTGCAATAGGTAAGCAGCTTGGTGTGAAGAAATCAACTGTGGGAGCAATTATTAGAAAATGGAAGACATACAAGACCACTGATAATCTCCCTCGATCTGGGGCTCCACGCAAGATCTCACCCCGTGGGGTCAAAATTATCACAAGAACGGTAAGCAAAAATCCCAGAACCACATGGGGGAACCTAGTGAATGACCTGCAGAGAGCTGGGACCAAAGTAACAAAGGCTACATCAGAAACACACTACGCCGCCAGGGACTCAAATCCTGCAGTGCCAGACGTGTCCCCCTGCTTAAGCCAGTACATGTCCAGGCCTGTCTGAAGTTTGCTAGAGAGCATTTGGATGATCCAGAAGAGGATTGGGAGAATGTTATATGGTCAGATGAAACCAAAATAGAACTTTTTGGTAAAAACTCAACTTGTCGCGTTTGGAGGAGAAAGAACACCATACCTACTGTGAAGCATGGGGGTGGAAACATCATACTTTGGGGCTGTTTTTCTGCAAAGGGACCAGGATGACTGATCCGTGTAAAGGAAAGAATGATTGGGGCCATGTATCATGAGATTTTGAGTGAAAACCTCCTTCCACCAGCAAGGGCATTGAAGATGAAACGTGGCTGGGTCTTTCAGCATGACAATGATCCCAAACACACCACCCGGGCAACGAAGGAGTGGCTTCGTAAGAAGCATTTCAAGGTCCTGGAGTGGCCTAGCCAGTCTCCAGATCTCAACCCCATAGAAAATCTTTGGAGGGAGTTGAAAGTCTGTGTTCCCCAGCGACAGCCCCAAAACATCACTGCTCTAGAGGAGATCTGCATGGAGGAATGGGCCAAAATACCAGCAACAGTGTGTGAAAACCTTGTGAAAACTTACAGAAAACGTTTGACCTCTGTCATTGCCAACAAAGGGTATATAACAAAGTATTGAGATGAACTTTTGTTATTGACCAAATACTTATTTTACCGAGGAATTTACCAATTAATTCATTAAAAATCCTTCAATGTGATTTTCTGGATTTTTTTTTTCTTATTTTGTCTCTCATAGTTGAGGTATACCTATGATGAAAATTGGAGACCTCTCTCATCTTTTAAGTGGGAGAACTTGCACAATTGGTGGCTGACTAAATACTTTTTTACCCCACTGTACATCATTCATCCAAATTCAATGGTGATACCAAGCAGCATAAAATGTGAACAATAAACAAAATAAACACTATTTAAGTTTGGAAAATAATAGTGTAAAAATAAAATAAAAAGGATTAAGCGGAAGAAGATGAATGAATGAATGAATGAATGAATGAATTACAAAAAAAAACATTGCATTGTGAAATAATTACACATATATGCTGCTTGGTATTACCATAGAATTTGGATGAATGGTGAAACATTTCAGAAGTAAAAAATACATGAATCCAGTTGAGAATCTTCACCAACTTAAGAAATTGAATTAATTTTGCGTTCATTTTAAGTCTTAATTATTTTTATTATAATTGAAAAAAAAATAATTTTAATTTACTTTGCTCATTGTTCTATTTTATTATCATTTTAGAAGCATTTCTTTCACGCATTTATGTTCATGAGTTTTATTCATATTTCATATTACCCTTGCAATAAAGTTGTTAATGAAACTGCAATTATGTGATTTGGAGCAAAAAGTATTGTATCGGTATCGAAGAAAAAGTCCCATAAATTAATGGTATCATATCGAAAGGAAAAATGCTGGTATCGCCCATCCTTACTGTGAGTTGCACAAGGGCCTGTCTCAGCACTTATGCAACAGCTCAGGCAATGCCCCTAATGTCACTATGCTGCCTTTAGGGTTCATGGACAAAACACTGAAATCTGAGTCTCTGTAAATTAACCTGGGTTACACGTTTGTCGTGTTTCCAAAATAGTTTAGTCTGACAGAGCTTACATACGGTGTGGGTTTTGTCCAAGTTTTTTCCCTTCAACTTCATAAAAGTCAAAGTACCGCTATAAGTTTGCTTGTAACGAGGACGCTAATCGCTCCACTGTCTGGCGAGCACGTGCAGGTTTGGGTAACTAGAGGACAGAATGGTGTGGGACCAGCTAGAGGAGCACACCAGCAACCCGCGGCAGCGGGCGAAGCTGTTGGTGCCGCCAGATGACCTGCCGCTGGTGAAGGCGGTGGAGTTAGCATTTCAACTGGAGGCCGCCGACAAGCTAACATCACAGTTAGGTGACCAACAACAACAGACCCTGCTAGCACAAGCAGTTACCCCGGCAGAAGAACCGCAACTACACCGCGACCTTCTCGGAGGACGCTGAGGTGAACATTACGGGAAAACAAAACATCATAGGATGCCAAATGTCCGGTAACTGTGGTTCCCCAATGCACCGAGCGAGAGCACGCTCTTGCCCAGCCATGGGGCAGCGATGCCAGCACACGGAGAGAGGGCATAAACGGGACTCGCCTCACCCGGCATGAGTCTCAGGGAGCCGCCCCAGAGCTGCAGGAGAGAAAGTTCATGGCCAAGAGGGACCCTGGTGAATGACAACAACCCGGCGCACATCCTGTCACCGACGAAAGCAACACACCACCGTGACCACAACCAGCATCAGGGGAGAGAGGGCATAAATCAGACTCGTCTTGGCTCCTCGCCAGGCATAAGCCTCAGGGAGCCGATGCAGCACTGCAGGAGAGAGAGTTCATGGCCAAGCAGGACCCAGCAGAGCAACGCCAGTCCAGAGCCCGTCCTGCTGACGGCGTGAATGGCACACCACCACAACAGCAACCAGAATCCAGGATGAGAAAACAACAGCGCCGATTGGAGCCAAACAGATCGCCGCTCACAGTACTTGATTAGGTTTGGGTCCGCCAATCCAAATGCCTGGACCCGCAAACACTCCAGTCACCATCGATGATGATCACCATGCAGTTGGGGCCAATCACCTTCCAGATGGCCAATGGCTCAAGATGGCACACCAGCCATCTGTGAAAGGTAAGAGCAGTTGCCCCAGATGAAGCCGCGGCGCAGGAACCGATCCAGCCAGTGTGGGACCCAGACTGGGACTTTGCAAGAGAGCACCCAGGTCTGCTGCAACCAGCGCCTCCAGGGGCGCGCCCACCGCGGGCTCCTCAGAGGCCCCCTGAAGTTGAACTGTAACTAATGACTCTGTTTTAAAATGCTTAGGTAGACCACAGTTGACTACATTGGCAGAATAACCCACTCAACCATGCATGGTCTACTGGTAGTCCACCTGGTTACCCAGGTTCAGGTTTGTCTTATATCTGCCACAACATTCATAATGGTTTTGGGTTTTCCAAGGGGGGAGGTGAATGTTATGTATTCTCATAAATAACAACACACAGCACGGATGTGATGGCGCAGGCATGGGTAACGTCATCACGCCGTGCCTATAATAAGGGACTGTTGGCGGCAGCCCACCCTCTTTGGGCACTACGCCTATAGTAACACACCAGCCTGTACCCTGTTATAATTAGATTGCTAGCTTCAGTTCTGTGTAACACATGCTACTAGCTTTCTTTTAATAAAGCTACCGTTCAGCACAGCCACCGCCTCTGCTGTCCCACATTTCCAGACACAACACCGCCATTTTGTTTCTTTTGTGTTACACCACAAAGAGTCCGGGCAGCCGACTTTTTCGTTATGGCCACTGATTTTTTCATTCCTGTCGACTTTTAATTACAGACAAATTAATTACATTATTAATATTTAATAATCAGAATCTTGACATGTGTGCATCAATTCAGAATCATTCACATCCACATCGAGATGCATCGAAAAATGATTATTTCTTCCACCCCTAATTTTCATACATCATCCGGTTCAGTGGCGGACTCAAATATGTGCCATGAGGGCAGGAACCCAGGGCACCATTCTTTTGAGGGCACCATGAGAATCAAAAGAATAAAAATGAAAATAAAAGATTCATAATTATGTTTGCTGAGTGTGCATTTGTGATAAATGGGCACCCTCTACAGGCAGGATGCCGGTGGCCTCTGGCTGCAGCTAGCAGACTCCAGTATGGCCGACATTCAAAGTGGTGCAAAGGAAGAAAAGAATGTTAAAAGTACTTTTTTTTTTTCTTAAATTATGCAGCGGTTTGAATTTTAAAACGTTGAGCCCTAAAACGGCCACATTTGGTTATCACAGCTTATGTTATGGAACATAATTTTTTTACGATGTCTTTAGTCAGCTTCAATTTACTGTCCACAATTTCAGAGCTGTGCAGAGACATTTGAGAGGGCAGGGGTGCAAATTAATTTAAAAACGGACACATGGAATGAGATTTGTTAAGAACACATGTCAGCTTTATATGTTACTTAGTAGGACATATTTAATGCTCCACAGATTTTTACAAATTATCAACTGCCTCAGAGACCACGGTCTTCATCATTAATTATGTAAAGGTCAATGACAAAAAATTTTAAAGGGCAGCTTCCATTGAAAAATGATTATCTCTTCAAAATAAAAACATCTTTGCAAAAATCTGAAAAAGCTTTTCTTTCAATAAATTAATTATTAAAACTTCATTCAAATGACTAAATTGTTGCAAAAAAAAAAAATTAAAAAGGCCATTAGCCTAGTCAGCAAAATGAGCCAAAACTGTCCCCTCTGTTAAACTGCTGCCCTCCATCCCCCAAAAAACTGCAAGGACAGTTTATACAGGACAGTGTAGTACAGATGCATCTCAATAAATTAGAATGTCATCAAAAAGTTGATTTATTTATTTATTTCAGTAATTCAGTTAAAAATGAAAGTCATAGTCATTTGTCAGTCTGACAGTCATTTGCTTAGTGAGTCACAGCTGAGCCTGACATCCTTGTACACCAGACAGGTACAGAGGATGGCTACCTCCATTTTAAATGATGATTCCCACCCTTTGCACTGCCACTTTCATCTTCTTCCCTCAAGAGGTTTGCTGTCCCAAAAAGTAAAACCCAGCGCTACAAAAACAGCTTTGTTCCTGCTGCTGTCAAAGAGTTGAACAAGTTGTAACAATATATTGCACATAATTTAGTTACCTATTTATTGATTTCATTTTATATTTACTTATTTTTGTAGTTTGGTTGTTTTTTTTGGGGGGGGGGGGGGGTTTCTAAATCTTTTATTGGGTTTTAGACTTTTGAGTTTTTAACCTGTTGAACTCTGTGAATTCCGCGGGCGGTCACGTCTCTGCGTCTTAGTGTGTCTCAGTGCGCACTGAAAAAAAAGCTGTATTTCCGGTCTTCCAGTACAGACACAGCCTTGTTACAACCTGAGAAAAAAGCTGTGTAATATATTCATTTTTTGTGGTATTTTTACAAAATTTTGACCTGAGCTTGAAAACACTTGGTTCTACATTTCTGTTGTGTTTTCCAGCCAGTATCTGACGGCTGTATGTTATTTGCAAGCATTTGTATCTAAAAAAAACCACCCAGGCGAACTTTCTTGTTACTCAGTGGCAGGAGCACTTAGAGAGATTATGACTGTTTTGCCAAAAAATTCAGAGTGTTTTCTTTTAAATGAGACCAACCCCATGAAGATGCTGCAAAGGGTTGAAGAACAGCTTTTGATTTACTTTGGGCATGTTATTTTTAGGTGTTTTTAGGGGAAGTTGAACAGAGTTCAACAGGTTAACCTCTTTGACTAGTCTTTAACTTTTTAATATGACCCTTCTCTCTTATCTCTGGTTTTCCTCTCATCTCTTTGTCTTATGTCCTGATTGATGGAGCCTTGAGCATTTTTATCATGTCTGTAGTCAGCTTCATGTGTGCCTGTGTTTGTGTTTATGTTGAATGTAATTGTAGTTTGTAAATACGGATGTCACCTGACTGCAAAACAAATCTACCTACGGGTACAAATAAAGTAACCTGAACCTGAACCTGAAAGTGATATATTTCAAGTGTTTATTTCGTTTAATGTTGATGGTTGTGGCTTATAGCTCATGAAAACCCCAAATTCAGTTTCTCAAAAAATTAGAAGATTACGTATAATATAATTTTAAAAATTGATTTTTAATAGAAATATTGTCTGACTGAAAAGTACGTCCATGTACACACTCAATACTTGGACAGGGCTCCTTTTGCATAAATTACAGCATCAGTGCGGCGGGTAATGGAGGTGATCAGCCTGTGGTACTGCTGAGGTGTTATGGAGGTCCAGGTTGCTTTGATAGTGGCCACCAGCTCATCTGTATTGTTGGGTTTGGTGTCTCTTATCTTCCTCTTGACAATACTGTTATGTTTACAAACCTGGCAATGACAACCGACGAGGATGCTGCTGTTTACTGAACTTTATTACAATAAAGAATAAGGAATACAGGTACGTGTGTAATAGGGTCAGCTGCAAACCACCTCTCATACCATCACTGTATACCAACCATCTGCCATACAACTAACTACCTGAGATGGTGGGCTGCCCAATATACAGTGGTGTGAAAAAGTGTTTGCCCCTTCCTGATTTCTCATTTTTTTGTATGTCACACTTAAATGTTTGAGATCATCAAACAAATTTAAATATTAGACAAAGATAACACAAGTAAACACAAACTGCAGTTTTTAAATGAAGGTGTTTATTATATAAAGGGTAAAAAAAATCCAAACCTACATGGCCCCATGTGAAAAAGTGATTGCCCCCTAAGCCTGATAACTGGTTGGGCCACCCTTAGCAGCAACAACTGCAATCATGTGTTTGCAGTAACTGGCAATGAGTCTTTTACAGCGCTGTGGAGGAATTTGGGCCCACTCACCTTCGCAGAATTGTTATAATTCAGCCACATTGGAGGGTTTTCGAGCATGAACCGCCTTTTTAAGGTCATGCCACAGCATTTCAATTGAATTCAGGTCAGAACTTTGACTAGGCCACTCTAAAGTCTTAATTTGGTTTTTCTTAAGCCATTCAGAGGTGGACTTGATGGTGTGTTTTGAATCATTGTCCTGCTGAAGTGTGCTTCAGCTTGAGGTCACGAACACATGGCCAGACATTCTCATTCAGGATTTTTTAGTAGACAGCAGAATTCATGGTTCCATTTACCACAGCAAGTCTTCCAGGTCCTGAAGCAGCAAAACAGCCCCAGACCATCACACTACCACCACCATATTTTACTGTTGATATGATGTTCCTTTTCTGAAATGCTGTGTTACTTTTATGCCAGATGTAATGGGACACACACCCTCCAAAAAGTTCAACTTTTGTCTCGTCAGTCCACAGAGTATTTTCTCAAAAGTCTTGGCAATCATCAAGATGTTTTCTGGCCAAACTGAGATGAGCCTTTATGTTGTTTTTGCTCAGCAGTGGTTTTCGTCTTGGAACTCTGGCCATTTTTGCCCAGTCTTCTTTTTTATGGTGGAGTCATGAACACTGACCTTAACTGAGGTAAGTGAGGCCTGCAGTTCTTTGGATGTTGTTGTAGGATCTTTTGTGACCTCTTGGAGGAGTTGTCACTGAGCTCTTGGGGTAATTTTTGTTGGCCGGCCACTCCTGGGAAGGTTCACCACTGTTCCATGTTTTCGCCATTTGTGGATATTGGCTGTCACTGTGGCTCACTGGAGTCCCAAAGCTTTAGAAATGGCTTTATAACCTTTTTCAGACTGATAGATCTCAATTTGTTCCTGAATTTCTTTGGATTGCAGCATGATGTCTAGCTTTTGAGGATCTTTTGGTCTACTTCACTTTGTCAGGCAGGTCCTATTTAAGTGATTTTTTTGATTGAGAGAAGGTGTGGCAGTAATCAGGCCTGGGTGTGGCTAGAGAAGTTGAACTCAGCTTTCCAAAGATGTGATAAGCCACAGTTAATTTATGTTTTAACGGGAGGGAGGGAATCACTTTTTCACACAGGGCCATGTAGGTTTTTGATTTTTTTTACCCTTAATAATAAACACCTTCATTTAAAAACTGCATTTCATGTTTACTTGTGTTATCTTTAATATTTAAATTTGTTTGATGATCTGAAACATTTAAGCGTGACAAACATACAAAAAAATGAGAAATCAGGAAGGGGCAAACACTTTCTCACACCACTGTATATGGCATGGTGACATCATCCGCAGGATGTGCACCACTCCAGAAATGCCGAATATCATACGTACATCACCTTCCCCCACCCCTGGCAAAACTGAGAAACTTTTAAATTAACTTTAGCCGATAGCCCTCCCCAATTTAGTAGACCAAATTCCCACTTATCCATCACATTTTATTACTCAAACACACACAATACTTAAACACTTCAAACATTCTTATTCAGGCATTATATGTGGTTACTTATTACTATATTTCAACAAGCTTATTTTAACATCTATGAATTATTAAGAACACATCAATTATAAAGAACACATTCTACAGGACACACACTCTTTTATTAAGGAACACTCGTAAGTTTTGGGGGGCTTTTTTGAGCAACACCAAACCTAACAGCTGGGGTCCACAGGTAGACCACCGCGGGACCCAACGCAGCTGGGTGGGTTATTCTGCCACCTACCTGAACAGTCCTTGTCTTTTTCCTGACAGTCTTCCATGAGGAGAACTGTTCTGCCTGAAGGTCTTGGTAGCAGGCCCATGGCGGCTGCCTCCCTGGGGCTGTTGGAACCCCAGGGTCGGGGCCAATCTTCATGACGCTGGGGCCCGGGTCCCACACTGCAGTAGTTGACTCCTGCGAAGCTGTCTGGAGCAGCCATGTGGACACACTGTAGCTGGTTTGCATGCTGAACCGTCTGTCAGCCGAAAGCACACTGTTCCCAGCTTCGCCACGATCCTCACCGGTGCCCGTTGTTTCACTGGCTGTGGCCTGGTCAGTTGCCGTCCCAGTCTCCCATCGGTGTGAACCCGAACCCAGTCCATGACTTGGAACGGTGCATTACTTGGTTTTATGCATTGTTGTTGTGCTCCTGGTGACTCTGCATGCTCGTTTGGCTTGGGCCCGCTGTTGTGCTGCAGCGGTTCCGTAGTCACCGTGTTCGTTGTGGACCCTTCACCCGTTGTCTCCATCGTCGGTTGAGGCTTATCGTGGGTACAGAAGGTGTCCAGTGCCTCTCCAGTGTTGCTCATTGAGGCGGACTCTTCACCCGTCGGCTCAGTTGTAACCTCCATAGCTTGTTGAGCAAGGGTACAGAAGTAGTCCAGTTCCTCCTCTCTTCTATCTGAAGTGCTCTGCTGTGCCGTGTCATGCGTTGTGTTTATGCCCAGTTGCTGTTGCTGTGTTTTGGGGTTCTCTGCATGCTCGGGCTCCCTTCCCTCGGGCTCCCTTCCCTCTGGCTCTGGTTCTAGCTGAGCGAGGGATGTAGGCAAGTCCAGCTGCCCCCTCCCAGGCAACTCTCCTCCTGGGAGCACGGGGTGGACACTTTGGTGTCGGTGCCATTCTTAATTACCTCGTCCCACACAACGTCATCATCATCGAGGTCCACTGTGCTCCAACTGCCGCACTCGGACCATTCAAACCCAGCTCTGTCTCTGATAGTGAAGCCCAGTCTGTAGAAAAGGTGATATCCCATAATGTTGTCATCGTGCGCTGCCACCTGAAACGTGAAGTCGTACACAATTTTGGACTTGTAGTAAACCGTCAGTTCCACTGTTCTGACATTGCACAGTCTGTGACCACCGTATCCGTACAGTGGCACTGGGTTCTTCTTGATTTTGTAGTTGGGGAAAAACTTCTTCACCGTGGCCCAATTCAACATTGACCACACCGCCACTGTGTTAAGCAGGAGCGGTATGGCTACCCCGTCTAACTCACCCATGCTGTATGAATAACCGTTGATGTCGGGGCTTACCGCATGAATGGTTGTTGTTGGCAGGTGGGCCCCACGGTGTTGGCAACCAACACACTCTAGCGAAATCGGTTAGGCGCCCACACTTGATACATTGTTGTCCTCTTGCTGGGCAAAAATGTGCTATGTCCTGGTGCGTTGGGGACCCACAGCTCCCACAGACGGGGCCTCTAGAGCGGACCTTCGGCTAACTGCATTCATCTCATACTCTTCTGCCACGTCCTCTTCTTCCTCCATGCCCACTGCGTTAGCTAGCGTCGTCTGTCCGGGTAGCTTCTGTGTTTGGCACCCATTTAGCTCTATGGTTAACTCCTCCGCTGCCTCTAGATGGAAAGCTAGCTCTATGGTGTTAGCTAGCTTCATGTCATTTAGCGCTGTTGGCACCTTTGCTCATAGCTTCACATTGCACATATGTTCGGCTAACTGGTCCTGCACCATTTCATCTTCTAACAGTCCAAAACGGCACATGCTAGCCAAATGTCTCAAGTCAGCAACAAACTGTTGGGACTGACTCACTGACTCTCTGTCATCTGTGGCGAAAATGAATTTGTCGTGCTATCACATTGTCAGGAGTAGCAAAGTAGCTAGCAAGTAGCTCGACAGCATCCACATATGACTCCATCGGTCCTAACGTGGAAAATTCTCTGGCCTTCTATGCCGAGGTTGTGGATAAGGAGTGCTCGTTTCCTTACTTTACCGAGTGTTACCCAGGTCCAACGCTGCAACGTAGGTCTCAAATGCGTCCAGCCATCGCAGCTACGGGACTGTTGGTTCACGCGGGGACTCCAGAAGGGGCCGTAGCGGTCTCAAGCATGCCTCCATTGTTTAATCTCTTGTCGCCAAATGTTATGTCCACAAACCTGGCAATGACGACCAACGAGAATGCTGCCGTTTACTGAACTTCATTATAATAAAAAATAAGGAATACAGGCACGTGTGTAATAGGGCCAGCTGCCAACCACCTCTCATACCATCACTGTACACCAACTATCTGCCATACAACTAACCACCTCAGATGGCGGGCTGTCCAATATATATGGTGTGGTGGTGTCATCCGCAGGATGCACACCACTCCCAGAAATACCCAATATCATGCATCACAAGTACGCCATAGATTCTCTATGGGGGTTAGGTCAGGAGAGTTTGCTGGCCAGTCAATCACAGTGAAACCATGGTCATTAAACCAGGTTTTGGTATTTTTGGCAGTGTGGGCAGGTGCCAAGTCCTGCTGGAAAATGAAATCATCATCTCCACAAAGCTTGTCAGTAGAGGGAAGCATGAAGTGCTCTAAAATTTCCCGGTAGACCGCTGCGCTGACTTTGCATTTTTTTTAAATCAATTTTTTAAAATCAATTTTATGTAATATTCAATTTTTTTGAGAAATTTAATTGGGGGGTTTCATTAGCTGTAAGCTATAACCATCAAAATTAAAAGAAATAAGCACTTGAAATATATTACTGTGTGTGTAATGAATCTATATAATATAGCAGTTTTATTTTTTTAAATTGAATTACTGAAATAAATCAGCTTTTTAATGACATTCTAATTTATTGAGATCAGAATCAGAATCAGGTTTATTGCCATTGTTCATGTAGTACACAAACTAGGAATTTGTCTGGGTACAATGCTGCAACATTAAACATGATAAGATAAGAGAAATAAACTATACATGTAATAAAGTGTAGGATAAGATTAAGAGATGCACGAATCAGTGAGAGGATAGGTGTAAATGTACAAGAAAATCATGAAAATATGAGAAAAAATGGTGAAACATGGCAAAAGTTAAAAAAAAAAAAGTAATAAACTTGCCAGGAAAAAGTTGCAAGAAAAATCACACTAATTGTTGAGAAAATTGAACATTTTGACATTTAAGAGAGAAATAAAAAGTAAAAAAATAAATGTTAAAAAAAAAAATGTGTGTGTGTGGGGGTGCCAGGGAGGCAGTCCGCCCAGGGCGTCATACAAGCCAGGACCACCCCTGATCCAGTTGTCCAAAAGGCCCCTGCACCATGATGTTCCCCTAGACCTGTAAATACAGTGCACATAGTGGCTGATTGATTTCCAAATATATTTTTTAAATAAGAAAAGTTTACTGAGTGACAACCTTGAGTCTGAGGCTTAAAAAGTCTGATATTTTTTTCTGATATCACAGTAAAGTAACTACTGGCCAGGATACACTGAGAATGACCTTTTAGTGAAGGATGTAGTGAAGAGCAGATCTGGAGGTTAAAAAACACACACACACATCTAACACACTATATAATTACAGGTATTTTTTTAAACTCAGAATAAAGCAGAAAATCCATGACCTTCTAACCCCCATGACCCGTTCAAAAAACAACAAAAGTGTGAAATGGGCCCATTGTCAAAATTTGCATATCTACATTTTTCCTTTGAAATACTCTGACACTTCAAGCTCTAGTGTATTATTTTATAAAATAGATTATTTTTTTCTCTCATCAAGTATTTTTCATCATTTTCCAACACCCTAAATCTATTATTCCCTGCAGCACAATGCTATTTTCAGAAACTGGTGATGACACATTAGGAAACATTCTTGCCCCTTTAAAAGTATTGTTTTGACTTAATTGCCGCACCACAGTGATAGCTTTACTTTGGTAAATGATCTGAGTACTTGTTCCGTTCATCAGAGTTACCTGAGAAAGATCTGTAATGTGACCCATCTTTCTTTGACACCCTCGGATTCCACAGGGCCAAAAGGGGACACATAGGAGGGACAAGTGAACTGTCTCAGTCCTTTACAAATGCTCGAGTGGCCATCCTCCTACTGCCAGTCCTCACACAGCAGTACAATTAAATTCTTCGCCCACTTATTCTTCTCTTTTTTTGTCCGCTTGAGGAGACACCTCACTTGAGAATCCACTGAGGCTGCTTGTTAAAGGTCCCTGTGTGGCAGGGTGATAGAGGACACCACTCTCTGCCTTTTCTCTAATTTGGAAGGACCGGGTGAAATTGAAAAGGGGGTTCTCAGCTCCCTCCCCACAGAACATCCCCCCCCCCCAAAAAAAAAAAACCATAAACCCCCATCCCAAGCCATAGCCCGGGTGGACTCCCCTTAGTCAGTTCTCAGACCTCCCCTGTCTGTGTGATACCAGCGGTATTGTGAGAGGCTAACAAAGAACAGGAAGCCTGGAGGTCGGCGGGGCAGGCCTGAAGGTCAGCTCAATCAGTCTCTGTGTGATGGATGTAGCGCGGGGGCCAGGTCGCCTGAAAATGCACCAAAGAGGATGGCAAAACACAAACTCAGTCCTGCTCTTTTTGCCTCCCCAGCTTTTACTTCCCTTCATTTTACCAACACATGAACTGTATATATCTGTTGTAAAATATTCCAGGTCAAACTGTGTATGAAGAGTCAAGCAGATCCAGAAAAAAAGCTGCAATAAGATGGTCAGAATTAGCATATTTTTGAAAATGTACAGCTGCAAGTTTGACAGCCTGCTGCCAAATTAACAAAAGGAAATATTGTATATTATTTCTAATTATTTATTATTATTTCTGAGTTTTTCAGATGGTCTGAAGTGTTTGTGCTAACTTGAGAGAATGTTCTACTTCCTAAACTAAGTACTGCAAATTATAAGACCCTATGTGATAATGCATTTTCACAAAATAGAAAGCAAGGCAATTTTGCATTTAGAACAATTTTTCACAGATTAGTTCAAATGTGAATTGTAATACAGCAGCCCAACAACACCAAACTTCAAAATGTCATCTAACAAAATAATTGCCCATTTTAAGTTGTGATGTCTTTAATTACCTTTATTATTATAATTATTTTAATGCAGTCAAAATGGCAATCCAGTCCGAGGGTGGGAGGTATGGTTAGAGAGGAGTGGGGTGCCCCGTCGTCATGGAGACCTCTGGCTGTGGGAAGCAGTCCAAACATGACAGAGCAGAGTTTACTGACTCAAGGTGACTGGGCCAGGGCCACAACAGCGCACAACGGGTGGAACAATGGCTGCTCCATTAGCACTAATGGGGGACACATGTAACAGGATTAGGGTGAGGACACCTGGGGGGGGACCACATGGGGAGATGGTACATCCGCGTTTCACCCCCAGCCCCTTCCCTGTCACGTGTCACTTCATCAAACCCGCACAAAACCACAAGACTGCAGTGGATGGACAGTTCCCGACTGCAGTGATGTTTGACATGTTTCAAACTTGAAAATCTGCATTTATGAAAAAAGACAACTTTTAGATTGCAGTCGGCTTCCCTAGGGCATCAATGAATTACAAAGAACGGTACAATATTTACTGTATTTTTATTGAAAATCTGCTATATTTCAAAAACTGAATATGCAGGTCCAATATTCAATTCAATTCAATTCAGCTTTATATAGCACCATTTCACAACAACAGTCATCTCATAGCACTTTCAAATGTAGGGGTAACCCACACAATTGCAGAAAGACCCTAGCAATCAGACGATCCCCTGTGAGCAAGCACTTGGTGACAGTGGAGAGGAAAAACTCCCTTTTAACAGGACAAAACCTCTAGTAGAACCAGGCTCAGGGAGGGGCAGTCATCTGCCGCGACTGGCTGGGGAGTGAGGGGATAGAGAAGATGAAAAGAACAGGCATGTAGAGAGCAAACATTAAAGGAGTGAAGCCCAGTACATTATTAGAGGTCCACCGGCTGTCTAAATCTATTAGCAGCATAACTAATGGAGGGTTCAGAGACACATGAGTCCTCCCTAATTGTAGGCTATATCGAAAAGGAAGGTTTTAACCCTATTCTTAAAAACAGAGATCGAGTCTGACTCACGAATCCAGATTGGTAACTGGTTCCACAGGAAAGGAGCTTGATAACTGAAGGCTCTGTCTCCCATTGTACTTTTGGAGATTCTAGGTATTACAAGTAATCCAGCATTTTGGGAGCGTAATGCTCTGTTAGGATGATAGGGTAGTATCAGATCTTTTAAATAAGAAGGGGCCTGATTGTTTAGAGCTTTGTAAGTGAGAAGAAGGATTTTAAACTTAAGTCTGGACTCTATGGGAAGCCAATGAAGGGAGGCCAGAACCGGAGAGATATGATCTCTCTTTCTAGTACCTGTTTAAACTCTTGCTGCAGCATATTGGATCAACTGAAGACTTTTTAAAGATGTTTTAGGACAACCTGATAATAAAGAGTTACAATAATCTAATCTAGAGTTAACAAAAGCGTGGATCAGTTTCTCAGCATCACTCTGAGACAAGATGCTCCTAATCTTGGCAATATTACGCAAATGATAGAAGGCAGTCTTAGAAACAAATTTAACATGTGAATTGAAAAACAGATCTTGATCAAAAATAACTCCAAGGTTCCTCACAGAACTATTAAGAGAAAGAGTAACCACATCCAAACTAAAAGTTTGGTTTGGAAAGGTATTGCTGAGGTTTTTTAGACCAACAAGAATGACTTCAGTCTTATCTGAATTTTAATAGCAGGAAATTACAAGTCATCCAAGCTTTGATTTCCTTAAGACAGGCTTCTAACTTGGCTAATTGATTACTATCATCTGGCTTCACTGACATGTACACTACCGTTCAAAAGTTTGGGGTCACTTAGAAATTTCCTTATTTTTGAAAGAAAAGCACTTTTTTCAATGAAGATAACTTTAAACTAATCAGAAATACAGTCTATACATTGCTAATGTGGTAAATGACTATTCTAGCTGCAAATGTCTGGTTTTTGGTGCAATATCTAGATAGGTGTATAGAGGCCCATTTCCAGCAACTATCACTCCAGTGTTCTAATGGTACAATGTGTTTGCTCGTTGCATCAGAAGGCTAATGGATCTTAGGTCTGCAATGCTGTAATTGCTGCAAATGGAGGATTCTTTGACGAAAGCAAAGTTTGAAGGAAAAAATTATTATTTCAAATACAAATCATTATTTCTAACCTTGTCAATGTCTTGACTATATTTTCTATTCATTTTACAACTCATGGTGGTAAATAAGTGTGACTTTTCATGGAAAACACAAAATAATTGTCTGGGTGACCCCAAACTTTTGAATGGTAGTGTATAATTGTGTGTCATCTGCATAACAATGAAAATGTATACAGTGCTTTCTAATAATGTTGCCTAACGGAAGCATATATAAACTAAAAACAGTAGGGCCTAGCACAGATCCCTGTGAAACTCCATGACTAAGCTTTGAGTTGGAAGAAAACTCATTATTGACATGAACAAACTGGAGCCTATCAGACAAATAAGATCTAAACCACTGCAGTGAAGTTCCATTAAGTCCAACATAGTGTTAAGATAAGATAAGATAAGATAAGATAAGCCTTTATTAGTCCCACAACGGGGAAATTCCAGGATTGCAACAGCACAGGGATAGCAACACTCAGAGCAACAATCAGAAGGCAAGAAAAAAAAAACAAGCAAGCAAGAGCAGCTAATAAACATATGTACGTATTACTATAAAATATATATATATACACACACACACAGACACACAGTGCAGAGCATTGTAGCTGGATGGAATAATATATGAATATATGAACACACAGTGCAGAGCATTGTAGCTAGATGGAATAAATATGTAAATATATAAACACCCACAGTACGGAGCATTGCAGCTAGGTGGAATAAATATGCAAGTATATAAACACACACAGTGCGGAGCAATGTAGCTAGATGGAATAACATGTAGATATATAAACATATAAACACCCACAGTACGGAGCATTGCAGCTAGACGGAACAAATATGCAAATATATAAACACACACAGTGCAGAGCATTGCCGCTAGATGGAATGAAACAGCATAACCGTCTACCCAGCTATCCTGCATGGTATGATTATGTGCCCATACACACTCTCACCCTCCATAGCGACCGGCATGCTCCTAGTTGTATGCCGGAGAGGACCACTGTGTAAGTCTATTGCATCTTCTGCATTCAAAAAACTATTAGTTTGTTACGTCTTTTTTGCTATCTCTGCGAGCAGCCCTGCTTAGGTTGTACAGTCTGACAGCCGTTGGTAGGAAGGACCTACGAAACCTCTCGGTTGTGCACCTGGGATGATGTAGTCTGCTGCTAAATGAGCTCCTCAGTGCATTCAGTATGTCCTGCATAGGGTGGAACTCGGACTCCAGCAGAGATGACAGTTTAGCCACCGTCCTTCTCTCTCCTATCTCCTCCATCGGATCAAGGCGCTGCCCCAGGACAGAGCTAGCTTTCTTAATCAGTTTGTTCAGTCTCTTCCTATCGGCTGCAGTAATGCCACTGCCCCAGCAGACCACTCCAAAAGTGATGGCTGATGCCACCACCGTGTCATAGAATGACTTCAGCAGCGCCCCTTGTACACCAAAAGACCTGAGTCTCCTCAGCAGGAACAGCCTGCGCTGTCCCTTCTTGTAGAGTGCATCAGTATTGTGTGACCAGTCTAGTTTATTGTTCAGATGAATACCCAGGTACTTATAGGATGTCACCATCTCGATGTCTGTTCCCTGTATATTTACTGGTACTGTGAGGGGCTGCCCATGCCTGCGGCAGTCCACCACCAGCTCCTTAGTTTTCCTCGCGTTGATCTGGAGGCAGTTCCGATGGCACCAGTCCACGAAGTCCTGGATAAGCCCTCTGTACTCAGCTTCATCTCCATTGGAGATGAGGCCAACGATCGTTCTAATCTATCAAAAAAGAATATTATGGTCGATAGTATCAAAAGCTGCACTAAGGTCTAAAAGGACAAGTACAGAAACAAGTCCATTATCAGATGTGATAAGGAGGTCATTAGTGACCTTCAGTAAGGCTGTTTCAGTACTTTGATGGATTCTAAACCCAAATTGAAACTCTTCAAATAAACCATTTCCCTGCAAGTGGTCAAATCATAGCAACAACTCTTTCTAAGATTTTTGAAATGAAAGGCAGATTAGAGATTGGTCGATAGTTAGCTAAAACTCCTGGATCCAGCGTTGGCTTTTTGAGTAAGGGTTTAATTACAGCAGTTTTAAAAGCCTGCAGTAGATGGCCTAATGTTAATGAAGAATTGATTATTTGAAGAATAGGGCTACCAATAAATGGGAAGACTTTTTTTAAATAACCTGGTAGGAATAGGGTCTAAAAGACAAGTTGAAGGCTTGAATGAGGAAATTATTTTATCTAACTCTAAAAGGTCAATTGGAGTAAACTTATCCAAACAGATATCAATTGAAGGAGTTGTAGTAGTTACTGTATTTAAGTTAACGGTGGGAAGAATCTGACTGATTTTATCTCTAAGAGATGAAATTTTATGATTAAAAAAGTTCATAAAGTCCTGACTAGTAAGCTCTAAGGGAATGCAAGGATTGACAGAGTCCTGACTCTTTGTCAGCCTGGCTACAATGCTAAAAAGAAACCTGGGATTATTTTTGTTCTCTTCTATTAATGCAGAGTAATAACTTGTTCTAGCTTTTCTAAGAGATTTTTCATAAATTAAAAGATGATTTCTCCAAGCTGAATAGATTTCATCTAAATTAGTGGAACGCTATTTTCTTTCTAATTGACAAGTCTTCTGTTTTATGCTATGAGTTTCTGTGTTGAACCAAGGGATTAGAAATCTCTGATTGGACTTTTACTTTTTTAAAGGGGCCACCATGCCTAGAGTCTGATGCAGAGAACCTGTAACACTATCTACCATGCTATCAATTACAGAAGGAGCAAGCTCTCCATAGCTTATTTCTGTTGTGTTGACACATGGCATAGAGGAGACAATCTGCATAAATTTGGTAACAACATCATCTGAAAGACATCTGCTGTAGTAGTATTTTTCTTTAGGAATCAAATAGTCAGAAATAGTAAAATCAAAGGTTAACAGACAATGGTCTGACAGTACAGGGTTATGAGGAGACACTACCAGATTTTCTATTTCTATGCCATATGTCAGAACAAGGTCCAATGTGTGGTGGAGATAATGGGTAGAATTTTCTACTTTCTGAGAAAACTCCATCAAGTCTAATATTGAATTAAATGCCAAATTAAGACAGTCACTATCAACATCTAAATGTATATTAAAATCCCCTACTATAATTATTCTATCTGATTTCAGCACTAAATCAGCTAAGAATTTGGCAAATTTGGATAAAAACTCTGAGTAGGCTGAGGGAGGATGTTAAACTATGGCAAAGAAAATTGGGTTTAACCTAAAATTGCTAACATGCCCAATACTGAGGACCAGGTCCTCAAAGGAATTAAAACATGTTTTTTGCTTTACATTAACTAGTAATTTAGAATGGTAAATTGTTGCAGCTCCTCCTCCACGACCAAAACTTCTGGGATTTTGATAGTTTAAAAAACTAGAGGGAGTTGATTCATTTAAACCAACATAATCCTCTTGCCCTAACCAAGTCTCTGTAAGGGATATTAAATCAATCTGATGATCAATTAACAGATCATGAACTAGCAGAGACTTGGGAGTTAGAGACCTAATATTTAACAAACCACATTTAATTTTTAAATTATGAGGAGGAAGGGATGCCAAATCATTAAATTTAGAGACTTGATGTTTAATTTGAGTTTTACCAACTTTTTGTTTAATCACTTTGGGATGCTTATACCTTATGTTTTTATTAACTTTGGAGGAAGCAGACAATGATTCTTTGAAGGAGAAGACAGGGCCTAAGTTGAGGGGTGGCGGATGAAGAGGAGCTGCAGAAAGGTGTGTATTTATCAAGTTATGTTGTATTTGTCTTGGGTTATAATGTTTTGGGTAATAGGAGGCAGACACAATCTCTATGGGGTTATGAATTGAAGACTGATCTAAACAGTGAGAATTATTTGGATTAATAGGATTAATATGAGAAGTGAAAGCAAAAAAGGGCTGGTTGGCAGACCCAGGTAGTTCGGGGTGAGTTAATACACCAGCTTTCAGTCACTGTACTAAAAAATGCTGAATGAAATAAAACAGATTGTCCCTTAGAACATGTGCACCAAGTCTATTTGGATGGATGCCATCTGGCCTCATAAATGATGGGCGGTTCCAAAACAGGATGAAATTGTCTATAAAACCAATGTTAAAAGTAGGACATGTTGAACACAACCAGGTATTAGGTATTAAGGCTGAAAGGTCTGCTAAAATAATTGCAACCTCTTCTAAAAGGAGCAAGTGGCCCAGAAATAAACACACATCTGCCACAGTTCATAAGAGTAGACAGAAGGCTCCTGAAGTCACTCTTTTAAGATATCCGACGTTTCATCTGGGATGTTGTTGCATCCAATGTGCACAATAACAGTTTTAACGTGGGGGTATTCATTTAATAGGTCAGGGGTAAGAGCCTCAATGTCTGACACTTTAGCCCCAGGAAAATTTTTTGTAACACAGTACCTGCTTCTGACGTTCCTCATTATTGAATCACCAATTACCAGTGTCGTCTGGGAGGGGGGGGGGGGGGGCTTTGTCGGTGGCTTGTGAAATGGTGGATAATTTTGCCATTGTTGCAGCAGTGGCAGCGGGGTGCCGATGCGGGGGTGATGCAAGGGGATGCACTCTCTTCTTTTTGGAGCCGGTGTATAGTTTGGCACACCTAAGGTAATTTTGATCCAGGGCTTGCGGGTTTGGGCCGCTGCTGAAGGAGTAGGGTCAGCCATGGGAGGAAGATTGACGTCCAGGTGGGGGAAATCTTCCAGGGAAAGGATGTTGAATATGTTTTCCAGGAAAAGGTGAAGGGAGGAGGAGCAGCCATGTCTGGTCAATCCTCGACGTTTGCTATTTGGCCCAACCATGGTCCAGGGCGCGCATTGAGGCTGTGACGAACCACCCGGGGGTTTGGGTTTAGCTCCGAGCTGAAGCCAGTGTTTGATGCTGGAGTCCTGGACAGCTGAGGTGACCGGAGCAGGGGTGGAAGTGGATGGCGATGTGCTAATTTCACCCAAGTAAGTAGCCGTCTCTGCTAGCTGCAAGTCTGTCACTGGGGCCAATGTCCGTCCAAAAATAATGGTGTCCAGGTGGTTTTCAGGCTCCCGAATCTTGTAAAGGTTAGAGAGTCTCAATTCCAACTTAGAAACTTTCTTAGAGAGGGAAACACAGCTGACACAAGTTGGGGATGGAGCCATGGCTTTCCAGGCCAGAAGTGGCTAGATAGCTAGCTAAAACAAGTTAGCCTAATCTGGTGAACAGCCCTGCTCGAGGTCTGATTCACCTTTGTGCCTGATCGGGCTGTCATATTTACTAAGCTAACACTAAGTAAAAAGTTAATATCAGTAAAAGAGATAAAGAGATAAAAATTTAAAACGGAGCTAATACAACAAACAAAAACAGACAAGATAACGTTTTGACAGCGTCGTGACAGTTTACAAACAGACGTTGACGCCGACACGTGTAGTCTGAGAATAAAAGTTAACACAAAAATTAATGCAACAGCATGAAAACTGAAAGATGAGGACACATCTATACAACAAATTCCATGCAATTCTTTATATGCCCTAAAATCATTATACATTTTGTAAGAAAAAAATCCGAATGAGAAAAGTAAACAGTAATTGGGAAAAGTGGGGGGAAATGAAATGGTACCAGTACATCTCCTTGTGCAGTTGTTGAATGTTTTAAGCATCTACTAATTAGCCCCTCGTCAGTCCCACCCCCCCTCCCAGTCTGTTCCCATCCACCCCTGTTGACCTTACCAGAAAAAAGATTTTGTGTCTTAAAGGGGTCATTGCCTGAAAAATGGGGTGTTTGTAGGTTTTAACTGTTTGAAATGAGTCTACTAGTCACCCAGTTATCCAAAAATTTTCAAAACAGTCAATTGGCTTAAAAAAAAAAAAAAACAGCCTTTATCTCGTTTTTCTCTCCCAGAAATGTTTTTGAATTTTTTGTGGAAATCATATGCGTCACGTTTTGAAAAAGCCAACCCACTGCCATCCTTGAGACCAGCTCACTGTTCTAATATTGTCCTGTTGAGCTGTCTGTCATGTATATGGAAGTGGTGCGAAAGGTAGCCTATTGGCCCCTGAGCTGGTAGCCCCCAAGCTAACACTGGTAACAGGAAGCTCGAACCGAGCGTGGCTTATATTGTTATTTTCTGCAGATCTTAGTCACCCTAATAACCATCCCTGTTACCACCTGGTTCACCGGTCTGCGGTCCACAATGTGCCTTGCGTGGCTCCGACCAGTCTCCCGGTGGTTTCGTGGCAGGTCGCCAGCATGCCAGTCATGGGGAGCTGAGAGCCAGCAGCCCCAGGCAGCAGCCCCAGGTACCAAGAACTGCCTGCACCACGTCCCAGGTGCCAGGGCAAGCAGCTCCTGTGACCCGAGGATGCTGCCTGGAGCTACTGGCTCAACTCCCCCATCGTCCTCCGGGCATACTCTCATGGGTAGCGTGGGGGAGCCACTTCGTGATGGGGCAGACCTTTGTGGCTGCCCATGGGAGAGGAGCGGAGTACTGTGGAGCGAGACATTGCCCTTTGAGATCTTGTGGCTCGGCAACCAGCCTCGGTTCGCGGTGACTGGTGGAGCGCGCGGTGCTGGCAATTTAATGTGGTGTCTCGGCGGGGTTGTTGGGTGGGCTGGGATGACACGAGATGCACAAACGACTGCAGATCGGTGAACCAGCGTTGCTCATCCAAGCTGGAAGGAGCCAGTGGTAGAACGCCGGCTAGAAGCTACTCAGCTAATGGCTAACTGGAGGGCTAAGAGGGAGGGCAGAGTTTATCAGCTGAAGTCTGTTTCTTAAAATGACAGGCGATAAATCAGAGCATTTGAAGAAAGCCAAGAAAAATTTAAAAAAAACAAATCAAATTTGCTTTAATAATTAAAAATTTTAAAAAAAATGTGAACAAAATATGTCACAAGCACTTCATTAAGACATGAGTGAGCTGTGAAAATGTGTAAAAAGTGCAAGCAATGAACCCTTTAAAGAATACAGCCTTTGTACTACTGTTGTGCATTATTGGAAATAATGGCCATGTTTACATGAACAAAAGGATTATATCTGGGTGTCTGGAGTTATCTGATTATTCTGTCATGATTCCTTGTGCACCATAATGCGGCGCACAAGGGAAGGAATGGAAAACCCAATTGTGAGAGTAGAAAGTGCCATTTATTAACTTAAACCATGAAAATAACAAGTCCAGCTTAGACCACACAAATACAGGAAGATGCAATGATGAGTTAAGCCACCAGACATGTAGGGCGCCATTCGGATGCTCAACAGCCCGGTGACGGGAATGCCTAGTGCCACAGAGCTACCGTTGACACAGGGAGAAAGGCAAATATAGCTTACAGAACTGAAGCTATCTGTGCAGTCTGGTGGAAGAAGAAATGAGGCAGAGTCAGCTGCTAACATCCAGGAATAAGACATCTGTAAATGTCAGGCTGAATACGCGGAGGGAGTTGTACAACATTCATGGAGGAACACGCTGCCACGAATGAGGGTGAATGCTCCGACAATCTCTTTCCACAAACGCAGCGTATTTATTATCCTGATGCAAACGAGGAAAGAGATTGCCGGTGTGAGGAAACGTGGGCCGAACATAATTGAACCAGGTGTGTAGGAGTGCATGTATGAGCGTGTGAATGGGAATGAATGGAGTGTCTGTGTGTGTGTGTGTGTGTGTGTGTGTGTGTGCGTGTGTGTGTGTGTGTGTGTGGGAACACCCATGATGAAGCATAGCTGATGGCACTTGACAGGAGGAGGGGGCGTGCCCGAGCTGTCAGGGAGCAAAGGACCCAAACAGCTCCCTGACGTGCGTGACGGAAAATAGGCCAAAAATAAACAATAAGTCAGAACTGGGTTTGGAACAACCAAACCCAGATTCATGACATATTCAAGTAGTCATGTAAACAGAATAATCAGATAAAGTACATTATCAGGTTATGAGAAATCGTTTTAACTTAAGTGGTTTATTGGACAATAATCCATTTATTCAGTGCATGTAAATATATGAAATGTGTGGAGTTTGCATGTTCTCCCCGTGTCTGTGTGGGTTTTCTCTGGGTACTCCAGTTTCCTCCCACTGGCCAAAGACATGCAGGTTACGTTAATTGGTATCAACTGGGGTCTCAAAATTATCCTTAGGCATGAATGTGAGAGTGAAAGGTTGTGTGTCTCTTTGTGTTGGCCCTGCCATCGACTGGCAATCTGTCCAGGGTGTACCCTGCCTCTCACCCAAAGGTGTTGGGATAGACTCCAGCCCCCCCCCCCCCGCCCCAACCCAAAAAAAGATTAAGCGGTGATGGATGGATGAATGGATGGATGGATGGATGGATGGATGATTATTATTTCCCCACTGTAGGACTGATAAAGACTTATCTTATCTTATCTTATTAACTGTTTATAACTAGTTATCAGATTGTGACCGTGTGGGGTATTCAGGTAAAACCAAGCTGAAGATGTTAAACTCTTGAATTTGTTTTTAATCAAGAAGAAAAAAGAAATCCATATATCATACCCCCCCTCTCGCCCTCCAAGTTGCACTGTAAATCAAACAAAAATAAATCTGAAACAAGGTCAATGAATCTCCATCGGTGAACAGTGAATCTTCCCGGCCATCTCGCCCCTCCCATCCTTCCATCCCAACTCATCCCTCATCCTCATTGGTGCTGCCTCCCTCTTCTGCAAATTCCTGCACTCTGCCTAAGACGCCCAGTCAATTAATAAGACATTGTCTCCTCCCCCTGGAGCCAGAGTACAAGAGGCCACCCAGGAGCCAGCAGTGCCTTCCCTGTGAAAGCTGCTTCACTGGTGGCCCCCAGGAATGCCCGTCGCTTTGGGAACAGGCAGAACTGGGGTAGGACGGGAGAGGATGAGGTGGGGTTGTTGGGGGGGGGGGGGGCGTAAGAAGCTGGATAATAGGTACAGCCCCATCATGCTCATGTGCTGGGGGAAAGCCAGTCAAAAATTGGAGGGCAACAAAAGGAAATGCGCTCCACTCCCAAGGACGGAAGGCACTTCACCCCTCTACAGCTTAAACCACACCCTGCGAGCACGCAAACACTCACGCATTGACTGGGCCATACTTGAGAGAGAGCTAGATCGGCTTAATAAGCCCCAGAGCAGCAAACATCACAAAAGTGGACCAACATAAAATACTGACCATTTAAAATCCCCAGAGGGGGTCAATACAGCTGAAAAATTTGCTTTAAAAATAAAATAGTAGGACCTGTATCACATCACATGCACCTTACCCTGTGTCATTTTGTATCCATTTCTCATTGTCTCTTCCCTGAGGAGATATCTGAGCAATATATCACTGACACTGGCTCTGCACAGTTTAAATCTTACAGTGGCTCATTAGGGTCATTGGACAGAGAAAGAAAGCAAGAAAGAAATGAGCTGGTGCTTTGACTGTCAGCTAAAATAAAATAAGTTATCCCATATAAAAGTATAGTTTAATTAGCTCAAATAAAGCTGTGTTCAGTCCAGACTGGCAACATACGGTAGAAGCAGAGAGGCTCCTTGTTTCTCAGATGACCTTCATAATATTGTCATGATATTTTGGATTTGGCAAATGATTTTGTTGTTGTTGTTGCTGGTATTTTTCCAAGTATTTGTAGCATATTTGTAGAATATAATGTTCATCAGTTTCATGTTGTGTATTCAAAGTATTTTTAATGACTGCATCTTTAATTGTTTTTATGAATTTTTAATTTCATTTCGAAATGAGAGCTGAAGTTACATATTTCTTTATATGATATGATTCAGATTTTACACATAAGTTTTCTGTTTTACCCATAAATTTTTGACATTTTTTACCATAAATTTTCAACCTTTTATATGTAATTTTTCAACATTCAACAAAATAAAACATAAAGTCTCACTATACCCGTGTAACCTCTGATATAGAGTCACATATTTAACAAAAAGTGGCAATTTATGAGAAAAAAGTGGTACATTTTCAAGAAAACAGTCACAAATTTATGAGAAAAAAAATACTGCAAATTTACAGGGAGACAGTTGCAAATGTAAGGACAATAAAACCGATTTATGAGGGGAAAATGCAAAAGAAAAGATTCACAAATTTAAGAGAAAATCCCTCCTAAAATTGGTGAAAGTTCTTACACACTACTAAAATAACTTTTTAATTCACACACACACACACACATATATATACTGTATATATATATATATATATATATATATATATATATATATATATATACAGTCATCAGAAAAAACTTGGACACCCCTTTAAATATTCAGTTCTTTATTAAGAAATGTTCACATATCTATGTCTAACCTTGTTTTTGTTTTTATTTGCATTTTTTTTACATTTATCTTAGCCATTGTAAGTGGGAATGAATGTGGAGGTGTCCTAAAAAATGGGGGGAGTGTCCTAATTTATTCCTCACTATTTGTTTAGAATTCCATTTTGCAGAAAATTTGAAAAAAGTCTTTAATTCATTTTTAACTGTTTAGTTGTATTACATGAATCTCCCAGTATTGTTAACATTGATATTAAATATCCATATACATATATAAACTGTGTGGTTTTTTTCTGCACTGTGGCGCCACGAGACGGCTTTTGTTGTGATGTGGCGCAGTATAAATAAAGCTGAATTGAACTGAATGTCCAAATATGTTTAAAAAAAAAAACAGGCTTATACAGAGTGTCCTAATTTTTTCACGACTGTGTATATATATATATATATATATATATATATATATATATATATAATGCATCAGATTTATATAGCGCTTTATCATAGACACTCAAAGACGCTTTACAAGTAGATACATTATTCATAGTGGCAAGCTACTACTGTAGCCACAGCTGCCCTGGGGCAGGCTGACGGAAACGTGGCTGCCAATCTGCGCCAATGGCCTCTCCGGTCACCACCGAACATTTATACACATTCATACCCAGTGTTATGGGCATTGGAGGCAATGCGGGTGAAGTGTCTTGCCCAGGGACACAACAGCAGGATATCTGGGGAGAGCAGGATTCAAACCACCAACCATCGGGTTATTAGACGACCTGCTCTACCTCCTGAGCCACTGCTGCCCCTATATATCTATCTATCTATATATATATATATATATACAGTATATACTGTATATATATATATATATATACACACACACACACACACACACATATACTGTATATATACACACACACACACACAACAGTTCCAACCAAGCAATTTGATTGGTCAATAGGGATTCCAGGAGTTACTATACTCCATAATTGCACTCCAGCATTTCACTAGATATGTATCACTCCACTTCAAAGGTGTTCATGTAGCCATTAATTAATTAACCGTTGTAATTTACTGTCAACTCTCAGTGAGAATTGCAATACTCTTGGATACCTTCATTTCCACAGTGAGGCGCTGTTTGAAAAGATTTCTTATCTGACCCGGAAGCCCCACACTTTTGAAAAAACTTTATTCAGTTTACAAAGTCTGCCCTTGTATAAACATCTTTAAGCTATTTCACATCTGTTTAAAAAAAATAGGCGGTGTTAGAGTTGGATTTGTAGTCTTGATTAACAAACCACAGTACCTTTGTGGTGATGGACTCTTTATTTCATTTGAAAATGCCAAGAAAAAGCTAGCGAAGTGTGCCAAAGCCAAATAGTTAGCATGCTAACTAGCCACCAGCATTGGCCACTTTTTTTGATCTCGGCCCTTCTGCAGTACCGAGTCAATAGGTGACCGATATGTATTATAAACTTTTAGATTTTTGCACTTGACAATATTTAATTTGTTTACATGTGTGTGAAATGATAGGCGTCTTCATGCTGATTGAGATGTTTAGCAACAGTTACTGGCTACATTTAGAAGGGACTATTTTTTTTTTTCTCAGCTGCCAAAATAGCTGGTTAAACAAACAAATCATCATATTTTGCTCAGTATTCCTGTCATTTCATAAAATGGGCTTGTGGAACTGTTGTATAAAAGCAATATTACATTCGAGCTCATTGCGGTATCATGAATATTTTAACTGGTGGTAACGAATCACCAGCAGTTAAAATATTCATTGATACTGCACTTGCTCTCATGTAATATTGCTTAAATGTTTATTAATATTTTCATGTGCCCCCCCCCAAAAAAAAACTAGAAACAGCCGTGTCTGTATTAAGTGAACGTGCTTATTATTTAAAGAATAAAACATTTTAAACATAAATTAAAATATAAACAATGTAAAACAAGGTGAACTGCGCATGTCAAATTCATTGGAAAGCTCACAAGATGTAGAACAATGTCAGATTGATATTTTAATTTGCAGTGCCACTGTTAAGCCACCAGGTGGCACAGAAGACAGTGTTTGAATTTGCACTGTTTTGCATTTTATTCAAAAATGAAATGTTACAATATATAGGCATATATATATTTGTCACGCATCTATACAGTATATCTAAATATTCAGTAGAAAAGTTCATAAAGTGTCATTTTTTTATGCTTACAAATGGAAAAATATAACTTTACTATGAACATTGTGACACATCATGTCACATTTATATTTTGATGTACATGTACATCAAAATGTACATGTACATGTACATGTACATGGCTGCACGGTGGCGCAGTGGTTTAGCACTGTGGCAGCACAGTTTTACCCTTGGCCGGGGGATCGCGGGGATCATGAGGTCGTGGGTTCGATCCCAGCCCCCGACCAACAATGAGCTGTGTGGAGTTTGCATGTTCTCCCCGTGTTGCGTGGGTTTACTCCGGGATTTCTCCGGTTTCCTCCCGCATACCAAAAACATGTAGGTTTAGGGCGCTCGCGCACGCAGCGACCAGCAGCCGGTGGTTTGTCACCAGACTGCAAACCAAGTCTACCTACGGGTACAAATAAGTAACAAAAAAAAAAAAAAAAAAAAAAAAAAAAATGTACATATACTGTAGTTCAATGGAATGACAGTGTAAGTAAGCATAGACGGTTTATGAGTACAAGCAGCAATAAGCATTAATCGGATTACCAGGGACCCTTGAATATGTAAAGGGTTGCTGGAAGGTTTTAGACTCCCTGCATGAAAGCACCATTTCTATTACAGGCTTATGATGTTTTTCTTTCTGAGTTTATTTCTATCTTTCTTTCTTAAGTATGAGCAAATAAAAACGTCGGGGACAGGCTTTAGAGCACAGACCTGCTTCCATGTGAATACCTGCCCAGAGTACAACACACATTGTTTAGTAATGTAGTGAGGAGACATTTCAAAGGAAAGAGCTCTCTCTCTCTCTCTCTCTCTCTCTCTCTCTCTCTCTCTCTCTCTCACACACACACACACACACACACACACACACACACAGAGGATTCACTGCATAATGAGTTTCTACTCCTGAACATCCACACTGCAAAATTAGCCAGGCAAAAGCGCTCTGTAAGTGCATCATCTGTATTGTTCCGGTGCTACCAAGTGGGGTGAAACCACAATAAGTGGATTGAAAGCTATGAATGGGGAAAAAAAGGGGGGGGGTGATTTGTTTCTTTTAAATATTATGCATTGCTTTCAATTTTACCATGTCCTGCAAAAAGCTGCCCTGCATTCAAAAACGTGACATACTGGCTTGCATCAAAATGGCATTTAAATGATGGGGGGGGGGGGGGGATCACTTAAAACCTATAAACTAAACATTTATATATGAGGAAAATGTTATTTGGCCTGCAGCATTTGATCTCACATCTCCTCTTTAAACTTTAGCATAAAGTCCTATGCTTTAATTCAACAGTATGTAGATTTAATTGAAGCATGTGGCTTCTTCATGGCGTGGCCGTGGACAGAATGGACTTCTCAGCCTTGTGTGCACACTCTCTGCTTGTGTGTAAGCAGCATCGCCAGCCCTCATGTGACATCTGGGCGGCGAACAGCTCCCTTTGCTGGACGAATCAGGTAGCACACAACCGTTAAACGCACAAGCCGAGATGGATTTAATACAGCTGTGAATTAACGCAAACTAAACTAAGATAAAATAAATATCTTCAACAATCAATTTAAGATTGCTTACAAATTATATTTTAAAAAAAAATCAAGCTATTTTTCTAGTGATGTGATTTTCAATCAGTGTGCTGTGAGAGATCGTCAGGTGTGCTGTGGGAAATTGTCTAATTTCACTCCAAAAAATTGCAAACAATTTGTCGTTGTGCATGGGTTCTGTAGTGGCTCGTCCATGTCAGTAGGTGGCAGTATGAACGCAGTGTGGTCACCGTCTTCTTCTTCTTATGGAGGTTAATGACCATGTTAGGACGTGGCAGGTTGCAGTGCCTTGGTGTGTGCCTGCAGGCAAACACACACACTAACACCCAGACACATTGACAGACTACTGTAAGAGTTTCATTTCTGGCTTTCTTCGGTTCCTGCCAGGATATCAGCTTTGTGTTCAGCTAAACAGGCCCAGGTTTCACACCGAGTATAAACTAATTACAAAACTGAATTGTCATTACATATGCTGCAACAGGCTACAACGTGTCATTTTATAACATTTTTGCCTGGTGGTACCACAAGATTTTTTCAAGGTGACAAGGGTTCCTTGGCTCAGAAAAGGTTATAATAATGGATTACTGCCATGATACCCAAAAGTGCATTACAGTGAGTCATTATTTATTCACTTGGTAGTGGAAAGCTACCCCTGTAGCCACAGCTGCCCTGGGGCAGACTGGCAGACACATGGCTGTCAATCGATGCCAACAGCCTCTCCAGCCGCTACCAAACATTTACCAGAGGCGAGATGGGTGATGTCTCTTGCCCAAGGACTCAACGGCAGGATGGCTGGGGAGAGCCGGATTCAAACTGCCAACCCTGCAGGTTTTGGACAACCCGCTCTATCTCCTGAGTCACTACCACCCCAGAAAAACACTGGCTGAAACACTAAACCGTTTGGTGTAAATTAAACTTTACTAATGTCAAAAATCCCAGGAGAGATAATTACTGTAGTTTATCAACAAATCAGAGGGCATTGACTACATAAATTATTATGCAGTGTTTCAGTAACTAAATGGAAAGAGAATAAATAAGAGAAAACCACACAGCAACATTGCCAGCATCAAATTAACATCAAAAAGTGTCTTATGTAGTGTTGAATTTCAGTTTTTTTTTGAATGTTAAATCTTTAAATGTAAGTGATGTTTGGGTTGCCAGTGTGAAATGAAGTTTAAGAGTATTAAAATTCAACACCAGAACAGAGTGGACACAGACATCGGTAATGTTGCTGTGGATTTTACATTCACCATTAGTGAACGGCAGCGGCTCAGGAGGTAGAGCGGGTCGTCCAATAACCGGAGGGTTGGCGGCTCGAATCCCGCTCTCCCCAGCCATCCTGCCGTTGTGTCCCTGGGCAAGACACGTTACCCATCTTGCCTCCAGTGTCCATGACACTGGGTACGACTGTGGAGTAGTGGTCGGAGAGGCCGTTGGCGCGGATTGGCAGTCGCATTTCTATCCGTGTGGCTACAGTAGTAGCAGCTTACCATCGTCTGTGGAGTGAATGAATAATGTATGCATTGTAAAGCGTCGTTTGAGTGTCCAAGAAAAGTGCTATGTAAATCTGATGCATGATTAAAATATAGAGTCTTCAGTCAGTGTGCACACTGTATTACACATATTTATAGAATAATTCTGACTTAAGTCCAAAAATCATAGTCTTTAGGATTCTGTTGACACATCTTAAATAATAAAAACCATTAAATTGGCACTTAAACTATAATACAGCAGGATATTAAAACTAATCCAAACAATCTTACCTATTTTGTCTTCAGTTAAGAATTCAAATATTTCTTTTTAAAATATATTAAATGCAACCTTTGATTTTACTCTCCTGGATTACTGAAAAACTGGAGTTCTTGTACTCCCCCCCCCCCACACACACACACACACAGAGAAAAAAACCTTCTCTAATTATACTTTATCAAGCACTGCCATCTAGGGGCCACACCATAGAATAAACTGAAAAAATTCTCTCACTCTGACAAGTTTCATACCTAATTTATTAGTCAAAATCAATGAAAGAACAAGACACTGTACATTTACCGTCCTTCTCACAACGTACACGCATAAACTGTGGTATTCCAAAATATCCTCAGAAATAATGGAGACACTTAAAATTCCACTGACGCCATCACTGGTATTAGGTTATCAAATGTACAGATGAATTCAGCCAGCAGGTAAAGCGTTTATTGAAGCAAATAAAGGTGTGCCTAAAGACCTGAATGAAGATTTTTTTTCACAGTGCCCTAAGAAGCAGGTATGCACACAGCGTGTTCTTGCATTGGAGTAAAACACTACCTGGCGTTGAGGTTCATGGTATAGAGTCATATCAGAAAGACAGAAAACACACAAAAGAGTGACGGACGTCTGAACCTGGAGCAACATTTCTTTCCTCTACACAACAGAACGAAACGATTGTCTACGAGATTAAATCAACACATATCTGCAAAGTTTTACCCTTATGGCTTGATTGCATGTTTAGTATTGACCAATCTGAAAGGGATTTACTGCTACAGTACTTAAGAGCAAGTTTTAATAACAGCAAGACAACAAAAAGATATTGAGCAGTAGCACATGCATGATGACCACAGATGTGATATTTTATGTATAGCCATTCAAACCAGTGCATGCAAAACCATTTCCCTTCACTGACCCAAATACATATTCAGTGTAGCATTTGTTTTTATGCAGAAACAACAACAACAAAAAAATCACTTTGAATGGGGGAAAAGAGACTAGCTACACATGTGGTTTGGCCTTACTTTCCTCTCATAAATTATCCCAGGTTGCCAAATATCTATTTTTATTCACTACAGGTGCAAATATACATCAATCTGAATGCTATTTAACACTATTGATTATATAAATCTTTATCATGTTGTTATAGTTTAATGTTCACAATTATGTTTTCTGTGCAAGTGTGGCCTGATTTACACTCATGAGAGGATCATTTGGGGAGATAAAAACTGGACTTTGAAATGATAAGTCGGTTGCAAAGTTTAACAGCTGAATCTTCAGCAGTCACCTTTCTGCAGATTTTTTTTTTTTTTTTTCCTTTTTGTAAACAGGATTATTCAAACTTGAGACACAAGGCTTGGCCAAAATTTGAAGTGATCTTTTGAAGCCAGTCCCTGGCAGGAATAAGATCTGTAGGGAAAGTTGGACAAATATCAAAAGTATAAAAATTGATAAACCTCAAGTTTTCAAGAAAATAACACAAATTCATGCAGATCCAAATGTTCCTCATAGTCCATGATCCCGATTCAAGCATGATTTGAAGTCAGTACTTGGGCCAAAGGAGTGTAAATTCAGTCTTTTGCTGCCATCTGGTGGGTTAGCAGTGGTACTGCACATTAAAACATCAATTTATATTGTTCTACATCTTGCGAGCTTTCCAGAAATGTGACATGTGGCGTTTACCTCATTTATATTTTAATTTATATTTGAAATATTTTCTTTAAATTTATTTTATATAGTAAAAATATAGAGTCCACCTGGTCCTTTTATCATTAAAAACAGTGCAGAATCTGTCAGTTCTATAACATCTTGCCCTGCTGTAGTCAAGAAGTTGCCTAATTGATTCAGTGGCATCTCTGCACACTGAGTCATTGTTGTAATGGCGTTATAATCACTGAAATAAAAAAAAATAGGCAAAGATGAAAAAGAATTCTAATTTCTGCTTTGGTTTATCACACTTTGCTCAGTCATGGTAATGCTAATTATGGAAAACGTCTGAGGTCTTGCCTGTCTGTAGAGACCAACATTACACATGTGGACCTTAGACTTGTGGAGTTATAACAATTATTTTGGGTCCGTCTGTTAACATGAGAAACGCCTCAAAATACCCTCAATCTCAGGGCACTCATTATTTAATGTGACTGTAAACATACCAAAGATATGCTTGATTTGCAACTGTGTGCATTTTTTTTTTCCTTTCTTTCCAGGAAGCACAATTTGTGTTTCATAAATTAGCAAAGCTTCTTGGTTGGGAAATTAATTCCTTACAGCTTTGCCCCTTTTTTTTTTTTTTTTTTTTTGCAGGAACACTTAAAGATCCGGGCACTTCTGCGCCTTGGATAACTTTGTGTGTCATTTTTAATAACTGAATAAAATATTAACACTTGCGGTTTTAAGCTTTCAAAGAAAATGACTTTCACAGGCAACACATGCACATACGTGCAATCAGTGCAAGATATAAACTCCAAAGAGCAGTCACTGGTTATTAGTTCTACCAGCCCTCTGTTTTGTTTTTTGTTTTGTTTTTTTAAAGCATTCAAAGGTTTGCCTCCTTAGGTACAATGATACAACTTTAACAAAGACGAAGCACTGCAGGCAGAGAAGGAATCACATCAAAATAATAAAAAACAACTAGTAATAAAAAATAATAGTGGCTGCCAGTGGAACCCCTCAGGCTGTTTGCTGAGATGTAGTTTATATGGCATTTTGACTTTGACCTTACAATCCCAAAACCATATCCAGATGTCAGGGTGACCCCGTGTACAAAGTTTGGTGACCCTAGCTTTACTAGTCTGTAGCAGCATATATATAGGACATAGGGGAAGTCAACTGTGACCTTTGACCCCAAACTCATAGTTGGAGGTCAGGGTCTCAGGGAGGAACATGTGTAAAAAGCTTGGTGACCCTAGGTGTCATTATTGTTGAACTATAGTTTATAGGGCATTATGACCTTGACCTTTGGTCCCCAAGCCTATAGTTGTAGGTCGGGGTCCCAAGGTGAACTTCTGTACCAAGTTTGGTGGTGCTAGCCTTCTTTGTTGTTCAGATATAGTTCAAATGGCAATTTGATCCTGACCTTGCATTCCTAAAACCATAGTCAGAGGTCAGGGTGACAGGATGAACCTGTGTACAAAGTTTGGTGACCCTAGCTTTACTTATTCTATAGCAATAGGGCAAAGGGGAAGCTAACCGTGACCTTTGACTTTTTGACCTCAAACCCCTAGTGAGAGATCAGGGTGAATATGTGTACCAAGTTTGGTGACCCTAGCTTTATTTGTTTTATAGTAATAAGGCATATGGAAAGCTAACAAGATTACAAGATTTATGGAAACCTGACCTCTGAGGTCAAAGGTCACCCAAATTTGAACTCGTCTGAGATTTTTCATAGATGCACCCATGGTATCAATTTGAAAAGCCCACGTCATTTCTTTCTGTAGTTATCGCGTTCACAAGGTAGGTGCCGACACCCATCCGCCCGGCGGGGTGACACCACCACCCCCTCAGCCTTTAGAGGCAGAGAGGTAAAACTGCAGTAAGTCAGAACAGGCCTCCCTTCTCTTTTCCCTTCACAGAGAACAAGTTGTGCATCAAATGCAGGGATGCCTCGTTTGAAGTTCAGCCCCAAGAGACACTGGGACTAAACCAACCCTTTTCTGTGATGCACTGCTGTCCACCCCCCCCCCCCCCCCCAAAGAAAATGAGCTGGGTCCACGGAGGCAGTGGTTAGAGTACGGTGTTTTCTTTGGAATAAACAGCACTGCAGCACATCAGCTAATAGAGCCTGGCTCCCAGAGGGGAGCTCAATATAGGACACTCTTCCTCTTCCTCCACTCGAGCTATTAATACACCCAAACAAAAGAAAAGAGGCTTAATGAGGCAGCAACTGGGAACTCATGCGAGCTAAGTTATACAAGAGCTTTGTAGTGTTTTGCTCCAAGGATTCCAGCCTTTTTTGTAGAGCCGATGGATCCCACTTTTCCGTTTCTGCTGAGGTTAACGCTATGGCTGTCAGCCACAACATTTAAATCACTGGCAGGTGTAGTAAATAAAACTACAGAATTGCAGTATTCTGCTGAGAAACCATAAATCCTGGTACTCACACAAGATTATTTCCAGATCCATCTTTACATTTTTATCGACAATGCATACACTATAACAACTCCTCATCCTTTTTGCCATGCTGCAAAAATAGCTGAAGAATGGAGCAAAGTGTTGAATGGACTGCTTGCTCCCCTGATTAAAACTGTATTTTTTTTTTATTTTTTTTTTTGGGGGGGGGGGGGGCTGAAAAAAGTCTGATCCCCAGACTGTTCCATCTGTAACCCAATAAACCAAAGGAACATCAGGTGCTGTAATCCACAAGACACACGTAAGTAACTTGTTTACATTACACTGGTTAAAACACTGCTTGCACCCATTCACTGGGGCCTTTTTGAAATGACAAAGTGACACAACAGCAAAAAAGAGATGCATAGTTTCAAGCATGAAAATGCACTGGATATGGGTATTATTGAATCTATATGCAGATACAAAATCAACTGTGTGAGACATGTAACACACTTCACAGACCTGACAAAATGATATATGAAGCTTTTCTTTGCATAATTGCATGAAAGGAAATGTCTCATGCAGCTTAAAGCGGCTACCTTTAAAGTTAATGCTTTGGTTCTGAATCAGAGTGCATTAAAGATGGAAGAAAATGAAGGAGGGTGTTTAAATGCACACAGTAGTCCAACTGAGGATTCATATCCAGACTGAGAGGGGAAACGGTTTCTAGAGAGCTTCACACACTGATAGTACCCCTGTACAAGCAAAAAAAAAAAAAAAAAAAAAAAAAAGCATAATTCCAATGAAAACAGACAAACATTGAACAGAGTGTGGCCACTGGAATATTACAATATTTAGATAATGTAGTAAAGGGGTTTTTTTGTGTATCGACACAAGTTCCACAGTAAAACTTCAAAAGTCCCCAAAGTGAACGGGATATTTAAATGTGCAGGTAAACAAACACACTTCTGCTGATAAAGCTCACAAAGACAAAAAAAAAAAAAAAAAGAAAAGTGGTTGATGTTTCAGTTCAAGGTCACGAACCGGGGACTCATTAATGCCAACTCTGCCTCAAAGTGCGAGCTGTGGCATAGTGCAAATATTCACCATTTCAGTCATGCAGTACACAAAAAAGAAGGAAAAGGACAACGTCCACAGCAGAAAAATGTTAAAAGTTTGACCTCAGTAACCTGCTTGACTGAAGGGTAGATATACAGGTTTAGACTTACAATTATATTGCCTTAAAATATAATGTTTCACCAGTTTTAAACTTTTCAAATGCAATTTTGGCACATAAACCTTTTGACTAAAAATAAATAAGACTCAATTCACGCCAAGCTATTATGTATACTATATGAAATCTCAGTCAAGTAGATTCAAGCATTTTTTTTTTTTTACTTCTGAAATGTTTCACCAAAAGTCAAAAAAAACATTTCACTCAGAAGTAAAAGATACTTGAATCCAGCTGACTTGACTGAGCTTTCATACAGTATACCTGCCCCCGCCTGGATGACTGAGAATCTTCATCAAGTCTATATGCATTTTCCATTTTGAGCATTCTACTAATCCAGTTGGTTTTAGCCATAATGAAACAACTACAGAAGGTCTCATCGAACATAAGGCAAAATCTGCTGCTGGAATATGTACTGACTTGAGGATCAGTCTGTGTGGAACAGCAGTGGGGTCTGGAAATATGGAAACATCCATCCTCCCACATTAGAGGCAAAAGTAAGTCTAAATATAGCTCTTCTGGTAGAGTCGCACTGTTTTGCACTACTTCCCATAACAACAAAAACATACACAAAACTGCCTGAACACAGAACACCCACATTTGGCTCTTTCTATTTAAAAAAAATGTTTGCACATATTTTTTTTTTCAGTCCAGAATTTTGAAATGAGCAGTTTTCTGAACAGTAAACACAACTGAAGCATAGCCTTTAAAAGAATGCCATCGATCTCCTTAAAATATTTTAAATTCAGTAAAGAGCATGGTTTCATAAATATGAAAAACCATAAACTAGAGATTTTAGTCTCCTTTTGTCTATGATAAGGATACAATTTCTAAATAACTGAATCTCAAGTCACCTATGTTAGGCTTTGACGTTCTAAAATAACTACAAAAATGTATCAATGACCATCACAATACATGGAAAGTCTGAGCTGACATGGAAATACACACGCACACACCAACACACACAAAATATATCTTCTTCTTAAAGTCTCAGTTTAACCACTATTTCTTTTTTCAGGTTACTCTGAACCATAAATAAGTTAACAACATAGCTTATCATAAATAAATTTCAGTCTGTAAAATTCACATCTACTGTAAAGAACCTGCTCAACCTAGCAGAAACTTCCCAAAAAGGAGAAGTGGACCCTTTTTTTGCTTTCTCATATGAAGCATCCATGCTGTAAACAGTCTTTCCCTTTGTAATCCTCTGGAAACGCAGACACTGATAGATCGACAGAGAGGACGGCAACTGTGATTTCATGACGGGACTGAAGACGCCTCCCCAGTTTCTGTCTGGACCGGGGCAGTAGGGCAGCCCTTTTCATGTAGGACACCGGTGACAGTTTCTCTTGCTGGTCCAGTCCCTGATTGATACAGTCTGTGTGTGAAAGTCAGAGAAAAAGGGAAAAAGTAGGCTATTGCTAGTGATGACTGATTGACATTGAGGTGACGGTTGCTGCTCCTACTGCATGCTTGGTTTCTGGAAACGTGCTTACGTCCATGCAATTAAACCAGAGGCAGAGAGCTGCCAAGAGGACACAGAAAGAAGAAAGATGCCTCTACACATCTTGCCATCTTTCATATCATCAAGGTGTCAAATTTGGGATTCCTCCTCTCACTGTCCTTCTGAAAAGGGAAAGGCTGGCGGTGCTGGCTGGTGCCCAGATTCTGTTCCCAGGGCCACTGGTGTGTTGACCGGAGTAATGACAGGAGTGTTGCTGGAGGGCCGCAGACTGGCGTTGCCCTCCTGAAATGTCTTCTCCTGAGACTGGGAGGAGGAGGATGAGGAATGGGTGCTCTCACTGGAACTGCTGCGCGTGTCTGTGCTGGTGCTGGTCTTCTTCATCTTCCTCCTCTTGGCTAGTGGCGCCTTGTCCACTGTCTGCAGGCGGAAACCTTCCCGCTTACATTTGTTAAATGCCTAAGACAATGTGAATAAAAAAAAAAAAAGGAAAAGTGGAGCATTATACAGTTTCAAGCTAGTGCACCAATTTATTGTCTTTCTGTTATGTAGAATGAGGTTTCACTGCTGACCAAGTAAATAGACCATTTTACCAGTCCTGTATTTTGCCTTTTTCAGGAATTAATTTTAAGTTTTTGCCAGTCTCTAGGACATATAGTTTTAAAGGGCAAAAAAAAAAGAAACTGTGTTGTTTTACAGCTCCTCAAAAAGGCTGTCTGTCAAGCTAGTTTTATGCATCCACATCACATCAATGCCACTGCCAACATACATCGCAGACACAGTGATCAGTAATTTTTTCTTGTGTGCTGGTTTGAATGCATTGTTCCGTTGCCAAAACAGGTTTCTGCCCATGTCTAGCGTGATTTGTGTTTGTCATGTGTTCCTGTTCATTAACCTCTTGCACTCCATTGTACCGCGGACGGGCAAGTCTCTAGACTTGATAGAGATGGTGATGTAGGTGGTGTATGGCGTCCAAGCGCGCACTGAAAATAAAAGCTGCAGACACAGCCGCAAACAGATTAGTTCATCTGATTGACCTCTCATTCGACTAATAAGAGCCTTGAAATGGGTTTCTGAAACCTTGAAGAACCAATGACTGAAAACCTAGCCAGAAGGACCCACCTACCAACGCTGTGAATGCAGTGAGCCAATTGAAGCAGGGAAGTTCGCGAGCTGTTTTTTTTAAGGCTGGGTGAAGACTGCTGCAGCGGACCAAAAAAGGACCCGCAGGAAGAGCCCCACAGACCCAGCAGGACGGAGACCATCTACAAATGCAACCTGTGTGACAGGGAGTGCCATTCGCGCATCGGCATGTTCGGCCACAGGCGGTGCTTATTTTGTTTTGGTTCCAGCAGAGTAGACGTTATGATTTCTTCCATAGTCATAGACTGACGGAGGCTGACGACGAAGGCTGAGTGACACACACGCCTTCGCCAGTCTTTTTTTAATTACTACTGTTATTTGTTTTGAAAAATCGTTTGCCAAAAACCGCAATCGTGGAAGCACAAAACCGTAATAATGGAATTATGTTTTGATTGGGTCGCGAGACCAGAACCACGAGCGGACCAGCGTCGCGTTCGTCTGACAATGGGGAAGAGAAGTTCGCCAGGACACTGCTGTGAAGAGGTAAGGTGTTATAAGCTAAATTATTCTTTATTCCTGAAAATTGTAATCCAAAATGACTTTTGACCGATCGGTAAATTACAACTGTGCGGCGCACGAAGTCTGAACTTCGTGCGCCGCGGTACATGGTTCGTTCGTCGTGTCCAGACCGTGAACGCCGCCCCCCCCCGCCCCCGCTATTCCTCTGTAGCGAGGGGGGGGGGGGAGCCGCAGTGACTGAGCTGCTGTCCCACATCCCACATGAGGCTAATCCATCATGTAGCGATGGCCGATGTCCATCCTCTGTAGCGAGGGGGGGGGACAACCCCCCCCCACATACACACACACACAGAGCCCTGAGTGTGACCTTTCATTAGAGCCTAAAATGAAGCTTCTACATTGAAGCATTCAAAAGTTACAGACGTTTTTCCAAACTGTGCCATTTGGCACAATTTGGCACAGTTCCAAAACGCCTGGGAACAGCCTGAGGAAAAAGCTGTGTAATATATTCATTTTTTGTGGTATTGTTACAAAATTTGGACCTCAGCTGGATAACACTTGGTTCTACATTTCTGTTGCATTTTCCAGCCCGGATCTGAAGCTGTGTGTTATTTGCAAGCATTTGTATCCGAAAAAACACCCAGGCCAAATTTATTTTCTTCAAGTTCACTATGTTTAGATGACTGTAACTCAGTGGCAGGAGCACTTAGAGAGATTATGACTGTTTTGCCAAAAAATTCAAAGTGTTTTCTTTTAAATGAGACCAACCCCATGAAGATGCTGCAAAGGGTTGAAGAACAGCTTTCGATTTACTTTGGGCACGTTATTTTTTGGCGTTTTTAGGGAAATTGACCGGAGTGCAAGGGGTTAAATAACAACAGACAAGAGCAGACTGTGATGGAGTTGGAACTAATAAATGTTAAAAAGCAACTTTTCATACAGTGGCTGCAACAGAGAAAAAAAGAGAAGACATTACGGTACGTCCAACCGCCGCTACTGCAGTCATTTGACGATCTATGTAATTACTGGGAGTTAGGATGAGTCATACAAATAGGCCATCTCTGCTCAACTTCCTCATCATTCTTTTGAATTTGGATCGTCGTTTATCCAGCTTGCTTTGGAAGTGGCACCATGGTGAATGAGCAGAGCGGAGCAGAGACGAGAACCAGGAAAAGTGAAGAAGGAGACAAAGCAGACCAATCACAGCTTTTGCGACCTGCATCATCCGACTTGCATCTGGAGAGGTGCATGTTGGGGCAACACAGGAAGGTATTGTGTCGCTACTGCATCGATGCTATCGCAGCTGCCTCACATCGATGCAGGTGCATATAATCCAGTTTAAGGTTCTGTCTGGAATAGCTCGTTTTCAACCTGCTCATTAATCTAATTAAGTAAAGGTTTTCTGAGTGAGCCAATCACAACTGAGGAGGCAGTCAGGGTGTGTTTGTTTTGCTTTTTGGTGGCTTTTTGGTTTATGACATCATAAAACCCAAGAAGTGCAACCTGCATGTTTCTTTAGGACATTAACTAAAAACAGGTGGTGTGTAACTATTCATGAAGTCAGCATTTTGATATTTCACTGGTACATATGTAAGCTGTTGCTGTATTCTGTCCCATATTGTGTAAAAACACAACCCAGCCACAGGGAGTGCACAAGCTAGTGTACTCCTCCTAGTGCCGGTCCCAAGCCCGGATAAATGGGAAGCGTTGTGTCAGGAAGGGCATCCGACATAAAACCTTTGCCAAATCAAACATGCGGATCATGATGAATGAGACTTTCATACCGGATTGGTCGAGGCCCAGGTTAACAATGACCGCCACCGGTGCTGTTAACCGACAGGGTGCCAGTGGAAATTGGACTACTGTTGGTCGAAGATCGAGGAGGAGGAGAGGGGGAAGGCGTGTTAGGAGGGAGAGAGAGAAAAGAAAAGGTAATAGTGTGGAGGTGAGTGTAGGAGCGTTAAATGTAGGGACTATGACTGGTAAAGTCAGAGAGTTGGCTGATATGATGGAGAGAAGAAAGGTAGATACAGTATACTGCGTGTTCAAGACACCAGATGGAAGGGAAGCAAGGCTAGGAGCATTGGAGGTGGATTTAAGCTGTTCTACCATGGTGTAGATAGGAAGAGAAAAGGAAGAGAAATGGAGTAGGAGTAATCTTGAAGGAAGAGTATGTGAAGAGTGTTCAGGAGGTAAAGAGGGAGTCAGACAGAATCACGAGTTTGAAGCTAGAAGTCAAAGGTGTGATGTTGAATGCTGTCAGTGCGTACGCCCCACAAGTTGGATGTCAGGTAGAAGAAAAAGAGGAATTCTGGAGTAAGTTGGATGAAGTGGTAGAGAGTGTTCCCGGGGGGAGAGAGAGAGTGGTGATTGGAGCGGACTTTAATGGACATGTAGGTGAAGGGAACAGAGGTGATGAGGAGGTCCTGGGTAGGTATGGTCTTAAGGAGAGAAATGTGGAAGGACAGATGGTTGTGGAGTTTGCTAAAAGGATGGAAATGGCTGTGGTGAACACATACTTTAAGAAGAGAGAGGAACATAGGGTGACTTACAACAGTGGAGGAAGGCGCACACAGGTGGACTACATCTTATGCAGAAGGAGAAATCTGAAAGAGATAGGAGACTGCAAGGTGGTGGCAGGGGAGAATGTAGCTAGACGGCATTGGATGATAGTCTGTAGGATGACTTTGCAAAGCAAGAAGGGGAAAACAGTGAAGGTAGAGCCAAAGATTAAGTGGGGGAAGCTACAGAAGGAAGAAGGTCGCATAGAGTTCAGGAAGGAGTTGATACAGGCTCTGGGTGGTAGGGAAGAATTACCAGATGACTGGGAAAGTACAACAAAAGCATTGAGAGAAACGGGTAGAAAGGTATGTCGTATATCCAGTGGACAGAGGAAGGAAGACAAAGAGACTTCGTGGTGGAATGGGGAGGTACAGGACAGTATTCAAAGGAAGAGGTTAGCAAAGAAAATTGAGATAGTCAGGGAGATGAAGAAAGTAGACAGGAGTATTTGGAATCTAGGCACATGGCAAAGAGAGGTGGCAAAGACAACAGAAAAAGCATATAGTGAGTTGTATGAAAGGCTGGATTTTAAGAAAGGAGAAAAGGACTTGTATCAATTGGCTAGACAATGTGATTGAGCTGGAAAGGATGTGCTGCAGGTTGGGATGATTAAGGACAGAAATGGTAATGTACTAACAAATGACGAGAGTGTGTTGACAAGGTGGAAGGAATACTTTGAAGAGCTGATGAATAAAGAAAATGAGAGCGAGAGGAGGATGGATGAAGAAAAGATGGTGAACAAGGAAGTCCTGAGGATTAGCAAGGCGAAAGTGAGGGCAGCTTTGAAGAGGATGAAGAATGGAAAGGCAGTTGGTCCAGATGACATGCCTGTGGAGGTATGGAGATGTTTAGGAGAGATGGCAGTGGACTTTTTAACCAGATTGTTTAACACAATCTTGGAGAGTGAGAGGATGCCCAAGGAATGGAGAAGAAATGTTTTGGCACCAATTTTCAAGAACAAAGGTGATGCTCAGAGCTGTAGTAACTACAGAGGCATAAAGCTGATCAGCCACACTGTGAAGATATGGGAAAGAGTTGATGAAGCCAGGTTAAGAAGAGAGGTGAGAATCAGTGAGCAGCAGTATCGTTTCATGCCAAGAAAGAGTACTGCAGATGCAATGTTTGCTCCAAGAGTGCTGATCGAGAATTTTAGAGAAGGTCAGAAGGAGTTGCACTGTGTCTTTGTGGATCTAGAGAAAGCATATGATAGAGTGCCAAGAGAGGAAGTGTGGTACTGTATGAGGAAGTCTGGAGTGGCAGAGAAGTATGTGAGGGTGGTGCAGGGCATATATGAGGAAAGCGAGACAGTTGTGAAGTGTGCTGTAGGAGTGACGGATGGATTCACGGTGGGGGTGGGATTACATCAGGGATCGGCTCTGAGCCCCTTCTTGTTTGCCATGGTGATAGACAAGCTGACAGATAAGGTCAGGCAGGAGTCCCCGTGGACCATGATGTTTGTAGACGACATTGTGATCTGTAGTGAGAGTAGGGAGCAGGTGGAAGAGAACCTGGAGAGGTGGTGGTATGCTCTGGAGAGAAGAGGAATGAAAGTCAGTAGAAGCAAGACAGAATACATGAGTATGAATGAGAGGGAGGCAGGTGTAATGGTGAAGATGGAAAGAGTAGAGGTAGTGAAAGTAGATGAGTTTAAATACCTGGGGTCAACCATCCAAAGCAAACCGGAGTGGTGGCTCAGTTGGTAGAGCATCCGCCCCACACCCGGGAGGCAGGGGTTCAAATCCCGGCCGGGTCATACCAAAGACCATATAAAAAAAAAAAGGTACTTTCTGCCTTCTAGCGTGGTGCTCCGCATAATGGAACGGGGAAAGTAAAGTTACGCACAGAGCTACCAGAGGACTGACCCCCCACTGTAGCTGTCACTGCTTACAGTAGCTGTGTGGCCTAGGGTCAGAGAAACGGAGATAGGCGCCGCCCCATACACCAACATGGTGTGAAGGGAATTAACCAACTACTAACTACCATCCAAAGCAATGGAAAATGCACAAGAGAGGTGAAGAAGAGAGTGCAGAGTGGGTGGAGATGAGTGTCGGGGTGATTTGTGACAGAAGGATAGCAGCTAGAGTGAAAGGGAAGATTTACAAGATGGTAGTGAGATCTGCTATGATGTATGGTTTGGAGATGGTGGCGCTGGCAAAAAGGCAGGAGGTGGAGGTGGCAGAGTTGAAGATGCTAAGATTTTCCATTGAGAGTGACTAGGAGGGACAGGATTAGAAATGAGTATATCAGAGGGACAGCTCAGGTTGACCAGTTTGGAGACAAAGTAAGAGAGGCAAGGCTGAGATGGTTTTGACATGTGCAGAGGAGGGATAGTGGATATATTGGACAAAGGATGTTGAAGATGGAGCTGCCAGGCAGGAGGAGAAGAGGAAGACCACAGAGAAGATTCATGGATGTAGCGAAGGAAGACATGGAGAGGGTTGGTGTTACAGAGGAAGATGAAGGGACAGGGTGAGATGGAGGCAGATGATCTGCTGTGGCGACCCCTAAAGGGAGCAGCTGAAAGATGATTTGTGCAAAAACACAAATTTGCACAATATGGGATCATTTAAAGCAGTGATTTTCAACCTATGTGCTGCGGCACACTAGTGTGCCGTGAGAGATCGTTAGGTGTGCCGTGGGAAATTATCCAATTTAACTTAATTACTCGAGTGAGTGGCTATGTTTACATGGACACAAGTAACCGGATTAAAAGCCTGATCGGAATAAAAATGCTTCATGTAAACATGGCAATCTGAATATTCTAACCCAATCACGCTCATTCGGATCAAAATTTCATTTCGATTGAGAGGGGTGGGTTATGCCGATTGTTAATCCGAATGGTGTGCATGAAAACTTATTCCAAACACAGGGCAGAAAATATGTTTACTGCGCATGTCTGTATACCAGCCGCACGTCAACGTGACGTATTTCCGCCTTAGCAGCAGCTAGCGGAAAACATAGCGGAAGTAAAACAAAACTGGTCTGTATGGTCCTGCTGTCTCCCTCTTTTCGTCATATGCAGAAGTATGTACTTGTAGCTTCATTACGGAGACTAGCAGAAGCAAAAGTACAGTCTGAATAACACGATACAGGTCAATTTCGACACGAAGCGGGGCTCGCTAACACCGGAAGTTGCTTCTTCTTCTACTATTTTTTGAATGTCGAAATGTCGACCTGCACATGTCAAAATGATTTATTCCGTTCAAAACTGTGACACATGAAAACGCACGTCCCGGCCAGGTGATTGGCACACATTTGAAAACTCTTGAGGAGAAGTTATTTTATTTCTCTTCAGACTTCACACAATGCCTTGACTGGGTTAGGAACCCATACAGCTCAGCATCAGTTGTTGGAAACGACATGACTTTACAGGAGCAAGAGGAACTCACTGAACTGAAACAAGATCATGGTTTCAAAGCTAAACTTTGCTGATCTTCCTTTGGACAGTTTTTGGTTGACTGCTGCCAAGGAGTTCCCCATTCTGGCCAACAAAGCTATTTCAACATTGCTCCCATTTTCCACGACATATCTGTGTGAGCTGAGCTTTTCAAGCTTGACTGTGATAAAAACTAAAAACAGAGAGAGACTGAGAGCTGTTGAGGAAGAGCTCCGTGTGTGTCTTTCTTCCATTCCTGCCAGGATATCAGCTTTGTGTTCATCTAAACAGGCCCAGGGTTCACACTGAGTGAGTATAAATACATTTAGAAACTGTATTGCTAACTATATTTTATTATTTTTACTGTGTTTGGCTATAGAGTGTCATTTTGTGTCATTTTGGTTGGTGGTGTGCCCCAGGATTTTGTCAATGTAAAAAATGTGCCGTGGCTTAAAAAAGGTTGAAAAACACTGATTTAAAGGATGAATGTTAAGTGAAAACTATGAAAAATAATTTTAAATAAATTTACCATATTATTTACCATTTATTTACTATTTACCATATTATCCCATTTTGCATAATTAAGTAAGCATCTGCCACATTTAAGTGCATGACTACACTTTCTGTACTACGACTTTTCAAACAGCATACCTTTTTGGCACTTAGGTGTAAAAATCAACGGATTCCAAACAGGTTTGTTTAATAAGTCAAAATGCTTCACCAGTCAAAAGGGTTAGGGTTAATTCTGAGCAGAATTTGAATTGGAATTGAGTCATCTGTGCAAGTGGAATTGATCAGTTCAATTTTAAATTACAGTGACCTCTCAGTGTCTTGTTGCTTGCTGGTGCCTGTCTGTGATGATGAAAGATCTATTGACCCTTTGCAGTCACATGACCATTGTCATAGTAACACTCATGTACAGCCACAGCATCAGTAAGCACAACTGACTTAGTGCAATGCCCGAATAAAAACAGCTCTGAAAAGCTAACAAAAATGCAATGTGAAGAAGTCTTTATGCAAAATATACCTGCACTACTTTAGGCTGCTAGGATGTTATGAGAAGGGGGTTTATAATATGAAAAACTGAACCTAACTGGTGGCAAAGATCCCAACAAGACGCATTCTATTTAATCTTCCCTAAACAAAAATACTCTTCAGACTAACCCCATAGTTTTGTTAGGATTAGTGAAGCTTCACTGCAGCATAAATTTAAATCGGTTGATTACAACAAAGATGACCTATAAATAAGTTCCATCAGTAGAACTCAATAGTCTCATAATTGGAACTGAAATGGAACCGAGCTTTAAAGATATGCATGAACTAGAATTGATCATCTAAATATCAGTGGAATTGAAAGCAAAGTAGAATTATAAAATCGGAATTGTCCCTAAACCTGTCAGTCAATCGATCTGCACATACTCCACTGTGCTGTTGTAAGAGTGGTGCTGAAAAATTTCTTACATTAAAGGTAGCTTTGACACAAGTGTGGACGGAGGCAGTGGAAGAGCCAAGAATGTCTGGGGTCATGAGTGGGTTGGAGGACAGCTGGCTATCGTCCTGAAGCCAGGCATTGTAACGGAGGCCACACATTTTAATCCTCTTGTTTGGGTCCACCGTCAGCAACTCTGCAGGCACATGATACACATAAATACATTCAACACTGCAGTACATTGGGGGGGGGGGGGGTGAACCACAGTTAGGGATTTCATGTTCAGGTAACTCAAGCTCTGAAAGCTGTTCTTTGGGTTAAACATATTTTTGATACTTGTTAATATCGATAATTTGTGTGATACTGCTACTTCTAGCACTACATTCCCCCAATCCAATACAAACTTCCCCCAAGCACTTTGTGGAGTCAATTTTTGTACATAACTTTTGTTAAGAGTTTAACTCATTATTGGATGAATACATTTTTAATGTTTTTAATGTTGCATTAATATGGAGCTGGTTGTCTTCTTCACATTAAAACCAATAACTATTTTGAAAGCTTACTTGGAAACTAAAACTACTGCAGACTTTTATATAATCAGAACTGTTCTAACTATGTCTGTCCTCCTGCTCATTAGCTAGAATTCACCTTTTAAGGCATTTCCATTATTGACTTCATTCATTAAATCTCTTATTCTGTGCACACAAAAGGCATATTTCTACTAAAGTTTTAACACTTTTCTGAAACTTTGTAATGGATTACAATTACGCATGCCCTTTATAAATATAATCCACCCATCTGACATTTGTGGAATGTTAAAATGTTGATTAAGCAGAATGGCTGATTAGGCCAGATAAGCACAGCAGATACAGTGGTGTGAAAAAGTGTTTGCCCCCTTCCTGATTTCTCATTTTTTTGTACGTTTGTCACACTTAAATGTTTCAGATCATCAAACAAATTGAAATATTAGACAAAGATAACACAAGTAAACACAAAATGCAGTTTTTAAATGAAGGTATTTATTATTAAGGGTAAAAAAAAAAAAAAAAAAAAAAAAATCCAAAAAGTGACACACACACCCACCCACCCCCGCTAAAACATAAATTAACTGTGGTTTATCACATCTTTGGAAAGCTGAGTTCAATTTCTCTAGCCACACCCAGGCCTGGTTACTTCCACACCTGTTCTCAATCAAGAAATCACTTAAATAGGACCTGCCTGACAAAGTGAAGTAGACCAAAAGATCCTCAAAAGCTAGATATCACGCTGTGATCCAAAGAAATTCAAAATGAGAAACAAAATAATTGAGATCTATCAGTCTGGAAGAGGTTATAAAGCCAGTTCTAAAGCTTTGGGACTCCAGCAAACCAAAGTGAGAGCCATTATCCACAAATGGCGAAAACATAGAACAGTGGTGAACCTTCCCAGGAGTGGCTGGCCGAGCAAAATTACCCCAAGAGCGCAGCGACAGCTCATCCAAGAGGTCATAAAAGACCCCACAACAACATCCAAAGAACTGCAGGCCTCACTTGCCTCAGTTAAGGTCAGTGTTCATGACTCCTCCAAAAATGGCCTGCATGGCAGAGTTCCAAGACGAAAACCACTGCTGAGCAAAAAGCCCATAAAGCCCCGTTTGTGTTTTGCCAGAAAACATCTTGATGATCCCCAAGACTTTGAGGAAAATACTCTGTGAACTGACGAGACAAAAGTTGAACTTTGTGGAAGGTGTGTGTCCCATTACATCCGGCATAAAAGTACCACAGCATTTCAGAAAAGGAACATCATACCAACAGTAAAATATGGTGGTGGTAGTGTGATGGTCTGGGGCTGTTTTGCTGTGTCAGGACCTGGAAGACTTGCTGTGGTAAATGGAACCATGAATTCTGCTGTCTACCAAACAGTCCTGAAGGAGAATGTCTGGCCATCTGTTTGTGACCTCAAGCTGAAACACACTTGGGTTCTGCAGCAGGACAATGATCTCAAACATCCCAGCAAGTCCACCTCTGAATGGCTTAAGAAAAACAAAATGAAGACTTTGGAGTGGCCTAGTCAAAGTCCTGACCTGAATCCGATTGAGATGCTGTGGCATGACCTTAAAAAGGCGGTTCACGCTTGAAAACCCTCCAGTGTGGCTGAATTACAACAATTCTGCAAAGATGAGTGGGCCAAAATTCATCCACAGCGCTGTAAAAGACTCATTGCCAGTTATCGCAAACACTTGATTGCAGTTGTTGCTGCTAAGGGTGGCCCAACCAGTTATTAGGCTTAGGGGGCAATCACTTTTTCACACAGGGCCATGTAGGTTTGGATTTTTTTTTTACCCTTAATAATAAACACCTTTATTTAAAAACTGCATTTGTGTTTACTTGTGTTATCTTTGTCTAATATTTAAATTTGTTTGATGATGTAAAACATATAAGTGTGACAAACATACAAAAAAAAAAGAGAAATTAGGAAGGGAGCAAACACTTTCTCACACCACTGTAAATAGGGCAAATACCAGTTCATTTTTTAATGTTTTCTTTTCTTAATAACTGCAGGGAGTTGCATTTTGTGTGTCATTTAATTTCCTTTGCCAAAAAAGCCTAAACCAAGATCAAAATCTTTAATGTGAATCACCACAATAATGTATTATTGTGAAAGTAAAAAGATGACAATAGGAATCCAATTACTGTTTTTGTAACAATTATTGGTCAGCATGTCTGTCCTCACCTTGTATCAGGTCCTTTGCCTGATGGGACACATTTCTCCAGGCCTCCCCTACAAAAGAGAAGTCCCCCTGTTTGATTTTCTTCATAATCTCTTCAGCACTGGTGTGGGTCAGGCTCGTCTCCTGACACTGAAAAGGCACCTGGCCAGACAGCATGGTGTACTGTAGACACAAAGACACCACACAGTCTGCTTTAAACATCAATATAGTGTTTGGGCTTAATTATTGGTTCATTTTTTTTTTTGCCACCACAACACTGTAGTATGTCCATAGGGTCAACATAAGTATGACAATACTGTATAACCACTGCAAACAGGTAGCTTTAGCCTCTTTCAGCAGCTATTTTCAAAGTGTCCGCCAGTGAATGTCATCTATCTGGCTGTAGAGCTGTGCTTAGCAGACTCAGTTGGGTTAGCTGATGGATTTACTTTCTGGATCCAGGAATACCCACCTCACATTTAATCTAGATATAACAATTGCATATTAGATACCAGTTATTAAGGGTTATCATAATAAAATGTGTACACTACAGACAGGCAGCAAGCCAAAAACAAAGTCTTTGGCTCTGCTGAGTGGTACCAGTAAGGCAAATTCTGTCTACTGACGTAAGGCCACTGGCTCATCACAAATACATCAGTCTCAGAGTAAATCTGTTTGTTTCATGTGTGGCTATTTACTTCATATACAGAAGATAATGCATAGAACATTTTAGGTTAACTTAGAAATGATGACTTTGCAACTCTCTCTTTTTTAAGAATATTTTATTTTCAATTTAACAAAACATTCATGAACATACAGAAACATAATTTCAAACCCTTCCCTTACCCACCCACAATCAAATTGAAAAAAGAGAGGCAAGACAACATATAGTACTGTGACGAAGGCTAAATAAAATAACCTTTCTATAACCTATCCACTAAAAAAGTTGGCAGGGTGTCCATATACAGTGGATATTAAAAGTCTACACACCTCTGTTCAAATGTCAGGTTTTTGTGATGTAAAAAAATGAGACCAAGATAAATCATTCCAAAAACTTTTTCCACCATTAATGTGACCTATAACCCGTACAACCCAAAAGAAAAACAAACTGAAATATTTTAAGGGGAAAAATAAAAAAAATAAAAAAACTTACAATAACCTAACTGCATAAATATGCACACCCTAAAGCTAGATTTGTGCTACACCTCCGCTGTCCGTCTATGTGCAACCGGAAACCTCGTGTGACGAAATTTACATTATCGTCTCCACTCCGCTAGTATACGCAGGACTCTACTGCGGATGACCGCGTGCAGCCCAAATTTTGTGACCGCGCGGCCTGCCCACGACCTGAACACGTTGACAGAGCATGCGCAAGACTGAATGTCCCATTCACGAGGTTGCGCTAACAACACAACATGCAAAGACAAAGCAGACGAGGAAGACAACGAGGAGGCAGAAGACGAGAATAAACATACATGAATCCTTTTGCAGCAGCGGCAGCTTGAGCAGAGAAGAGCACTGGAAAATGGCAATTCCTCCTTTTGCTTGAAATGACGCCATTGTTTTTGCTACAAAAATAATGTGCATCACTCGTGTGTTTATAGCCGGTGAACAATTATTAAGTTCACCTGTAAAGGTTATAGTGCATTTTAGGTGCATCCTGAAGTTTCACCCCAAAGCCAAATATCCCTAACTTTCTGTGAGTAGTGTATACAGTAAAGTTTATCTAACATAGTGTAATTTACTATGTAGTATAATTAATATAATGTGCATAATTTTAGTAATTTTGCCGTTTCAGGACAGAGGTTGGTAGAAGTATTTGGATGATATTAAAAGGAACATGCTGTAGCGGCATGAAATAATAAGCAGCGAACTGAGGTTTAAAAGTGGATTTTATTCCGCCATCACAGAACTCACTCCAGCGCCGTGCAGCGCGCCGGAGCGAGCTCTCAGGCTCTCGTCAGCAGATAGGCAATGCGTGTAGTCAGAAGCAGTGGTCAGAGAGAGAGCGAGTTACAGAGTGATATGCAGTTTAAATACCCCACTACAGACAATGCATGAATGGCACATTAACATCACAGTAACTGCAGGAAGGCATGGGACATTTGCATCACAGTACAGGGCAGGAAGGCATGAACACCTGCATTTGAGTCACACATAACAGCAGGACACTGGCGCCTGAACTAGACAAAGAGAGGCTGCCCATTGATGTCAATACACACATCTCATTGTTCTGCTAATTGCTCCAGCTGAGCGTTCTGCTTGTCCGTGGCTGTGGGGGTGACCCACACATGCTTGTATTTTATTCTAGTTAGACTAACAGATTGAAGAAAAAAAAAAGCAAAAGAATAAAGCAAAAAATGTATGAAAAAGATGTAAATTTGCTTCTAAATAGTTACAGATCTAAAACAGAAAAGTTGCAAAAACATTTACAAATTTTAAGTGTAAAAACTTTAAAATTTTCTATAAAATAAGCCATAAATGTATCTCAGAAATTAGCAGAAAATCTGATGAATTAAGGAAGAAAAAAAAAAAATCAAACTTAAAAGGGAAATCCCAAGTTTAAAGGACAAACAGTGAATTTACAAGAAGGAAAGTCACATGTGCTGCGCTTTGCATGTTGGGTGGCAACTCGGAGTGCCTGCGGTGGTCTGCTGATCAGTAGCTCAGGTGGGCGCCGGGGGTGGGGGTCTGCTTCTGTGACCTGTGCCAGTGGTCTCCCCGGTCAGTGCCGGGCACTGGTGCGCATTCAGGCTCGCTGCATCTGCTTTGCAGCTGCCTTATGAAACAAGGGTGAATGAGGGGTGAGTTTGAATGGGTACAGGAGTGAGAGAGAATGGGTTGGTCCAGGTGAGTGAGAGGGAGTTAGTGCATATGGGTGCGCATGGGACCATGTGGGTGTGAAAGTGTGGGGAGGGGTGTGTCTGCGAGTCGGGAGGTGCTGGATTAAGGGGGGTAGTGCCTCTCGGCAATGTGGGCTCCCCTGGGCGGGGGGACTTCTTTGGGCATGGGGGTCCCCGGGGTGTGCGGCAGTGGCGCTGGGGCGGGCCCGCTGTGAGGGTGCCTGGGGGGGCTCGCACAGGGGGGGTGCAGGCCAGTCTCCAGCCCAGGGGGTGGGGTCGCTGGCCTCCTGGTGCCTGGGGCCCGGGGGTGGGCGTTGGCCCCGCTGGGAGGGTAGGGGTCAGGCGGGTCCGGGGGTGTGGGCTCGCCGTGCTCGCCGCCGAGCGACCTGGCCTCCCTCAATCGTCCCTCCGGGGGTAGATGCCTGGCTTTCCTGGGGCTTGCTCACCTCGAACGTTTGTGCCCTGTGGGGGGCTGGTGGCGTTGCCTTGCCTGCTCGGGGTTTCCGGTGGGAGAGCTGCCGCGAACGGCCCTCCGCTTCGTATGTTTCCTGACAAACCACTCACATGCACACACTTATTTTGCACGCGCTCTCATATATATATGCACGCAGACATACACGCCCAAGTGTCTCTCCTTTAACAGGTGCGGAAACCAGACTCGTGTTGAGACATCTTCGGTGGAAGAAGCAGTTTGTCTTTTGTTTGTTTTAGTTGTTGATTTGTTGTTTTTTTTTTTTTTTTTTTGTCTGTTCCCCTTTTCTTTCCCCCCTCCACACACCTCTTTCCCTCTTCCCCATCCTGTCGGGTCTTCCATGGGTAAAATAATTAAAATAAAGTATTAAAAGTTATTACAGAAGGAGTTTACAACAATATACAATACACAGTTAGGTACTGTATAAGCTCCTCTTGGCAAAGTAAATCTGTTTTGGCACAATAAGGGTGACAGATCCCTGTTCTGCTTGCCTAGCTGCCTGACAGGACAAGGGGGAGAAAAAAAAAGAAGGAAAGTCACATTTGTGAGGAAGAGTCAGATTTAGCAATACGGTTATATAGCTCCATGGAGTTAGGAAGGAAGGAAAAAGCCATAACCATTTTAAAGATTTGAAAGTGGGAGTTTTAAGAGTGCGAAGGATCCACTTGTGCATCCTCAAAAATTCTGACACCGAAGGACTCTGCCCTAGCGAGGATCCTAGACTTTTGAACAGTCCTTCAACGAGATGTGACGATGTCACGTCCTAGATATGCGGCCTTGGAAGGACACATCCTTGGCGTTGAGAAACACCCAAAAAGTCAACGAGTGAGCAGTCAGCCACTTCCTGATTTTCAATTGGGACAGTCCTAAATCCTCAGTCACTTACCGTGAACGTGGCTAAAGTCTGCAAGGGTGGAGACTGAGATTCGGCCTAGCAGTCTGTGCTCGGCTTAATGAACAGGAAACTCTCACTTTGGCCTGCGTACATCCAGAGGTGGCTAATCCCATCTCCAAAGAGTAAAAGTCCTGTCACATATTTGTTCTAATTACTCAATAACTCAGCTAATTCTGATTAGCAAAGCTCTACAGCCAGAGAGATGAGCTCATCACTTCCACCTTTGAGAGCTGGACTTTTCAGGATCAGCAGGGTTAGTTAATGGCTGAAACAAATGTGTGACACAACTTTTACTTTTTAGAGCTGGGATTACCCACCTCTGTGTACAGTACATTTGACCTCATGTTTACCATTAAAGCAACACTACGCAAGACTTTCATCTTAAATCAGGGATGTCAACCTCATTCCAAGGAGGGCCAAGACCCTGCACATTTTACCTCCAACCAGTGTCTTCAGCAGGTGATTTCACTGAATTTCTTTCCACTGATCACTGATCAGTAAAAACACCTGCTGAAGAGACTGGGTGGAAGAGAACACCTGCAGGGTCTTGGCCCTCCATGGAAGGAGTTTGACATCCCTGCCTTAAATGATAGCACATCAACCTTTGATCAGGTCAGTGTCACTAAGGTACGAAAAAAGTACCTGGTACCAGGTACTAATGGAAAACCCTACAAACTGAGTAGAGTCGAGGCGAGTAGGGCTGAGTGGGTACTAGTGGAAAAGGGGCTTAAGGGGCCGTGCACATGACGTTTTTACTCCAAACCATGGAAGTTTGTCTACATTTTAGCTGTCCCTGCATACTATGCCTGGTATTTGGAGGTGTGAAGGTGTAGAGATTTGAAACCAGTCTCCAGAGTAGAGAGGTTTTGTTGGCGCTGATTTTGTGCGTCCGTGTGCACAAACAGAAAGAGCTATGGCATGATAGAGCTCCAGTTTACAAGAGATTGCAGCCAATCCACACACAAGGAGCATTTATTTCTCTCAGAGAAATTGCAGACTTAACGTGGGAGTCTATAGATTAGCCATTAATGTAGGAATTTTTTAGGGGAATGAACAGGGAGTTTGTGTGCGTTCTGGTGTGGGTGAGCAACGCGGGAGAGGGGGTGCAGGGGGATAGGCTACTGTCAGTCTGAAGATTTTAAACTACGGACCTCTTCTTTGAAAACGTTTTGTCCACTAATCTGCCATGTGTTGAATCATCATATCACATCATCACATCTTGTGTCCATTTGTGCTTGCGCATCTCGATTAATTTTGGGGGAGGCACTCAGCCGGTGTTTTCTGTTAAATGAGGACAGTTAAATATGAACTATTTGAAGACACAACAGGGGTTTTCACTACACAGAGGGAAAAAAAACATTACATGGGTTCATGATTCAGTTCTCTACCGGACCACAGCTGGACCAGTTTGACCTACGGTGAAAACTGCTGTCACTGTGACCCTGGTATGTGCGCACAAACCCGATATTCATTATCTAATGCTGACAGTTTTTACAATTTTAACCTCATTCACCGTTATTCTTCTAAAAGAATGGTTCAAAATAAAAAAAAATATCCTGATAGTGGTTTTGAATTAAATCTACAATTTTGCATTCACCAGCACAGATTGCTACAGCCCAGGCCACAACGGGCAGCTCCTCTTTCTTGGTTTAACCCCTTGCACTCCAGTCAATTTCCCTAAAAACGCCAAAAAATAACGTGCCCAAATTAAATCCAAAGCTGTTCTTCAACCCTTTGCAGCATCTTCATGGGGTTGGTCTCATTTAAAAGAAAACACTTTGAATTTTTTGGCAAAACAGTCATAATCTCTCTAAGTGCTCTGGCCACTGAGTTAGTCATCTAAACATACTGAACTTGAAGAAAATAAATTTGGCCTGGGTGTTTTTTTTGGATACAAATGCTTGCAAATAACACACAGCTTCAGATCCGGGCTGGAAAATGCAACAGAAATGTAGGACCAAGTGTTATCCAGCTGAGGTCCAACTTTTGTGACAATACCACAAAAAATGAATATATTACACAGCTTTTTCCTCAGGTAGTTCCCAGGCGTTTTCGAACTGTGCCAAATTGTGCCAAATGGCACAGTTTGGAAAAACGTCTAACTTTTGAATGATTCAATATAGAAGCTTCATCTTGGCCTCTTATGAAAGGTGACATTCAGGGCTGTGTGTGTGTGTGTGGGGGGGGGGGGGGGTTGTCCCCCCCCCCCCTCGCTACAGAGGACGGAGATCGGCCATCGCTACATGACGGATTACACTCATGTGGCGATGTGGCCACCGCGGCGCAGTCACCGCGGCTCACCCCCCTCGGGGGGGGGGGGGGGCATTCACGGTCCGGACTCAGCGAACGACCCGTGTACCGCGGCGCACGCACTTCGGACATCGTGCGCCGCACAGTTGTAATTTACCGATTGGTCAAAAGTCATTTTTCATTACAATTTTCAGGGATAAAGAATAATTTAGCTTATAACACCTTACCTCTTCACAGCAGTGTCCTGGCGAACTTCTCTTCCTCATTGTCAGACGAACGCGACGCTGGTCCGCTCGTGGTTCTGGTCTCGCGACCCAGTCAAAACATAATTCCATGATTGCGGTTTTGGCGAATGATTTACGACCTTCGTCGTCGGCCTCCGTCGGTCTATGATGACCATAAGAGAATCCTAAACACTGCTGGAATTTAAAAAAAAAAAAAAAAAAAAAAAAAAAAACACTGCCTGTGGCTGCTGTAGCAGTCTCTCTTCACCCAGCCTTTGTAGACAAAACAGCTCAGCGAACTTCTGTGCTTCAATTGGCTCGCTGCGTTGGTAGGCGGGTCCTTCTTGCTAGGTTTTCAGTCATTGGTTCTTCAAGGTTTCAGAAACCCAATTCAAGGCTCTTATTAGTCGAATGAGAGGTGAATCAGATGAACTAATCTGTTCGCGGCTGTGTCTGCAGCTTTTATTTTCAGTGCGCGCTTGGACGCATCTCCATCATGCATCTTAGAGCACATGAGGGCGCTCTCGTGCGCCCTTGTGCGCTCTGGGACGCAGAGACTTGCCCGCCAGCGGTACAACGGAGTGCAAGAGGTTAAAAGAGAAGCTCTGATGAACGATAATACGTTTTTTTTTTAGTGAGATCAGGATGACGATAATATAACTGAAGGAAACTGTCAACCTCACGGACAAAGAGGAAGATTGGCATGATCTCTGAACTGTAGCCGACAGTTCTCATCCATGGGCAAGCAAGGCTGTGGAGTTAAAAATCTCTTTGCTTTTAAATGCATTTTCAATTCAACTTTATTTATATAGCGCCATTTCACTTTGTGAATGAGCCCGCATTGTTCTCAGTGCAAAATGGAATTGTCCTCCCACTTAAACCTCTTTTGTACTTTAACCTCTAACCTCTTTTGTGTTAGCATCAAGTCTTTGATCTTGCACCCCTGTTTACTACAGGGAATGAGAGCAAAGGCAGCGATTGGTTTATTTCACATTACGCCCCAAACACACCTCTGAATAATTAAGAGTGTTAGGACAACCCTTTTTGACTTTGCATCCAGCAGAAAATTCGTCTCTGCCCTGTTGCGATAAGGAAATGAACTTGGAAACGCCCATAAACACGTCCTGCGTCAGTGACAACTAACTGAGCAACCACATCCTTATAATACAGCCCCTAGTCTTGTAATCTAAATAGTTTTTTTAATCCCCTCTTTGACAAACTATCCTTCATTAGGCCAAAGGCTGCAAGATTGTTAATATAATTAAAAGGCTGAGGAGGAGACTACATCACACAGAAGTGGACATGGAGGGTCCAAAGGGGTTCACCAAGCTATATGGACAACATGTGCCAAGCATCCAACTGAAAAGAACAACGGGCACATTTTACAGCCTCAGTGCCATTAGCCAATCATACGGCACCACTTTAGCAACCAACTAACAAAGCAGCCTGCAATTGGCTATTAGAATTTAGGCTGTAAAGGTGCGTACAGACCAAATGCAAATGGGCAAATTTTTCACACTGCGCAATTACATTTTACCTCGATGTGAACACACGAATAGACATGAATTCACTGTCTGAGTGAGTTGCAGACAGGCAAAGTTGCCTTTATAACTTCTGCAGCTGTGCTCAACCTGCTGTGGAAATCCCCAAAACACCATCATGCTTAGGTTTAGATTAACTGATGGGGTCTCACCTGAAAAAATTGTCCCTGCCTCCAAAATTTCACCTGGATGATGGGTTGTTTACATTGCTAGCCTTGTTAGCACGTCTGTGACAGGAGTCCATGGAAAAAAAAAACTCAGATGCTCCAATTCAGCTGCAGAGTTCCCGGTTCATCTGTCCACAGATGAGTGGCAGTGTCATTTTCAAACTACTTTACTTTCCAGTTTTGATACTTTTACTTTGGTGGCGGCAGAATCTCAAGGCCATTATTAGCTAGCACTATCCTTCAGACGTGAACGCGTGAATGTGCGAGATTCACGTGCATTCGCCTCTTTCCATTGACTTTGTATGCATTCCCACGGCATGAAAAATTGGCTTCACATTTGGTCTGAACGCACCTTAAAACATGCCAGCTGTAGTCTTCAGTGTTCCTACAAGGATCAGGAAAGTTGCACAGTGTTGCTTTAAAAATGGCAGTAGTTTGGAACAACCCTTTCCGTAGAAGAGGATCTGCTGTGCTTTGACACCCTCCACCCTAACCCCCTTTCAGCCAACTTGGCTTTAAGGGAGTCATGCAAATAACCTGTCAGCAGCAATTTCCTCTCCATGAGGCAAACTACTACCATACCCGCCTCCCAGGGGAGGAGGTCAGTGGGAAACAACACTTGGACAATGAGCTTAGGATCTGTACTCGTGACTGGTCAAGTACACAAATCTTTCATTCATCTGCCCCCTGTAGTATGTCCTCTCCATATACTGTCTACCTCTCCTTTTAGTTTCCCTTCTCTATGCAGAAAAAGGTTGAATGAAAATGGCATTTCCGCTGACGAAGAGCAACATTTCACATGAGAGTAGCCTTAGCGGAGTCTAAGAGCTTGTTAAACTGTGTCTGCTCACCACAGGATGCTGTCTATAGAGCCGAACAAGAGGTGGAGATGAATATCATGCAGAACAGATTAAGAACAAGCATAAATGTGATTTAAACCCACGCTACAACCAAAATCAGTTAAAGTAACAGCTGACTGCATAATCATAACGGCTCACAGCACATTTCTAATCCAAAAACTGGATAACACAAACAAATCAACAGTATATGGAGCTTCTGATTAAATATTAATTTGGTTTTTGAAACCCTTCAGTTAGCAGCATTTTGAAAAACAACTTTAAAGTGGAGCTTGGAGCTGTGGATTTTGAAGAGCTCAGTTTAAATTATAAATCTGTATAATCAGGCCACTTCCCAGAGGCATTGTGCTAATAGTTTGAAGTAAACCTTTACTTGTTCAGCCTGAGCAGTCACAAAAAAGGACACTCCTGAATAGAGCTCATCAATGATGCTTTTTAGTTCCATCATAGTCAGTGAAGGATATGAAGAAGTTCTTAATTCTCTTAGTGTAGACTTCACATGACTTAACACCCCTTGGGCATAGTGTTTTAATCAGTGAACATTTTAATTTGCAAATACACACTGAGGTTTAAATGTTGAAGCTCATTCATTTGTACATACATAGTTTTTTCAAACGTACCAACTGCATGCCAGAATTACAGCCATTATTTTTAGCTTTGGTTCTTGTCATTTTAGGAAGACTACTATGAGGTACTGACCAATTGTCAGTGCACCACCTACAGTAGATATTGGCTGGCATCCCTTTAGTTTGGTGAAGAAGGCAAGAGTACCAAGCACAGCTCTTCCATCTTTGTTTAGTGGGCGTAGTAAGTTATCCTTAAATTCACTAAATGTCAAACAATTGGTATCTGATCTTTTACTGGATATTTTTTAAAACACCGGCATTGGCCAAAAATTTCATAATCAGTGCATCCTTAATAGAACTCATTTATGAAAATTACTGGATATTTTTTAAAACACCGGCATTGGCCTAAAATTTCATAATCAGTGCATCCTTAATAGAACTCATTTATGAAAATTGCAATGATTGCATGATTACCAAGATTTCACTTTTTTTTTAAAAATAAATCTAGCTTATACATGATTACATACAGTATATAAGCTACAGTTTGTTTACAATAATGCCAGCATAAACAGCTTGTTGACAGGTGTGTGCTGACTCCCATTTAAAATGAGTTTGAATGTGATTGGTTAATTGTGAACACAGCCACATCCCCAGTTATAACAGGATGTGCATATTTATGCGAAGAGGTTATTGTAAGTTTTTTTATTTTTCATTTTTCCCCTTAAAAGATTTCAGTTCGTTTTTCAATTAGGTTGTGCAGGCTATAGGTCACATTAATGGTGGAAAAAGTTTTGAAATGATTTATCTTGGTCTCATTTTTTTACATCACAAAAACCTGGCGTTTGAACAGGGGTGTGTAGACTTTTTATATCCACTGTATTTGTTGTCTATCACTGTAATAATGTTGTCAAGGACCTTCATGGTGGCTGTCATACACCCCTCTCCAGCCCGAAAATCAGATTGCAGGTTTGAAAGAAGGAAGTGGCTTAGTTGTTTGTGAACCAACTTCTCCAGAACTTTGGCTAAACATGGCAGTATGAAGATAAGATAAGATAAGATAAGCCTTTATTAGTCCCACAGTGGAGAAATTCCAGGATTGCAACAGCACAGGGACAGCAACACTCAGAGCAACAATCAGAAGGGAAGAAAAAAACCAAAACAAAACAAGGGCAGCAAGTATACATATGTACTGTACATATAAACATAAATATATAGACACACGGTGCGGAGCATTGTAGCTAGATGGAATAAATATATGAATATATAAACACACAGTGGGGAGCATTGTAGCTAGATGGAATAAATATGTAAATATATAAACACACACAGTGCGGAGCATTGTAGCTAGATGGAATACATATGTAAATATATAAACACACAGTGTGGAGCATTGTCGCTAGATGGAATGAAACAGCATAACCATCTATTTAGTTATCTTAGAAATGGGTCAACAGCAGTTGGGGTTGGAGTCAGAGACACCTTTAAAGAGGGGAAAGATCATGGCCGACTTCTAGTCAGGAGGGAAGGTAGAGAACTGTAGAGACAGGTTAAATATCTTTGTGATGGGAGCAGCAATAACATGAGCAAATGTTTTTAGGAATATGGGATCAAGCCCATCAAAGCCAGCAGATTTGTTTGGATCAAGCTTGTTAAGTTAATCCTGCATTTCAGAGACGGACAGAGATTTGAAGGAGAACCTGGTATTGCTGGATGGGGAAGACTGGGTAACAGATGAAGCCATAATGGAGTATGGAATAGTGAAGGCTTTGGTTGAGTTAACAAAGTGATGATTGTGGAGTGAGGCCATACAGTCTTATCAGTAATAACAATGTTGTTGAAAACCATAGAGATTGGCAGATGAGAAGTAAATTTGTTTTCCACAGACTTGACTGTTTTCCAGAACTTCCTTGCATCAGAGCCACAGGTGGCAAGTTTCTCCTTAAAGCAGATTTAGTCAGAGGTCATGGTCTCAGGGTGAACCTGTGTACCAAGTTTGGTGACCATAGCTTTAGGGTGCATCCCAATTCACCCCTTTGTCCTACCCTAAAGGTGCATTCAAAGCAAATGTGAAAGCGCGATGCAAATACTGTACAAGTAAAGTTAATGTAAACATGCAGAAAACATGCAAATTTGGGCACTTGCGCATCCGAGGGATTTGGTAGTACTAGCTAGTTATCAGCCTTGAGATTCTGCTATTATCGGAGTTAGAGTGTCAAAACTGGAGAGTAAGCTAGTTTGAAAATGAGACTGCCACTCACCTGCAGACAGATGAACCAGGAATTTACATATTTATTCCATCTAGCTACGGTGCTCCGCACTGTGTGTGTTTATATATTTGCATGTTTGTTCCATCTAGCTGCAATGCTCCGCACTGTGTTTATATATTCATATATTTATTCCATCTTGCTACAATGCTCCGCACTGTGTGTTTATATATTCATATATTTATTCCATCTTGCTACAATGCTCCGCACTGTGTGTTTATATATTCATATATTTATTCCATCTTGCTACAATGCTCCGCACTGTGTGTTTATATATTCATATATTTATTCCATCTTGCTACAATGCTCCGCACTGTGTGTTTATATATTCATATATTTATTCCATCTAGCTACAATGCTCCACACTGTGTTTATATATCTATATATTTATTCCATCTAGCTGCAATGCTCCGCATCGTGTGTCTATATATTTATGTTTATATGTACATATGTATACTCGCTGCTCTTGTTTTTTTGTTTTTTTTTTCTTGCCTTCTGATTGTTGCTCTGAGTGTTGCTATCCCTGTGCTGTTGCAATCCTGGAATTTCCCCGTTGTGGGACTAATAAAGGCTCATCTTATCTCATCTTAACTCTGCAGCTGAATCTGAGTGTCAGAGTTATCCACCCATGGACTCTTGCCATGGATGTGCTAGCAAGGGCTAGCAGGGTAAACAACCATCATTTAGGTGAAGTTTTGGAGGCAGAAACCATTTTTCCAGATGAGAGCCCCGTCAGATAATGTAAACTTAAACATGACGGTGTTTTGGGGTTTTCCACAGCAGGCAGAACAATGCTGCAGGTTATAAAGGTAACTCCACTCGTCTGCAACTCACTCAGACAGTGAATTCATGTCTGTTTGCACAGGCATCATCCTCTTTTCTTCATGTCTGTGTTGCATCCATGCACACATTAAACAATTCAGCTGATTTTTTTTCAGCCCATTCTTACCCGTTTGTCTTTTTAAGTTAACTAACTGGGCATCAACTGTGATTGATGTCTTCCTTATTACCAAGCAGCATTACTATCGCATGCATTTTGGCTCACACACACGGGCTTTGGTCAGCGCAAACCCCGTCTTAAACAGTCATGATCACAATTCACTTTAGATAATGGACCTCTTTGCATTAAAGGGGAGGGAAGGAGCGCTTTAGATTGGATTATCCAAAACACACCTCTGAATGATTAGATCAGCCTCGCTGCATCATGCACAGGCATAAAGTTCATTTTTATGCCATTGTGATAAGGAAATTAACTTGGACACGCCCATAAACACGTTCTGCGTTAGTGACAACTGATCATCCAAACCAGTCGTTGTAATATGGCCCCTAATCTCACTGTATTTCAGTCCCTCCAGGATTTCGTCAGCTGTTTTAGTGATTGTTGTGGCCCAAAAAGCCTGAATTTGTGATAGCTTTTCCAAAAAGTTGTGACTTTTTAGGTTTTTTTGCACTGAAAGTTGTGTGAGGAAGTACAGATTTTAAAGTAGCTGCATTTTCCACAGTTTACACTCAATGATGCTATTCTATATAACTCCACAAAAAAAGTACAGGATTGCCAAAAATTTACTGTTAAACAGTCATTTATTTAGAATTAAATGCTCAGTAAAGTTGTCAAAAAATGACCAACACTGTATTCTTGCTGAGAACTTAATTAAAAAAAGAAATAAAAGAATTACCCATTCCAACAAATAAATTGCACTGAAATAGAATACGGAGAAAATTATGGTAGCACCTTCTTGAATTTGAAAACTAAGATCCCTGAAAAATTCAAGGTCTTCTTCTGTGCTGAAATCTACAACGAAGCAGGGATGGCTCCTCCACAGACAACTTCTTCCCTTCAGAACGTCTCAATGCAGGACGGACCTTGTAGTCGAAACCCATCTTCAACAGATCTTAAGGGGATATGAAAAGGATAATATATTTCACAGTAAAATTACTCATATTTTTAAATCCCCACACCACAGTAGGGTTTAATAATTTAGTTTCTTTTATTTTTTGTTGTTTATATTTCAACTACAAATTAACTTTCAATTATTGAAAAGGGCTTCAGTTCACTTCCTGGGAAGATTTGTTCATTTCAGTTTAGTTCTAATGAGCAAAAATGGCTTGTTGTACTGCAGCCTTTATTAATTCTGCCATTTTCCTTTTATTGTGATTTTTATTATCATCTTCAAATCTCTCACTTAAGTGCTAGAAGTTCATAATCTCATAAAATATACCTTTATTCTGCATTTATTCAAAGCGCTTAACCAACAGTTATCTACTGTATCCATAGTTTGTAAAAGAAAATATCATCATGCCGGATGAATTATTAATTTACAACACAAATGTTAAAACAAACAAATTATATATTACTTACAATCTCAGCAGCTCCAAGTCTCCTTCTCTGTTCACGAGTTTCAGCCAGTCTCCGTGCGTTTTCCGTTTGAAGTGCTTTTGTCAACTTTATGTTCCAACACAGCGCTACACAATACAAAACCTTTTATCCCCGCTTTATGAAAAATATTCAGAAACTGTTGAGGACAGTCTTTACAGTGACTTTTGTTGATAAATTAAGAGACACGCACAAACATGGAAGTAAAGACATGCGCATACACCACAGGGAATTCTTGCCGGATAAGAACTGTTTTAGCACCACAGAAGAAAAACCAGCATCTCCATTAGCATGTTATCTCCATTAGCATGTTAGCTGTGTTAGCACTCTGGGTGTTTTTGGTTCTTCGCCGCTGTTCCTGGCTCACTGACCCGGTTTCGACCCAATCAGACTCAGCAATATATTAAAAGATCGATCCGCAGATTTTGTGGATCGATATCGACTCAGTCAAACGTGGACTCGATCCAGATCATTGAATCAATCTTTTGAACCCACCCCTAGTATGAACATGTATAAATGTTTGGTAGTGGTCGGACAGGCCATTGGCCCGGACTGGCAGCCACGTTTTCATCAGTCTGCCCCAGGGTAGCTGTGGCTACAATAGTAGCTTACCATTACCATTGTCTGTCTATGGAGAGAATGAACAATGGACTCATTGCAAAGCACTTTGGGTATCCTGAAAGGCACTACATAAATGTAATCCATTATTATTATTATTATTTTGCTAGTTGTGTTTTGTGTTTTTATTGTCTGTGTTTTTATCTGGGACTGATTGCAACGTAATCTCGTTCTCCACTACACCTTTGATGTAGTGCTTGAATGACAATAAATTAATCTTGAATTTTTTTTTATTTACAACTATGGTATCACTTTGAAATGTTTATGTCATTTCTTTCTCTAGTTATTGCGCTCACACAGTAGGTGTTGATGCTGCTACCCATCAGCCCAGTTGGGTGACAATAAATATCCCTTCAGCCTTTTAGAGGCTGAGGGGTAAAAATAATTTTCCAACCTTGTAAAGAAAGTATCATCACTGATGGTGAAACTAACAAGTGCAATTTACATAAAATTGCATCTGTTGCCATAGGCCATATTCCACTGTACTTTTATAATTTGCTGCAGGAAAATGGCCTTAGAACTGCAGTTGGCCCCTGGGCCACAGTTTGGACACCCCTGTTTTAAGGAAATTATCTTCTCCCTAATTTGTTCAATATTGTACCATGGTCCAAGAAATGTTATATTTTTTGCCAGCTTCCTGACATATAGTCATGTGAAGCCCCCCCCCCCCCAAATACCTGACTGATAAAATAGTAACTATACTAATAAAAATGCACAGTGTCAGTATAAAATAATTACATTCCAAAATAATCTCCCAACCAATCGTGTCTATATGTAATCTTAAAACATGTGTGATTCTGGACAATACTTTGCTCATGTTTCTTTACATCATTTGCTGAATAATTACCGATCTTGCATTGATTGGCCCAATTAAGACCTGAGCAGGGTCTATCCACTCACCAGAATGACTCCCAGACTCCACAGGTCGCAGGACTCATCATAGCCATCGTATTTGAGTATCTCTGGTGCAGCATACTGCAGGGTGAAGCAGGGAGTCTTTAAGAGCTGATTGTCTGGTGGTTTGAGACGAGCAAAGCCAAAGTCTATGATTTTTATCTCAGAGTTCTCACTCTCATCGGTGAAGAGCAGGTTCTACAAAGCAATTCAAGACACGGATAGCAATCATTTTTTTTTTTCTGTTCACCAAAACTGGTCCACTTAAAAGCCTACTAAATTGTACACCTCAGTTGACCGGGTACTTCTGACCCATGTTAAGGTCAAACAATTTTACTCTTGTTTTGCAGAAGATTGCAGAGTCAGAATGACCATACAAAAGATCATACAAAGTTGAGAAAAACACAGCAATTCTGATCCAGTCCTTTTGTATACATCATAAAGACACGAATGGTGCAAATGCAAAAAAGAATCACAAGCAGACAAGCTGCGCAAAAGTGTAGTACCTCTGGTTTAAGATCTCTGTGCACCACTCCAACATCATGCATGTGACTGACAGCAGACACCAGTTTGCGCATGATGCGGCTGGCCTCCGTTTCACTAAAATGCTGCTTCCTCCGGATCCTCTCCAGCAGCTCCCCTCCACCGAGCAGCTCCAGAACCAGGTATGTGTGAAGCTACCACACACAAACACACAGAATACGTTAACATTTCACACCAATGTACATGTTACATCATTCTCCACATTTATTCTTTGGAATGCTTTGTAAAAGTAAACACGAAAAGGTTTAGATATTAAACACATATGGTCAACTGTGGGCTGTGGTTTCCAACAAATCATCAATCTTGTTGCCACAAATTTAAATAATAATAAAAGACTGTCAAATGCTGATGTGTGAATAACTGTCAGAAATGTTTTTGTTGCATAGTAAATACAGAAACCGCAGCCAATCCTTGATCTGGGGGTTAAGATCAAACCATGGGTAAATAGAGTAAAAGTGGAGGGGGGTCAAATAAGTGGGAAGAGAATAATGTGTCAGGGCAGTGGAGTAGAGTTCTCATTAGTGTAGATCTGGGGAACAAAGGCAGGATTCGGTTGAGCAGGGAGACACAGTGCTGCTTTGATCTGGGACACAGGCCTGTGAGGTACAGTAATAACCACACTGAGCTCATCAGGGCTAAAGTGGTGCTCCTGAGCATGAAGGACCAGTGTTAATGAATCTGTATCCAGTCAGGCACATGGACACACTTTCACAATAACCAAGCTAAGCTACACTTGGTACATATGCACACTCTTTGGGTTAAGTGCACAGTTCAATTAGCAAAACAAATGAATCTAGGTTGGTACTATTCATCAGAAAGAAAACGGGTGTTTGCACAGCTGCTGTTCACAAATAAATCTGCAGCAAAATATTAAGCACATTGTGAGATGTTTGTGGAACAATTTGTGAAAAGATGACTAAAGACCCTGAGGGCTACCAGCATCCCCATTAATCTACCTTGTTCCACTTCCAGGACTTAATAAGGTTGCAGCCTGTAACACAATTTATGGTTGCAAAGATAACTGCCTTTACCTGATCATGGTAAATTTCATGTAGTTTGACAATGTTAGGATGGCCATCGCAGAGCTTCAGGGCTGCTATTTCCCGCTGTGTCTGTGCCTCCATCCTACAGCAAACAGCCCCAAAATACAACATTACTGTATACAAAGTAGGGCTGGGCGATTAACCAAAATAAAACCGAAACCAACGTTCGTAAAATAAAACTGATACAATGTTAAGGCCTGTACATACTTTGCAAAAACAAAAAAAAATTGTTTTAGTTTTTTTTTTTTTTGAGGTGGCAAGAACAAGAACAAAGTTCTTTCTGACCAGGACATTTCATACTTCACAAAAAACTCAAGTGCAGAACTCCTGGGAAATTCACATTTCTAACCAATCACACAATAGCTCTTTGACGCCACGCAAGAAAAAAGTTCTGCCACATTGATGTGTCAAGAACAATCTGCAAGAACAAAATGACATCATTTTGTTCTTGTAGCCCTGGGAAAAGAACAATTTTCTCTGTTCTTACAAAGTATGCAATGGCCTTTACTATGTGGTTGGGGGGTTTTTGCGGTTTTTACCCTCTCCCTGTTGTGTGCATGTGTATATGAGAGTTTTCACATCCTGTCCCTTTAAAACGCGTCCTATGTGCATGGTCACGTGACTCCACACCCTGGAAGCAGCACAGTGAGTGCTGTTTGGAAGCAGCAGAACATGGTGGAAAACTTGACAGAAATACGGTGTCTGTCGACATAGTATGTGATGACTGATGCTTTATTTAAGAAAAAGCGAGCAAGGTGCGCTTAAAGTGACACTCCAGCAAAATCAATTTTATTCTGTTAACATGTCTGTAACATGATTTTTTGTGACTTACAACACATATTAAGAGTGAATCCACTAAATGTGTCATATTTCAGGTTTTTTTTGCTGTAAAGTTTGACTTAATACCCCCCCACCAAAAAAAAAAAAAAAAAAATTGCGAGTTCTGACAGAGTGTTTCTAGCCACGTAAGCATTCCTGCTTAGTCTGATTGGTTATAACATTAACCAATTAGGCTAAGCACTGGGCATGGCTACAGACCTGAGTTCACTACCTCGAGGGAAGAGGGAGTAGCTGAGGAGCAGTAGGATATGAGGCAGAGAGAGTGCAAATGAGAGGCAGAGAGGAGGGAGTGGGGGGGGAGCGGCTTGAATGGGGCCCTCTGTGAGCTGGCGAGATAATGAGCTGAGAGGACCGGCTCAAACTGTCACTCCTCTACCTGCCACTGACCATGCAGACAGTCAGCTTCCCTTCCCGGGGACGGCACGACCGTGGTCGCCCGTAGTTTTCCACCGCTGGGGCTGCCGTATTCCAGAACCATGCCGTGCCGCATGTGCAGGGTCCTGGAGGCCTCCACAGAGGAATGGGAGGCACACGGTCAGAAGGCCGAACCAGAGAGAGGCGTCTGCTCTCAGGGGATGAAGGCGCCAAGACTGCCACCCGTCCATTTTGCATTCATGTGACTTGGCTCGGTGAAGGGGTTTTCAGCAAGGACACAAAAACCCCTGGGTGCTACATTACGTCCCTGCCATGGAGGAGACATCACCAACAGCCCTCCTCCCCCGAGGAGGGAGGCGAGTTAGCCATTGTTTAGCGAAGCAGTCTTCGGTGTTCTCAGGTCAGCCGGGGAGACCTTGCAGCATACACTACTGGTGGGCGGGGGTATGGATGGAGCTAATTAGAACATTCATAGATCTGCGCATACTTAAGATGGTGGAAGTTGTAAAAGCTCTTTCCAAGCAATTCTAAGGCAATTAAAGTTTTTTGTGGGTAAAACGCCACAATATACTATTTTGGGCAATACACATTTGTTTTTGAGATGGTTTCAGAGCCACCAGGGTACATCTTTAAACTAGCACGGGAATGCCCCAAAGCTAAATCACCGTTAGCTGCTAACCACTGTCTGCATCAGCTCAACCGTTTTACAGTGGTAATGGACAACAAAATGGACAAGCTGAGGTTGAATTTAAGAACCTGATCAGAGACTTGTAATCACTATGTGATGATAACATAGTAATGGCTGCATAAAGGACTCCCACAATGCAGCTAACAAGCCAATTAGCCACTGTCACGAGCCGCATGACCCCCAAACCCCCAAAAGGTATTTATTATAAATACTGACTTCTGCATTGGACAATATTTAATTTGCTTACATGTGTTTGAAATTATATTACCCTCATTTACTAGTGAATCATGCAGTGATATTCACTGATACGACGCTCTTGTATAATGTTGCTTAATTATGAGCCCTGTCAGTGAACTATCACGGTGAAGAAAGAAGGGGGGAAAAAAAAAAACAAGCAAAAACCCTGAAACCAACGTGAAAGGTTCAATTAACCGTGATGCTGATTTAAGGTCAAACTGCCCAGCCCTAACACAAACAATCATTTATAAAGAAGGTGTTTCGTTAAACTGTTTGCATCCTTTAGCAGGCTAATTGTTCTAAAAGTGTAAGCATAACAGAGATCACATTAAGCATACACAGGCAGTTTCTATGTTTTTCATGGTTTTGCTCTGCAACCCATGATTTACAGAGTGAGAAATATGTATAAAAACAGTGGCACAGTGTGTCATGCAATGTGTGATTTACTTGTTTGCATCAGTTCTACCATAGCTGAAGAAACAACATTTGATGCTGCAATACAAGTGGGGGAGTAGAGCATATGGATGCAGTCAATACACATGATCAAAGTTTATTTTGTAGGAGATGCCAGAACAAACATCCACATTTGTGTACACTGATGTACATTTACTAACCTACATGTAGAAGTATCTTATCTCAACTTAACACAGCACTTCCAATTTATTAACTTTAAAGACTTCATTTACACTTATTTAACCAAGGTCCAAAATCTGAAACAGACTGGAGGATGAGGGTGTTTTATGCATCTGTTGAAACTATCAACAAAACGCAGAACCAAAAGCATCTGTGTTGATAAACTCATCTGAAAGAGCAGCCTGGAGTCCTGTACCTCTTGCTGACAATCTTGACTGCAAATTTCTGTCCGGTCTTCTTGTGAGTGCACAGTCTGCAAATGGAAAAACTACCTTCTCCCAGGACATTGTCCTTCAGGTCCATCTCATAGCTCATATAGAAAGGGGAGTCCTGCCAAGAGGAAAACATGTCAGTCAAATGTAAATGTAACAATACTGGCATGAGTGTTCTTTTATTATCACTTGTGTATACATTATGTAGTTTAAATATTTTGAGTACCATTTTTAATAGTAATAAAATAAGTGCAGTTTTTTAAAATTTCCTACTTAATTCTTAAATTAACTAATAATGTACAAATCAAAAACATTCTTTAGTTTGAATATGATCCAAGCCTCTTTTTCTGGAGAACAGTTCAGGAAAATATTTCCCTGGCATAATAAATATTTCCAACATCTCAAGTGTCCACACAGGACTGAACTTTTGCCTCTAGTTTGTTTAAATTTATTCTCTGCCTACAATGAAGTTACATTTGACATCCATCACTTCTCAATCCTTTTACTTTAAAACAGGGATGCACAATATATAGTGGCAAGCTATCGGCACATGAAGTATTTAAAATTATTTATTGGCATCTGCAAAAATGAATATTTACAGCCGATACAATAATATTACAGCCTACAGTCAGAATTGACACCTGGCTGTCGCGTTTTTCGAGTGACACAAGGGAATGACATCATCACATCAGGCGGCATATATAAACAAACATGTCTGCCCACAGATATGAGGAAGAGACAACATGAGGAAATTAATTCATGAAACCCAGTGAAAAAAAAACTTAAGATGCAGCAAAAACCAGCCACTCCTGCTCACTGAAAACATCGGCAGACCCACACCGTGGACTCCAAACAAGCCCCACCATACACGCTCAGTCGCAGGTAATTTTCAGATTCGGCCTTAGCCGAGTTGCAAGCTGTATTTTTTTTTTTTTATTTTATTTTTTTTTTTTTTAACATCACATATTGAGGTGGTTCTAAGTTACTGTTTGAAAAAGATGCTGCTTAGTAGGCTCCTGTTTTGAAGTGATGCATTTGATCCAGTTTATATGATGCTAAGTTTAAGAAAGTCTGTAAAGCACATGCAGCCTTATCTGTGCTTCTTTATTCAGTAGTGTAAAAATACTACACTGACAATTTATGTTGGTGTAGATAGTTTGTTACTGTACAGTTGCACAGTGAATGCACTTCATTTTTACATTATCCCTGTAGACAGACTGCATTTATTTACATGTTTCCTCTTCCCCTGATTGTGGCTGTTGTAATGGCAGTCACGGGAAGAGTATCCTCCAAGCCTATTAAATGGAGGAAGTTCACAGTTCTGTTGAACATGTTACTAAGATAAATAAAGTGTATTTAAAGTGAGGTAGTGGGTTTTTTTTCCTTGGGGAATGTGTCTTTATATGCCAGTTAATCATCACTACAAGCAGGGTTGGTCAATTTGACCTTAAATCAGCATCATGGTTTATTGATCCTTTCAGATCAGTTTAATTTGTTTCCCCTTCTTTCTTCTTCCTTACAGTTTACTGACAAGGCTCGTAATTAAGCACAACAGTGTAGTATCATATCACCTTGGTGCACAGTAAATCAGCATAATAGAATATGCCTATTCTCATTTCACACACAAATTAAACATTGTCCAGTGCTGAAGTCAGTGTGTTTACATACTGTGTGAGTCACATGACTCACAACATCATCCTTAGTTTGTCCATCCCGGCAGAAAAAACTGTTGAGATGTCACAGATCGGTATCAGAGGCTGAGCAACTTAGCTTCAGGCATCTATGTGTTAGATTCCATGCACTTCGCTTGCTTTTTCTTGGCATCTTCAGATGAAATTAAGAGTCAATCATTACATACTAGGTGGACAGAGACCACTTTTTTTGTTATAAGCCGTTTTACTTTTTCTGCAGTGTTCTGCTGCTTCCAAGTGGTGCTATAACTGTGCTGCTTTTGAAGTGCGGAGTAAGAAACCTGTATTTATATAAGGACCTGTACTTATACAAGTACATGAAAAGGTCTCCATACTGGAGGTAGGGAAAACATGAGCAAAGTAAAATGCATCGGCAATAACTACTTTTAAACTATCGACATATCAGCTGTCGGCAAAAACTCAATTATCGTGCATCCCTACTTTAAAAAGTTAAAAAAAAAAAAAAAAAGTCCAACAGGCAGTGAAATTATTTGTATTGAGTGACCCTGTAACCTTCTTACTGGAGCAAAGAATAAACGACAAAAAATAAACATGGTTGGGTAAAAAAAATGTGCTAAAAAGGTTCCCTGTTTGATGATCTAAATTTAAATATTGAAGATCACAACAAGGCATGAAAACGTTATCTAGCTTCCTGCAACAGGAACTGGTATTAGTACAGTCAGTGAAAGCTTTAAGAAAGAGATGTTTTACACAACAAGTCAGATGGCATTTTGCTTCAAATGTGGTCTGAGGTAATAAGACTATATATATTTTTACATACAAGTGAAAGTGGCCAATTTCTTTTGTGCATTATCATTTTAATAACTTGTAACCGCACATTGAAAACCAACCAGTTACAAGAGTGATTTTTTTATCAACAATATCCATATCTCTAAGACTCCATGTTATGAAGTCAAATAATTTAATGCATCATAAAAAATGATACCAATATTGAGCCAGCTCCCTTCAAGAACAAATACATAACTGTTTTTCAGTAAAGAATCAAATATTTTTAAGAGGCATCTGTATTGTAAATTTAGTGTTAAAGAGTCAAAGAGATTAAAAAAGGTTATCAACAGATAATGTATTGGGTCCAATGATTCTAGGGTTATTTTAATGTGTAGTTCATATTCATGTCAGCCTGGCATTTAGAGTTGACATTTCTTCCACCTGAGCCTGTTCACTCACTACTACAGGAACAGATTGTGGGATTTAAATCTGCTGCTTACATGTGGTAATGGACAAATAAAGAATAATTCAGAAAACTAACAAAACAACAACTGTCCAAATATTTGTGATAATCTTTGTAAAGGTTTGTACAACATCTCAATATCATAACAATATTAAAAGAATAAATCTACAACGTTAGCTACTCTGGGTGTTGATTAAAGCACATGAGCACTCAAAAAGCAATGCTCTGCATTCTTTTATGAAAAGTCTTATGTTGCAGCCACACAAGTACATTCAAGAACAAAAATCTTTAAATAAACAGGCTCATGCCTGAAAACTAAAGTGCAACGCAGTAAAACAAGCACAGTAAAAAAAAAAGAAAAGAAGTTCATGCTGAATGGGGAGGAAGGAAAAAACTCATCTGTCTGTGACAGCAGCCATTAGCTTAAGTATGTTTGTGCTTGAGGATCCAAGTCCATTCATCTTACCTTCATCATGGCGCTGCGGGCCACCGCAGCGGAGCCTGGCTTCTCACAGCCCCCACACAGCTGGACGGGATCGTCCATCACCACATTCCTCTTGAACAGGATGGAGGGGGCCATGAAAGAATATCCCTGTGCACAGAAACACAGAGCTCTAGGTGTTTGCATTTTACTAAGACGTAAAGTGATAGATGGAGTAGAACAAAAGCAAACACCCTTCTCCATAGTTAAGCCTCAAAAAAGGTATTTTACATGCAAGCATGCACAAACAAGTACATTATACAGTTTTTTTATCTGAAAATATTTATAAAATCTGCGTGTCAGTGCAACAGTGAAGCCAGTTCACTTGACGTATAAGTGATAGCAACAGTCCAGCTGTTTTGGTTTTTTTGGGGGTTTTTTTGTATTTTGTATACTTTATTAATCCCCAGAGGGAAATTCAGGGCATCCACCTGGATGGATGAGGCAGCCACGGTACGGCGCCAATCCCTTCACCATTCACACACACATTCACACCTAGGGCCACTTTAGAGTCTCCAATTAACCTAACTTGCATGTTTTTTTTTTGTTTGTTTTTTTTGGGGGGGGGGTTGGCCTGTGGGAGGAAACCGGAGTACCTGAGGTAAACCCACGCAGACACAGGGAGAACATGCAAACTCCACACAGAAGGGTCACCGATGGTCAGGGGTGGAATCGATCCCGTGACCTTCTTACTGTGCTGCCACAGTGCTAACCACTGCGTCGCAGCACTGTTTCTATTGTTAGACCATCATTGTGAAGCACTGCCTGCTTAATTCCAGCTGTGGGGAGCCCAGAGCTTTGAGCTGCCATTAATCTCACCATCTCTCTTTTCACTGACACACACACACAGCTGTGTGGTATGTAGTGACAGCAATGGATGGACGGAAGGATGGGTGTTGAATGAATGAGATGCCCTAAATTGCCAGGCTTGAATATTTGATTGCTCTGCTGTGAAATTACATCTTGGCGCTGTTAATGCAATTTTAATTTTGTTTTGTGAGGCACGACGGGAGAGCAAGTGTGCGGTTTAAAACTGGGATTGCTGTCGTTATCTCAGAGATTGCTAGGCTTGCAAATTATAAAGACCACAAAATTTCAGACTACATGAATGGCAGCTGAGAGCGAAAAAAGCCAAGATGCAATCAAAGACTGAAGGCGTAACCGAGACAGACATGGTGATGCTCTCAAAGTGTAACCTTTTATTCCATGAGAGAAGCCTGTTAATGGATCTATTGATCTACCAAGCTCAAGGATCCAGAAGGCAATCAGAGTTGAAATTTCATGCAATACATCAGACACCCATCAGCTGGCATGGAGTTGTGGGCTATATTATGGTTCAAAGCTACATCAAAAATAGTCATTCACATCTGTTACTTCAATGAGAACTGCATATGGCAGCAATTACTTCAATAAAAGGCCCTTTACTCAATTTGAATACCAATGCATACAGACAGACTCATGTTGACTTACAGCAACCTTTTGAGGACATTCAAAACTTCACTTGATTACTTCAATTGCTTTGGAGTATGTCAAATATAGTCACAGACAAAAAGTGGATAATATATAATGCAATTTTTCATCCGTGTCAACATTTCACACAGCCTGTAACCAAAGCCCAGACAAACATGAGTGCAAAACAAATGTGGATATAAATGCTGTCCTGTGGAATGACCTGTGAGGAGAACAAAGACGTTTTCTGTCTGCAAACAACAGAAACATGAGTCACAACAAAACAAGGTCTGGTTGTCTACAAGTCCTTCTCTCCCTCCCACCTGGAAGATGCGGTCGCAGTTCTGAGGCAGTGCTGCAGGTGAGTAGGTGGGGTCCATCTCCGTGAACTCATCTGCAAAGTTACTGACATCCAGCTCGTCCCGAATCACTGGCTTAAAAGGTGCCGGCACCTTCTTAGCTGCAAGGTCCTCCCAGTTAATTTTCTAAAGTGAATTTAAAATTTTAAAAAATTAGTAAAAATTTTCATAAGTCCAAAATTTTACAAATACTCAGTTTCAATGGATGTGGCTGACTTAAAATTGACCTCGAATATAAAGTATGCATTCTACTCTGCCATTTTTTTTTTCTAAACATTGGGAAGTGTTTGAGAGATGCAATAAGATCCACCTGGTAAAACGGGTGTTTCTTTACATTCTCTGCCCCATTCGGCCCTGAGCCTAATCTCTTCTTTGGATCTTTGATGAAGAGTCGCTGGATTAGGTCTTTGGCTAGTGGTCCCATGTCTTTGGGAAAAGGGGGATCCTTTTTTAAAATCCTCCTTTATGACAAAAACAATTAAGTGGTCAGTGCTGGAAAGTGATTAAAACTGAAAACTAGCTTTAAAAAAAAAAAAAAAGAATCCATACTTGGCAATATCGGTGTCCGAGTTCTCATCTGCATCAACAGTGAAGGGTGATCCACCAGTCAAAAGCTCGTACATCAACACACCGAGGCTCCACCAGTCCACCGCCTGAAATTTTTGAGAACACCCACCACATCTTTGGCTCAATACAAAAGAACATTCTCACCGGAGAGTGAATATGTACATGTAGATAGAATGAGGCTAGGGTGCCTTATCTGAATGAATGACCAACAGAAAAAAAGAAAAAAAATACCATGTCATGACCAGACTCTCCTCCTTCCACTATTTCTGGAGCCATATACTCAATGGTGCCACAAACAGAGAAAGCTCTTTCAACCTGTTTACAAAAATAAGCAAAGGCATCAATAAAAATAATGTGAAACAAATACAAAACACATTGGTTATTTATCCTTTGATTACAAGTAAAAAGTATAAAAAACACAAAATCTCCGATACAGTATATGGTCTTAAATCTTTTATTACCAAATTGAAAGTTAGCTCTGACTTTACTGACAATGGCCAAATAAAATTATCACTATAATCAGAACATTAATGTATATAACAGGTCTAATGAGTTAGCGCTCCCTCTTATTAGACTTGGGATGATATTACAGATTTCTCCAATACTAAATACTAATAAATATCCAAAGCCATTTCTAAAAACTTAAAAAAAAAAAGAGAGAGATTTAGTTTCATTTTGATCCCACCATTCAAAGAAAAGGATGAGTTTTTGACACAACCTTTAAAAAATGCTTTTTGGGGGGGGTTCTTTCAAGTACAGTATCTCACAAAAGTGAGTACACCCCTCACATTTTTGTAAATATTTTATTATATCTTTTCATGGGACAACACTGAAGATATGGCACTTTGATACAATGTAAAGTAGTCAGTGTCTCTGGCATCCTCGTCTCGAAAAGGTGATGGTTAGCGCATCAAGGGTTGGAGCAGCACCTGGAATGACTATACAGCCCAATCCTTGAGTGGCAGTCTTTGGAGCAGTTGGCGCAGATGAAGATTGATGGTGCACGTGCTGATGCTACACGTTCTTTCCTCGCCACACACTTCGTCGCCATCTGGACTCTCGTGTTCGCTTCCATCTTGAGAACACCCTCTATGACACTGTGGCGCCAAGTGGCTCGATTTTTATCAATAACCTCACAGTTATTGGCATTGATCTGCGCACACCGCATGTCGCGTATGCAGACATCTTTAAAAAGCAACAGCGGTCGGCCTACACGGCGGACGCCCACCCGCAATTCTCCGTAAAGGATTTCTCTCGGCAGACAGTCAGGCTCCATGCGGTGCACGTGCCCAAGCCACTGGAGTCATCTCTGGCTAAGAAATGCAGGGATGCTTGGCAAGTCAGCGTGCTCGAGGACCTCGGTGTTGGGGATTCTGTCCTGCCACCTGACGTGCATAACGCGCCGAAGACAGCGGAGGTGGAACCCGTTTAACCACTTCTCCTGCCTGGCATAGGCTGTCCAGGACTCGCTGCATTACAGGAGAGTGGACAGGACGCAAGCTTGGTATACGAGCAACTTTGTCTTCAAACTCAGCAGATTGTTGTTTCACACACGCTTGTTGAGTTTGGCTCTGACAGCAGCTGCTTTGGCGATTCTGGAGCTGATCTCGCTGTCCAGCAAGAGCGTGTTTGAAACAGTGGACCCTAGGTAGGTGAAGGTGTCCACAACCTCCAGCTGCATATTGTCAATGGTAATGACAGGTGAGGAGACAGCATCTTGTGCCATGATGTTGGTTTTCTTAAGGCTGATCATGAGCCCAAACTCCTTGCAGGCATGGGACAGTTTGTCAACCAGGTGCTGCAGGCCCTCCTCGCTGTGCGATGCTAGAGCAGCGTCGTCTACAAACAGCAGCTCATGCATGAGGACCTCGCAGACTTTAGTTTTAGCACGAAGTCTTGCAATGTTGAGGAGTTTTCCATCTGATCTTGTGCAGACGTAGACACCTTCAGGACAGTTGGTGAAGGCGTAGTGGAGGAGCATTGAGAAAAAAATCCCAAAGAGAGTCGGTGCTAGAACACAACACTGCTTCACTCCACTGCTGACTGGGAAGGCATCTGAGGTGGCTCCATCAAAGCAAATAGTACTATGCATGTCCATGTGGAAGGAGGAGATGACTGCAAGGGGCTTTGGGGGACAACCAATCTTTCGCAGGATCTGGAAGAGCCCGCTTTGACTAACTAAGTCAAAGGCTTTGGTCAGGTCCACGAACGCAAGGAACAATGGCTGCTGCTTCTCTCAACACTTCTCCTGCAGCTGACGGAGGGAGAAGATCATATACACTGTGGACCTTCCAGCTCTGAAGCCACACTGGGACTCAGGATAGACTTGTGAAGCGAGGCTCTGCAGGCGGAACAGGGTGACCCAGGTGAAGACTTTGCCAACTATGCTCAGAAGAGAGATGCCGCGGTAATTGTTGCAGTCACTGCGGTCGCCTTTGTTCTTATACAGCATGACTATGTTGGCATTGCTCATATCTTGGGGAATGTGACCTTGCTCCCAGCAAAGGCAGAGGAGATCATACAGTGGCTGTAAGATGGCTGTTTTCCCATGTTTCAGAATTTCTGGGGGAATACCGTCTTTCCCTGGAGCCTTGCCACAGGCGAGGCAGTCTATGGCTTTGCTGAGCTCTTCCAGCGAGGGCATTTCGTCAAGCTCTTCCATGACTGGTAGGCCAGGCAAGGTGTCGAGGGCAACATCTGTCACGATGTTCTGGGTCGAGTACAATTCAAGATGATGCTCGACCCAACGCTGGAGTTGCTTGCTCTTGTCGGTGATGGCTTCGCCTGTCTTAGCTTTGAGCAGTGCTGTTTTGATGCTTGTGGGCCCAATAGCCGTTTTGATGCCCTCATACATTCCTTTGGCGTATCCGCAATTGGCCGCTACCTGGATGTTGGTGCACAGGTTCTGCCAGTACTCATTGTCGCAATGGCGAGCAATCTGCTGTGCCTTGCTCCTTGCTGCTCAAAGGGCGTTGCGTGTGCCAGGGCAAGGGTTCTGCTTGTGAGCAAGCAGTGCTTCTCTTTTGGCCTCTGTGACTGGCTGCATTTCGTCCCAGTGAGCCTCAAACTAGTCAGCATTCCTGCGTCCTTTCTTTCCGAATGCGGTCATGGCTGAGTCGTGGATGGCGTCGTGAATGTGGTTCCATTTGGCGTCCACGTGGCCTGGGATATCAGACTGGAGGTGAGCTTCAAGTTTCCTCTGAAAGCTGTAAGCGAAGGGCTGAGCCTTGTTCGGATCGGAAATTCCATAGGTGTTGGTGCGGGAGCGACCCTTAGTCTTGGCATGGTGGATCTTCCTTGGCTTCAGTCTGACCTTACTGGCAACAAGGGAATGATCTGTATCACAATCAGCGCTGTGACAGCTTCTCGTGTGAAGAACACTGCTGAGGTTCGCTCTTCTGGTGATGACAAGATCTAGCTGGTGCCAGTGACAGGACCGGGGGTGTCTCCAAGACACTTTCCGCAGCTCTTTACACTTGAAGCAGGAGTTTGTAATGCAGAGGCCGTGATGACAGCAGAATTCCAACAGCCTCTGTCCGCTCTCGTTCATCCTGCCTATGCCAAAGTGGCCAAGACAGGATGGCCACACTTGCCAGTCTGCTCCGACATGAGCATTGAAGTCACCTAGCAAAAATAAGCCTTCAGAGCAGTGGATTCTAGATACCACTTCCTCTAGAGCCTCGTAGAACAGATCTTTGGCTTCTGGAGTGGACGTGAGGGTCGGGGCATACAGAGTAAAGATGTTCACAAAGCCCGACGATGTCTTCATGCGGAGGGCAAGGATTCTTATGGACCCTCTTGTAAGGGTTTCTGTGGTGGCGATCAGCAAGTTCCTCACTGCAAAACCTACACCATGCTGCCTGGACTCGTCCTGGGACAGGCCAATAAAAGGTGTAGTCTGATTTTCTAAGAGAGCCGCTGTCGGCCAGGCGGGTTTCCTGAAGGCAGGCAACATCGATGTTAAGTCATGCCAGTTCCTTATTGTTGATGGCGGTCTTGCAAGAGTCATCCATTTGTTGGAGATCAGTGGTAAGTCCGGGGCACATGGTGCGAACTTTCCAGCTTGCAAATCGAAGAGCTGGAGTCTTTGTATGTTTCTCCTTTTGACTGCCTGGTGCAGATTGACACTTGCTTGTCGGGAGAGACCCCTAAGCTCTACGCACCCAGTAGAGCAGGAAAGCCATGGGGAGGTGGCACCTTACTGGCTGGGGGCTGTCCAGCTTGAGGCGGGCGGTAGCTGCCCAATGAAGCTGCGAAGGCTTCTCCCACCGTCGGACGAGACCCTGGCGCTCCTCTCTACGCCAGTCGGTTGGAGCTTATAACCAGTAACTGCCTCATTCCGTGTCATGCCAGAATCTTGCAACACTGCTGGAGTGGCCTCTCCAGTTTGCGCTAAAAAGCCTGGGCGGGGTAGTATGGAGACACTGGACTGCCCATACGTCAGTGCCCCCCCCCCCCCAATGTCACTGGCTGAGTCCAAAAGAAAGGATGATCCAATACAGTTTGGGACCAGTTCCACTGCAGGAGTTGCCAGAAGTAATGCTGAGCATCTGCCAACCACCTTAGGGCTCCACTCCGGATTTATCCTTGAGGTTTACTCCCAAAGCTTTTCCTGTAATCAGGTATAGCCGCAAGGCAGCGGAGGTTTGGAATCAGAGTTTATCTTGTCCTAGGTAGTTTGCCGGCCAAGGGTAACGGGCACCACCTGCCCAGATTTGAAATCAGAGTGGTCCTTCTCCTAGGTGGACTGACATCCAAGTCTGATGAGCCCCACCTACCAGGAGCAACCTGGTTATAGCATCAGAGACTCGCTGACACCCTCTGTCATTTAGTGAAAACAGGGTCAGCACGAGAAGCCAGACAGTAGGATTTGGTTAGGAAAGGCTATTGGAGAGATGTTGTGCTATGAGTGGGGTATTTCAGTGGAAATGTAGGTGCTCATTTCTGCATTACACCCCAGCACGTCCTAACCCATTTAGACACCCACAGTGTCTAGCTGTAGTCAGTGTACAGCTTGAATAACAGTGTAAATTTGCTGTCCCCTCAAAATAATTCAACACACTGCCATTAATGTCTAAACCGCTGGCAACAAAAGTGAGTACAACCCTAGTGAAAATGTCCAAATTGTGCCCAATTAGCCATTTTCCACCCCCAGTGTCATGTGACTCGTTAGTGTTACAAGATCTCAGGTGTGAATGGGGAGCAGGTGTGTTAAATTTGGTGTTATCACTCTCACACTCTCATACTGGTCACGGGAAGTTCAACATGGCATCTCATGGCAAAGAACTCTCTGAGGAGCTGAAAAAAAGAATTGCTGCTCTACATAAAGATGGCCTAGGCTATAAGAAGATTGCCAACACCCTGAAACTGAGCTGCAGCACGGTGGCCAAGACCATACAGCAGTTGGACAGGTTCCACTCAGAACAGGCCTCGCCATGGGTGACCAAAGAAGTTGAGTGCACATACTCAGCATCATATCCAGAAGTCGTCTTTTGAAAACAGATGTATGACTGCTGCCAGCATTGCTGCAGAGGTTGAAGGGGTGGGGTGGGGGGGGTCAACCTGTCAGTGCTCAGACCATACACTGGTGATGGACTGGCCAAGCTTGTCTCCAGACCTAAACCCTATTGAGCATCTGTGGGGCATCCTCAAACGGAAGGTGGAAGAGTGCAAGGTCTCTAACATCCACCAGCTCGGTGATGTCGTCATGGAGGAGTGGAAGAGGATTCCAGTGGCAACCTGTGAAGCTCTAGTGAACTCCATGCCCAAGAGAGTTAAGGCAGTGCTCGAAAATAATGGTGGCCACACAAAATATTGACACTTTGGGAACAATTTGGACATTTTCACTTAGGGGTGTACTCACTTTTGTTGCTAGCAGTTTAGACATTAATGGCTGTGTGCTGAGTTATTTTGAGGGGACAGCAAATTTACACTGCTATACAAGCTGTACACTGACTACTTTACATTGTATCAAAGTGTCATATCTTCAGTGTTGTCCCATGAAAAGATATAATAAAATATTTACAAAAAATGTGAGGGGTGTACTCACTTTTGTGAGATGCTGTATACTAGTGTTGTAGTCAAGACCACACCAAGACCAAGGAGTCAAGACCAAACTGAGATCAGCTCTCTGCCTATTATGGTCTTTGTTATGACTCCGTCTTGCCCTATTAAAGCTTTGGTCTTGATACACTCTTGTGTTGGTCAGTCAGGGTGAGCAATATGGCCAAAAAATTAATCTCAAAAGTGTAACGCCCTATGCAGCCAAATCAGAAGATTGTGATATTAACTTTTACCACAGGACCAAATTTTATACCAGAATTATCATGACCAATACGGCACACCTCTATTGGTCAGGTGTTGACTACAACACAAGAGTCTACCTATAATCTATTAACAGAACAAACCAGTAAGGGCCCCTTTACACAGCACAGAGATTGTTGAGAGATTGGGCCAATTTTTAATCTTTAGGATTGTTTGGAAGATACCTGTGTGTTTTGGACAAAGTCAAAACTTTGAAGAGACCATGGCGACTGTGGAGATCATTGAAGTTCATTGATAGATCAAAAATCAGCCAGATCTCTCAATGATCTCTACCCCTGTGTAAAGAGGGTATAAACACTGGGAGATTTAAATACACTGTTGAGACAAACAGTACCTTATCAAATTCTTTACTAAGGCCAAAGTCTGTGAGAACTATATGACCATTTGAATCTAGTAGAATATTCTCAAGTTTCAGGTCCCGATAGACAATCCCAAGCTGCAACAGGAAATAGAGAAATACATACATCTTGTCAGTGGAAATAGATTGCCTATGACACTAAGACTTAATTGTGTGGACTCCGGGGGTTACCTTGTGGAGATGTTCTAGTGCCAACACAATTTCTCCACTGTAGAGGGCTACTTCTTGCTCTTTAAATCGCACTCTTTGCACCAAGTGTGTAAAGAGCTCTCCACCATTTACATAATCTATAACAGAACATACCAATGCAATGTAAACTGGTTACTGTCCCTATAGAACTTTTTAATCAACACTAATCACATAACTCAAAAAAAAAAAAAAAACAGTGATAAACAAAAAAAAAAATAAAATATTCTAACCAAGAATAAGGTGCAGCTTGGTATCTGTCTGGAAGGCATAGTGAAGTGTGACAAGGAATGGAGACTGGCGGATGTGCTCCAGCACCTGCCGCTCTGTCCGTGTGTGTTCTGCGGTCTTTGCCTTCTGTACTATAGTGGCCTTCTTCAAAACTTTCATAGCATATAGCTTTCCTGCATCATGGCCACTCACTTTCCTCACCAGGAACACCTTGCCGTATGCTGGTGGTTATAAAATAAAGAAAGACAGAGGGCAAAGTTCAGTGAAGTGGCATTGACAGAAATGACCGGGATGGCATGCTCATCATTCCAACAACGAATAGTATTGGTCGCTGGGTGGACATGCAATTTATGTGAGTGTGGTGTTCTGTTTCACATAAAGAGACTCACAGTTTACTCACCTCCCGTGCCCAGCACCTTTAATAGCTCAAAGTTTTCAATGCCCACCCTCTCTACATGGCCCGTCAGGTTAGCTGAAATCAGAACACACATTTTCATTTCTTTAATGTATTTCACATCACAATTTAAGCAAGAACAGTAATGTAAATACACTGATATTCTAACAGATTAGTTGGTTGTGTTCATTTAATAATGTGCTTGTTTTTTGTTGGGTTTTTTTTTTTTAACATATGCAAGAATGTTAAATCACTGAGACCTGAAAAAGTTTCTTTCTTAAAAAAAAAAAAAAACCAAAACATTTTGAGATTTGATTAGGCAAACGTTATTTAATAGAAAATTTATATTCTCTACTTCAGTGGCCCAAATGTTTGCACCTTCAACAGCTGTTTGCTGTTGCACAATAATGTTCCAACCTACTCTGACTGGAAAATTGATGACCTATAAACTGAAAAGTAAACTGGTGGCTGTACACAAGCACACACTAAATATGGCAAAGTTGACCACAGTTTATCTGAAAAAATACATTAATTTTAAAATCTAACACATTATAATTAAAACTAACAATTAAAACAAATGTGCACCAAATATATAGATGTTGTAATGTGGCAGAGTGGCATAGTCATCTACAGCAAAGGGGTGCAGTTGGTTTCGAAAACAAAAAATCATTAAACACAAGCAAAAATCTGTTAAACTTGATTATTTTTTTTTACCTAAATAATTGTTTTAAGTGATTTCAAGAGATGACCTATTAGCAAATATTTTCTATGCTACATTTCTTTCTCCATGGTATCTCCTAGAACAAATTTTCCAAAAGTTATACGATTCTTAGTTAATTAAAAAGCTAATGAGCAGAGTTTAAGTGATCAAAGGTATTTGTTTTCCTGATGCCAGGAGTTGTGCACTCTGCATGGTTACCAGATGGTGCATCTGATCCTAGGGTTGTTTTTAACTCTCCAAATCGATACTTCCATTCAATTTCTTTTCAAACATAGGCATTATCACTAGGTCATGATTACAACACAAACAAAAAACACTAATTCCTTCATTCAATATTACAGTTTATTTTAGTCCTCCCACACAGACAATAAAAGAACCTTAGTGAACAAGCTCACATACCCCACACATTTGCATATGGACCTCTTTCACAATGTAGAGTGATGTACTTCCACATTCCAGAGACCAAACAGCTCCAGTTCCAGTTCCATTATATTTGCCCATTCCCTGGCACTTTCTCATCAATAAATCTGTTTTATCACTTTTACTTATCATTGTACATAGTGGAAATAGTGTACGGGCAGATCATTTTTACTTTATAAAGTTCATGTTTCACATTTTGATCATTTTGCAACCACACTGTGCCGTTTAATGGTTCACCCAGTTAGCTTAGCATAGTGCAGCCATCGTGTTATGTCTCTGCCATTCCAAATACTACTGCATGGGCTGTAATGGACCTGTGTAATGGATGTGTATCGTGCAAGTCTTTGCACAAGCTCATTCACATTCATTTGAGTCCATCCAATATTATTAGGAGTTATCCATCCATCCATCTTCTTCCACTTAATCCTTTTCAGGTCACGGGGGGCTGGAGCCTATCCCAGCATCTTTGGGCGAGAGGCAGGGTACACCCTGGACAGATCACCAGTCCATCGCAGGGCCAACACAGAGAGACAAACAACCATTCTCTCTCACAGTCATACCCAAGGACAATTTAGAATCCCCAGTTTGAGGCCAATTACCCTAACTTGCATGTTTTTGGCCTGTGGGAGGAAACCGGAGAAATCCCGGAGTAAACCCACGCAGACACGGGGAGAACATGCAAACTCCACACAGATCACTGTTAGTCGGGGCTGGGATCGAACCCAGGATCCCCCAGCCAAGGGTGAGTTGCTGTGCTGCCGCAGTGCTACCCACTCGGCCACCGCGCTGCCCTATTAGGAGTTAGTCAAAGTTTATTATGAGAATAAATAAGAAGAAGAAGTTAACTTGCCATTCAGTCCATACAGCCAATCACGTACAGTAGAACGAAATTACGTTTCTCCTATCTACAATGTTAATCACATCTAGAATTAGAGGGGTCTCTGCCATGCAAGGCACCACCACAAACAACTTCTCCTTCCCCCATTCTATTATGCTGAGTACTAAGCTAGAAAGCGGGAAGTACCATTTTTATATGGTCTTTGGTATGACCCGGCCGAAACTTGAACCCCCAACCTCCCGGTTGTGGGGCAGATGCTCTATCAACTAGGCCACCACTCCAATCAACTGGAAGCTAAGTAGGCTAATATCAATAACAGTAATAGTAACCACAATAACCAAGGGACTCTGCATACACAAAGTAATATTAAAACAAGTTGGGTAACAACTGTGAGTCATACATATGTTTCGGTGAGTTTCACAGGTCTATTACAGCCCATGCAGTGGTATTTGTAACGAGAAAGAGACATAAACAACACAATAGCTGCACTATGCTAAGCTAACTGGGCAAACTATTAAACGGCACAGTAGTTACAAAAACAATCAAAATGTGAAACACAAACTTTATAAAGAAAAAATGATTTGCCCATACACCATTTCCAATATGTACAATAAGTGAAAGTGATAAAATTGATTTACTGGTGAGAAAGCACCAGGAAATGAGAACTGGAGCTGCTCGGTGTCCGGAAAGTGGAAGTATGTCACTCTACATTGTGCAAGAGGTCCATTAGGGGCCCCTAATGAGAAGTGTGATCAACATAGAATGAACTGTAAAAAATAAATCCCCCTCCCCAAAAATAGGAACACTCATTTTAGTCACTGCTTCCGTATAAATTTGAAGTCAATCTGATTAGAAATAAAGACACTATTGTGGCAACAATATAAAAGACTCCTCCCCAAAATACATGGAATCCCACATTAGATGTGTCTGAAAATTTAATATGTCCAAGGTATTGATGGGTTAAAGCTTCTGTATAAATTTGAAGTCAGTCCGATCAGAAATATAGAAGGTAGTGACAACATGTTGCAATTCCTGCAAAAATCATCCAATGGAAGCCAAACTGCAATATGCACATCAGTGTATTGAGGATTTTCAGCAATGTCATGAAATCATATGACGCTCTGTCAATGCCCCTTAATGGTAGGCAGGCTGTAAATGGCAGCCAATGCATTTGTGCTAGACTACAGCACTTTTTAAGACGTTTACTAACTTTTTTTATACCGTCTATGGATTAGAGTGGCATAAATTTCAACTCTGACCATGGTCATATGCATGGCGGTAGATTGTCATAATAGGCAAGATAAAGCCCTAGTAAAGGTTTGGGGTTTTTTTGTTTTTGTTTTGTTTTGTTTTTTTAAATTGCCTTTCCATCAGACCCAGTTGAGAGAGCAAAGTGTGTAGCGGATTCCACCACAGGTCGGGTCTGAAGCGATTATTTCATCAAGGGTAAGTACATGTAAGAACCCGACGATAGCGACGGTGGGTCTCAAATTTGTATTTGATGTTTTATTATGCAGGGAAAACCACTGTCTCTTGACTGTCGTAGAGCTATGGAACTTCGGTAGGGGCTAATTGTTTAGGTCGAAAGGGGAGAGACTGGATTAAGTTTATATTTATATATAAAAAGGGGATTCTGCAGTGTGGGTATGTATGCACACTACTCACAAAAAGTTAGGGATATTTGGCTTTCGGGTGAAATTTCACGATGCAGCTTAAATGCACTACAACCTTTATAGGTAAACTTAATTTGACCTTCTCTAAATTTCTGAATACACATGAACAACTGTTCAGTGTTTTTAGTACTTTTTGCATAACTTGCTGTTCTCTAACAAGGTGCTTAACCGCAAAATTCACAGCAGGTGTTTGATCCATGAATCGACCAATAAATTTTCTGGTTCAATTAGCATTGGTATTTAAACAGTCCTCTTCATCATACAGTTCACATTTTGACATCATGAGACCAAGACAACACCTAACAATTGATCAACAGTACCTCGCCATTGCAAGGCTTCAAACAGGATGTTCTCAAAGGGAAGTGGCCACTGAGCTTAGTGTCACAGAGCGTCATCAGCAGGTTGCAACAGAGGTGCAGACAGACTGGAAGAGTCACAGAAAGGCATAAAAGTGGACATCCTTTGGCCACATCCCACACCGATGACGCTTCATTGTGAACATTGCCCTGTGGAACCGGATGATGAACGCCACTCAACTCCAGGCAAATTTAAGGGAGGTGAAAGACACCCAAGTGTCACATCAGACCATTCGAAACTGTTTACATCAGCGTGGTCTGTGTGCTAGACAACCTGTAAGGTAGGGCTGAAATAATTAGTTGACGTTGTCGATAACGTTGATCATAAAAATTTGTTGACAAATCGTTTAATTTTAAGGTTTATAGGTAGGCCGCGGAAATGTTCAGTTTAACTGTTCCAGGAAAGAAGAAGAGGAACGCATTATGGCGACATGGAGAGAAAATCACAGAGAAGGCCAAAAGTTTCAAGAGTATGGGAGGATTTTACCGAAAATTAATAAATGAAACAAGTTAAATGTTGACTGTAAAGTAGTGTTGTCATATCACAGCTGCACTACAGTGATGCATCCATTCCCTCCTCCTCTCTGTTCCTCTGTTTCCAGCCACCTGTCAGCAGACTGCACCGGTAAGGTTAGCAAGTAATGTTAGCGCTTCTTATTTTCAATGAGCGACTCTCAGCTTTAGAAAACTGACCATTTGGGACCTTAGGGAAGTCAGGTTATTTAGCACCTCAGACAGAGACAGGGAATAAGCATGGGAGAACAATGCCCAGGAAGGACAGAGGGGGTTGAATGCAGCGTAGAGTAAATATCATGCTGTGTGAGGTGAAGTGCCATGAAACTTGAGAACTGTGACTTGGGATAGAGAGAGGAGAGCTTGCTGTAACCCTTCAGTCCATTCTGTGCTTGTGAGATGTGAGTGTGTAATAAATCGCCTGTCATGAATCTGCCTCTTCATTTACACAATCCACACTGGTGACTCAAGACGTATTATGGAACACGAGGCAAGAACCCGGGAGCCGGCCCGGTCGGGAAGCCCCAGCGACGCAGCAGCCATTCCACAGACAGTCCGGACTGGAACCCCCAGCAACGCGTGTGCGGTTTCAGTCAAGCTACCGGATTTCTGGCAGCACAACCCGCGCTCTTGGTTCCACCACACCGAGGCCCAGTTCGCCCTCCGGGGAGTAACGGCAGACGACACCAAGTTCTACCATGTGGTAGCAGCGCTGGACTCCCGCACAGCCAAGCAGGTAGCGAGCCTGCTCGATCAGCCACCAGCCCACAACAAATACGAGGCGCTCAAGGCTCCGCTCACCCGGCGTTACACGCTCTCGGAATGTGAGAGAGCGGAGAGGCTCTTGGCGCGGACCGAGTTAGGAGATAGGTCGGCCGTCGACCTGATGAAGATGCTGGCGTTAATGGGCACGGACGATGGGCACTTTCTGTTTGCCCACCTTTTCCTCCGGAGCCTTCCAACAGAGGCAAGAGCAGTTCTGGCCAATTCGCCGTTGCTGGCCGCGCGTGACTACCGTGCGCTAGCCCAGGAGGCAGACAGGATCATCCTCACCACCAGGGCGATCACAGTCAACGCGACGGCGGCGGAGCCCAGGGAGACGACCAGAGGAGGCGAGGAGCCACCGACAGTAGCAGCAGCGGGGGCCAAGGAGCGCCAGAGAGACACGCTCTGTTTCTACCACCGCCGCTTCGGAGAGAACGCACGCAGATGTGTGCCACCGTGCCAATTCAAGCGCTCGGGAAAACGCCAAGGCTGGCAGTCGGCAGCAACTGCGACCCTCGGTGAAGAGAACAAGCTGCTCTACATGACGGACGAGCGCTCGGGGAGGCGTTTCCTCGTGGACACCGGAGCCCAGAGGAGCATCATCCTGCCGACCTACGCCGACCGGCTGGCAGGACCTAGCGGCCCCGGGATGTTGGCAGCAAACGGCTCGGAAATTAAGACCTTTGGTGAGAGGACACTGATCTTATCTCTACACGGCCGTACATATGAGTGGACTTTTGTCGTAGCAACACTGAATTACCATATCCTGGGGGCTGATTTTCTGTGTGCACATGGTTTACTGGTTGATGTTGCTAACAGGCGCCTGGTTAATGCACTGTCCTTCGACTCTCTCCCCTGTATAGCTCGAGCGACCCAGCCAAAAGCACAAGCCAACGTCACAGCTCCAGGCGGTAAGTTCCACACACTGCTCACTCAGTTCCCAGCACTCATGGTCCCAACGTTTTCGGCGGCCATCACTAAACACGGGGTGGAGCACTTTATCACCACCACCGGGCCGCCCGTTTTTGCAAGACTTTGGAGCTTGGACGCAGCTAAACTGGCCATAGCGCGCGAGGAGTTCGCCAACCTGGAAAGGTTGGGCATCATCAGGCGTTCAAACAGCCTATGGGCATCCCCGCTACACATGGTCCCCAAGACTGAGGGAGCGTGGCGACCGTGCGGTGATTTCCGCAGATTGAACAACGCCACAGCGCACGACCGCTACCTGATTCCCCACATACAGGATTTTTCCGTTCACCTCGCCGGAGCACGCATTTTTTCCAAACTAGACCTGGTCCGCGGTTACCACCAAGTCCCAGTGCGCGCGGAGGACATACCCAAAACAGCGCATGCCATTTGGGTTAAAAGGCGCAGGACAGACGTTCCAGCGCATGATGGATGCAGTGCTGCGTGATCTCCCGTTCGTGTTCGTCTACCTGGACGATATCCTGGTAGCCAGTATGTCCGAAGACGAACACGAAACCCACCTCAGGATGGTTTTCCAGAGGTTGGAGGAGCACGGGTTGATAATCAACCCAGCGAAATGCCAGTTCGGCGTGAGGGAGATTGATTTTTTGGGGCACCACGTCTCTCCGGAAGGAGCGATCCCGTTGCCCGACAAAGTGCACGCCGTGGCAGATTTTCCCCGGCCTCAGACGGTCAGGGCACCGCAGGAATTTTTGGGGATGGTGAAGTTTTATAACCGTTTCCTTCCCCGTGCGGCGCGGCTCATGCAACCATTGTACGCCACGCTCAAGAGACAGAAACCCGCGGATGGAGTCGAATGGACCCTGGAGCGAGAGCGGGCGTTCTCGGAGGTTAAAGCAGCCCTGGCAAACGCCACACTGCTGGCGCATCCGGACCTGACGGCCCGGATAGCGCTCACCACCGACGCTTCAGACGTGGCCATAGGGGCTGTCGTGGAGCAGCGCGTCGCCAGGGCTTGGCAGCCGCTCGCCTTTTTAAGCAGAACTTTGCGCGACAGCGAATGTAAATACAGCGCGTTCGACAGAGAGTTGCTGGCTCTCCACCTGGCCATACGCCACTTCCAGTTCTGGCTGGAAGGGCGCAGCTTCACCGCGTTCGTAGACCACAAGCTACTAACGTTCACGATGGCCAAGGTTTCAGAACCGTGGTCGGGCCGGCAGCAGAGACAGTTGGCCGCGATCTCAGAGTTTACTACCGATATTCAGCATGTGTCGGGTAAACTGAATGTGGTGGCGGACTGCCTCTCGCGCGCCGTGGTGGCCCCGGTCTATGTGGGGATAGATTACGCAGCCATGGCCGCGGAGAAGATTAGCGATGCAGACGTGTGCACGCTCCAGTCTGGACCAACAGGGTTAAGGCTGGAGAGCAGGGTGCTGCAAGATGGCGCCCCCCCGCCCCCCCCAATCTGCGATGTCTCCACGGGACGCCCGCGTCCGGTGGTCCCAGTCGCGTGGCGCCGCCGCGTGTTTGAGTCGGATCACACTCTGGCGCACCCAGGAGTGCGCACGTCAGTCAAAATGGTGGGAGAGAAGTTTGTGTGGCCGAGCCTACGCAAACAAGTAAAAGAGTAGGCTGCAGTCTGCATGGCGTGCCAACGAGCCAAGGTACACAGGCACACGAAGGCTCCTTTGGAGCCGTTTCCGATACCAGCTAAAAGGTTCGACCATGTGCACGTGGACCTCGTGGGCTCCCTCCCGCCATCACAGGGGTGCACGCACCTCCTGACAATGGTGGACCGCACCACGTGCTGGCCAGAAGCAGTCCCGCTGGCGGTAACCACGTCCGCTTACGTAGCACGCGCTTTTTTAACAGCATGGGTGGCGCGTTTTGGAGTCCCATCGGACATCATGTCCGACAGGGGCCCTCAATTTGTTTCCGAACTCTGGTCCGCGATGGCCCGCAGCCTGGGTGTTACAATTCATTGCACAACCGCGTACAACCCACAGCCCAATGGGTTATGCGAGCGTTTTCATAGATCACTGAAAGCAGCACTCAGGGCTTCACTGACGGATGCAAATTGGGTAGAGAGGTTGCCGTGGGTTTTATTGGGGTTGCGCTCCGTGCCAAAAGGGGATTTGGAAGCTTCCCCGGCAGAGCTCGTTTTTGCGCAGCCCCTACGGCTGCCCGGGGAATTTCTACCAGATAATCCCGCGCCGGGCAGCTGCCCGTCTCAGCTTTTGCAGCGTAGCGCAAACACAGGCATGCTGCCGGGCCCTGCCCACCAGTTTTCCACGTGCCTTCCTGCCTAAAACTTTGAAGAACGTGCAGTTCATGTTCGTCAGACACGACGCCCACCGCCCCCCATTGTGCCCACCCTATGATGGACTGTTCAGAGTTTTGGAAACAGGGGATAAGCATTTTGTGCTAGACTTGGGGGGTAGACGGGAGAAAATTGGCATAGACAGACTCTAACCCGCCTTCGTAGTGGCGGATGAGCAAGTGCTGTTGGCTGGGGCCCCTCAGCGTGGAAGACCCCCACGGAGAACTCCCCAGGGAAATGATTCACCAGAGCAGCCACACGGGCAGAACGAAGTCCCCCCACCACCACCACGGCTCACCCGCAGTCAGACACGCTCCCAACAGCCCCCCACCGGCACAGCAGCGCCACGGAGGCAGTAAACCCCAGTTACAGCAGATATGGGAGGAGACTGAAGCCAAAAGCGAGTGTGGACTGATGTTCTGTCTTAGATGCTGGGGGGGGCCATTTGGGACCTTAGGGAAGTCAGGTTATTTAGCACCTCAGACAGAGACAGGGAATAAGCATGGGAGAACAATGCCCAGGAAGGACAGAGGGGGTTGAATGCAGTGTAGAGTAAATATCATGCTGTGTGAGGTGAAGTGCCATGAAACTTGTGAACTGTGACTTGGGATAGAGAGAGGAGAGCTTGCTGTAACCATTCAGTCCATTCTGTGCTTGTGAGATGTGAGAGTGTAATAAATCGCCTGTCATGAATCTGCCTCTTCATTTACACACTCCACAACCACACTATTAGTACATGCTGTTTAAATAGTTTACCTGCTGTCGGACAATAATCTCTCTTTGACGATAGTTGCTGACAGCTGAACTGCTTCTGTTATACTGACTACTATGTTAACTGCAGTAAATGGGTGAATTATACAGTCCCTTCAGGATTTTGCGGTATGTTTTTATGATTGTTGCGACCCAAAAAGACTGAATTCGTGGGAGCTTTTTCAAAAAAGTTGCAATAAAAGTTGTGATGTTTTTAGAGGTTTTTTTGCACTAAAAATTGTGCAAAGAATTACAAATTTCAAAGCAGATGGTTTTTTCCAGTTTACTGCAGTGATATTCTATATAACAATACAAGAAAAGGACAGGATTGTCAAAAATTTCCTATTACAGTGATTTGTAAATTAAGCAGAAACTTCTGCTATACAGAAAAACTCTTTTGTGCAACAGCAAATACAGACTAACAATATCCATTACAACAGCTAAATTGCATTGAATGCATGTTAAAGAGTATAGATTTAGAAATTAGTGGCAGCACCTTCATTTAAAAACTCCCTACAGTCCCCAACCACTCTGTACCAAGCGGAAAGGAAAAAAGAAAATTTATTCTGTTGCTCTCTGTATTGTCTATTGGAGTCTGTGTTTTTCTGGAAAAAAAAAATTACAGACAATATTCTCTCTCTTTCTGTGCTTGACTCCTACCCATCTATCTGCCGCACGTCTTGACACACACACGCTTGTCTCTTCAGACACACATCTTTCATTTACGGCGGGGCGGGGGGGGAGGGGGGGAGGTGCATGTCCAGACCGGAGATTCACAGCTTTAAAGCTCATTGACAAAATGTAGTAATGATTTTACCTCTAAAGATGTATAAATGTTCAAACACTGGCTATAGTGTTAGATTTGCTCATTGTGTTTGTGGTTTTATGGCGTCTGTCCTCACACACACGCACGCGAAGTGGTGCTTTTGGGGCAGGCAGACGTTTTCCAAAACAAACCCAGCGTTTCATACATGCAATCAGGACAGAGACATAGCGAGACGTCGGCTGGGGGAGACAGAGGAAGGAACGATGTTTGAAACCTCGCGGGTGAGTGCTTTTTTTTTTTTTTTTTTTTTTTTTTTTTTATAAATAAAACACCCCCTCATGGATCGTCACCTTATCGTGGTGGGGGGGTTTGCGTGCCCCAGTGATCCCAGGAGCTATGTTGTCCGGGGCAATTTGCCTCTGATAGGGTCTCCCAAGACAAACTGGTCCTGGGTGAAGGGCCAGACGAAGAACGATCCAACAGACTCTCATGATAAATTGTATATCAAGGATTCAGTGTACCCCGCCCGGTATGGGGTTACCGGGGCCCCACCCTGGAGCCAGGCCTGGGGGAGGGGCTCGAAGGCTAGCGTCTGGTGGCCGGGTTTCCACCCATGGGACCCGGCCGGGCTCAGCCCGAAGGAGTTAAATGGGTCCGCCCTCCAGTAGGTTCACCACCTGCAGGAGGGATCATGGAAGTCCGGTGCTATGTGGATTAGGTGGCAGTCAAAGGCGGAGACCTTGGCGGACTGATCCCAAGCTTTCTAAACTGGCTTTTGGTACGTGGAATGTCACCTCTCTGGTGGGGAAGGAGCCTGAGCTGGTGTACGAGATTGAGCGATACCGGCTAGATATAGTCGGCCTCACCTCAACACACAGCTCCGGTTCCGGAACCAGTCTCCTGGAGAGGGGCTGGAGCTTGGCCTTTTCTGGAGTTGCCCCGGGCGAGAGGCGACGAGCAGGGGTAGGTATTCTTGTATCGCCCCACCTTGCTGCCTCTATATTGGAGTTTTCCCCGGTGGACGAAAGGGTTGCTTCCCTGCGCCTTCGGGTTGGGAAACGGGTCCTGACCATCATTTGTGCCTATGCACCAAATGATGTTTCAGAGTACCCACCCTTTTTGGAGTCTGTGACTGGGGTGCTGGAGGGTGCTCCTCCTGGAGACTCCATTGTCCTACTGGGGGACTTCAATGCGCACGTGGGCAACGACAGTGAAACCTGGAGGGGGGTGATTGGGAGGAACGGCCTGCCCGATCTGAACCCGAGTGGTGTTCAGTTATTGGACTTCTGTGCTAACCACAGTCTGTCTATAACGAACACCATGTTCAAGCATAAGGGTGTCCATATGTGCACCTGGCACCAGGACACCCTAGGCCGCAGGTCGATGATCGATTTTGTTATCGTATCATCAGACCTGCGACCGTATGTCTTGGACACCCGAGTAAAGAGAGGTGCAGAGCTGTCAACTGATCACCACCTGGTGGTGAGTTGGATCCGATGGCAGGGGAGGAAGCCATTCAGACCTGGTAGACCCAAACGTATAGTGAGGGTGTGCTGGGAGCGTCTGGCTGAGGCCCCTGTCCGGGAGGTCTTCAACTCCCACCTCCGGAAGAACTTCAACCACATTCCGAGGGAGTCTGGAGACATGGAGTCTGAATGGGCCATGTTCTCCACCTCTGTTGTTGAAGCGGCAGCCCAGAGCTGCGGCCGCAAGGTGGTCGGTGCATCTCGTGGTGGCAACCCCCGAACCAAGTGGTGGACACCAGTGGTGAGGGGGGCCATTAAGCTGAAGAAGGAGTCCTATCAAGCTTGGTTGGCTTGTGGGACTCCCGAAGCAGCTGAGGTGTACCGGCAGGCCAAGCGGAGTGCAGCTCGGGTGGTTGCTGAAGCAAAAACCCGGGTATGGGAGGAGTTCGGTGAGGCCATGGAACAAGACTTTCGGTCGGCTTCAAAGAGATTCTGGCAAACTGTTCGGCGGCTCAGGAGGGGAAAGCAGCTCCCCGTCCACACTGTGTATGGTGCGGATGGGACACTGTTGACTTCAACTGGGGATATCGTCGGGCGGTGGAAGGAATACTTCGAGGATCTCCTCAATCCCACTGATACGCCTTCCACAGAGGAAGCAGGGTTTGGGGACGAGGGGGATGACTCGCCTATCACAGGGGCTGAGGTCGCCAAGGTGGTTAAAAATCTCCTTGGTGGCCGGGCCCCGGGGGTGGACGAGATTCGCCCCGAGTACCTCAAGGCCCTGGATGTTGTTGGGTTGTCATGGTTGACACGCCTCTGCAACATTGCGTGGAGGTCGGGGGCAGTGCCTTTGGCATGGCAAACCGGGGTGGTGGTTCCTCTCTTCAAAAAAGGGGACCGGAGGGTGTGCTCCAACTTTAGAGGGATCACACTCCTCAGCCTCCCTGGGAAGGTCTATGCCAAGGTACTGGAGAGGAGAGTCCGGCCGTTGGTCGAACCTCGGATTCAGGAGGAGCAATGTGGTTTTCGTCCTGGCCGTGGCACATCGGACCAGCTCTTTACCCTCTCGAGAATTCTTGAGGGTTCGTGGGAGTTTGCCCAACCAGTTTACATGTGTTTTGTGGACTTGGAGAAGGCATTTGACCGCGTCCCTCGTGGATTTTTGTGGGGGGTGCTTCGGGAGTATGGGGTATCGGGCTTGTTGTTACGAGCTATTCGGTCTCTGTACGACCGTTGTGAGAGTTTAGTTCGCATTGCCAACACTCGGTCGGAGTCATTCCCAGTGAGAGTTGGACTCCGCCAGGGCTGCCCTTTGTCACCGGTCCTGTTCATAATTTTTATGGACAGGATTTCTAGGCGCAGCCAGGGAATGGAGGGTGTCATGCTTGGTGACCACAGGATCTCATCTCTGTTGTTTGCAGATGATGTTGTCCTGTTGGCTTCATCCAGCAATGACCTACAGCTCTTGCTGGGACGGTTTGCCGCTGAGTGTGAAGCGGCTGGGATGAGAATCAGCACCTCCAAGTCCGAGTCCATGGTCCTCAGCCGGAAAAAGGTGGATTGTCCTCTCCGGGTTGGGGACAGGCTCCTGCCCCAAGTGGAGGAGTTTAAGTATCTTGGGGTCTTGTTCACGAGTGAGGGGAAAATGGAGCGAGAGATCGACAGACGGATTGGAGCAGCATCTGCAGTGATGCGGACGTTGTACCGGTCTGTTGTGGTGAAGAGGGAGCTTAGTTCTAAGGCAAAGCTGTCGATTTACCAGTCAATCTACGTTCCTACTCTCACCTATGGTCACGAGCTTTGGGTAATGACCGAAAGAACGAGATCGCGGATACAAGCGGCTGAAATGAGCTTTCTCCGTAGGATTGCTGGACTCACCCTCAGAGATAGGGTGAGGAGCTCAGTCATCCGGGAGAGGCTCAGAGTAGAACCGCTGCTCCTCCACATTGAAAGGAGTCAGTTGAGGTGGTATGGGCATCTGATTAGGATGCCTCCTGGACGCCTCCCACTTGAGGTGTTTCAGGCACGTCCCACTGGGAGGAGACCCCGGGGCAGACCTAGGACTCGGTGGAGAGACTATGTCTCCCAGCTAGTCTGGGAACGCCTTGGTATCCCCTCTGAAGAGCTGGAGCAGGTGGCTGGGGAGAGGGAAGTCTGGGCTTCTCTGCTTGAACTGCTGCCTCCGCGACCCGGACCTCCGGAAAAGCGGTAGAAGATGGATGGATGGATGGATGGATAAATAAAACACACACACTCTGTTTTTGCTGATGTGTTCCATTAATACTCACTGTAAAAACGGAAGTGAACACGGAGCAGCGGTGCATTTGGTTGATTAGACTGAGCATTTGAGCACCATTCATTCATCTTCTTCTGCTTAATCCTTTTCGGGTCGCGGGGGGGCTGGAGCCTATCCCAGCATCTTTGGGTGAGAGGCAGAGTACACCCTGGACAGATCGCCAGTCCATCACAGGGCCAACACAGAGAGACAGACAACCATTCACTCTCACAGTCATACCTAAGGACAATTTAGAATCCCCAGTTTTGATGCCAATTAACCTAACTTGCATTGATCTGTGTGGAGTTTGCATGTTCTCCCCGTGTCTGCGTGGGTTTACTCCGGGATCTCTCCGGTTTCCTCCCACATGCCAAAAACATGCAAGTTAGGTTAATTGGCATTTGAGCACCAGTTCGAGACAAATTTGATTGGTTAAATTGGCCGAGGTTGACGAGCATTGGCCAAAATTGCGGCAAAGTTGCAGTGACTGGACAAAGTTGCAAGGTCGCGCAATAGTTGAGCTGATTGGCTGATTTCACATGAATTGACGCGATCGCGAAATCCTGGAGGGACTGATTATAGAAGCAGCTTACTCTTTTCATATTCTCCGTTATTGTCACCATAATATCAGCTTTCATTCTGAACATTACTGCATCTCGGTATATTAGAATATCATGATTTGTAATTTAATTTAATAAAAGATAACCATAATCATCACAAGTACATTTAAAACGGCTTAAATATTTCACTGTATGCAGTGTCTCCTGTGGCTTAAAGACCTTGGCACAGTGGCAACATATTTTTCCCCGGGGAGGGGGTGGGCAGTACACATACCAGAATATGTTAAAAAAAAAATTCCACAATATTTTTTTATTGAACCTTTTTTTTTTTTTTTTTTTTTATAAACAAACATGGCACAGTCAAACACTAAAGCAATTTAAAAATTAAAAAAAAACAAAACACTAACAACAACAACAAAAAATGTACTAAAAACAACAACAACCATTAACAAAAGCAAATCAACAACAATGCTCTTCTGTTTAGTCTAGGTAATCTATTACATAAGAATACATAATATACATTCACCAGTTTGGAATTTGCAAGGTCCACACATATCATTCACCTTCTTCTTCAGAAGTTATGTTTAATTTCTTTACATAATCAATGAAAGGTCTCCATATATTCTCAAACACACCTTCCTTTAATTTCAGTATATACGAGGGTCATTCAATAAATAAGGTGAATTTTTGGTATAAGGACTTCTAATACAGATTTAAGCTTACTTTTTTATTTTATTTTTTTTTGTTTTACTTCTTTTTCACATGGATTTACTTTCTTTTGCAGATTCAAGAAAAACAGAGTTTTGGCGATTAACAAAGATGGCCGACCAAGAAGCATGCTCCAGGATTGAACAGCGGTCAGTTATCAAGTTTTTGGTTGCTGAAGGGTGCAAACCAGTTGAAATTCATAGGAGAATGTCAACTGTGTAAGGTGCCACATGTTTCAGCCGAAAAAATGTCTACAAGTGGGCTAAATTGTTTAAAGAAGGACGGAGAAGTGCTGAGGATGAAGACAGGCCTGGGAGGCCTACAGAAGTGAGGTCTCCTGAGGTGATCGAATCAGTCAATGACCTCATTCAGTCTGACAGAAGAACAGTGGATGACATTGCAAGGACTTTGAGCTTATCTGTTGGGACAGCACACAAAATTGTCCATGATGACCTTGGCTACTCGAAGGTCAGCTGCCGGTGGGTGCCAAAGATGCTTACTGCAGAGCACAAACAGAGGAGGGTCGAGTTGTCCCAGCAGTGTCTCTCCCGCTATGAGAAATATGGTGATGAGTTGCCCCTTCAGACTTTCACCTGTTTGGTCCCTTGAAAGCGTTCACGAGAGGCACGAAGTTTGAAAGTGACGATGAAGTCAAAAGTGTTGTGAGCGACTGGCTGAGACATCAGTCCAAAGATTTTTACGCTGAGGGAATACAGAAGCTTGTGTACAGATGGGAAAAGTGTGTCATATTGCTGGGAGACTACGTTGAAAAATAAAAAAAGTAAGCTTCTATCTGTATTAGAAGTCCTTATACCGAAAAATTCACCTTATTTATTGAATGACCCTCGTATGTTATTCTTTCTAGTGGAAGGTTTGTTAACATCTGTCTTAACCACTGAGTCACATCTGGTCTATGAGTCTTTTTCCACAGTAGTGCAATACATTTTTTGGCATTAAGCAAACCGAGGTCTATGAATGCTCTTTCACTCTTATTAAAGTTATGTTTTTCTGGATACAGACCCAACAAAAACAGTTTAGGGTTCAATGTGAATTGTTTTGAAATTATTTTTTCAATTGTTACCCTCACCTCTTCCCAAAACATTCTGATTTTTCTACATTCCCATAAACAGTGAAATAGGGTTCCTTTACTTTCCATACATTTTGTGCATGTATCTGGTATGTTTTTGTTATAACTATTTAACTCCACTGGCGTAACATACATCCGCATTAACCATTTAAAATGTATCAGTTTAAGACGTACATTTATTGATTTGGTTTGAGCTTCTGCACAAGCCATTTCCCATTGCTCCTCTGAAATTTCAATTTGCAGGTCTTCTTTCCAATAATTCAGTCTTTTCTGTGAGTTTTCACTTGAGAATAGTGTCAATGAGTTATAAAACTCTGAAATAATACCCTCTCTCTTACTATCTTTCGTCAAAATTTTTTCCAAGGATGAATAAGTAGGATCAGTCCGCCAAGGTCTCCGCCTTTGACTGCCACCTAATCCACATAGCACCGGACTTCCATGATCCCTCCTGCAGGTGGTGAACCTACTGGAGGGCGGACCCATGTAACTCCTTCGGGCTGAGCCCGGCCGGGTCCCATGGGTGGAAACCCGGCCACCAGACGCTAGCCTTCGAGCCCCTCCCCCAGGCCTGGCTCCAGGGTGGGGCCCCGGTAACCCCATACCGGGCGGGGTACACTGAATCCTTGATATACAATTTATCATGAGAGTCTGTTGGATCGTTCTTCGTCTGGCCCTTCACCCAGGACCAGTTTGTCTTGGGAGACCCTATCAGAGAGGTGTTTCAGGCACGTCCCACTGGGAGGAGACCCCGGGGCAGACCCAGGACTCGGTGGAGAGACTATGTCTCCCAGCTAGTCTGGGAACGCCTTGGTATCCCCTCTGAAGAGCTGGAGCAGGTGGCTGGGGAGAGGGAAGTCTGGGCTTCTCTGCTTGAACTGCTGCCTCCGCGACCCGGACCTCCGGAAAAGCGGTAGAAGATGGATGGATGGATGGATGGATGAATAAGTAGGTCGGATGAGACCATTATTTTGATTTGATCGAATAAAATTTCTAAGCTGAAGATATTTAAAAAAATGTGTTCTATTAAGATTGAATTTAATCCTCAGTTCTTCAAAAGACATTATGTTATCTGAACGTGACAAATATAAGTCTTGAATCTTTTGAATCCCTTTTAAATTCCATACTGGGCAGCACGGTGGTGCAGTGGTTAGCACTGTTGCCTTTCAGCTAGAAGGTTCCAGGTTCAAATCCCCAGGCTGGCAGGGGTAGGAACCTTTCTGTGTGGAGTTTGCATGTTCTCCCTGTGCTGCGTGGGCTTACTCCGGGGGCTCCGGTTTCCTCCCACAATCCAAAAGACATGCATGTTAGGTTAATTGGTTGTTCTAAATTGTCCCTAGATATCCGTCTCCTATAGGCCCTTAGAATAGAGGGTTAGTACTAGTGAAGCGCTTTGAGTGGTCTTTGAGACTAGAAAAGCGCTATGTAAGTACAGGTCCTTATCCCTTATCCCTTATACTTTAAATACAGCATCCGCTCTCCCTGGTGTAAAACTTTGATTACCCCATATTGGGCTAAATTGTGACAGTAAGTGTGGTTCTTTTGAATATTTTTTGGTTTCACACCATATTTTGATCATGTGCTTTACAATTGGATTTTTAACTTGTTTCTGTAATTTTTTAGCCGAGTCTGAGTATATGAATAAGGGAAGAGGTAAAGGTAAATTGTATGATTCCATTTCAGTCCAGTGAGGAGGATCATTTGATGAAAAATAATATGTCAGTTGTGCTGACCAGTAATACAACATAAAGTTTGGACATTTCAGACCTCCATGATCAAATGGTAGATATAGTAAGGACAAACATAATCTAGCCTTCCTATTGTTCCATATAAATTCCACTAACTTTTTTTTAATTTTTAAGAATAGATCTGAAGGTGGTGGTAAAGGAATGTTTTGAAATAAATAAAGTATTTTTGGTAAGATATTACTTTTAAGTATATTAATTCTCCCGATCATTGACATTGGTAGTGACATCCATCTCTGAAGTAACTCGTTAATATCTGTCATTAAGGCTTCATAGTTGGCATTGGCGACTCATTCTAGCTTAGGCAAAATTTGAATTCCTAAATATTTAAACTGATTTACAACATTGAATTGATTTACCTCAGGAGCTGGGTGATTTCTCTGGGTCTCATTTAGCATTAATATTGAAGATTTTGTTTTATTTATTTTATATCCTGATATTTCCCCAAAGTTCTTTATTAAATTTAACAAGGTCGGAATTGATTTTTTAAAATTCGACAAACAAAATTATGTCATCGGCATACAGGGAGATTTTACGTTCTGTTGGTCCTACTTTAATTCCATATATTTGTGGATGTCAACGTACTGCCATCGCTAAAGGTTCAATTGCCATAGTAAACAGTAAAGGTGAAAGTGGACAGCCTTGTCGACATCCTCTATTGATTTTTATTGATTTTGAGATATTGCTGTTTGTTAGGATTTCTGCTGTAGCATTATTGAATATTATCTGGACCCATTATATGAAATTATTTCCAAGTCCAAACCTTTGTAGGACTTCAAAAAGATAGGGCCATTCGACCCTATCAAAGGCCTTTTCGGCATCCAATGATAGGAGAGCTGTATCCGGTGCTTCTTTATTGGCATAAATAATATTAAATAGTCTTCTTACATTATGGAAGCCTTGTCTTCCCATTATAAAGCCATTCTGATCTCGGTTAATAATATTTGGTAATATTTCTTGTAGTCATTTTGCTAAAATTTTACAGATTATTTTAAGATCAGCATTTAATAGGCTTACTGGTCTCATGTTTTCACATTTATTAGGGGGTTTACCTGGTTTTGACAACAGTATAATTAAGGCATTATTCATGTATGGTGGTAAATTACCATTTTGAAATGCTTCTAAAACCATTTCCAAAAGTGGTTTTATTAATTTATTCTTAAATTTTTTTATAGAGGTCAACTGGAAGACCATCTGGTCCTGCTCTTTTTCCTGATTTCATATTATCAATGGCTTGCCCAACTTCTTCTTGACTAATTTTAGACTCCAGTATCTCCCTGTTTTCATTTGGAATACACGGTATAGATAATCCACCCAAAAACCCATTTAGTTTTGTTAAGTCAGTTTCATTTTTTGTATCATATAGTTTTTCATAATAATCTCTAAAGGCACTATTAATTTCTAAAGGATCTATAACTACCTGTCCATTACTTATAATACTGGTAATTGGTGTTTTAAATTCTAATTGTTTAATCTGCCATGCCAATAATTTTCCTGATTTTTCACCTTGTTCATAAAAAGTTTGCTTCAATCTTAGAAGACTCGAGGCAGCTCTATTTGCTGATTTTTTGTCATATTCAGCTCTCAGAATCAGTAATTCGTTCTCTAACTGTGGGTTACTTCCTGCATACACATTTTCTTGAAGAATTTTTATTTTACGTTCCAACTGGACTCTCTCCTCTCGAGTCTTCTTAGATTTTGAACCTGTATAACTAATAATATGCCCCCTAATAAAAGCTTTGAAAGCCTCCCACTTTATACATGCCGTTGTTTGTGTAGCATTAATATCAAAGAACTCATCTGTTTTTCTATGTACTTAACAAATTCCTCATCCTGAAGCCATTTATGCTGAAAATGCCACCTACCTGGATCCTTTATCAATTTCTTATCTACATATATTAGACAGCAGGGTGCATGATCAGAGATCACAATGTTATCATAGAAACAATTTTGAATCTTGGACCTTAATTCTGTAGAGATCAAAAAGTAGTCAATACGTGAGAATGTCTTATAGGTATCAGAATAACAAGAATAGGCTTTGACTTGTGATTTCATTTCTCTCCATATATCTAGCAATCTCAATTCTTTCATAAAATGATTAATAGTCATCCTACATCCATTGTGCGTACAGTCCAGTCCTGTTGATCTGTCTATACTGGGATTCGATGTACAATTAAAATCCCCTGCTATTATATGTTGCCCTGTAAGTGATGATAAAGTAAGGAATAAATTAACAAAGAAGTTTTGATCATCAATATTGGGGCCATATAAGTTCACCAGATTTATATTTTCTAATAACAAAGATCCTTGGATGATTAGATATCTTCCAAATTTGTCTCCAATTACATTTTTCACTTGAAATGGGACTGTTTTGTGTATGAGAATCATAACTCCCCTAGCTCGGGATGAAAATGATGAGGTGAACATGTTACCTTGCCATCTTCTCCTAATTCTTTTTACATCCTCCTCCATTAGATGAGTTTCTTGTAAAAATACAATTTTTGAATCTATGTCTTATTTTATTCATAACTTGTTTAAGTTTTTCTAGATTTTGTAGACCTCTGCAATTCCATGAAGTTAAATTAAGATTAACGCTTTGATCTATGATCAATAAGGAGTTTGAGATTACCTTGCAATATGAACATGCTCATACAGAGAAGCAAAAACATGGATGATAGAACATTCATCCTTCAAACCAAACAAAAACAAATTACCCTCCCCCACATTCGTGGTAATCCCCCCAAAATCAAAAAAATTCTGTCTCCCGTTATAGCTAGTGACTGTTCCACACCTGCAAGGATCAGTCAAACCACTCTCTCTTTCTCCTCTCAATCACCCTGACTCTACTATTTTTATGACATGACATCAACTCTCTTCTGTAGTTTTTTCAACATAACTTCAAAGTTTTATAGCAACGTTGTACATCATAGCTTTTTTTTTTTTTTTTTTTTTTTTTTTTTTTAAATACAGTCTGTATTTTGTAGACTTGTTATATGTTTCACATCAATCAGATGCCTGTACAAATGCTTAAATGTTCTACCTTTGTCATGTTCATGCTTAGCTCCCACCAGTCTTCTCTTGGATCTGCTTAATGAGCTCCTGAGCTCTTGAGGGGTCTTGAAGATGTGGGTTCTGCCCTTATATGTGACCAGCAGTCTTGCCGGATGAATCACTCCGTGACGAATCCCAAGGTTGCGCAGCTCTTTGCGGGCGGGGTCGAACTGCCTCCTTAATTGTTGAATTCCTGTGGCCAAATCTGGGTAGAACCGCACCTGTTGATCCTGGTATTTGATTTCCCCTTTAGCTCGCGCCGCGTTGGTGACCGTCATCTTGTCCCTGTAGTTGAGGAACTTCATAATCAGCGTCCTCGGTGGTGTCTTATTATCTCTCGGTGGGCCGATTCGGTGAGCGCTCTCTAAGACGACCGATGACTGTCGGTCCGCGTTGTTCAGCGCTTCTGGAATCCACTTTTCCAAAAAGGAACATGAGTCCCGTCCCTCCACTCCCTCCAGGAGGCCCACCAGCCTCAAATTATTCCGTCGCGAGCGGGATTCCAAATCCAGGACGTCATCTTCCAGACGTTTCCATTTTAATTCCAGTGTTTGCAACTTTGATTGTAGGCTGGTGACGTCATCTTCAGCGCTTGAAATTCGGAGCTCCGCCTGCGATACTCTTTCCATACAGTCGTTTATTTCCTTTCTCATTCCTTCTATCGCTGCTATAATTCCATCAAATTTAGACGAAAACTCTGTTCTCATGGAGTTGATGGCAGTGAGCACTGCATTTGTCTCCTCTTCAGCAGTTCCCGCTCCGCCGCTGGCTCCCTCCTCCGCCATAGTCTCTGGAGTTTTCCCTGTTTCGCCTCGAGCGTGGAAGTCTGTTAGCTTGGGTTGTTTTGTCGAATTGCTTTTTCCTCCACCCAGTTTCCCAGCTTTGGTCTTTACCATATCTGCGCCTAAACGCTGGGATGGGTTTTTGTTCCAATTAAGAGTTTTAGTAAACTTTTTATTTTTAGGAGCAGAGCAGTGTGAAACACGTCTTCCTACGTGGCCGCCATAACCGGAAGTCCGGAATATGTTAATTTTATACTATTTATTTCTTTTTAAAATTTTACACAGTAACGTTGCATATGGAACTTACCATTTCAAGTATTGTACAACCAAGGCTTGAATATTGGGCCAGTTGGATTCCCACCCAGACATCCCTGTGTTTAGACTTTTTAAGTGGTGTTATCCTTCTCTCTTTCCTCTGCCTGAACACTTTCCTCTCCTTGGCTTCTCTCTTCTGTCTCATCTTGCCCTCTTTGAGCCCTGTCTAATTCTGGTTCTCTCTCTGTCTATGGTGGTATACAAACAGGTTAGAAAATATTAAGTGTCATGTTTTGTCCTGTAGGATATTTTTGTCATGGTTTACGTAAATGACAAAAATGTGTGTATTTTTTGTATTTTTATTCTACTGTTTCTGTTTTTCCATTGAGAGAGTAGAAAAGGGAAAGAAACATTAATAATAGTAATGTACTCATGCATACTTAAATTATATGATCAGGTGGGTATAGTAACCAGAAATTCTACTCATATAAAAGCAGTGCTTTGAAATTAATAATTAAAAGTAGACAACCAAAAATTTCTACTCGAGTAAAGGGTACAAAGAGCACCCACTTAAAAACTTGAGGAATAACTTCAGTCTTGAAGGTTTGAGGTTTTTCTCAAAAATTTATAACAATTTTCTTATAGTTGTCTACTTTTCTCTGTAAATCTATCTGAAGTTGAAACCATGTTCCTCAAATAAGATAAGATAAGATAAGATAAGATAAGCCTTTATTAGTCCCACAACGGGGAAATTCCAGGATTGCAACAGCACAGGGATAGCAACACTCAGAGCAACAATCAGAAGGCAAGAAAAAAAAACAAGCAAGCAAGAGCAGCTAATATACATATGTACATATTACTATAAAATATATATATATATATACACACACACACACACACACACACACACACAGAAATGTGTAATTTCCTCTTGTAAAACTGACTTCTCTTGTACATTTGAAACTTTATTATAAATTTGTGGATTATTTTATGACTAATTTTTGTCTGTTTTTGAAAATAAAATTACTGGTTTTTGTTTTTGTTTTGTTTTTTAGATAAATATGAAACAGACTGTGGTAATTTTTTAAAAATTTTTCGTTATAACAATTTACATTTTTGACCATAATTTTGCAGTCAGAACAGAACAATAATTTAACTCTGATTACAAAGAAAAAATATTAATAAAATTGTATTTAATGAAATAAATTAACTTAAACGACCAAGGACGCCGTTATTTCTGTTATAATATTCCTTTATATTTATAGTTTGTTTTTTGTTTTTTTTTTTTAGAAATCTCCTCACCACCCAGACAGCAGGAAAAACCTCCCTTATTTTGAAATCAAAGGTTGGCACGTTTAGTTTGTCTGAAGGCTGCTGACAGATTAAAGTCATTGACTTCATGAATTTCGGTCATCTTAACCTGCCAGGTACATAATGGTGAACTGTAGCGGACTCTAAAGACATGATTCACCACAATATGTGTTCATGTACAGAATGATTTGCATAGGCAGTTATAGTTATGCTCTCAGGCTTTCTCATCAGGCACCTCTCTCGGCAGCCGCTGAAGGACCTCAGCTTAGAGGGAAAAGAGAGCCAGCGTTTTTAGCTGTTGCTTTGTCACCGCCGCTGGAGAATAAAAACAGCACGCCTGCTCATGCGAGAAAAGAGAGAAATTGCCATTCTCTTCATTCCTGCAATTCCTACAGAACATAACTTAATATTGTAGTGGCTGGTGAAATACAGACGTGGACAAAATTGTTGGTACCCCTCTGTTAATGAAAGAAAAACCCACAATGGTCACAGAAATACAACTTGAATCTGACAAAAGTGGTAATAAATAAAAATTCTATGAAAATTAACCAATGAAAATCAGACAATGCTTTTGAATTGTGGTTCAACAGAATTATTTTAAAAAACAAACTCATGAAACAGGCCTGGACAAAAATGATGGTACCCCTAGAAAAGATTGAAAATAATGTGACCATAGGGACATGTTCAACCAAGATGTGTCCTCTAATTAACATCACAGGTGTCTACAAACTTGTAATCAGTCAGTTGGCCTATTTAAAGGGTGACAAGTAGTCACTGTGCTGTTTGTTGACATGGTGTGTATCACACTAAACATGGACCAGAGGAAGCAAAGGAGAGAGTTGTCTCAGGAGATTAGAAAGAAAATTATAGACAAGCATGTTAAAGGAAAAGGCTATAAGACCATCTCCAAGCAGCTTGATGTTCCTGTGACTACAGCTGCACATATTATTCAGAAATTTAAGATCCACGGGACTGTAGCCAACCTCCCTGTACGTGACCGCAGGAGGAGACGGATAATACGAATGGTAACAAAAGAGCCCAGAACAACCTCCAAACACATTCATGGTGAACTCCAAGGTCAAGGTACATCAGTGTCAGATCGCACCATCCGTCGTCGTTTGAGCCAAAGTGGACTTCATGAGAGATGACCAAGGAGGAAACCACTGTTGAAAACAAATCATAAAAAAGCCAGACTGGAATTTGCCAAACTGCACGTTGACAAGCCACAAAGCTTTTGGGAGAATGTCCTATGGACAGATGAAACAAAACTGGAATTTTTTGGCAAGGCACATCAGCTCTATGTTCACAGACGCAAAAATGAAGCATACCAAGAAAAGAACACTGACCCTACTGTGAAACATGGAGGAGGTTGTGTTATGTTCTGGGGCTGCTTTGCTGCATCTGGCACAGGGTGTCTTGAATCTGTGCAGGATACAATGAAATCTCAAGACTATCAAGGTATTCTAGAGAGAAATGTGCTACCCAGTGTCAGACAGCTTGGTCTCAGTTGCAGGTCATGGGTCTTGCAACAGGATAATGACCCAAAACACACAGCTAAAAACACCCAAGAATGGCTAAGAGCCAAACATTGGACTATTCTAAAGTGGCCTTCTATGAGCCCTGAACTAAATCCTATTGAACATCTGTGGAAGGAGCTGAAACATGCCGTCTGGAGAAGGCACCCTTCAAACCTTAGACAACTGGAGCAGTTTGCTCATGAGGAGTGGGCCAAAATACCTGCTGAGAGGTGCAGAAGTCTCATTGACAGTTACAGAAATTGTTTGATTGCAGTGATTGCCTCAAAAGTTTGTGCAATAAAATATTAAGTTAAGGGTACCATCATTTTTGTCCAGGCCTGTTTCATGAGTTTGTTTTTTAAAATAATTCTGTTGAACCACAGTTCAAAAGCATTGTCTGATTTTCATTGGTTAATTTTCATACAATTTTTATTTCTTACCACTTTTGTCAGATTCAAGTTATTTCTGTGACCATTGTGGGTTTTTCTTTCATTAACAGAGGGGTACCAACAATTTTGTCCACGTCTGTACATCCTCAGCAATTCATCAGTCCCCCTTGCCTTTCCCTTCATATGAAGCCGGCTGCACATGAATTCTAACCACATCTGTTAGCTAAGCGACTCTTCTATTATTGCTCCCGTTTGCAGCGGGTTAAAACCATGATAAATGCCTCCAGTGCTTACATACCTCTTATGATTTTTTTCCACATTTAAAGTACTTTAATAAACTCATGTCTCTATCGGACAGTCGTGCTTAGCGAGACACTGCCTGCTGACTGACTGGAAAACTCGCGTGAGCGGGGCGCTTCTAAACTCCGCGCGGATGACAGCCATGCGCACTGTTCGTGTGCGCGCTTGTGGAAAGTCCATCCATCCATCCATCCATCTTCTACCGCTTTTCCAGAGGTCCAGGTCGCGGAGGTAGCAGTTCTAGCAGAGAATCAATCAATCAACTTTATTTATAAAGCACTTTAAAAGCAACACTCGCTACACAAAGTGCTGTACAGCAAGAGAACATAAAAGCAGGGCACTAACACAAAGGGCGCTAAAACAAGAACCACAGTAAAAAATTCATAAATAAAATAAAAAGTAAAATAAATAAAAATCCACTTCCGGTTATGGCTGCCACGTAGGACGGACGTGTCTCGCTCTGCTCTGCTCCTGGAGAAAAAAATCGGCAAATAACTCTCTCATTTGGGACAGAACGTATCCCAGCATTTGGGCGAGGATATGTCGGCGAAGCCTAAGGCTGGAAAACCAGGAAAAGGAAAAAGCGAGCCGCCGAAACAGTCCAAATTAACGGACTTTCAGGTCTGTGACGCAGCAAACAAGGCTCCATATATGGCGGAGGAGGCTGGCGGCGGTGCGATTTCTGCGGGGAATGGCGCAGATGCGCTGATGGCTGCCATGAGTTCAATGAGAGCGGACTTTTCCTCTAGATTTGATGGGATTATGACAGCGCTGGAAGGAATAAGAAAGGAATTGGGTGACTGTGTAGAACGAACGGCGCAGATGGAGCTCCGTCTCGCTAGTGCTGAAGATGACGTCACCCGTCTTCAATTAAAGGTGCGCACTTTGGAAAAAAAAAATAAATCTCTGGAAGATAATATTTTGGATTTGGAATCTCGGTCGAGACAGAATAATTTGAGGCTGGTGGGTCTTCCAGAGGAATCAGAAGGTCGGGACGTATGTTCCTTTCTGGAAAAGTGGATTCCGGAGGTGCTGGGCAGCGAGGAGTTGCAATCAGCAGTGGTTCTGGAAAAAGCACATCGTATTGGCCCACGGAGAGATAAGGGACCGCCGAGGACCTTAATTATGAAGTTTCTTAGCAACAGAGACAGGATGAAGATCTTCAACGCTGCACGTGCTAAAGGAGAGATTAAACACCAGGACCAGCAGGTGCGGTTCTACCCAGATTTGGCCACAGGAATCCAGCAATTGAGGAAGCAGTTTGATCCCGTACGTAAGGAGCTGCGCAACCTTGGGATTCGTCATGGTGTAATCTATCCTGCGAGACTGCTGACCACGTATGAGGGCAGAACCCACATCTTCAAGACCCCAGAGGAGGCGCAGGAGTTCATCAAGAAGATCAAAGAAGAAGAAGAGACTGGTGGGAGCTAAGCATGAACAAAATATAAGTTAGAATAATTAAGCATTTGCACAGGCATCTGACTGACTTGAAGTAAATAGTAAGTTTACAAAATATAGATTGTATTATATATTAAAAAAAACAAAACAAAAACAAAACAAACAAAAAAAAAAAAAAACTATGATGTACAAAGTTGTTAAAAATTTTGGAGTTAAGTTGGAAAACTACAGAGGAGAGTTAATGTTACGTCATTAAAAGCAGTAGAGTTAGGGTGATTGGGAGGATGAAGAAGGAGTGGCTTAGGCTGTTCCCCGTGGGTGTGGAACGGTCGATGGCTATATCGGGAGACAGAATTTTTCTTTTGATTTTGGGGGGTTTGCCACAAGTGTGGGAAGGGGAAATTTGTTTGTGTGTAGTTTGTAGGATGAATGTTCAACCACTCATGTTTTTGCTTCTCTGTATGAGCATGTTTACACTGCAAGGTAATCCCAAACTCTCTATTGATCATGGACCAAAGTGTTAATCTTAATTTAACTTCATGGAATTGCAGAGGTCTACAAAATTTAAAAAAACTTAAACAAGTTATGAATAAAATAAAGGACATGGGTTCAAGAATTGTGTTTTTACAAGAAACTCATCTGATAGAGGAGGATGTTAAAAGAATTAGGAGTAGATGGCAGGGAAGTGTATTCACCTCTTCATTTTCATCCCGAGCCAGGGGAGTTATGACTCTCATACATAAATCAGTTCCTTTTCAAGTGAAAAATGTAATTGGAGACAAATTTGGAAGATATGTAATCATTCAAGGTTCTTTGCTATTAGAAAATATAAATCTTGTGAACTTATATGGTCCCAATATAGATGACCAGAAGTTCTTTGCTAATTTATTTCTCATCTTATCATCACTTACAGGGCAACATATAATAGCAGGGGATTTTAATTGTACATTGAATCCAGGTGTGGATAGATCAACAGGACTGGATTGTACGCACATTGGATGTAGGATGACTATTAATCATTTTATGAAAGAATTGAGATTGTTAGATATATGGAGAGAAATGAAACCACAAGTTAAAGCCTATTCTTGTTATTCCAGTACCTACAAGACATTCTCACGTATTGATTATTTTTTGATTTCCACAGAATTAAGGTCCAAGATTCAAAACTGCTTTTATGATAACATCGTGATCTCTGATCATGCACCCTGTTGTCTAATATATGTAGATAAAAAATTGATAAAGGAATCAGGTAGATGGCAATTTCAGCATAAATGGCTTCAGGATGAGGAATTTGTCAAGTATATAGAAAAACAGATAGACGAGTTCTTTGACATCAATACTACACAAACATCAGCATGTGTAAAGTGGGAGGCTTTCAAAGCTTTTATTAGGGGACATATTATTAGTTATACAGGATCAAAATCTAAGAAGACTCGAGAGGAGAGAGCTAAATTGGAACATAAAATAAAAAATCTTCAGGAAAAAGTGTATGCAGGAAGTGACCCAAGGTTGGAGAATGAATTACTGATTTTGAGAGCTGAATACGACAAAAAATCAGCGAATAGAGCTGCCTCGAGTCTTCTAAGATTGAAACAATCTTTTTATGAACAAGGTGAAAAATCAGGAAAATTATTAGCATGGCAGATTAAACAATTGGAAATTAAAACACCAATTACCAGTATTATAAGTAACGGACAGGTAGTTATAGATCCTTTAGAAATTAATAGAGCCTTTAGAGATTACTATGAAAAATTATATGATACCAAAAATGAACCTGATTTAACAAAACTAAATGGGTTTTTGAACGAACTATCTATACCGTGTATTCCAAATGAAAACAGGGAGATATTGGAGTCTAAAATTAGTCAAGAAGAAGTTGGGCTAGCCATTGATAATATGAAATCAGGAAAAAGTGCAGGACCAGATGGTCTTCCAGTTGACCTTTATAAAAAATTTAAGAATAAATTAATAAAACCTTTTTTGGAAATGGTTTTAGAAGCATTTCAAAATAATAATTTACCATCATACATAAATAATGCCTTAATTATACTGCTGCCAAAACCAGGTAAGCCCTCTAATAAATGTGAAAATATGAGACCAATAAGCCTATTAAACGCCGACCTTAAGATAATCTGTAAAATTTTAGCAAGACGAATACAAGAAATTTTACCAAATATTATTAATCGAGATCAGAATGGCTTTATAAAGGGTAGACAAGGCTTCCATAATGTAAGAAGACTATTTAATATTATTTATTTTAATAAAGAAGCACCGGATACAGCTCTCCTATCATTGGACGCCGAAAAGGCCTTTGATAGAGTTGAATGGCCCTTTTTTGAAGTCCTACAAAGGTTTGGACTTGGAAATAATTTCATAAAATGGGTTCAAATAATATACAATAATGCTACAGCAGAAATCCTAACAAATAACAATATTTCAAAACCAATAAAAATCAATAGAGGATGTCGACAAGGCTGTCCACTTTCACCTTTACTGTTTACTATGGCAATTGAACCTTTAGCGATAGCGATACGTTTACATTCACAAATATATGGAATTAAAGTTGGACCAACAGAACATAAAATCTCCCTGTACGCCGATGACATAATTTTGTTTATGTCGAATCTTAAAAAATCAATTCCAACCTTGTTGAATTTAATAAAGAATTTTGGGGAAATATCAGGATATAAAATAAATAAAACTAAATCTTCAATATTAATGCTAAATGAGACCCAGAGAAATTACCCAGCCCCTGAGGTAAATCAATTCAATGTTGTAAATCAGTTTAAATATTTAGGAATCCAAATTATGCCTAAGCTAGAATCAGTCGCCAGTGTCAACTATGAAGCCTTAATGTCAGATATCAATGAGTTAACTCAGAGATGGATGTCACTACCAATGTCGATGATCGGGAGAATCAATATACTTAAAAGTAATATTTTACCTAAAATACTTTATTTATTTCAATACATTCCCTTATCACCACCTTTAGATCTATTCTCAAGAATAAAAAAAAAGTTAGTGGAATTTATATGGAACAACAGGAGGGCTAGATTACGTTTGTCTTTATTATATTTACCATTTGATCGTGGAGGTCTGAAATGTCCAAATTTTATGTTGTATTATTGGTCGGCACAACTGAGGTCTATGACATATTATTTTTCATCAAATGATCTCCCTCACTGGACTGAAATGGAATCATACAATTTACCTTTACCTCTTCCCATATTCATATACTCAGATTCGGCAAAAAAATTACAAAAACAAGTTAAAAATCCATTTGTAAAGCATATGATCAAAATATGGTGTGAAGCTAAAAACTATTTAAAAGAACCACAGTTATTGTCACAATTTAGTCCAATATGGGGTAATCAATATTTTAAACCAGGGAGAGCGGACGCTGTATTTAAAGTATGGAATTTAAAAGGGATACAAAAGATTCAGGATTTATATTTGCCATGTGCAGACAACATAATGTCTTTTGAAGAGCTGAGGATCAAATTTAATCTCAATAGAACACATTTTTTTAAATATCTTCAACTTAGAAACTTTATTCGATCAAATCAAAATAAAGCTCTCACTCGACCTATTTATTCATCCTTGGAAAAAATGATGATGAAAGATAGTAAAAGAAAGGGTATTATTTCAGAGTTTTATAACTCACTGACACTATCTTCAAGTGAAAATTCACTGAAAAGATTAAACTACTGGAAAGAAGATCTGCAAATTGAAATTTCAGAGGAACAATGGGAATTGGCTTGTACAGAAGCTCAAACCAAATCAATAAATGCACGCCTTAAATTGATACATTTCAAATGGTTAATGCGGATGTATGTTACACCGGAGGAGTTAAATAGATATAACAAAAATATACCAGATACATGCACAAAATGCATGGAAAGTAAAGGAACCCTATTTCATTGTTTATGGGAATGTAGATTAATAAGAATGTTTTGGGAAGAGGTGAGGGTAACAATTGAAAAAATAATCTCAAAACAAATCATATTGAATCCTAAACTGTTTTTGTTGGGTCTGTACCCAGAAAAGCATAATTTTAATAAAAGTGAAAGAACATTCATAGACCTCAGTTTGCTTAATGCCAAAAAATGTATTGCACTATTATGGAAAAAGACTCATAGACCAGATGTGACTCAGTGGTTAAGACAGATGTTAACAAACCTTCCATTAGAAAGAATAACATATATACTGAAATCAAAGGAAATTGTGTTTGAGAATATATGGAGACCTTTTATTGATTATGTAAAAAATTTAAACATAACTCTTGAAGAAGAAGGTGAATGATGTGTGTGGACCTTGTAAATTCCAAACTGGTGAACATAATATGTATACTTATGTATTGGATTGTCTAGACTAAACAGAGGAGCATTGTTGAAGACTTGATTTTGTTGGTGGTTGTTGGTGTTTTTAGTGCATTTTTTTTTTTTTGTAGTACTTTAGTGTTAGTGTTTGATTTTTTTTTTTTTTTTTTTTAACAAACATGATACAAACAAAGGTTCAATAAAGATATTGTGGAAAAAAAAAAATAAATAAAAATCCATTTCATTCAATAAAATCAATGTCTCATACTGGATCGAAGGCCAGGGAGTAAAAATGTGTTTTAAGACATGTTTTAAAAATGGACAGTGAAGGTGCTTGTCTAACGTCCAGGGGTAAATCATTCCATAACCTGAGGGCCATGATCGAAAAGGCTCTGTCCCCTCTGAGCTTGCGCCTCGCCTTTGGTACCTCCAAAAGCAGCTGTTCAGCTGACCTAAGGGACCGGGTTGGAGTACAGGGATGCAGAAGCTCAGAGACGTAAGGTGGAGCAAGACCATTCAAGGATTTAAAAACAAATAAAAGAATTTTAAAATGAACTCTAAAATACACGGGCAGCCAGTGGAGTGAAGCTAAGATGGGTGTGATGTGATCTCTTCCACGTGTACCTGTTAAAAGACGAGCAGCGGCGTTTTGAACCAGCTGCAGACGGGAAAGAGATGACTGGCTGACACAAGCATAAAGTGCGTTACAGTAATCCAGCAGAGATGAAATAAAAGCATGGATTACTGTTTCCAAGTGTGGTCGAGAGAGAATGGGTTTTACTTTTGCTAAACGCCTTAGATGAAAGAAGGTGGATTTTACCACAGAGCGAATCTGCGTGTCTAATTTAAAATCATTGTCCATGATAAAACCAAGGTTCCTAGCTGTGGATTTAACATAAGGAGTAAGGGGGCCAAGTATACAGGAAGGGACTCACAGAGGCGACTAGGTCCAAACACCATCACTTCGGTCTTCTTATCATTAAAATTTAGGAAGTTTAGGGCCATCCAAGACTTTATGTCTTCAATGCACGCCAGGAGTGAGTTTACTGATGAGGCAGCTTTTTGTTTTAGAGGGACATAAATCTGACAGTCATCAGCATACTGGTGGAAAGAGATACCATGCTTTTTAAAAATGGAACCCAGAGGAAGTATGTACAGAGAAAAAAGCATGGGCCCTAGAATTGACCCCTGTGGGACCCAGTAAGGCAGAGAAGCAGAAGAGGATTCAAACCCAGACATTCATTCATTCATTCATCTTCTTCCGCTTAATCCTTTTCGGGTCGCGGGGTAGCTGGAGCCTATCCCAGTATCTTTGGGCGAGAGGCAGGGTACACCCTGGACAGATTGCCAGTCCATCGCAGGGCCAACACAGAGAGACAGACAACCATTCACTCTCACAGTCATACCTAAGGACAATTTAGAATCCCCAGTTTGATGCCAATTAACCTATCTTGCATGTTTTTGGCATGTGGGAGGAAACCGGAGAAATCCCGGAGTAAACCCACGCAGACACGGGGAGAACATGCAAACTCCACACAGATCACTGTTGGACGGGGGCTGGGATCGAACCCACGATCCCCCGGCCAAGGGTGAGTTGCTGTGCTGCCACAGTGCTAACCACTCCTCCACCGCGCCGCCCCAAACCCAGACATGCCAACTTTAAAAGTTCTGTCTGACAGATAGGATCTAAACCAGTTGAGAACAGTGCCACAAATGCCCACTAGGTGCTGCAAATGGGAAATTAAAACATGATGGTCCACTGCATCAAAGGCAGCAGTTAAATCAAGCAGCACAAGAACAGCATATTCACCTGAATCATATGCCAAGAGAATATCGTTAAAAACTCTTAACAAGGCTGAGAGAGAGAAGCCCAGACTTCCCTCTCCCCAGCCACCTGCTCCAGCTCTTCAGAGAGGATACCAAGGCGTTCCCAGACCAGCTGGGAGACATAGTCTCTCCACCAAGTCCTGGGTCTGCCCCAGGGTCTCCTCCCAGTGGGACGTGCCCGAAACACCTCAAGTGGGAGGTGTCCAGGAGGCATCCTAATCAGATGTCCATACCACCTCAACTGACTCCTTTCAATGTGGAGGAGCAGCGGTTCTACTCTCAGCCTCTCCCGGATGACTGAGCTCCTCACCCCATCTCTGAGGGTGAGTCCAGCAATCCTACGGAGAAAGCTTGTTTCAGCCGCTTGTATCCGCGATCTTGTTCTTTCGGTCATTACCCAAAGCTTGTGACCATAGGTGAGAGTAGGAACGTAGACTGACTGGTAAATCAACAGCTTTGCCTTAGAACTCAGCTCCCGCTTCACCACAACAGACCGGTACAACGTCCACATCACTGCAAATGCTGCTCCGATCCGTCTGTCAATCTCTCACTCCATTTTCCCCTCACTCATGAATAAGACCCCAAGATACTTAAACTCCTCCACTTGGGGCAGAAGCCTGTCCGCAACCCAGAGAGGACAATCCACCTTTTTCCGGCTGAGGACCATGGACTCGGACTTGGAGGTGCTGATTCTCATCCCAGCCGCTTCACACTCAGCAGCAAACCATCCCAGCAAGAGCTGTAGGTCATTGCTGGATGAAGCCAACAGGACAACATCATCTGCAAACAACAGAGACGAGATCCTGTGGTCACCAAGCATGACGTCTTCCATTCCCTGGCTGCGCCTAGAAATCCTGTCCATAAAAATTATGAATAGGATCGGTGACAAAGGGCAGCCCTGACAGAGTCCAACTCTCACTGGGAATGAGTCCGACCGAGTGTTGGAAATACGAACCGAATTCTCACAACGGTCATACAGAGACCAAATAGCTTGTAACAACAAGCCCGATACCCCATACTCCCGAAGCACCCCCCACAAAAAACCAGGAGGGACGTGGTCAAATGCCTTCTCCAAGTCCACAAAACACATGTAAACTGGTTGGGCAAACTCCCAAGAACCCTCGAGAATTCTCGAGAGGGTAAAGAGCTGGTCCGATGTGCCACGGCCAGGACGAAAACCACATTGCTCCTCCTGAATCCAAGGTTCGACCAAAGGCCGGACTCTCCTCTCCAATACCTTGGCAAAGACCTTCCCAGGGAGGCTGAGGAGTGTGATCCCTCTAAAGTTGGAGCACACCCTCCGGTCCCCTTTTTTGAAGAGAGGAACCACCACCATGCCATGCCAAAGGCACTGCCCCCGACCTCCACGCAATGTTGCAGAGGTGTGTCAACCAAGACAGCCCTACAACATCCAGGGCCTTGAGGTACTCAGGGCGAATCTCGTCCACCCCCGGGGCCCGGCCACCAAGGAGATTTTTAACCACCTTGGCGACCTCAACCCCTGTGATAGGCGAGTCATCCCCCTCGTCCACAAACCCTGCTTCCGCTTTGGAAGGCGTACCAGTGGGATTGAGAAGATCCTCGAAGCATTCCTTCCACCGCCCGACGATATCCCCAGTCGAAGTCAACAGCGCCCCATCCGCACCATACACAGTGTGGATAGAAAGCTGCTTCCCCCTCCTGAGCCGCCGGACAGTTTGCCAGAATCTCTTCGAGGCAGACCGAAAATCTTGTTCCATGGCCTTACCGAACTCCTCCCATACCCGGGTTTTTGCTTCAGCAACCACCCGAGCTGCACTCTGCTTGGCCTGCCGGTACAACTCAGCTGCTTCGGGAGTCCCACAAGCCAACCAAGCTTGACAGGACTCCTTCTTCAGCTTAATGGTCCCCCTCACCATTGGTGTCCACCACTTGGTTCGGGGGTTGCCACCACGAGATGCACCGACCACCTTGCAGCCGCAGCTCTGGGCCGCCGCTTCAACAACAGAGGTGGAGAACATGGCCCATTCAGACTCCATGTCTCCAGACTCCCTCGGAATGTGGTTGAAGTTCTTCCGGAGGTGGGAGTTGAAGACCTCCCAGACAGGGGCCTTAGCCAGACGTTCCCAGCACACCCTCACTATATGTTTGGGTCTACCAGGTCTGAATGGCTTCCTCCCCTGCCATCAGATCCAACTCACCATCAGGTGGTGATCAGTTGACAGCTCTGCGCCTCTCTTTACCAAAGTGTCCAAGACATACGGTCGCAGGTCTGATGACACGATAACAAAATCAATCATTGACCTGCGACCTAGGGTGTCCTGGTGCCAGATGTACATATGGACACCCTCTTGCTTGAACATGATGTTCGTTATGGACAAACTGTGGTTAGCACAGAAGTCCAACAACTGAACACCACTCGGGTTCAGATCGGGCAGGCCGTTCCTCCCAATCACTCCCCTCCAGGTTTCACCGTCGTTGCCCACGTGCGCATTGACGTCCCCCAGTAGGACAATGGAGTCTCCAAGAGAAGCACCCTCCAGCACCCCAGTCACAGACTCCAAAAAGGGTGGGTACTCTGAAACATCATTTGGTGCATAGGCACAAATGATGGTCAGGACCCGTTTTCCAACCCGAAGGAGCAGGGAAGCAACCCTTTCATCCACTGGGGAAAACTCCAATATAGAGGCAGCAAGGTGGGGGGGGGATACAAGAATACCCACCCCTGCTCGTCGCCTCTCGCCCGGGGCAACTCCAGAAAAGGCCAAGCTCCAGCCCCTCTCCAGGAGACTGGTTCCGGAACCGGAGCTGTGTGTTGAGGTGAGGCCGACTATATCTAGCCGGTATCTCTCAACCTCGCACACCAGCTCAGGCTCCTTCCCCACCAGAGAGGTGACATTCCACGTACCAAAAGCTTGTTTAGAAAGCTTGGGATCAGTTCGCCAAGGTCTCCGCCTTTGACTGCCACCTAATCCACATAGCACCGGACCCCCATGATCCCTCCTGCAAGTGGAGGGCGGACCCATGTAACTCCTTCGGGCTAAGCCCGGCCGGGTTCCATGGGTGGGAACCCGGCCACCAGACGCTAGCCATCAAGCCCCTCCCCCAGGCCTGGCTCCAGGGTGGGGCCCCAGTAACCCCATACCAGGCGGGGTACACTGAATCCTTGATCTAGAATTTATCATGAGAGTCTGTTGGATCGTTCCTCGTCTGGCCCTTCACCCAGGACCAGTTTGTCTTGGGTGACCCTATCAGAGGCAAATTGCCCCGGACAACATAGCTCCTGGAATCACTGGGGCACGCAACCCCACCACCACCACCACGATAAGGTGACGATCCATGAGGGGGTGTGGAAAGTCATTGCTTCAAATATTTATTTATTTTTTTTTTTTTTTTTTTTTAAATAAACTCATATCTCCTTGGTGCGGTGGTAAAATTTCTGGCGAGGCAGCCTGCCACCGAGAAATGTCACCAGAGGAAACCCTGGTATGTGTAGTGAAGGCTCACATTCCTGCACTGACATTTCAAGTGTTTTTCTTAATTTATTTTGGACTCGAAGAAATGGTAAATGGCATTCACTTATATAGCGCTTTTATTCTCATCTCTTGATGACCAAAGCGCTTTACAGATCCTGCTATCCACCTATTCACACAAATTCACACACTGATGGCGGAAGAAGTGCTTTCAATTGTCATCTGAAGCCTAAACTTTTAAACTTCTAGACCCAGCAAGGTTTCAAACAGGATGGACTAGCTTGTTATTTTCTTTTTTTACTTTAAAGTTGAATATTACTCTAGTTTATTTTTAACACGTAGTGACAACAGCCTTTATGGAGCAGCAAAGCTGCTATTTGAGTTTTATTTCATTTCAGTGAACCTGTAACCAAGTGACACCGATCCTCAGGGTAGGAGCATTATACCAAATTAACCACACCTGTTGATGCACGCCCTATATATACACCCTGTGCATCCACCCACTCTTCCCCTTTCTTTCCTTCTGGTACGGTAAGAGCTTATACCATTTGTTTGACATTATGCTTGTGCTGTTCAGGCTGCCTTTACTCTGGTACCCCTTCGCTGTGGCATAAAACTGTTGTGGTTTTCTGCTGAATGACAAGGTTTTGCAGCAGCTGTATACCGTGGCCTGTATGGTTTGTGCCGCCTGAGGTACATAATATACATTCGCCATCTTCTCAGCCGGAACTGTTGACAAGTTTAGCAGCGTGAGGTATATCTACCTTTACTTGATTAACCCTCAAGCGACCAAGCTATTTTACGGACTGAAATGACCAAGTGGGGTCATTTATGACCCCATTGTGCTCTGTACAGGGATCCTTATTATAAATGGCTGGTTGGAGGTTTATCATACCAAAACTACTCCCTGTATTTAAGACAGGTATTTTATAATGATCTAATGTAAAATGTGTTTGCTAATAATACTTTTATTGCAAGAAATAACCAAAACGCAGACTGTAAGAACAACATTACATTTATTTAGACAGTCCTCGTCAGTTCACTCTTGGAACATCATCATCATAGTTATTATCATCATAGTTACAATAATAGGCATCATCATCATAGTCATCATATCATCATCACGACGATGATGATACCTATTATTGTAGTTACGATGATGATCATGATACCTATTATGGCATTTTGCGTAATGGCGGTTTTCTTGTGGATGGTGATCCGGATCACCACCAAAATCTGATCATCTGTAGGATACCCCATTTCTGACAATCTGTGAAAATTTCATGAAAATCCGTCCATAACTTTTTGAGTTATCTTGCTAAAAAACAGACAAACAAACAGACAGACAAATCCTGACAGACAAATGTAAATCTTGCTATCCTAGGTCTGTTAGCCATGGTTCACTGCAGTACAATATAAAGTACTGATTAGAAGTGGAAACTGGAGTGGTGGCTCAGTTGGTAGAGCATCCGCCCCACACCCGGGAGGCAGGGGTTCAAATCCCGGCCGGGTCATACCAAAGACCATATAAAAATGGTGCTTTCTGCCTTCTAGCATGGTGCTCCGCATAATGGAATGGGGAAAGTAAAGTTACACACAGAGCTACCAGAGGACTGACCCCCCGCTGTAGCTTTCACTACTTACAGTAGCTGTGTGGCCTAGGGTCAGAGAAACGAAGATAGGCGCCGCCCGTATACACCTTCAGGTGTGAAGGGATTAACTAACTAACTATTAGAAGTGGAACATTTGAATAAAATTTATAAAACCAATGTTTAAAAACCAGTGCTTCTCTTCGGGGTCATAAATGACCCCACAAGAGTTTGCGATGTCTACGCCACACCAATTGGTTGATCCCTGCAAAAAACTATGAAAGTGTGTAGGATTAGTAGACTGACAAATTCATGCTAGGAAAGAAAATTTGGATAAAAAATAAAGAGACGGCACATTAAATTATATGGCTGGGGTCGTAAATGACCCCACTCGGTCACTTGAGGGTTAAGGTTTGTGATGTATTTTGTGCCTTCTCTTCAGGCAGAACTGTTTTTACAGCTTAACAGCACGTGATATGTTTATCTGCTTGAGATATGTGATATACTTGTGCCTTCGTTAAGGAGGAATTACTTAAAGTAGAACTGAACTCACCTTTTTGCCAAAAAAGTAGAATAGTAGATTAATTCCTTATTACCTATTGTATTTTTCAACACATAAAAGAAATTTTTAGGCCGTGCGATGGCCAAGCTATAAGCCGATAAACTTTTGCCTCTGGCTGGCAGTGCCAAACAAACCGGAAGTAGGGCAGACGACGTCACAAGTGTGACGCTTATCAAAACAACAATGGCAGATGATAGCAGTTCCAGCAGTCAAGAACACCAGAGTTTTCAGAGTGAAGAGGCATTCAGGATCGGTGACGAGACAGAGGAGGATGCAGGAGTGTCAAGTGAACAGGAAGAGAGCGAGGGAGGCATCGAACCGTACAGATTAGAGCCAGAATTTTCGGGGGATTCCGGCACCGACTCAGACCGCAGCAATGATGGGGAGGAGAGTCGCTTATTGAATACAGAATGGTGAGTCTTTACTTTGGCATGTTTGGGGTGTCAGGATAAGGAAAATTAACAATAAAAAAGAAAGGGGAAAAAAAAACCATCAGCATTTTTCCAACTTATTACAGTGATCTCTCACTTATCGCGTTTAATGGGGACCAGAACCGACCGCGAAAAGTGAAAAACCGCGAAGTAGCGTCAACCCCCCCCCCCCCCCCAAGGGCATCACAAGCACTATTTTGCACAAAAAGGCACAAGAGAACAGCGAAAAGTGCCACTAAGCAACATGAGCGATAAAGAACAATGAATGCAGTCTTCCTTCACTGGGTATAGGCGCTCGGCACGGAGCGAAGCTGGGTAAAACGTCTCGGCCAATCAGCTTGCGAGGTAAAACGTCTCGGCCAATCAGCTTGCGAGATTCCCGAGTGGTGAAGAGGTGGGCGGAGAGGAGTGGAGCGGTGGTCAGAGAGGTAGATTTTCAGTTGTGCGGGCTCTCCGTGTTGATACCTGATCTAATGCACTCCTCTCCGCCCACCTCTTCACCGCTCGGGAATCTCGCAAGCTGATTGGCCGAGACGTTTTACCTCGCAAGCTGATTGGCCGAGACGTTTTACCCAGCGAAGGAAGACCGCATTCATTGTTCTTTATCGCTCGTGTTGCTTAGGATGGTGGCAGTTTAGCCACCATCCTTCTCTCTCCCATCTCCTCCACTGGGTCAAGGCGCTGCCCCAGGACAGAGCTAGCTTTCTTGATCAATTTGTTCAGTCTCTTCCTATCGGCTGCTGTAATGCCACTGCCCCAGCAGACCACTCCAAAAGTGATGGCTGAGGCCACCACCGTGTCATAAAATGACTTCAGCAGCGCCCCTTGTACACCAAAAGACCCGAGTCTCCTCAGTAGGAACAGCCTGCGCTGTCCCTTCTTGTAGAGTGCGTCAGTATTGTGTGACCAGTCTAGTTTATTGTTCAGATGAACACCCAGGTACTTATAGGACGTCACCATCTCGATGTCTGTTCCCTGTATATTTACTGGTGCTGTGAGGGGTTGTCCTTGTCTGCGGCAGTCCACTACCAGCTCCTAGTTTTCCTCGCGTTGATCTGGAGGCAGTTCCAATGGCACCAGTCCACAAAGTCCTGGATAAGCCCTCTGTACTCAGCTTCATCTCCGTTGGAGATGAGGCCAACAATCGCAGAGTCGTCGGAGAACTTCTGTAGATGGCAGTGTGTTGTGTTGTGCGAGAAGTCCGCAGTATAAAGGGTGAACAGGAAGGGAGCCAAAACTGTTCCCTGGGGGGCCCCCGTGCTACCGATGATCGTGTCGGACACACAGTCTCGGGTTCTCACACACTGTGGCCGGTTTGTGAGGTAGTCCAGGATCCATGATGACAGGTGCTGGTCCACCCCTGCGCACAGCAGCTTGTCCTTCAGGATCATCAGTTGGATGGTGTTGAAAGCACTGGAGAAGTCAAAGAACATAATCCTCACCGCATTCCCGGGCTTCTCCAGGTGGAACAGAGAACGGTGAAGGAGGAAGATCACTGCATCCTCCACCCCAATGCCATGCTGGTAGGCGAACTGGAGTGGATCCATCGCTGGTCCCACCAGGGGGCGGAGTTGAGCAAGGAGCAGTCTCTCCAGGGTCTTCATCATGTGGGACATCAGGGCCACTGGTCTGTAGCTGTTCAGATCTTTGGGGTGGGAAGTCTTTGGTACAGGTACCACACAAGATGTTTTCCACAACTGTGGTACCCTCCCCAGCTTCAGGCTCAGGTTGAAGATGTACTCCACAATCCCACACAGCTGGTCTGCACAGGACTTGAGGAGCTTTGCGCTGATGCCGTCCGGTCCCGACGCCTTCTTCGCCTTGATCTTCCTCAGCTCCATCCTCACCTGGGTCTTAGTGAGGGTCAGGTTGGGGGGCTGTGTGTTGGGAGTGGGGGCGGGGGGGTGTTGGTGGGGTGGGGAGTGGGCAGCAGGACTTGATGACTTCAGAGGCAGCAGTGGTTGTTGTGCAGTCGGGGGGGAGGGCGGTTGGTCAAACCTATTGAAAAACAGATTTAGATTGTTCGCCCACTCCCTACCCCCCGTGGCCTGGGGGGAGGTATTCTGGAACTCAGAGATGGTTTTAAGGTTTCTCCAGACCCCGCTGATGTCGCTCTGTTGCAGCTTGTCCTCCATCTTCTTCCTGAAGCTGTCCTTGCCTTCTCTGATCTTTCTCCTCAGCTCCCTCTGTACGGACTTCAGCATCTCCCTGTTCCCCAACCTGAAGATCCTCTTCTTCTCTCTCAGAAGTGTTTTTATCTCAGGGTTGATCCAGGGTTTGTTGTTTGAGCAACACCGTATGGTCTTGGTGGGAACGGTGTTGTCCACACAGAAGCTGATGTAGTCCGTGATGGTGTGAGTGAGGCCATCGATGTCCTCACCATGTGGATCGCAGAGCTGCTCCCAGGCGGTGGTTTCAAAACAGTCCTTTAGAGCGTCCATTGCCTCCTCAGACCATAACTTCACTGTGCGCATGACCGGAGGTTGTCTGTGCACTAGGGGTTTGTACACCGGCCGGAGATGAACCAAGTTGTGATCCGATCTCCCGAGTGGGGGGAGTGGTGATGAGGTGTACGCCTCCTTAGTGTTTGCGTAGAATAAGTTCAGTGTTTTATTGTCTCTAGTGTGGCATGTGACATACTGGGTAAACGCGGGTAGAATTGGAGACAGTGAAACATGGTTGAAATCACCTGAGATGAGGAGAAGAGCATCTGGGTGTTCTGTCTGCAGCCTGCCAGTTACTGAGTGGATTTGCATAAATAACAATGCAGATCACGTGTGAGTATTCCCTCGGGAGATATGTAGGCCGCATGCTAACAGCTAGCAACTCGATGTCTTTGCTGCAGTGTTGTTGTTTAACAGTGATATGTCCCGGTCTGCACCAGTTGTTGTTAACATACATTATCACTCCACCGCCCCTTGCTCTGCCACTGTCTGGTGTTCGGTCTGCCCGTATCGCGTGGAAACCCTCCAGTTCAATGTTAGCATCTGCTGCTAGTTCAGTTAGCCACGTCTCAGTAAATAACAGAAGGCAGCACTCCTGGTATATGCCATCGTAGCGGGAGATAGCCGCTAGCTCATCTACCTTTCCCAGTATCGATCGTACATTCCCCATAAAGGATGGGAGGGTGGGTCTGTACCTTGTATTTCTTGCCCGCCACCCACGTCATTTTCGCCTCAGTTCTCCCAGTATGTCGAGTTTTTCCGTTAGCACCGAGTGACGGTTGAGTGCTAGCAGCTGTTCCCTGCTGTACCGTCTCCTGCTATAAACAGTGGCTCTTTCCACCGGCTCGGGAGACATTTGGGGCGATCTGTGTGTCCATGTGTGTTAGAGTCTCCAATTAACCAAACCTGCATGTTTTTGGTCTGTGGGAGGAAACCAGAGAAATCCCCGAGTAAACCCACACAGATACGGGGAGAACATGCAAACTCCACACAGATCACTGTTGGTCAGGGGCTGGGATCGAACAAGAGATCCCATGGCCAAGGGTGAGTTGCTGTGCTGCCGCAGTGCTAACTACTGCACCACATAATATCACTGTAGTGTGAACTTTTTACATTTTCCATTAATTTCACCTGAAAACCAAATATCCCTACCTTTTTGTGAGTAGTGTATTTATGTATGTATGCAGCAGAAACTTTGCCCCCCTTCTAACTAAGAAGCTACTTGACCTCTCATCTTTTGCATGGTGATGCCACAATATCTGAAGAGTGCCCTGACGTGGTTTCACTTACCGCTTGACCATAAAGGTGGTCAAAGGTGACCTTTTTTAACTAACCTTTACCAGCGGAGGTGTACGCTGGGGGATGAATCAAGTGCACTTGACACAGTCTGCGGAGTTTAGGGTCCGCGGGTCTCTCTACACAATACAGGCATTGTGGACTGACAGGAAGATGGAGGTACAGGTTACTGCTGGGTGCTGGGTCACCGAAACTATATTTACATTTAACTATATTAACATTTACTATAATTTGCTCATATAACCCCCACCGAGGTATATGCCGGGAGAAGAATCGAGTGCACCTCGGATCTCTTCCCATACGTTTGCTGATGGACTGTTGTCGGAAAGGGAAACACAGACAGACCACGCTGCTCTCTCTCTCTCCATATACTCATGGTGAAGTGTCATCGGACAGGGAAACGGACATGTATGGTGCTGGTGTGCATCCTGAACGGAAAGCAGCCCATGGACTGCAGGTAAAAACTGATTTATGCCTCTCCATGGAGCTTACGCTCCGTGTGTTCGCAAGAGCATATTGTGGAAATAGTAGGGGGGTGGGAAAAAAGATTGATTCAGTGATGGATTACTTGGCAATGGTGACAATGCATTGATCCATAAATGCACGGATCACTCTTTTATTAAAAAAATGCACACACATATACTTTTGGGTTATCAGTTAATCAATGGCGTTTTCAGTCCACTAGATGGTGCAAAGCAACCACCCAGTCAAGTGAAGTCATAGCTTGTCTCTGAGATTTGCAGCCAGCTTTGAAGCAGTTAGCTCAAAGTTAGCTCAAATGTTGGGCCTTTTTTGGATTTTATAACAAAGATGGAAGGAAAGAAACCACTTTTGGAAATGGTTTTAGAAGCATTTCAAAATGGTAATTTACCACCATACATGAATAATGCCTTAATTATACTGTTGCCAAAACCAGGTAAACCCCCTAATAAATGTGAAACCATGAGACCAATAAGCCTATTAAATGTTGATCTTAAAATAATCTGTAACATTTTAGCAAAACGACAACAAGAAATATTACCAAATATTATTAACCGAGATCAGAATGGCTTTGTAATGGGAAGACAAGGCTTCGATAATGTAAGAAGACTATTTAATATTTTTTATTCCAATAAAGAAGCACCGGATACAGCTCTCCTATCATTGGAAGTCGAAAAGGCCTTTGATAGGGTCGAATGGCCCTATCTTTTTGAAGTCCTACAAAGGTTTGGACTTGGAAATAATTTCATAAAATGGGTCCAGATAATATACAATAATGCTACAGCAGAAATCCTAACAAATAGCAATATCTCAAAATCAATAAAGGATGTCGACAAGGCTGTCCACTTTCACCACAACAACCTGCAGCTGAATGCTCTGAAGACAGCGGAGATGATTGTGGACTTCAGGAAAGTCACATCCCCCCTGCCCCCCCTCACCATCACAGGCTCTCCCATCACCTTTGCAGATTCCTTCCGCTTCTTGGGCACCACCATCACCCGTGACCTCAAATGGGAGCCAACCATCAGCTCCCTCATCAAAAAGGCCCAGCAGAGGATGTTCTTTCTGCGGCAGCTGAGGAAGCTCAAGCTACCCACCAAGATGTTAGTGCAGTTCTACACGGCCATCATCGAGTCCATCCTCACCTCCTCCATAACTGTGTGGTACGCAGGAGCCACTGCCAGGGACAGACTAAGGCTGCAGCGCGTCGTGCGCACTGCTGAGAAGGTGATAGGCTGCAAGCTCCCATCTCTCCAGGACCTGTACATCTCCAGGACCCGGAGGCGTGCTGGCCGGATCATAGCCGATCCTTCACATCCTGGTCACGTGCTGTTTGCCCCCCTCCCCTCAGGTAGAAGGCTTCGGTCCATTCGGACTAAAACCTCCCGGCACATGAACAGCTTCTTCCCCTCTGCCATCAGACTGCTGAACACTAAGTGACTTTTGACTCTCGTGCACTATGTACAGCAGCTTAACCAGACTCATGTCAATCATCACTGTTTTTCTGTTGCATTATTGACTGCACTATGTGGTACTTCACATTATCTGCTACATGCTAATTTTTTAAAACTGCCTTGACTAGTACTACTCATTATTACTAGTATTATTATTATTATTACTTATTACTTATTTTTCTACACTTATTGCACGTTTCTAGTCCTTTAGTTTTTTAGTTTATCCCTTTTTCTCATTATGTTTTTAATGTTGCAGCATGGAACCGAGACAAATTCCTAGTTTGTGTATCACATGAACAATGGCAATAAATCTGATTCTGATTCTGACCTTTACTGTTTACTATGGCAATTGAACCTTTAGCAATGGCAGTACGTTTACATCCACAAATATATGGAATTAAAGTAGAACCAACAGAACATAAAATTTCCCTGTATGCCGATGACAATTTTGTTTATGTCGAATTTTTTTTTTAAAAAAAAAAATCAATTCCGACCTTGTTAAATTTGATAAAGAACTTTGGGGATATATCAGAATATAAAATAAACAAAACAAAATCTTCAATATTAATGCTAAATGAGACCCAGAGAAATCACCCAGCTCCTGAGGTAAACCAATTCAATGTTGTAAATCAGTTTAAATATTTAGGAATTCAAATTTTGCCTAAGCTAGAATCAGTCGTCAATGCCAACTATGAAGCCTTAATGACAGATATTAATGAGTTACTTCAGAGATGGATGTCACTACCAATGTCGATGATCGGGAGAATTAATATACTTAAAAGTAATATCTTACCAAAAATACTTTATTTCAAAACATTCCTTTACCACCACCTTCAGATCTATTCTCAAGAATTAAAAAAAAGTTGGTGGAATTTATATGGAACAATAGGAAGGCTAGATTACGTTTGTCCTTACTATATCGACCATTTGATCATGGAGGTCTGAAATGTCCAAACTTTATGTTGTATTACTGGTCAGCACAACTGAGGTCTATGACATATTTTTCATCAAATGATCTTCCTCACTGGACTGAAATGGAATCATACAATTTACCTTTACCTCTTCCCTTATTCAAATACCCAGACTCAGCTAAAAAACTACTGAAACAAGTTAAAAACCCAATTGTAAAGCACATGATCAAAATATGGTGTGAAACAAAAAAATATTTAAAAGAACCACACTTACTGTCACAAATTAGCCCAATATGGGGTAATCAATATTTTACACCAGGGAGAGCGGATACTGTATTTAAAGTATGGAATTTAAAAGGGATTCAAAAGATTCAAGACTTATATTTGTCACACTCCGATAACATAATGTCTTTTGAAGAACTGAGGATTAAATTCAATCTTAATCGAACACATTTTTTTAAATATCTTCAGCTTAGAAATTTTATTCGATCAAATCAAAATAATGCTCTCATCCGACCTATTTATTCATTTTTGGAAAAAATTTTGACGAAAGATAGTAAGAGAAAGGGTATTATTTCAGAGTTTTATAACTCACTGACACTATTCTCAAGTGAAAACTCACAGAAAAGACTGAATTATTGGAAAGAAGACCTGCAAATTGAAATTTCAGAGGAACAATGGGAAATGGCTTGTGCAGGAGCTCAAACCAAATCAATAAATGTACGTCTTAAACTGATACATTTTAAATGGTTAATGCAGATGTATGTTACACCAGTGGAATTAAATAGATATAACAAAAAATTTAAAAAATTCAAATTAAAAAATTAAATTATTAATTTCAAATTTTTAAAATGCATGCAGCCTGCTCGACTGAATAACAGCTTCCACCTTGCTTCAAGCCTCCCATTTTCTTCCCAGATGATTTTTTTTCCACAATATTTTTTACTGAACCTTTTTTTTTTTTTTTACAAACATAGCACAAACAATCAGCACTAACACTAAAGTAATTTAAAAATTAAAAAAAAACACTAACAACAACAAAAATGTACTAAAAACAACAACAACCATTAACAAAAGCAAGTCAACAACAATGCTCCTCTGTTTAGTCTAGGTAATCTATTACATAAGGATACATAATATACATTCACCAGTTTGGAATTTGCAAGGTCCACACATATCATTCACCTTCTTCTTCAGAAGTTATGTTTAATTTCTTTACATAATCAATGAAAGGTCTCCATATATTCTCAAACACATTTTCCTTTAATTTCAGTATATATGTTATTCTTTCTAGTGGAAGGTTTGTTAACATCTGTCTTAACCACTGATTCACATCTGGTCTATGAGTCTTTTTCCACAGTAGTGCAATACATTTTTTGGCATTAAGCAAACCGAGGTCTATGAATGCTCTTTCACTCATTAAAGTTATGTTTTTCTGGATACAGACCCAACAAAAACAGTTTAGGGTTCAATGTGAATTGTTTTGAAATTATTTTTTCAATTGTTACCCTCACCTCTTCCCAAAACACTCTGATTTTTCTACATGAGAGCATTATTTTGGGTGAGAGCATTATTTTGATTTGCTCGAATAAAATTTCTAAGCTGAAGATATTTAAAAAAAAATGTGTTCTATTAAGACTGAATTTAATCCTCAGTTCTTCAAAAGACATTATGTTATCTAAGTGTGACAAATATAAGTCTTGAATCTTTTGAATCCCTTTTAAATTCCATACTTTAAATACAGTATGTCATAGACCTCAGTTGTGCTGACCAGTAATGCAACATAAAGTTTGGACATTTCAGACCTCCATGATCAAATGGTAAATATAGTAAGGACAAACGTAATCTAGCCTTCCTACTGTTCCATATAAATTCCACTAACTTTTTTTTTTAATTCTTGAGAATAGATCTGAAGGTGGTGGTAAAGGAATGTTTTGAAATAAATAAAGTATTTTTGGTAAGATATTACTTTTAAGTATATTAATTCTCCCTGTATGAGAGTCATAACTCCCCTGGCTCGGGATGAAAATGATGAGGTGAACATGTTACCTTGCCATCTTCTCCCAATTCTTTTTACATCCTCCTCTATTAGATGAGTTTCTTGTAAAAAATACAATTTTTGAATCTATGTCTTTTATTTTATTCATAACTTGTTTAAGTTTTTTAAGATTTTGTAGACCTCTGCAATTCCATGAAGTTAAATTAAGATTAACGCTTTGATCTATGATCAGTAAAGAGTTTGAGATTACCTTGAAATATGAACATACTCTTACAGAGAAGCAAAAACATGGATGATGGAACATTCATCCTACAAACTAAACAAAAACAAATTCCCTTTCCCCACATTCGTGGCAATTCCCCCAAAATCAAAAAAAATTCTGTCTCTCGTTATAGCTAGTGACTGTTCCACACCTGTGAGGATCAGTCAAACCACTCTCTCTTTCTCCTCTCAATCACCCTGACTCTCCTACTATTCTTATGACATTAACTCTCTTCTGTAGTTTTTTCAGCATAACTTCAAAGTTTTATAGCAACGTTGTACATCATAGCTTTTTTTTTTTTTTTTTTTTTTTTTTTTAAATACAGTCTGTATTTTGTAGACTTGTTATAAGTTTCAGATCAATCAGATGTCTGTACATACGCTTAAATGTTCTACCTTTGTCATGTTCATGCTTAGCTCCCACCAGTCTCCTTTTGAATCTGCTTGATGAGCTCCTGCGCCTCTTGAGGGGTCTTGAAGGTGTGGGTTCTCCCCTTATATGTGACCAGCAGTCTTGCCGGATGAATCACTCCGTGACGAATCCTGAGGTTGCGCAGCTCTTTGTGGGCGGGGGTCGAACTGCCTCCTTAATTGTTGTATTCCTGTGGCGAAGTCTGGGTAGAACCGCACCTGTTGGTCCTGGTATTTAATTTCCCCTTTAGCTCGCGCCGCATTGGTGACCGTCATCTTGTCTCTGTAGTTGAGGAACTTCATAATCAGTGTCCTCGGTGGTGTCTTATTATCTCTCGGTGGGCCGATTCGATGAGCTCCCTCTAAAACGACCGATGACTGCAGGTCCGCGTTGTTCAGCGCTTCTGGAATCCACTTTTCCAAAAAGGAACATGAGTCCCGTCCCTCCGCTCCCTCCGTGAGGCCCACCAGCCTCAAATTATTCCGTCGCGAGCGGGATTCCAAGTCTAGGACGTTATCTTCCAGACATTTCCATTTTAATTCCAGTGTTTGCAACTTAATTTGCAGGCTGGTGATGTCATCCTCAGCGCTTGATATTCGGAGCTCCGCCTGCGACATTCGCTCCATGCAGTCGTTTATTTCTTTCCTCTTTCCTTCTATCACTGCTATAATCCCATCAAATTTAGACGAAAACTCTGTTCTCATGGAGGTGATGGCAGCGAGCACTACGCTTGTCCCCTCCCCAGCAGTTCCCGCTCCGCCGCTGGCTCCATCCTCCGCCATTGTCTCTGGAGTTTTCCCTGCCTCGCCTTGAGCGTGGAAGTCCGTTAGCTTGGATTGTTTTGTCGAGTTGCCTTTTTTCCTCCACCTAATTTTCCAACCTTGGTCTTTACCATATCCACGCCAAAACGCTGGGATGGGTTTTTGTTCCAATTGAGAGAGTTTTAGTAAAATTTTTAGTTTTACAAGCAGAGCAGTGTGAAACACGTCTTCCTACATGGCCGCCATAACCGGAAGTCCCTTCCCAGATGATTTTTAGTCAGAGAGTTTGCGTATTCCAAAAAAATAAGGTGGTCATAGGCCATGATAAACTATTTCTGTCATTGTTCCTTTCACAAAACTTGCCTACTAATGTGGTGAGCCACATGACCTGCACATGACCAATGACATCACTTGCAAATTCTCAATATTAAAACCTTGGTTTCAAATCATTTGAGACAAAACTGTAACAGGAATTAATTTCACAAGACAGTCACTGTCTAAACTGAGATGAAATAGGCCATCATAAGTCAGGGGCTATAACTCCTGCAAAAAATATCTGATCCAAGCCAATTTGCAATATGCACATCAGTGTATATCAAACCCTGGCACCAAGTTTCAAAACATTTGGAGCAAAACTTTAACAGGAACTGATTTCACAAAACAGGTACCTTTTTTGGGACAGACAAACAGAAAGATGGATGACAGACTTGCAAAGGGACATCATCATAACATAATCCCCCTTTGGTCTTTGACCAGTGTGGGATAATAAAAATCAATAGCTGGTGACTAGGGCTGGGCTATATACCGAATACATTTGTTGTATCGGTACATTTGGCCACCTGCAAAACATAAAATGGTTGTATCGTGCATATTTGAGTATTTGTCACGTTAATATAAGTAGTGACTTCATGCTCTCCCCAGCTGCCACTGCTGAGCAGTGCTGAGCACTCAGAACGACTGCCCCGCCCCCTGCATGTGCTGCCAACAAAGAAATCTACACTGCAGTGAGCAGAGATAAAAAGGACGATAACACAATAAAAGTAGGTCCATCTCTTCCGGTTATGGCTGCCACGTAGGACGGACGTGTCTCGCTCTGCTCTGCTCCTGGAGAAAAAAAATCGGCAAATAACTCTCTCATTTGGGACAGAACGTATCCCAGCATTTGGGCGAGGATATGTCGGCGAAGCCTAAGGCTGGAAAACCAGGAAAAGGAAAAAGCGAGCCGCCGAAACAGTCCAAATTAATGGACTTTCAGGTCTGTGATGCAGCAAACAAAACTCCATATATGGCGGAGGAAGCTGGCGGCGGTGCGATGTTTGCGGGGAATGGCGCAGATGCGCTGATGGCTGCCATGAGTTCAATGAGAGCGGACTTTTCCTCTAGATTTGATGGGATTATGACAGCGTTGGAAGGAATAAGAAAGGAATTGGGTGACTGTGTAGAACGAACGGCGCAGATGGAGCTCCGTCTCGCTAGTGCTGAAGATGACGTCACCCGTCTTCAATTAAAGGTGCGCACTTTGGAAAAAAAAAATAAATCTCTGGAAGATAATATTTTGGATTTGGAATCTCGGTCGAGACAGAATAATTTGAGGCTGGTGGGTCTTCCAGAGGAATCAGAAGGTCGGGACGTATGTTCCTTTCTGGAAAAGTGGATTCCGGAGGTGCTGGGCAGCGAGGAGTTGCAATCAGCAGTGGTTCTGGAAAAAGCACATCGTATTGGCCCACGGAGAGATAAGGGACCGCCGAGGACCTTAATTATGAAGTTTCTTAGCAACAGAGACAGGATGAAGATCTTCAACGCTGCACGTGCTAAAGGAGAGATTAAACACCAGGACCAGCAGGTGCGGTTCTACCCAGATTTGGCCACAGGAATCCAGCAATTGAGGAAGCAGTTTGATCCCGTACGTAAGGAGCTGCGCAACCTTGGGATTCGTCATGGTGTAATCTATCCTGCGAGACTGCTGACCACGTATGAGGGCAGAACCCACATTTTCAAGACCCCAGAGGAGGCGCAGGAGTTCATCAAGAAGATCAAAGAAGAAGAAGAGACTGGTGGGAGCTAAGCATGAACAAAATATAAGGTAGAATAATTAAGCATTTGCACAGGCATCTGACTGACTTGAAGTAAATAGTAAGTTTACAAAATATAGATTGTATTATATATTAAAAAAACAAAACAAAAACAAAACAAACAAAAAAAAAAAACTATGATGTACAAAGTTGTTAAAAATTTTGGAGTTAAGTTGGAAAACTACAGAGGAGAGTTAATGTTACGTCATTAAAAGCAGTAGAGTTAGGGTGATTGGGAGGATGAAGAAGGAGTGGCTTAGGCTGTTCCCCGTGGGTGTGGAACAGTCGATGGCTATATCGGGAGACGGAATTTTTCTTTTGATTTTGGGGGGTTTGCCACAAGTGTGGGAAGGGGAAATTTGTTTGTGTGTAGTTTGTAGGATGAATGTTCAACCACTCATGTTTTTGCTTCTCTGTATGAGCATGTTTACACTGCAAGGTAATCCCAAACTCTCTATTGATCATGGACCAAAGTGTTAATCTTAATTTAACTTCATGGAATTGCAGAGGTCTACAAAATTTAAAAAAACTTAAACAAGTTATGAATAAAATAAAGGACATGGGTTCAAGAATTGTGTTTTTACAAGAAACTCATCTGATAGAGGAGGATGTTAAAAGAATTAGGAGTAGATGGCAGGGAAGTGTATTCACCTCTTCATTTTCATCCCGAGCCAGGGGAGTTATGACTCTCATACATAAATCAGTTCCTTTTCAGGTGAAAAATGTAATTGGAGACAAATTTGGAAGATATGTAATCATTCAAGGTTCTTTGCTATTAGAAAATATAAATCTTGTGAACTTATATGGTCCCAATATAGATGATCAGAAGTTCTTTGCTAATTTATTTCTCATCTTATCATCACTTACAGGGCAACATATAATAGCAGGGGATTTTAATTGTACATTGAATCCAGGTGTGGATAGATCAACAGGACTGGATTGTACGCACATTGGATGTAGGATGACTATTAATCATTTTATGAAAGAATTGAGATTGTTAGATATATGGAGAGAAATGAAACCACAAGTTAAAGCCTATTCTTGTTATTCCAGTACCTACAAGACATTCTCACGTATTGATTATTTTTTGATTTCCACAGAATTAAGGTCCAAGATTCAAAACTGCTTTTATGATAACATCGTGATTTCTGATCATGCACCCTGTTGTCTAATATATGTAGATAAAAAATTGACAAAGGAATCAGGTAGATGGCAATTTCAGCATAAATGGCTTCAGGATGAGGAATTTGTCAAGTATATAGAAAAACAGATAGACGAGTTCTTTGACATCAATACTACACAAACATCAGCAGGTGTAAAGTGGGAGGCTTTCAAAGCTTTTATTAGGGGACATTATTAGTTATACAGGATCAAAATCTAAGAAGACTCGAGAGGAGAGAGCTAAATTGGAACATAAAATAAAAAGTCTTCAGGAAAAAGTGTATGCAGGAAGTGACCCAAGGTTGGAGAATGAATTACTGATTTTGAGAGCTGAATACGACAAAAAATCAGCGAATAGAGCTGCCTCGAGTCTTCTAAGATTGAAACAATCTTTTTATGAACAAGGTGAAAAATCAGGAAAATTATTAGCATGGCAGATTAAACAATTGGAAATTAAAACACCAATTACCAGTATTATAAGTAATGGACAGGTAGTTATAGATCCTTTAGAAATTAATAGAGCCTTTAGAGATTACTATGAAAAATTATATGATACCAAAAATGAACCTGATTTAACAAGAAATTTTACCAAATATTATTAATCGAGATCAGAATGGCTTTATAAAGGGTAGACAAGGCTTCCATAATGTAAGAAGACTATTTAATATTATTTATTTTAATAAAGAAGCACCGGATACAGCTCTCCTATCATTGGACGCCGAAAAGGCCTTTGATAGAGTTGAATGGCCCTTTTTTGAAGTCCTACAAAGGTTTGGACTTGGAAATAATTTCATAAAATGGGTTCAAATAATATACAATAATGCTACAGCAGAAATCCTAACAAATAACAATATTTCAAAACCAATAAAAATCAATAGAGGATGTCGACAAGGCTGTCCACTTTCACCTTTACTGTTTACTATGGCAATTGAACCTTTAGCGATAGCGATACGTTTACATTCACAAATATATGGAATTAAAGTTGGACCAACAGAACATAAAATCTCCCTGTACGCTGATGATATAATTTTGTTTATGTCGAATCTAAAAAAATCAATTCCAACCTTGTTGAATTTAATAAAGAATTTTGGGGAAATATCAGGATACAAAATAAATAAAACTAAATCTTCAATATTAATGCTAAATGAGACCCAGAGAAATTACCCAGCCCCTGAGGCAAATCAATTCAATGTTGTAAATCAGTTTAAATATTTAGGAATCCAAATTATGCCTAAGCTAGAATCAGTCGCCAGTGTCAACTATGAAGCCTTAATGTCAGATATCAATGAGTTAACTCAGAGATGGATGTCACTACCAATGTCGATGATCGGGAGAATCAATATACTTAAAAGTAATATTTTACCTAAAATACTTTATTTATTTCAATACATTCCCTTATCACCACCTTTAGATCTATTCTCAAGAATAAAAAAAAAGTTAGTGGAATTTATATGGAACAACAGGAGGGCTAGATTACGTTTGTCTTTATTATATTTACCATTTGATCGTGGAGGTCTGAAATGTCCAAATTTTATGTTGTATTATTGGTCGGCACAACTGAGGTCTATGACATATTATTTTTCATCAAATGATCTCCCTCACTGGACTGAAATGGAATCATACAATTTACCTTTACCTCTTCCCATATTCATATACTCAGATTCGGCAAAAAAATTACAAAAACAAGTTAAAAATCCGTTTGTAAAGCATATGATCAAAATATGGTGTGAAGCTAAAAACTATTTAAAAGAACCACAGTTATTGTCACAATTTAGTCCAATATGGGGTAATCAATATTTTAAACCAGGGAGAGCGGACGCTGTATTTAAAGTATGGAATTTAAAAGGGATACAAAAGATTCAGGATTTATATTTGCCATGTGCAGACAACATAATGTCTTTTGAAGAGCTGAGGATCAAATTTAATCTCAATAGAACACATTTTTTTAAATATCTTCAACTTAGAAACTTTATTCGATCAAATCAAAATAAAGCTCTCACTCGACCTATTTATTCATCCTTGGAAAAAATGATGATGAAAGATAGTAAAAGAAAGGGTATTATTTCAGAGTTTTATAACTCATTGACACTATCTTCAAGTGAAAATTCACTGAAAAGATTAAACTACTGGAAAGAAGATCTGCAAATTGAAATTTCAGAGGAACAATGGGAATTGGCTTGTACAGAAGCTCAAACCAAATCAATAAATGCACGCCTTAAATTGATACATTTCAAATGGTTAATGCGGATGTATGTTACACCGGAGGAGTTAAATAGATATAACAAAAATATACCAGATACATGCACAAAATGCATGGAAAGTAAAGGAACCCTATTTCATTGTTTATGGGAATGTAGATTAATAAGAATGTTTTGGGAGGAGGTGAGGGTAACAATTGAAAAAATAATCTCAAAACAAATCATATTGAATCCTAAACTGTTTTTGTTGGGTCTGTACCCAGAAAAGCATAATTTCAATAAAAGTGAAAGAACATTCATAGACCTCAGTTTGCTTAATGCCAAAAAATGTATTGCACTATTATGGAAAAAGACTCATAGACCAGATGTGACTCAGTGGTTAAGACAGATGTTAACAAACCTTCCATTAGAAAGAATAACATATATACTGAAATCAAAGGAAATTGTGTTTGAGAATATATGGAGACCTTTTATTGATTATGTAAAAAATTTAAACATAACTCTTGAAGAAGAAGGTGAATGATGTGTGTGGACCTTGTAAATTCCAAACTGGTGAACATAATATGTATACTAATGTATTGGATTGTCTAGACTAAACAGAGGAGCATTGTTGAAGACTTGATTCTGTTGGTGGTTGTTGGTGTTTTTAGGGTATTTTTTTTTTTTTTTGTAGTACTTTAGTGTTAGTGTTTGATTGTTTGTATCATGTTTGTTAAAAAAAAAAAAAAGGTTCAATAAAGATATTGTGGAAAAAAAAAAAGTAGGTCCATCTTAAGCACACGAAAGGGAAAGGAAAGGAACTCTGCAGGTGTAAAGTCAAGCTCATTTAGCGAACAGACTTTCAAAATAAGAGCCATCTAGTCTTGAAACCCTTCAAAATAAGAGCAAGTGGATCACCAAATAAAGGACTGATGGAATGTAGACACATTAAAAAAAAAAAAAAAAAAAAAAAAAAATAATAAGTGACAAATTATACTTCTGTCACTTATTAGACCACCAAGTATTAACTATGTGTGGTAAAATGAAACATTTCTATCCATGTGGATAAACCTGATTACTTGATAATCACTCCCTCCAGGAATTTGCGATGTTGCGATTGTGTCAATTCACGTGAAATCAGCCAATCGGCACAACTACTACGCAACCTTGCAACTTTGTCCAAGCACCGCAACTTTCACACAATTTTGGCCAGTCCTCATCAACTTCCACCAATTTCACCAATCAAATTTGTCTCCGAGTGGCGCTCAAACACTCAGTCTAACCAATCAAATGCATCACTGCACAGCATTCACTTCTGTGTTTACAGCGAGTATTAACAGAACACATCAGCAAAAACAGTGTGTGATTTAAAAAAAAAAAACAAAAAAAAAACCCTCACCCGCAAGGTTTCCAACACCGTCCCTTCATCGGTCTCTCCCAGCCTGCCAGTGGACGTCTCGTCCCATCTCTGTCCTGACCGCATGTACGAAGTGCTGGGTTTGTGTTGAAAAAGTCCACCTGCCCTAAAAGCACCCCATCGCGAGAGTGCATGTGAGGACATACGCCATAAAACCACAAACAAAACAAGCAAATCTAGCACTACAGCCAGTGCTTGAACATTTTAACATTTTTAGAGGTAAAATCATTACTACGTCTTGCCAATGAGCTTCAAAGCTGTGAATCTCTGGTCTGGATACGGACCCCCCCGTAAATGAAAGATGTGTATCTGAGGAGACAAGTGTGTGTGTCAAGGCGCACAGCAGATAGACAGGTAGGAGTTAGGCACGGAAAGACAGAATATTGTCTGCAATTTTTTTTAGAAAAACACAGACTCCAGTAGACAATACAGGGCAACAGAATAAATTGTTTCTTTTTTCCTCTCCACTCAGTACTGAGTGGTTGGGGGATTGTAGGGAGTTTTCAAATGAAGGTGCTGCCAATGATTTCTAAATCTATACTCTAACATGCATTCAATGCAATTTAGCTGTTGTAATGGATATTGTGTTAAAGTCTGTATTTGCTGTTGCACAGAAGAGTTTTTCTGTATAGCAGAAGTTTCTGCTTAATTTACAAATCACTGTAATAGGAAATTTTTGACAATCTTGTTATATAGAATGTCACTGCAGTAAACTGGAAAAAAAAAAACATCTGCTTTAAAATCTGTAATTCTTCCCACAGCTTTTAGTGCAAAAAAAAAAAAAAAAAAAAAAAAAAAAATCTCAAAACATTGCAACTTTTATAAAAAAGCTCCTGCAAATTCAGGCTTTTTGGGCCGCAACAATCATAAAAACATCCTGTGAAATCCTGGAGGGACTGGATAATGTCAGTTCTACTTAGCAAAGGAAAAAAGACACTTTGCTCAGTTACATATTGTTCTGAAGACTTTTCTCTGACATAAGTTTTCATTTTATTTTATTATTCAGCTTTTTCATAAGTGAAATGAATATATACATATATACAGTATATATATATATATATATATATATGTGTGTGCGTGCGTGCGTGTGTGCGTGTGTAAATTTCTAATAAAAATGTAAGTAATGTAAAAATGTAAGCACCTTCAGATGTCACAGTACCTCTCTGTTAATGAAAGAAAAACCCACAATGGTCACAGAAATAACTTGAATCTGACAAAAGTGGTAAGAAATAAAAATTCTGTGAAAATTAACCAATGAAAATCAGACAATGCTTTTGAATTGTGGTTCAACAGAATCATTTTAAAAAACAAACTCATGAAACAGGCCTGGACAAAAATGATGGCACCCTTAACTTAATATTTTGTTGCACAACCTTTTGAGGCAATCACTGCAATCAAACGATTTCTGTAACTGTCAATGAGACTTCTGCACCTCTCAGCAGGTATTTTGGCCCACTCCTCATGAGCAAACTGCTCCAGTTGTCTCAGGTTTGAAGGGTGCCTTCTCCAGACCGCATGTTTCAGCTCCTTCCACAGATCTTCAATAGGATTTAGATCAGGGCTCATAGAAGGCCACTTTAAAATACTGTAGTTCAGTGTTTGGCTCTTAGTCATTCTTGGGTGTTTTTAGCTGTGTGTTTTGGGTCATTATCCTGTTGCAAGACCCATGACCTGCGACTGAGACCAAGCTGTCTGACACTGGGCAGCACATTTCTCTCTAGAATACCTTGATAGTCTTGAGATTTCATTGTACCCTGCACAGATTCAAGACACCCTGTGCCAGATGCAGCAAAGCAGCCCCAGAACATAACAGAACCTCCTCCATGTTTTACAGTAGGGACAGTGTTCTTTTCTTGGTATGCTTCATTTTTGCGTCTGTGAACATAGCGCTGATGTGCCTTGCCAAAAAGTTCCAGTTTTGTCTCGTCTGTCCATAGGACATTCTCCCAGAAGCTTTGTGGATTGTCAACATGCAGTTTGGCAAATTCCAGTCTGGCTTTTTTATGATTTGTTTTCAACAGTGGTGTCCTCCTTAGTCGTCTCCCATGAAGTCCACTGTGGCTCAAACAACGACGGATGGTGCGATCTGACACTGATGTACCTTGACCTTGGAGTTCACCTTGAATGTGTTTAGAGGTTGTTCTGGGCTCTTTTGTTACCAGTCGTATTATCCGTCTCTTCCATTTTTCATCAAGTTTCCTCCTGCGGCCACGTCCAGGAAGGTTGGCTACAGTCCCGTGGATCTTAAATTTCTGAATATATGTGCAACTGTAGTCACAGGAACATCAAGCTGCTTGGAGATGGTCTTATAGCCTTTACCTTTAACATGCTTGTCTATAATTTTCTTTCTAATTTCCTGAGACAACTCTCTCCTTTGCTTCCTCTGGTCCATGTTTAGTGGGGTACACACCATGTCACAAAACAGCACAGTGACTACTTGTCACCCTTTAAATAGGCCAACTGACTGATTACAAGTTTGTAGACACCTGTGATGTTAATTAGAGCAGTGGTCCCCAACCTTTTTTGCGCCACGGACCGGTTTAATGTCAGACAAAATTTTCAGGGACTGGCCTTTAAGGCGTGGCGGATAAATGCAACAAAAGAACTTGATACAACCAGGATAAAAACTGTGGTATTTTCTAAATATAATAATAAACGTGAATCCACTGTACACTCATTTGCAACTTTATTAACAGTGTCTTCTTAACATCGCAACAACATAACATGAATAACACCCTCTCTGCCCACAACACTCTCTGGTCGCTTTTTGCGCATGCCTTCAAAATAAGATACACTACAAACACAAATATAAAGTGCATGAAAAATACAACTCACCACAACGCTGAATCAGTGGGAGCCCTGAGCTTGTTTCACTGCAACGAGACGGTCCCATCTAGGGGTAATGGGAGACAATGACACCCGAAGTGTGTTGCTAATGTCCAGTCTACTTGCGATCTCCAGCAGCTGATCTTCTTCTTGCACAGACATGTTGGATTCACCTGGTTTGTTGAGAAGTGGGTCGCGCATCCATTCTTTGGCAGTTCGTGTATTTTTTGTCATTGGGAAGTAGTGCTCGAACTCTTTTAAAAGCAAAGACAGGCGCTCGTGCACCAGCTGAGAGAATGAAGGCTTGGGCTCAGTCTCTTCCAAAATCCCCGCTAATGTTTGAAACGTGTCAAATATACCTCCATTCACGCGCCGTCCCCACAAATCCAATTTGGCTTTAAATGCAGCTACTTTATCTGCCAACTTGAAGACAGCTGTCATTTTCCACTGAAGTGACAGATTGAGTTCATTGAGCAGGCTGAATATGTTGCACAAGTAAGCGAGTTTGCGACCCAATCCTCGTCACTGAAATGTGCTGCCAGTGGTGACTTTTTTCTGAGAGAAATCTCTGCAGCAGCTCTCATAATTCAAACACTCTGGTCAGCGATCTCCCTCGGGATAACCAAAATATGCTAATAATACAAGTAAATACCTCCTAATTTGGTTATTTGGTTAAAAAAAAAATTAAAAAATGCACATATTTATTTATCTTCCTTCAGGCGCGTCAGGGAGCTCTTTGGGTCCTTCGCTCCCTGACAGCTCGGGCACTCGGCAGCTCAGGTGTTTCACACACATACATACTTTATTCATTCCCATTAACACGTTTTGGGGTTTTGTTCAAGAAAACGCACGAAACCACTCCTGCACATGGGTTTTTCATTCACTAGTGCAGACATAAATGTCTTCCGTCAAGCAACGGCCTTTAATTTTAGTGGTAACGTATCACGTCACCAAGACAAGCGTCTTGACGTGCGTCAAGAGTGAGCCATAGACGGATGTAACGGAGAGAATCTGGTAATTTTTCAAAATAAAACATCATTCAGACTCTGATAATAAATAAAACGGACGTAATGCAAGTTATTTATTTTTTTTGTGGGGCCCAGTACCAAATGACCCACGGACCGGTACCGGTCCGCGGCCCGGGGGTTGGGGACCACTGAATTAGAGGACACATCTTGGTTGAACATGTCCCTATGGTCACATTATTTTCAATCTTTTCTAGGGGTACCATCATTTTTGTCCAGGCCCGTTTCATGAGTTTGTTTTTTAAAATAATTCTGTTGAACCACAATTCAAAAGCATTGTCTGATTTTCATTGGTTAATTTTCATACAATTTTTATTTATTACCACTTTTGTCAGATTCAATTTATTTCTGTGACCATTGTGGGTTTTTCTTTCATTAACAGAGGGGTACCAACAATTTTGTCCACGTGTGTAAAGCGCCATATAAATCTAATCCATTATTATTATTAAAGGACCGGAGTGGTGGCCTAAAGGTAGAGCATCCGCCCCACAGCCGGGAGGTCATACCAAAGACCATATAAAAACGATACTTCCTGCCTTCTAGCTTGGTGGTCAGCAAAAATAGAATAGAGGAAGGAAAGTTGGTTACCCAGCCACAGAGGGTGCACAAGCCAGTGTACTCCCTGTGCCGGCCCCAAGCCTGGATAAATGGGCAGGGTTGCATCAGGAAGGGCATCCGGCATAAATCCTTGCCAAGTCAGCATGTGGATCATCACGGTATACGACACACAGAATTACGTTGAAACACATTAAAGTGCATAAAAACAGAGACAAAGACGTCAAACTTTTTTCACCCGCTGCCGGTCGCTGCGTGCGCGCTGGGAGCGTAGCGCTCTGTTAGGATAATGGGGTAGTATCAGATCTTTTAAACAAAAAGGGGCCTGATTGTTTAGAGCTTTGTAAGTGAGAAGAAGGGTTTTAAACTCAATTCTAAACTCTATGGGAAGCCAATGAAGGGAGGCCAGACCGGAGAGATATGATCTCTCTTTCTAGTACCTGTTAAAACTCTTGCTGCAGCATTTTGGATCAACTGAAGACTTTTTAAAGATGTTTTAGGACAACCTGACAATAAAGAGTTACAATAATCTAATCTAGAGCTAACAAAAGTGTGCATCAGTTTCTCAGCATCACTCTGAGACAAGATGCTCCTAATCTTGGCAAGATTACACAAATGATAGAAGGCAGTCTTAGAAACTAATTTAATATGTGAATTGAAAAACAGATCTTGATTAAAAATAACTTCAAGGTTCCTCACAGAACTATTAAGAGGAAGAGTAACCGCATCCAAACTAAGAGTTTGATTTGGAAAGGTATTTCTAAGGTTTTTTGGACCAACAAGAATGACTTCAGTCTTATCTGAATTTAATAGCAGGAAATTACAAGTCATCCAAGCTTTGATTTCCTTAAGACAGGCTTCTAACTTGGCTAATTGATTACTATTATCTGGCTTCATTGACAGGTATAATTGTGTGTCATCTGCATAACAATGAAAATGTATACAGTGCTTTCTAATAATGTTGCCTAGCGGAAGCATATATAAACTAAAAAGAACAGGGCCTAGCACAGATCCTTGTGGAACTCCATGACTGAGCTGTGAGTTGAAAGAAAACTCATTATTGGCATGAACAAACTGGAACCTATCAGATAAATAAGATCTAAACCACTGCAACGAAGTTCCATTAAGTCCAACATAGTATTCTAATCTATCAAGTAGAATATTATGATCGATAGTATCAAAAGCTGCACTAAGGTCTAAAAGGACAATTACAGAAACAAGTCCATTATCAGATGCGATAAGGAGGTCATTAGTGACCTTCACTAAGGTCATTTCAGTACTATGGTGGATTCTAAACCCAGATTGAAACTCTTCAAATAAACCATTTCCCTGCAAGTGGTCAAATAATTGCGTAGCAACAATTCTTTCTAAGATTTTTGAAATGAAAGGGAGATTAGAGATTGGTCTATAGTTGGCTAAAACTCCTGGATCCAGCATTAGCTTTTTGAGTAAGGGTTTAATTACAGCAGTTTTAAAAGCCTGCGGTACATGGCCTAATGTTAATGAAGAATTGATTATTTGAAGAGCAAAGCTACCAATAAATGGGAAGACTTCTTTAAATAACCTGGTAGGAATAGGGTCTAAAAGACAAGTTGAAGGCTTGGATGAGGAAATTATTTTATCTCACTCTAAAAGGTCAACTGGAGTAAACTCATCCAAACATATCAATTGAAGGAATTGTAGTAGTTGCTGTATTTAAGTTAACGGTGGGAAGAATCTGACTGATTTTATCTCTGATAGATGAAATTTTATTATTGAAAAAGTTCATAAAGTCCTGACTAGTAAGCTCTAAGGGAATGCTAGGACTGACAGCGTCCTGACTCTTTGTCAGCCTGGCTACAGTGCTGAAAAGAAACCTGTGATTATTCTTGTTCTCTTCTATTAATGCAGAATAATAACTTGTTCTAGCTTTTCTAAGAGATTTTTTATAAATTAAAAGATGATTTCTCCAAGTTAAATAGATTTCATCTAAATTAGTGGAGCACCATTTTCTTTCCAATTGATGAGTCTTCTGTTTTACAAGTTTCTGTGTTGAACCAAGGAGTTAGAAATCTCTGATTAGACTTTTTCTTTTTTAAAGGGACCACCATGTCTAGAGTCTGATGCAGAGAAGCTGTAACACTATCTACCATGCCATCAATTACAGAAGAAGCAAGCTCTCCATAGCTTATATCCGTTGTGTTGACACATGGCATACAGAAAACAATCTGCATAAATTTGGTAACAACTTCATCTGAGAGGCATCTGCTGTAGTAATATTTTTCTTTAGGAGACAAATAGAAATAGTAAAATCAAAGGTTAACAGGCAATGGTCTGACAGTACAGGGTTATGAGGAGACACTACCAGATTTTCTATTTCTATGCCATATGTCAGAACATGGTCCAACGTGTGATGGAGATCATCATCATCATAGCAGTCTGTCGTGGGCGACAATGACCGTTTCATTTAGGTCTGATTAGATTCCTCCACAATGGTCCGACAGTACAGGGTTATGAGGAGACACTACCAGATTTTCTATTTCTATGTCATATGTCAGAACAAGGTCCAACGTGTGGTGGAGATCATCATCATCATCATAGCAGTCTGTCGTGGGCGACAATGACTGTTTCATTTAGGTCTGATCAGATTCCTCCAGCTCTGTCCTTAGCCTTCCGCTGCCAGGAACTCCTGTCTATATCCTACTTTCTGAGAAAACCCCATCTAGTCTAATATTGAATTAAATATCCATATTAAGACAATCACTATCTACATCTACATGTATATTAAAGTTAGTTAGTTAGTTAGTTAATCCCTTCACACCTGAAGGTGTATATGGGCGGCGCCTATCTCCGTTTCTCTGCCCCTAGGCCACACAGCTACTGTAAGTAGTGAAAGCTACAGCGGGGGGTCAGTCCTCTGGTAGCTCTGTGTGTAACTTTACTTTCCCCATTCCATTATGCGGAGCACCACGCTAGAAGGCAGAAAGCACCATTTTTATATGGTCTTTGGTATGACCCGGCCGGGATTTGAACCCCTGCCTCCCGGGTGTGGGGCGGATGCTCTACCAACTGAGCCACCACTCCGGTTGTATATTAAAGTCCCCTACTTTAATTATTCTGATTTCAGCACTAAATCAGCTTAGAATTTGGCAAATTTGGATAAAAACTCTGAGTAAGGTGATGGAGGACGATCAACTATGGCAAATAAAATTGGGTTTAGCCTAAAATTGCTAAAATGCCCAATACTGAGGACCAGGCCCTCAAAGGAATTATAACGTGTTTTTTGCTTTACATTAACTAGTAATTTAGAATGGTAAATTGTTGCTACTCCTCCTCCACGACCAGAACTTCTGGGATTTTGACAGTTTAAATAACCAGAGTTGATTTATTTAAACCAACATAATCCTCTTGCCCTAACCAAGTCTCTGTAAGGGATATTAAATCAATCTGATGATCAATTAACAGATCATGAACTAGCAGAGACTTGGGAGTTACAGATCTAATATTTAACAAACCGTATTTAATTTTTAAATTATGAGGAGGAACAGAGGTCAAGTCATTAAATTTAGAGGCTTCATGTTGGAGTTTTACCAGCGTTTTGTTTAATCACTTTGAGATGCTTATACATTATATTTTTATTTATTTTAGAGGGAACAGACAATGATTCTCTGATGGGGAAGACAGGGGCTAAGTTGAGGGGTGGCGGATGAAGAGGAGCTGCAGAGAGGCGTGTAAGACTGCGACTCCGCTTCCTGGTCCCAACTCTGAGTTGTCAAGGTTTTGGAAATTTGGATAAAAATGATGCCAGATCGTTAGATAAAAGAGACGCACCATCCAAAGTGGGATGGACGCCATCTCGTCTAATAAGACCAGGTTTTCCCCAAAATAAGCTCAAATTGTCTATGTAGCCCACACTGTTTGCAGGACACCACACAGACAGCCAGCAGTTGAAAGATGACAAGCGGCTAAACATATCATCACTGGTCAGATTGGGGGAGTGGCCCAGAGAATACTACAGAGGCAGACATTGTTTTGGCAAAGTCACACACCGATTCCACGTTAAGTTTTGTGACTTCCGACTGCCGGAGTCGGATGTCGTTAATGCCGGCGCGAATAACAATTGTGGAGTATTTACAGTTACTTTTAGCCAGCATTGTCAAATTTGACTCTATGTCGCCTGCTCTGGCCCCAGGAATGCATTTGACTATGGCCACTGGAGTCTCTAGGTTCACATTTCTGACTACAGAGTCTCCAATGATCAGAGTTTTTTCTTCAGCGGGTGGGTCGCTGAGTGGGGAAAAGCGATTAGAAACATGAACAGGTCAGTGGTGAACCGGGGCCTTGCGGCTAGGCTTCCTTCTCACCGTCACCCACTCAGTCTCCTGGCTGCTCAGGAGGACCGGAGAACCGCTAGCAGGCCGCTCTATGCTAGGGAGCTCCACTGCAGCTAAGGGGCATCCGTCATTATTAACTGGCGCAGACGGTGTTTCAATGCAGCGGAGCCGGGATTCCAAATCAGACAACCTCGCCTCAAGTGCCTCGAAAAGACAACATTTATTACATTTACCATTATCACTAAAAGAGGCAGAGGTGTAGCTAAACATCTGACAGAGCACACCAAAGGGGAAGGAGAGCTAGCAGCCATAGCTAGTGGCTAACCAGAAGTTAACAAAAACACAGATGAAAGGTGAACAGAAGGCTAAAGAGGGTGATTAGATGACACTGAGTGCGCACACAGGTGCAAGAGGCTTGATAAACAGAAATGAGAGCTGACGGTAGATGGAAAAAGTGATTAAAAAACAATTAAAGCCAACAATCCTCAGGAGAACTAACCACAGAGCAAACCAAACAGAAAGCCAGCAACACAGGAAGTGACAATACGTTACCACAGGAAGCGTCTCCATTCAAAAATGTATCGCGATGCACGATGCATATCCCAATATAGAGAAATTATATCACAACACATTTTTTTGAGCTATATCACCCAGCCCTACTGGTGACTATTAAATCCAGTTCTGCAAATATCATCTAAATTACACAGTCCCTCCAGGATTTCGTAGAATGCTTTTATGATTGTTGTGGGCCAAAAAGCCTGAATTTGCAGGAGCTTTTTAAAGAAGTTGCAATAAAATTTGCAGTGTTTTGAGAGGGGGTTTTTGCACTAAAAGCTGTGGGAAGAATTAGATGCGTTTTTCCATAGTTTACTGCAATGACATTCTATATAACACCACAAGAAAAGCACAGGGCTGTCAAAAAATTCCTATTAAAAAGTGATTTATATCTAAATTAAGCAGAAACTTCTGTTACAGCAAAACTCTTTTGTGCAACAGCAAATACAGACTTTAACACAATTAAGAGAGAATGAAGTAGCTACTCAAACATTTATCATAAAAATGACCAACACTGTAGGCTACTCTGGCTGAGAACTTGAATTAAAAAGGATGAATATAATAATTATCCATTACAACAGCTAAATTGTATTGAATACATGTTAAAGAGAACAAATTTGGAAATTATGGCAGCACCTTCATTTCAAAACTCCCTAACTGCAACAGTCCCCAACCACTCAATACCAAATGCAGAGAAAAAAAATAATTTATTCTGTTGCTCTATATTGTCTATCGAAGTCTGTGTTTTCCTGAAAAAATTACTGAATATTCTCTCTCTTTCCGTGCCTGACTCCTACCTGTCTATCTGCTGCGCATCTTGACACACACGTCTCATCAGCTGTAGGTCCTTCCTACCTACGGCTGTCAGACTTTATAACCTAACCAGGGCTGCTCGTAGAGGTCGTATTGTATGTACTAAATGCAACAACCTTGCACAATAAATTGTGCCCTCCATTATACAACTAGGACAATATCAATCATTACTGAGGGTGACAACAACACTGTTGATTCAAATACAAAATATACTGTCTGGGTACATATTCATATTCTGCAGGGTAACTTAAACCGAAAGGCTGCTTTTACCATCTAGCTGCTTCATTTACTGCTTTTGGCTAACCAGTACTTATTATCTTATTAACTATTGCTCTGAGTGCTGCTATCTTTGTGCTGTTGTAATCCTGGATTTTCCCCATTGTGGGACTAAAAAAGGCTTATCTTATCTTATTATTAGATACTCATCTTTCCTTTACTGGGAGTTGTACCGGGAGGAGGGGCTGTCCTTGGGGGTTTGCCGTGGGCGTCGGTCCATGTCCAGACTGGAGATTCACAGCTTTAAAACGCATTGACAAGATGTAGTACTGATTTTACCTCTAAAGATGTATAAAATGTTCAAGCACTGGCTGTAGTGTTATATTTGCTCGTTCGTTTGTGGTTTTACGGCATTTCTCCTCACGCACACTCCCGCGACTGGGTGCTTTTCAGTCCAGTGGACTTTTTTTCCAACACAGAGTTGACGAGGATTGGCCAAAACTGCGGGAAAGTTGCGATCATTGGACAAAGTTGCAAGGTCGTGCAAAAGATGCAGCGAATCACTGATTTTGCATGAATTAGTGTGATAGCAACATCACCAAATCCTGGAGGGACTAATTACACATAGACCATTTCCCTGCATGCAGCCAAAGGTGTTTCAAATACAACTGATCAAAATCTCTCAGACTTCAAGCATGACTAGAATCAGCTAGAAAACTGCTGGTAGCATAAATCTTCTCCAGTGGCTTTAGATCCTTACTCTTTCTGTGGATTTTTGCCTCAGATGCAAAGAGACGCTTCACTACTAGTAAAGCTACAATCTCTGTTCTCAACAAAAATGCAAAAGCAGTGGATGTAATTAGTGAATAATGTCTATATTAACAGACTTGTCAAACCACTGTCAAGCGTAAACATGACTTTCTCCCAAAAACAAAACAGTACAAAATGATGCTCCATGCGACTGCAAGCAAACTTGCCACATTAACCAGCAAATGGTCATTATCTTCCATTACAGAGCTTCAGTGAAATCAGCACACACTGTCAGTGACTCCCCATGTCTCTCTAAATCACAGTCTCCCAGTACAGCTGACTGAGCACGGCAAGCTCTTAAGACATGCATGCCCATTGTAGTGAACACATTCCTTCTGTCTCACACTCTGAAAATAGGATACTGAGCAATTAAAACGGCTGATTTCATCTTTTCCATGGCTTCTCCTGTTACACATGAGAAGAAATGCTGCAACTATTTGGCAATTTGAGTGCATACCGTATCATTTCAAAACAACAGCACTGTCCTTCAAATTTAAGGTCAGGGTGTCTGGTTGCATAATACCCTTGTCGAGCTCACCCAGCCAAAGCAAAGTTTGATTTTGGTGCTTATTAATAGACTGGCAGGGATGTCCAAGCAGATGATGCGCTACTGCTAGATAAGAACAAGGGAAACCTCTTCACTTTGCAGAGGATGCTTGCATTTTTGTTTTGTGTAAATTATAAGAAAAAAATGCTACCAATATTTTATAACAATAATCCAATATTATATTTTTTGCAACTCTGAATACAAAAATCCTAATAATCTAGCTGGGGCGTTAAAGCAGACACAGGCATTGCGTTCACTTATGCATTCACACCGATAGCTTTCTTGGGGAGAAGTCTGGCTTCAACTAATTGGGATTATTCACTTATTCACTGTCAGCAGCTACAATTCTTTGTGAAGTGTAACGTAAATAAAGAGTTAACTGTAACAACTAGACAGACTGCATATTTAGGACAGGGCAGTAAATCGGGGTGCAGCACAGTCATGTTGCAGCTTGAACAGCAGAACTCTTGTCATTATAAACCACTTGTACAGTTTCCCACTTCATTCAGCAACCTTCTCGTTAATCACAGCCACCAACACTGATACCCAAGCGTTATTTACAAATACTTGTGAATCTCAACTCTATGCACCCTTTGCTTTTGTTGGAAGACATACTTGGCGGACAGTGCCTGCTGAGTATGGGCCAACACTAGTTTGCCAGAAGGTTAACCAGCCTTCCGTTGTTCTAACCGAATTTGTAAACCTACAATGTTACATGCAGAATGGAGCCGGGCTAACATTAGCGTTTGGGACCTGACATTACTGCAGCTGGGTCGGTGGAGGTTAGCTAAAACCGCTAACAATTTAAGGCAGCATAAGAAAATAAGTCGGGGCGTCGTCAAACTCAAACTTGATGAAATGTCCCTCAGCACTGACTTAACCTAGATACACTTTAACTAGCTTAAGCTAATGTTATTAGCTAGGTTGATTACGGTTAATAAGACACGTTAGCTGTTAGCTCAGGATATTAACATGCTTTATTAACGTCAGTTTGTACGAGTTAGCGGCAATAATACTGACTAATAACAGTGGTTTAACGTTAGCCGTCCTCTGCCATTTTAACGTTAGCGCTCACTGGCAGTGGTGACAGCAGGCTCCTAAGCCAACATTTCCACCTGACACGTGTCTCCAAATATAAATACATAATAAAAAGCACATGAAGTTGTACCGGCTCCCGGCTAACCTACCGTTTTTCAGCTCATGTTTCACAGTAAACAGGTCACCTTCTCTGGAAGATCCCTCCATCGGAGATGGCATCGTAATTTCGAGTCCTTATCACTGTTCAAAGATGCTTTTCAGAGAGGGTTAGGTTTACCTCTCGAGCCAATTTGTAAAATTAACATGCAGTTACATAAATATATAAGAAAACAATAAACCGTTCTGACAAACTTGACAGATAAAGTGGGTATATGGGTAAAATACTCCTTAACCTGGCAGCAAGCAAGCCCTGAGGAAACACTTGCTTCTCACCACCACGACCACTACCTTCGCTATCAGGCAGTTGCTCGTCACTGATTGGGGTTGCTATGTGAAAGTCTGATCCCTGATTGGATGCCACCATGGTAGTGACTCATAGACCCGCCTTCCTCCAACGGCTGGCTCTGCCTTCTCACATACTACATGTCAAAGGTCAGAATAGACATCAGAGGTGAGGATATATTCTCAAACTCTTGACAAAATTGCAAATTTGATTTAATATGTAAGAAAATAAGCTGAGCAATTAGAGTATTTGTTGTCATTCCACTATGGCGAAAAATACTTAGCATTTCTGCAGATTTCTGGGCTATTGATCTCTCTTATTTAACCCTCTTCACTTCTATTAGGAATGACATGCAGTAACAGCACTTTTCAGAATGAGAATATGATTATCATAGAGTGTGATACTTTTGTCTGCTCGGCCACTGCATTCATGAGAACACTGCCACAAATCCTTGGAACTGTTTCAGCGTTGTATTATTTATCCCATGTCTGTGAAACTTTGCTATGCAGATTTTCTTAATTACAGTTTTTCTATTGGGTGCCAATAAGATGTAGTTTAGCAAACTAGCCGAAGGTGTCGCCATTGTGCTGTGTGTCTATGGTTGTGAGGCAGACTAGTAATGGATTTTCACTCTTGAAATCACCGTGCAAACTTTAAAAAATATGGTGCAGACGTGGGGTTAATCATCTCAGACTGGATGCAGAGGGTAAACAGATGAGGACAATAGTTATTGAGATGGGGGAGATTATGGTGATGTAGCAGGAAGGAGAGCCGGGAGACAGTGGGGGGAGAAGGGTTAAATGTATTGTGATGCGAGATGTCATGCAGATGTGAGATGGGTGGAGGATATAAAAGGAGAGACCCTGGTGTATTGAAAAAAAGGCTTTTTCTGTTATGACTGATGTGAGAGTGAATAAAGTAGTCTGCTGCAAGAGTTTGCCTCCGTTATTTGCACTCTCCACACTGGTGACCCCTTGACAAATTATGGAACACGAGGCAAGAACCCCGGAGTCAGCCCGGACGGGAAGCCCCAGCAACGTGGCAAGCATCCCAGAGACAGCCCGGACGGGAACCCCCAGCAACGTGTGTGCTGTTTCGGTCAAACTACCGGACTTTTGGCTGCACAACCTGCGGTCTTGGTTCCACCACACCGAGGCTCAGTTCGCCCTCCGGGGAATAACGGCAGACGACACCAGATATTACTATGTGGTCGCAGCGCTGGACGCTCGCACGTCTCAGCAAGTAGCGGGCCTGCTCCAACAGCCTCCAGCCCACGACAAATACGGGGCTCTCAAGGCCGCGCTGACCCGGCGCTACACACTCTCGGACTGTGAGAGAGCAGAGAGGCTCCTGAGGCGCTTCGAGTTAGGAGATGGGTCGGCGGTAGAACTGACGGAGAAGATGTTGGCGTTGATGGGCACGGACGACGGGCATTTTCTGTTTGCCCACCTTTTCCTCTGGAACCTCCCAACAGAGGCAAGAGCGGTCCTTGCCAATTCACCGTTGCTGGCTGCGCGTGACTACCGGGCGCTAGCCCAGGAGGCAGATCGGATCATCCTCACCACCAGAGCCCTCACAGTGAACGCGGCGGCGTCAGAACCCAGCGAGACGGCCAGCGGAGGCGAGGAGCCGGCGACGGTAGCGGCAGCGGGGGCCAGGAAGCACCAGAGAGACACGCTCTGCTTCTACCACCGCCGCTTTGGATAGAACGCATGCAGATGTGTGCCACCGTACCAATTCAAGCGTTTGGGAAACGCCAAGGTCGGCAGTCAGTAGCAGCTGCGACCGCCAGTGAAGAGAACAAGCTGCTCTACGTGACGGACTCGTGCTTGGGGAGACGGTTCCTCGTAGACACCGGCTCCCAAAAGAGCCTCATCCTGCCATCCTACACCGACCGGCTAGCGGGAGCTAGCGGCCCCCAGCTGGTAGCCGTAAACGGCTCGGACATTAAGACTTTTGGTGAGAGAACACTGACTTTATCCCTACACAGCCGTATGTATGAGTGGACTTTTGTCACAGCGGCAATGAGTTTCCCAATCCTGGGAGCTGATTTTCTGTGTGCACATGGGTTGCTAGTCGATGTTGCTAACTAATGCAATGTCTTTTGATTCTCTCCCCTGTAAAGCTCAAGGGGCTGGGCCAGTAACACAAGCCAATGTCACAGCTCCAGGCGGTAAGTTCCACACACTTCTCACTCAGTTCCCAGCACTCACAGTCCCAACGTTTTCGGCGGCCAGCACTAAACACGGGGTGGAACACTTTATCACCACCACTGGGCCACCCATTTTCACACGACCTTGGCGCCTGGACGCAGCTAAACTGGCCATAGTGCGTGAGGAGTTTGCCAACTTGGAAAGGTTGGGCATCATCAGACGCTCAAACAGCCCATGGGCATCCCCGCTACACACGGTCCCTAAGGCTGAGGGATCGTGGCGACCGTGCGGAGATTTCCACAGGTTGAATAACACCACAGTGCATGACCACTACCCGATTCCCCATATTCAGGATTTTTCCGTTCACCTCGCCGGGGCACACATTTTTTCTAAAATAGACCTGGTCCATGGTTACCACCAGGTCCCAGTGCGCATGGAGGACATACCCAAAACAGCGGTAATAACTCCGTTTGGCTTGTTTGAGTTTTTACGCATGCCCTTCGGATGAAAAGGCGCGGCACAGACATTCCAACGCATGATGGATGTGGTGTTGCGCGATCTGCCATTTGTGTTTGTCTACCTGGATGATATCCTGGTGGCCAGTGCGTCCGAGGACGAACACGTAACCCACCTCAGGACAGTTTTCCAGAGGTTGGAGGAGCACGGGTTAATAATCAACCTGGCGAAATGCCAGTTTGGTGTGACTGGGATTGACTTTTTGGGGCACCGCGTCTCACCGGCGGGAGCGATACCCTTGCCCGACAAGGTGCGCGCCGTGGCGAATTTTCCCCGGCCTCAGACGGTCAGGGCGCTGCAAGAGTTTTTGGGGATGGTTAACTTTTATAACCGGTTCCTCCCCCGCGCAGCTCAGCTCATGCAGTCATTGTACGCCACGCTCAAGAAACGGAAACCGGTGGACAGAGTCGAATGGACTCCGGTGCAGGAGCAGGTGTTCTCTGAGGTTAAAACAGCCCTGGTAAACGCCGCACTGTTGGCGCACCCGGACCCGGCGGCCCGGATAGCGCTCACTACCGACGCCTCGGACGTGGCCATAGGGGCCGTCGTGGAACAACGCGTCGCCGGTTCTTGGCAGCCGCTCACTTTTTTCAGCAGGGCTTTGTGCGACAGTGAGTGTAAATACAACGCGTTCGACAGAGAGTTGCTGGCTCTCCACCTGGCCATACACCACTTCCAGTTCTGGCTGGAAGGGCACAGCTTCACCGCGTTCGTGGACCACAAGCCACAAACATTCGCGATGGCCAAGGTTTCGGAACCATGGTCGGGCCGGCAGCAGAGACAGCTGGCTGCTATCTCAGAGTTTACGACCGATATTCAGCATGTGTCAGGTAAGCTGAATGTGGTGGCGGACTGCCTCTCGCGTGCAGTAGTGGCCCCAGTCTGCGTGGGGATAGATTATACAGCCATGGCCACAGAGCAGATTGGCGATGCAGACGTGTGCGTGCTCCAGTCTGGACCAACAGGGTTAAGGCTGGAGAGCAGAGTACTGCAAGACGGCAGCCCCCCCCCAATCTGCGACGTCTCCACGGGATGCCCGCACCCGGTGGTCCCACTTGCTTGGCGCTGCCGAATGTTTAAGTCAGTTCACGCTCTGGCGCACCCAGGAGTACGCACATCAGTCAAAATGGTGGGAGCGAAGTTCGTATGGCCAGGCCTGCGCAAACAAGTGAAAGAGTGGGCTGCAGCCTGCGTAGCGTGCCAACGAGCCAAAGTACACAGACACACGAAGGCTCCTTTGGAACCGTTTCGTATACCAGCTAAGAGGTTCGACCATGTTCACGTGGACCTCGTGGGCCCCCTCCCGCCATCGCAGGGGTACACGCTCCTTCTGACAGTGGTGGATCACACCACACGCTGGCCAGAAGCAGTCCCGCTGGCGGCAACCGCGTCTGCGGACGTGGTGCTCACTTTTTTGACAACATGGGTGGCACGTTTTGGCATCCCGTTGGACATCACATCTGATAGGGGCCCTCAGTTTGTTTCCGACCTCTGGTCTGTGATGGCCCGTAGCCTGGGTGTCGCAATTCATCGCACAACCGCGTACAACCCACAGGCCAATGGGTTATGCAAGCGTTTTCATAGGTCACTGAAAGCAGCACCCAGGGCTTCGCTGATGGATGCAAATTGGGTAGACCGGTTGCCGTGGGTTTTGTTGGGGTTGCATTCCGCACCAAAAGAGGATTTGGAGGCTTCCCCGGCGGAGCTTGTTTTTTCTCAGCCACTGCGACTCCCCGGGGAATTTTTACCAGATAATCCCGCGTCGGAAAACTGCCCGTCTCAGAGTTTGCAGCATAGCGCAGATACAGGCACGCTGCCAGGCCCGGCCCACCACTGTTTTCCACGTGCTTTTTGTGCCAAAAACTTTGAAGAACGCAGCGTTTGTGTTTGTCAGGCACGATGCCCACCGCCCTCCATTGCACCCACCCTGCGATGGCCCGTTCAGAGTGCTGGAACCAGGGGACAAACATTTTTTGTTAGACTTGGGGGGTCGTCGGGAGAAAATATGTATAGACAGACTTAAGCCCACCTTTGTGGTGGCGGATGAGCAAGTGATGTTGGCTCGGGCCCCTCGGTGTGGAAGATCCCCACAGAGAACTCCCCAGGTAAACGATTCATCAGAGCAGCCACACAGGCAAGTCGAAGGTACCCCCCCCCTCGCCATTGCCCACCCGCAGACAGACACACCCCCAGGAGCCTCCCACTGGCACAGCAGTGCCGTGGAGGCGGAGAACCCCCGTTACAGCAGATACGGGAGGAGACTGAAGCCAAAAGGACGTGAGGACTGAAACTCAGTCTGAGATTCGGAGGGGGGGCAGTGTAGACGCAGGGTTAATCATCTCGGACTGGATGCAGAGGATAAACAGATGAGGACAATAGTTATTGAGATGGGGGAGATTATGGTGATGTAGCAGGAAGGAGTGCTGGGAGACAGTGGGGGGAGAAGGGTTGAATGTATTGTGATGCGAGATGTCATGCAGATGTGAGATGGGTGGAGGATATAAAAGGAGAGACCCTGGTGTATTGAAAAAAAGGCTTTTTCTGTTATGACTGATGTGAGAGTGAATAAAGTAGTCTGCTGCAAGAGTTTGCCTCCGTTATTTGCACTCTCCACAATATAGTAAATATTAGATTTATGTTTTCAGTTTGAAAAATATCCATAACTTTAACTTTGTAGTTGAGTAGGCTGCACCGATGAGAGTCTTCTTCTTCTTCTTCTTCTTCTTCTTCTGGCTGCTCCCTTAAGGAGCTGTCACACCAGGTCATCTGCCTCCATCTCACCCTATCAATTGCATCCTCTTCTGTCACACCAACGCTGCCCATGCCCGCCATCAATACATCCACAAATCTTCTGTGTGGTCTTCTTCTTTCCCTTCTACCTGCAGCTGCATTGTCAACATCCTTTGTCCCACATACTGTATCCACTATCCCTCATCTGCACATGTCCAAACCATTTCAGCCTTCCCTCTCGTACTTTGTCTTCAAATTGCTCAACCTGAGCTGTTCCTCTGATATACTCATCCTGTCAGTCTTAGTCACGGCCAGTGAGAATGTTTGCATCTTCAATGCTGTCTCCTGTCTTTTTGTCAGTGCCACTGTCTCCGAACTCTCACTAGTCTTGTAAATCTTCCCTTTCACTCTAGCTATTGTCCCTCTGTCACAAATCACCCTGCCACTCATCTCCACCCTTTCCACCCTGCCTGCATTCTCTTCTTCACCCTTCTTGTGCACTGTCCATTGCTTTGGGTGGTTGACCCGACCCCAGGTATTTAAACTCATCTACCTTCACTGCCTCTACTCCTTGCATCTTTACAGTTGCACCTGCCTCCCTCTCATTCATACACATGTATTCTGTCTTGCTTCCACTGACTTTCATTCCTCTTCTCCTCCAATTGCTCCTGGTGGGTCTGGAAGCGCCATGTTAGGCAAGCATGCCACCATCAGTGTGTGAATGTGTGTGTGAATGGGTGGATTGCAGGATCTGTAAAGCGCTTTGGTCATCAAGAGATGAGAATAAAAGCGCTATATAAGTGAATGCCATTTACCATTTACCATTCTCTCCAGTGCATGGTTATACTTCTTCAGGTTCTCGTCTACCCTAATTAAAAAGTGCTGTATACCAACTTAATACCTACTAATAAAGAACCACTAGGCGTTATGCGGGCTGAATAATAACTAGCAAATGATTAATACATGTAACTTACAATAAAACAGGTTTTTATATGTTTGATTCAAAGGAGGAATAAATGAACCCAGATACTTGGCATCCATTAAAATAGTTTTTTTTTAAGTTAACAAATATATGTACATTTGTAACTGTACTAAATATAATAATAATAATAATAATAATAATAATAATAATAATAATAATAATACAGAGGAAGATCATTTAAACAGTGAAAATAGATGTAATATTCTTAGTATGCACGAGTTATGTAAATGATATAATTTGCATTTGTAGTGCATTCCAAAATATCTGTGAATACCAAAAACAGAAAACTTAAATAGTTCTTTGCGTTAGTCTGATTACAAAGCCAGACAGGAAACATGCAAGCTTTTTTTTTTTAAATTTGTTGCCGAAGGACATTTAAATCACTGAATCTTATGATGTACAGATCACTTATTCCGTTTATAGTTAAACAGATTTCTGCTTCCGCCTTGTGGTAACATGTTGCTATTACTTTTTACCAGTCCAGTTTTAAACAGTGCATATTATATTTGCGCTATGCACACAGCGGCAGTGACTCTTAACATGGAAAATATATTTTTAAAAAGATGTATAATGACGAAAAACTCTTAAAACCTTCAAACAAAAAGTTTACGTTTGATTCCATTACTGGAGCAAGACGGTAGCTTGCGATTTGTAGTCCTTGAACGACCAATGAGCTGAGAGTTGTTGCTGGGTTGGGCCAATAATATTCGAGCGTGTTCAAAGACAAACCAATCAGCTTCTTGACAGGTCATTCCCCGGAAGTAGCGCGATTTTTTTCCCCCTCTAGCTCCCTTGCAAGCAGCTAAAGTAGGCAGCTAACTTCTTCACACCTCCGCAGACTGACCTCCGCTCCCAAGATGGCTGGTGTACGAGCTGTTGGTGTTCTTACCAGGTTCACATCAAGAAAATACGCTGTCTTAACAGGTATAATGCAAATATGTGCACCTACTGTACAGAAGTAAAACCGGCGCCGAGGATGACATTAAAACTGAAGGGTTAATAAATGTCAAGGTGAATAATTAGCTCAGTAGCACCTGGTAGCTAAGAGGAGTGTGCAGCAGAAACGTGTGGAAATGCGTCTTTCGGTGTGTAAGGTCCTGTAAGTGTACATCACAGTAAAAACGTTAAAATAGACGTCTTCGTGGGCGGAAGTTTTAATCTTTTATTGCTATATAGAAACAAACTAATAACTTGCTAAGCGGACTGGCTAACTTGCTATCAAGGAATCACTGAAGGCAGAGTGGGACGGTTGGGAAACTGAAATTTGGAATTTCATTGTTGGGTTAAAGTCTAAAGCTGAAACCTAAATATCAGTTTAGGTAGTTTTGAAATGATTTAAAGGCTTGGTTCCATTCATTCGCCATTGCCTCAGACTGTGTCCATGTCCACCGATAGGGGGAGAATGTAGGTGAAAGGTTGTTCTGTTCTGAGGTCAGTGCAGCACTCTTGTGTGAACTTTTCAGACACCTGCTATGTCTGTTTAAGAGATACACTGGGGTCAAAATATGTTAACACCAGTTGTGTTCATTTTCGGAAATGAGAGTAGTTATTTTAGTTATAAACTAAGCCATCATAATTTGTTAAATACAGTCCCTTTGATGATTCATCCAACTATTCGTCCTGAGCATTTACTACAAGTTAATGGAATTCTTGACAACAGTTGAAGATAATTTCTGGTAATCGTTGTTCTGTAATCTTTGTGACACAGCTTCTTAAATTTTTTTGAATTTTGGAAATATCTTCAGCACCTCCAATTTGCATATGGACATGTTGACAGAATCTCTTATAGGTTTTTCCTCTTTTTAAAAAATATGCATAGCCTTTACATAAACTCACATTCATATTGTGCATATTCATTAGTGATTAGAAGTTGTGCAGCTATTCTTGTGATCTAAACAGTTGTGAGTCTAAGATGAATGGACATGAAGATCATCTTAAAAAATAGATGCACAAGATATGAAAATTTCATCTATCTTCCTTTTTGCAGGCTGTAGCTTTCGCAACTTCTCAGTAGCCCCTGCCATGCTAGGTAACTTCAATTATTTTAAAATTAATGCATGTAAACATATGGGTTGAAAATGAGTCGATTCATCACTAACATACAATTTTTTTCTCTGTTTTAGCTCGAACCCATGTCAACTATGAACTTAAAGGAGATGTCGCAGTTGTACGGATCAATGACCCAAACTCTAAAGTGGGTTAAATTTTTAACAATGACAACATTCACAGCACTTCTGAAAATGACAAAACTTATGTCCATTTCTTCTCTAAAGGTTAACACACTGTCAATTCAAATGCAAAAAGAGATGACTGAAGTGATGGAAGAGGTGTGGGCCAACGATGCTGTAAAAAGTGCTGTCCTGATCTCCTCTAAGCCAGGATGCTTCATTGCAGGGGCTGATATTAAGTAAGAAAAAAAAAAAAACGCCTTAAATTCCCTGTGTTTTGGCTTATGTTGTAGCATGCATTTTTAATTACTGTACATCTAATCCAGCATGATCCAGGCATGCAGCAGTGCAGAGGAGGTTACCAAACTTTCTCAGGAAGGACAGAAGATGTTTGAGCAGGTTGAAAACTCTTCAAAGCCCATTGTCGCTGCCATCAATGGTTCTTGTTTAGGAGGAGGGTTAGAGGTACATAAGTCATTTCTTAAACCAGGGGTCTCCAACCTAGGGCTCATGGAACATTCAGCTTTCTGCGGGAAATTTTCTAATTTCACTTCTTAATTGGTCCAAACATTTGCAAATAATTTGCTGTTGTTGTGCAAGGGTGCCTACAGAACACATGCACAACAATGACAAATTATTTGTAAATGTTTGGACCAATTAAGAAGTGAAATTACAAAATTTCCCACAGAAACCTGCACGTTCCAGGAGCTCCAGGTTGGAGACCCCTGTCTTGGGGTGCTTTCACACCTACCAGCTTTAGTTCATTTCATTCGAACTCAAGTTTGTTTTCTGTGTTAGTGCAGTTCGTTTTGTCTGGTGAGAACACGGTAATCACACTCAAGTGCGTACCAAAACAACCGTACCAAGACCTCCTGAAAGAGGTGGTCTCAGTTTGAATTAAATGGCGAACTCTGGTGTGGTCCTGCAGGTGAGAAAGCGACCGCACTAAAACAGGACCAGTGGTAAACTGTAAAGCATTTTAAGTCACTGCACATACATGATATATCTTTGAAAATATCTGTGGCTGAGCACGTCATGGTTCTGTAGAATTAATGAACGTTAACATGTTATTTTCCCTCCGTAGCAGCGCTTCATTTTCAAACTACGATTTGCTGAAAGGGGGTAAGCAGGGCGATGAAAACCCCCTGTAGATTACGCTACAATTTGTATTATTTTCTCCCCAGAAATGCATAAATACACAGTCGTCATCCTACTTCCTGTATTTACCTTTCCTGTTCTCGCAGTAAAAAAATTTGACCATTAAGAATAGAGAATGTTCTGACGTAAGTCTCGCGGGATTTAATGTGACGCAGTTTTGTCTGCTTGAATTTTTGCCTGTGTGAAAGGGGACCAAACCAAAGGGAAAATGATACAAAGTAACAAACTTGTCAACTGATTCGGGCCAAATTAAATGAATTTAGGTGTGAAAGCACCCTTAAACTAAGCTGTGTATAAAGCGGCTGGCTGATGGTAATGCATTCTCTAATGATTCCTTTTGGTGTTTTAGTTTGCTGCTGCTTGCCAGTACAGAATTGCAACAAAGAGTAAGAAAACTGTTCTTGGTACTCCAGAAGTTTTGCTGGGTCTTCTACCTGGAGCTGGTGGCACACAAAGACTCCCTAAAATGGTTTGTAACAGATTGTGCTCTAAGAATTTTATTTTTCTTTAAATTTTCCTTAAAATTGTGTAATGTAAAATTAACATGTTAAAGCTCTGTGTATATTTAAGGTCTTTTACATTCATGATTCACTGTTGCCAAGCAGCTCACTGACTTTCTGATTGAACACAATATTTTCGACAAATTTCAGTCAGGTTTTCGTCAGAAACACTCGACAGAGACCGCTCTTCTTAGGGTGTCGAATGATATTTTAATGTCATCAGACTCTGGCAAATGCTTTGTTTTAGTGTTATTAGATCTTACTGCAGCATTTGATACTATTGATCATTGTATTTTGTTACAAAGGCTTAGAGATTGGGTAGGTATTTCAGGAAAAGCTCTGGATTGGTTTTTCTCCTACCTGGTAGGAGTTTTTCCGTGGCTGTTAGCTCTTATTCATCTGATTCTGCTCCTTTAACCTGTGGGGTGCCTCAGGGTTCTATTCTGGGTCCACTTTTATTTGCCCTATATATGCTGCCACTTGATTCTGTCATCAGCAAATTTAAAGGTGTGTCTTATCACTGCTACGCTGACAATTTACAGCTACTTTTCTCTTTTAAACCTGACCATGTTGACAATTTAAAAATTATTCATGATTCTGTCCACAATTAAGGACTGGATGTCTAGTAACTTTTTGCAACTTAATGCTGATAAAACTGAAGTCCTTATTGTAGCACCTGATAATCTAATTCCTAAGATGGTTAATAGCATTGGTTCATTAAGCTCTAACGTACGGTCTAAACTAAAAAATCTTGGTGTCATTTTCGATCAATCGATGAGTTTTGATCAGCATGTCAAATCTCTGACACGGAGTTGTTTTTTCAACCTTAGGAATATATCCAAAATTAGGTCATTGCTTTCCTACACTCAGTTAGAAATCATTATTCATGCCTTTGTTTCTTTACGTTTGGACTACTGTAATGCTCTTTTCACATCCATCCATCCATCCATCCATCTTCTACCGCTTTTCCGGAGGTCCGGGTCGCGGAGGCAGCAGTTCAAGCAGAGAAGCCCAGACTTCCCTCTCCCCAGCCACCTGCTCCAGCTCTTCAGAGGGGATACCAAGGCGTTCCCAGACCAGCTGGGAGACATAGTCTCTCCACCGAGTCCTGGGTCTGCCCCGGGGTCTCCTCCCAGTGGGACGTACCTGAAACACCTCAAGTGGGAGGCGTCCAGGAGGCATCCTAATCAGATGCCCATACCACCTCAACTGACTCCTTTCAATGTGGAGGAGCAGCGGTTCTACTCTAAGCCTCTCCCGGATGACTGAGCTCCTCACCCTATCTCTGAGGGTGAGCCCAGCAATCCTACGGAGAAAGCTCATTTCAGCCGCTTGTATCCGCGATCTCGTTCTTTCGGTCATTACCCAAAGCTCGTGACCATAGGTGAGAGTAGGAACGTAGATTGACTGGTAAATCGACAGCTTTGTCTTAGAACTAAGCTCCCTCTTCACCACAACAGACCGGTACAACGTCCGCATCACTGCAGATGCTGCTCCAATCCGTCTGTCAATCTCTCGCTCCATTTTCCCCTCACTCGTGAACAAGACCCCAAGATACTTAAACTCCTCCACTTGGGGCAGGAGCCTGTCCCCAACCCGGAGAGGACAATCCACCTTTTTCCGACTGAGGACCATGGACTCGGACTTGGAGGTGCTGATTCTCATCCCAGCCGCTTCACACTCAGCGGCAAACCGTCCCAGCAAGAGCTGTAGGTCATTGCTGGATGAAGCCAACAGGACAACATCATCTGCAAACAACAGAGATGAGATCCTGTGGTCACCAAGCATGACACCCTCCATTCCCTGGCTGCGCCTAGAAATCCTGTCCATAAAAATTATGAACAGGATCGGTGACAAAGGGCAGCCCTGGCGGAGTCCAACTCTCACTGGGAATGACTCCGACCAAGTGTTGGCAATACGAACCAAACTCTCACAATGGTCGTACAGAGACCGAATAGCTCGTAACAACAAGCCCGATACCCCATACTCCCAAAGCACCCCCCACAAAAATCCACGAGGGACGCGGTCAAATGCCTTCTCCAAGTCCACAAAACACATGTAAACTGGTTGGGCAAACTCCCACGAACCCTCAAGAATTCTCGAGAGGGTAAAGAGCTGGTCCGATGTGCCACGGCCAGGACGAAAACCACATTGCTCCTCCTGAATCCGAGGTTCGACCAACGGCCGGACTCTCCTCTCCAGTACCTTGGCATAGACCTTCCCAGGGAGGCTGAGGAGTGTGATCCCTCTAAAGTTGGAGCACACCCTCCGGTCCCCTTTTTTGAAGAGAGGAACCACCACCCCGGTTTGCCATGCCAAAGGCACTGCCCCCGACCTCCACGCAATGTTGCAGAGGCGTGTCAACCATGACAACCCAACAACATCCAGGGCCTTGAGGTACTCAGGGCGAATCTCGTCCACCCCCGGGGCCCGGCCACCAAGGAGATTTTTAACCACCTTGGCGACCTCAGCCCCTGTGATAGGCGAGTCATCCCCCTCGTCCCCAAACCCTGCTTTCTCTGTGGAAGGCGTATCAGTGGGATTGAGGAGATCCTCGAAGTATTCCTTCCACCGCCCGACGATATCCCCAGTTGAAGTCAACAGTGTCCCATCCGCACCATACACAGTGTGGACGGGGAGCTGCTTTCCCCTCCTGAGCCGCCGAACAGTTTGCCAGAATCTCTTTGAAGCCGACCGAAAGTCTTGTTCCATGGCCTCACCGAACTCCTCCCATACCCGGGTTTTTGCTTCAGCAACCACCCGAGCTGCACTCCGCTTGGCCTGCCGGTACACCTCAGCTGCTTCGGGAGTCCCACAAGCCAACCAAGCTTGATAGGACTCCTTCTTCAGCTTAATGGCCCCCCTCACCACTGGTGTCCACCACTTGGTTCGGGGGTTGCCACCACGAGATGCACCGACCACCTTGCGGCCGCAGCTCTGGGCCGCCGCTTCAACAATAGAGGTGGAGAACATGGCCCATTCAGACTCCATGTCTCCAGACTCCCTCGGAATGTGGATGAAGTTCTTCCGGAGGTGGGAGTTGAAGACCTCCCGGACAGGGGCCTCAGCCAGACGCTTCCAGCACACCCTCACTATACGTTTGGGTCTACCAGGTCTGAATGGCTTCCTCCCCTGCCATCGGATCCAACTCACCACCAGATGGTGATCAGTTGACAGCTCTGCACCTCTCTTTACTCGGGTGTCCAAGACATACGGTCGCAGGTCTGATGATACGATAACAAAATCGATCATCGACCTGCGACCTAGGGTGTCCTGGTGCCAGGTGCACATATGGACACCCTTATGCTTGAACATGGTGTTCGTTATAGACAGACTGTGGTTAGCACAGAAGTCCAATAACTGAACACCACTCGGGTTCAGATCGGGCAGGCCATTCCTCCCAATCACCCCCCTCCAGGTTTCACTGTCGTTGCCCACGTGCGCATTGAAGTCCCCCAGTAGGACAATGGAGTCTCCAGGAGGAGTACCCTCCAGCACCCCAGTCACAGACTCCAAAAAGGGTGGGTACTCTGAAACATCATTTGGTGCATAGGCACAAATGATGGTCAGGACCCGTTTCCCAACCCGAAGGCGCAGGGAAGCAACCCTTTCGTCCACCGGGGAAAACTTCAATATAGAGGCAGCGAGGTGGGGCGATACAAGAATACCCACCCCTGCTCGTCGCCTCTCGCCCGGGGCAACTCCAGAAAAGGCCAAGCTCCAGCCCCTCTCCAGGAGACTGGTTCCGGAACCGGAGCTGTGTGTTGAGGTGAGGCCGACTATATCTAGCCGGTATCGCTCAACCTCGTACACCAGCTCAGGCTCCTTCCCCACCAGAGAGGTGACATTCCACGTACCAAAAGCCAGTTTAGAAAGCTTGGGATCAGTCCGCCAAGGTCTCCGCCTTTGACCGCCACCTAATCCACATAGCACCGGACCCCCATGATCCCTCCTGCAGGTGGTGAACCCACTGGAGGGCGAACCCATGTAACTCCTTCGGGCTGAGCCCGGCCGGGTCCCGTGGGTGGAAACCCGGCCACCAGACGCTAGCCTTCGAGCCCCTCCCCCAGGCCTGGCTCCAGGGTGGGGCCCCGGTAACCCCATACCGGGCGGGGTACACTGAATCCTTGATATACAATTTATCATGAGAGTCTGTTGGATCGTTCTTAGTCTGGCCCTTCACCCAGGACCAGTTTGTCTTGGGAGACCCTATCAGAGGCAAATTGCCCCCGGACAACATAGCTCCTGGGATCACTGGGGCACGCAAACCCCCCCACCACGATAAGGTGACGATCCATGAGGAGGCTCTATTCACATGTCTTAGCATGTGAATAGAGCATGTGAGGCTCTTTTCACATGTCTTAGCAAATCCTCTTTACACCGCCTACAGTTAGTCCAGAACTCTGCTGCAAGATTACTAACTAGGTCCAGTAGATTCTGTCATATCACTCCTGTTTTGGCCTCCTTGCATTGCCTTCCTGTAAATTATAGAGTTGATTTTAAAGTTCTTGTTCTTACTTATAAAGCCATTCATGAAGAGGCGCCTTTTTATATTAGTGACCTGCTCCATCTACACCAGCTCAGCAGGTCTCTCAGGTCTTCTCATCAGAATCTGTTGGTAGTCCCTAGCACTAGGCTCAGAACCAAAGGTGATAGAGCCTTTGCTTCTGTTGCTCCCAGACTTTGGAACTCCTTACCTTTTGAACTTAGATCTGCACCTTCCATTGCTGTTTTTAAGAAGCAACTAAAGACCCACCTTTTTAGCCTGGCTTTTTAATTAACTATGTGTTGATTGTATTTTTGTGCTTTTACTGTTTACTTTGTTTTTATTTTTTACTGTTTTATGTGTCTGTGTTTTTATTTTGTTTTTTACCATGTTAAGCACTTTGTGACTCTGTCTGTGAAAAGTGCTCTATGAGTAAACTTATTATTATTCACTGCAACAGATTATCAGCCCACCAATCTTATCTGATTTTTAACACACACACTTTTGGCAGTAACACTTGATCAGTTCACTTATGTTTGCTGTCGTTATTTATTTATTTTTTTAGGTTGGTCTACCAAACGCTTTCGACATGATGCTGACAGGACGAAATATTCGAGCAGACAAAGCCAAGAAGATGGGGCTTGTTGATCAACTCATAGACCCTCTAGGTAAACAGATTTTTAAAATCTTGTAATTTGCATATATGCTAAAAAATTATATGTAGCACAAATGTACAGTTTACTAACTTTTCATGTATAAGTGATTAAATCTGTGGTCAACATTTCACAATGAATTAGTTTTGCTAGTAAAACATTTTTTTTCTCCTCATATGTTCTATTGTAGGACCTGGACTAAAAAATCCAGAGGAAAGAACAATGGAATACCTCGAGGAAATTGCCATCGATTATGCACGAGGGATTGCCAACAAAAAGATTTCTGTTCACAAAAAGAAAGGCACAATGCAAAGTGAGTGTTACTGCATTCAACTCTATAGCTGAGTTTGTTGTTTTTTAAATAAATTTTTTTTTTTTTTTGCTTTTCACAGAAATTCAAGATTATATTATGAGCTTTGAGTTAGTACGGAACCAAATTTACAAAACTGTTCATGGTAAAGTCATGAAGCAGAGCAAAGGCCTGTACCCAGCACCCCTGAAAATCATTGAAGTAAGTAGAAGCTCCTTTTAAGCAATACCTTTCTGCTACTAGATTTTATTATATACTAAGGCTGGGAATATTAATACGGTACCTTGTTAAATTAATGGGGGCCAATTAATGCATATTTTAAAACTGACACTGTCTGGTCACTCCCTGAGGTGGTATCGGCTGTGGTGACTGGTTTGCCTTTGCAGCTAGTTCAGCTTAAAATAAAAGTAGGTCTTGTTCTTCAATGTTTAAATTTACGCCACACTAAACTGATCCTCCAGTACTCAGTGGGGGGGGGGGGGGGGGACCTCATTCTGCACAAACCCCACTTAAAGCTTAGACACACACCTGGTGTAGCATTATTAATTAGGGCTGCTTGCCCAAAAGTATGAAAAGAGAGAGGGTTTCAGAGTGAGTGAAGAAAAACACACACTCTAGTATAAAGTAACTAAAAGCATCTAACTCATCATTAATCTAACTCATCATTAAGGCTGGGAGCTCTAGAAATCAATTAAGAATTGCTCCATTTGTTCTTTTAAGGGTGAAGTTAACTACAAAAGATACCTTAAGCAGAAGCACTGACTTCTTGTTTGACCGTTTCAAAATAAAACAGGAAATGTCACAGCATTATTAAAATGGAAATTTTGCAGAGAAATTACTCCCTTTTTACACTGAGCTGAAAAAGAATATTACAAATTGCTGTCATTTTTTAAAATTGATTGATTTGATTTATTTGAACATCAAGACAAAATAATTTAAAACAAGAAATCAACCCCCCCCCCCAAAAAAAACATTAAAAGGGTCATTTTTTTAAATTGAATATATATTCATGATTATCAAGTGTTTTATCTTGGTTTAGCCGTATTTTATTGACTGTCAGGGTCACAGGTATATTTTATGAAAAAATGCTATTAAAAGTTGCTTCAAAAACACTCATCATTTCTTCCTTGTAATTTTAGCAATTAATCATAAGTAATTATAGAAAATGTGCAATTAGTTAACATTTTAAAATAAATTCCTAGCCCTGTTATGGTATGCTGGAGTCATGACATCCTTTTCAGACTACACTCTAGCACATAGGTGCTATTGAGGAAACTTTTGTAGTAAATAGGGGTTTTGCAAGTGTACAACAGTGGATGCTGAATTGGCTGAAAAATGAAGAAAGGCTGTTCAACTAAAAATGTAAAATACAAGATGTTAACTGTAAAGTTTGTCACAAGAAAATGGCTGGTTTTGGAAATATAACACATTCCCATACTGTTTTCTTCTAATGTGTTCATATTCTCCTCTTCCCAGTGTGTGAAGACTGGAGTTGAAAAAGGGCCTGCTGCTGGATACCTGGCTGAGTCACAGGTATGTTTGTTTGCCTTAAGTCAGGTTAAGACTAGAAATCTTGAAGGCTTTCTGAACCAGTTATAATTTCACACTCCACAACTTTCTAACTTTGGATCCTAAGTCTTGAAGTCACAGAGTATTCATATTACATGACTGAGCAGGTCACACAGTACACAATCTTTTACCCTGACCAGTCTGTCTGATCTCCAAAAGATGCCCTTCCATGAAAAGATATGCAAAAACTAGACATCCAATAAAAACAAATACTATGAGTTGTTTTTGCAATCATGAGTTCCAGAAAACTACACTAAGAAAAATAAACAAATATATGACTTCTCACTTCTTTCTGTTATCCTGTGTTTCTGTTATTGGCTCCTGACCCAGATATTCATTCTGGTAGATGTCTGGTTGCTTTTGACCACAAGTCAGCAAGAGTCTTTGACCACATCTTTGTAGCATTCACACATAGAGATCAGGGATTGCTCATCAACAGTAGACTTCCTTTCAATCAAGAGTTTGTCTCCGACCTCAAAATCAGGTCTAAAATCATGCAGTGTGAGCTACGCTTTATTGGTGCATGTGGCATTTCCATCAAGAAACTGATTTGATTGTCACAAATTCCTGTGTTACAGAATTTTGGTCAGTTGGCAAGAACTTCAGAATCAGCAGCCCTGATTGGTCTGTACCATGGCCAGGTTGCATGTAAGAAGAATCGGTTTGGAACTCCTCAAAGAGAAGTGAAGTGAGTGAGATACTTTGAGTTAATTAGCACATATTACACTGCATTTCTAGTTTAGTGTTTATGTTCATGGTTGAGTCCTTGCTGCTGAACACAAACCCCAAGTCTGACATAGCTGAAACATCAAGACCTGCAATGCATTGTCCGCCCCCGCGGTGACCATCAGCACCCCCAGGAAGGCCCCGAAGCACCAAGCCCGTGTGAGCATGCTGACCCAAAGAGTGCATCAGAGGCGGGGCCGAAGGTGAGGCAAGAGAGGAGGGCTACATGCTAGGATAAAGGTTTGCTCCAGCCAGCCACCGCTACCCAGTCTCTTAATGGCAAATGTTCGGTCTTTGGAAAATAAGCTAGACGAACTAAGAGCAAGGATTGAAGACCAGCGGGAGACAAGAGAGTGCTGTGCCCTAATTTTCTGCGAGATTTAGGCAGAGTCCCGGAGAGCACTATTCAGCTACAGACCCACTCAACACACCAGGCAGACAGAACAGGAGACTCTGGTAAGATGAGGGGTTGAGGTGTGTGTGTATTTATAAACCACTCGTGGTGTAGAGGTGTACAGTCTACAAGCACTGCTCGCTCGACGTGGCGTTTTTACTGCTGAAATCCCGTCCCTATCATTTACCGCTGTGTTTTTGGTCGCTGTGTACATCTGTCCACTGAACAACTACACAGTAGCGCTAAACAAACTCCATGACATCATCAACGCAGTAGAGACGAAACATCCTGATGCTGTTTTTATTGTTGCTGGCAACTTTAACCAGTGCAATTTACGGACTGTACTTCCCAAATATTACCAGCATGTGGACATTCCCACCTGCGATAAAAGCACATTGGATCATGTTTATTCCAACATAAGTGGCACCTGCAGAGTGGCAACCCGCCCACACTTCGGACAGTCAGATCACATCTCACTGTTCATGTACCCAGCCTACGGACAAAAGCTGAAACAAACAAACAAACCCTGTTATTAAGCGCTGGACTCCAGAGACTGAGAGCACCCTACAACAAGACTGTTTTGCCTGCACAGACTGGGATGTGTTTAAAGCTGCAGCCACCCGAGAGGACTCTTCTGTAAACATACAGGATTATGCTGAATATGTGACTGGGTACATCAGCACATGCGTTGATACCATTGTACCCACCATACAGGTCAGGAAAATCCCCAACCAGAAGCCCTGGATCAAGAGTCAGGTACGTCAGATGCTCTCGTGCTTGCTCTCGTGCATTTAAATCAGGCTGCAAGGTCGAGTACAAAGCTGCAAAGGTATGGACTGAGAGAGGCTATAACAACAGCCAAGAGGCAGTACAGAGAAAAGCTGGACAGCCTCTACTCCACTCCTGACCCGGGGCGCATGTGGCAAGGCCTGCAATACATCACAGACTACGAGAGGACCAACAGCAGCACCACTAGCTCTACAGACAGCCTGCTGGACGATCTCAACATCTTTTACACCCGCTTTGAGACCACCAGCCACAGCACAGAGAGGAGACCTCCCCCCTTCCCCACTAAGAGTCTCACCAGGTCAGGTAAACAAAGCACTGAGGAATATCAACCCCCGCAAGGCAGCAGGACCAGACAACATACCTGGGCGGGCCCTCAGAGCATGTGCTGCAGAGCTGACTGACGTTCTCACCGCAATCTTCAACCTCTCCCTCAACCAGAACATAGTCCCCTCCTGCTTCAAAACAACAACCATCATCCCCCTCCCCAAAAGGAGCCCGCTGACCTGTCTGAGTGATTACAGACCGGTAGCACTCACTCTAGTCATCATGAAGTGCTTCAAGAGAGTGGTGCTGCCCCTCATTCAGGACAGCATACCGGGCACCCTGGACCCCCTGCAGTATGCCTACCGGCCCAACAGATCCACCTCAGATGCCATCGCTGCAGCACTCCATTATTCTTTCTCCCACCTGGATGATAAAGACTCCTACATTAGGATGCTCTTTGTTGACTACAGCGCCACCTTCAACACAGTCATTCCCCACAAACTCACCAACAAACTGTCTTCACTTGGCCTGCACCCCACCCTCTGTGACTGGCTACTGGACTTTCTAACTGGCAGGCCCCAGTCTGCCAGGATGGGTAACAGGACCTCAGCCAGCATCATCACAAACACAGGTGTCTGACAGGGTTGTGTTCTCAGCCCCATCCTCTACAGTCTCTTCACCCATGATTGCCTCCCACAAGGACAATATCATCCTAAAGTTTGCGGATGACACAGCAGTGATGGGTCACATCACTGGTGATGACGAAGCATCCTATAGTAGAGACGTGGCCAACCTGGTGTCACGGTGTGAGGACAACAACCTCACCCTCAACACAGACAAGACAAAGGAGATGATAGTGGACATGAGAAAAGGGAGGAGGTGGAGACTCCATCGGCCGCTGTTCATCCGGAAGCTTGAGGTGGAGAGGGTGCGCAGCTTTAAATACCTGGGCATCCACATCAGCGAGGACCTTATGTGGACACACAACACCACAGAGCTGGTTAAGAAAGCTCAACAGGACTTCCGGTTATGGCTGCCACGTAAGACGGACGTGTCTCACTCTGCTCTGCTCCTGGAGAAAAAAAATCGGCAAATAACTCTCTCATTTGGGACAGAACGTATCCCAGCGTTTGGGCGAGGATATGTCGGCGAAGCCTAAGGCTGGAAAACCAGGTAGAGGAAAAAGCGAGCCGCCGAAACAGTCCAAATTAACGGACTTTCAGGTCTGTGACGCAGCAAATAAAACTCCATATATGGCGGAGGAGGCTGGCAACGGTGCGATGTCTGCGGGGAGCGGCGCAGATGCGCTGATGGCTGCCATGAGTTCAATGAGAGCGGACTTTTCCTCTAGATTTGATGGGATTATGGCAGCGTTGGAAGGAATGAGAAAGGAATTGGGTGACTGTGTAGAACGAATGGCGCAGATGGAGCTCCGTCTCTTTAGTGCTGAAGATGACGTCACCCGTCTTCAATTAAAGGTGCGCACTTTGGAAAAAAAAAAAATAAATGTCTGGAAGATAATATTTTGGATTTGGAATCTCGGTCGAGACGGAACAACTTGAGGCTGGTGGGTCTTCCAGAGGAATCAGAAGGTCGGGACGTATGTTCCTTTCTGGAAAAGTGGATTCCGGAGGTGCTGGGCAGCGAGGAGTTGCAATCAGCAGTGGTTCTGGAAAATGCACACCGTATTGGCCCACGGAGAGATAAGGGACCGCCGAGGACCTTAATTATGAAGTTTCTCAGCAACAGAGACAGGATGAAGATCTTCAACGCTGCACGAGCTAAAGGAGAGATTAAACACCAGGATCAGCAGGTGCGGTTCTACCCAGATTTGGCCACAGGAATCCAACAATTGAGGAAGCAGTTTGATCCCATACGTAAGGAGCTGCGCAACCTTGGGATTCGTCATGGTGTAATCTATCCTGCGAGACTGCTGACCACGTATGAGGGCAGAACCCACATCTTCAAGACCCCAGAGGAAGCACAGGAGTTCATCAAGAAGATCAAAGAAGAAGAGACTGGTGGGAGCTAAGCATGAACAAAATATAAGGTAGAATAATTAAGCATTTGCACAGGCATCTGACTGACTTGAAGTAAATAGCAAGTTTACAAAATATAGATTGTATTATATATTAAAAAAAACAAAAAAACAAAACAAACAAAAAAAAACTATGATGTACAAAGTTGCTAAAAATTTTGGAGTTGAGTTGGAAAACTACAGAGGAGAGTTAATGTTACGTCATTAAAAGCAGTAGAGTTAGGGTGATTGGGAGGATGAAGAAGGAGTGGCTTAGGCTGTTCCCCGTGGGTGTGGAGCGGTCGATGGCTATATCGGGAGACGGAATTTTTCTTTTGATTTTGGGGGGTTTGCCACAAGTGTGGGAAGGGGAAATTTGTTTGTGTGTAGTTTGTAGGATGAATGTTCAACCACTCATGTTTTTGCTTCTCTGTATGAGCATGTTTACACTGCAAGGTAATCCCAAACTCTCTATTGATCATAAACCAAAGCGTTAATCTTAATTTAACTTCATGGAATTGCAGAGGTCTACAAAATTTAAAAAAACTTAAACAAGTTATGAATAAAATAAAAGACATGGGTTCAAAAATTGTGTTTTTACAAGAAACTCATCTAATAGAGGAGGATATAAAAAGAATTAGGAGTAGATGGCAAGGAAGTGTCTTCACCTCATCATTCTCATCCCGGGCCAGGGGAGTTATGACTCCCCTGGCCCGGGGAGTCATAACTTTGAAAAGTCCCTTTTCAAAGTCTCACTTGAAAAGTCCCTTTTCAAGTGAAAAATGTAATTGGAGACAAATTTGGAAGATATGTAATCATTCAAGGTTCTTTGCTATTAGAAAATATAAATTTTGTGAACTTATATGGTCCCAATATAGATGATCAAAAGTTCTTTGCTAATTTATTTCTTATCTTATCATCACTTACAGGGCAACATATAATAGCAGGGGATTTTAATTGTACATTGAATCCAGGTATAGATAGATCAACAGGACTGGATTGTACGCACAATGGATGTAGGATGACTATTAATCATTTTATGAAAGAATTGAGATTGTTAGATATATGGAAAGAAATGAAACCACAAGTTAAAGCCTATTCTTGTTATTCCAGTACCTACAAGACATTCTCACGTATTGATTATTTTTTGATTTCCACAGAATTAAGGTCCAAGATTCAAAACTGCTTTTATGATAACATCGTGATCTCTGATCATGCACCCTGTTGTCTAATATATGTAGATAAAAAATTGACAAAGGAATCAGGTAGATGGCAATTTCAGCATAAATGGCTTCAGGATGAGGAATTTGTCAAGTATATAGAAAAACAGATGAGTTCTTTGACATCAATACTACGCAAACATCAGCATGTGTAAAGTGGGAGGCTTTCAAAGCTTTTATTAGGGGACATATTATTAGTTATACAGGATCAAAATCTAAGAAGACTCGAGAGGAGAGAGCTAAATTGGAACATAAAATAAGTCTTCAGGAAAGTGTATGCAGGAAGTGATCCAAGGTTGGAGAATGAATTACTGATTTTGAGAGCTGAATACGACAGAAAATCAGCGAATAGAGCTGCCTCGAGTCTTCTAAGATTGAAACAATCTTTTTATGAACAAGGTGAAAAATGAGGAAAATTATTGGCATGGCAGATTAAACAATTAGAAATTAAGATAAGATAAGCCTTTATTAGTCCCACAATGGGGAAATTCCAGGATTGCAACAGCACAGGGACAGCAACACTCAGAGCAACAATCAGAAGGCAAGAAAAAACAACATCAAAATCAACATCATTAAAACACCAATTACCAGTATTATAAGTAATGGACAGGGACAGGTAGTTATAGATCCTTTAGAAATTAACAGCCTTTAGAGATTACTATGAAAAATTATATGATGCCAAAAATGAATCTGATTTAACAAAACTAAATGGGTTTTTGAACGAACTATCTATACCGTGTATTCCAAATGAAAACAGGGAGATATTGGAGTCTAAAATTAGTCAAGAAGAAGTTGGGCTAGCCATTGATAATATGAAATCAGGAAAAAGTGCAGGACCAGATGGTCTTCCAGTTGACCTTTATAAAAAATTTAAGAATAAATTAATAAAACCTTTTTTGGAAATGGTTTTAGAAGCATTTCAAAATAATAATTTACCATCATACATAAATAATGCCTTAATTATACTGCTGCCAAAACCAGGTAAGCCCTCTAATAAATGTGAAAATATGAGACCAATAAGCCTATTAAATGCCGACCTTAAGATAATCTGTAAAACTTTAGCAAGACGAATACAAGAAATTTTATCAAATATTATTAATCGAGATCAGAATGGCTTTATAAAGGGAAGACAAGGCTTCCATAATGTAAGAAGACTATTTAATATTATTTATTTTAATAAAGAAGCACCGGATACAGCTCTCCTATCACTGGACGCCGAAAAGGCCTTTGATAGAGTTGAATGGCCCTTTCTTTTTGAAGTCCTACAAAGGTTTGGACTTGGAAATAATTTCATAAAATGGGTTCAAATAATATACAATAATGCTACAGCAGAAATCCTAACAAATAACAATATTTCAAAACCAATAAAAATCAATAGAGGATGTCGACAAGGCTGTCCACTTTCACCTTTACTGTTTACTATGGCAATTGAACCTTTAGCGATAGCGATACGTTTATTCACAAATATATGGAATTAAAGTAGGACCAACAGAACATAAAATCTCCCTGTACGCCGATGACATAATTTTGTTTATGTCGAATCTAAAAAAATCAATTCCAACCTTGTTGAATTTAATAAAGAATTTTGGGGAAATATCAGGATATAAAATAAATAAAACTAAATCTTCAATATTAATGCTAAATGAGACCCAGAGAAATTGCCCAGCCCCTGAGGTAAATCAATTCAATGTTGTAAATCAGTTTAAATATTTAGGAATCCAAATTGTGCCTAAGCTAGAATCAGTCGCCAGTGTCAACTATGAAGCCTTAATGTCAGATATCAATGAGTTAACTCAGAGATGGATGTCACTACCAATGTCGATGATCGGGAGAATCAATATACTTAAAAGTAATATTTTACCTAAAATACTTTATTTCAATACATTCCCTTATCACCACCTTTAGATTTATTCTCAAGAATTAAAAAAAAGTTAGTGGAATTTATATGGAACAACAGGAGGGCTAGATTACGTCTGTCTTTATTATATTTACCATTTGATCGTGGAGGTCTGAAATGTCCAAATTTTATGTTGTATTATTGGTCGGCACAACTGAGGTCTATGACATATTATTTTTCATCAAATGATCTCCCTCACTGGACTGAAATGGAATCATACAATTTACCTTTACCTCTTCCCATATTCATATACTCAGATTTGGCAAAAAAATTACAAAAACAAGTTAAAAATCCATTTGTAAAGCATATGATCAAAATATGGTGTGAAGCTAAAAACTATTTAAAAGAACCACAGTTATTGTCACAATTTAGTCCAATATGGGGTAATCAATATTTTAAACCAGGGAGAGCGGATGCTGTATTTAAAGTATGGAATTTAAAAGGGATACAAAAGATTCAGGATTTATATTTGCCATGTGCAGATAACATAATGTCTTTTGAAGAGCTGAGGATCAAATTTAATCTCAATAGAACACATTTTTTTAAATATCTTCAACTTAGAAACTTTATTCGATCAAATCAAAATAAAGCTCTCACTCGACCTATCTATTCATCCTTGGAAAAAATGTTGATGAAAGATAGTAAAAGAAAGGGTATTATTTCAGAGTTTTATAACTCATTGACACTATCTTCAAGTGAAAATTCACTGAAAAGATTAAACTACTGGAAAGAAGATCTGCAAACTGAAATTTCAGAGGAACAATGGGAATTGGCTTGTACAGAAGCTCAAACCAAATCAATAAATGTACGCCTTAAATTGATACATTTCAAATGGTTAATGCGGATGTATGTTACACCGGAGGAGTTAAATAGATATAACAAAAATATACCAGATACGTGCACAAAATGCATGGAAAGTAAAGGAACCCTATTTCATTGTTTATGGGAATGTAGATTAATAAGAATGTTTTGGGAAGAGGTGAGGGTAACAATTGAAAAAATAATCTCAAAACAAATCATATTGAATCCTAAACTGTTTTTGTTGGGTCTGTACCCAGAAAAGCATAATTTTAATAAAAGTGAAAGAACATTCATAGACCTCAGTTTGCTTAATGCCAAAAAATGTATTGCACTATTATGGAAAAAGACTCATAGACCAGATGTGACTCAGTGGTTAAGACAGATGTTAACAAACCTTCCATTAGAAAGAATAACATATATACTGAAATCAAAGGAAATTGTGTTTGAGAATATATGGAGACCTTTTATTGATTATGTAAAAAATTTAAACACAACTCTTGAAGAAGAAGGTGAATGATGTGTGTGGACCTTGTAAATTCCAAACTGGTGAACATAATATGTATACTTATGTATTGGATTGTCTAGACTAAACAGAGGAGCATTGTTGAAGATTTGATTTTGTTGGTGGTTGTTGGTGTTTTTAGTGCATTTTTTTTTTTTTTTTGTAGTACTTTAGTGTTTGATTGTTTGTTAAAAAAAAAAGGTTCAATAAAGATATTGTGGAAAAAAAAAAAGAAAGCTCAACAGCGACTGTACTTTCTGAGGAGGTTGAAGAAGTTTGGCAATGTCTTCCAGGATCCTCAACAATTTCTACAGCTGCATCATCGAGAGCATCCTGACCATCAGCATCAAGCAGAAATATAGTTACCGGATACTTATCCGATAGTGCTGTGGCTCGCTTTAAAGAATTAATCCCTTCAGCACTTACTCTATTACCATGTGTCAATATAGTAGACAGCACTGACTACTTGAATCCATTAGAGTTAGACCTTTTAGTTGGTAGTACTGCAGCCTCACTGCAGTCAACACTTGACTCCATAGCCCCTCTTAACCTCTTGCACTCCGTTGTTCCGCGGGTGGGCAAGTCTCTGCGTCCTAGGGCGCACGAGAGCGCACTCGTGCGCCCTCGGACGCATGACGCATGATAAGGATATTGATGGTGGTGGTGTAGGTGGTGTGGCCTCCAAGCGCCACTGAAAAAAAAAAAGCTGCAAACACAGCCGCGAACAGATTGGTTCATCTGATTGACCTCTCATTCGACTAATAAGAGCCTTGAATTGGGTTTCTGAAACCATGAAGAGCCAATGAATGAAAACCTAGGAAGGAGGACCCGCCTCCCAACGCTTTGAATGCAGTGAGCCAGTTGAAGCAGAGAAGTTCGCGAGCTGTTTTTTTTTTTTTTAAGGCTGGGTGAAGACTGGCTGCTGGAGTGAATCAAAAAAGGACACAGGAAGAGCCCCACAGACCCAGCAGCATGGAGACCATCCACAAATGCAACCTGTGTGACAGGGAGTGCCATTCGTGGTTCGGCATGTTCGGCCACAGGCGGTGCTTATTTTGTATTGGTTCCAGCAGAGTAGACGTTATGATTTCTTCCATGGTCATCATAGACCGACGGAGGCTGACGACGAAGGCTGAGTGACACACACGCCTTCGCCAGTCTTTTTTTTAATTACTACTGTTATTTGTTTTGAAAAATCGTTCGCCAAAAACTGCAATCATGGAAGCACAAAACCGCAATAATGGAATTATGTTTTGATCGAGTCACGAGACCAGAATCAGAGCGGACCAGCGTCGCGTTCGTCTGACAATGAGGAAGAGAAGTTCGCCAGGACTCTGCTGTGAAGAGGTAAGGTGTTATAAGCTAAATTATTATTTATCCCTGAAAATTGTTATCCAAAATGACTTTTGACCGATCAGTAAATTACAGCAGTGCGGTTCACGAAGTCTGAAGTTCGTGCGCCGCGGTACAAGGGGTTGCTCGCAGTGTACAGGCTGTGAACGCCCCCCCCACCCCCGCTCTTCTTCTGCAGCGGGGGGGGGGGGGGGCGCGGTGATTGCACTGCTGTCCCACATCACCACATGAGGCTAATCCGTTGTGTAGCGATGGCCGAAGTCTATCCTCTGTAGCGAGCGGGGGGGGGGACAACCCCCCCTACACACACACAGTAGCGAGGGGGGGGGGGCCGCTGTGGAAACATGCAACGAGTGTAATCCGTCGTGTAGCGAGGGCGGAACTCCGTCCTTGGTAGCGGGGGGGACGACCCCACACGCGCACACACACACACACACACACAGACACAGCCCTGAGTGTGACCTTTCCTTTGAGCCTAAAATGAAGATTCTACATTGAATTATTCAAAAGTTACAGACGTTTTTCCAAACTGTGCCATTTGGCACAATTTGGCACAGTTACAAAACGCCTGGGAACAGCCTGAGAACAAAGCTGTGTAAAATATTAATTTTTTGCGGTATTCTTACCAAATTTTGACCTCAGCTGGATAACACTTGGTTCTATATTTCTGTTGCATTTTCCAGCCGGATCGGACAGCTGTGTGTTATTTGCAAGCATTTGTATCCAAAAAAAACACCGTGTCCAATTTTTTTTTCTTCAAGTTCAGTATGTTTAGATGACTGTAACTCAGTGGCCGGAGCACGTAGAGAGATTGTTGGGTTTTTTTTGCGAAAAAATTCAAAGTGTTTTCTTTTAAATGAGACCAACCCCATGAAGATGCTGCAAAGGGTTGAAGAACAGCTTTTGATTTACTTTGGGCACGTTATTTTTTGGCATTTTTAGGAAAATTGCCCAGAGTGCAAGGGGTTAAAAAGAAGACTATTAAAAATAGGAGACTACCTCCATGGTACAACTCCCACACCCGTAAGTTAAAACAGAAAGTTAGATCCTGTGAAAGGCTCTGGCGTGCAAATAAGACAGAGGAATCTTGTTCAGCCTGGAATGCCAGCCTTACCACCTATAAGAAATCTCTCCATAGTGCTAGGCGACAGTACTATTCATCCTTGACAGAAGAAAATAAAAACAACCATAGATTTCTCTTTAACACTGTGGCTCAGCTAACCAAGAGCCAAAATGCCATTGATCCCTACATCCCTCCAACTCTTAATGCTGACGACTTCTTGAATTTTTTTAATGATAAAATTGTCAGTATTAGGAATAATATTCCAAAAAATAGCCCCCCTAAAAATACCAAGCCTCTATCTAACACTGCTATGCCCATAGGCTCAGAACTCCACTTTTCTAAATTTTCTCCTATTAGTCATTCTGATCTAGCCCTAATGGTGTCAGCCTCTAAACCAACTACTTGTCTTTTAGACCCAATCCCCGCTAGACTAGTGAAGGAATCACTTTCTGATTAGTCCATCTCTTTTGAACATAATTAATATGTCCCTCTTGACAGGACATGTACCGCAGTCATTTAAAGTGGCAGTAATTAAACCTCTACTTAAAAAACCTTCACTTGATTCTGGGATTTTGGCCAATTATAGACCAATATTTAACCTCCCCTACTTTCCCAAGATCCTCGAAAAAGTAGTCGCCAATCAACTATGCACCTTTTTAGAAAAAAATTCTATATTTGAGAAATTTCAGTCAGGTTTTAGGAAACATCACAGCACAGAGACAGCCTTAGTGAAAGTTACTGATGACATCCTTATGGCATTTGACAAAGGACTTATCTCCGTCCTTGTTTTATTGGACCTCAGCACTGCCTTTGATAGCATTGACCACCATATTCTGCTAGAGAGACTTGAACAGCAAATTGGCTTGAATGGAACAACACTAAGATGGTTCCAGTCTCATCTATCAGGCCGTTCCCAGTTTGTTCATGTCCACAACAAGTCCTCTACTCTGACCACGGTTAGCTATGGAGTTCCGCAGGGATCAGTACTTGGACCAGTATTGTTTACATTATACATGCTGCCTTTGGGAGACATTATGAGGAAGCATTCTATTCATTTTCATTGTTATGCTGATAACACTCAGTTGTATTTATCCATCAATCCAGATGATCCCAGCCAGTTGGGTTTATTCCAGGAGTGTCTTAAGGATATCAAAACCTGGATGAACTACAACTTTCTGTTGCCAAATATAGATAAAACTGAAGTCATTGTTCTTGGCCCCAAACATACTAGAAGTACTCTTTTTAGCAAGATGATAACACTAGATGGCATTGCACTGGCTTCTACGTCTCCTGTTAGGAATCTTGGAGTTGTCTTTGACCAAGATGTGTCTTTCTTTTATCCTCTGACGACACTGAGAGCTTGGTCTGCTCTTTTAACTCACACTGTTCAAGCATCTTAGATGTAGTTGCTCCCTTTAAAACCAGGACTGTCCGTGCTGTTAATTCATCCCCCTGGTTCAATGATGATCGCTGTTGTTTTAGATGTAAATATCGGAAGGTGAAAAGACTGTGGAAGTCCACTAAACTTGAGGTGCATCAATTGCACCTTAAGGAGCTGTTAATTGAATTTAATAATATGATAAAAAATGGCAAGAACTTCTTATTTTTCCAACATCATCTCCTCCAATAGTTACAATCCAAAGATCCTCTTCAGCACAATGGACAGTTTAGTTAATCCTGTCATTTTCTGCTCCCTGTTTATTCAATTAATGACTGTAACAAGTTTCTTTCCTTTTTTGTTGACAAGGTCACTGCTGTTAGGGCTGGTTTTACTCATTCCTTTCCCCTAATCCTTGATTGTCCTAACAGACAGCCTTTTTAAATGATTTTACTCCAATTTCTTTTGAGGATTTGTTAGTGTTGGTGAGTTCCATGAAATCCTCCTCCTGCGTTTTAGATATTTTGCCTTCCTCAATGTTGAAAGAGGTAATTGGCTCAGTGGGTACGTCTTTGGTTAACATCATTAATAGTTCACTTGAATCTGGTTGTGTACCCTCGTATTTTAAACATGCAGTTGTGCAGCCACTTTTAAAAAAACCTAACCTTGATCCATCTGTTTTTAAAAACTTAAGGCCAATTTCTAAGCTTCCTTTTTATTTCTAAGCTTTTAGAAAAAGTTGTTGCCAAGCAGCTCACTGACTTTCTGATTGAACACAATATTTCTGACAAATTTCAGTCAGGTTTCCGTCAAACACTCGACAGAGACCGCTCTTCTCAGGGTGTCAAATGATATTTTAATGTCATCAGACTCTGGCAAATGCTCTGTTCTAGTGTTATTAGATCTTACTGCAGCATTTGATACTATTGATCATTTTATTTTGTTACAAAGGCTTAGAGATTGGGTAGGTATTTCTGGAAAAGCTCTGGATTGGTTTTTCTCCTACCTTTCTGGTAGGAGTTTTTCCGTGGCTGTTGGCTCTTATTCATCTGACTCTGCTCATTTAACCTGTGGGGTGCCTCAGGGTTCTATTCTGGGTCCACTCTTATTTGCCCTATATATGCTGCCACCTGGTTCTATTATCAGCAAATTTAAAGATGTCTTATCACTGCTACGCTGACAATTTACAGCTACTTTTCTGTTTTAAGCCTGACCATGTTGACAATTTAAAAATTATTCATGATTGTCTGTCTGCAATTAAGGACTGGATGTCTAGTAACTTTTTGCAACTTAATGCTGATAAAACTGAAGTCCTTATTGTAGCACCTGATAATCTAATTCCTAAGTTGGTTAATAGCATTGGTTCATTAAGCTCTAACGTACGGTCTAAACTAAAAAATCTTGGTGTCATTTTCGATCAATCGATGAGTTTTGATCAGCATGTCAAATCTCTGACCCGGAGTTGTTTTTTCCACCTTAGGAATATATCCAGAATTAGGTCATTGCTTTCCTACACTCAGTTAGAAATCATTATTCATGCCTTTGTTTCTTCACGTTTGGACTACTGTAATGCTCTTTTTACATGTCTTAGCAAATCCTCTTTACACCGCCTACAGTTAGTCCAGAACTCTGCTGCAAGATTACTAACTAGGTCCAGTAGATTCTGTCATATCACTTCTGTTTTGGCCTCCTTGCACTGGCTTCCTGTAAATTATAGAATTGATTTTAAAGTTCTTGTTCTTACTTACAAAGCCATTCATGAAGAGGCACCTTTTTATATTAGTGACCTGCTCTCTCTATACCAGCCCTGTAGGTCTCTCAGGTCTTCTCATCAGAATCTATTGGTAGTCCCTAGTACTAGGCTCAGAACCAAAGGCGATAGAGCCTTTGCTGCTGTTGCTCCCAGACTATGGAACTCCTTGCCTTTTGAACTTAGATCTGCACCTTCCATTGGTGTATTTAAGAAGCAACTAAAGACCCACCTTTTTAGCCTGGCTTTTTAACTATGTGCCGATTGTATTTTTATGTGCTTTTACTGTCTACTGTTTTATGTGCCTGTGTTTTTATGTTGTTTTGTACCATGTTAAGCACTTTGTGACTGTCTGTGAAAGGTGCTCTATAAATAAACTTATTATTATTTCAACTCTCATACAGCAAACCATTAAGACCACCTTTTTCCATCTGCGTAATATTTCTAAAATTAGGTCCATCCTGTCTCAAAAAAGATGCAGAGAAACTTGTCCTCGCCTTTATCACCTCTAGTCTTGACTATTGTAACTCACTTTTATCAGGTTTCCCAAATAAGTCCATAAAGTTTCTCCAACTCATTCAGAATGCAGCTGCATGTATCCTTATGAGAACAGGGAGAAGAGATCACATTACTCCAGTCTTAGCTTCTTTACATTGGCTCCCAGTAAATTATAGAATTGAATTCAAGATATTGCTCTTAACCTGTAAAGCTCTTAATGGTATGGCTCCTTCTTACCTGCAAGAACTCTTAGTTTCCTATCATCCAACCAGAGCTCTGCGCCCCCAAAAATCCAAACTACTAGTGATCCCCAGGGTATCTAGAAGTAAATTGGGAGGTAGAGCTTTCAGCTATCAAGCTCCCTTCCTGTGGAACCATCTTCCCAGTTCAGTTCGGGAGGCAGACACTCTGTCTTTATTCAAGAGTAAGCTGAAAACTTTTCTCTTTGATAAGGCCTTTAGTTAGAAATGTTGCCCCTGCCAGGCCTTCGCTTGCATGTGCAGCCTGGCCAGGCTTGGTACTGGACTGTTTGGCTTTGAATGTTGTATTTGTATGTTTGTTTTGAATGTAGCTACTCAACCCAGCCGGTTGAGGCGGATGGCCATCCTCTAAGTTATGGTTCCGCCCGAGGTTTCTACCCGTTAAAGGGAAGTTTTTCCTCGCCTGTGCTGCCACAGTGCTTGCTCTTAGGGGTCTCTGCTGGGTTCTATAAACTGAGTGTGTGGCCTAAACCCACTCTTTTCTGTAAAGTGCCTTGAGACGACCTGTGTTGTGATTTGGCGCTATATAAATAAAATTGAAATTGAAATAAATCACTGTGTGGTACAGCAACACCACTGCCCTGGACCGCAAACGCCTGCAGAGAGTGGTGAAGACAACGGAGAAGATCATCAGGACTCCACTCCCTTCTCTGCGGAGTATCTACCACCACAGGGTCCAAAGGAGAGCTGACGCCGTCCTCCGGGACCCCACCCACTCCCAGCACAGACTGTTCACACTTCTACCCTCAGGCCAGAGGTACAGAAGTGTGTAATGCAGGACAACCAGACTGAAGAACTCCTTCTTTCCCACTGCCATCAGACTCCTGAACAGATGACTCCCAAAACTCTGTAACACAGCTTTGCATATAGGAACTCGCACACCGGCTGCTGAATTTGAACACTGCTCACCTGTACAGTAGATATAGTCTCACCTGTCTGATGTTCATATCATCTCTGCTGCTACTTATCATGCACAGTCTACTGGTACTATCGTTACAGCAATAATTTGTAATTATACAGTGCTCGTTGCACAATGCTCATTTGCACACTGTACATAGGTTCATGCCATCTCAGGTTCACATCATCTCTGATATCAATGTACCACTATCAGTTTAGTCATCCAGTGAATTTTCAGTGTCATTCCTCTGCTGCCTAATTGTGTGTTGGTGTGTGTGTTATTAGCATCCATTAGTATTAGGATTGAGTTACTGTATTAGTGTGTCATGACCTATTAGAATTGTTGTTTCTGTACCTTTTACCTTGGCATTCTTTCGGAGAGCAAAGTAAGAATTTCATTGCTCAGGAAATGTAGCATTTCTTAACTGTGCACATGATAATAAAGCCTTTGAATCTTGAGTGCTATATTCCTTTTGATTGTCTAAAAATCTCTGTGGTTCCTCTAGGACTCTTGCCATCTTGGGAGCAGGTCTGATGGGAGCAGGTATTGCCCAGGTGATGGTGGACAAAGGTGTGCACACAATCTTGAAAGACACCACTGAGGCTGGACTGGCCAGGGGTGAACAGCAGGTTTACAAAGGGTGGGTCAGTTTCCATACCAGCCATCATTACAAATGCAAAAACCCTTCACATCTTCCATTACTTAAAACTAACTGTTCTTTGTGTTGCTATATGGGGAAATAATTTATACTTCTCTTTTAAACAAGGTTCAATGACAAGACAAAAAAGAAAAGCATCACATCGTTTGAGAGAGATTCCATACTGTCCAACCTGACTGGCCAACTCGACTATAAAGGGTTTGAAAAGGCTGACATGGTTATCGAAGCTGTGTTTGAAGACATTAATGTCAAGCATGCAGTCCTGAAGGAGGTGGAAGCTGTAAGTGTGACTGGAAAATATTCCTAATGTTCCTGATTTGTCTTGTTTGATGTCTCTTGAATGAGTCAAAAAACATATAGGCTGATACATTAGCTGGTGGCATCATGCAATTGTAATGTGAGTGTGACTGCAAATCTTCTTTAAAACAAGATTGCACTCACAGCTGTGAATCTTCAGCAATACTGTCATAACTTGTCTGTCTGTAGGTGACGTCCCCTCACTGTATATTTGCCAGCAACACATCAGCACTCCCAATTAAAGATATTGCTGCTGCCAGCAAGAGACCAGACAAGGTTTGTTCTGAGAAATGCTACAAATTAGGTTTGTCTCTGCTATTAGAAATAATAGTAATGCTGAAAATTGTCCGTGCTTCTGTAGGTAATTGGAATGCACTACTTTTCTCCAGTGGACAAGATGCAGCTCCTTGAGATTATAACTACAGATAAAACATCAAAGGACACAACAGCCTCTGCTGTTGCAGTTGGTCTGAAGCAGGGCAAAATCATCATTGTTGTTGGGGTAAGATTTGGCATCGCCATTGAACATATTGGATAATACTTTCAAACATTTTCATTTAAAAAAAAAAAAAAAAAAAAGTTAAACTAGTCTTTTCAGCTCTCTGGACCCTATATCAAGTCCATTGGAGTCAAACAGGCAAGGAACATCTCATGAGAACACAAGTTTAAAGCAACACTAAGATTTTCACCTTAAAACATTTTTTCCAAAAACGTTTTGACGGTAGTAACCTCTGACCATGTAAAAGTCACTTACACTGTAGCCTGAACGGGTCTGCATTGCCTACATCGGCACTGTTCCTGGTAGGAACTCTGAAAAGACTATAATTGGAACATTTTACAGACTTCAGTTCACTTAGCCAACTACAGGGCACAACTTTAGCCACCAACTAACAAAGCACCCTATGATTTTCTATTGGGACTCGGACCATAAAACGTGCCAGTTGTAGTATTTTTAGCAGTCCTACTAGGAACAGAAAAGTTACATTGTGTTACGTTAAGGGCCTAGAAAACAGCAGAGTGTGCAGTCTTCTTCCAAGGCAGCTAATTTTTTTCTAAACTGGGGATTCTAAATTGTCCTTAGGTATGACTGTGAGAGTGAATGGTTGTCTGTCTCTCTGTGTTGGCCCTGCGATGGACTGGCGATCTGTCCAGGGTGTACCCTGCTTCTAGCCCAAAGATGCTGGGATAGGCTCCAGCCCCCCCGCGACCCAAAAAGGATTAAGCGGAAGAAGATGGATGAATGAATGAATGAGTTTCTCCAAGCAGCCTGTTTGCTGTGAGCAGACAGTGCCCTCTGCTGGTGACTAGTAAAACATCATACAAGACACTCCCTTAGAAATAAACAAATTCCTGGATGCTAATTAGGATTCATATTACCCCTCAAAATCTGATCAATTGGTTCTGGGCCCAATTCCAACCATTCCTGAAAAGATATATAAATAACTTTTTGAGTGATGCAGTTATTATCCTCAAGCACAGACAAAAGAATAAAATGAAAACTAATGTGCAGAAGTTGTATAGTGATAAAGGCCAGAGATGTGAGACTCCAGTACTCAATGTAATTACTCGCATGACTTCACAGGATGGACCTGGATTCTATACCACAAGATGTCTGGCTCCAACACTGGCTGAAGCAGTCCGATTACTTCAGGTTAGTAGTAATATGGCCCACTCCCCAAGGTGCATTTGTGCTGATAAATTTCTTTTTCATTCCAAGAGGATGAGCTCCATCGCAGGTGCTTTTAGAAACCAGTTGTTGCTAACAAGCTTCTTGTGAGGTATCTGCAGTGATCATTCAGATAGCTCAAGTAGGTTCATTTTGTCTTCTTTTAATTATTTACCTTTTTGTTCTTATTAAAGACAAAAATAGAAAGATGTTTTTACCTTCTTTTACATGTTTCGACTGTTCACTGCAGCCTTTGTCAGAAGTCCTGTCCTGTAAGGCTGTGTGTCCACCAAACATGTTTTGTCGCCGGACCGCCCTGAACCTTTTTTTTTTTTTTTTTTAACAGCGCTTGTGCACTGTGCTCTGGGGAAAAAAGTCTGAGTCCTGTATCCTAGTAACAGCTTGTCACTCACAGCTCAGCACCTCCGCTTTTCCCATAGAGACTTTCTACTTATTACCTCCGCCAAGGAGGTTTTGTTTTCAGTGTGGTTTGTTTGTTTGTCTGTTTGTTAGCAGGATTATGCAAAAACTACTGGATGGATTTGAACGAAATTTTCACCAGTGGTGGTTCTTGGGCTGGAGAGGAACTCATAACATTTTGGTGATGATCTGAGAACGCATACCTCTACCAAGGCTATTATCTTCTTACACTGTGTTAGCAAGAATCCTTCAAAACAAACCCATTACATTTTGGAGGTGATCCTTGAGGGACAGAAGGAGCCTTGGCGGAGGTATGAGCTCCGAGTGCTTTTCTAGTTTTTTTTAATAGCAGTCTCTAAGTAACGATGGACAGGAAACACATTCTGGCATTGGCAGCAGCTCTGGATGCAAAATATGATGACACGGAAAAGAAAACAAGAGTCTAGGTACATGACATCAACCGGTCGAGGAAACAGCTGGGAGAGTAGCACCGACTTGTACAGGAGTTGCGACTTGACAGTGCCTGTTTCAAGGAGTATTTTAGATTGACTGGAGTCAGTTTGAACTGGTTTTGATGAAGACTGGCCCGTCAATTTCTCGGATGTAGACTAATTACAGAGAGTGCATCTGAGGTGAGTAGTGTGTGGTCAAAATTTTGTTTATTTTTACATCTATTTTTGTAAAACTCACTCTGAGATACACTACCGTTCAAAAGTTTGGGGTCACTTAGAAATTTCCTTATTTTTGAAAGAAAAGCACTGTTTTTTTCAATGAAGATAACTTTAAACTAATCAGAAATACACTCTAATATCTAATATACATTGCTAATGTGGTAAATGACTATTCTAGCTGCAAATGTCTGGTTTTTGGTGCAATATCTACATAGGTGTATAGAGGCCCATTTCCAGCAACTATCACTCCAGTGTTCTAATGGTACAGTGTGTTTGCTCATTGTGTCAGAAGGCTAATGGATGATTAGAAAACCCTTGTGCAATCATGTTAGCACAGCTGAAAACAGTTTAGCTGGTTAGAGAAGCTATAAAACTGACCTTCCTTTGAGCAGGTTGAGTATCTGGAAAAAATTATTTCAAATACAAATCATTATTTCTAACCTTGTCAATGTCTTGACTATATTTTCTATTCATTTTACAACTCATGGTGGTAAATAAGTGTGACTTTTCATGGAAAACGCAAAATAATTGTCTGGGTGACCCCAAACTTTTGAATGGTAGTGTATGTTCAACACATGATTTCCTGTACTCATAAATGACTGCCGGTATATGATCACATTTCACATTGGAGGTATTTCCATTTTTTTGCAGTCATGAATTGTACAAATTCACATAGTATCGGTTAACTGCCTTATCTACTGCAACAAACTTGTCAGAAATATGACGTGACAAAGGCACAAACACTTACCTGGCATGCCGACATACTGTATGTGGACACATTGCTCCAAGCCTTTGCTTTCAAATTTTGATCATGGTATCCTTTTAGTGTCATATCAAAGAGTACTGGGTTGTCTGATGCACCAAAGATCAAGCTCTACCCCACCAACATACCGTTCTCTTCTTCCTGTACCGGCATCCTATGTCCCCACCCTTCCTTAATTCTAATTAGCTGGTTAGAAAGGTTTGACATTGACAAACACAGCTGTACTCTTGAACTTTTTTTTTTTTTTAGCTCTCAGCGCCCTGAGCGCTGCGACAAAAAACGGTCACCGCTGAATGATTTAGCGGCAAGGGCACTCAGTGCTGTGAACACTGGATTACATAGAAAATGAATAGAAAATAGTTGCCCACAGCAGAAAAAAACTTGTGAGATGGACACACAGCCTAACTGCCAAGAATTCTGTTCCAATGCATCCCCTCTATTTTGTGATAAAGCATTATTACCTTGTGATATTGAAAAAATATAATGGAAAAAGATGGTAGTGCCCATGGCCACTGTTGGCTTCTGTGCAATGCAAACTGGGGGAACGCTTTAACTATAATCTGCTGCAGAAGGAGAAATGGTTCATATGCTGCTACGCCAAGCTCATCTTGGCTGCAGAATGGAGGGGGGGGGAATGGAAAAGGAGTAGAAATGTAGCCCTTTTATTTGGATGATGAACACTAATGAAGAGTGAGTTGTCTTAATCTATGTCATAAATGTATTTTTTTTTTTTTTTTTTTAAAAAGCTAGTGTTAATTTGAGGGTTTATACACATGCCCTCTGCCTTGCTTCCATCAAAGCTAACTTCGGGAAACATCACAGCCACAGCTCTTACATCAGTGGTTACTGTTTTCATAAATGCTGTATTTGTTCAACATTTAACTCATGGGGCTGAGAAGAACAGACTGTCAGCATTCATTATTTCAGCTATTAAACATGATTGTGTCTTTGTACAGGAAGGTGTTGATCCCAAAAAGCTGGATGAACTCACCACAAGTTTTGGGTTCCCCGTGGGTTTGGCCACACTTGCTGATGAAGTAGGTATTGATGTCGCTGCCCATGTTGCCGAGGACCTCGGCAAAGCTTTCGGCTCTCGTTTTGGCGGCGGCAATGTGGATGTTTTGAAGACCATGGTGGACCTGGGATTCAAGGGTATGTGCAGGAACAGTCAATGTCCTGTCTTAACATGTTTGAATTTTAAATTGTTAGTCTTATTTTTTAATTATTATTGTTATTATTATTATGAAGGCCGCAAATCAGGAAAGGGTTACTTCATTTACCAGCCAGGCACCAAAGTCAGAGATGTGAACCCAGATATTGGAGACATCATTGAGAAATACAAGCTGATTCCACATCCTACTGTGTAAGTTGACATTTACCTTCTTCCTCAAGAGTGTTTTAAAGAGACCCCGTTATGCTCTCCCCCCACATGTTGACCATTACCACAAGTGTTTAATAAAATAGCTTTTACATGCTTTGGTCAAAACAACTCGTGGCTTTATTGTGGCAGCACCATTTTACAGATACGAAAGGAGTGCTTAACAGCCTGTTTTACAGTGCAAATAAGTCCACCTTCCTGCTTTCATAATTCCTTCCAAGATTTTTTGTTTTGACAGCGACACTGTTTCTAATGTTGGCTTTTGGCTTCGATTGTCAGATTAAGTAACATACTTACAAATATTGGTTAGAGTTTAAAAGCCTAAATAAAGCATTATCGGAGACAGGGGTGTGTGGTTTGGGTGGTCGATAGCATATGATTGGTACCTGGGGTGTATTAACTACAGAACAGCCTTCAGTGAGTCAATGGCTAACTGCTTCTTTGTCTTTTGGCTGCTCCCTTTCAGGGTCGCCATAGCATACCATCACCTGATACCGCAATGATACTATGATACTGGAGTGGTGGCTCAGTTGGTAGAGCATCCGCCCCACACCCGGGAGGCAGGGGTTCAAATCCTGGCTGGGTCATTCCGAAGACCATATTAAAAAAAAAAAAAGCGGAACTTCCTGCCGTCCAGCTTGGTGCTCAGCAATAATGGAATGGAGGAGGGAAATCTGTGGCGGCGCCTTGCATGGCAGCGGCCCTCTGATTCTACATATGGGGTGTGTGTGATTAACACTGTAGATAGGAAAAACACAATCTCGTTCTACTGTACATGATTGGTTGTACGGTTGAATGACAATAAAGGGTGATTTAATTTAATTAATTAATCCGCATGTTGATTTTGCAAGGATTTTTACGCCTTTCCTGACACAACCCTACCCATATATCCGGGCTTGGGACGGGCACAAGGAGTAACCCTGTGGCTGGGTAACCAGCTTTCTTTCCTCCATTCTATTAGGTTGAGCACCAAGCTAGAAGGCAGGAAGTACCATTTTTATATGGTCTTTGGTATGACCCAGCTGGGACTTGAACCCATGACCTCCCAGTTGTAGGGCGGTTACTCTACCAACTAGGCCACTACTCCGGTAGTCAGTGGCTAACTGCTAATGGCAGCTAATCACTGCTAATTGAGGGGGTGTGTGATTGAGAGAAAAACAAGTTCAAATAATGTCAGAGAATGAAATATATGATCAAAGGTTGCTAGACAATCTAATTGGGAAAACAGCTGTTGAGCAGGAATGGATAGAATGTAATAAAATAGACATAAATGTATGTAGTGTCTCAGCCAAGCTAGCGCACTCCTCTCTGTTTGTACTCGATAGGTTGGCCTCGAAGTCTGTGAGAAATCCCAGCTGTGGCATTCAGACCAGCTAGCATTAACAGCCGACTGTACCCAGCTGTTGCATCCCAAATGTACCAAAATAAGCCAGAATGGCACGAGATATACAACTGACTGTGGATTGATGAATATAGTAAGTCTAGTACTAGGGGTGAGAATCGTGAGGGACCTCACGATTTGATTTGGATTGTGATTCTTGGATCACGATTCGATCCTATCACGATTCAATGATAATCACGATATCATGATAGAGTGCCAGATCCCAGGCATTTCAAAATTTTTTCACCTTATTCAACCTCAGATCATGTCCCAAAGTAAAACTGTTGACATCTCTTTCATATAATAAAAGTATTCTCAGGGCTTCATTTTCCATGGAGACATGTCTCTGCGTACAGGGAGGGTGGTGGACGGTGCTGTTTGGAATAGACTCCCACTCCAGCTACTTTGACTCTGTGGACTCTTTTAAAAAGCAGCTGAAAACTTTTAAGGAGGCTTTCTGTTGAGTTTCAACTGCTTTTTTTTTTTTTTCCACAATATCTTTATTGAACCTTTTTTTTTTTTTAACAAACATGATACAAACAATCAAACACTAACACCTAAAGTACTACAAAAAAAAAAAAAATGCACTAAAAACACCAACAACCACCAACAAAATCAAGTCTTCAACAATGCTCCTCTGTTTAGTCTAGACAATCCAATACATAAGTATACATATTATGTTCACCAGTTTGGAATTTACAAGGTCCACACACATCATTCACCTTCTTCTTCAAGAGTTATGTTTAAATTTTTTACATAATCAATAAAAGGTCTCCATATATTCTCAAACACAATTTCCTTTGATTTCAGTATATATGTTATTCTTTCTAATGGAAGGTTTGTTAACATCTGTCTTAACCACTGAGTCACATCTGGTCTATGAGTCTTTTTCCATAATAGTGCAATACATTTTTTGGCATTAAGCAAACTGAGGTCTATGAATGTTCTTTCACTTTTATTAAAATTATGCTTTTCTGGGTACAGACCCAACAAAAACAGTTTAGGATTCAATATGATTTGTTTTGAGATTATTTTTTCAATTGTTACCCTCACCTCTTCCCAAAACATTCTTATTAATCTACATTCCCATAAACAATGAAATAGGGTTCCTTTACTTTCCATGCATTTTGTGCATGTATCTGGTATATTTTTGTTGTATCTATTTAACTCCTCCGGTGTAACATACATCCGCATTAACCATTTGAAATGTATCAATTTAAGGCGTGCATTTATTGATTTGGTTTGAGCTTCTGTACAAGCCAATTCCCATTGTTCCTCTGAAATTTCAATTTGCAGATCTTCTTTCCAGTAGTTTAATCTTTTCAGTGAATTTTCACTTGAAGATAGTGTCAATGAGTTATAAAACTCTGAAATAATACCCTTTCTTTTACTATCTTTCATCATCATTTTTTCCAAGGATGAATAAATAGGTCGAGTGAGAGCTTTATTTTGATTTGATCGAATAAAGTTTCTAAGTTGAAGATATTTTAAAAAATGTGTTCTATTGAGATTAAATTTGATCCTCAGCTCTTCAAAAGACATTATGTTGTCTGCACATGGCAAATATAAATCCTGAATCTTTTGTATCCCTTTTAAATTCCATACTTTAAATACAGCGTCCGCTCTCCCTGGTTTAAAATATTGATTACCCCATATTGGACTAAATTGTGACAATAACTGTGGTTCTTTTAAATAGTTTTTAGCTTCACACCATATTTTGATCATATGCTTTACAAATGGATTTTTAACTTGTTTTTGTAATTTTTTTGCCGAATCTGAGTATATGAATATGGGAAGAGGTAAAGGTAAATTGTATGATTCCATTTCAGTCCAGTGAGGGAGATCATTTGATGAAAAATAATATGTCATAGACCTCAGTTGTGCCGACCAATAATACAACATAAAATTTGGACATTTCAGACCTCCACGATCAAATGGTAAATATAATAAAGACAGACGTAATCTAGCCCTCCTGTTGTTCCATATAAATTCCACTAACTTTTTTTTTATTCTTGAGAATAGATCTAAAGGTGGTGATAAGGGAATGTATTGAAATAAATAAAGTATTTTAGGTAAAATATTACTTTTAAGTATATTGATTCTCCCGATCATCGACATTGGTAGTGACATCCATCTCTGAGTAAACTCATTGATATCTGACATTAAGGCTTCATAGTTGACACTGGCGACTGATTCTAGCTTAGGCATAATTTGGATTCCTAAATATTTAAACTGATTTACAACATTGAATTGATTTACCTCAGGGGCTGGGTAATTTCTCTGGGTCTCATTTAGCATTAATATTGAAGATTTAGTTTTATTTATTTTATATCCTGATATTTCCCCAAAATTCTTTATTAAATTCAACAAGGTTGGAATTGATTTTTTTAGATTCGACATAAACAAAATTATATCATCGGCGTACAGGGAGATTTTATGTTCTGTTGGTCCAACTTTAATTCCATATATTTGTGAATGTAAACGTATCGCTATCGCTAAAGGTTCAATTGCCATAGTAAACAGTAAAGGTGAAAGTGGACAGCCTTGTCGACATCCTCTATTGATTTTTATTGGTTTTGAAATATTGTTATTTGTTAGGATTTCTGCTGTAGCATTATTGTATATTATTTGAACCCATTTTATGAAATTATTTCCAAGTCCAAACCTTTGTAGGACTTCAAAAAGAAAGGGCCATTCAACTCTATCAAAGGCCTTTTCGGCGTCCAATGATAGGAGAGCTGTATCCGGTGCTTCTTTATTAAAATAAATAATATTAAATAGTCTTCTTACATTATGGAAGCCTTGTCTACCCTTTATAAAGCCATTCTGATCTCGATTAATAATATTTGGTAAAATTTCTTGTATTCGTCTTGCTAAAATTTTACAGATTATCTTAAGGTCGGCGTTTAATAGGCTTATTGGTCTCATATTTTCACATTTATTAGAGGGCTTACCTGGTTTTGGCAGCAGTATAATTAAGGCATTATTTATGTATGATGGTAAATTATTATTTTGAAATGCTTCTAAAACCATTTCCAAAAAAGGTTTTATTAATTTATTCTTAAATTTTTTATAAAGGTCAACTGGAAGACCATCTGGTCCTGCACTTTTTCCTGATTTCATATTATCAATGGCTAGCCCAACTTCTTCTTGACTAATTTTAGACTCCAATATCTCCCTGTTTTCATTTGGAATACACGGTATAGATAGTTTGTTCAAAATCCCATTTAGTTTTGTTAAATCAGGTTCATTTTTGGTATCATATAATTTTTCATAGTAATCTCTAAAGGCTCTATTAATTTCTAAAGGATCTATAACTACCTGTCCGTTACTTATAATACTGGTTATTGGTGTTTTAATTTCCAATTGTTTAATCTGCCATGCTAATAATTTTCCTGATTTTTCACCTTGTTCATAAAAAGATTGTTTCAATCTTAGAAGACTCGAGGCAGCTCTATTCGCTGATTTTTTTGTCGTATTCAGCTCTCAAAATCAGTAATTCATTCTCCAACCTTGGATCTCTTCCTGCATACACTTTTTCCTGAAGACTTTTTATTTTATGTTCCAATTTAGCTCTCTCCTCTCGAGTCTTCTTAGATTTTGATCCTGTATAACTAATAATATGTCCCCTAATAAAAGCTTTGAAAGCCTCCCACTTTACACATGCTGATGTTTGTGTAGTATTGATGTCAAAGAACTCGTCTATCTGTTTTTCTATATACTTGACAAATTCCTCATCCTGAAGCCATTTATGCTGAAATTGCCATCTGCCTGATTCCTTTGTCAATTTTTTATCTACATATATTAGACAACAGGGTGCATGATCAGAGATCACGATGTTATCATAAAAGCAGTTTTGAATCTTGGACCTTAATTCTGTGGAAATCAAAAAATAATCAATACGTGAGAATGTCTTGTAGGTACTGGAATAACAAGAATAGGCTTTAACTTGTGGTTTCATTTCTCTCCATATATCTAACAATCTCAATTCTTTCATAAAATGATTAATAGTCATCCTACATCCAATGTGCGTACAATCCAGTCCTGTTGATCTATCCACACCTGGATTCAATGTACAATTAAAATCCCCTGCTATTATATGTTGCCCTGTAAGTGATGATAAGATGAGAAATAAATTAGCAAAGAACTTCTGATCATCTATATTGGGACCATATAAGTTCACAAGATTTATATTTTCTAATAGCAAAGAACCTTGAATGATTACATATCTTCCAAATTTGTCTCCAATTACATTTTTCACTTGAAAAGGAACTGATTTATGTATGAGAGTCATAACTCCCCTGGCTCGGGATGAAAATGAAGAGGTGAATACACTTCCCTGCCATCTACTCCTAATTCTTTTAACATCCTCCTCTATCAGATGAGTTTCTTGTAAAAACACAATTCTTGAACCCATGTCCTTTATTTTATTCATAACTTGTTTAAGTTTTTTTAAATTTTGTAGACCTCTGCAATTCCATGAAGTTAAATTAAGATTAACACTTTGGTCCATGATCAATAGAGAGTTTGGGATTACCTTGCAGTGTAAACATGCTCATACAGAGAAGCAAAAACATGAGTGGTTGAACATTCATCCTACAAACTACACACAAACAAATTTCCCCTTCCCACACTTGTGGCAAACCCCCCAAAATCAAAAGAAAAATTCTGTCTCCCGATATAGCCATCGACCGTTCCACACCCACGGGGAACAGCCTAAGCCACTCCTTCTTCATCCTCCCAATCACCCTAACTCTACTGCTTTTAATGACGTAACATTAACTCTCCTCTGTAGTTTTCCAACTTAACTCCAAAATTTTTAACAACTTTGTACATCATAGTTTTTTTTTTTGTTTGTTTCGTTTTTGTTTTGTTTTTTTAATATATAATACAATCTATATTTTGTAAACTTACTATTTACTTCAAGTCAGTCAGATGCCTGTGCAAATGCTTAATTATTCTACCTTATATTTTGTTCATGCTTAGCTCCCACCAGTCTCTTCTTCTTCTTTGATCTTCTTGATGAACTCCTGCGCCTCCTCTGGGGTCTTGAAGATGTGGGTTCTGCCCTCATACGTGGTCAGCAGTCTCGCAGGATAGATTACACCATGACGAATCCCAAGGTTGCGCAGCTCCTTACGTACGGGATCAAACTGCTTCCTCAATTGCTGGATTCCTGTGGCCAAATCTGGGTAGAACCGCACCTGCTGGTCCTGGTGTTTAATCTCTCCTTTAGCACGTGCAGCGTTGAAGATCTTCATCCTGTCTCTGTTGCTAAGAAACTTCATAATTAAGGTCCTCGGCGGTCCCTTATCTCTCCGTGGGCCAATACGATGTGCTTTTTCCAGAACCACTGCTGATTGCAACTCCTCGCTGCCCAGCACCTCCGGAATCCACTTTTCCAGAAAGGAACATACGTCCCGACCTTCTGATTCCTCTGGAAGACCCACCAGCCTCAAATTATTCTGTCTCGACCGAGATTCCAAATCCAAAATATTATCTTCCAGAGATTTTTTTTTTTTTTTTCCAAAGTGCGCACCTTTAATTGAAGACGGGTGACGTCATCTTCAGCACTAGCGAGACGGAGCTCCATCTGCGCCGTTCGTTCTACACAGTCACCCAATTCCTTTCTTATTCCTTCCAACGCTGTCATAATCCCATCAAATCTAGAGGAAAAGTCCGCTCTCATTGAACTCATGGCAGCCATCAGCGCATCTGCGCCTCCCTGCGCAGACATCGCACCGCCGCCAGCCTCCTCCGCCATATATGGAGTTTTGTTTGCTGCGTCACAGACTTGAAAGTCCGTTAATTTGGACTGTTTCGGCGGCTCGCTTTTTCCTTTTCCTGGTTTTCCAGCCTTAGGCTTCGCCGACATATCCTCGCCCAAATGCTGAGATACGTTCTGTCCCAAATGAGAGAGTTATTTGCCGATTTTTTTTCTCCAGGAGCAGAGCAGAGCGAGACACGTCCGTCCTACGTGGCAGCCATAACCGGAAGTATCAACTGCTTTTTAATGAGAAGTCTGATATTTTAAAATAATTTTAATTTTGTGTTTTAACTTATTTTTGTATTTTCAAAATTATTTTTATCCATCAACTTCCTTTTATTCCATTTTATTGTGCAGCGCTCTGTGAGTATAGCTGTGAAAAGCACTTCATAAATAAACTTTACTCACTTGATGCTCGGAGAAAAAGTTCCTTGTCAGTGTCTCTTTAACTTAGCCGTTGCTAATGCTGCTCCGAGACGTGTGCTGGTCTGCTGTATTCCATGTTTTTTCTTTTTTCTGTGCAGCGCTTCTTGTGAGTTGTGTGTCATGCGGAGGTCTTTTCTACCATTTTTGTTATAAAATGCAAAAAAGGCCCGACATTTGAGCCAACTGCTTCCTAACTTTCAAAGCTGGCTGCAAATCACTGAGACAAGCCATGACCTCACTTGACTGGGTGCTTGCTTTGCGCCACCTAGGGGACTGCAAATGCCACTGATTAACTGATGACCCAAAAGTATATATGTGCGCATTTTTTTTAATAAAAGCTCAATCCATGCATTTATGGATTGATGCATTGTTGCCAGTGTCAAATATCACAATCCCATCACTGAATTGATCTTTTTTACCACCCCTGTCTAGTACACTGACTACAGTTGGGGGGAGGAGTCATAAAACCCTGTGGTCATGCTGATTTGTGATGCCAAGCTAGCCATGCAACCGGTCCTCATCCTGGGATAAATGACAAATTGGCCCAAATGATCCAAATGTGGATTAAAGAACAAACCAGGACCACAGATGTCTAGTGGGGTGAATTTACAGAGAAGAGCTCTAGCTAAGCTAGCTGCACTGTAGCTATGTGAGCTCTGAGACTCAGTGGGAAACTTCTTCTCTTTAATTTCAAGAAAAAGAATATCAAATCCAAAAGAGGCATTTCTGGTAGTCCTATTTTCTGTGGGAGAGGAGAACTCCTGTGCAGGAGGACTTTGGGCTGTTTGGCTTTGTAGTCTACTGTATATGTCACAAAAAATCCTCCACAATGCATAATAACATAACAGAGGCTCTGTAAAACTTGGGGCCTGGTCAGAATAGCTGAAGAGGAAAACGCATGCACTGTTAAAAGTAGTTTTGAGGTACTGCAGCAGTCTGCTAAGCTAAGCAGCCGTGTTCCTCACATGCACATCGCAAATTGCTTGAGCAGTTCAGTATGGATCCCGCTCACACACCGACATGTTTGTGCCACCGTGAATGCAGTGTTATACTTGGTGATCCTGGCATGCCCATCTTTACTCTACTCATGATTTCTTTTTTCCCCCTACAGCTCATCGGACTCTGATGTGCAGTACAGGCTTGTTTCTCGATTCGTCAATGAAGCTGTGCTGTGTTTGCAAGAGGGCATTTTGAACAGTCCTCTGGAAGGAGACATTGGGGCTGTGTTTGGTCTGGGATTCCCTCCTTACCTTGGAGGTCAGAGCTGCACTTTCTTCATCTTTATCCTTTTCAGCTGAATGTTACAATTCTAGCCCTAAGGGAGGCAACGCTTTCTGTTCATTTGAGTTTAAAGTCCTGGAGCAATACTGATGCTGTCTCTCAGAATAGAATAAAGATCTTAGAGTAATGCAATACAAACTTTTTGTTCTTGCTTTTAGCAGTTTTTAGCTCATTCTGGCAACGGCAAAAGGAGCTAATGCAATGATCTGGCATCTGTCTGTCCCGTTTGTCCATCCCCACACACAGGGCTCACTACTCCTCCTAGGCATTTGCCCTGATGCACACCAAACTCACTCACAATGATCCTCAGGCGGATCTGCATCCAAGTTATGCTCAAGGTCGAGGTTAAAGGTCAGATGATCTGGGCATTTATGTGATTTCAGAAAAACCACTACACCGAGGAAACTGCCTTGATCTCCAAACTCACACACAATGATCCTCAGGTTGGTCTGCATCCAGGTTGTGGTCAAAGTCAAAGGTCGGGAGAACTGGGCACTTTCATGATTTTTGAAAAGCCACTACTCCTCCCAGGCAATTACCTTGATTCTCACGAAAGTCACTCACAATGAACCTAGGGTAGGTCTGGTTAAAATCCTGGTCATTATCAAAGGTCAGAAGATCTGGGCATTTAGGATTTCACGAAAAATGTTACTCTAGCCACTGACCTTGAGGATGAGTTTGCATCTATGCTGTGCTTTGAAGTAATGGTCTACGCTCAGGAGATCTGAGCACTCCCGCAGTGATTTTGTCAGGCTGGAATGAGCTACTTCATCATTGATGGTCTGTTTTAATGACCAGATTACTGTATTTCCCAGTTTAAAGTAATTTGTACCATGGTACAGCCCCTTCATTGATTAACTGTAAATCAAGCCATTTAACTTCCTCTCTTTTTGAAGCCACGTGCTTCTGATTAACTGTCAGTCTGAAACACACTCAGTCAGAGCTGACTTTGTGCAGAAATGACCACAATAAGAAAAATGTGTGTAGGGCAGACTGAAGCCTGAGTTTTTGTTCACATGCCAATGCTGTTATAAAAAACTAACTGTGTGTAATATAACAGGAAAAAAAAGTTTAGCAAGTGTTAGCCGAATAGCTCTTAATCAACAATACTACTGTTATCACTGTGCTGAAATTTCTAACTCGATATCTCACTGATTCCAGGACCCTTCCGTTTCGTGGACAGCTTCGGTGCCAACAAACTGGTGGAGAAAATGCGCCAGTATGAAGCGGTCTACGGAAACCACTTCTCACCCTGCCAACTCCTTCTGGATCACGCAAAAGATTCCAGTAAAAGATTTCACAAGTGACTAAATCACTGTGCGTGCCAGTAACTCAGTATGAAACTCCGGGCTGCCACTTGGAACGTGCCTAACATTTATATCATGTGTAGGGGCAAACATACGGTCTCCATACCTGGGTGACAGTTAATTGGGTACACCCAGCTCAAAGAAAACCCTACCTTCAATTTTGTTCTGTCTCTGCTGATACCGTTTTGGAGGGGTGCTTATTTACATTTTATAGTTTTAGAAGATGGAAGTTTTGTTGTGTTGAACTGTATCACTACTGAATGTGTTTTTACTAAATTTAACCTACACTCATTGGGGAGGACAGAAGTATCTAAAATGATTAAAGGTGAATAAGCACTTTTCTAAGATGGTCAACTTGGAATTGGAACATTTCTAGTTTTATGAAGGTCAAGCTGGGTTGGTTTGAGCAGCATGTACCTAATGAATTGACAGCTGAGCATTTTGTAACAGTTAAAAGATGTTTGTTTTGTTTTTTTTTCTGACTTGCAAATTAATAACTCGATGCCTAGATTTGGAGGTTTGTTGATAATGTACACATTGCATATGTGAAAAACTAGATGCAGAAAAATCTTTCAAGTTGCAGTTTAATCCTTCAGTGCTGAATGTGTTTGAGAATGTTTTCTTTTTTCTACATGAAAGACTCTGGCTTAGTCTGAGCAATGTAATGGGAAGCTGAAGATGAAATAAAGAAGGTTATTGAATCAAACAGTAACTTACTAAGTTGCATGTTTTCAAGTAGGTCTCACAGAACTGCGCTGTGTAGTTTAATTCTCAGGTACATTTACCTGAAAATTTCTTTAACAGGTTTACATTTGGCTAGTTTGAACTGAGTGCAGCAGATATAAAGTTTGTTGAATTAATAACACTCAGAGCAATGTGTGACTCACAAGCGATGTACTGTCTGTATTATGCACGCCATAATGTTACTTTCCATGTTTTCTTGGATTATTGAAAAGTAGAACTGCGCTGCAGCAGGTAGAAATCTGAGAAAGCAGAAAAGACTGCCTGAAATTTGGAAGGGGGGTGGGGGGATTGCCTGTATCCTGCAAGTCTTACTCCTTTCCCTGCCCCAAGACGCTCAACATCTGAGGTGCAATGGCTGCTGTCAGCAGTGGGTAGAGTACCAGACATTATACTCAAGTAAAGTGGCATAACCTTACATTAATTTCTAAGGTAGATGTAAGAGTAGTCACAAAACGGAGTAGTGAATAAAGACTTAAATCTTGCCAGATTTTTTTAAAATTGTAAAGTGATTTTTTTTTTTTTTTTTTTTTTTAAATTTTGAATTTAAAACGTTTTCTCATCAATTTGAGACTTTTTGGTCTTAAATTCACAACTTTTTGTGATTTAGAACTTTATGCAATAAATTTGACACTTTCTATGCAGATTTGCCACTTATGAATTTTCAAATCTTTAATTTTTTTGCAATTCTACAATTTTTTTTTCCCTCAAACTTGCATTTTTTTTCTTGTACATTTACAATTACTTCCTTGGAAAATTGCAGTTTTACTTTTTTCAAATGTGTTAGACTGAGTAAAATAAAATAACTATAAACCTGTACAGTTCCCTCTAATGTAACTCAAATTGTATACAAAAAGTCATAATTTTCTGAGCCAGATAAGTGAAGATTTCAAATCTGATGAAAAAGAGCATGACTTGCAATTGGCACAAATCAGTGAAATCAAAAGAAACTCAGAGTATGACCAGATGTACTTGAGTTAAAGTACAGATTAATAATAATTATTATTACATGTACTCCAGAATAAAAACATCCATCCATCCATCTTCTACCGCTTTTCCGGAGGTCCGGGTCACGGAGGCAGTAGTTCAAGCAGAGAAGCCCAGACTTCCCTCTCCCCAGCCACCTGCTCCAGCTCTTCAGAGGGGATACCAAGGCGTTCCCAGACCAGCTGGGAGACATAGTCTCTCCACCGAGTCCTGGGTCTGCCCCGGGGTCTCCTCCCAGTGGGACGTACCTGAAACACCTCAAGTGGGAGGCGTCCAGGAGGCATCCTAATCAGATGCCCATACCACCTCAACTGACTCCTTTCAATGTGGAGGAGCAGCGGTTCTACTCTGAGCCTCTCCCGGATGACTGAGCTCCTCACCCTATCTCTGAGGGTGAGTCCAGCAATCGTACGGAGAAAGCTCATTTCAGCCGCTTGTATCCGCGATCTCGTTCTTTCGGTCATTACCCAAAGCTCGTGACCATAGGTGAGAGTAGGAACGTAGATTGACTGGTAAATCAACAGCTTTGCCTTAGAACTAAGCTCCCTCTTCACCACAACAGACCGGTACAACGTCCGCATCACTGCAGATGCTGCTCCGATCCATCTGTCGATCTCTCGCTCCATGTCGATCTCTCGCTCCATCAATGCTCCGCACTGGGTGTGTTTGTTTATGTTTATATTTATATATCTATATATTCATTCCATCTAGCAACAATGCTCCGCACTGTGTGTTTATATATCTACATATTATTCCATCTAGCTACATTGCTCCGCACTGTTTATATATTTACATATTTTTTTCCACCTAGCTGCAATGCTCCGTACTGTGTTTATATATCTACATATTATTCCATCTAGCTACAATGCTCCGCACTGTTTATATATTTACATATTTATTCCATCTAGCTGCAGTGCTCCGTACTGTGTATTTATATACTCATATATTTATCCCATCCAGCTACGATGCTCTACACTGTAGAGCATCGTAGAGTCTACACTGTGTGTCTGTGTGTATATATATATATTTATAGTAATATGTACATATGTATATTAGCTGCTCTTGCTTGCTTGCTTTTTTTTTTTTTTTTTCTTGCCTTCTGAGTGTTGCTATCCCTGTGCTGTTGCAATCCTGGAATTTCCCCGTTGTGGGACTAATAAAGGCTCATCTTATCTTATTATTTTCCCCTCACTCGTGAACAAGACCCCAAGATACTTAAACTCCTCGACTTGGGGCAGGAGCCTGTCCCCAACCCGGAGAGGACAATCCACCTTTTTCCGGCTGAGGACCATGGACTCGGACTTGGAGGTGCTGATTCTCATCCCAGCCACTTCACACTCAGCGGCAAACCGTCCCAGCAAGAGCTGTAGGTCATTGCTGGATGAAGCCAACATGGGAGACCCGGCCGGGCTCAGCCCGAAGGAGTTACATGGGTCCGCCCTCCAGTGGGTTCGCCACCTGCAGGATGGATCATGGGGGTCCGGTGCTATGTGGATTAGGTGGCGGTCAAAGGCGGAGACCTTGGCAGAATGATCCCAAGAATAAAAACAATCCAGCAATAAAATTACTTCTGAAAGTACATTTTTTTGAAAAGGTTACTTGAGTACCTGTACTTGGGTAAATGTCACTAGTTTCTGCCCACCGCTTTTGCAGAACAGAAAATGGCACACCCTCTAGCTGACAAGACCTGTGACTGAGCAAAGAAACCTTCACTTTCTGCAGGCAAAACTGAGCCCAGAGGACATCATTGCAAACGGCTGTAGAATAAATATTTTATTTTTTTATTTAAATATAATTATTGTACCTGCTGCAGCTTTAATAGCTTTATACAGTGGTGTGAAAGTGTTTGCCCCCTTCCTCATGTCTAATTTTTTGTATGTTTGTCACACTTAAATGTTTCAGATCATCAAACAAATTTAAATATTAGACAAAGATAACACAAGTATATACAAAATGCAGTTTTTAAATGAAGGTGTATATTAAGGGTAAAAACAAATCCAAACCTACATGGCCCTGTGTGGAAAAAGTGATTGCCCCCACTGTTAAAACATAATTAACTGGTTTATCACATCTTTGGAAAGCTGAGTTCAATTTCTCTAGCCACACCCAGGCTTGATTACTGCCACACCTGTTCTCAATCAAGAAATCACTTGAATAGAACCTGCTGTGGTCTATATTAATCATATATTCCATAACCTACATATGTTGAAGCATGTGAGAATGTTTGGTGATTACATATGTAAGGCGACTTCACACCTCAGAACAGGACAAAGAGTCTCAGCCGCCAGTGAAGATCAAAGAGCTTCCCAGGCACTGTGGTGGAGACCGGAGGAGCTGCCCTGACCCCCCAGGGCCATGAGGAGGAGTACGAAGACAACGGGGGGATTAAGATGATGAGGGATGTCAGCTTTTGATATGCATGTCTTTTGTTATGTGCAAGTATAAGTTCATAGAGCCGAAGGTGTTCGGCCTCTTTTTCCTTCTTCTGCTGCTGCACTAGGATGAGACTTGTTAGAGGAGCTGATAATAAACTTTGGTTTATATTTCACATCGCCTCGTTCTTCCAAGCTCTTCTACACTGGTGACCCTGACGCGAGGATGGACCAGAGGCGTTCCCCCGCGATCGACTCATCTGTGGCGACCCAGGCAGACGCCGGCGCCCATGCAGACAGGGGAACAGATGGACGACGTTCTCCCACGGCAGAAGTGATAGAGAGGGCTCAACCGAGCACCAGCGCCGCTGTGAGAGCCAAAGCAAGGCACTCTCACCCTGCGGACACAGCAGTGACAGTCTACACAAATGCCGTCACCGTCAACCTGCCGGACTTCTGGCAGGAAGACCCCGCCTCGTGGTTTCTGCAAGCTGAAGCCCAGTTTGCACTTGCGGGCATCACGGCTGACGATACAAAGTTCTATCACATCGTCGCCAAACTCAACGCCGTCACTTCGAGATGTGCGCGGAGCATAATCCAACGACCGCCGGCCCAGAACAAATATGAAGAACTGAAAGCGACCATCGTGGCAAATTACGTCCCCTCAGCCGAGGAGAGAGCCGAGAGGATCCTGGCGGTTTACGGCCACAGAGGAGACAGACCCAAGGCCCTCATGGAGGACTTGCTGCAACTTAAAGAAGAGGACAATGACAACTTCCTCTTCCATTTCATATTCCTCAGTACGCTGCCGCCACACATGAGAGGGACGCTGGCCAACATGCGATGCAGCACCCAGCAAGACTTCCGCACGCTAGCTCACGAAGCTCAACGGCTCGTCAACGCCTGCAAGGAGCAGACACCCACAGCAGCATCCGCAGACCTCAACGCTGATGTCCGGAGCCACGAGGAGCCACAAATCACCGAGCAGAATCAGCCCGTGGTGACAGCGACACGGCCAGGACGCAACAGACGGAGCGACGTTTGTTATTACCACCACCGCTTCGCCGAGAAGGCTTACAAATGCGTTCCCCCCTGCAAATTCACAATTTCCGGGAAACGCCGAAGCCGAGAGCCGTTAACAGCGGCGGTTCTCGGCGAAAAAAGCAAGCTTTTATATGTGACGGACGGACACACCGGCAAGCGGTTCCTTATCGACACGGGAGCTCAACTTAAGTTTTGTCATGCCCTCCCAAGCAGACCGGGCCATGGGCCCCCGGGGCAATGGAGCGGTGGCAGCCAACGGCTCCACCATCGACACTTTTGGCGAAAAGAGCCTGCACCTCTGCATCCACGGCCGCAACTACAGATGGACATTTGTTGTAGCGGTGGTGAGTTTTAACTTGTTGGGCGCAGATTTTTTGTGTGCACATGGGTTATTAGTTGATCTAGCGAACAGGCGCTTGGTTAATGCACTGTCCTTTGCTTCTATTCCCTGCTCAGCTCGACTTTCTCCACCACCCGTGCAGGCTAGCGTCACCACAGCAGGAGGTAAGTTTGATCAACTCCTCACCCAATTTCCAGCACTCACAATTCCCAAATTCTCAGCCACAGTGGCTAAACACGGGGTCGAACATTTTATTCCCACAACGGGCCCACCCGTATTTGCCAAAGCTCGGCGCTTAGACGCGGCCAAGCTCGCCATAGCTCGAGACGAGTTTACCACCCTTGAAAAATTAGGCATTATTAGACGCTCGAAAAGCCCCTGGGCCTCACCACTTCACATGGTTCCGAAATCCGACGGTTCTTGGAGACCGTGCGTCGATTACCGCAGATTAAACAATGCGACAGCGCATGACTGCTACCCAATTCCTCACATTCAGGATTTTTCACTGCATCTGGCGGGTGCGCGCATTTTTTCAAAAATAGACCTGGTCCGCGGTTATCATCAAGTCCCAGTTCGAGCAGAGGACATTCCTAAAACAGCTGTAATAACCCCTTTCGGCCTTTTTGAATTTTTGCGAATGCCTTTCGGCCTCAAAGGCGCGGCTCAAACCTTTCAGCGGATGATGGACGCAGTATTACGCAACCTCCCTTTTGTTTTCGTCTACCTCGACGATATGCTGGTGGCCAGCTCGTCTGAAGAAGAACACGAGCGGCATCTCACTATGGTTTTTCAGAGGCTAGAAGATCACGGGTTAATAATCAATCCAGCCAAATGCAAATTCGGCGTGTCACAAATTGATTTTTTAGGACACAGAGTTTCTCCGAAGGGAGCAGTCCCACTTCCAGACAAAGTTCACGCGATAAAAAGTTTCCCACGGCCACAAACGGTCAAATCGCTGCAGGAATTTTTGGGCATGGTTAATTTTTACAACCGTTTCCTCCCCCACGCAGCTCAGCTCATGCAGCCCCTATATGACGTGCTCAGAAAACAAAAAGCTTCCAACGCGGTCGAATGGACCCCGGAGCGCGAACGCGCCTTCGCGGAAGTAAAAAGCGCCCTAGCTAATGCCACATTGTTGGTTCACCCCGATCCCTCGGCCCGCATCGCGCTAACCACAGACGCTTCGGACCTAGCTATAGGGGCAGTTGTAGAACAACATGTCAGCGGAATCTGGCAACCTTTGGCATTCTTCAGCAAATCGCTAAACCAAACCGAGCGTAAATGCAGCACTTTTGACAGGGAGCTGCTAGCGCTTCATTTATCCATCCACCACTTCCAGTTGTGGTTAGAGGGGCGGCGTTTCACGGCTTTTGTAGACCACAAACCGCTCACCTTTGCTATGGCTAAAATTTCCGAACCGTGGTCAGGCAGGCAACAAAGACAGCTGGCTGCGATTTCAGAGTTCACCACAGACATTCGACATGTGGCAGGCAAACTTAACGTGGTAGCAGACTGCCTCTCTCGCGCTGTGACATCGTCAGAGCGCAAGGAGACAGATTATACTACCTCAGCCGCGGAACTCTTCACCAACGCGGACACATACGCGGCCCCAATCCACGCAGGGATAGATTATGCAGCCATGGCAGAGGAACAAAGTAGTGACGCGGACGTGCGCGCACTCTTGTCTGGACCAACAGGGTTAAGGCTGGAGGAAAGGGGTTTACGCGACGGCGTGCCCCCCCTAATATGCGATATCTCAACCGGCCGACCTCGCCCGTTAGTCCCAGCTGCATGGCGCCGCCGTATTTTTTTTTTTCCACAATATCTTTATTGAACCTTTTTTTTTTTTAACAAACATGATACAAACAATCAAACACTAACACTAAAGTACTACAAAAAAAAAAAATGCACTAAAAACACCAACAACCACCAACAAAATCAAGTCTTCAACAATGCTCCTCTGTTTAGTCTAGACAATCCAATACATAAGTATACATATTATGTTCACCAGTTTGGAATTTACAAGGTCCACACACATCATTCACCTTCTTCTTCAAGAGTTATGTTTAAATTTTTTACATAATCAATAAAAGGTCTCCATATATTCTCAAACACAATTTCCTTTGATTTCAGTATATATGTTATTCTTTCTAATGGAAGGTTTGTTAACATCTGTCTTAACCACTGAGTCACATCTGGTCTATGAGTCTTTTTCCATAATAGTGCAATACATTTTTTGGCATTAAGCAAACTGAGGTCTATGAATGTTCTTTCACTTTTATTAAAATTATGCTTTTCTGGGTACAGACCCAACAAAAACAGTTTAGGATTCAATATGATTTGTTTTGAGATTATTTTTTCAATTGTTACCCTCACCTCTTCCCAAAACATTCTTATTAATCTACATTCCCATAAACAATGAAATAGGGTTCCTTTACTTTCCATGCATTTTGTGCATGTATCTGGTATATTTTTGTTATATCTATTTAACTCCTCCGGTGTAACATACATCCGCATTAACCATTTGAAATGTATCAATTTAAGGCGTGCATTTATTGATTTGGTTTGAGCTTCTGTACAAGCCAATTCCCATTGTTCCTCTGAAATTTCAATTTGCAGATCTTCTTTCCAGTAGTTTAATCTTTTCAGTGAATTTTCACTTGAAGATAGTGTCAATGAGTTATAAAACTCTGAAATAATACCCTTTCTTTTACTATCTTTCATCATCATTTTTTCCAAGGATGAATAAATAGGTCGAGTGAGAGCTTTATTTTGATTTGATCGAATAAAGTTTCTAAGTTGAAGATATTTAAAAAAAATGTGTTCTATTGAGATTAAATTTGATCCTCAGCTCTTCAAAAGACATTATGTTGTCTGCACATGGCAAATATAAATCCTGAATCTTTTGTATCCCTTTTAAATTCCATACTTTAAATACAGCGTCCGCTCTCCCTGGTTTAAAATATTGATTACCCCATATTGGACTAAATTGTGACAATAATTGTGGTTCTTTTAAATAGTTTTTAGCTTCACACCATATATTGATCATATGCTTTACAAATGGATTTTTAACTTGTTTTTGTAATTTTTTTGCCGAATCTGAGTATATGAATATGGGAAGAGGTAAAGGTAAATTGTATGATTCCATTTCAGTCCAGTGAGGGAGATCATTTGATGAAAAATAATATGTCATAGACCTCAGTTGTGCCGACCAATAATACAACATAAAATTTGGACATTTCAGACCTCCACGATCAAATGGTAAATATAATAAAGACAAACGTAATCTAGCCCTCCTGTTGTTCCATATAAATTCCACTAACTTTTTTTTTATTCTTGAGAATAGATCTAAAGGTGGTGATAAGGGAATGTATTGAAATAAATAAAGTATTTTAGGTAAAATATTACTTTTAAGTATATTGATTCTCCCGATCATCGACATTGGTAGTGACATCCATCTCTGAGTTAACTCATTGATATCTGACATTAAGGCTTCATAGTTGACACTGGCGACTGATTCTAGCTTAGGCATAATTTGGATTCCTAAATATTTAAACTGATTTACAACATTGAATTGATTTACCTCAGGGGCTGGGTAATTTCTCTGGGTCTCATTTAGCATTAATATTGAAGATTTAGTTTTATTTATTTTATATCCTGATATTTCCCCAAAATTCTTTATTAAATTCAACAAGGTTGGAATTGATTTTTTTAGATTCGACATAAACAAAATTATATCATCGGCGTACAGGGAGATTTTATGTTCTGTTGGTCCAACTTTAATTCCATATATTTGTGAATGTAAACGTATCGCTATCGCTAAAGGTTCAATTGCCATAGTAAACAGTAAAGGTGAAAGTGGACAGCCTTGTCGACATCCTCTATTGATTTTTATTGGTTTTGAAATATTGTTATTTGTTAGGATTTCTGCTGTAGCATTATTGTATATTATTTGAACCCATTTTATGAAATTATTTCCAAGTCCAAACCTTTGTAGGACTTCAAAAAGAAAGGGCCATTCAACTCTATCAAAGGCCTTTTCGGCGTCCAATGATAGGAGAGCTGTATCCGGTGCTTCTTTATTAAAATAAATAATATTAAATAGTCTTCTTACATTATGGAAGCCTTGTCTACCCTTTATAAAGCCATTCTGATCTCGATTAATAATATTTGGTAAAATTTCTTGTATTCGTCTTGCTAAAATTTTACAGATTATCTTAAGGTCGGCGTTTAATAGGCTTATTGGTCTCATATTTTCACATTTATTAGAGGGCTTACCTGGTTTTGGCAGTAGTATAATTAAGGCATTATTTATGTATGATGGTAAATTATTATTTTGAAATGCTTCTAAAACCATTTCCAAAAAAGGTTTTATTAATTTATTCTTAAATTTTTTATAAAGGTCAACTGGAAGACCATCTGGTCCTGCACTTTTTCCTGATTTCATATTATCAATGGCTAGCCCAACTTCTTCTTGACTAATTTTAGACTCCAATATCTCCCTGTTTTCATTTGGAATACACGGTATAGATAGTTCGTTCAAAAACCCATTTAGTTTTGTTAAATCAGGTTCATTTTTGGTATCATATAATTTTTCATAGTAATCTCTAAAGGCTCTATTAATTTCTAAAGGATCTATAACTACCTGTCCATTACTTATAATACTGGTAATTGGTGTTTTAATTTCCAATTGTTTAATCTGCCATGCTAATAATTTTCCTGATTTTTCACCTTGTTCATAAAAAGATTGTTTCAATCTTAGAAGACTCGAGGCAGCTCTATTCGCTGATTTTTTGTCGTATTCAGCTCTCAAAATCAGTAATTCATTCTCCAACCTTGGGTCACTTCCTGCATACACTTTTTCCTGAAGACTTTTTATTTTATGTTCCAATTTAGCTCTCTCCTCTCGAGTCTTCTTAGATTTTGATCCTGTATAACTAATAATATGTCCCCTAATAAAAGCTTTGAAAGCCTCCCACTTTACACATGCTGATGTTTGTGTAGTATTGATGTCAAAGAACTCGTCTATCTGTTTTTCTATATACTTGACAAATTCCTCATCCTGAAGCCATTTATGCTGAAATTGCCATCTACCTGATTCCTTTGTCAATTTTTTATCTACATATATTAGACAACAGGGTGCATGATAAGAGATCACGATGTTATCATAAAAGCAGTTTTGAATCTTGGACCTTAATTCTGTGGAAATCAAAAAATAATCAATACGTGAGAATGTCTTGTAGGTACTGGAATAACAAGAATAGGCTTTAACTTGTGGTTTCATTTCTCTCCATATATCTAACAATCTCAATTCTTTCATAAAATGATTAATAGTCATCCTACATCCAATGTGCGTACAATCCAGTCCTGTTGATCTATCCACACCTGGATTCAATGTACAATTAAAATCCCCTGCTATTATATGTTGCCCTGTAAGTGATGATAAGATGAGAAATAAATTAGCAAAGAACTTCTGATCATCTATATTGGGACCATATAAGTTCACAAGATTTATATTTTCTAATAGCAAAGAACCTTGAATGATTACATATCTTCCAAATTTGTCTCCAATTACATTTTTCACTTGAAAAGGAACTGATTTATGTATGAGAGTCATAACTCCCCTGGCTCGGGATGAAAATGAAGAGGTGAATACACTTCCCTGCCATCTACTCCTAATTCTTTTAACATCCTCCTCTATCAGATGAGTTTCTTGTAAAAACACAATTCTTGAACCCATGTTCTTTATTTTATTCATAACTTGTTTAAGTTTTTTTAAATTTTGTAGACCTCTGCAATTCCATGAAGTTAAATTAAGATTAACACTTTGGTCCATGATCAATAGAGAGTTTGGGATTACCTTGCAGTGTAAACATGCTCATACAGAGAAGCAAAAACATGAGTGGTTGAACATTCATCCTACAAACTACACACAAACAAATTTCCCCTTCCCACACTTGTGGCAAACCCCCCAAAATCAAAAGAAAAATTCTGTCTCCCGATATAGCCATCGACCGTTCCACACCCACGGGGAACAGCCTAAGCCACTCCTTCTTCATCCTCCCAATCACCCTAACTCTACTGCTTTTAATGACGTAACATTAACTCTTCTCTGTAGTTTTCCAACTTAACTCCAAAATTTTTAACAACTTTGTACATCATAGTTTTTTTTTGTTTGTTTGTTTTGTTTTTGTTTTGTTTTTTTAATATACAGTATAATACAATCTATATTTTGTAAACTTACTATTTACTTCAAGTCAGTCAGATGCCTGTGCAAATGCTTAATTATTCTACCTTATATTTTGTTCATGCTTAGCTCCCACCAGTCTCTTCTTCTTCTTTGATCTTCTTGATGAACTCCTGCGCCTCCTCTGGGGTCTTGAAGATGTGGGTTCTGCCCTCATACGTGGTCAGCAGTCTCGCAGGATAGATTACACCATGACGAATCCCAAGGTTGCGCAGCTCCTCACGTACGGGATCAAACTGCTTCCTCAATTGCTGGATTCCTGTGGCCAAATCTGGGTAGAACCGCACCTGCTGGTCCTGGTGTTTAATCTCTCCTTTAGCACGTGCAGCGTTGAAGATCTTCATCCTGTCTCTGTTGCTAAGAAACTTCATAATTAAGGTCCTCGGCGGTCCCTTATCTCTCCGTGGGCCAATACGATGTGCTTTTTCCAGAACCACTGCTGATTGCAACTCCTCGCTGCCCAGCACCTCCGGAATCCACTTTTCCAGAAAGGAACATATGTCCCGACCTTCTAATTCCTCTGGAAGACCCACCAGCCTCAAATTATTCTGTCTCGACCGAGATTCCAAATCCAAAATATTATCTTCCAGAGATTTATTTTTTTTTTCCAAAGTGCGCACCTTTAATTGAAGACGGGTGACGTCATCTTCAGCACTAGCGAGACGGAGCTCCATCTGCGCCGTTCGTTCTACACAGTCACCCAATTCCTTTCTTATTCCTTCCAACGCTGTCATAATCCCATCAAATCTAGAGGAAAAGTCCGCTCTCATTGAACTCATGGCAGCCATCAGCGCATCTGCGCCATTCCCCGCATTTATCGCACCGCTGCCAGCCTCCTCCGCCATATATGGAGTTTTGTTTGCTGCGTCACAGACCTGAAAGTCCGTTAATTTGGACTGTTTCGGCGGCTCGCTTTTTCCTTTTCCTGGTTTTCCAGCCTTAGGCTTCGCCGACATATCCTCGCCCAAATGCTGGGATACGTTCTGTCCCAAATGAGAGAGTTATTTGCCGATTTTTTTTCTCCAGGAGCAGAGCAGAGCGAGACACGTCCGTCCTACGTGGCAGCCATAACCGGAAGTCGGCGCCGCCGTATTTTCGACTCAATTCACTCCCTCGCGCACCCAGGTGTGCGCGCCTCGGTTAAAATGGTCGCCGAAAAGTTTGTGTGGCCTGGCCTGCGTAAAAACGTAAAAGAATGGGCAAAAACTTGCATTTCTTGTCAGTGCGCCAAAATACACAAACACACAAAAGCCCCTCTGGAGCCTTTTTGAATCCCTGCTAGAAGGTTCGACCACGTTCATGTCGACCTCGTGGGACCACTACCTTCCTCCCAAGGTTTCACACACCTGTTAACAATGATAGACCACACCACGCGCTGGCCAGAGGCAGTCCCTCTGGCGTCAACCACAGCGGAGGAAGTTGCTCGCGTTTTTTTGACAAACTGGGTGGCACGTTTCGGCGTCCCATCGGACATCACGTCCGATAGGGGGCCTCAATTTGTCTCGGAGCTTTGGTCAGCCATGGCCAGCAGCTTAGGGGCAATAATTCACCGCACCACCGCTTATCACCCTCAGGCTAATGGGTTATGCGAGCGTTTTCACAGATCTTTAAATGCCGCCCTCAGAGCCTCACTAACGGATACAAATTGGGTAAATAAACTTCCCTGGGTTTTATTGGGGTTGCGTGCTGCGCCCAAAGAGGATCTAGACGCCTCTCCAGCAGAATTAGTTTTTGCACAACCTCTCAGGCTCCCAGGTGAATTTTTACCAGAGAACCCAGAGCCAGGGCATCTCCCTGCCCCGAGGTTTTTAGGCAGCAACGGACCGGACTCTCTCCCCGGACCGGCACATCACTCTTTTCCACGGGTTTTTGTCCCACAAGCTTTAAAGAATGCTGAATTTGTTTTTGTTAGGCATGAAGCTTTAAAACCAACTTTCCGCCCACCATACGATGGGCCATTCAGAGTGCTGGAACCTGGTGATAAACACTTTGTGCTTGATTTTGGGGATAGAAAAGAAACAGTCAGCATTGACAGACTTAAACCTGCCTTCTTGTTGAGAGACGAGCCTGCACAGTTGGCGAGAGCACCTCGGCGGGGTAGACCCCCCAAGAGAAAAGACTCAGCCCCCCTGCAGGGAACGAATAATCACTCTCCTTCCCAAGCTGCAGAATCCTTACAGGAAGGTCCCAGCAGGACGCCTAAGCGGACCCACAGCAGATTCGGGAGAAGATTAAAACCCAGACGGCACAGAGACTGATGCAAACTACTCAACAGTTGTTCACTAATTGTGCTGTAACAGTTTAGGACTGACTTGTGATTTTACTATGCTGTTATGATTACCACTGAACTCTCTTAGGAGCATGGCTGCTGGAAAGTTTCTTCTGTGGCAAGAGGTGTAGCAGTTAGTATGTCATAGTAATTATCTTAAACTGTGAATTTTTCTATTGTCCTTTTCTTAGTCGTTTGGGGGGGGGGCTGTGGTCTATATTAATCATATATTCCATAACCTACATATGTTGAAGCATGTGAGAATGTTTGGTGATTACATATGTAAGGCGACTTCACACCTCAGAACAGGACAAAGAGTCTCAGCCGCCAGTGAAGATCAAAGAGCTTCCCAGGCACTGCGGTGGAGACCGGAGGAGCTGCCCTGACCCCCCAGGGCCATGAGGAGGAGTATGAAGACAACGGGGGGATTAAGATGATGAGGGATGTCAGCTTTTGATATGCATGTCTTTTGTTATGTGCAAGTATAAGTTCATAGAGCCAAAGGTGTTCGGCCTCTTTTTCCTTCTTCTGCTGCTGCACTAGGGTGAGACTTGTTAGAGGAGCTGATAATAAACTTTGGTTTATATTTCACATCGCCTCGTTCTTCCAAGCTCTTCTACACCTGCCTGACAAAATGAAGTAGACTAAAAGATCCTCAAAAGATAGACATAATGCTGCAATCCAAAGAAATTCAGGAACAAATGAGAAAGTAATTGAGCTCTATCAGTCTGAAAAAAGTTATAAAGCTATTTCTAAAACTTTGGGATTCCAGCAAACCACAACACAAATGTTAACAGTGGTGAACCTTCCAAGGAGTGGCCGGCCAACCAAAATGACCCCAAGAGCGCAGCAACTCATCCAAGAGGTCACAAAAGACCCCATAACAACATCCAAAGAACTGCAGGCCTCACTTGCCTCAGTTAAGGTCAGTGTTCATGACTCTACCATAAGAAAGAGACTGGGCAAAAATGGCCTGCATGGCAGAGTTCCAAGATGAAAATCATCATCATAGTAGTCTGTTGGGGGTGACAATGACTGTTTCATTTAGGTCTGATCAGATTCCTCCACGCAGCTCTGTCCTTTGCCTTCCGCTGCCTGGAACTCCTGACCTTGTTAACCCAGGCGATGTCCAAATCAGTATGAGTTGCTTTCTGACTGACCATTTCATGAAACTGCTTGCAAAGTATTTGAGTACCACTAGCTTTTGCTGGACTAGCGGCACATTTTTGGCAGATAGAGGTATTATCAGTGGCAAGGACAGGCCAAGACAAACTGATTCCAGTATCTGTTGCAGTGACTGATCAGATGATAGGTTTGTTTATCTCTGCTCTTTGTGTAGTGCATGTCACGATGCACTGACTGGCAAAAGTCCACCACAGGCCTTGCGACAGATGTGCTTATCTGCCAGGATGTCCAGTCTCACCCCGTGTAACTGGGAGTGGTCCACCACAGACCTATGACAGATATCGTTTTTAGTTTGCCAGGATGCCCAGTTTCACCCTCCATGCCCTCGGAAGGGTGGGGTTGCTGGTTGAGTTGCTGACGGCCCAACCCATGAGATGGGTAGTATCGATTTTCATGGTTATCCAGTAGCAAGCAAACCAATGCCTGACCTGACATAAGGATGAAAACCACTGCTGAGCAAAAACAACATAAAGGCTTGTCTCAGTTTTGCCAGAAAACATCTTGATTATCCCCAAGACTTTTGTGGAAATACTCTGTGTACTGACGAGACAAAAGTTGAACTTTTTGGAAGGTGTGTGTCCCATTACATCTGGCGTAAAAGTAACACAACATTCCAGAAAAGGAACATCATACCAACAGTAAAGTATGGTGGTGGTAGTGTTATGGTCTGGGGCTGTTTGCTGCTTCAGGACCTGGAAGACTTGCTGTGGTAAATGGAACCATGAATTCTGCTGTCTACCAAAAAATCCTGAAGGAGAATGTATGGCCATCTGTTCGTGACCTCAAGCTGAAGCGCACTTGGGTTCTGCAGCAGGACAATGATCCAAAACACCCCAGCAAGTCCACCTCTGAATGGCTTAAGAAAAAACAAATGAAGACTTTGGAGTAGCCTAGTCAAAGTCCTGCCTGAATCCGATTGAGATGCTGTGGCATGACCTTAAAAAGGCGGTTCATGCTTGAAAACCCTCCAGTGTGGCTGAATTACAACAATTCTGCAAAGATGAGTGGGCCAAAATTCCTCCACAGCACTGTAAAAGACTCATTGCCAGTTATCGCAAACGCTTGATTGCAGTTGTTGTTGCCAAGGGTGGCCCAACCAGTTATTAGGTTTAGGGGCAATCACTTTTTCACACAGGGCCATGCAGGTTTGGATTTTTTCCCCTTAATAATAAACACCTTCATTCAAAAACTGCATTTTGTGTTTACTTGTGTTATCTTTGTCTAATATTTACAGTCGTGAAAAAATTAGGACACCCTGTATAAGCCTGTGTGGGGTTTTTTTTTAAACATATTTGGACATATGGATATTTAATATCTATGTCAAAAATACTGGGATTTTCACATAATACAACTAAACAATTGTAAATGAATTAAAGTCTTTTTTTCAAATTTTCTGTAAAATGTAATTCTAAACAAATAGTGAAGAATAAATTAGGACACCTCCCATCTTTTTTAGGACAACCCCACATTCATTCCCACTTTTAATGGTTAAAATAAATTTTAAAAAATGCAAATATAAACAAAAACAAGGTAAGAAATAGATATGTGAACATTTCTTAATAAAGAACTGAATATTTAAAGGGGTGTCCAATTTTTTTCATATGACTAAATGTGTTTGATGATCTAAAACATTTAAGTGTGACAAACATACAAAAAAACAAAAGAGAAGTCAGGAAGGGGGCAAACAAAACAAAAAAACCCTTTGCCCCCTTTCTGTTTGCCCCAAAAAGAGGGCAAACAAAAGTGTATGTATACTTATATATACTTTGAAATTGAATGTTAGTTAATCTATTTGCCTGGCTTCCCACCCCCTGACCAATGGTGATCTTTCTGTGTGGCATTTGCATGTTCTCCCCGTATCTGCGTGGATTTACTCCGGGATTTCTCCAGTTTCCTCCCACAGGCCCAAAACATGCAAGTTAGGTTAATTAGAGACTCTAAAGTGGCCCTAGGTGTGAGTGTGTGTGAATGGTGAAGGTGCCGTGCTGTGGCTGCTTCATCCATCCAAGTGGATGCCCTGAATTTCCCCTCTGGGATCAATAAAGTGCACAAAATAAATTAAAAAAAAAATTGGTGGAATGGTGGAGGATGGACTACAGAAAAACTAATTCAATTTTGTGAACAATCAGGCAATGACTTCAAGAATTAACGTTTCCAAAAATTATGCATCTTATACCTGGAGCCACTATAGAATGTGGAGTATGTGACCTGATGTATGTACAGTTGTCCTGTTTTCACCTGCAATTAATTTTATAAATTAAATTTTGAGCAATGGCAAGCTTTTCTGTCTTTTTGCAAGGATTACACGAAAGGATGGATTTTCATGAAAATCTTACCAAATGTGGGGCTTGCAACTTGGAAGTGATGAATTGAATTGATCCAGATCACAATATGGATTTTTTTTTATCATGTTATTTTAAAGCTTTCTTTATCTTGGTGGAAGTATGCAGTCTTGACTGCTTTTGACTATTTATACTGTAATGACTTGTATGATAAACCCTTTATTTATAAGAGTAAATTTATGTGATTTATTGGGGGGGAGTCACATTTACCATGGGCAACAGGCAAGCTTTATAAATGTTTAAGAATAAACTTAAAGATTTTTATTTTAAAAATTATAGTAAAAGTGTGTGTGTGTGTGGGGGGGGGGGGGGGGTGCTAGGCTGGACATTTCCCACAACCCACAACCCGGAAAAATACTACTTTTTCTCATAAATTTGCAGTGTTTTCTTGTAAATTGTGACTTTTTTTTTCTTTCAAACTACAAAATTCACATATGATTCCCTTGAAAATACACATTTGAAGCACCAGTCCTAAACATAAATGAAAAGGTGTGTGTGTGTGGGGGGGGGTAATTTCACATAAATTCATACCTTTTTTCTTGTAAATTCACTGCTTTTTATCAAAAAAAAATCTGATAAAAAATCCTTTAAAATTTACATTTTTTCTCATAAATTTGCTGTTTTTCCTCATAAATTTGCATTTTTCTCATAAGCTTGCTTCTTTTTTTTCATAAACTTGCTATTTTCCCCTCATTAATCTTGTAAATTTGTGACTTTTATCATCATAAATTTGCGACTTTTTTTTTCTTTCAAATTTACACCATATGGATGCTGGTTAATTTTTTTTTTTTAAATTCTATTTAATGGATAGATTTTTTTGTGTGTGTGTGTTCGTTTAGACAACAACCAGTTTATTCTGACTGTTTTTGTTGGAAGGGGAGGGGTTTTTCCCCCATTTAAAAGATCTTAATACCGTCTCTCGCACAAAGATGCTGGGATAGGCGTGACCTGAAAAGGATTAAGCGGAAGAAGATGGATGGATGGATCTTACCTAGGGCTAAACGGCCCTGCTACATTCATACTTACGGCGTCCCCTTCAGCTCTGGAGAAAATGTTGTTTATTGCTGAAATTACTCTTTTCACGCTTATTATTGTGGAAGTAATGCTTGGCTCGGTGGACTCACAGACTACTCCTCCCACCTAAACAAGCCCGGCTTCTTCAGCGGGAGGGTAATTAATCAGCGTTCACAGAACTGGACCAAAGCTGCTGCGCACCGGAATATTCTGCAGACATCTAATTGGCCGCGCGCAGGTCACATGTCTGTTCCCATTGTCCGCAGACCAGGGTGTGCGCCGTGGGAAGGCTGTGTGGGCTGGGTCTGGCTCCGTGAAGGGATGTGTGATGTTTTTTTTGTTTCTGTTTTTTCCTCCTCCTTCATCAGCATCCTTCGGCATCTCCTGTCATCGCCCTTTTCTCATACATCGGGGCGGAGGCGGAGACGGCGTGGCCATCGTATTTAGCTGGCGTGCAGCGCGTCTCCAGATGTCCCCAAAATGATGCACCTGCAGGGAGTGGAGAAAATGTGGACGCCGCCCCAGAGGGTGGTTTTCTAACGCGCTGAATATTCTTAAAAATTCATATATTTCCGATCTGCAAAAAAAAAAAAAAAATGTCTAAAGGGAAACCCTCGGAGGCGGTGAGGGTGGTGGTCCGCTGCCGACCGTTCAACAGGAGAGAGGAGATAGCGGAGTGTGAAAACGTCTTGGTGATCGATGACAAATTGGGGCAGCTCACCATCAGGAACCCGAAGGCGCCACCTGATGAGCCCATGAAGGTGTTCACGTTTGACTCGGTGTACGGGTGGAGTTCAAAACAAGGCGACATTTACGATGATGCGGTGAGACCTCTGGTGGAGTCCGTGCTCCAGGGCTTCAACGGGACCATATTTGCCTACGGACAGACCGGGACAGGTAAAACTTACACCATGCAGGGGGTCTCTTCTGACCCGGACAGGAGAGGGGTCATACCAAATTCATTTGAGCACATTTTCACCCAGATATCTAGAACTCAGAATCAGAAATACCTGGTGAGGTCGTCATACCTAGAGATCTACCAGGAGGAAATCAGAGACCTCCTGTGCAAGGACAATAACAAGAAATTGGAACTTAAGGAGAATCCCGACTATGGTGTTTATGTCAAAGACCTCTCCTCGGTGGTGACGAAGAACGCCACTGAGATTGAGCATGTGATGAAGATAGGCAACCAGTCCAGGTCTGTGGGCTTCACTAACATGAATGAACGCAGCTCCAGGTCTCATGCGATTTTTGTCATAACAGTGGAGTGCAGTGAGGTCGGGCCAGATGGTGAGGACCACATCCGTGTCGGGAAGCTGAACATGGTGGACCTGGCTGGCAGCGAGCGTCAGAGCAAGACGGGCGCCAAAGGGAAGCGCCTGAAGGAAGCCACCAAAATCAACCTGTCCCTGTCAGCCCTGGGGAACGTCATCTCGGCCCTGGTGGACGGGAAGAGCACCCACATCCCCTACAGAGACTCCAAACTTACCCGCCTGCTGCAGGACTCGCTCGGTGGCAACGCCAAAACGGTCATGATAGCCACGGTGGGGCCGTCGCACAGGAGTTTTGACGAAACTCTGGCCACGCTGAGGTACGCCAGCAGGGTGAAGAACATTAAAAACAAACCCCGGATTAATGAGGACCCCAAAGATGCCCTGCTGAGGGAGTTTCAAGAGGAGATCGCCCGCTTGAAAGCTCAGCTAGAGGCCAGGGGGATGCTTGCAAAGGAGAGGAGGAAGAGGAGGAACAGCAAAAGACTGAGTAAAAGTATGGCTGGCATGGAGGAAGAGATCCTGAGAGAGAGGGAGTCGGACGTGTGGACGAGCGCTGAGGAGGAACCAGGAGAAAAACATTCCGCTAAAGAGGGAGGTGGCATCCCAAAGGGAAGTAGTGAGAAGTTAAAGCACCTGGGTGAAAACAGAAAAAGTTTGGAGGAGATGCAGTGGGATCAGGATGCTCTGGAGAAGATGATAGAGAAGTATAAGGTAGGGTAAAGTCGGATGAGGGGGCTGATAAACGAGACCTTGGTGGAACAAAAGAAATTTGCATCAATAATTTATTGTACGTCTTTGTTCTCAGGCTATGGAGAGCAAACTGTTAGTTGGGGGAAAGACTATAATTGATCATACTAATGAGCAACAAAAGATGCTGGAGCAGAAAAGACAAGAAATTGCGGAACAGGTAATACACAGAATGTATTAATGATGTCGATGTGAAATAATAAGTGCATGTTGTGCAGGAAATTATACCCTAACTGTTAAGGATGTGTGGCCTGTATTTAACCTTGATTTCTAATTCTCAGATAAGACGAGAGAGAGAGATCCAGCAGCAGATGATGCTGCAGGATGAGGAGACTTTAGAGATGAAAGAAACGTTCTCCTCACTGCAGCAGGAGATTGAACTTAAGACAAAGAAGCTAAAGAGGGTAAGATGACTCACCCACTTACTTTTCTCAAGGGCAGCATCACAAAAGCAAGGAATTCAACACAAAACCTTATCTGTAATCAAGGCAGATATTTGCCTACTTTTTGCTGATGTTGGTTGTTTATTACTTTACTTTTTTGGTTTTGGTTTGTTTTTACATTCACTCAGACTATCAGCATCCGTCAATAGACAAATTTCAGATTTAGCTTTCATGGTCTTTACATGTGCTCTGTGTTGTTTGTAGTTTTATGCTAAACTGCAGTTGTTGAAGGGAGAGATGAGAGACATCATTGACGAACATGTTACCACTAGACAGGAGCTCGAACAGACCCAGAATGAACTCACCAGAGAACTCAAGTACAAGTAAGTTTTACACCAGAGAAGCTTTGGAATTTGAATGCATTGTGCAATAGTAGAGTGAGTATCTTGTGCATATTGTGCCACTGCATATTGATCCACTTTATTAAAGCTGTCATTGACTAAAAAATTGTTTTTGTAGGTTTTAACCTTCTGAAATGCATCTATTGGTCATGTGATTATTGAAAAAATATCAAAACACTCAATTCTCTTAAAAACAACACACACACACACACACACACACAGAGCCATTAAATAATTTCTGTCTCTTATGAGCCATTTTAACTATTCAAGTTTGCTATAGAATGTCATAAAATAGTAAGCCAAGCCTCCATAACCACCCGCTGCTATATTATTGGCAAGCCGAGCTGTCTGTCCACAATTGTGAGCGGGGAGCCCAAGCTTCAGCTAACAGTGCTGGGGAGTTAGCTTACCAAAGAGGGTTTATACTGTTATTTTCTTTAGATTTCAGTCACCCTAGTAGACATCCCTTTTTCCACCTGGTTCACTTATCCATAGCCAATAACACAGATGAAACCAGAAGTTTACATACAGTATACTGTACTGTATAAAAACATACATGAGCTTTTCCCCCCACTCACTGTCTGACATTAAATCAGTCTAAACTTTTCCTATTTTCGGTCAGTTAGGATTGCTAAATTTATTCTATTTGCTAAATAATTTTTTTGAACATTTTTTATTACTTTCTTCAAAGTCGAAAGTTTACATACATTTCCTTAGTATTTGGTAGCATTGCCTTTAAAGTATATAACTTGAGTCAAATGTTTTGGGTATCCTTCCACAAGCTTCTCACCATAGTCGTCTGGAATTTTGGCCCATTTCTCCCAACAGAACTGGTATCACTGAGTCAGGTTTGTAGACTGCCTTTTTCACCCATGTCTTTTCAGGTCTTTCCCCAAATTTTCTATGGGATTGAGATCATGGTTTTGTGATGGCCACTCCAAAACATTAGCCACAGTTACATGGGCAAAATTTCTTCAATCTGATTGCAATTCAGATTAGAACTTTACTGTTTACATGGATCCTGAAAAAGTTGATCCGATTAGGACGTGCGTTTCCATGTGTCACACGTTTGAACAGACTAAATCTTTTTGACATGCGCACAATTATCTGACATTCCGGAAATAGTAGAAGAAGCAACTTCCGATGTAAACAAACCCCGCTTCGTGTCTTTCTCTTTTTGAAATGGGCCTGTATTGTGTTATTCAGACTGTACTTTGGCTTCCGCTGATCTTTGTAATGAAGCTACAAGTACATACTTCTGCATATGACGAACAGAGGGAGACAGCAGGACGATACAGACCAGTTTTGTTTTACTCCCGCCATGTCTTCCGCTAGCTGCTGTAAAGGTGGAAATACGTCACGTTGACGTGTGGCTGACATACAGACATGCGCAGTAAACATTTTCTACCCAAGCTTCAGAATAAGTGTTTATATGCGCACCATTTGGATTAACAATCGGCATAACCCACCCGTCTCAGTTGGAAGGAAATTTTGATCCGAATGAGTGTGATCGGGTCAGAATATTCAGATTGGCTTGTTTACATGAAGCATTTTTATTCTGATCAGGCTTTTAATCCGGTTACTTGTGTCCATGTAAACATGGCTACTGACTTCGTTGTCCTTAAGCTACTTTGTAACTAATTTGGTGGTATGCCTAAATTCATTGTCTATTTGGAAAACCCATTTGTGCCCAAGCTTGAACTTCCTGGCTGATGTCGTGAGATGTTACTTCACTATTTCCACATAATGTTCTTTCCTCATGATGCCATCTATTTTGTGAAGTGCACAAGTCCCTTCTGCAGAAAAAACACTCCTACAACATGATGCTTTCACCCACATGTCACAGTTGGGATGGTGTTCTCAAGCTTGCAAGCCCCCCCTTTTTCCTTAAAATGTAATGATGTAATGTTGTGGCGGCACGGGTGGGGGATTCTCCACCCACAGAAGGTAGCTGGGATAAGGGGGAACAATGGACCGGAGGAGGACGTGTCACCGGGGAGTCTCAAATGGGACAGTATGGACTATGCCCCCCCCGGGGAGAGGAGGAACTGCCGGTGCCGCTGGAAAAGAGAAGGGTGTGAGCAGTGGCGCCGGCATTATGATGTTAATGTGCCACACAGGTCTTTGTTCCAAACAGTGTATTATGGTCGGAAGTTCTGGGTCTCAATGCATGGGATTAAAGGTATAAAAGAGGAATGCCCAGAGACCTGGGAGCTCTTTTACTGTGCTGTATGTTGGAGATGGAATAAAGTTCCTGCGTCGTCTAGCTCGTTGCCTCGCCTGCTTCCTTTCTCCCCATTGGTGACCCTAAGACATGCCATGGAAAGCGAGTCGAGCACTGCCCCGGAGACTACCTGGAGGGAAAGCACCAGCGCCGCATGTGCTGTCTCAGTCAAGCTCCCAGACTTGTGGCTTCACAACCCGACCGCGTGGTTCTTGCACATAGAAACCCAGTTCACACTCCGTGGGATAACAACGGACGATACCAAGTATTACTACGTGGTCGCTGCGCTGGATGCGCACGCCACGCAACAGGTGATGAGCCTGCTCCAGGAGCCGCCAGCCCAAGGAAAATATGAAGCGCTTACGAGGATGCTTCTCCAGCGCTATACCCTTTCTGACAGTGAGAGGGCAGAGAGACTCCTAACGCGTTCGGAGTTAGGTGATAGATCAGCAGTAGAGCTCATGGAGAGCATGTTGGCGCTGAGGGGAAAGGACGATGAATCTTTCCTGTACACCCACTTGTTCCTCAGGAACCTACCGGTTACAGTGAGGGTGATCCTGGCCAACTCGCTGCGGCTGGTTGCTAAGAACTACCATGCCCTGGCGCAGGAAGCAGACCGCATCGTTTTGGTGACCAGAACTCTGTGTGCAAGCAGTGGCACCGGTATCCATGAGGGACTCCAGCGAGGTCGAGGAGCCATTGGTAGTAGCCGGGACGGACACCAAGAGACAAAGGAACCGGGCGATCTGTTTTTATCATCACCGTTTCGGCTCGAATGCCCAACGCTACCTGTCACCATGCCAATTCAAGAAGCCGGGAAGACGGCACATTCGGAATTCAGTTGCAGCTCCAACTGATGATGACAGGAACAGACTGCTTTATGTCACGGACACACGTTCAGGGAGATGGTTTTTGGTGGACTCCAGCTCACAGAAGAGCCTCATCCTGCCGGTCAACGCAGACAGAGTGGCAGGAGGCAGCGGTCCCAAGCTCACGGCCACCAATGGATCTCCCATCAGGCCATTTGATGAGCGGACACTGACAATATGCTGACATGGACGCAACTTTCAGTGGGACTTTGTGGTAGCTGCATGTTCTGCCTCCATTTTAGGCACAGATTTTTTATGTCCTTATGGGTTGTTAGTCGATGTTGCTACTAGGGAATAGTGGATGCTGTCTCTTTTACCTCACTGCCCTGTACAGCTCGGGGAGCTGAGTTGACAACACTGGCTAACATTATAGTTCCAGGGGGTAAGTACCGACATTTGTCCACACAGTTCCCAGCGCTCACGGTCCCGACTTTTTTGGCTACAATAACGAAACATGGGGTCGAACACTTCATAACAATAAAGGCCCGCCGGTGTTCGTGTGACCTCGGCGCTTGGACGCAGCTAAACTGACCAGCACGCGAGAGGAGTGTACCAACTTAGAGCAGTTGGGCATCGTCAGGCGCTCCAACAGCCCATGGACATCCCCGCTACACATGATGCCTAAAGCTGACAGGCCATGGTAACCTTGCGGCGATTTTCGGCGCTTGAATAATGCCACGGAACATGATTGTTATCCCATTCCACACATCCAGGATTTTTTCGTGCACCTGGCAGGGGCGCGTATTTTTTCTAAAGTGGATCTGGTCTGCGGATACCATCAGGTCCCGGTGCGTGCGGAAGATGTTCCAAAAACAGCGGTAATAACTCCTTTTGGCCTTTTCAAGTTTTTACATATGCCGTTCGGATTAAAAGGTGCGGCACAGACTTTCCAGAGGATGATGGACACAGTGCTTTGTGACTTGTCCTTCGTTTTTGTCTACTTAGACGACATTCTGGTAGTTAGCGCGTCCGAACAGGAGCACATTGCACATCTCAAAACGATTTTCCAGAGGTTGTTTAAGCGCACGGGCTTATAGTGAACCCAGCGAAGTGCCAGTTCGGTGTGCCTGTGATTGATTTTTTTGGGCCACCGCATTTCAGCGGAGGGTGCAATTCTGCTACCGGATAAGGTGCGCGCCGTGTCAGACTTTCCACGTCCACAGACCATGAGGGCCCTGCAGGAGTTTTTGGGGTTGGTCAATTTTTATAACCGTTTCCTTCCCCAGGCAGCCCAGCTGATGCAGCTGTTGTATGCCACGTTGAAAAAAAAAAAAGAAGCTTGCGGAAAACGTCGACTGGACTCCTGAGCGAGTCCAGGCTTTCACAAACGCCAAAATAGCGCTTGCGGATTAAATTAAATTAAATCATTTAAATTAAATTAAATCACCCTTTATTGTCATTCAACCGTACCACCAATCATGTACAGTAGAACAAAATTGTGTTTTACCTATCTACAGTGTTAATCACACACACCCCAAGTGTAGAATCAGAGGGCCGCTGCCATGCAAGGCGCCGCCACAGATTTCTCTCCTCCATTCCATTATTGCTGAGCACCAAGCTGGACGGCAGGAAGTTCCACTTTTTATATGGTCTTCGGCATGACCCGGCCGGGATTTGAACCCCTGCCTCCCGGGTGTGGGGCGGATGCTCTACCAACTGAGCCACCACTCCGGATGCTGCGTTGCTAGCTCATCTGGATCTGTTGGCACAGATAGCACTCACTACGGACGCATCTGATATTGCCATAGGATCAGTGGTAGAGCAGTACGTCTCCGGTTCGTGGCAGCCACTTGCATTTTTCAGTCGGACTTTGCGCGACAATGAACACAAATATAGCACGTTCGACAGAGAGTTGTTGGCTCTATACCTGGCGATGCGCCATTTCCAGTTTTGGCTGGAAGGGTGCGAGTTGACCGCATTCGTGGACCATAAGCCACTGACGTACGCAATGTCCAAGGTCTCGGAACCGTGGTCGGCCCGGCAGCAACGGCATTTGGCCGCGATCTCGGAGTTTATGACTGACATTCAGCACGTTGCTGGTAAACTCAACATCATGCCCGATTGTCTGTCGCGTGCGTTATTCTCCCCGGTCTACATGGGAATAGATTTCCCTGCGATGGCCGGGGAGCAAGCCGGGGACGCGCACATTTGCGCACTGCAGTATTCACCTACTGGGTTAAGGCTGGAGAGCAGGGTGGTGCAAGAAGGGTGCCCTCCCTTGCTCTGCGATGTCTCACCCGGCTGCCTGCGCCCGGTGGTTCCGAGCTCTTGGCGCCGTCGCTTTTTCGAGTTGGTCCACTCCCTTTCGCATCCAGGAGTGTGAGCTTCGGTGAAGCTAGTGGGGGCGAAATTCATCTGTACGCACTTGCGCAAGGACGTGAAGGAGTGGGCTGCAGTTTGCGTCACGTGCCACCGGGCCAAAGTGCACAAGCACACCAGAGCCCCCCTCGAGCGGTTCCAAATCCCAGCAGGGAGGTTCAACCACTTCCATGTAGATTTGGTGGGACCCCTCCCGCCGTTGCAAGGTTTCATACACCTTTTAACAATCGTGGACCGCACCACACGCTGGCCTGAAGTGGTCCTGCTGGCCTCCACCACGTCTGCAGAGGTGGCTCGTGTTTTTTTTTTGTCAGCTTGGGTTGCACGGTTCGGATCCCCGTCAGACATCACTTCCAACAGGGGTCCAGAATTCATTTTGGAACTCTGGTCCATGATGGCCCAGAGCCTGGGGGTCAAAATTCACTACACTACCGCGTAAACCCCCAAGCTAATGCATTATGCGAGCGTTTTCATAGATCGCTTAAAGCAGCACTCAGAGCTTCGCTCACGGACACAAAATGGGTCATCCGCTTGCCCTGGGTTCTTTTAGGGTTGCGCTCCGCACCTAAGGAGGATTTGGCAGCCTACCCGGCAGAACTTGTTTTTTCTCAGCTGCTGCGGATCCACGGAGAGTTTTTACCAGAAAACCCCACACCTGAGACTGATCCGCCCGCGCAGTTCTTGCACAGTATGGAGGCTTTTAACATACCGGGCCCGGCCCACCATTGTTTTCCCCACACTGTCGTCCCCAAGAGTTTACAGAATGCCAGCTTTGTTTTCGTCAGGCACGATGCACACCGGACCCCGCTGCGCCCACCGTACAATGGACTGTTAAGGGTGTCGGAACCTGGGGTGAAACTTTTTGTGTTAGACTTGGGGGGGCGGGCGTAGGGAGACCATCTGTATTGACAGGCTGAAGCCCGCTTTTGTGTTGGCAGATGAGCAGGTGGTGTTGGCCCAAGCTCCCCGGCACGGACGTCCACCGTTGGTGGCTCCGCAAGTTGGTGTTCCCTCGGTAGGGACCTGCGCATGTGAAGCTGATGTGTTTCCCCCCCTCCTTTTTTACCTCCACAGACTGACGTGCTCTCCTGTACACCTTGCCAGCAGGGTCCTCCGACTGGATCAGTGACCCCCCCGCTACAGCCGCTATGGGCGTCGGCTCAAGCCCAAAGGACTGGGGGGGGGGGGTTTATTGCCCTTTCTGGGTATTCGGGGGGAGCTGTGTGGCGGCACGGGTGGGGGATTCTCCACCCAGAGAAGGCAGCTGGGATAAGGGGGAACAATGGACCGGAGGAGGAAGTGTCACCGGGGGTCTCAAACGGGACAGTATGGACTATGCCCCGCCGGGCAGAGGAGGAACCGCCGGTGCCACTGGAAGAGAGAAGGATGTGAGCAGCGGCGCCGTCATTATGATGTTAATGTGCCACACAGGTCTTTGTTCCAAACAGTGTATTATGGTCGGAAGATCTGGGTCTCAATGCATGGGATTAAAGGTATAAAAGAGGAATGCCCAGAGACCTGGGAGCTCTTTTACTGTACTGTATGTTGGAGATGGAATAAAGTTCCTGTGTCGTTCAGCTCGTTGCCTCGCCTGCTTCCTTTCTCCACAATGTAACGATTATGACCAAACAGTTCAATTTTAGTTTCATCAGACCACATAACATGTCTCCAGAAATTAAGGTCTTTGTGCCTGTGTGAATTTGCAAATTGTATTCTGGCTCTTTTATGTTGCTTTTGGAGTAATGGCTTCTTCCTCGCTGAGTGGCCTTTCAGGACTCATTTCACTGTGGATAATGACATACTTTTACCAGCTTCAGCCAGCATCACCACCAGAGTGTGTCATGGTTAAGTTGACAGCTCACATGCACGATGCTAGCATTGGTAGGAACCACACAAGGGGGGAACGTTCAACAGTTTATTAAATATGAAAACAGCGCCCAGTTAATTAAACAGCCACTCGCCAGAGGAAACAATCCACCTGTGGAGAGAAAACGAGAGCTGTCAGTGGAGGAACGGAGTAGGGAATATGGGCGAGCCAAATTGCCACTTACTCAGGGTTCTGAGGAAGGACTGGAAGGACTCCAGCGGGGAATAGACGAACCAGTAGGGTAGGGGGAAATGAGCTAGTAGTGCCTGACCGGGTGGAGATAGTTGCTGTGGAAATGATGAGGTGACAGGAGAGCGCACACAGACCCGAGACACACCCGCACGATGGCAGCAACCTGTAAGAGAGAAAGGAGAGCAAAGGTTAGACGACGTGTCTAAGCTTGGCGAAAATGACCTGCTTGCCTGAATTTAGGGCAGTATACCCAGACGAGCCAGCGTTGACTGCGCGGAGGAGGCCTCCTTAAATACGCTGGCTGATGAGCAGGTGCAGGTGTGTCCTCTGCCTCAGGTGCAGTGATGAGTTCGTGAATGTGCGGCAGGATGGGAGGGGTGCGCTCTCACTGCCCATGACAGAGTGGTGGCCAAGTTGATAGAGCATCCGCCCCACAACCAGAAGGTTGGAGGTTCAAGGCCCAGTTGAGTCATACCAAAGACCATATAAAAATGGTACTTCCCACCTTCTAGCTTGGTGCCCAGTGTAATATAATGGGGGAAGGAGAAGTTGTTTATGGCGGCGCCTTGCATGGCAGCAACCCCTCTGATTCTACATGTGATTAACATTGTAGATAGGAGAAACATAATTTCGTTCTACTGTACATGATTGGCTGTATGGACTGAATGACAATAGAGATGTCTTCTTATCTTTACAAGACCTTTTGCTTTTGTTCTGGGGTTGATACACTCATTTCGCACCAAAACACATTCGTCTCTGGAACACAGAACCTGTCTCCATCCTGAGCAGTATGATGGCTAGACATTCTCATGGCACCTTCAGGCATTTGGAAATTGTACCCAAGAATGAACCAGACTTGTGGAGGTCCACAGTTGTTTAAAACAAAGGCAATGTTTTGGAGTGGCCGTCATAAAACCCTGATCTCAATCCCATAGAAAATTTGCAGTAGCGGCTCGTGGGTGATCCCACCGAGGAGGCATATTAATCATGAACAGACACACACCTATACTTGAGAGGACCCTGAGTCTATAGCTCCACAGATATTAAATGCAGCTCTTGCAAAGCCCCAAGAAAACATCACTAAGCTGACCAACATGCTATTCAAGACAACACAACACCAGCCTCATTCAGCATGATAAAATCTGACCAAGAAAAGATGATGACACATCCTCACTCCTCAAAATAATAACATTGTGGAAGATGGAAGCAGACAAGGCAGCAAGCTAGATGACACACGAACTTTATTCCACTTCCAACATAAACACAGAAACTCTGAAACCTGAGTGCCTGAGCGAACTCCTTTATACACTTTAATTCCCACCTCCGGCACTCAGGGTAAACACATTAACATTCAGACTGCAAGACATGCACACACTTTAACATAACATTGACCCACACATCACAGAGCAGGTCTTGCTACAATACATTCGCACCCCTGCGTCCTCAGGTGTCAGCCTGGCGCGGCAGGGGGTGAAAGGCACATCTTTGTTTGGGTGGCTCCTCTCAGCTTTCCCCATTAGCATCTCTAACTATCTTCTCCCCCACCAACCCCCTTGTCCTGGGTGGAGTGCCATGTGTATTGTGTCCACCACACAGCCCCCCCCCAACACCCAGAAGCGTCTCTAACCCTCTGGCACTGTGGGCTTGATCCGACGCTCATAACAGCTGTAGCGTGGACCGGCCAAAGTGTCTTGCTGTTGAGGAGGGCAGGAGACAAACTCGGTCTCCGGCGCACAGTCCTGTGGAGGGGCAAAGGGTGGGGAGGGGAAAAACCTAGTCTGCTGCCAACAGTTCTCTGCAGGGGGAACACCAACTTGCAGCACCACTGTAGGTGGGTGTCTACGCCGGGGAACTTGAGCCAACACCACCCGTTCGTCTGCCAACACATAAGTGGGCTTAAGGCTGTCAATGCAGACGGTTTCTTTATGCCCCCCCCCCACACACAAAATGCTTTGCCCCAGTTTCCAGCACTCTGAATGGTCCGTCATACGGTGGGCACAGCGAGGTTGAGTGTGTGTCGTGCCTAACAAAAATGAACTTGGCGCTCTGTAAGCTCTTTGGGACGAAGGTGTGGGGAAAACAATGGTGCGCTGGACCCGGTACATTAGCGGCCCCTGTTCTGTAAAATAATTGTGTGGGCGGGTCAGTCCCAGGTGCAGGGTTTTCAGGTAAAAATTCCTCGGGGATCCGTAGTGGCTGAGGAAAAAAATGAGTTCTGCCAGGGAGGCTGCTAGATCCTCCTTAGGTGCAGAGCACAATCCCAATTGGACCCAGGGCAGGCGGACAACCCAATTTGCATCCGTGAGTGATGCTCTGAGCGCTGCTTTAAGTGACCTGTGAAAGCGTTCACATAACTCGTTATCCTGGGGGTTGTACGCGGTGGTGCAGTGGATTTTGACCCCCAGGCTGTGGGCCATCGTGGACCACAGTTCCGAAACAAATTGCGGACCCAGGTCGATAGTGATGTCTGATGGGGATCCGAACCGTGCAACCCAAGCTGACAAAAAAGTGCGAGTCACTTCTGCGGACGTGGTGGAAGCCAGCGGGACCACTTCAGGCCAATGCGTGGTGCGGTCCATGATTGTTAAAAGGGGCATGAAACCCTGCGACGGCGGGAGGGGGCCCACCAAATCCATGTGGACATGGTCGAACCTCCTGGCCGGAATTTGAAATGCCTCAAGGGGGGCTTTGGTGTGCTTGTGCACTTTGGCACGCTGGCACGCAACGCACGCTGCAGCCCATTCTTTCACATCCCTGCTTAACTGAGGCCAGACAAATTTCACCCCCACCAGTTTAGCCGAGGCATGCACGCCGGGATGTGAAAGGGAGTGGACTGACTCAAAAATGCGGACTCAAAAGAGCTCAGAACCACCGGGCATGGGCGGCCGGGTGAGACATCGCAGAGCAAGGAAGGGCACCCTTCTTGTACCACCCTGCTCTCCAGCCTTAACCCAGTAGGTGCATACTGGAGCGTGCAAATGTGCGCGTCCCTGGCTTGCTCCACGGCCATCGCAGGGAAATCTATTCCCATGTAGACCAGGGAGACTAACGCACGCGACAGACAATCGGCCATGACGTTGAGTTTACAAGCAATGTGCTGAATGTCGGTCGTAAACTCCGAGATCGCAGCAAAATGCCATTGCTGCCGGGCCGACCACAATTCTGAGACGTTGGACATTGCATACGTTAGCGGCTTACGATCAACGAACGCAGCGAACTTGCGCCCTTTCAGCCAAAACTGGAAAAGGTGCGTCGCCAGGTGGAGGGCCAACAACTCTCTGTCAAACGTACTATATTTGCGTTTGTTGTCGCACAAAGTGCAGCTGAAAAATGCAAGCAGCTGCCATGCACTGGAAACATACTGCTCCTATGGCAACGTCAGACATGTCAGTGGTGAGTGCTATCCACGCTGACGGGACAGGGTGGGCTAGCAAAGCAGCGTTAGCGAGCACTGTTTTGGCGTTTGCAAAAGCCTGGACTCGCTTGGGGGTCCAGTCAATGTTTTTCACGGGCTTCTTTTTCTTGAGCGCGGCGTACAACGGCTGCCGCAGCTGAGCTGCTCGGGGGAGGAAACGGTTGTAAAAGTTGACCATGCCCAAAAATTCCTGCAGGGCCTTCACGGTCTGTGGGTGCGGGAAAATCTGACACGGCATGCACTTTAACAGGCAGTGGAATCGTGCTCTCCTGCGAAATGCGGTGACCCAAAAAATCAATCACTGGCACACCGGACTGGCACTTTGCCGGGTTCACGATAAGCGCTTCCAACCTCTGGAAAACTAGTTTGAGAGGGGCGAGGTGATCCTCCTCAGACGTGCTAGCCACCAGAATGTCGTCTAAGTAGACAAAAACGAAGGGCAGGTCACGGAGCACCGTATCCATCATTCTTTGGAAGGTTTGCGCTGCACCCTTTAACCCGAACGGCACGCGTAAAAACTTGAAAAGGACAAAAGGAGTTATTACTGCTGTTTTGGGAACATCCTCTGCACACACCGAGACCTGGTGGTACCCACGGACCAGATCCACTTTTGAAAAAACACATGTCCTGGCCAGGTGCACGGAAAAATCCTGGATGTGCGGGATGGGATACCGATCGTGTTCTGTGGCGTTGTTCAAGCGCCGGAAAATGCCACACAGTCGCCACAATCCATCGGCCTTAGGAACCATGTTTAGTGGGGATGCCCATGGTCTGTTGGAGCACCTAACGATGCCCAGCTGCTCTGAGTTGGTAAACTCCTCCCACGCGCTGGCTAGTTTAACTGCGTCTAGGCGCCGAGGTTGCGTGAACACCAGTGGGCCTTTTGTGGTTATGAAATGTTCGACCCCATGTTTGGTTACTGTAGCAGAAAACATCAGAACTGTGAGTGCTGGGAACTGTGAAAGTAAGTGCTGGTACTTACCCCCTGGAGCTATAACACTAGCCTGTATTGTTGGTCCAACTCCCCGAGCTGTCCAGGGCAAGGAGGTAAAAGAGACAGCGTCCACTGAACGTCTGTTGGCAATATCAACTAACAACCCATAAGCACATAAAAAATCTGCACCTAAAATGGGGACAGAACATGCCGCCACCACAAAATCCCATTGGTAATTGCGTCCATGTAAGTACACCATCAATGTCCGTTTGCCAAACGTCCTGATGTTGGATCTGTTGGCGGCTGTGAGCTCGGGACTGCTGCCTCCTGTCTGTGCTGACCGGCAGAATGAGGCTCTTCTGGGAGCTGGAGTCCACTAAGAAACGTCTCCCCGAACGTGTGTCTGTGATGAACAGCAGCTTGTTCCTGTCGCCAGCAGTCTGACTGCTGACTGCTGGCCGTGCCGTTTCCCTGGCTTCTTGAATTGGCATGGTGGCAGACAGTGTTGGGCATCCGAGCCAAAGCGGCAGTGATAGACACAGAGCATCCCGTTCCTGTGTCTCTTGGCATCTGTCCCAGCCACCACCAACGGCTCCGTGACCTCGCTGGAGTCCTTCCCAGATGCCAGAGTCGTTGCGTGCAAGGTGAGAGTTCTGGTCGCTAGGATGATGCGGCCCGCTTCTTGCGCCAGAGCACGGTAGTTCCTGGTTACCAGCAGCGGCGAGCTGGCCAGGATCGCCCTTGCTGTAGCAGGTAGGTTTCTGAGGAAAAGGTGGGCGAAAAGGAAAGATTTGTCGTTCTTCCCCCTCAGTGCTAACATGCTCTCCATCAGCTCCACAGCTGATCTGTCACCTAATTCTGAGCGCGTTAGGAGTCTCTCTGCTGTCTCATTGTCCAAAAGGGTATACCGCTGAATCAGCATCTGCTTGAGCGTGTCGTATTTCCCCTGGGCCGGTGGTTCCTGCTGCAGGCTCATCACTTGCTGCGTAGCGTGCAGTGCAGCGACCACATGATAATATTTGGTGTTGTCCGTTGTGATCCCGCGGAGTGCGAATTGGGCTTCAGTATGTAGAAACCAAGTGGTGAGATTGTGAAGCCAGAAGTCTGGGAGCTTGACTGTGACGGTGCATGCCGCGCTGGCGTTCTCCCTCTGGGTTGTCTCCGGGGCGGTGCTCGGCTCGTTCTCCATTGCACGTCTTAGGGTCACCAATGTGGAAGATGGAAGCAGGCGAGGCAGCGAGCTAGATGACACACAAACTTTATTCCGCTTCCAACATAAACACAGAAACTCTGAAACCTGAGTGCCTGAGCGAACTCCTTTATACACTTTAATTCCCTCCTCCAGCACTCAGGGTAAACACATTAACATTCAGACTGCAAGAGATGCACACACATTAACATAACATTGACCCACACATCACAGAGTAGGTCTTGCTACAATACATTCACACCCCTGTGTTCTCAGGTGTCAGCCTGGCGCGGCAGGGGGCGAAAGGCACATCTTTGTTTGGCTGGCTCCTCTCAGCTTTCCCCATTAGCATCTCTAATTATCTTCTCCCCACCAACCCCCTTGTCCTGGGTGGAGTGCCATGTGTATTGTGTCCACCACAACATCAAATTAAAAGGAATGCATTGCAAGTATTTATATAAGTGTCACAAGTATTTGTAAAAGTGTCCCATTTGTTGACTTGATGTCACTTGGTCCTGTTCAATATGATTTAATGTGTTATTTAGGAGTTGTGTGTCTCGTTAGCTACTGCAAGAATGGCCATTTGTTGTTAAATATTAACATAAAAATTATTAGATTTTTTGGGAGCGCTTGGTGGGCTTTTGGTGTCCCATAAAAATGATTTCATTCATTACTGGTCCCATTAGGTCCTGTTCGTTAGTCAAACTGAACACCAATGAAAAATATTTCCCACAATCATTTAAAGAGCTGAAAATAAAACAGCATACAGGAGAGAAACACATTTTAACTCACTGTTTATCATGTCTTTGCATGGATCTGGATAAATCTTCCTGTCAACAAATCCAGTTTTAATTTAGTGGCTGCAAAATGCAAAGGAGGGCAATCCTGGCCAACTCGCTATGGCTAGTTGCTAAGGACTACCACGCCCTGGCGCAGGAAGCGGACCGCATCATCTTGGCGACCAGAGCTCCCAGCGCGCAGACAGTGGCACTGGCATCCATGAGGGACTCCAGCGAGGTCGAGGAGCCGTTGGTGGTAGCCGGGACAGACACCAGAAGACGAAGGAACGGGGCGATCTGTTTTAATCATCGCCGTTTTGGCTCGAATGCCCAACGCTGCCTGTCACCATGCCAATTCAGGAAGCCGGGAAGATGGCACGTTCGGAATTCGGTGGCAGCTGCAACCGATGGCTGTTTTATGTCACGGACACACGTTCGGGGAGATAGTTTTTGGTGGACTCCAGCTCCCAGAAGAGCCTCATCCTGCCGGTCAATGCAGACAGTGTGGCAAGACGCAGCGATCCCGAGCACACGGCCGCCAATGAATCCACCATCAGGACATTTGGCGAACAGACACTGATGATATGCTTATACGGATGCAACTTTCAGTGGGACTTTGTGATAACTGCATGTTCCGGCCCCATTTTAGGTGCAGATTTTTATGTGCTTATGGGCTGTTAGTTGATGTTGCTAATAGGAGATTAGTGGACACTGTCTCTTTAACCTCAATTCCCTGCACAGCTTGGGGAGCTGGGTCGACAACTCTGGCTAACATTATAGCTCCAGGTGGTAAGTACCATTATTTCACAGTTCCCAGCACTCACGGTCCCGACTTTTTCGGTTACGATAACGAAGTACGGGGTTGAGCACTTTATAACGATAAAAGGCCCGCCGGTGTTTGCGCGTCCTCGGTGTTTGGACACAGCTAAACTGGCCAGCGTGCAAGAGGAGTTGGCCAACTTAGAGCAGTTGGGTATCGTCACACGCTCCAACAGCCCGTGGGCATCCCCGCTACACATGGTGCCTAAAGCTGACGGGTTGTGGCGACAATGCGGCAATTTCCGGCACTTGAATAATGCCACAGAACATGATCGTTATCCAATTTTGCACATCCAGGATTTTTCTGTGCACCTGGCTGGGGTGTGTGTTTTTCCTAAAGTGGATCTGGTCCGCGGATACCATCAGGTCCCGGTGCGTGCAGAAGACGTTCCAAAAACAGTGGTAACTCCTTTCAGCCTTTTCGAGTTTTTACGCATGCCGTTCGGATTAAAAGGCACGGCACAGACTTTCCGGAGGATGATGGACGCAGTGCTTCGCGATTTGTCTTTCGTTTTTGTCTACTTAGACGATATTCTAGTAACCAGTGCGTCCGAAGAGGAGCACATCGCCCATCTCAAGACAGTTTTCCAGAGGTTGGAAGTGCACGGGCGGATAGTTAACCTGGTGAAGTGCCAGTTCGGCGTGCCAGAGATTGATTTTTTGGGCCACTGCATTTCACCAGATGGCACAATTCTGTTACCGAATAAGGTGCGCGCTGTGGTGGACTTTCCCGCCCGCAGACCGTGAAAGCACTACAGGAATTTTGGGAAATGGTTAATTTTTATAACCGTTTCCTTCCCCGGGAAGTCCAGCTGATGCAGCCGTTGTATGCCGCACTTAAAAAAAAGAAGCCTGCGGAACGCCAAAACAGTGCTTGCGGATGCCGCATTGTTAGAACACCCGGATCCGTCTGCACGGATAGTGCTCATGACGGATGCATCTGACACTGCCATAGGGGCAGTGATGGAGCAGTGCATCTCAGGATCATGGCAGCCGCTCGCATTTTTTAGCCAGACTTTGCGTGACAGTGAACACAAGTACAGCACATTTGAGAGAGAATTGCTGGTTCTCCATTTGGCAACGCACTATTTCCAGTTCTGGCTGGAGGGGCGCGAGTTCACCATGTCCATGGACCATAAGCCACTGACGCACACGATATCCAAGACCTCGGAACCGGGGTCAGCCTGGAAATCTGCAATTTTGGAGTTTACTAATGACATTCAACACGTTGCCGGTAAACTCAACATCGTGGCCAATTGCCTGTCACGAGCGTTAATCGCCCCGGTCTATATGGGGATAGATTTCCCACCATGGCTGCGGAGCAAGCCGGGGATGCGGACATTTGCACGCTCCAGTTTGCACCAACTGGGTTAAGGCTGGAGAGCAGGGTGGTGCAAGACGGATGCCCTCCCTTGCTCTGCGACGTCTCCACCGGTTCCGAGCTCTTGGCGCCGTCATGTTTTCGAGTCAGTCCACTCCCTTTCGCATCCGGGAATGCGCACTTCAGTGAAGCTAGTGGGGGCGACATTCGTCTGGTCGTGCTTGTACAAAGACATGAAAGAGTGGGCTGCAGCTTGCGTCACATGCCAGCGGGCCAAAGTGCACAAGCACACCAGAGCCCCCCTCAAGCTGTTCCAAATCCCAGCCAGGAGGTTCAACCACGTCCACATGGATTTGGTGGGACCCCTCCTGCCGTTGCAAGGTTTCACACACCTTCTGACAGTCGTGAACCGCACCACGCGCTGGTCTGAAGCAGTCCTGCTGGATTGCATGTTTCGGATCTCCATCGGACATCACAACCGACAGGGGTCCAGAATTCTTTTCAGAAGTCTGGTCCACGATGGCCCAGAGCCTGGGAGTCAAAATTCACCGCATTTCCGCGTACAACCCCCAGGCTAATGGGTTATGCAAGCGTTTTCATAGATCGCTTAAAGCAGCGCTCAGAGCTTCGCTCATGGACACAAAATGGGTCAGCTGCCTGCCCTGGGTTCTTGTAGCGTTGCGCTCCATACCTAAGGAGGATTTGGCAGCCTCCCCGGCAGAACTCATTTTTTCTCAGCCGTTGTGGCTCCCTGGAGAGTTTTTACCGGAAAACCCCATGCCCGAGGCTGGTCCGCCCGTGCAATTTTTACGCAAGATGGAGGCTGTGAGCGTACCGGGCCCGGCCCACAATTGTTTTCCCCACACATTTGTCCCAAAAAAGCTTGCAGAACTCCAGTTTTGTTTTTGTCAGGCACAATGCGCACCAGACCCCGCTGTGCCCACCGTATGATGGACTGTTCAGGGTGTTGGAACCTGGGGAGAAGCATTTTGTGTTAGACTTGGGGGGACGTAGGGAGACCATCTGCATCGACAGGCTGAAGCCCGCTTTTGTGTTGGCAGACGAGCAGGTGGTGTTGGCCCAAGTTCCCCAGTGCGGACGACCACCGTTGGTGGCTCCGCAAAGTGGTGATCCCTCGGCAGGGACCTGCGCTCACGCAGTTAATGTGTTTCCCCCCCTCCCTCTTTCCCTCCACAGGCTGACATGCCCTCCGGTACAGCTCACCAGCAGGGCAGTTCGACGACCCCCCGCTACAGCCGCTATGGGCGCTGGCTCAAGCCCAAAGGACAGGGGGGTTAGTGCCCCTTCTGGGTGTTCGGGGGGGGGGGGGGGCTGTGTGGGGGCATGGGGTGGGGTTTCTCCACCCAGAGAGGACAAGGGGAGAGGAGGACAATGGACCGAACGAAGCGGTTCCACCGGGGGGCATTAGACAGGACTGTTGGTTCTATGTGCCCCCCGGGGAAAGTAAGAGATGCCGGAGCTGCGGAGAGAAGGTGTTGGAGTGGCACCGGCATTATGTTATGTTAATGTGCCACACAATTCTTTGTTCATACAACAATGTGTTATGGTCGGAAGTTCCAGGTTTCGATGCATGGGAATAAAGAGATAAAAGAGGAATGCACGGAGACCCGGGATTCTCTTTTGCTGTGAACTATGTTAGAGAAGGAATAAAGTTTCTGTGTCATTCAGCTCGTTGCCTCGCCTGCCTCCTTTCTCCACAACACAATAATATACATATAATATAATAAAATACATTTATTATCACAATGTTTGAACCATTTCTTCTCAAATTTCTGAGGAAGCTCCGCCTGCTTTGCCTCCTCCCATGAGCCGTCACTGAAAATTTGTGGGCAAAGCTGAAAAGACGTGCGTGAAAAAGGTGGTCTACAAACCTGACTCAGTGACACCAGTTCTGTCAGGAGGAATGGGTCAAAATTCCAAAAGGCAACTGTGAGAAGCTTGTGGAAGGATACCCAAGTATTCAAAAGTTTAGAGAAGGTCAAATTAACTTCACCGGTAAAGGTTATACAGTGCGTTTTAGGTGCATCCTAAAATATCATCCGAAAGCCGAATATTCCTAACTCTTTGTGAGTAGTGTATGTAAACTTTTGACTTTGAAGAAAGTAATTAAAAAAATTCTCTAAAAAATGATTTAGCAAATATAAAAATTATTTAACAAATAGAAGTAATTTTGGTAATCCAAACTGACTTAAAGCAGGAAAAATTTAGTTTGATTTAATGTTAGAAAAAAAGGTTATGTGTCTTTCTATACGTTGTATGTAAACTTCTGGTTTCAACTGTACAACTTGCGTCATTCTGGCTTATTATGTTATATTTTCACCGCAATGCCAACACCAGCCGTTAGCATTATTATCTTGTCTAACTGAGACCCAAGGCAGCTAGCTGAAGCTATCAGTTTTGCCACTCATTAGCAAATGTTTCTGTGCTTAATAATATTGCATCTGATTTATATAGTGCTTTTCATAGACACGCAAAGATGCTTTACAATGGATACATTATTCATTCACTCCACAGACAATGGTGGTGGTAAGCTACTACTGTAGCCACAGCTGCCCTGGGGCAGACTGATGAAAACATGGCTGCCAATCCACACCAGCAGCCTCTCCAACCATTACCAAACGTTTATACACATTCATGCCCAGTGGAGACAAGGTGGGTAAGGCGTCTTGCCCAGGGACACAATTGTAGGATGGCTGGAGATATCGGGATTTGAACTGCCAACCCTCCGGTTATTAGACGACCTGCTCTACCCCTAGAGCTACTGTCGCATGGCAGTGGCTCAGGGGGTAGAGCGGGGGGTACTCCAAGGACCGGTCATAGCCTATCAACTACTGAAACCACACATTCTTATCCACCAGTGATGAATTATTTCATTCATTCTTTAAAACAAATTTACGTGAGTTGCCTCATCTTTGCTGTCTGAGCTAGGCGCTAACCAGTTAATATTAGCAATAGTGACATAAGAGGAAGGGTGGAGTTACAGTAACTACTATTCTTTGGCATTTAAAGAGACATGCAGTGAATTGAGCCATTCTGAGGAATTCTGCAAAAAAAAAAAAAGATTCACAATTATGCTGCAATGATTAAATAATTTTTTAAAAAAAACTTGACCAAAATATGTCGCAAACATTTCATTAAGACCCGTGGGAACTGACAGAATGTGAAAAAAGTGCAGTCAATGACCCCTTTAACTGCTTATTTATCATGGTAATACAGGAGTATTGTCTGTCTCAGCTTAAGTTTGGAATCAACTGTTAACCCGGTCAGTGTGTTAGAAAAACCAGAGCAGCCAAAGGAAACCCACACAGGCATACTGGGATGTATGCAAACTTCTCACAGAAAAAACAATCTGTGAACGTTAACAAAGAGTTTCAAATCAGGTCCTTTCTAGCACTGTTAACCACTGTCTCACCATGCTACCCCATCTCATAAACACCGCCAACACAAATAAGTTCAGCATGCTTTCTTTCATGCACTGTATTCTGCGCTGTGGCACAGTATCTGAAACCTATTACACCTGCTGTAGAATTTTCTGACAGCAATTTAAGCTGCATAAAAAAAATATTAGTTTGTTTGGTGTCTTTTTTTCCCATTGATTTGTGTTGATTTCACAGAATTGTGATACATATTGCAGATATCTCCTGATTGAGAATTTCATACCTCCCGAAGAAAAGAACAAGATCATGAACAGGCTGCAGTTTGACAGTGAGGAGGATCAGTGGAGGCTTGCACCGGTCGTCCCATCAGAGAGGTCAATAAAAATGATAATAGATTATATGTTGCAAAAATAATGAAAGAAAAGTTGCAATTAACACATTACAAAACACCACTAAATTACATCCTGCTGAGTGAAATCTATCACTGAAGCAACAAAATATCAGGTGTCATCACACTTTTTCAACAGCAACCAGTACAACCTTCTCACCTTTGTATTCTACACTGGAATACACATATATTACTTATATTAGTTTTCTTTTTTTAATTTTCCTTTGCTGAGAAAGTGGGGTGATTGGAAGGAATTACAACAACCAGCATTGTTATAGCATCTTCCAGTAACTGTGTATTAATTAAAATATGTATGTATGTAGTTATGTGTGTACTGTATGTCAGTTCACCAAATATAGGGCACATACCGTGTGCATACATCAAGCTTAATGTTATTTTCCCATGTCTCCCCCCACCAGTACACCCACTCGGGTCAAGAGAAGGCCACTCTCTGCTGTGGGATACAAGAGGCCAATCAGCCAATATGCACAAATGGCTGTTGCCACGGCTACTGGGGCCCCATCTAGATACCAGGTCAGCACTCGGATATTCACAAGGCCAGTTGGTGGAGATGCCAGAGAAACTGAGAATCAGTGATCTAATTTCTATTCCCATGTTCACAGCCACCTTCTTGACTAAAGGATGACAAGACGGTTGTAGTCATGGAAACTATTTCTCAGATTTAACTGCTGTATCTTTAGCTGATGGACAAACAATGTAAGAGAGCAGGCAATGAGATTTTCTCAATCCACAGATCAAATAGTGGCAAAAAGCAGTCTGTTCTGTTAGATGAAGTTAGATTTCAAGCAATACAATAATGTAGTTTCTTTTTTTATGCTCTCATCAGTGTTAAGACATTGATAATAAAGCCAAAGGGGCAATAGACTACATTATTGAAATGTTGAGGTTTATAAAAGTGGAGCCTGGGTTGAAATGCTAAAGTGTAGTTATGTAAAAGATCAGTCATTCAACTCTGGCTTTCATAATAAACTTGTGGAACTTTAAAAAAAAAAAAAAAAGACATAAACATGTTGTCAAGCTAATGCCAACATCGTTTTGTTCTCTGTTACTAATTTAAAGAAACGGCCTAATGAGATCTATGGGAAAACTTACAATTTACTAAGCAGTGGCTAGGACTAACGGGATTGTGTGCACCACTGGGGTCATAGCAACAGAGCGTTTATTCTCATTAAGCTGTGTTGACAGTAAATTCAGGTCTAATCAGTTATAGCTTTTGCTTTTCCTTCTTAAAATACAACACCAATTCCGGTGAAGTTGGGACATTTTGTAAGACATGAATTAAAAACAAAATATAATAACTTAAATATCCTTTTCAACCTATATTCAATTGAATACACTATAATGACAAGATATTTAATGTTCGAACTGATAAACTTTAGTGTTTTTTTTTTTGTTTTTTTTTTTCAAATATTCACTCATTTTGAATTTGATGCCTGCAACACATTCTGAAAAAGCTGGGACAGGGGTATGTTTGCCATTGTGTCACTTCACCTGTTCTTTTAACACTCACTAAGCATTTAGGAACTGAGGACACTAATTGTTGAAGCTTTGTAGATGGAATTCTTTCCCATTCTTGCTTGAAGTACACCTTCAGTTGCTCAACAGTCCAGGGTCTTTGCTGCCATATTTTGCACTTCATAATGTGCCACAAATTTTCAATGTGAGACAGGTCAGAACTGTAGTCAAGCCAGTCTGGTCATCGCACTCTTACTACAAAGCCATGCTGTTGTAACATGTGCAGAATGTGGCTTGACATTGTCTTGCTGAAATAAGCAGGGACGTCCCTGAAAAAGATGTGGCCTGGATGGCAGCATATGTTGCTCCAAAACCTGTATATATTATTCAGCATTAATGGTATCTTCACAGATGTGCAAATTAGCCGTGCCATGGGCACTAACACACCCCCATACCATCACAGATGGTGGCTTTTGAACTTAACGCTGATAACAATCTGGATGGTCCTTTTCCTCTTTAGTCTGGAGGACACGGCGTCCATGATTTTCAAAAACAATTTAAAAGGTGGACACCTCAGAGCACAGCACACTTTTCCACTTTGCGTCAGTCCATCTCAGATGAGCTCGGACCCAGAGCAACCAGTGTGATGTTTCTTAGTGTTGTTAATATATGGCTTTTGCTTTCCATGGTAGAGTTTTAACTTGCATTTGTAGATGTAGCGATGAACTGTGTTAACTGACAGTGGTTTTCTGAAGTGTTCCGGAACCCACATGGTATTATCCTTTACAGAATGATGTTGGTTTTAAAGCAGCGCTACCTGAGGGATCAAAGGTCACAGGCCATTTAATGTTGGTTTTCGGCCTTGTCCCTTATATGCAGAAATTTCTCCAGATTCTCTGAATCATCTGATGATATTATGGACTGTAGATGATGAAATCATTAAATTCTTTGCAACTGTACATTGAGAAACGTTGTTCTTAAACTGTTGGACTGTTTGCAGACACAGTTGTTTACAAAGTGGTGAACCTCACCCCATCCTTGCTTATGAATGAGTGAGCCTTTCAGGGATTTTTTTTTTTTTATACCCAATCATGATAATGACTTGTTTTCACCAGTGGAATGTTCCAAAAAGCTGTTTTTTGAGCATTCCTCAACTTTCCCATTATTTTCCCTGTCCCAGCTTTTTTGGAACGTCTTGCACACATAAAATTCAAAATGAGTGACTATTTGCAACTGAACAATAAAGTTTATGAGTTTGAACATTAAATGTCTTTGTAGTGTATTCAGTTGGATATAGGTTGAAAAAGATTTTAAAATCATTGTATTTTGTTTTTATTTACATTTTAAACAATGTCCCAACTTCACCGGAATTGGGGTTGTATGGATTATTGTGTCATTTTATTTATTTTTTATTGGTACAGTGTGACTGTCATCTGTTCCTACAGGCCGAGAACATCATGCTGTTGGAATTAGACATGTCCCCACCAACAATGTTCACCTTGAACCTTAATGGTGCTCACCTGGAGAGAGCTTTTTCTCCTAGGCTGGTGCAGGATCATATCAGAGAGAGGGCATCCTCTGCATCCTCTCGGGTCAGGAAATCACAGTCCTGGTAAGAGAACAAAAAGGATTACATTGATCATAAATAGAATACTTTGTTTTTCACTTGTTAACCTTTCAGTCTTGTAAAATGGGGCAGCTTATATATAGCCTCTTCTCCCCTCCCCCAAATGTTCTGCAGGTATCAGGCATCACAAGCTGGATCTGTCGTTCCATCCCCGTCATCCAACACTCTGATGTCAGAACCTCAGAACTTCTCTCCCTCTCAGAGACAAAGACCATCCTCCGCTGCCTATCTTCCTCATGAAAGTCCAGATCAAACTAGTCAATGAATTGTTATAGTTGTACTGTAAGGCCTGGTCTAAGGTCAGAGTGCCACTGCTGACTCCATGTTAGCCAAGGGCCCATCTCGTCAAGACGCTTTCATACCATTGTGGAAACCAGGCACTTTAGTAAGCATGTAGTACTTGACTCAATTCAAGATACAAAAAAAATGTTCATATATTTTTAAATAATGTTCCATGAGTGCAATTGTCCTTTAATTGTTTGATTTCCAGCAGTTTCACACTTTTCTCTACTGTCCACACCCATGTTTGGTTTTACTACTTTACCAAAAAGCACAGCCAAAGCTTTCAGGTTCTGCATATGATCAATGAATCGGATGTTTCCTTCATCGTTTTCACCTATTATCCACGCCTTGTCTTTATGCAGATGACTTGTATCTGCTCCCTTCCAAAACCCTAAATGCTGATGGGACAAAACGAAGCATCCTTACTACTGGAGGCCTTGCTGGTTAGAGCTTGCTAAACTTGCCTGACGAATCGTTGCTTCAGTTTTTCTGCCAATGTAATTGTGAGCTAAAAATGTGAAGAAAGCTTGCAGTGCTCTCTATATTAGCTGCCTTAATTTTTCATAGCTGTGAAATTGTGCCAAGTCCACTTGCTTACACATGAAAATAAACACTGAAAATGTTAGCTATGTTGCAGCCTGCCTTCCTCTAACTATAGATGACAGCTAATATGTAAATGTGTTGGGAAAGTTGGGGGCCTGGTGTGACAGCCAAATCCTGTCCATAGACTTTTACAGTAGATGACGTTCCCTTTAGAGTCACGTGACTCTGTACAGTAAGTCCAACATGGCAGACGGAGTGGATCGTACGCGGTAACCAAAGCAACATTTTAACTGAAACAGAGAAACCCAGCACTTCTCTGCACCGGGACGTCCACGATGAGGGAGAGACAGAAGAAGAAAAAGGGCCGGACGTGGGCCGAGGCCGCCAAAACGGTATTTTGGGCGTTTTGCGTGTCGTTTGTTGTGCTTGTTTTCCTTGAACAACTGTGTTTTATGAGTTCATGACCTGCTGCTGAAGACGAAGTGTTGCGTACGGCGCGGAGAGGCCTGTTGACGGTTACGTTCGCGAAGACCTGCTGTCAGTTAGCCGCGCTGCTTCCTTTATAAACCACCCAGGGCATAAATAAAACGCATTTAATGTCCGCTTTGTGCGCCCAAGCATGCCTGCAAATCTGCTCGATGTGCTTCGTGCGTGCTGTACGAGTGACACACGGTTGCAAGTACGGTAAAGTGACCACGAAGTATTCACGTTTAGCACGTTAGCAATAGGTAGCGCCTGCCAACGCAACTCAGTCCGTCAGCAAGTTTGTTTTGAATCAGTGGTGCATAAATAAACCATAGAAAACGGAACAAACTTGCGTTTACAGCAGTGGTCTGCCGCCACAATCTTAAAAAACCAGTCTAATAATGCTAACCCTTTATAACAGTAGTGTTGCTAACGTTGGGCTAGCTGGCTAGCATAGCATGCTAAATACTGTCAAATACAATTATTTGGAGCACTGAATATATTAATTTCCCGACCACTTTTGTAAATAGATTTGCTTCATTCAGCTGTTTACAGTAATAATTTAGTTTTATCACATAATGTAGTTTGCAAACTACATGTAATGTCCGTTGCAATAGCACTAAAGTTCATTTGCGGTCTGTGTTTCTAGCTAAAATCGTGTAGTTTTTTTTTAAATTTTAGAATATAAATAAAAGGTATTATAGCATGGAATGCCCTCCCTAGTCATGTAAACTTCATTTGTGAAGAATAAAGTTTTAAAACTTCTGTTAACTCATATTTTTAAATCAAATTATTATCCAGAAATTCTACACTTTTAAGTATTATTAATCGAACCTTTTCATTCTTAGTTTAGTATTCTCATTGTTATTTTGACTATTTTTGTTTCATTTTTTATGTAGGGCAGCGGTTATCCCTGTGGGATTTCAGTTACAAGATTGTGGGTTTGATCTAGGGTTGCCAACTTTCTCACAGCCAAATAAGGGACAGAGGGTTTTAACTATTGCTCAGTGCCACAATGTTGTGGACATTAGTGTTGTCGTAATACTGGAATTTCTTACCATGATAATACCTTAAAAATACTGATTTTCAATGTCATGTCTAATACTACAAGAAAAAAAAAAAACGCACTGCATCTACCTTATTATTCCTTGGCCGCATGATGCCTTGCGTGAATTATGGTAGAAACTTCCGGTACTAGTTTAGAACATATGGTTGTCACTGAAACGGGACACTTTTCCTTGTTAAATGTTAACCTTTCCTGCTTTTGGTCTCCTAACCATGGTTGGGGGACACAGGGGAGATCTGTCTTCTCCAGGGCCGGAGGCAGCTTTTCCTCCGGGGTCAACTCCCGAGTAAACTTCACGCTTGTTAAAAACAGTATGGTGGTACACAGAAGAACAGGCCATTTTGCTGAAGAGTTGGGGCTTTATTAGCAGACTGCACTGTTATTAGCAGCAATTCTAGCTCACTACCTGCTCCGGTCGCCTCTCACTCTCTACTCACCGATCATTTCACACACACCGTCCGCTCTGCGGGGCCATTCACACAGGGGCGTGCCTCGGCTGCGTGCACGCACTCACGTTCATGCACTGAGCTGCCCTATCTAAACATATGAGCTAGACACATCCTACAACATAAAAAACAATGACTTCGGCATCAGAAATGCAGGAGCACAGCCTCTTGCACCTCAAAACAGTAATATAATCATACCACTTCCTATGACTATCAAGGGATGGAAAGATGACCTTAAAAAATAGCCTCGTACACAGTAGCTCTGTTAGTTAGCACCGCTGCTAAGATGCTAGCGGTGTAAATAAATGACCCGTGCTGGCAAAATGAGTCACTTTGAGGACATTTTCAAAACTGATGTAACGTTATTTCCATATTCTGTATTGAAAGACCTTCAAAATGATATTTGATTTATAGGTAGTGTGCAAACACTGATCCAGAAAAGACGATTTGTTTATATTTTAGCTAGGTTGAAAACTGGCTTTTGATCAGTCACGAGTTACGTCTTCCGCAAAAACATAGGTATTTTCAGAAAGTGCGATTTCTAAGCTTTCCAGTGATACCAGGCACTCATGGGATTTCCCCGGACTTGCCCTACCAAACAAAGAGTCATGATTTATGACTTCTCGTTGCCTGTACTCATAATGACACGGTGGGCATTCCAACCAGCACGTCTCCACTGCAATAAAGTCGGCTGCATTTTGTTGAAATATGTTGGACATAATCAAATTTACCTCAGAGCAGACATGCGCCACAACACCGTGCTTGGATGTCGTCTGTTACCGTGTGGTGAGAAGCCTCCATTTATCCAGTCTGGCACAACCACGAACACCAGCAAGTGCCAGAACTATGCAAAAACATTCAAAAAATACAAAAACTAGGAGATGAAATTAACTGCCACTTGAGTGCAAAACACGTATGTGGACTATACATTAAAATGAATTTGAAAAAAACTTTTAAAAATGCTATTTTAAATGCGCCTGCTACTCCACTCTTACTGACTGATTTAACACTAGGTCAGCCGAAACTGGAAGCTCCTCCCATAATCGTTCCTACAGCGGCACCCCCAGGAATAAGGTGGATACCTAGAAATTTCAGATTTTACAGAATACAGAATCTTAGTTTAAAAATGTGTAATAGCTGTGTTTTTAATAATGAATTTCATTTATATAGCACCTTACATGACACCCAAAGACACTTTTCAATGAGTCCACTACTCATTCACTCCACAGACAATGATAGTGGTAAGCTACCTCTGTAGCCACAGCTGCCCTTGGGCAGACTACGGAAACATGGCTACCAATCCATGCCAGCGGCCTTTCTGACCACCACTGAACATTTATTCACATTCATACATCAGTGTCATGAACCATGAACACACTGGAGGTAAGGTGGGTAAAGTGTCTTGCCCAAGGACACAACAGCAAGGTGGGGGGAGTGGGATTCAAACCGTCAACCCTCTGGTTATTGGGCGACCTGCTCTACCTCCTGAGCCACTATGTCCTCGTTTTGTTTTTCTTTGAGAAATAATGCAACTTTGAGCTAGAAAACATAACTACACTGCAAAAGGTCAAATATAAGTAAAATGAAATAAATTAAGGCTGTTTATGCTTGTTTTTTATTTTGTCTGACAAGATATTTATTTTTGTTGTGCAGTTTATGTGTAAGAAAATTTTACATGCTTTCCAATAGTTTTAACTTGTTTTATGCAGTTTGATAAGTCAAATTTTCTTGCTCTGTTGGCAGATAATTTTACTTAAAATAAACAAAGAAAAATTCTGGCAATAGACAATTCTAGTTAAAATTAGAAAAAAATATCTGCCAACAAAGTAAGATAAATTGCTTAAAACAAATAAAAACTTTCATAAAGCAAGTAAAATCTTACAGAAAACTGCACAACAAAAAGAAATTCTTGTCAAAATTATCTTGTGAGAGAGAAACAAGCATTAAGCCTTGATTTAGGATATTTTGTCTTACTGAGATTTCCCTGTTTACAGCGTGACAGATACTACCTTTGGCATAAAATTACATCAGTGAAACAGTGTTTCCTCTGACTTAAAGACCTTGGTGCGGTGGCAACATATTTCTCCCCGGTGTGTGTGTGTGTGTGGGGGGGGGGGGGGGTAAACATACCGGAATAATTTTATACTATTTATTTCTTTTTAAAATTTTACACAGTAACGTTGCATATGGAACTTACCATTTGAAGTATTGTACAACCGAGGCTTGAATATTGGGCCAGTTGGGTTCCCACCCAGACATCCTGTGTTTAGACTTTAGTGGTGTTATCCTTCTCTCCTTCCTCTGCCTGAACACTTTCCTCTCCTTGGCTCCTCTCTTCTGTCTCATCTTGCCCTCTCTGAGCTCTGTCTAATTCAGGTTCTCTCTCTGTCTATGGTGGTATACAAACAGGTTAGAAAATATCAAGTGTCATGTTTTGTCTTGCAGGATTTTTTTTGTCATGGTTTACATAAATGACAAAAAATGTGTATTTTTATTCTAGTGTTTCTTTTTTCCATTGAGAGAGTAGGGAAGGGAAAGAAACATTCATAATAGTAATGTACTCATGCATAATTAAATTATATGATCAGGTGGGTATAGTAACCAGAAATTCTACTCATGTAAAAGCAGTGCTTTGAAATTAATAATTAAAAGCAGACAACCAAAAATTTCTACTTGAGTTAAGGGTACAAAGAGCACCCACTTAAAAACTTGACTAATGATTTCAGTCTTGAAGGTTTGAGGTTTTTCTCAAAAATTTATAACAATTTTCTTATAGTTTTCTACTTTTCTCTGTAAATCTAAAGTTGAAACATGTTCCTCAAATTTGTAATTTCCTCTTGTAAAACTGACTTTTCTTGTACATTTGAAACTTTTTTATAAATTTGTGAATTATTTAATGACAAATTTTTGTCTTTTTTTTTAAATAAAATTACTAATGACTGTGGTAATTTTTTTTACTTTGTCCGTATAACAATTTACATTTTTGACCATAACTTTACAGTTAAAACAGAACAATAATTTAACTCTGATTACAAAGAAAATATATTAATAAAATTGTATTTAATGAAATAAATTAACTTAAATGACCAAGGATGCCGCTATTTCTGTTATAATGTTTCTTTATATTTATACTTTTTTTTTTTTTTTTTTTTTTAAATCTCCTCACCACCCAGACAGCAGGGAAAACCTCCCTTATTTTGAAATCAAATGTTGGCACGTTTACTTTGTTTGAAGGCTGCTGACAGATTAAAGTCAATGACTTAGTGAATTTCGGTCATCTTAACCTGCCAGGTACATAATAGGGAACTGTAGCGGACTCTAAAGACATAATTCACCATAATATGTGTTCATGCACAGAATGATCTGTTTAGGCAGTTATAGTTGTGCTCTCAGGCTTTCTCATCAGGCACCTCTCTAGGCAGCCGCTGAAGGACCTCAGTTTAGAGTGAAGAGAGTTAGTGTTTTTAGCTGTTGCTTTTTGTCACTACCGCTGGAGAATAAAAACAGCACGCCTGCTCATGCGAGAAAAGAGAGAAATTGCCAGTCTCTTCATTCCTGCAATTCCTACAGAACATAACAATACTGTAGTGGCTGGTGAAATATATCCTCAGCAATTCATCAGTCCCCCTTGCCTTTCCCTCCATATGAAGCCGGCTGCATATGAATTCTAACCACATCTGTTAGCTAAGTGACTATTCCATTATTGCTCCCCTTTCCAGCAGGTTAAAACCATGATAAACTCCTCCAGTGCTTACATACCTCTAATGATTTTTTCTGCGTTTAAAGTACTTTAACAAACTCGTGTTTCTGTCGGATAGTCACACATAGTGAGACACTGTTTGCTTACTGACTGGAAAACTCGCGTGGGCGGGGTGCTTCTAAACTCCACGCGGATGATGGTCACGCACGTTGTTCGGGTGCACGCTTGCGGAAAGTCATTGCTTCATATATTTTTCTTAATAAATTCATATCTCCTTGGCGAGGCGGTAAAATTTCTGGCGCGGCGGGCCGCCACCGAGAAATGTTACCAGAAGAAACCCTGGTGAAGTATTCCTGATTCAAACAACAGCAGCAATGAAGCAATGAAAAACCTGCACAGGTGGCTGGAAGGCACTGTAAATAGCATGTCTTACCTTTTTAGAATTCTTTCTTCTGGCCTTCTTTAAAGAAAAATCCTTCATTATGTCCTTTAAGTCCAGCTCATGAATATCGTCATACTCTATGGATGCATGCTTGATCCAATCTACTTTTTTACCAAGTTTTGAGTCCACTGTTCCACACACAGCTGTCTGATGTAAGCAGTCATGGCCTTTCTTCCCCCTTTGCCCTTCTCCTTCAGGTGAGTGCTTTAACAGCCCACCTGTCTCCTAGGTACAGTAATTAGCAGCCTCCACTCGATGCTCCAACTTAGAAAAATCCTTTACGCTTCGGGATTTTTTTGAGCAGTTCGTTTTTCATAAGCTCTTTTCCTCTCAATAATTTTATGAGCACCACTTTCAAACATTTTTCCAGACATTTTGACCAAGCTAATTACTTCATACCTCTCACTGGCGCTTGCAGTCACATGTCAAAACAAATCCTCTGATAGGCTATTGTTACGTAGTACCCACGTAAGGCACTTGTAAATTAGACCAGTCAGCAGCCACATATGAATATCAAATGATGGACATAGAATTTGACCAATTAACAACAATGTGATCTTTTTCATTGGCTCATGATAGGCCCCCATCTTCATAGGCCTCTGGGCTTCAGCCCAGCCTAGCCCGTTCATTAAGGCGGCCTTGAAGACGGGACAACACACATCCCGCTTGGGAAAACAGATTTAGCCCAATAAACGGGACGTCCTAGCTAAAATGGGACGGTTGAGAACCCTAGTTTGATCCCACCCCTGCCTACTGGTGAACTTATGATATTTACAGTTATGCAGTTTCTGTTGTATTGTTCAGGTTTAGGTTGTGTTGTGGGCACCCAGCACAATGCAGACTGATACTATTCACGTTCAGCAGGGATTGCATATGGACAGAGAACCCCTGGGGGGACAACCAGAACAATGGACTATTGTTATACATCCCTGGATTAAGGAGAGGAAGTCTGGGCGCCAGTTGGCCACGTGATTGATATGTATTGACTGATATGTATATCAATATGCAAATGTGCCATGCATTCTCTTTTGTCTGTATAAAAGAGCTTACTATACATGCCTCAGGAGACAGCACACACACGACACACAGCACAACACAGTGCACAGCGCTACAGTGTGTCTCATGATGATGGAGGAAATAAAACTCTGAACTTATTTGTTCCTCCACAGTGTTTGTGTTCAAATATTTCTTGTACACAGTCTTAATAAGGTACAGCTTCCTCTAATAGCCCCTGCATGTGAAAGTTACATCCTAGTGGTCAGCTGTCTGTTTACTGACAGAATAATTACAGATGTGCATTTGATCCATTAAATTATGCAAAATCAACCACATAAAACACAAAGCTTAAATGATAAAGGGAATTTAGCCTCTGAGGAAACTCAAGAGTATCATTAGGTGAAATCTCATTGTTTGACTGAAGGGGCCATTAGGCTACTGTAATGACATATTTTCTACTTTTACTTGTTTATTTCATTATTTTCACTAAACATTTTTGCATTGTAATTGCAGGTTTTGGAGAAGTACCCCAATACTCCCATGAGCCATAAAGAGATCTTGCAGGTGATCCAAAGAGAAAGGCTTAAGGAAATCAGGTGCTCACCCAGTTTATCATTGCAAAGAACATTTACATAGGAGACATTTGTATGCAAGTGGCATCTCTAAAGCTTTATTCCTCTCATCTCAGTTGTTCACTTCATATACTTGTACACACAGTAGCATTTATTTTATTCAGTTAATACTTGTTTCATCTCTTTTTGTTTCATTGTCACTTTGCTCATCCAGAAGGTAAGCGAAAGCTAGCCCCCCCCCCCCACCCCTTATCTTTACAAACTCACTCCAGTCCCATTCTGTTTGAATTTACATTTTGCATGTAATTAACAATACATCATTCCTTACATTTGTAGTTTACTTTTTAGAGCTACCTGTTGCATAAAAATATTTTCTTGCACATTTTCAGTAATTAAGTAAATGCATACTCAAAGTGTTTTAAGTGTAGCAAGTGTAGTTTGCAAAATGAGTAGCAGGTATTGGCTTTTTTTGCGTTTAGCTGTTTGTTATAATTTTACATGGACAAAATTTTGTCTCCCTAGTCATTGATAATGTTGTGATCATTTTGCCCTTAGTACTGGAAATAAGACACATTTATAAATTACTAAAGTAGCACATATTCAGGTTGGGAAACTATATTGTATGACTGATTGATTTTTATGCAACAGGCATTTCTATTAGACTGATGTGAGAATATGGGTCCCCTACAGTGACCAGCTTTATATATGCCGGTGACTCCTTATTAAACACTGAACAAACTTACTCCAAAGTACAGTAAAGTGACTCTCTGCTGAACTCACACAAGTCCTCCTGATGCATGATAGCAGCCTTATCCCTAGCCTTTTACCCTATTTCCATAATTTTCACATCAGTCTGATGGTTTGTTTTTGACTGGGAACACACATGTGATTGACGTTTTTCTTTCATGATCCAGTGGAACGTCACCGCTGGCTTGTCTGAATGCTATGCTGCACACAAACTCCCGTGGAGAGGAAGGGATCTTCTACAAAGTTCCAGGCAGAATGGGTGTCTACACGTTAAAGGTTTGTTGAGCATAAAGTCCCCTTTATTCATAATTTTGTACACCCATAAATGTATTATGGTTTTTTTTTGGTAGGTACTGAAGTAAATGTGCATGTCAAAATAGGTTGATGAACAAATTTTTTTGATTGTGGGTACCATGAGTGAAGTCGTGACAGTGTGGCATAACTGTATACTGGAAAGAACGTTACTGTTCTTGGACCTGGACCTTGGACCTAAAAATAACAAGCAGCATGTTGGGTCGTTTTCATGCAGAAAGATTTCTCAGATGTGGTAAAGGAGCTGTCGGAGGAGGGATCTGACGAGAGTAGTGACAATCTCTCTGACTCCCGAAGCACAGAGAACAACGGTAGTGCCATCAGTGAGGAGGGTAGGAGAGGAAGGTGGATGCGAAGAGGTATTGTACTCTGCATACAAGTTGATTATGCACAAAACTGTATAACACATGGTTGCTAACTGTGCACTTCATGGATGAAAACCCAAGATCATTTACTGGTGTTTTCAGGCAGATTTAAGTGATATACATCACCTTTTGGCTGATCTCATCATCATCATCATAGCAGTCTGTCGGGGGCGACAATGACTGTTTCATTTGGGTCTGATCAGATTCCTCCATGTGGCTCTGTCCTTCACCTTCCGCTGCCAGGGACTCTGGACCTTATTAACCCGGGCAACATCCGAGCTGGTATCTAACCCACAGAAAAAGGATCTTTAACTTTTCAACAATGAAATTATAATTTGCACTTCAAATTGGTTACTTTTTTTGGGGGCTTCACCGTAAGAGGCGGGGGATTTAGTTTGCTATAGCCAATCAGACATTAGCCAATCAGACATTTCAGGGGATGCTAGCAGCATCCCCTGAAATCAGTGCATTACTTGGTAATTTGTGTATAAAGATACTGTAGGAATGTGTTCATAGATAGAAGTTGGGCAGTACTGTGTGTACAACCAACTAGAAGAGATATATACAACAGGGTGTCAATTAGGGCTGGGCGATGTACCGAATATATTCATTGTATCGGTATATTTGGCCACCTGCAATACATAAAATGGTTGTATCGCGCATATTCGAGTATTTCACGTTAATATGAGCTACCGCTGAAGTCTGAGCTGCAGCTCAGTGCACCTGCCCCACCCCCCTGATGCTTATAGACAAATGTACACTGCAGCGAGCAGAGATAAAAAGTTGGATAACAGAATAAAAGTAGGCTTACCTTAAGCACAAAAAATTGGGGTGGGTGGGCAGGAGAAGATAAACATTTCCAGTCTGAACTCTCTGCAGATGTAAAATCATGCTCATTTAGTAGAGGATTTGGATCGTGATACTTGGGTCACTATGCGATCATATCACGATTCAACGATAATTATGATATTGAGTATCGCGATCCCCTATATTTCAAATTTTTTTTCACCTTATTCAACCTCAAATCATGTCCCAAAGGAAAACGGCTGACATCTCTTTCAAATAATAAAGTATTCTCAGGGCTTCATTTTCCGAGGAGATGTATCTCTACACACAGGGAGGGTGGTGGACAGTGTTGTTTGGACTAGATTTCCACTGCAGCTATATTTATCTGACTCTGTGGACTCTCTTAAAATGCAGCTGAAAGCCTTTTTGTTTAAGGAGGCTTTCCGTTGAGTTTCAATTCAACTGCTTTTTAATGGTAAATAATTTAATTATTTTTTAAATTATTTTAATTGTGTTTTAACTTGTTTTTGTATTTTTTAAATTATTTTTATCTATCAAATTCCTTTTATTCTCTTTTATCGTACAGCGCTTTGTGACTATATATCTCTGAAAAGCACATCATAAATAAACATTACTTACTTTTTCTCCAGCACTGCTCGCGAGCTCCATGCCAGTGTGTTTTTAGCTGTTGCTAGCACTGCACTGAGACGTGTGCTGGCCCTGTGTTTTTTTGTGCAGCACTTCTTGTGGGTTGTGTGTCATGCCAAGGTCTGTTGTTCCATCATTGTTATAAAATCTAAAAAAGGCCCGACATTTGAACTAACTTTGGGCTAACTGCTTCCTAACTTTCAAAGCTGGCTGCAAATCTCAGGAGACAAGCTATGACTTCACTTGACTGGGTGCTTGCTTTGCACCATCTTGTGGACTAAAAACACAATTGGTTGAATACCTAAGACAGTATGCAACATTTATATGAATACATATAATTAATGGTAAATGGCGTTCACTTACATAGCGCTTTTTACTCATCTGTAGATGACCAAAGCGCTTTACAGATCCTGCTATCCACCCGTTCACGCACACATTCACACACTGATGGAGGCGAGCTGCTATGCACAGGTGCTGGCCTGACCCACCAGGAGCAACTGGGGGTTCAGGGTCTTGCTCAAGGACACTTCAACATGCAGACTGCAGACAGAGCGAGAATCGAACCACTGACCCTCCGATTAGTAGTTGGCCACTCTGTACCTGGCCACAGCTGCAGCCATAATAAAAGATTGATCCATGTGTTTAGGGATCATCGTTAGTGTCAAGTGTTGCGATCCATCACTGAATCGATCTTTTGTCCCACCCCGTCACTTAGTGAATGAACTTTTAAAATAAGAGCTCCTATCCGGTCTTGCCACCCTTCAAAATAAGAGCGAGCGGCTTGCCAAATAAAGAACTGATGGAATGTAGACAAATAAAAAAACAAAAATAAGCGAAAAATTATTCTTCTGTCACTTATTAGACCACCAAGTATTAACTGTGTGGTAAACTGAAACATTTCTGCCCATGTGGATTAACTTGATTACTTGATAATGTGAGTTCTGTTAAAGGAAAAAAGACACTTTGCTCAGTTACATGTTGTTGTTAAGAATTTATATATATATATATACAGTATATACTGTATATGCAGTATATATATAAAGACAGTTCCCTGTCCTCCAGTCGAATTGAATCTCCAGCTCCTTCTGCAAGGGAGACATTTGCACATTTGCACACATTTAACAGTGATATTATGGTATGGTCTGTATTTCTGTGTGTGTGGATGTACTGTATATGCATATATAGTGTGTGTGTGTGTGTGTGTACATACACACACACACACACCGTGGTATGAGGGAGTGTTTGCCCTCTTCCTGATTTCTCGTTTTTTTGTATGTTTGTCACACTTGGATGTTTCAGATCATCAAATTTAAATATTAGAGAAAGAAAATGCAGGTAAACACAAAATGCAATTTTTGAGTGAAGATGTTTATTATTAAGGGTAAAAAAATCCAAACCCATGACCCTGTGTGAAAAAATGACCCCCCTCCCCACCCTGTTAAAGCATAAATTAACTGTGGTTTATCACATCTTTGGAAAGTTGATTCAATTTCTCTAGCCACACCCAGGCCTGATTTCTGCCACACCTGTTCATGTCAGGTCAGGCATTGGTTTGCTTGCTAGAGGATAACCATGAAAACCGATACTACCTGTCTCATGGGTCGGGCCATCGGCGACCCAACTGGCAACCCCGCCCTTCTGAGGGTGTGGAGGGTGAAACTGGGCATCCTGGCAGAACTAAAAATGATATCTGTCACAGGTCTGTGGTGGACCACTCCCAGTTACACAGAGTGAGACTGGACATCCTGGCAGATAAGCACAGCTGTCACAAGGTCTGTGATGGACTTTTGCCAGTCGGTGCATCGTGACATGCACTACACAGAGAGCAGAGATAAACAAACCTATCATCTGGTTAGTCACTGCAGCAGATAGTGGAGTCAGTTTGTCTTGGCCTGTCCTTGCCACTGATAATACCTCTGTCTGCCAAGAATGTGCCGCTAGTCCAGCAAAAGCTAGCGATACTCAAATACTTTGCAAGCAGTTTCATGAAATGATTAGTCAGAAAGCAACTCATACCGGCTCGGACGTGGTCTGGGTTAACAAGGTCAGGAGTTCCAGGCAGCGTAAGGTGAAGGACAGAGCTGCGTGAAGGAATCTGATCAGACCAAAATGAAACAGTCATTGTCGCCCCCGACAGACTGCTATGATGATGATGATGATGATGATGATGATATATGTACATATATATTTTTTCTAATAAAAATGTAAGTAAAATCAAATTTTAAAGGACATTCAGTACACAATACATATTGCGATATGTATTGTGTATCACGATATAGAGAAATTATATCACAATTCATTTTTTAAAAAAAGCTATATTGCCCCTAGTGTCAATGATAAATATTTACATTTTGCAATAATACTGATGTGAGGCACATGGGCAAAGCCATCGTGACTTCAAGAACAGACATCAAGTCAGTCTTGCCAAGGCTTGCTCGGCCTCACAAGTTAAAAATCGTCACAGCTCAGAAGTACTTGTTTCGCACACCTCACATCCAACTTGGTCTAAGCAAAGCAACTCACCAATAGCCACAGTCTGCGGTTAGCAGAGTTGCTCATTAGCAACATTTTTTTCCTTTTTTTTGTTGGCTACTGCTGCTAAAGTGAACTAGTACCACCTTGTGACAATGCTAGAACAGGAAACAAATACGTGATTTATACTTGGTATCAGTGTATGATTAACATGGAAGCAATATCACATTATAAATTATCATGGTTATTCTCAATATTGGTTATTGTCAACACCTCTAGTGCAAATTCTAGTTACAATGTGATTTTATTTTACAATGTGATTTTTTTTTTTGGTGCAGTGCCCCCTAGTGTTTTAAGTTGTACTGTAGTTTGCACATTTTGTTTCAAAGTGTGAAATACCCGGCACTTCTCGCCCGGACTGTTGTGGCGAGATTAAGCTCTGAATGATTTCTTGTCTTGTTTTCACTGACACAACCATTGGCAGAAACGCCTCCATTTTAGCACATAGCTAGCTGTTCGATTTACAACAGGTTTCCTCTTTCTGTTTTCTCTACATCAGTCTTGTGAGAAAAAAAAAACAGTCTTATTGCAAGATAACATTTGTTTTGGGCCTGTGTTGAAGAAAATTGTGAGATAAAAGGAAAGTTTAATACCCAGTCAGCTGATTTTGTCATTAAGCCCTTATTAAATGTATATTAATAATATTAAAAGTTTTGAAATAGTTTTTTCCCAAGACAGTGCAGTGTGCATTGCATGTTTAAGTTGCAAAGTTTTGCATTTCTTCTCCTTTAGAAGAACTGATGAATTCAAGCAGTATTCTGCAGCTGTTTTAAATGCTTTGGTTAAACCAGAGCCTGGTTGTTGGTTTATGAAATAGTAACTTGGTTTTTGGTTGGAAGCAGTGTCTTGAAATATCAGCCATAGAGAACAAAGAAAGATTTTTATTATCTTTAATGGATAATCCACATAAGTCTAACTCTTGTTTTATTGGCTGATTGGTGACCAAGCTCTCTTATGTTAGAAGCAGTTAACACCCCTTTTCAGCTGTTTCTCAGTGTCAGTGCAAAAACACTGGAAGTCAGCAGAAGTACTGTAGCAGTAAAAGAGGAAAGCTCAAAGTGGCTTTGCCACAAAAAAGAAATTATACTAGCTCATTATAAGCTGTTTCATGGATTACACTGAGCAGCAAGCATGATAATTTCAGAAGGTGGGTTTTCTTTCTTTTTAGCCTTATTCATGCTGCATTTCCCTTCTAGTCCGCTTTGGTCCGTGTGCACTTTGGACTAGCCCGGCACGCACGCGCCGCTGTTCATGCTCACTTTTTTCATCTACCCAGGCCAAGCGGTTGACGCATGCGCATAACAATCATTTGTAGTTTCACGCCTGCCTGATAAGTAGTGCCAATGCGCTGACGCACCAGGATTTTCGCCAACGAAGAAACGCTGCTTGCGTTCTGCTGCTTGACTTCCTGGTTTTTACTCCTTTTCCACGAAGATGCTGCTGCTGCTGAAGTATTTATGTATGATTCGTGTATGTTTATTCTCGTCTTCTGCTTCCTCGTTGTCTTCTTCATCTACTTTGTTTTGGTATTCTGTGCCATTATTGCCACCTTGTGAATGGGATGTTCAGTCTTGCGCATGCACTTTTCAATGCATTCAGGTCGTGGGCAGGCGGCGCGGTCACAAAATTTGGGCTGCATGCGGTCGTCCGCGGTCGAGCACTGCGTACGCTAGCGGAGTGGAGACGATGACGTAAATTTCGGCACACAAGGTTTCCTGTTAACATGTACACGGACAGCAGAGGTGCAGCATGAATCCAGCTTAAGTAAACATGATTTATTTATAATGTCAAAACATGTTGCCAGTTGTTGGCACCAAAGCTGCCAGTTGCACCCAGTGGTCACACAGCAGCAATCTTTGTTTTACTGTCTTTTTGTACTGTTAAAGTATTTCTTCACATTGAATCAGACTGTTGATTGTTGCTGATTGCAGTCCACCCAGGTAGAGAGAGATTTTCAAGTGCCTTTTTTTCCAGGGTGTGTGCTTGCTGATTCTCATTATTTCTCTTTACCACTTGAATTATTTAAGTGACTGTTAAAACAGGAAGCTGTATTTTCTCAGCATGACCCGTGACCACTTCCTCATTATGCAGAAGTTGGTAACTGCCAAGCAAATAACCTTGGTTTACGTTTGAGTAGGAGGATTCAAATGCTGCCTTATTTTTGAATTAATCAGTGCAGAAAGCTACAAAGTCACATGCAGATTCAATACCAGTGAAAAAGAAACTAGGAAAAACTGCTGTGATATATAAAAAGTTGTTCTGTCAGAAAGAGAAGAAAAAAATAATTTCACCATTAAGATACTGTTATATTTTGTACAGTAATGAAATCTGCTGCATTGTGCTCAGTATTGGTTTCAGTTTCATCAAAACAATAGGTCTGTGTGATAAAGTCAGTACACCGCCCTCAGGAAATATATTTTGTAACATCTGGTTGGTGCTTTTGTATTTCATAGTTCCCTCCAAGCTGCAGACACAGCCGTCTTCTCCTCAGCCTCGATGCTCGTCGCCTTCCGTCCCCGCCAGTAAGCTCATCTCTCCCTCACAGAAACACACCAAGAAAGCTTTGAAACAGGTACTGCAAACAAGTTCTGCATGGGTTTTTTTTGTATTGTTATTTTTGTGTGCGAGTCGACGTGGTATAATTATGTCTCAGAGGTAACATGAGATTCTGCTGCACGCTCATATTCATATAATCCTATATGAACCTTTGACACGTCATTCTGAAACTCACAGGTCTTGTAAAATGTAGGAATATTTTCATGTAGTTTGTGGCATGTTTTAAAAACATCACAGTCTGCGTAAACATTCCTGAACAAGGCTCAATATGCATGTGACTAAATATGCTTTGTCATTTTTATTACATAGTAGATAAACCATGTTCATATTTCAATGTTTTTTTCTTTGATCTTCTTTCCTTTTCTGACATGATGCTAATTATTTAAGACAGTGAGGCATCTGGTAGAAGTGTCTACAGCGTGATTTACAGAGTTAATGTTTTCATAAAGCTCCCTTTCATGCTGTCCTCTTGGTTGCCTTTTGTCTTTTTTGTTTTTTTAATTAGACTTTGATTGCACAGATTTTAATTAATCCCTTCTGTGCTAGTGAAGAATTTTCTGTGTTTTAGGAAGATCAATTTTATTAAGCACAAGTAACAATAAAACATTGTGAGTTGGCAAAAATATTGTTGCAGTTTTCTTTGTTTTTTCAGGCAAAGAAAGGCACTCGGTGGACATTCTCACAATGCCACTTTTCTCTATGGATGTTGTATTTATGAGGTTTCTCCTCATTTTTGCAAAAAGGAGATGATTTATGCTTGTTATTATGTAACCTATGTTTCACTGCTGCACTGTTATTAGTTATTTAACCAGGCAAGTAGTCCTTGGGGAGCAATTGCAATGAAACAGGAGGGTCGTGCACATACACTCTAATTCTCATGTTGCCTGTTATTTGTTTCTTTCTTGCTCACTGTAGGCCTTGAAGCAGCAGCAGCAGAGAAACCAGCGCAGACAGGGGGGAATGCCAACCCCCTCCAGTCCTAGACTCCTCCTGAAAACTATTAAAGGCATGACAGATAACATGACAACAAAGACTGGTAGGTGGTGGCTCTTACCTTGTCAGATACAGTATAAGCTGATATCATTACCATATATAGATAGATTGTCATCATTCATTGCATGGCAGTTTAGTAAATAAGATTGATATAGATGTGTTTCTTTTGAATTGACCTTTTACTAAAGGTTTTCATAGCTAGGCAGCAAAAGATCTTCTGTTATCGTTATCATCCTAACATGACTCATGTAATTGGCAGCATAAATGGTGAAACTGAAGCAGGTAGATCTCAGCCCCCTTAATTTCTCACAGCTATTCCTTCAGATCCTCTTGCTTTGCCCAGACAGATTTATGCCACCCAGTCGTCCCACAGAAGGTTTCCCAGAGGTCTGGTTGCCTCACCGCAGGTCACAGCTACTTAGATTTAAATAATTGGTCTGGATTTCACAGAAAAAAAAAATCTGCAATGAATTGGTTCAAGCCATTGTGTTGCTTATTCCTGTTTGCCACAGGTGTCCCACTGTTTTCTACAGGTTAATAAAAAATCCGCTTGGCCTCTTGGTTAATATTTCAAAAACATTCCTAATCCAAATCATGAGTGGCTGGTTTGTTATTCACTGATTTAGTGCCACTTGAAAAGTTCTGATGCCAAATAATAGTTTTATTGCACCAACTATATATTAATCTGCAGATGTCCTTCATCTTAAATAGCTAAAGAAAATATTTTTTGGCACTGGCAAAGTAGGACAGTCAGAAGGTGTTAACGTTATTCTGTTTTGGATTTCTCCCATGCATTTGATAACAGAAATGTTGAGCTGTTTGTTGTTTTATTTTACTTTCATGTTCAAAATAAACTATTTAGGTGCATGTTTTCAAATTTTTTTCAGTGACTAAATTATTTCTGACAAGTGAAAACCAGGCTACAATTACTACAGAGGCATAAAGTTGATCAGCCACACTATGAAGATATGGGAAAGAGTTGTTGAAGCCAGTTTAAGAGGAGAGGTGACAGTGAGCAGCAGTACGGTTTTATACCAAGGAAGAGTACTACAGATGCAATGTTTGCTTTAAGTGTGCTGATGGAGAAGTATAGCGAAGGTCAGAAGGAGTTGCACTGTGTCTTTGTGGATCTAGTGAAAGCATATGATAAGAGTGCCAAGAGAGGAAGTGTGGTACTGTATGAGAAAGTCAGGAGTGGCAGAGAAGTAGGTGGTAGTGAGGGTGGCGCAAGACATGTATGAGGACAGCGAGATAGTGGTGAGGTGCGCTGTAGGAGTGACAGATGGGTTCAGGGTGGGGGTGGGGTTACATCAGGGATCGGCTCTGAGCCCCTTCTTGTCTGCCATGGTGATGGACAGGCTGACAGACGAGGTTAGGCAGGAGTCTCCGTGGACCGTGATGTTTGCAGACGACATTGTAATCTGTAGTGAGAGTAGGGAACAGGTGGAAGAGAGTCTGGAGAGAAGAGGAATGAAAGTCAGTAGAAGCAAAACAGAATACATGAGTGTGAATGAGAGGGAGGCAGGTGTAATAGTGAAGATGGAAGGAGTCGAGGTCGTGAAGGTAGATGAGTTTAAATACCTGGGGTCAACCATCCAAAGCAATGGAAAATGCACAAGAGAGATGAAGAAGAGAGTGCAGGCAGGGTGGAGTGGGTGGAGACGAGTGTCGGGGTGATTTGTGACAGAAGGATAGCAGCAAGAGTGAAAGGGAAGATTTACAAGACGGTAGTGAGACCTGCTATGATGTCTGGTTTAGAGACAGTGGCACTGACAAAAAGACAGGAAATGGAGCTGGGGATGGCAGAGTTGAAGATGCTAAGATTTTCATTGGGAGTGACTAGGAAGTACAAGATTAGAAATGAATATATCAGAGGGACAGCTCAGGTTGAGTGGTGTGGAGACAAAGCAAGAGAGGCAAGGCTGAGATGGTTTGGACATGTGCAGAGGAGGGATAGTGGATATATTGACAAAGGATGTTGAAGATGGAGCTGACAGGCAGGAGGAGAAGAGGAAGACCACAGAGAAGATTCATGGATGTAGTGAAGGAGGACATGGAGAGGGTTGGTGTTACAGTGGAAGATGCAAGGGATAGGGTGAGATGGAGGCAGATGATCCGCTGTGGCGACCCCTAAAGGGAGCAGTCGAAAGAAGAAGTGAAAATATTCTCTTTCTGCTGAACATTTAAAGGATAAAATAAGAGTGCTGAATGACTTAAACACAAGTTATGCACCCACGTCAACCCGATGCAGCTGTGATGGCGTCTACGTGTGTTCCTATTGCGTTGCCCGACATGCAGGTGCACATCGACAACGCAGACTGTAAGAGCTGTGATTGGTCTGCTTTGTCTCCTCCTTCACATTTCCTGGTTCTAGCCAGTCCCTCCAGGATTTTGCGATGTTGTGATCATGTCAGTTCACGCGAAATCAGCCAATCAGCGCGACCTTGCAACTTTGTCCGATCACCGCAACTTTACCGCACTTTTGGCCAATCCTCGCCAACTTCTGCAAATTTCACCCATCAAATTTGTCTCTGAGTGGCGCTGAAGTGCTCAGTCTAACCAGTCAAATGTGTTGCTGCACCGCGTTCACTTCCGTGTTTACAGTATTAACGGAACACATCAGCAAAAACAGAGTGTGTGATTTTAAAAAAACACTCACCCGCAAGGTTTCCAACACCGTTCCTTCCTCCGTCTCCCCCAGCTTGCCGGTGGACGTCTCGCCACGTCTCCATCCTGAACGTGTGTACTAAGTGCTGGGTTTGTGTTGAAAAATGTCCGCCTGCCTCAAAAGCACCCCGTCGCGGGAGCGCACGTGAGGAGAGACTCCATAAAACCACAAATAAATGAGCAAATCTAGCACTACAGCCAGTGTTTGAACATTTCATACATCTTTAGAGGTAAAATCATTACTACATTTTGTCAGTGAGCTTTAAAGCTGTGAATCTCTGGTATGGACACAGACAAATGCTGCCCCCCTCCGCCCCCGCTGTAAATGAAAGATGTGTGTCTAAAGAGGTGTGTGTGTGTGTGTGTCTAAGGACACGCAGCAGACAGATAGGAGTTAGGCACACAAAGAGAGAGAATATTGCCTGTAATTTTTTTTTTCAGAAAAACACAGACTCCAATAGACAATACAGAGCAACAGAATAAATTATTTATTTTTTTCCTCTGCTTGGTACCGAGTGGTTGGGGGCTGTAGGGAGTTTTTAAATGAAGGTGCTGCCAATAATTTCCAAATCTCCACTCTTTAACATGCATTCAATGCAATTTAGCTGTTGTAATGGATATTGTGTTAAATTCTGTATTTGCTGTTGCCCAAAAGAGTTTTTCTGTATAGCAGAAGTTTCTGCTTAATTTACAAATGACTGTAATAGGAAATTTTTGACAATCCTGTGCTTTTCTTGTATTGTTATATAGAATATCACTGTAGTAAACTGGAAAAAAGCATCTGCTTTAAAATTTGTAATTCTTCCCTCAACTTTTAGTGCAAAAAAAAAAAACTTCTCAAAACATTGCAACTTTTATTGCAACTTTTTAAAAAAACTCCCACAAATTCAGGCATTTTGGGTCGCAACAATCACGAAAACATCCTGCGAAATCCTGGAGGGACTGTCTCGCCGCTGTTTCGCTCTGCCTGTTCATGGCGGCACAACTTCAAAGCGAGTCGGTTAAACAGCGGTCCACATTCAAAAGAATATTGAGGAAGTAAGCACATACAGAGCATTTTGTGGCTCGTCATAACCCCAGTAATTACCCAGATTGTCAAATAACGGCAGCGATCGTGGTCACACGCACCGTTTTCTCCGACTTCTCTTTTTCACTGTTCAACGATTGTACTAAAAGTTGCTTTTTCTTCACATTTAGCTCCAACTCCATCACAGTCTGCTCTTGTCCGTCGCTATTTCATAAACAAGAACACACAAGAACATAAATCACTACACACATCGGCTGAAACCCGTTTTGGTAACAGAACAAAGCATTTCACCCAACACACGAGAAAAAACTGCCGATCACTGCATCTGCAACGTATGTTGGTGATGGTGTTGATGTGAGGCAGGTGCATACATCCAGCTTTAAGATGCCATTTACAAAATCAACAACAGCTCATTTCTAATCACTTATGCCTCTTTTGTTTTGTGTTGCAGGGCAGATAAAACGTACCAAGTGTAAAATAGATGTGGAGACGCCCGACTCGATTTTGGTCAACACCAACCTGCGAGCAATCATCAACAAGCACACCTTCTCTGTCCTGCCTCCACACTGTCAACAGAAGCTGCTTGAACTTCTCCCTGAAGTTGATCGCCAGGTGGTTCTAAAATTACACTTTTATTTAGTCTACTGAATTTAGGTAGTGTTATATTGCTAAACACATTTTTATCGCTCCATATTTAAGCTACAGCTACCTTATTATTTTTGGTCAGTACGCAAAAATCTCTATAAAGCAATGATTTTTTTTGTGTGTGTTCCTGATATTTAATTCTATATCATGCAAAGAATGTAGCATTAATGTCACAGGTTTGTTTTAATTATTATGATATTAGTCACAATGCTGTGCTTCCTGTTTCCAGGCTTGCATGGATGGCCTTCTCAAAGTCACGAGCTCTGCCTTAAACAATGAATTCTTTACATCAGCAGCACAGTCTTGGAAAGAGAGACTGGCTGAAGGTCAGTTCAGTAATTTCTAATTAATAACAAAGTTAATTTCAGATACAGTATATTGTACATCAGTGTTTTTAAGGGTATTGTACTAAGGAAGTGGAGTGTATGTGCAATTTAGAAAAAAAATCATATCTTTTTTCTTTAAAGGGGAATTCACTCCTGAGTTGCAGCTCCGCATGCGGCAGGAAATTGAGAAGGAAAAGAAAGTTGAGCACTGGAAGGAAGCCTTCTTTGAAAACTATTATGGAGAGAAGTAGGTTTTCATTATATAATTGAATTTCTTTTTAATTTCTGATTCATATTTTTCTCAAATGCCAAAATACAAACTCTTAATACATTTCAGTATATTAAAAAAAACTTATTTCTTGTTCATTTTTAGCTCATTTTGACAAAGCCGAAAGGAGCTAATGCAATGGCATTTGTCCTTCCGTCCACATTTCATGGGAATCGCTATTCCTCCTAGACAGTTGCCCCGATAGTCATCAGACTTACACACAATGATCCCTGGTTGGGTCTGCATCCAAGTTGTGCTTAAGGTCAAGTTAAAGCAGATCTGGGCACTTATGTGATTTCAGAAAAATGAATAATTTCCACCAACTGATTCCAAATGATCATCAGGTTGATCTGCATCATGTCTGTGCTCAAGGTCAGGGTCAAAGGTCAAGAGATGTCACCGCTTATAGGATTTTATGAACATTGTTACTCCTCCTAGGCCTAATCTGCATCCAGGTTAGCAAAACTTGTTACTCAGCCTAGGCCAGGAGTGTCCAATCATGTGCCATGGAGGGCCAAGACCCTGCAGGTTTTCTCTTCTACCCAGTCTCTTCAGCAGGTGTTCTCACTGATCTCTGGTTAGTGGTAAGAAGTTCAGTGAAATCTGCTGTTGAAGACACTGGTTGGAGGTAAAGCCTGCAGGGTCTTGGCACATTATTGGACACCGCTGGCCTAGGCAACTACCCCAATGTTTGGCAAACTCATGCACAATAATCCTCATGTGAGTCTAGGCTGTGGTCAAGGTCAAAGGTCAGGAGACCTGAGCACTCTCGAGATGAATTCATCAGGCTGGAACAAGCAGTCTGGTTTTAAGTACTGACTGAATTTCTCAAAATTCAGTTTTAAATGTGGGATTATTTAATCTGTGTTCTTGTGCAAGCCATTTTGTTCAGTTCTGATTTTTTTTTTTTTTTTTGGTGAGATTGGATTTGCCTGTCATGACAGTTCACATTCATGCTAATAAGTTACTTCTAACTGACACAAATATAAATGTGTCTGTCCTCTGAAACAGCATGCATGCACAAATCAATATGAAACGCTTCAACAACAGCAAAAGACGTCATATTTGTGCAACCACTCATTCGCTTTAAACTGACAAAATTTATGCATTTTTTTTTAGTAAAGATATGTTTGGAATTTTGCCTGTATGTGATGAGGTTCAGATGGAAGTGAACCAGATGGGAGCGCTGCAAGCTGATTTAGCAACAACCGCTAGCACTGATGCTAACAGCGCTAGTGACTGACGTAATCAGCACCCTGTGCATATGTGGAGGTAAAAAGTCGCATAAGTTCCAGTCTCAGACTCAAGTCATATGATGACTTTTTGGATAGATATCTGATCTAGGACCATATATGAATGTGACTTAGATCTGATCTGAAAGTTCAGAGTTTAAATCAGATTTTTAAAAGATATGATCTTTGTCACATTAGTGTAAAAAAGTTGTATTTGAGTAACTTCCATCTGGTAATGAGAATGTAGCCTTAGAGTTTATGAGCTACTGTTGTGTTCAGTGAGTCTTGGGTTTTCTTTCAACTGTTCAGTGTTTTATGCTTTGTTTCTTTCTTTGTCTTTCTGCACAGTTCAGGGCTCAGTTATGCGGAATCAAAAGAGCTGACAAAGACTGATGTGAACCAGGAGTCTGCTAGGCCCCCGTGCCCCACTCATCCTAAAGGGTCTGCCGCTAAAGTGCAGGAGAAAATCAAGAGCTCCCAGGATAGTAGCCAGACTGATGCTGCTACTAAAGATATGACACCAACACAGACATCATTAAGAGAACCTCTTAAGGCCCCGTCTGCTGTAAAAGAACCTATCTGCACTGCAGAGCCCATGAAGACCCAGTGCTCACAGCATGCTGAAGATTGTAAGATAAACATAACCACACTGTGTGAACCCATACCTCCAGTAAGAGCACCAGAGGATGAGACTCGGACTGATTCATGTACACTACCTGAAAATGAGAGTAAAGAGGACATGAAAGAGGAGAAAAATGAACTCCCTCACACACCTGTGGATAAAAGCCCTTCAATAAAGGCTGGTTTGGAGTTGAAAGAGGATCAGCAGGTATGTGTAGTTAAGGCTGCTGCGGAGAGCGAAGAAGTCACCCCTGAGCCCAGTGGGCCTTCAGAGTCACTGAAAAGGAAATCTCTAAGTGAGACAGATGGTGAATTAACACCAGAGAAAAGACCCCGTATGTCCTCAGTTTCTTCAGTGTCTTCGTTCTCCTCTGCATCTCCTTCAGCGTCATCCATATCCAGCCCTTCTACACCAGCTCCAACAACAAATCAGAGGGTTCCACCCCTCAAGGTAAGATATGTTTGTGATCTCAAAGTTTCCTTTCATATCCATGACGAGTTGAGGAAATGTAGAAATAATGTTTAAACATGGTTTCCTTTTTATTTTTCAGATCCCAGTGTCACGAATTCTTCCAGTTCCTGTGTCACCCAGTCAAGTCTCACCAAGAACCCCCATCCCAGCTCCACTCAGCAGCCCGGGCCGCACTGGTGCTCGCACCTTGGCTGACATCAAAGCCCAAGCTCAGCTTGCTCGAGCACAGCGAGCAGCGGCTGCAGCTGCATCTGCGTCAAAGGGAGCAGTACACAGCCCAGGACCAGGAGGAGGCAACAGTGAGTCTGCACAACAGTCATCCAGCCTCAGCCCATTGTCCCCACAGGGATCGACCAGGTTACCAACCACCAGCACTAACAGCATTCATACCAGCACTCCTTCTCTGTGTCCAGCTGACTCTTTGATTCAACCTACCCCAAACCAGTCTCAAACTTTGTACTTAAGCAAAACAGATGACAAACACAAATGTAAGTCTCTTGTTACATTTGGTACAGGATCCAGTAGCGTCCAAAAAAGTTTAAACTTTTTAGCACAGCCTTCATATGTGCATGCTGTGAAAGAAATCTCATCAGCTGCTGGATCATCAACCAGAACCAGCTCCTGCATCCCTGCTAATAACCCCTTGGTCGCTCAGCTGTTGCAGGGTAAAGAGGTTCCATTGGAGCAGATCCTCCCAAAACCACTGTCCAAGGTAGAAGTGAAAATGTCAAACTTGTCTTCTGGTAGTAAGGGAAAGATTTCACATTCTGCTGAGCATAAGCAGATATTACAGCAGTCTAATACCACAGGGCGAGCTGGAGTATTCTCAGAATGCACAAAGCATCACAGGGAACTTCCTGACAAGGAGACTCAGGAGCAGATCCTACAGGCTCTAATGCAGAGGAAAGTCCAACAGAGCCAGCCTTATGGAGGAGGTATGGGGCCTCACCCCCCACAGTACAAAGGGCACCAGCTGATGCGTGCAGAAGAACGGCAAACCCAGTCCAGAATTTTTGTCGGTTTTTCGGGTCGAAAGAGGATGCCAAAGCCTGCCATGACAGGTCATTACCTGCTCAATGTTTCCACATATGGAAAGGGTCCAGAGAGCAAGAGACTGTCTGTGATCCCAAAGATGTCCGTTTCCAGTTTAAAAAGAGAAAGGACAGAAGGAGAGGAGATGGCTAAGGAAGTAGAGCCAGTCAAGAAAGGCTTTTTGCCCGTTTCTGAAATGAAAATGGAGCACCAAGGACACTCAGTAACCAAGTCTGATGAAACGACTAGTTTTCAGCATTCCTCCTGCATAAAGACTGAACCTGGATCTGAGGATAATGCATCTGGTGGTGATAACACCACCACCAGTGCAATAGCCAAAGACACCAGCCCCTTTTCTCCTTCACACCGAAAGCACCTCGAACTCTGCAATAGTAATCAAGGAAAATCAGAGCCATATCTTACCCACGTGGATCCCAATCACCAGCGACTGACTGCCTTTCAGTGCCAGAGAACACTCGATAATCAGGAACCCCCGGTAGCATCATGCTTTGGTGGCACTATCAGCATGTCTGTACCTCACACTTTGAACCACATCACTGCGGGCACTGGCTCCTCCACAACCTTATCAGAGCCTGACGGCGGTGGCGTCCATGGAAGCGTCATGTCTTTCTCTGTGACCGTCACCACCATACCTGCTGGACACTCTTTGGACCACAGCAACCAGGGCGAATCCTCTCCTGACCAATCATTCATCGAAGGCTCAAACATGGAGGATGTCCAGTCGAAATGCTACTGCCGACTGAAGGCAATGATCATGTGCAAAGGCTGCGGAGCCTTCTGCCACGATGACTGTATTGGCCCCTCAAAACTGTGTGTCTCATGCTTAGTGGTACGATGATGTGAAATTAATAAAATCAAGATGGTTTAATTCATGTTGACCGAGACACAAAGAAGAAGCTCTTTTTTTGTTTTTTTTTAAAAGAATGAGTACTGAATGAGCTGCTGCGAAATTGTCATGCAAAAAAATACGCTTCCAGACAAAGCAGCCAGCATCTGTTTGCTGTTGGAACGGCAAAGATTTACACTGGATGGTTTTGGTTTTCCACTAACGTCTACAAAACATCATTGTGTGCAATCGTGTCATAGACATGCCAATCCGTTTTCAATCAAATCTGTAGTTTGTCAGAAATGAGGGATTCTAAATTCTGGCAATGTTTGCACTCGTCTAGATCAGTGTGAGATATATATTTTTAAATATATGTGTGTAGTTTTTTTTAAAAAAACAGGGAAGATGAATGTTCCTATTTTTTTAGAACTTAACTGTTGTGCTTTAGACTGACACTTTTTCTTATTGGGCCTAATCTGTTATGGTATGACGGCAAAAAAGGGGCACTAATGATAATCATCTGTTGTAGAGTACCTCCTATTTGGCATTTATGCAAACATGGCAGGGAAGTGCAACTTGAAGTAACTGTTTTATATAAAACTGTACATTTATTACTGAAAGCACTCTTACTCAAGAATTAAAGAAGATGTGTATAGTTTTATTCTGAAATTCTTAAAAATAATTTTTTGATAATACTTTATCAAAATAATCTACTCGTGAGAATTGCACATCCCGTCAGTTTTTGATTAACAGTTACCAAGCGAAGCACTAAAATCATCTAGATAAAATAACGTAACTGTGTACAGCACTTAAATTCAAATGTAAAGAAAAGATTTGTTTATATATAACTGTTCATACTTTAGGCAAACCTGGATCTTTTCCATTTCAGGTGAAGGCCTTGACTGACTTCCTACTGCGTAGATCTGCATTTCTCCCCCAAATTTTTGTATAAACAAAGCAAATGCCTCCCCCTAAGTGGGGTTTTAAATTATTTTGTCTTTAGGTAGATCAGCTGCAGGAAAAAAATAAATTCCAGGGGAGAAAATGCTGTTTCACTGTACATATTTGCTCATGTATGGTATCCGCCTAGATGTAGAAATTAATGTTACTTTATTTGCTCAACACCACTCTCTTTAGCATATTTGGCTGTTTATTACAAAATAGAGTTTGCTGTTGAAAGTAACAGTAAATTATGCTGAAGCACAGAGTGGATTATTCTATTCAGCATAGCATGACTTTTTTTTTTTCCAAAATAATTTGAAAGCGTCACCAATTATATGATGACAGTAACACTTCACTACCTTATGGCCTTCTTCCTGCATATTGCGGTATGAAGAATTGTGATCTAAAACAATACTGTGTCATGTCTGTAAAATGTACAATAATGTGCTTTTGATGCGCAGCACATTTGGGGCGTGAATGCTGTCGTTACAACCTTTATATGCACGTTATGACGGTGTAACTCAGTGCTGTCATGTAAACTTGTTAAAGGGCCATAGTGAGCGAAGCGTTGCCTCACCATGTTTTGTGTTTATGCTGAATAAAAATAGACAAATATTATTTTAGAGTCTCAGTGGCGTGCTAAATACGCCTCTTTCATAGCAATTATTTCCAAGTTAATATGCCAAAGTCACCTTAAAGAAAGTTAAAAATAATAATCAGAAGATGTTTTTAAATGTTTGACTAGTTAATGAAAGTAATATATTTTAATTATTATATTTTAATATAAAAAAAAATCTATTTGCTAATTGTTTTTGACAAATCAACAGGGTATTTACTACAATAATATACTGGCTGTCCAGTGTTCCTTTTTTTTGTTGGACAGGCCACCATACAGAATAACTTGAATTTGTAACTCAAATTGCCCAGGTAATTGATATTCTGTATGGCCCATGTGTTGGATCCGTTGGTCTGTATTCACCCATTGAGATGTTGTCTAATGTGTGAATATTTTTTACTGTGTGTTTTACAGCACCACTTTAAAGTCGGTTGATTCACCCAAGTCCATCTTTAAATGTTTTTGTTATCAAATAGTGATTATGCCCTGTGGAACATTGTTTTACAGGTCCCATTTATTGCCTTTTTTTGTGGATTTAATTTCAAATTCCGACATAATCAAGAACATATATCTGTATTTTGATGTCATTTTACATGAGAGCAAAAAAAAAGCCAGCCTGTGAGCTCGCCCAGAAATGTGTGTTTCAGGCCTCCTGAGTGTTATTCAGCATTCCCTAATCTGATTGGGTGAAAACTCTGTGATTGACTTGGGTGACAATTGAGAAAGTGTAACCTACAGCAGGGCCCAAGTTCGACTGTTCATAGAACGCTACGGAAATGAAACAAAGAAATGAGAAGTGCCAAATTTGACCAGATAAAGAGCATGATTAAGATCTGATGCCAGTAGAATTAAAATCTAATGCTACTGTGATTGTGGAGGGTCTGAACGACCGGCATATGTAGCCATGCAGCACAAGCCTCGGCAGGACACGTGAGCTCAGCGAAATGGCTCCCGGATGACCAACATTGTGGGTCTACACTCTGGATATGAAAAATGTGGGCTGCGGGTCCTGTGCCTTGCCCATTGCACATGCAGTGTGGCCACAAATGATATACTGTATAATCTGGCCATTTCTCTCCACAGTCACGACAGTATTTGACTTTAAATGTTTAGGCATTTTACAGCATTGCAGTGGTATCCTTCAGAATAAGCTTTTTAACGAAACCTAAGTTACACTTACCAAAATTTTTTGAATAAATCCGTAGTGAACTGACCAGAACAGAGCAATAAGTTTGGGCTAAAATCCCCCCCGGTGTTCATAAAAAGTTTGGGTAAGGATCCCATTGTTGTCTTACACTGCTGAAGTCCGACATGTTTGCAGTCTGTTCTGGCAGGAAACTGGGCTGGATTGGATCATTTAGGCTGGTCAATAAAAAAGCAGTGGGCGGGTGTCAAGGCTGGATTTACCTTTTGTGATGCACAGCAGCAAACACAGAAAAGTCGCACTGACCCCTCAGACAGAATCGATATAAAAGCTGTGGGGTTTTAAGAGTAATTACACCTTTAAATGAGCTGTTAACCCAAAATCAAATTACATTTACATCTTTGCATATGAACATTATAATGTGCTATTTTATCCATTTAGATTATTTTTGGTGTGATTTTCCAAGTTCTGAGTTTGCTCTTGAATATGGTGGCACTAAATGGCTCAAAAGTACAGCAGATTTTGTAAGGTGGTTTTAGTACATTTAGTTACAATCATAATCAGAGTGGGCAATCTAATCCATCAATAGATGTACATGCTGAAAAAAACTGTGTGAATTGTCCTTTTGAAACATTTGGACAGAAATCCTGAAAGGTTTTCCACATCGCATAGATTTGGCACAAAAACTTCTTGACTTTTTGTTTTTAATTTGTAAACAAATGTAATGCATTCATCCCCCTCCACAATTATGCAAGTCATATTCTGTTGAATGCAATGTTGCAGTGCTGTATTTACATGTGTAAATTTGGGAACCGGGTTGCACTACAAAATAAATAAATAAAATCAATAAAATTCCTAAAGGCAGCTGAAATCTTACCAAGGACTGTAATTTATAAAAAGAAGTGTACAATTGGCTGGGATGGGGGAGTTAGCATCATTTTTTTAAAAAATGTCATATTTGGTGCATTTGTTTATGTCCATGTCATTTTGTCTCCATTTGAATTCAAGGTGAATGTAATATAGTAATCAGCACTTGTACACAAAGTGTATTTTATCAAAAGTTATAGACTATTATGAATAAATAATGATAAAAAGAATAAAGAATATTTTTTTCTTTTTTATATTGGTTCTCTCACAAAGAGGCGAGGCTTTAAAAGCAAATTAAAGCAACATAAAAAATATGCATCAGTCGAAGAAAACCAGTTAACATGCCTCCAAGGTTTGGAAAATGCAGATGATGACTTTAGGAGCTGAGCTCTGAAGATGGGTGGAGCCCCTAGCCTGTTACCAAAAAACAACAAAAACATTTAGCCCTAAATATCCAATAATATGGTGTCTATCGCTTCATCCATTACCCAAAAGAGACCTGTGTTTCCACATTCAATATATTTGAATATTGAGTAACAATCCTTGACCAATTTCTGAGTTTTTTTTTTTTCTTATGTTTGTGAGTTTTTCCTCATACACACACACACACACACCCATATGTGTACACACGTGGACAAAATTGTTGGTGCCCCTCTGTTAATGAAAGAAAACCCACAATGGTCACAGAAATAACTTGAATCTGACAAAAGTGGTAATAAATAAAAATTCTATGAAAATTAACCAATGAAAATCAGACAATGCTTTTGAATTGTGGTTCAACAGAATTATTTTAAAATACAAACTCATGAAACAGGCCTGGACAAAAATGATGGTCCCCTTAATTTAATATTTTGTTGCACAACCTTTTGAGGCAATCACTGCAATCAAATGATTTCTGTAACTGTCAGTGAGACTTCTGCATCTCTCAGCAGGTATTTTGGCCCACTCCTCATGAGCAAACTGCTCCAGTTGTCTCAGGTTTGAAGGGTGCCTTCTCCAAACGGCATGTTTCAGCTCCTTCCACAGATGTTCAATAGGATTTAGATCAGGGCTCATAGAAGGCCACTTTAGAATAGTCCAATGTTTCGCTCTTAGCCATTCTTGGGTGTTTTTAGCTGTGTGTTTTGGGTCATTATCCTGTTGCAAGACCCATGACCTGCGACTGAGACCAAGCTGTCTGACACTGGGCAGCACATTTCTCTCTAGAATACCTTGATAGTCTTGAGATTTCATTGTACCCTGCACAGATTCAAGACACCCTGTGCCAGATGCAGCAAAGCAGCCCCAGAACATAACACAACCTCCTCCATGTTTCACAGTAGAGACAGTGTTCTTTTCTTGGTATGCTTCATTTTTGCGTCTGTGGACATAGAGCTGATGTGCCTTGCCAAAAAGTTCCAGTTTTGTCTTGTCTGTCCATAGGACATTCTCCCAGAAGCTTTGTGGCTTGTCAACATGCAGTTTGGCAAATTCCAGTCTGGCTTTTTTTATTATTTGTTTTCAACAGTGGTGTCCTCCTAGGTCGTTTCCCATGAAGTCCACTTTGGCTCAAACAACGACAGATGGTGCGATCTGACACTGATGTACCTTGACCTTGGAGTTCACCTTGAATGTGTTTAGAGGTTGTTCTGGGCTCTTTTGTTACCATTCGTATTATCCGTCTCTTCCATTTTTACCTCCGCCAGGCTGCAGGCCAGGAGGTTATGTTTTTGCCAGCGTTTGTCTGTTTGTCTGTCTGTTGGTTAGCAAGATAACTCAAAAAGTTTTGGACAGATTTCGATGAAACTTTCAGGCGTTGTTGGAAATGGTACAAGGAAGAACTGATTAAATTTTGGAGATGATCTGGATCACCGTCTGGATCCAGGAATTTTTTAAAGGATTCTTTAACATTGTGAGATAGGGCCCGGAGGTAATGTGTAGTTCAGTGCTTCCGCCAGCAGGAAGCACTGAACTACATATTGAAGCTCGTCGAGCTTGTGACAGAGCCGCTAAAATGCAGCATACACTGAATGAGAATGAGAGCCCACAGGCTCGTTGAGCTTATGACAGAGCCGCTAAAATGCAGCATAGACTGAATGAGAGCCCACAGGCTGCTGCTTCTCGCCGTGCTAAAGACAGAGACAGTACACGGCAGCATAGACAGGATGAGGGGCTATCCCCAGATGCTATTGAAGCTCGTTGAACTTAGTTTTATTTTATTGATTTTTTCTTATTACCTCCGCCAGGAGGTTATGTTTTTTTTTTTAAAAGAAGATTGGAATTAATGTTGTTCTATTCTACACTACGTATATGTACATATTTTTAATTTCCTGGAAAGAAACGAAGTTAGAAAAATTATGTTAATGGTAGCTTTTCAATATCCAGAACTTTTTATTAGGAATAAATTTCATGAATGTGTTCTCCAACTAAAGACTTGTACATGTATCTCTTGTTAAATTAAATAAATTGTATTTGTGTAGTTCAAATAACATTTTTTTTGTTTTATTGACCAATCATATGACATACAGAAACACGTGATACAGGGAAAGAACAATAACAAAATTAGTGTAGAATATTTATGGTATAAATCACAATATTGGGGGGGACTGTTGCTCTTGGCGGAGGTCTGCGCTCTCAGAGTGCTTTTCTAGTTCATCAAGTTTCCTCCTGCGGCCACGTCCAGGGAGGTTGGCTGCAGTCCCGTGGATCATAAATTTCTGAATAATATGTGCAACTGTAGTCACAGGAACATCAAGCTGCTTGGAGATGGTCTTATAGCCTTTACCTTTAACATGCTTGTCTATAATTTTGTTTCTTATCTCCTGAGACAACTCTCTACTTGGCTTCCTCTGGTCCTTGTTTAGTGTGATACACACCATGTCACCAAACAGCACAGTGACTACTTGTCACCCTTTAAATAGGCCGACTGTGTGGTCTATATTAATCATATATTCCATAATCTACATATGTTGAAGCATGTGGAAATGTTTGGTAATTACATATGTAAAGCAACTTCACACCTCTGAAAGGACAAAGGCTCTCAACCGCCAAGTGAAGAACAAAGACGTTCCCAGACACTGCGGTGGAGACCGGAGGAGCTACCCTCACCCCCTGGGCGAGGAGAGGAAATACCAAGACAATGGGGGGATTAAGATAATGAGGGATGTCAGCCTTTGTTATGCATGTCTTTTGTTATATGCAAGTATAAAGTCAGTGAGCCGGAGATATTCGGTCTCTTTTCCTTCTACCACCTCTGCACTGAATGAGACTTGTTAGGAGAGCTAATAAATAAACTTTGGTTTATATATCAAATTGCCTCATCATTTCAAGCTCTTCTACACTGGTGACCCTGACGCGAGTATGGACCTGAGGCGTTCCCCCGCAATCGACTCATCCGTGGCGACCCAGGCAGACGCCAGCGCCCACGCAGACAGGGGAACAGATGGACGTCTTTCCCCCCCGGCAGAAGGGATTGAGAGGGCTCAACCGAGCACCAGCACCGCTGTGAGAGCCGAAGCAAGGCATTCTCACCCTGCGGACACAGCAGTGATGGTATACACGAATGCCGTCGCTGTCAAGCTGCCAGACTTCTGGCAAGAAGACCCCGCCTCGTGGTTTCAGCAAGCTGAAGCCCAGTTTGCACTGGCGGGCATCACGGCTGACGATACGAAATTCTATCATATCGTCTCCAAACTCGACGCCGCCACTTCGAGGAGTGTGCGGAGCATGATCCAGCGGCCGCCGGCCCAAGACAAGTATGAAATACTGAAAGCAACCATCGTGGCGAATTACATCCCCTCAGCTGAAGAGAGAGCCGAGAAGATCCTGGCGGTCTACGGCCACAGAGGGTGCAAGCCTAAAGCCCTCATGGAGGATTTGCTGCAGCTTAAAGAAGAAGACAACGACAACTTCCTCCTCCAATTCATATTCCTCAGCACGCTGCCGCCACACATGAGAGGGACACTTGCCAACACGAGATGCAGCACCCAGCAAGACTTCCGCGTGCTCGCCAACGAAGCTCAACGGCTTGTCAACACCTGCAAGGAGCTGACACCCACAGCAGCATCCGCAAACCTCAACGCTGACGCCCAGAACCACGAAGAGCCACAACCCACTGAGCAGATCCAGCCCGCGGTGACAGCGACACGGCCAAAACTTAACAGACGGAGCGACGTCTGTTATTATCACCACCGTTTCGCCGAGAAGGCTCACAAATGTGTTCCCCCCTGCAAATTTAAACGCCAAAGCCGAGAGCCGTTAACGGCAGCGGTTCTCGGCGAGAAGAATAAGCTGTTGTATGTGACGGATGGACACACCGGCAAGCAGTTCCTCATCGACACAGGAGCTCAGCTGAGTTTCGTCACACCCTCCCACGCAGATCGAGCCATGGGCACCTGGGGCAACGGAGCGGTGGCAGCCAACGGCTCTAACATCGACACTTTCGGCGAAAAGAGCCTGCACCTCCACATCCACGGCCGCAACTACAGATGGACATTTGTTGTAGCTGCGGTGAGGTTTAACTTGTTAGGCGCAGATTTTTTGTGTGCACATGGGTTATTAGTAGATCTAGCAAATAGGCGCTTGGTTAATGCACTGTCCTTTTCTTCTATTCCATGCTCAGCTCGAGTTTCTCCACCACCTGTGCAGGCTAACGTCACCACGGCAGGAGGTAAGTTTGAGCAACTCCTCACCCAATTTCCAGCACTCACAATTCCCAAATTCTCAGCCACTGTGGCTAAACACGGGGTTGAACACTTTATTCCCACAACGGGCCCACCCGTATTTGCCAAAGCTCGCCGCTTAGACGCGGCCAAGCTCAACATAGCACGGGACGAGTTTACGACCCTTGAAAAATTGGGCATTGTTAGACGCTCGAAGAGCCCTTGGGCCTCGCCACTTCACATGGTTCCGAAATCCGACGGTTCTTGGAGACCGTATGGAGATTACCGCAGATTAAACAATGCTACAGCGCATGACCGCTACCCAATTCCTCACATTCAAGATTTTTCACTACATCTGGCGGGCGCGCGCATTTTTTCAAAAATAGACTTAGTCCGCGGTTATCATCAAGTCCCAGTCCGAGCGGAGGACATTCCTAAAACAGCTGTAATAACCCCTTTCGGTCTTTTTGAATTTCTGCGAATGCCTTTCGGCCTCAAAGGCGCTGCTCAAACTTTTCAATGAATGATGGACGCAGTATTACGCAACCTTCCTTTTGTTTTCGTCTACCTCGACGACATGCTGGTAGCCAGCTCGTCTGAGGAAGAACACGAGCAGCACCTCACTACGGTTTTTCAGAGGCTAGAAGAGCACGGGCTAATAATCAATCCAGCCAAATGCAAATTTGGCGTGTCACAAATTGATTTTTTAGGACACAAAGTCTCTCCGAAGGGGGCAGTTCCACTTCCAGACAAAGTTCACGTGATAAAAAGTTTCCCACGGCCACAGACGGTCAAATGGCTACAAGAATTTTTAGGAATGGTTAATTTTTACAACCGTTTCCTCCCCCACGCAGCTCAGCTCATGCAGCCACTATATGACGCACTCAAAAAAAAGAAAGCTTCCAACGCGGTCGAATGGACCCCGGAGCGCGAACACGCCTTCGCGGAAGTAAAGAGCGCTCTAGCTAACGCCATATTGTTAGTTCACCCAGATCCCTCGGCCCGCATCGCGCTAACCACAGACGCTTCGGACCTGGCTATAGGGGCAGTTGTAGAACAGCATGTCAGCGGGATCTGGCAACCTTTAGCATTCTTTAGCAAATCGCTAAACCAAACTGAGCGTAAATACAGCACTTTTGACAGGGAGCTGCTAACGCTTCATTTATCCATCCGCCACTTCCAGTTCTGGTTAGAAGGGCGGAGTTTCACGGCTTTTGTAGACCATAAACCGCTCACCTTTGCTAGGGCTAAAATTTCAGAACCATGGTCAGGCAGGCAACAAAGACAGCTGGCTGCGATTTCAGAGTTCACCACAGACATTCGACACGTGGTAGGCAAACTTAACGTGGTAGCAGACTGCCTCTCTCGCGCTGTGACATCACCGGAGCGCGAGGAGACAGATTATACTGCCTCAGCAGCAGAACTCTTCACTAACGCGGACACATACGCAGCACCTATCCATGCAGGGATAGATTATGCAGCCATGGCAGAGGAACAAAGCAGTGACGCGGACGTGTGCGCACTCCTGTCTGGACCAACAGGGTTAAGGCTGGAGAAAAAGGGTCTACGCGACGGCGTGCCCCCCCTAATATGCAATGTTTCAACCGGCCGACCTCGCCCGTTAGTACCAGCTACATGGCGCCGCCATATTTTCGACACAATTCACTCCCTTGCGCACCCAGGTGTGCGCGCCTCGGTTAAAATGGTCGCCGAAAAGTTTGTGTGGCCAGGCCTGCGCAAAAACGTAAAAGAATGGGCAAAAACTTGCATTTCTTGTCAGCGCGCCAAAATACACAGACACACAAAAGCCCCTCTGGAGCCTTTTCCGATCCCTGCTAGAAGGTTCGACCACGTTCATGTCGACCTCGTGGGACCACTACCTTCCTCCCAAGGTTTCACACACCTGTTAACAATGATAGACCGTACTACGCGCTGGCCAGAGGCAGTTCCTCTAGCGGCAGCCACAGCGGAGGAAGTCGCTCGCGTCTTTTTGACAAACTGGGTAGCACGGTTCGGCGTCCCATCGGACATCACGTCAGATAGGGGGCCTCAATTTGTCTCAGAGCTTTGGTCAGCCATGTCCAGCAGCTTAGGGGCAACAATTCATCGCACCACTGCTTATCACCCTCAGGCTAATGGGTTATGCGAGCGTTTTCACAGGTCTTTAAAGGCTGCCCTCAGAGCCTCACTAACGGATACAAATTGGGTAAATAAACTTCCCTGGGTTTTATTGGGGTTGCGTGCTGCGCCTAAAGAGGATCTAGACGCCTCTCCTGCAGAACTAGCTTTTGCACAACCTCTCAGGCTCCCAGGTGAATTTTTACCAGAGAACCCAGAGCCAGGGCACCTTCCAGTCCCAAGGTTTTTAGGCAGCAACGGACCGGACTCTCTCCCCGGTCCAGCTCATCACTCCTTCCCACGGGTTTTTGTTCCTCAAGCTTTAAAAAACGCTGAGTTTGTTTTTGTTAGGCATGAAGCTTTAAAACCAACTTTCCGCCCAGCATACGATGGGCCATTCAGAGTGCTGGAACATGGTGATAAACACTTTGTGCTTGATTTTGGGGATAGAAAAGAAACAGTCAGCATTGACAGACTTAAGCCTGCCTTCTTGTTGAAAGACGAGCCTGCACAGTTGGCGAGAGCACCTCGGCGGGGTAGACCCCCCAAGAGAAAAGACTCAGCCCCCCGGCAGGGAACAATTAACCACTCTCCTTCCCACACTGCAGATTCCTTACAAGAAGGTCCCAGCAGGACGCCTAAACCAACCTACAGCAGTTTTGGGAGAAGATTAAAACCCAGACAGCACAGGGACTGATGCAAACCACTCCACAATTGTTCACTAATTGTGCTGCAACAGTTTAGGACTGACTTATGATTTTACTATGCTGTTATGATTACCACTGAACTCTCTTAGGAGCATGGCTGCTGGAAAGTTTCTTCTGTGGCAAGAGATGTAACACTTAGTATGTCATAGTAATTATCTTAGACTGTGAACCTTTCTATTGTCCTTTCTTAGTTGTTTGGGGGGCCTGTGGTCTATATTAATCATATATTCCATAACCTACATATGTTGAAGCATGTGGAAATGTTTGGTAATTACATATGTAAAGCAACTTCACACCTCTGAAAGGACAAAGGCTCTCAACCGCCAAGTGAAGAACAAAGACGTTCCCAGACACTGCGGTGGAGACCGGAGGAGCTACCCTCACCCCCTGGGCGAGGAGAGGAAATACCAAGACAATGGGGGGATTAAGATAATGAGGGATGTCAGCCTTTGTTATGCATGTCTTTTGTTATGTGCAAGTATAAAGTCAGTGAGCCGGAGATATTCGGTCTCTTTTCCTTCTACCACCTCTGCACTGAATGAGACTTGTTAGGACAGCTGATAAATAAACTTTGGTTTATATATCAAATCGCCTCATCATTTCAAGCTCTTCTACAACTGACTGATTACAAGTTTGGAGACACCTGTGATGTTAATTAGAGGACACATCTTGGTTGAACATGTCCCTATGGTCACATTATTTTCGATCTTTTCTAGGGGTGCCATCATTTTTGTCCAGGCCTGTTTCATGAGTTTGTTTTTTAAAATAATTCTGTTGAACCACAATTCAAAAGCATTGTCTGATTTTCACTGGTTAATTTTCATAGAATTTTTATTTATTACCACTTTTGTCAGATTCAAGTTATTTCTGTGACCATTGTGGGTTTTTCTTTCATTAACAGAGGGGTACCAACAATTTTGTCCATGTGTGTATATATACGTATATATATATATATATATATATATATATATATATATATATATATATACAGTGGGGCAAAAAAGTATTTAGTCATCCACCAATTGTGCAAATTCTCCCACTCAAAAGATGAGAGAGGTCTCCAATTTTCGTCATAGGTATACCTCAACTATCCATCCATCCATCTTCTACCGCTTTTCCGGAGGTCCGGAAAAGCGGTAGAAGATGGATGGATGGATCTCATTTTGTCTCTCAACTATGAGAGACAAAATGAGAAAAAAAAAAATCCAGAAAATCACATTGAAGGATTTTTAACGAATTAATTGGTAAATTCCTCGGTAAAATAAGTATTTGATCAATCCCAAAAGTTCATCTCAATACTTTGTTATATACCCTTTGTTGGCAATGACAGAGGTCAAACGTTTTCTGTAAGTCTTCACAAGGTTTTCACACACTGTTGCTGGTATTTTGGCCCATTCCTTCATGCAGATCTCCTCTAGAGCAGTGATGTTTTGGGGCTGTTGCTGGGCAACACGGACTTTCAACTCCCTCCAAAGATTTTCAATGGGGTTGAGATCTGGAGACTGGCTGGGCCACTCCAGGACCTTGAACTGCTTCTTATGAAGCCACTCCTTCGTTGCCCGGGCGGTGTGTTTGGGATCATTGTCATGCTGAAAGACCCAGCCACGTTTCATCTTCAATGCCCTTGCTGATGGAAGGAGGTTTTCACTCAAAACCTCACGATACATGGCCCCATTCATTCTTTCCTTTACACGGATCAGTCGTCCTGGTCCCTTTGCAGAAAAACAGCCCCAAAGTATGATGTTTCCACCCCCATGCTTCACAGTAGGTATGGTGTTCTTTCTCCTCCAAACACGACAAGTTGAGTTTTCATCAAAAAGTTCTATTTTGGTATCATCTGACCATATGACATTCTCCCAATCCTCTTCTGGATCATCCAAATGCTCTCTAGCAAACTTCAGACAGGCCTGGACATGTACTGGCTTAAGCAGGGGGACACGTCTGGCACTGCAGGATTTGAGTCCCTGGCGGCGTAGTGTGTTTCTGATGTAGCCTTTGTTACTTTGGTCCCAGCTCTCTGCAGGTCATTCACTAGGTACCCCCATGTGGTTCTGGGATTTTTGCTGACTGTTCTCATGATCATTTTGACCCCACGGGGTGAGATCTTGCGTGGAGCCCCAGATCGAGCGAGATTATCAGTGGTCTTGTATGTCTTCCATTTTCTAATAATTGCTCCCACAGTTGATTTCTTCACACCAAGCTGCTTACCTATTGCAGATTCAGTCTTCCCAGCCTGGTGCAGGTCTACAATTTTGTTTCTGGTGTCCTTTGACAGCTCTTTGGTCTTGGCCATAGTGGAGTTTGGAGTCTGACTGTTTGAGGTTGTGGACAGGTGTCTTTTATACTGATAACGAGTTCAAACAGGTGCCATTAATACAGGTAACGAGTGGAGGACAGAGGAGCCTCTCAAAGAAGAAGCTACAGGTCTGTGAGAGCCAGAAATCTTGCTTGTTTGTAGGTGACCAAATACTTATTTTACTGAGGAATTTACCAATTAATTCATTAAAAATCCTTCAATGTGATTTTCTGGATTTTTTTTTTGGCTAAATACTTTTTGGCTAAATACTTTTTGGCTATTTTTTTTCTGGCTAAGTACTTTTTTGCCCCACAGTGGGGCAAAAAAGTATTTAGCCAGCCACCAATTGTGCAAGTTCTCCCACTTAAAAGATGAGAGAGGTCTCCAATTTTCATCATAGGTATAAGATAAGATAAGATAAGATAAGATAAGATAAGCCTTTATTAGTCCCACAACGGGGAAATTCCAGGATTGCAACAGCACAGGGATAGCAACACTCAGAGCAACAATCAGAAGGCAAGAAAAAAACAAGCAAGCAAGAGCAGCTAATATACATATGTACATATTACTATAAAATAAATATATACACACACACACAGACACACAGTGCAGAGCATTGTAGCTGGATGGAATAAATATATGAGTATATGAACACACAGTGCAGAGCATTGTAGCTAGATGGAATAAATATGTAAATATATAACCACCCACAGTATGGAGCATTGCAGCTAGGTGGAATAAATATGCAAGTATATAAACACACACAGTGCGGAGCAATGTAGCTAGATGGAATAATATGTAGATATATAAAAACACAGTGCGGAGCATTGTAGCTAGATGGGATGAAACAGCATAACCGTCTACTTAGTTATCCTACATGGTATGATTATGTGCCCATACATATTCTCACCCTCCATAGCGACCGGTATGTTCCTAGTTGTATGCCGGAGGGGACCATTGTATAAGTCTATTGCATCTTTTGCATTCAAAAAAACTATTAGTTTGTTACGTCTTTTTGCTATCTCTGCGAGCAGCCCTGCTTAGGTTGTACAGTCTGACAGCCGTTGGTAGGAAGGACCTACGAAACCTCTCGGTTGTGCACCTGGGATGATGTAGTCTGCTGCTAAATGAGCTCCTCAGTGCATCCAGTATGTCCTGCATAGGGTGGAACTCGGACTCCAGCAGAGATGACAGTTTAGCCACCGTCCTTCTCTCTCCTATCTCCTCCATCGGATCAAGGCGCTGCCCCAGGACAGAGCTAGCTTTCTTAATCAGTTTGTTCAGTCTCTTCCTATCGGCTGCAGTAATGCCACTGCCCCAGCAGACCACTCCAAAAGTGATGGCTGATGCCACCACCGTGTCATAGAATGACTTCAGCAGCGCCCCTTGTACACCAAAAGACCTGAGTCTCCTCAGCAGGAACAGCCTGCGCTGTCCCTTCTTGTAGAGTGCGTCAGTATTGTGTGACCAGTCTAGTTTATTGTTCAGATGAACACCCAGGTACTTATAGGATGTCACCATCTCGATGTCTGTTCCCTGTATATTTACTGGTGCTGTGAGGGGCTGCCCATGCCTGCGGCAGTCCACCACCAGCTCCTTAGTTTTCCTTGCGTTGATCTGGAGGCAGTTCCGATGGCACCAGTCCACGAAGTCCTGGATAAGCCCTCTGTACTCAGCTTCATCTCCATTGGAGATGAGGCCAACGATCGCAGAGTCATCAGAGAACTTCTGTAGATGGCAGTGTGTTGTGTTGTGTGAGAAGTCTGCAGTATAAAGAGTGAACAGGAAGGGAGCCAGCACCGTTCCCTGGGGGGCCCCCGTGCTACTGATGATCGTGTCGGACACACAGTCCCGGGTTCTCACAAACTGAGGCCGGTTTGTGAGGTAGTCCAGGATCCATGATGACAGGTGCTGGTCCACCCCTGCTCGCAGCAGCTTGTCCTTCAGGATCATCGGTTGGATGGTGTTGAAAGCACTGGAGAAGTCAAAGAACATGATCCTCACCATATTCCCGGGCTTCTCCAGGTGGGACAGAGAACGGTGAGGTATACCTCAACTATGAGAGACAAAATGAGAAAAAAAAAATCCAGAAAATCACATTGTCTGATTTTTAAAGAATTTATTTGCAAATTATGGTGGAAAATAAGTATTTGGTCACCTACAAACAAGCAAGATTTCTGGCTCTCACAGACCTGTAACTTCTTCTTTAAGAGGCTCCTCTGTCCTCCACTCGTTACCTGTATTAATGGCACCTTTTTGAACTCGTTATCAGTATAAAAGACATCTGTCCACAACCTCAAACAGTCAGACTCCAAACTCCACTATGTCCAAGACCAAAGAGCTGTCAAAGGACACCAGAAACAAAATTGTAGACCTGCACCAGGCTGGGAAGACTGAATCTGCAATAGGTAAGCAGCTTGGTGTGAAAAAATCAACTGTGGGAGCAATTATTAGAAAATGGAAGACATACAAGACCACTGATAATCTCCCTCGATCTGGGGCTCCACGCAAGATCTCACCCCGTAGGGTCAAAATAATCACGAGAACGGTGAGCAAAAATCCCAGAACCACATGGGGGGACCTAGTGAATGACCTGCAGAGAGCTGGGACCAAAGTAACAAAGGCTACCATCAGTAACACACTACGCCGCCAGGGACTCAAATCCTGCAGCGCCAGACATGTCCCCCTGCTTAAGCCAGTACATGTCCAGGCCTGTCTGAAGTTTGCTAGAGAGCATTTGGATGATCCAGAAGAGGATTGGAAGAATGTCATATGGTCAGATGAAACCAAAATAGAACTTTTAGGTAAAAACTCAACTTGTCGTGTTTGGAGGCGAAAGAACACCATACCTACTGTGAAGCATGGGGGTGGAAACATCGTGCTTTGGGGCTGTTTTTCTGCAAAGGGACCAGGACAACTGATCTGTGTAAAGGAAAGAATGAATGGGGCCATGTATCGTGAGCTTTTGAGTGAAAACCTCCTTCCATCAGCAAGGGCATTGAAAATGAAACGTGGCTGGGTCTTTCAGCATGACAATGATCCCAAACATACCGCCCGGGCAACGAAGGAGTGGCTTCGTAAGAAGCATTTCAAGGTCCTGGAGTGGCCTAGCCAGTCTCCAGATCGCAACCCCATAGAAAATCTTTGGAGAGAGTTGAAAGTCTGTGTTGCCCAGCGACAGCCCCAAAACATCATTGCTCTAGAGGAGATCTGCATGGAGGAATGGGCCAAAACACCAGCAACAGTGTGCGAAAACCTTGTGAAGACTTACAGAAAACGTTTGACCTCTGTCATTGCCAACAAAGGGTATATAACAAAGTATTGAGATAAACTTTTGTTATTGACCAAATACTTATTTTTCACCATAATTTGCAAATAAATTCTTTAAAAAATCAGACAATTGCGTCGGCATGAAAAAATAAGCAGCGATGCTGAGGTTTTAAGTAGAGTTAATTAAATCATACCGCCGTCACGAGCTCCACTCCTGGCGCCATGCATGCGCGCCGGGAGCGAGCTCAGCGGCTCTCGCAGAGGGACACAAGGTGTGTGTGTCCAGCAGCAGCAGTTGCAGAAGTGAGAATGAGAGAGAGAACATGGATTTCAGTGCAGTACTTATACCCAACTCAGACAATACATCAAAGGATATTCCCAGCAGTTGGTATGATCAAAGAGACTGCAGAACAGGCATGAGACATTTGCATTTGAGAGACATACATAACAATAGGCAGATTGTTGTCCTCTGCTCCAGCTTGCAGGACAAAGAGGTTACAAGGCACATCTACATATTGATGTCAGTCTCTAGGTCACAGTAAGGACAGGACACATGAACACTATACATGAATGGCACATTACATCACAATACATGAATGGCACATTACATCACAATACATGCATGGCACATTACATCACAATACATGAATGGCACATTACATGTCAGTAGTGCAGCGGGAAAAACCAAGAGAAGAGAGCTGACTGTCCTTAATCTGTTGTGGGGGTTAACCGAACCGCCACACGCTCCCCCCCAGAGGGCACGGCAGGGGGCCGAGACCTCGATAATCCATCTATGGGAGCGAGCTGTGGGAGAAGCTCGCTGCAGGCAGAGGGGGAGGGAGGAGGGGGGTAGTAAGTGCCGGCAGGGGACGGTGAAATTGTCCGAGCCACGCAAAAATTGCTTGTTGCTCCGCGTGTCGAGGGGCTGTCCCGTTGCACGTGCAGAGATCACAAGAAGAAAAATTAGTCTCTGACTCCTCTCGTGGCCATGAAGAAAAACAGGAGCGGCGAAGTTGCGTAAACAAAAGCAGAGGAACTCAGCGTGTTGATTTTAGGTGCGGGCGCAGCCCTAAAGCCCTCGGGAAAAGCAGACGGCTGAATCCCTTGTGTGCCGTGGCTGAGACCATCAGTGAATCCTGTGAGCATGCTGCGCGCGTGCTTGCTTCAGGTGAGTGCGCAGCCTTGAAGGTTCTGCGTGCAGCTGCGCAGGACGATGGCGGTGTCTGGAGCCATTCTTGTTCCGTGCGTGGTGCGCCGTCCTCGTCACCCCCGTGCGTGTGCCGGGGCTCCGTGTGTGGGTGGGCTCGCTGGAGAGGAGAACCAGGGTCGGAAACTTGGTGGAGATCGGCGCAGTCGGCTCCGAAAAACAGCTATGATGAGCCGTGGCTGCAGATTAGTCATGGTGCATTGGAGCGTTGAGGGGAGATAGACGATCTTTGTCCCTCAGGCTGTCCCGCATGGACGCCCCGATCTCGGCGAGGGCACGCCATGACGTTTTCTGCCGCTTACCCGGTCTTGGGTGATGTCCGGAGAGTAGCTCGCCTGCCGTTGGCTCTGCGTCGAGGCCTCCCTAAAGCCGAAGGGAGGGCAGATCAGTCAGGCTGCTGCGTTCGCTCGTCAACGGAGCATCACTGCCTGGTGCTGCGTTCGCCGGCAGCTCGTTTTCTTCAGCGTCGGGTCGCCAGCATGGCTGTCCAGACCAGAAGGTTGCTTTTGCACAAAACGTATGCGTTCTCGGGGTCACCAGTGAAGCGGCATGAAATAAGGCAGCGTTGGCGAAGGTTTTAAGCAAGGTTTATTTATCATACTGCCTTCACGGGGCTCGCTCATGGAGCGAGCCCCAGAGAGGCTCTCCAGCAAAGGGACACACAGTGTGTGTGTCCAGCAGCAGCAGTAGAAGTGAGAATGAGAGAGAGAACATGGATTTCAGTGCAGTACTTATACCCAACTCAGACAATATATCAAAGGATATTCCCAGCAGTTGGTATGATCAAAGAGACTGCAGAACAGGCATGAGACATTTGCATTTGAGAGACATACATAACAATAGGCAGATTGCTGTCCTCTGCTCCAGCTTGTAGGACAAAGAGGTTACAAGGCACATCTACATATTGATGTCAGTCTCTAGGTCACAGTAAGGACAGGACGCATGAACACTATACATGAATGGCACATTACATCGCAATACATGAATGGCACATTACATCACAATACATGGATGGCACATTACATCACAATACATGCATGGCACATTACATCTCAGTAGTGCAGCGGGAAAAACCAAGTGAAGAGAGCTGACTGTCCTTAATCTGTTGTGGGGGTTAACCGAACCGCCACACAATGTGATTTTCTGGATTTTTGTTTTCTCATTTTGTCTCTCATAGTTGAGGTATACCTATGATGAAAATTGGAGACCTCGCTCGTCTTTTAAGTGGGAGAACTTGCACAATTGGTGGCTGACTAAATCCTTTTTTACCCCACTGTATATTCTATTGGGAGTGACTGGGAGGGACAGAATTAGAAAAATGAGTCAGCGGGACAGCTAATAATAGATTTTGACAGAATTTTTACAAGTCTGTCAAAATGATAGATAACAAAAAAGTAGTGCAACTGGTGATGTATACTACTTCTCCGTTTTAAATGTAAAACTTTCAAGTAACTTTGCAACTTGTACATTTTCCATTTTTTAAATATGTGGGGTTTAGAAATCATAAGTTCAATGAAAATTACAAAGAATGCAGTGATTTCTGGTAAGAACAAGTTATTACAGTATAAACTAGCCTCTAACTAGTGTTCAAAGCACTGAAAACAAAAATAATTGATATTTTACATTTTGCAGTAAATGAACAACTCAAATCTTCAGCAGTGGCTGATTGCTGACTTCTACGCCTTTCTGCTAATTATCAGACTCTTGTTCACGATACTGACCAGGCCACCCAGTGGTCTAGTGCAAGGGCTCCGGTTAGCTTCATTGCTGTATTGTTTTAACTTTACTGCTAGGCATCTGGCTTCCCTTCAGGCCTTTTGGTGGCTGCAGAGAGTAAGACAACTCTACCAAACCAAGGCCTCAGTTTGGGAGCTCCTCTGTAGCTAGCAGTGACGCTAACTATGGAAGATTGAGTGAGCCCTTACCGAGGGGTGGTACACCTCCGCCTGGTAAGGGTAGTATCTCACAGTGTGGCTAATGTTGATAAATGCAGAGATTTATGGATTCACAAACTTGTCTGATGAATATCCAGAAAAATTAAGAGAGATCAGGCTAGTATCTCAGAGAGCAGAAAATACTGAAGAACAGTTACAAATGCTGCGCTTTCTCAGTTTTATCAGGGTTCGTAAAAGGTAGCAAAACATTTTACACACAGTTTTTAAGGTCACCAATAGTTTTGTCATAAAGGGCCTTAAACAGTTGCTAGTGTTCACTACTTGGCGAACCAAAAATAACTTCAGCGTTATGCTTTACAACCATTTGCAAACAACTATTTTGTTGTTTGCAAATGGTTGTTTTGTGGAAGATGTGTTCAATGACGAGACATGAGTGTATTTCTCAGGTTCGGCTTTATTTCAGAACACATTCATCCAACGTTCTCAAAAGCAAGAAGAGGCAGAATAATGTTACAGCTCACTCTTATACCTCTAGGGGATTAAGAACTCAAGTCACATGGTGCTTCTGCAAACATTCAATCACAATGCAAGTCTCTGAAGATTCACCATTGTCTCTTATTCTCCGGTGTCCCGGGAAACCCCCCAGGTCCTCTTCTCCGAGACGAGGGCCCGACTTCACACCTCCTCGCCATCTCCTGTCTTGTTCCTCCAGACGTGAAGCCCCAATCCACATAAGCCATACAATCCACATAAGCCATACATTTGTGGGAGATATGAACCAGACATATGTGCCACACTCTTGTGGGGAAATATGAACCAAACATATGTGCCACATGACCCCCCCCCCCCAAACGTCTGCATGGGACAAACACTCATAAATGCATACATAAAAAACATTACCACATAACCAACAATCAATCCCCCAATCTCTTAGGTCTTAGCTTCCTGCCGAATCTGCTGTAGGCCGGCTTCGCTGCGTCTGCAGCGTCTCCTCGCACCTGGGGATTAGATTTGTTAGCACATCTCTGTGAGAGCTCTGGAGCATGCCTTCTCGGTGGCCTGCCCCAGCGGGGGGCTTTCGCCAACTGCACTCGTTCATCAGCCAGGACAAAAGCAGGCTTGAGTCTGTTTATGCAAATTAGCTCCCTTCTGCCCCCCAAATCTAGCAAAAAATGCTTCTCATTTTTTTCCAGCACCCTGAACGGTCCATCAAAAGGCGGTCTCAGCCCTGGGCGTTGTGCATCATGTCTAACAAAAACAAACTCTGCGTTTTTCAAAGCCTCTGGCACAAAAACGCGTGAAAAACTGTGATGCACTGGGCCAGGCAACGTGTTTGATCCTGTGCCGCTCTGCAACAGCTGAGCGGGGGGGCAATTGGGCGCAGGATTTTCGGGGAGAAACTCCCCGGGCAAACGGAGATGTTGTGTGAACACCAACTCCGCTGGGGAGGCTTGTAAATCCTCCTTCGGTGCAGAACGCAACCCCAATAAAACCCATGGCAGTTTGTCCACCCAATTTGTATCCGAGAGCGATGCTCTGAGGGCTGCTTTCAATGACCTATGAAAACGTTCACATAAACCGTTGGCCTGCGGGTTATACGCGGTAGTGCGGTGTACCTTCACCCCTAAGCTGCGGGCCATAGACGACCACAGTTCGGAAACAAATTGAGGGCCTCTGTCTGACGTTATGTCCGACGGAACTCCAAAACGCGCAACCCAAGCTGTTAAAAATGCGCGCGCAACCTCTTCCGCCGTTGTTGACGCCAGAGGTACCGCTTCTGGCCAACGTGTGGTGCGGTCCACCATCGTCAAAAGGTGTGTGTGCCCTTGAGACGAGGAAAGCGGGCCCACCAGATCAACATGCACATGATCAAACCGCTTAGCCGGGATGTGAAAAGGCTCCAAAGGGGCCCTCGTGTGCTTGTGTATTTTAGCCCTCTGGCGCGCTACACAAGCTGCTGCCCATTCCTTGACCTGTTTGCGCAACCCCGGCCAGACAAATTTCTCCCCCACCATCTTGACTGATGCGCGCACCCCCGGGTGTGCCAGCGAATGGACCGAGTCAAAAACGTGGCGGCGCCACGCAGCTGGCACCACTGGGCAAGGCCGACCCGTGGAGACATCGCATATTAAGGGGGGCATACCTATTTGCTGCACCCTGTGCTCCAGCCTTAACCCTGTTGGTCCAGACTGGAGCGCGCGCACATCCGTGTCACCAACCTGCTCCACAGCCATGTCTGCATAATCCAAACCTACGTGGACCGGGGCTGCGCGCGCTCCCGCGTCGCTGCCCTGGCCCACAGCCACCGAGTCTGCCCCCACGTGGCCTGGCGTTGCCACAGCACGTGAGAGACAGTCCGCCACTACATTGTGTTTGCCTGCGACATGCTGGATATCGGTGGTGAACTCCGATATTGCGGCTAGCTGTCTTTGTTGTCGGCCTGACCAAGGTTCTGAGATTTTGGCCATCGCAAAAGCTAACGGTTTGTGGTCTACAAAAGCGGTGAAACGGCGCCCTTCCAGCCAGAACTGGAAATGGTGGATGGCCAAGTGTAGGGCTAAAAGCTCCCTGTCAAACGCGCTGTATTTACGCTCGTTATCGCGCAAGGATTTGCTAAAGAAAGCGAGAGGCTGCCAGGTCCCTGCCACACACTGTTCAATGACTGCCCCCACCGCTAGGTCCGAAGCGTCGGTGGTGAGCGCCAAACGGGCTGTTGGAACCGGGTGCGCTAACAAAACGGCGCTTGCAAGGGCTGATTTAACCTGGGAGAAAGCGCGCTCCCGCTCCGGAGACCATTCGACCTTATTCGTGGGTTTTTGTTTTTTTAGTGCCGTGTACAGTGGCTGCATAAGCCGCGCTGCGCTCGGAAGAAACCGGTTGTAAAAATTAACCATCCCTAGAAACTCCTGCAGCGCTTTTATCGTTTGAGGTCGGGGGAAATCTGTTATCGCGCGCACTTTCTCAGGAAGGGGAACCGCTCCCTGTGGTGAAACGCGGTGCCCCAAAAAATCGATTTGCGCCACCCCGAACTGGCACTTCGCTGGGTTAATTATCAACCCGTGCTCTGCCAGTCTCCGAAAAACTGCTGTGAGGTGGGTTTCGTGTTCGTCCTCGGACGTGCTGGCTACCAATATGTCGTCTAAATAGACAAACACGAAAGGCAGGTCACGTAAAACAGCATCCATCATGCATTGGAAAGTTTGCGCGGCGCCCTTTAACCCAAACGGCATGCGCAAAAACTCAAAAAGCCCAAACGGAGTTATTACCGCGGTTTTGGGAATATCCTGCACGCGCACGGGGACTTGGTGGTAGCCGCGCACCAAGTCTATTTTAGAAAAAATGCGCGCCCCCGCCAAATGAACTGAGAAATCCTGGATGAGCGGAATCGGGTAGCGGTCGTGTGCTGAGACGTTGTTCAACCTGCGGAAATCGCCACAAGGTCGCCACGAGCCATCAGCCTTTGGGACCATGTGTAACGGGGAAGCCCAGGGGCTGTTCGAGCGTCTAATTATGCCCAGTTTTTCCAGGTTGGCAAATTCCTTGTGCGCTATGGCCAGTTTAGCTGAGTCCAAGCGCCGGGCTTTTGCAAAAACGGGCGGCCCAGGGGTGGTAATAAAATGTTCCACCCCGTGTTTGGCCACTGTAGCCGAAAACTTTGGGACTGTGAGTGCTGGAAAGTGAGTGAGCAAAGCATGAAACTTACCACCTGCAGCTGTGACGTTGGCGTGTGCAGTCAGCGGAGCCACCCGAGCTGTGCAGGGAATAGAATGAAAAGAAAGTGCATTAACCAGACGTCTATTAGCAAGATCAACCAATAAACCATGTGAGCACAAAAAATCAGCCCCTAACATGTTGAAACTGACTGCTGCTACAATAAAGGTCCACTCGAATGAACGGCCCTGTAAGGACAGACGCATGGTCCTCTCACCGAATGTCTTAATCGCTGAGCCATTCGCTGCTGATACTGACACCCAGGGAGCTTTGGACGGCATCAGCCGTTCCGCGTAGGTAGGCGTGACGAAACTCAGCTGGGAGCCCGTGTCCACGAGGAATTGTTTCCCCGAGTGTGCATCTGTCAGGTAAAGCAGCTTATTTTCTTCCCCGAGGGATGCAGCTGCTACCGGCCCCCCGGTCTTGGCATTTCCCTGACGCTTGAAGCGGCACGGTGGGAGACATCTGTGCGCCCTCTCCGCAAAACGGCGGTGGTAGAAACACAGGCCGACCTCAGCTCGTGTCGCCTGACGCCTGTCGCCGCCGTCGTCGGTTCGTCTGGCGCCGCCACCTCTGGCTCCAAACCATCTCCGGGCGCCGTCCTCTGCTCAGCTGCTGCGGCCGAAACCGCGCTCCGCTTGTGGGCGTCGACGAGTCGCTGCGCCTCCTTGCCGAGGCCATGGTAGTCCCGCTTGGCCAAGCGGGGTGAGTCTGCCAGGGTCACTCTCACTGCTGGCGGCAGAGTCCGGAGGAAAAGGTGGGCGAAGATAAATTCGCCATCCTCGGAGTCTTTCAGTCTCAGCATCTTCACCATCAGGTCTGCCGGTCTGTTGTTCTCCGACTCCGTCAACTCTAGGAGCCCCTCTGCTTGCTGTTGCACCGAAGGGGTGAAATGGCTGATCAGCGCCTCCTTCAATGCGTCGTACTTGTCGGTGTCCAGTGGGTGGTTAACCAGATCTTCCACCCTCTGGACCGTGTGACTGTCCAGCTTCGCCACCACATGGTAGAACCTTGTTTCATCCTTTGAGATTCTCCGGAGGTTGAACTGCGCCTCGACCGCGCTAAACCAGGAGCGCGGGCTGTGCTGCCAGAAATCGGGCAGCTGGAGCGTGGAGGCAGCCATCAGGCTGGACTCTGATGAGCTCCGCTCAGGAGAATTCTCCCTGCTCATTCTTTGTCGTGGGTCACCAGTGTGGAAGATGTGTTCAATGACGAGACATGAGTGTATTTCTCAGGTTTGGCTTTATTCCAGAACACATTCATCCAACGTTCTCAAAAGCAAGAAGAGGCAGAATAATGTTACAGCTCACTCTTATACCTCTGGGGGATTAAGAACTCAAGTCACATGGTGCTTCTGCAAACATTCAATCACAATGCAAGTCTCTGAAGATTCACCATTGTCTCTTATTCTCCGGTGTCCCGGGAAACCCCCCAGGTCCTCTTCTCCGAGACGAGGGCCCGACTTCACACGTCCTCGCCATCTCCTGTCTTGTTCCTCCAGACGTGAAGCCCCAATCCACATAAGCCATACAATCCACATAAGCCATACATTTGTGGGAGATATGAACCAGACATATGTGCCACACTCTTGTGGGGAAATATGAACCAAACATATGTGCCACAGTTTGTTGTTTTGACCACTTCAGGCCAGCGCGTGGTGCGGTCCACCATTGTCAAAAGATGCGTGCACCCCTGTGACGGTGGGAGGGGGCCTACGAGGTCGACGTGCACATGATCGAACCTCTTTGCCGGGATATGAAACGGCTCTAAGGGCGCTTTAGTGTGTTTGTGTATTTTGGCCCGCTGGCAAGCCATGCAGGCTCTTGCCCACTCCTTAACGTGCTTGCGCAGGCTCGGCCACACAAACTTCTCTGCTACCATTTTGACCGACGCGCGCACCCCCGGGTGCGCCAGAGAGTGAATGGAGTCAAAAACACGGCGGCGCCACGCGGTCGGGACCACCGGGCGCGGTCGCCCGGTGGAGACGTCGCAGATTAGTGGGGGCATACCATTTTGCAGCACCCTGCTCTCCAGCCTTAACCCTGTTGGTCCAGACTGGAGCGCGCACACATCCGCATTGCTAACCTGATCCGCAGCCATGGCTGCATAATCTATCCCCACGCGGACTGGGGCCGCGCGTACTTCCGCGCCGCTATTTTGTTCCGCGGCCATGGCAGTATAATCTACCCCTGCGCGGACTGGAGCAGTTACGGCGCGCGAGAGACAGTCTGCCACTACATTAAGTTTACCCGCTACGTGTTGAATATCGGTAGTAAACTCTGAAATTGCAGCCAGCTGCCTCTGCTGCCGGCCCGACCACGGCTCTGAAACCTTGGCCATCATGAAAGTCAGTGGCTTGTGGTCGACAAACGTGGTGAAACGCCGACCTTCCAACCAGAACTGGAAGTGGCGAATGGCTAAGTGGAGCGCCAACAACTCCCTGTCGAATGCGCTGTATTTTCGCTCGGCATCGCGCAAAGTCCTGCTGAAAAAGGCAAGCGGCTGCCAAGCCCCGGCAACATGCTGCTCTACAACCGCCCCTATGGCCACATCTGATGCATCAGTAGTGAGCGCTATGCAGGCTGTTGGGTCTGGATGTGCCAACAACACAGCATCTGCAAGGGCTGCTTTAACCTCCGAGATTGCGCGTTCCCGCTCCGGGGACCATTCGATTGCATTTGTGGGTTTTTGTTTTTTTAGCGCGGCATACAATGGTTGCATGAGCTGCGCTGCGCGGGGGAGGAAACGGTTATAAAAATTCACCATTCCCAAAAACTCCTGTAATGCTTTGACCGTTTGTGGTTGGGGAAAATTTGTTACTGCGCGCACTTTGTCGGGCAGCGGGACCGCTCCTTCTGGAGAGACGCGGTGCCCCAAAAAATCAATCTGCGTCACCCCAAACTGACACTTCGCTGGGTTGATTATTAACCCGTGATCTCCCAACCTCCGGAAAACTGCCGTGAGGTGTTTTTCGTGTTCCTCTTCGGATGCGCTGGCTACCAAAATGTCATCCAGATAGACGAACACAAAAGGGAGATCGCGCAACACCGCGTCCATCATGCGTTGGAACGTCTGCGTGGCGCCTTTAAGCCCAAACGGCATGCGCAAAAACTCAAAAAGGCCAAACGGAGTTATTACCGCTGTTTTGGGAATGTCCTCAGCATGTACTGGGACTTGATGGTACCCGCAAACCAAGTCTATTTTAGAAAAAATGCGCGCCCCCGCCAGATGAACGGAAAAATCTTGAATATGGGGGATTGGGTAGCGGTCATGCGCTGTAGCGTTGTTCAACCTGCGGAAATCACCGCAAGGTCGCCACGAGCCGTCCGCTTTAGGGACCATGTGGAGCGGGGAAGCCCATGGGCTATTCGAACGCCGGATGATGCCCAACTTTTCAAGGTTGGCGAACTCCTCGCGCGCTATGGTCAGTTTAGCTGCATCCAAGCGCCGAGCTTTTGCAAAAACGGGGGGACCGGCGGTAGTAATAAAATGCTCCACTCCGTGTTTTAGCGATGGCTGCTGAAAATGTGGGAACTGTGAGTGCTGGAAACTGAGTGAGGAGGGTGTGGAACTTACCACCTGCCGTAGCGACGTTGGCTTGTGCTGTGGGCGGGGTCACTCGAGCTGCACAAGGGATAGAGTAAAACGAGAGTGCATTAACCAAGCGTCTATTAGGAAGATCAACCAACAGCCCATGTGAGCACAGAAAATCAGCACCTAACATGTTGAAACTCACCGCAGCTATAATAAAAGTCCACTCATATGTACGGCCGTGCAGGGACAGAAGCAGAGTCCTTTCACCGAAGGTCTTAATGCTCGAGCCGTTCGCCGCTGATGCTCCGTGACTCCCGGGGCCTGCCAGCCAGTCAGCGTAGGTTGGCGTGATGAAATTCACTTGGGAGCCTGTGTCCACGAGGAATTGCCTCCCAGAACGCGCATCCGTCAAGTAGAGCAGCTTGTTCTGTTCACCGAGGGCCGCAGCTGCTACCGACTCCTGGTTCTGGCGTTTCCCGAGCTCTTGAACTGACACGGCGGTATACAGTTGCGTGCCCTCTCTGCGAAGCAGCGATGGTAAAAACAGAGGTCGTCTCCTCCACGATGTTTGATCTTCACCGCCGCCGTCGCCGGTGGTTCTGCCTCCGCAGCCTCTGGCCCCCTGCCATTCCTGGCCGTTGCGCCGAGGTCTGTCGCTGCTGCGGTGGGTGTGTGCCGTCTGCTGGCGCTGAGAATCCGCTGTGCCTCCCGGGCCAGCGTGCGGAAGTCCCTCTGGGCCACCAACTGCGAACCTGCCAGGGTCGCCCTTGTCTCCGACGGTAGGGTTCTCAGGAAAATGTGGGTGAAGAGGAAATCGTTGTCGTCTGAGCCTCTCAGCCTCAGCATGTCTTCCATCAGGTCAACAGGCGTGCTTTCTCCCAAGTCGTTCAGGGCCAGGAGTCGCTCAGCTCTCTCCTGGGCTGAGGGAGTGAAACGCTGAATGAGCCCAGCCTTCAACCCGCTGTATTTGTCGCCAGCGGGTGGGCGCTGCACCAGGCTCTGCACATGACGAGCTGTGCGGTTGTCGAGCTTGGCGATAACGTGGTAGAATTTCGTGTCATCTGCCGTTATTCCCCTGAGAGCGAACTGAGCCTCGGCCAAGAGGAACCAGGAGTCCGGGTTGTCCTGCCAGAATTCTGGTAGTTTGACTGAGACTGCGTTTGCCCGGCTGGTTCCTGACGAGTCCGGTTCGGGGGAATCGTTTCTGCCCATGATACGTCGTAAGGTCACCAGTGTGGAGAGCGTGAAAAGATGAGGCTGAGTTTATTTCTCAATTCAGGTTTATTAATCATTCACGTATCTCCAACATCCTCTCAAACAGAAAAGAGGCCCTTCCTCCCACATCTGTCCCTTTTATACCTGGGACATCAAAGTACAGAGTCACATTGTCTTTAATCCCAAGACACAATACATAAACCCCCAGGTCTTCTCCTCTCCCCCAAAACCCTGGTGGTCAGGAAGTCTCTCAAGGCCATCTCAAAAGATCACATTTCACATCCTCCTGTTATCCCCAGGAGATCCAGACTTATTGTTCATTCTGAGGCGTGGGCAACAGTAATATACATATGCAGCCTAAGCAACTGAAATATGTGTGCCACACCTTTACCCACAGGGAATTACCCACAGTTCAGAGCGCCATGCCGGGCTTTCTGAAGGAAAAGCTCCTGATTGGTCACCTGTTCATCACTGGCCACCCCTTCACCCCTACTCCACTCCACAAAAAAAACAAAAAAAAAAAACACGCAAACACAGAAGCATGGAAGGAACAACTCCAAACATTACTAAAAAGAAGATCTTTACATGTCAGTATAATGTAGCTCACTGGTCTGCAGTGTATCTATAGTTGCATAATAAAACATTTTTTTATTTACAAACGGGGAGCAATGAACAAACATTACAGTTTATTGAGCATTGTATTGAACATGACTCCAAATTCCCGGGCCACAGAAACGTATCTGCTCAAGGTTTCAAGTATTCAGCTGGTATATTGACTGATTATTGATTATGATTATTTAGTCAGCCAGTGGATGACTATAACTAAGGATTTAAGATACTGCATTTAACACACAAAGGATAAATAAATAAAAAACTAGAAAAGCACTTGGAGAGCGCAGACCGCCGCCAAGAGCAACAGTCCCCCCCCCAGTATTGTGATTTATACCATAAATATTCTACACTAATTTTGTTATTGTTCTTTCCCTGTATCATGTGTTTCTGTATGTCATATGACTGGTCAATAAAACAAAAAAAAATGTTATTTGAACTACACAAATACAATTTATTTAATTTAACAAGAGATACAACATGTACAAGTCTTTAGTTGGAGAACACATTCATGAAATTTATTCCTAATAATAAGTTCTGAATATTGAAAAGCTACCATTAACATAATTTTTCTAACTTTGTTTCTTTCCAGGAAATTAAAAATATGTACATATACATAGTGTAGAATAGAACATTAACTCCAATCTTCTTTTAAAAAAAAATAACCTCCTGGCGGAGGTAATAAGAAAAAATCAATAAAATAAAACTAAGCTTGACGAGCTTCAATAGCATCTGGGGATAGCCCCTCATCCTGTCTATGCTGCTGTGTACTGTCTCTGTCTTTAGCATGGCGAGAAGCAGCAGCCTGTGGGCTCTCATTCAGTCTATGCTGCATTTTAGCGGCTCTGTCACAAGCTCGACGAGCTTCAATATGTAGTTCAGTGCTTCCTGCTGGCGGAAGCACTGAACTACACATTACCTCCGGGCCCTATCTCACAATGTTAAAGAATCCTTTAAAAAATTCCTGGATCCAGACGGTGATCTGGATCATCCCCAAAATTTAATCAGTTCTTCCTTGTACCACTTCCAGCAACGCCTGAAAGTTTCATCGAAATCCGTCCAAAACTTTTTGAGTTATCTTGCTAACCAACAGACAGACAGACAGACAGACAAACAGACAAACACCGGCAAAAACATAACCTCCTGGCCTGCGGCCTGGCGGAGGTAATAAATATACTATAGTGCAGACATTATCAACTATTTTGTGAAATTTCCATAAAAAGTAAAATTATTTTTTCATAATTACCTCTCTTTCACTCTGTTAGGCTAGTGTCTGCAAGATATTTAGATCAGGCAATTGATTCCTTCTGTTGCTTGGCCTTGAAGATAAAATCATTCTTAAAATTGTCACGATCTGAGAACGGGGGGAGGGGATTCCGAGCTCAGATAGTCTGCCTTTTTTCATATTTGTACTGTGTTGTCATTTTGAGTTATCTTGTATCCTATATTGTTTCTCAGGAGGGCTTATTTTCCTGTTTACATTTGTTATAATTTGGTTATTGTATTTTTAATTTGGCTGTCTTCATTTTTTTCCTTATCATTATAGCAGTATTCTGTTATGTTTTTCTCTCGGGGTTGACAGCTGTCAACGGCTTTATGGGGTTGCTCTGTGTAGGCATGGCCCCGTCAGCTGTCAGCCCCGATGATTGGGTTCTCATCATTTCCAGCTGCCCTAAACTGTTTCTTTTGTCCTCTCCTACCCACTCAGGTTTACCCACACCTGTCACCACTTGTTTTCATTTTGTGTTTAGCCTTATTTAAGGGGCTGCACATTTTTGTCTGGCACAGCACCCTACTTGCAGCTTCTCTCTACGAAATGTAAGTGTCTTTTTTCTGCCTTAACATTTACCCTAGAGTATTTCCCACGGCTAGTTTTCTCTGGTTTAGGAGGCGACTTCCCTCGCCTTAGCATTTTGCTATTTTGGTTTCTCCTGCTGTTTCAGTCTTCTTTTAAGTTTGGTTTGATCTTGTTTGTGCTTATGTGGTTTTTTGTTAATAAACTTGCAAACTCACAGCTGGCGTGTGGTGCCTTTATCCTGCCCTACAAGGGAAATTATGACAGAAGGGTGCTGCCAGTGTGGGCACCAGTGGTTGTGAGTTTTGCCTTTTTTTTCCTTCCCCCCCATATTCTTCTCTAAATTTGTGCTTTTTCCGCTGGCATGGCAGCGTTCCCCGACTATAGTCAATACAGGTTTAGTGAGGAGGAGTGTTGGACTCTGAACATGATACATAACATCAGAGGCTCATGTTTCCCGCACTCCCTAGGCAGCCCAGGAGTGCTGGGTTGGAGCCGCACAGGTGCTGGAACCATGTTCCAGCCTGTGGAGCCATCCGGAACTCACAGACCTTCTCCTCTCTATAACTAACCCACCATCCATGCTCCACAGGCTGGGGGAAATTCCATCCAAATCTCCGCCTGTGCCCACGAAAAAGTGGTCTTGGGCGCGAAAGCCCCGAGCCTCTTGCCCTGCTCTCCAGCAGCAGCAGCCCCACCTTCTTCTCCTGAACCGTTGCCCGAACCGTCAGCGGAAGAGCTGGAGGAACGCTAGTGGGTTTTGGCGGCAGAAGTGGACCTGCTGTTGCAGTATAAACCATGGCTCCTCTCTGAACTTGTGGACCAAGGAGAGGGAGGATGTCCAGCTCTGCCCGTCGGCCTGCCTGCAGGGCTGGATCAACCAGCGCACGCACTGGTGCTTCCGGCCCCCACAGCCAGCAGTGAGGAATATTCTGGACCATCTGCAGCAGCCATCACTACACCTAAGTCGCACAGGCAAGTACCTTTTCATTCTTTTACATGCAAAAATGAATTGTCTTGCCTTGTTTCCGGTGGTGGTGGTGGTGGTGCTCAGCCGTGGTGGTGGTGCTCAGCCGGAATGGTGACTTCAGCTGAGCCCCCCCTGCCTGCTGCTGCAGCCATCTCCTCCTCTTCATTTGCCTCTCTTGTGTCCTCTCCTGTCCTCCCTGTTTGTCCGTCGGTCTCGGGAGAGAGCCAGCAGGCGAAGAAGAGGTCAGTGGTTCCGGAGGATATGGCGACAACCATACAGCTATACTCCAGAAGGGAGAGGAGCGTAACCCGAGGGCCGAAATCTGAGCCAACGTAGAGTCTCCTGATTTCGGTATCATGGGACCCGATACCATCCATGAGGCGAGGCCTGAGCCCCTCAGTGTTAGCCTCCACGCCTAGTGGTCCATCTGCACCTATCGCCTCAACCAGGATCCCGCCAGCAGCAGCCATCATGCCTGGAGGGTCACCAGCATCTCTAACCATCATGCCTGCTGCAGGGGCTGCTGCAGCAGAGTTGGAGTTGGACCCCTGGAAGACCACACCTGAAGCGTCGTCACCTGGATCGTTGGAGTCCTGGATGATGGTGGAGCTTCAGAACAGGCAAGTACACTCCTTTGTCTCTGTTCCTCTTTTGGAGAAATCTTGCCTGGCTCTAGGTGGGGAGAGCCAAGTGCAGCCATCAGCTGCACCTGAGCTCACCTCACCGGAATCCACCGCCACCGGTGACCCTGTGTCTATGCATCTTTTGTCTGAGCTTCCCCCCAGGGTCACCGAGGATAATCCACCGGTGCCAGATGTCTCCATGGATCCAAGCCCGCCATCTGGGATCATCGTGGGTCCAGCTCCCCCCGCTGAGGTCACCACAGGAGCTCCCTGTGGTGACAGCTGGTGTCAGCTGTCAGCCCCGATGATTGGGTCCTCATCATTTCCAGCTGCCCTAAATTGCTGCTTTTGTCCTCTTCTATTCGCTCAGGTTTACCCACACCTGTCACCACTTGTTTTCATTTTGTGTTTAGCCTTATTTAAGAGGTTGCGCATTTTTGTCCGGCGCAGCACCCTACTTGCAACTTCTCTCTACGAAATGTAAGTGTCTTTTCTGCCTCAACATTTACCCTAGCGTATTTCCCACTGCTAGTTTTCTTTGGTTTAGGCAGTGACTTCCCTCGCCTTAGTATTTTTTTTTTCCACAATATCTTTATTGAACCTTTTTTTTTTTTAACAAACATGATACAATCAAACACTAACACTAAAGTACTACAAAAAAAAAAAATACCCTAAAAACACCAACAAACACCAACAAAATCAAGTCTTCAACAATGCTCCTCTGTTTAGTCTAGACAATCCAATACATTAGTATACATATTATGTTCACCAGTTTGGAATTTACAAGGTCCACACACATCATTCACCTTCTTCTTCAAGAGTTATGTTTAAATTTTTTACATAATCAATAAAAGGTCTCCATATATTCTCAAACACAATTTCCTTTGATTTCAGTATATATGTTATTCTTTCTAATGGAAGGTTTGTTAACATCTGTCTTAACCACTGAGTCACATCTGGTCTATGAGTCTTTTTCCATAATAGTGCAATACATTTTTTGGCATTAAGCAAACTGAGGTCTATGAATGTTCTTTCACTTTTATTGAAATTATGCTTTTCTGGGTACAGACCCAACAAAAACAGTTTAGGATTCAATATGATTTGTTTTGAGATTATTTTTTCAATTGTTACCCTCACCTCCTCCCAAAACATTCTTATTAATCTACATTCCCATAAACAATGAAATAGGGTTCCTTTACTTTCCATGCATTTTGTGCATGTATCTGGTATATTTTTGTTATATCTATTTAACTCCTCCGGTGTAACATACATCCGCATTAACCATTTGAAATGTATCAATTTAAGGCGTGCATTTATTGATTTGGTTTGAGCTTCTGTACAAGCCAATTCCCATTGTTCCTCTGAAATTTCAATTTGCAGATCTTCTTCCAGTAGTTTAATCTTTTCAGTGAATTTTCACTTGAAGATAGTGTCAATGAGTTATAAAACTCTGAAATAATACCCTTTCTTTTACTATCTTTCATCATCATTTTTTCCAAGGATGAATAAATAGGTCGAGTGAGAGCTTTATTTTGATTTGATCGAATAAAGTTTCTAAGTTGAAGATATTTAAAAAAATGTGTTCTATTGAGATTAAATTTGATCCTCAGCTCTTCAAAAGACATTATGTTGTCTGCACATGGCAAATATAAAATCCTGAATCTTTTGTATCCCTTTAAATTCCATACTTTAAATACAGCGTCCGCTCTCCCTGGTTTAAAATATTGATTACCCCATATTGGACTAAATTGTGACAATAACTGTGGTTCTTTTAAATAGTTTTTAGCTTCACACCATATTTTGATCATATGCTTTACAAAGGATTTTTAACTTGTTTTTTGTAATTTTTTGCCGAATCTGAGTATATGAATAACGAAATCTAGCCCTCCTGACGTAATCTAGCCCTCCTGTTGTTCCATATAAATTCCACTAACTTTTTTTTTTATTCTTGAGAATAGATCTAAAGGTGGTGATAAGGGAATGTATTGAAATAAATAAAGTATTTTAGGTAAAATATTACTTTTAAGTATATTGATTCTCCCGATCATCGACATTGGTAGTGACATCCATCTCTGAGTAAACTCATTGATATCTGACATTAAGGCTTCATAGTTGACACTGGCGACTGATTCTAGCTTAGGCATAATTTGGATTCCTAAATATTTAAACTGATTTACAACATTGAATTGATTTACCTCAGGGGCTGGGTAATTTCTCTGGGTCTCATTTAGCATTAATATTGAAGATTTAGTTTTATTTATTTTATATCCTGATATTTCCCCAAAATTCTTTATTAAATTCAACAAGGTTGGAATTGATTTTTTTAGGTTCGACATAAACAAAATTATATCATCGGCGTACAGGGAGATTTTATGTTCTGTTGGTCCAACTTTAATTCCATATATTTGTGAATGTAAACGTATCGCTATCGCTAAAGGTTCAATTGCCATAGTAAACAGTAAAGGTGAAAGTGGACAGCCTTGTCGACATCCTCTATTGATTTTTATTGGTTTTGAAATATTGTGATTTGTTAGGATTTCTGCTGTAGCATTATTGTATATTATTTGAACCCATTTTATGAAATTATTTCCAAGTCCAAACCTTTGTAGGACTTCAAAAAGAAAGGGCCATTCAACTCTATCAAAGGCCTTTTCGGCGTCCAATGATAGGAGAGCTGTATCCGGTGCTTCTTTATTAAAAATAAATAATATTAAATAGTCTTCTTACATTATGGAAGCCTTGTCTACCCTTTATAAAGCCATTCTGATCTCGATTAATAATATTTGGTAAAATTTCTTGTAATTCGTCTTGCTAAAATTTTACAGATTATCTTAAGGTCGGCGTTTAATAGGCTTATTGGTCTCATATTTTCACATTTATTAGAGGGCTTACCTGGTTTTGGCAGCAGTATAATTAAGGCATTATTTATGTATGATGGTAAATTATTATTTTGAAATGCTTCTAAAACCATTTCCAAAAAAGGTTTTATTAATTTATTCTTAAATTTTTATAAAGGTCAACTGGAAGACCATCTGGTCCTGCACTTTTTCCTGATTTCATATTATCAATGGCTAGCCCAACTTCTTCTTGACTAATTTTAGACTCCAATATCTCCCTGTTTTCATTTGGAATACACGTTATAGATAGTTCGTTCAAAAACCCATTTAGTTTTGTTAAATCAGGTTCATTTTTGGTATCATATAATTTTTCATAGTAATCTCTAAAGGCTCTATTAATTTCTAAAGGATCTATAACTACCTGTCCATTACTTATAATACTGGTAATTGGTGTTTTAATTTCCAATTGTTTAATCTGCCATGCTAATAATTTTCCTGATTTTTCACCTTGTTCATAAAAAGATTGTTTCAATCTTAGAAGACTCGAGGCAGCTCTATTCGCTGATTTTTTGTCGTATTCAGCTCTCAAAATCAGTAATTCATTCTCCAACCTTGGGTCACTTCCTGCATACACTTTTTCCTGAAGACTTTTTATTTTATGTTCCAATTTAGCTCTCTCCTCTCGAGTCTTCTTAGATTTTGATCCTGTATAACTAATAATATGTCCCCTAATAAAAGCTTTGAAAGCCTCCCACTTTACACATGCTGATGTTTGTGTAGTATTGATGTCAAAGAACTCGTCTATCTGTTTTTCTATATACTTGACAAATTCCTCATCCTGAAGCCATTTATGCTGAAATTGCCATCTACCTGATTCCTTTGTCAATTTTTTATCTACATATATTAGACAACAGGGTGCATGATCAGAAATCACGATGTTATCATAAAAGCAGTTTTGAATCTTGGACCTTAATTCTGTGGAAATCAAAAATAATCAATACGTGAGAATGTCTTGTAGGTACTGGAATAACAAGAATAGGCTTTAACTTGTGGTTTCATTTCTCTCCATATATCTAACAATCTCAATTCTTTCATAAAATGATTAATAGTCATCCTACATCCAATGTGCGTACAATCCAGTCCTGTTGATCTATCCACACCTGGATTCAATGTACAATTAAAATCCCCTGCTATTATATGTTGCCCTGTAAGTGATGATAAGATGAGAAATAAATTAGCAAAGAACTTCTGATCATCTATATTGGGACCATACTGTATAAGTTCACAAGATTTATATTTTCTAATAGCAAAGAACCTTGAATGATTACATATCTTCCAAATTTGTCTCCAATTACATTTTTCACCTGAAAAGGAACTGATTTATGTATGAGAGTCATAACTCCCCTGGCTCGGGATGAAAATGAAGAGGTGAATACACTTCCCTGCCATCTACTCCTAATTCTTTTAACATCCTCCTCTATCAGATGAGTTTCTTGTAAAAACACAATTCTTGAACCCATGTCCTTTATTTTATTCATAACTTGTTTAAGTTTTTTTAAATTTTGTAGACCTCTGCAATTCCATGAAGTTAAATTAAGATTAACACTTTGGTCCATGATCAATAGAGAGTTTGGGATTACCTTGCAGTGTAAACATGCTCATACAGAGAAGCAAAAACATGAGTGGTTGAACATTCATCCTACAAACTACACACAAACAAATTTCCCCTTCCCACCACTTGTGGCAAACCCCCCAAAATCAAAAGAAAAATTCTGTCTCCCGATATAGCCATCGACCGTTCCACACCCACGGGGAACAGCCTAAGCCACTCCTTCTTCATCCTCCCAATCACCCTAACTCTACTGCTTTTAATGACGTAACATTAACTCTCCTCTGTAGTTTTCCAACTTAACTCCAAATTTTTAACAACTTTGTACATCATAGTTTTTTTTTTTTTGTTTGTTTTGTTTTTGTTTTTGTTTTTTAATATATAATAACAATCTATATTTTGTAAACTTACTATTTACTTCAAGTCAGTCAGATGCCTGTGCAAATTGCTTAATTATTCTACCTTATATTTTGTTCATGCTTAGCTCCCACCAGTCTCTTCTTCTTCTTTGATCTTCTTGATGAACTCCTGCGCCTCCTCTGGGGTCTTGAAAATGTGGGTTCTGCCCTCATACGTGGTCAGCAGTCTCGCAGGATAGATTACACCATGACGAATCCCAAGGTTGCGCAGCTCCTTACGTATGGGATCAAACTGCTTCCTCAATTGCTGGATTCCTGTGGCCAATCTGGGTAGAACCGCACCTGCTGGTCCTGGTGTTTAATCTCTCCTTTAGCACGTGCAGCGTTGAAGATCTTCATCCTGTCTCTGTTGCTAAGAAACTTCATAATTAAGGTCCTCGGCGGTCCCTTATCTCTCCGTGGGCCAATACGATGTGCTTTTTTCCAGAACCACTGCTGATTGCAACTCCTCGCTGCCCAGCACCTCCGGAATCCACTTTTCCAGAAAGGAACATACGTCCCGACCTTCTGATTCCTCTGGAAGACCCACCAGCCTCAAATTATTCTGTCTCGACCGAGATTCCAAATCCAAAATATTATCTTCCAGAGATTTATTTTTTTTTTCCAAAGTGCGCACCTTTAATTGAAGACGGGTGACGTCATCTTCAGCACTAGCGAGACGGAGCTCCATCTGCTCCGTTCGTTCTACACAGTCACCCAATTCCTTTCTTATTCCTTCCAACGCTGTCATAATCCCATCAAATCTAGAGGAAAAGTCCGCTCTCATTGAACTCATGGCAACCATCAGCGCATCTGCGCCATTCCCCGCAAACATCGCACCGCCGCCAGCCTCCTCCGCCATATATGGAGTTTTGTTTGCTGCGTCACAGACCTGAAAGTCCGTTAATTTGGACTGTTTCGGCGGCTCGCTTTTTCCTTTTCCTGGTTTTCCAGCCTTAGGCTTCGCCGACATATCCTCGGCCAAATGCTGGGATATGTTCTGTCCCAAATGAGAGAGTTATTTGCCGATTTTTTTTCTCCAGGAGCAGAGCAGAGCGAGACACGTCCGTCCTACGTGGCAGCCATAACCGGAAGTCCTCGCCTTAGTATTTTGCTATTTTAGCTTCTCCTGCTGTTTCAGTCTCCTTTTAAGTTTGGTTTGATCTTGTTTGTGCTTTTGTGTTTTTTTTAATAAACTTGCAAACTCACAGCTGGCGTGTGGTGCCTTTATCCTGCCTTACAAGGGAAATTATGACAAATACAAAAAGTCTGAATCCCACAATACTAAGCAACATGTTTGTCATGCACCATTGTCGAGGTAGGGTGACATGTCATAAAGTGTCCCATTCCTTTTATACCATTTCAAGCCCTCGCAGACTTGCACACTCACACACTACTAATGGCTGCCACCTAAAGCTACGTTCTGATCCACAGTGTACTTCAAACTGTATTCCCTACTCCTTACTCCGTTCTCAGGGAATATCAGTAAGTTAACTGCCCTTCACAAAATTTCTTCATTTGAAACCCCCTGTAAAAGTCGTCTCCTCCTCCATGAGTTACCATGGTAACCATGGACATGTACTGATACTTTGGTGGATAATTTATATTTCTTAAATAAAAATATTAATGCAAATATATTGTTATTACTATCAGTTGATATAAACAATAACCAACATCAGTTAAGCTTGTTAATAACATTAGCAACAATAGTTTGTTGAGGCACAATGGCTTATGGGTAATCTTCTTGTCAACTTCCTGTGAAGTGATGTATGGTTGTTCACTTCTTCCCTGCACAATTCTTAGTTCCCATGTGGCGGATAGTATACCATGTGCAGTCCACTTCAGAGTACACTATTGTGTGATCGCAACGCAGCTAAAGTCTACAAGGGCTCAGGGCTTAGGGAGGAGCTTGAGATTCGGCCGCTCTCTTTCTTGCCTCTTCCTGCGCTCCAACCTACACGATGTTCTGTATTATATTTTAGCCAACAAAGCTAACCTCAGCACATGGTCGTGTCCGCCCATTCTTCAGACACAACAAAGCCCTCGGGTGCTTGCTGTGTCGGATGGTGTTGTGCCAAAGTAAGTATCCCCAACATAAACTGTTTCACCTGTTCTAGGCAGTGACAGTTCATGTGTCACAAATGTGGCCGAACGACAGCTTTGTTTGGGTTTGAGAGCAGAGCTGTAGAGCAGCATATTAAGAAAAACCCCTCCATATATATAGAGAGAGATTTAGAAAAAGTTACTTTAGTACATGCATGTACTGAAGTAAATTTAACCCCTTACTACCCATCTCTGATTAGCACCAAGTGTTGGCAGAGGAGACAAGATAATTAGTTCTACAGTATATACTCTGTAATCACTTCCTTCACCCTCTCCTCTTTTAATTCCCCTGTGCTCAGCAGTAATAAACAAGTGAAGCAGCCCGTTCGATCAGGCTAAGTGAAACCTGTGGGGACTGCTTCCTCCCGGCTCGGTAATCATAATTCAGGGCATCAGCGATCATAACAGTAGTGCGCCTTTAACCAGCGTGCGTGCGCACATGCGTAAAGAGCGCTAGTAGGTGGCCGCGCATGACATCTCGGGGCCTGCCTCCATCCGCCGTCCTCTGCCGCTGCTGCTGGGTCGCTGATGATGCCGAGCGGAGCAGGGCGCCACTTTGCGTTTCTGCGTGCGGCTGCAACCACCGCAGCTGCCGGGACTGAATGAAACCGGAGAGGAGTCTGAAATAGGGATGATGGACGAACCGAGCCGCCTGTCATCGGCCGGACAGCTGTAACGTCGGCGGAGGGGGGGAGAAGGCGTGTATTCATCAAAGGTGAGAGTGCGGCTGTGAATCAGGGAGGAAAGACCCCCCCCCCACACACACACACACACACACACACACCACCCTTATTTCACCCTGTGTCACTTCTATCCTCCCGGTCTGATGTGCCGATGATGATGATAATGCTTGAAACCTGCGCGCAGGCCGGTGTCCTGCTGTGAATTTCCCCCACTAGTGAGAATTGGAAAAGAGAAAAAAAAAAAAAGATGCAGAATTGCCATTGTTGGTTAAGCAAACATTTATAGGCATCACGACACACAATCCCTATTGCGGAACTAAGGTAAATAGGCACTTAAATCAGCAATATGGCTGCGCTGGTGCCGTGCAGACGCTTCAGAAGTGGATTTTTAAGTGTTGCAGTTGTGCTCGGTGGGAGAATTAAGGTTTGCAGGAACGGGCAAGTGGATGATATCAGCGACGGGGAGATACTGCAGTAACCGAGTCCTCAAATGATGCTGTCATTACCGCGAAGCTTCATGAAGGTGCGGTTACAGTAAAAACGCCTCTTTATTCTTATCATCACTACATTTCGTTGAAAGGACCTGGCATGTGGATTATTAGCCTTTGATTATTGTTAATACGAGCCTGTGGCCGTCTGTGCGCAAATTGATTAATTGCGTTTGCAGGATTCCGACCTGTATCACAGTGATCACACTCATCTGAATGTGCTGGATTCATTTCGCCATGCATTATTAAAAATGTCCCGAGCTTACATAAACTAATCAATTTTTCCATAAGAAATGTAAGCGGCCGTCTTTGCACTGCTTACGCCAGGGGAGCCTAGTCCAGAATTTCAGCAGTTACTCCTCTGTGTGAATATTTACAATGAACCATTGTGATATTCTGCTGACATGCGCCTGCTGGGTCTCCCACTGCATAGCAAATGGATTTTTAACCATTTCACCCAAGTGCAGCAAATGACATGTACTTCACATATCAATTTTTTCCCCATCTTTTTTAAGGGCATCTTCAACAGGGATGTATCAATTCAGCTTTTTCTGCCACCGATCTGCCACTCAGCTCTTACTCCAATATCTGGAGACATGTATAGGCGTTTTCACGCCTGAAAGTCAGCACCAAGGTCTAGACCAAGGTTCATATTTTTGTTGCGTTGTCTACATTTGGTCTGGTTAGGTTTGGCTCCACACTGCTCCTTTTCCAAGCGAACTGAATAAATTTACGTGACACACCTATATCTTGTTGTCATGCTTGTGTTGTTGGCACAGAATGGTAGTTAGAAAACATGCTACTCACCTTCCAATGTGTTTTCTGCAGCTCTGGACACATCGGTAACAGCATTTTAAGTGTAAACTGGGGAAGACTCCATCATATTAGTCAGTGAAGTAGTTTCCCGAGGCTAGACTATTATCCATGTCTTCAGTGGTTTTCAGCTGGCATTCCTTGTCCATCCCTGTGCCCCCCCCCCAAAAAAAAATAAATCAAAAAACTGTTGCTTCCTCTCCAAAAATACCTGATAAGCTTCTGCATTTTAATGATTTTTTCATGTGACTATTTAGGCCATAATTTCTTTCGATCAGCTGCCTTAACTTCCTGTGTTTGGTGCAAAAGTCCAAACCTTTCTGAAAACTGCTTTCACACTAAAAAAAAAAAAAAAAAAACGGATCAAGGTTCAGTTTGATCCACACCAAGACCATCTCTTTTTGCTGTGCCAAATTTTGGCTCTTTGAGACGCACTGTGGTTCAAACTGAAATGCCCAAAAGTCCGGCCCAAACAGGTTAGGTGTGAATGCGCCCTAAGTTGATCCAAAACCAAAAGATCAAATTAATCCCCATTGTGAGGGGGAGACTGGGGCTCAGTCAACATTGCTCCTATTTCCAATCAGTAGAAAGTCGTGCCAGTCTTTGTAGCACTATTTTTACTTTTTATATATTTTTATAATCAGCATTGTCCAGTGGTGAAGGCTAAATGCAGAGCAATTTCCTGTTTTTTTTTTGTTTTGTTTTTTTTTTTGGGGGGGATCCTATGTAAGCTTGAGCTTTGGGGTCCCCTAGTGCATCAATCTGGTAACAAGAAGAAAATAGGCTTCCTATTTCCCAGCAGCCCTTGCAGCTGATAGGACATGTGAAATGTGGCAAAATAAGTTTCTTCTCCTTAGTTAGACTGTAAGTGTACTCTGTGTTAATGTTGTATATATGTCCAAGGTATGGTTGCTGTGGTATTTGAGTTTTAACCTTTATATGCACCATAGTAATTGTGCTGCACCATGAGTATAACGGCTATGACGGCGATTCAAGCTCATAGCATTTGTATACATTGCGCTATGGAAGAAACAGCTGTGGTAAAATGTTGTTGGTGTGTCAGCAGTATGAAGCAGACCTGAATTTGAATGGACTAGTGGCTCTGATTCCAATATCAATTCTGTGATACGAGTCATATCTGACCCAATATATTATTCTGATATTGGATTGGTGCGCCGCTTATCTGTACAGGCTTCATTCTGACAAGTCATTTCCATGCTTGTAAGACATATAACCGTGTTTTAAGGCATGGAAAATAATTAACGTGCTGTTTAATTTAACCTGAAATCTATCAAATGGACAAACATATTCAGAAAAAGAGAAGATAAGTTAATCCGTTGCTTTGTTTGCCAACAGTTTTAATCTCACTTAGTTTTCAAAAACGAACATGATTTCATGTATTGAGGAGGTTATGGAAAAGGCATTTTGGTATTTTACTTTGAGCTCAGGAATTATCACACCTATCATGCCAATTAAGAAAGCCTTTCTCAACATGAGTCAGGGCTGCAAGTTGACTGGAAAGAGTCTCTGTCATGATGACACTAGTGATTAGTCTTATAAAGAAAACCTGATAGAAGGAAAAAAGATAACTCCTTTCTGTGCGCACACATCTTGGGTTCTTTGGTCATAAACAACTGATGGCCCCTTCTTGTGTTCAGGCCTCATGGATCCCATGGTCCAAAGCTCTTCCAGGAACACCCAACGCTCGTCGCTCGTTGGCCGCCCGTAATGTGCTCCACGTCCATCACCATTAAGAGGCTCCTTTGCAGCTCAGTCGGTGTCATTAGCCCACAGGATGCAGTCACTGCTGAGCGGGATGTCATAGAGAATTATCATTTGCAAAGACCACAGCCGCCGGAGCGCTCACCCAGTCAGCTCACCATTGTATCTACGGGGGGCAACAAAAAGACAAAACAGAATTAATGAAGTCCTTAAAGTAAGGAGAGAGAGTAGAGGTGTTAATTACTTATTTAAAAGTCAAATTAGGTAGAATAGCTTGTCCCTTATAGAAGGGGTGACATCAAGATATCAAGTCCCTAACTTTTCCTTTTTTTCAACAGGGTTGGTGTTTAGGGCTTCACTTTATTTGGCACTCACTGCAAAAGGTAAGCACTTTAGAAAGCATATAACACGGAAAAAAACAGGAATGTGATGACATACCTTGACAAAAATATACACACAACTCTTATCACCAGAAAAGCCAAAGAAAGAAGGGTACAAATGGAGTGAAACAAATAAGGAAATCTGAACTGCTTCAAAGGGGATTTTTTTTGTCTTTCATGAGTACTGAGTCAAAGCAGAAATAGACGCCAAAAAGGAATCCTTTTTGAAGATGCACAACAGAGCTGATGCTAAAACTAAATCATGGAAGGGTGACCTTCAGAGTCTTCATCAAATGTGAATAGAGGGATGTTTGCTGTTTGTTTGATGTTAGTGATCATTTGGCAGCTGTGTCACTTCTGTGCTTATCTAAATGTGTCAGGAAATATTTTGTTTATTGGGAAGTAAACTTGTTTTCTTTCCCGCCAAGAGATGATAGGGCAGATGCTAGTTTGATGTACAGTGGTGTGAAAAAGTGTTTGCCCCTTTCCTTGATTTCTCATTTTTTTGTATGTTTGTCACACTTAAATATTTCAGATCATCAAACAAATTTAAATATTAGACAAAGATAACACAAGTAAACACAAAATGCAGTTTTTAAATGAAGGTGTTTATTACTAAGGGTAAAAAAAAAGAATCCAAACCTTTACAAGGGGTAAAAGGTCTCCCTCTCTGATGATCACCATCTTATCGTGGTGGAGGGGTTTGCATGCCCTAATGATCCCAGGAGCTGTGTTTCCAGGGGCAACTTGCACTCGGTATGGTCTATCAAGACAAATTGGTCCTGGATGAAGGGCCAGACCAAGAGTGGTCCAGTAGATCGATATGAAAAAAGTTACATCAAGGATCCAGTGTCCTCAAAGGAGCCACATGGGTGCGCCCTCCAGTGGGCTCACCCATGACCTGGACCCCTGGATAAGGGTTAGAAGATGGATGGATGGAAAAGGGTGTCAAATTTACAAGAAAAGATGCAAAATTATGAAACAAAGTTGCAAAATTTGTTTACACAAGAGTCATATTTCTGAAAACACTGATGCTGTTTCAGTTTACTGCAACAGAAGAAAGACTGGACAGAATATTCAGATATTTGCTCTGGATTGCTCCCAAATATTTGAAGCCCTAAAACTGGCATTCAAGTCAGCCCTAGTCACAGTTTTTTTCGGTCGAAATCCAGTTTGACCATTAGAATAAGCTTTAAAATTGATCATATCTGCTTCACAAGCCTCACTGCCAATAGCAGTGATGACTAACACACTCCTTGATATGCAGGGTGGATGTAAAAGATAAAAATAAACTCTGCGGTACCTTTTCAGCAGATTTTATAGATGTTTTTACCACATAATAAATCCCTTATTGTACCCACCACTACAAATGATGCACATAAAATCCCACACTTTATTCTATGCCCACAAATATAATTTTATTTGTCTCAATTTTCTTCACCTTGCAAACATGATAACATAAAACATGATACTTCAGATCCATCTCACTTGCCTCTGAACAACTTTGGACAACAAAAGCAGTTGTGTTAGTGTGTTGGATTTGTTGCTGTCTGAACAGTAAGCGCTGCATACTCTGGTGTTTGATGTACCACAGGATGATCGAGGAAGGCAGCAAACGAGGCAAGGCCATGGTGGAGAAGAGACAGCTCTTCATGGAGATGAGTGAGTGGAGTCGACTGAGAGAAATCTCTTTTTCACACAGTCAGCTCTTGTAATTCTTTGACTGCACAGGAGATGCGTGGTCGCTTACACGTATAATCCATCCCACGCAAGGACATTTATAGAGTTTAATTGTACCTGCAAAAAGCCTGGTTGTGTTTGGAAGGAGTTTGGTTTTATTTTTGCGTTTGCATGTGAGGGTTTAGTTGGGAGTTTGTTCAAATGTAGATGCTGATTCAGTTTTGTAATACTGCTTTATTGTCCAGGAGCGCAGAACTTTGATGTCATCAGGCTGTCAACTTACAGGACTGCCTGCAAACTCCGCTTTGTGCAGAAGAGATGCAACCGTAAGATTTTTTTCCTCTTTTCCCACCATTTATGACCAGAAATGGGAAGAATAACCAGAAATTGTACTCAAATACAAGTTCTCAAGTACTTTTTTAGTATACACTAAAAAAGAAAAAAAAAAACAGTAGCAAAGTATCAGTTGAAAAAGTTACTTGAGTAGTAAATAATGACTAATTATTCACTCTTTTGTATTTTTTTTCCTCGCAAATTTCTGACATTTTCTCCTAAATATGTTGTGATTTTTTTCCACTGATTTTTTTCCTTCTTAGTTTGCAACTTTTTCCATGTAGATGTTATTTTCTTTACTTGTAAATTAGCTATTTTTGTAAATATTTTTCATAAATTAGATTTTCTGGAATGTGTACAACTTTTTTTCTAATAAATTTGTGACTTTTTAATTATTTAACCCTTTCTTCCTTTTTCACATAGGATTGTACCATTTTCACATAAAATTTGCAGTTTTAGACCTTTTCTATTTTAAATTGATCATTTTTTCCTCATAAACTTGATTCTTCTCTTATTTCTTACTTTCTACTCAAATTTGTGACTTTTGTGTCATTCCCTAGCACATTTTTATTTGATGAAAATTATTTAATCTTTCCAAATGTGTTGATGGCGGAAATTAAAACAGAAACTATCCGCATGTGCCCTATAACATAATCCAAATCATATAAATAAAAAGCGATAAGAGGGAGGCAGGTATAACAGTAAAAAAGGAAGGAGTAGAAGTAGTGAAGGTTCAGGAGTTTAAATACCTGGGGTCAACCATCCAAAGCAATGGAAAATGCACAAGAGAGGTGAAGAAGAGAGTGCAAGCAGAGTGGAGTGGGTGGAGAACGAGTGTCGGGTGATTTTTGACAGAAGGGTAGCAGCAAGAGGAAAGGGAATGTTAACAACATAGTAGTGAGACCTGCTATGATGTATGGTTTGGAGAAATTGGCACTGACGAAATGACAGGAGGCAGAGCTGGAGGTGGCAGAGTTAAAGATGCGAAAATTCTCATTGGGAGTGACTAGAAGGGACAGGATTAGAAATAAGCATATCAGAGTGACACCTCAGGTAGAGTGGTGTGGAGACAAAGTAAGAGAGGCAAGCCGGAGATGGTTTGGACAAATGCAGGGGAGAGATAGTGGATATATTGGACAAAGGATGTTGAAGATGGCACTGCCAGGCAGGAGGAAAAGAGGAAGACCACAGAGAAGATTCATGGATGTAGTGAAGGAGGACATGGGGAGAGTTGGTGTGAGAGAAGAAGATGCAAGGGATAGGGTGAGATGGAGGCAGATGATTGGCTGTGGTGACCCCTAAAGTGAGAAGCCAAAAGAAGAACTCAGGAAAGTGCAGTTTAGTTAAAAAAGTTACTTGAGTACATGTATAAGTTACTACCAACCTGTGATTATGACACCAAATGGAAACATTTTCTCAAACCTGAATACAGATGTAATTGATTACCATCTGTTTGTCTGCCCACCGCAGTTCATCTGGTGGATGTCTGGAACATGATTGAAGCCTTTCGTGACAATGGGCTCAACACACTGGATCACAACGCTGAAATCAATGTATCCCGGCTGGAGACTATTCTGTCTTCCATCTACTACCAGCTCAACAAGCGGCTGCCCACCACCCACCAGATCAATGTGGAGCAGTCCATCGGGCTGCTCCTCAACTTTATGGTGGCCACCTATGACAGGTACGGGGATGACAATCATTGCACTGTGGCCTGTAGGTGATAATTACAGAGATAGATTAACTGAAAGCAACCATGAGTGCATCATACAAACTTTAATGAAAAACTTCAACTAGACACAGACACAAGTATGAAACTGTTATTGACAACTGCACATCTGTAAAGCTGCACATCTAACTAAAGGGCAGGATATTGAATTCCTGATGAAATACCAGTTGAAGGTGCAGTGCCTAATAGTCAGCACAGTGTAGCAGTGAGATGTTAAAATGCAACAAATTCACATTTTATTAGTCATTGCCTTCTTCCAAAGCACATCAGGATCAGAATCAGACAACTTTATTTATCCCAAATGGGCAATTTTATTCACAGCCTCCACTGATTAAAAAAGGGACAGGAAGAAAAACAAGAAGAAAAAAAACAGTAAAATACAAAACAGCAACACATATACAGTGGAGAAAATAAGTATTGAACACGTCAACATTTTTCTCATTAAACATATTTCTGATGGAGCAATTGACCTGAGATTTTCATCAGATATCAGTAACAACCAAAGTAATCCATGCATACAAAGAAATCAAGGCAACTGTGTTCACAAAACAAGTTATATTTAATAAAGTGTAATGACACAGAGAATAAGTATTGAACACACGAAGAAAAAGAGGTGCAAAAAGGCATAGAAAGCCAAGAAACCAGCTGAAGTCCATCAGAATTTAGGAAGCCATCCCATCCCCCGTCAGTGCAAATTAACTTCAGCTGGTTAAGTCCTGACTGATAGCCTATAAAAAGCTCTGTAAATATCAGATTGTCACACCACAAAGAACTCAAGGTGGGTAGAAGCAAAGAGCTCTCTCTAGACCTTCGCAACCTTATTGTTGCAAAACATAATGATAGCATTGGCTGCAGGCACATTTCTAAACTGCTGAATGTTCCAGTGAGCACTGTTGGAGCCATCATTCGGACGTAGAAAGAACATGGAAAGAACATCATTTTACCATAAACCGGCCATGGCCAGGAGCTCCTCGCAAGATTTCTGACAGAAGAGTCAAAAGAATTATCAGAAGAGTTATCCAAGAGCAAAGCCTACTCGTGGAGAGCTCCAGAAAGACCTGGAGTTAGCAGGTAAGGCTGTTTCAAAGGAAACAATAAGTAATGCACTAAACCGACACAGGCTATATGCCTGCTCACCTCGCAAGACGAAGAAAAAGCATGTTGAAGCTCATTTAAGGTTTGCTGCACAACATTTGGGCAAGCCAGTAAAATACTGGGAGAATATAATCTGATCAGATGAGACCAAAATTGAACTTTTTGGATGCCCCAACACACAGCATGTTTGGAGGAGAAATGGCACTGCACAACAGCCTAAAAACACCATACCAGCAGTGAAGTTTGGAGGTGGGGGCATCGTGGTGTGGGGGTGTTTTTCAGCACATGGTACAGGCAGACTTCATATAACTGAAGGAAAGATGAATAGACAAATGTACAGAGACATCCTTGATAAAAACCTGTTGTCATCTGCCAAGATGCTGAAGATGAAACAAGGGTGGACATTTCAGTAAGACAATGATCCCAAACACACAGCCAAGGAAAATGTCAACTGGCTCCAGAGAAGGAAAATAAAGCTGATAGAATGACCCAGTCAGTCACCTGACCTGAATCCAATTAAAAATCTATGGAACAAACAGAAGATCAGAGTTCATACAAAACACCCACGGAATCTTCAAGATTTGACAGTTTGTGTGGAAGAATGGGCTAAAATCACTCCTGAGCAATGCCTGTACCTAGTTTCTCCATACAGGAGGCATCTGGAAGCTGTTATTACCAACAAAGGCTTTTCTACTAAATATTAAATGAATTTCACCAAGCATGTTCAATACTTATTCCCTGTGTCATTCCACTTTATTAAATATAACTTGTTTTGTGAACACAGTTGCCTTGATTTCTTTTTATGTATGGATTACTGGGGTTATTACTGATATCTGGTGAAAATCTCAGGTCAATGGCTCCATCAGAAATATGTTTAATGAGAAAAATGTTGACGTGTTCAATACTTATTTTCCCTGATGTACATTCAGACATCCATCATGTCAGTGACAAATAGCAACTTTGAGTATTAAATAGATATCAATAAATAAACTAGACAAGCACTCAGAGAGTGCATACTTCTGCCAAGGCTCCTTCCTTCCCTCCCTTTGTCCATCCATCTGTCCGTACCTCCCTGCCTCCAGCCCACCATACATTGCAAGATAGGGCCTTGGTAGAGGTATGTGCTTATAGATCAGCTCCAAAATCTAATGGGTTCTTCTGCAGCCCAAGGACCACCTCTGGTGAAAATTTCATCAAAATCCATCCAGTAGTTTTTGCATATTCCTGCTAAACCACTGCAAGAAGATTGAGCCTTGGTAGAGGTATGCACTCATGGATCACCTATAATCACATCTAAATGCAATGGGTTCGTGTGTAGGTCAAGAGCCACCTCTGGTGAAAATTTCATCCAAATCCATCCAGTAGTTTTGGAGTATTGTTGCTAACACTCTGTGAGAAGATAAAAGCCTTGGTGGAGGTATGCATTCTCAGATCATCACCAAAGTGTAGTGGGTCCGTCTCTACCCCAAGAATCACCTCTGGTGAAAATTTCATCCAAATCCATCCAGTAGTTTTTGTGTAATCCTGCTGCACAAATACAAATAAAGCCCTTGGTGAAGGTATGCACTCTCAGATCATCGCCAAAATCTAATCATCTGTTCCCCGTGTCATTATACACCTTTCCTGAACATTTCATCAAAATCCATTCATAACTTTTTGAGTAATGTTGCTAACAGACATGCAGACAAACCAACAAACAAACCAACGCCAACAAAAACATAACCTCCTTGGCGGAGGTAATAAAAATTAAACATTGTTCAGTGCTGAAGTTAGCATGTTTACATACCGTGTGGGTCACGTGGCTCACAACGACGGTGCACACCATCGGAGTTACATCCGCACGCACTCCGAACTTCTTCTTAAACTGCACGCTTTGCTTGCTTTTTCTTAGTGTCTTCAGATGAAATAATGTCAGTCATCACATACTATGTGGATGGAGACCACATTTCTTTAAGTTCCAAGCCGTTTTACTTTTTCTGCAGTGTTTGGTGGTCAACAGCTGCACTGCTTCTGGGGTGTGGAGGTACGTGGCCGCGCACGTAACTCTGCGGACATGTCTTAAAGGGGAAGTACATGAAAAGCTCAATATTAATATATAAAATAATATTCAAAAAATTCCTGGATCCAGATCGTGATCCGGATCACAACCAAAATCTAATCATCTGTTCCCTGTGCGATTACACACCTTTCCTGAAAATGTCACCAAAATCTGTTCATAACTTTTTGGAGTAATGTTGCTAACAGACAGACAAACAAACCGACAAACCAACACCAGCAAAAACATTGCCTCCTCCCTTGAGGTAATAAATGAACACCACGTTAGTCACTGCTCTTTGTGACATTTAAAAGCCTTACGGCAGAGGGGATGAATGAGTTACAATATCTGTTGCTTTCCCTGGGTGGGGCTAAATAGCGACATCCAGAGGGCATGAGGGAGAATTCCTGTTTCATATGGTCAGGACTGTTTCTAAACCTCTTTGCCTTCTGGACCACTTGCTTTTCCCAAACTGAACCTAGATCTGTCAGCTGAACACCCGTAACCTTGGAGCAGACCTTCACTGCAGTCATGTGAAAAAATTAGGGCACCCTGTATAAGCCTGTGTTGTTGTTTTTTTTACAGTACATGTTTGAACATATGGATATTTAATATCAATGTTAAAAATACTGGGAGATTCCTGTAATACAACTAAACAATTAAAAATGAATTAGACTTTATCCTAAATTTTCTGTAAAATGTAATTCTAAACAAATAATGAGGAATAAATTAGGACACCCCCCCATCTTTTTTAGGACACCCCCACATTCATTCCCACTTAAAATGGCTAAAATAAATGTTAAAAAATGCAAATAAAAACAAAAACAAGGTTAGACATAGATATGTGAACATTTCTTAATAAAGAACTGAATATTTAAGGGGGTATCCTAATTTTTCACGACTGTGTATGACTGAGGGTGTTCTTGCCCTTCACAGATAGACCATAAAACCAACAGATAAAAGACAAAGTTAAAATACTTTATGTAAAAGAATGATAAAAACCACATAAAATGTTTCTGGATCCATTAAAAGAATTCAGCTTCCACAACGTGTAGTCTTTGTTGACCCTGTTTTGCAAATTGTTTGGCATTCTTGTCAAATTTAAGTCCAGAGTCAAATAAGGTGGTAGTATTTATATGTTAATACAATTTCCACATTTCCTCTGTGTATACAGCTGGTTTGTGGAACACGAGGACAGTTCCTCCTGAAGTCTGATCATTTCTTTTGTTTTGGACACATTAAGGTACAAGTGGCTATTGTCGCACCAGTTTACAAAGTCTGTCAGGGCCCTGCCATGACCAGATTCAGTTTTCTGAAGGTGAGTCAGGAGAGCAATGTCATCTGAGAATTTGACAAGAAAAGAGCTATCTTGTCAAGCCCCGCAACTGTCCGTGTACATAATAAATAGCAAGGGGGAGAGGACACAGCCTTGAGGGGACCCTGTGTTTGAGGTGATAATAGCAGACATTTTATCATTCAGCCAAACTCTGAATTCGATCAGTTAAAAAAAGTAGCAGTAAAATTTGGTCAGGTAGATTAAAATAAGAGCAAGGTGCTCTATTAAAATATGAGGCTGCATCTTATTAAAAGCAGACGAGAAATCTGCAGATAAAATTCTTACATGGGAACATGGCTTTTCAAGGTGCTTGTATATTTTGTCCAAGATAAAAAAAAAAATTAGCATCCTCCACTCCTTTTCCAGCTTGATAGGCAAACTGAAGTGGGCCTAGTTTGCCATCATAAATGGGTGAGTTCATCCTTAATGATCTTTTCAAAAGTTTTCATCACCAGGGATGTTAGTGCCATTCATTTCTTTAGAATCATTAGATTTTGGCACTGGAATTATAGTGGACATTTTCCATATCTTTGGAATTTGACCACTAGCGGCACACGTTATAAAAAGCATTGTGAACACCCCGCTGAGTTGGTTGGCACGGTAACGTAATGTGCGCCTACAAATGGAATCAGGGCCTGCAGCTTTACGCATATCCACCTGTCTTAATAATCTGCAAACCATTTCCTGAGTTATTATAAGATCATTCTGGGGTACCAGAGACTCTCACAATATAGCGGCATTGTCTAAAAAAATCAGACCTCGCAAACCGAGAAAAGATTAAAACCATTTGCCAAGTCCATGTCATCCACACCATTTATCCTAATGTTCTGCTTTGTCTCATAGTTAGACTGATCAGTTGATGACATCATTTTGATGCCTTTCCAAGCAGCTTGAAGAGCACCCTTGTTATATTGCTTTTCTATTTTACTTTTATAATTCATCTTTGCCTTCCGTATTTCAGTCCTAATTTCTCTGGAGTACAGCGTTTTTCTCCTGGGAGTCGCCTGAATAGAAAAGCCTATACTTTTTTATTAATAACAGCCTTGAGCTCTTTAGCTGCCCAAAGCTTGTTATTGGGGTAAGTGACCGCCACTTTGGTAGGGATAATAGTAATGACACAGAAGGTGATGTATGAAGACACGGCGTCTGTTAAATCACTAATGTCTGTACAAACATTAATGATGTCCAGTCAGTGCATTTAAATGACGCCTGGAGAGAGGAGATGCTTTCCTCTGTCCAGATTTTCACTGTCCTCTCCTTCCTCTCCAAGCGCCCGAAAGCAGATTTGTAAACGGGGACAAAAAACACACTGTTGTGATGGGACGCACCAAACGGTGGCATAGGCAGAGATTTACATGCCCTGCTTACTGAACCATAGCAGAGGTCCTGAGTGGCGCACCTCTGAGTCGTTAGGCGTCACATATTGTTTGTATGTTCTTAAGGTTTTTCTCAGATCACAGTGATTAAAATCTCCAAGGACAAACTTAGGTGCCTCCAGACAAAGGAGTTTATGAATGCACCCACCAAATGGTATTCATGTATTTATGTGGCGTGAGAGACAATGTGCATGTGCAAATAATATTTCAAAGCAGTTATAGTCCTCTATAATATTGCCAAGAAGCTGATATATGCAGGAACAAGTCTGTGTGCTGCGTAAAACAGAGCCTTTCAGGTGCCCTTGGTGGTGTTTTACTGTACATCCCCCCTCTTAATGTGTGCTTAGTGCTTAGGGGCCAGGCACTGTGCATCCTGGAGCACAGAGGTTTATTATTGACCGTAAAGCTCTCTCTCATTATTGTACTTCTGCGCTCAAATTGATTGGCCGCTTGCCCTCTCCATTCATGGATCCTTTCAATTGGTTTTCTTTTATCTGCAAGGCTGTTCTGGTCCCGCTCTGTTATTATTCATGCTGCTGTATCTCTGAAAGTTTGTCAACTGGCTGCGATCACAGGAAGCAGTTTCCCTGTCTGTCCCCGAGGTCCAAACTGAATTAGACAGGAGAGCTCTCATGCACTCGGGTACCTCTGCTCGGAAGCAAAAGCTATGTTAATCTAAAATGAAAAAAAAAACCAAAAAACAAATCAGCCGCTGTCTCTTGGCAAATGAAAAAGATTTTAAGAGGGATAGCAGCCTAGTAATAACTCATACAGCCATGCTCACACGTGTTTAAGGTTTTATTAATCATTTTGAGATTTTATCTAATAACAGAAACATTACAAATGTACTTTGTGTGTTTTGATATGATTTTGGTCTGTTAGAAATATCCTGTTGCTGATTTTTTTTCCCCTTTAGGTGTCACTTTTAAGTTAATCTGAACAACTGGGAGAACAGTGGTTAGCACTGTTGCCTCATAGCTAGAAGGTTCAAGGTTCAAATCCTTGAGCTGGAAGAGGTGGGAACCTTTCTGTGTGGACTTTGTATGTTTTCTCTGTGCTGTGTGCGTTTTCCTCTGGGGGCTTCGGTTTCCTCCCACAATCCAAAGACATGCATGACTCAAAAATTGTCCCTAGGCATCTGTCTCTGATAGGCCCTTAGAGTAGATGGTTAGTGGAGCTACTAGTTAAGCTCTTTTAGTGATCTGGTGACTAGAAAAAACACTATATAAATAAAGGTCCTTATACTTAAAAGTGGGGCTTTAAATGTAATATTTAGCTCATTCTGGCAAAGCCAAAAGGAGTTAATGTGATGACCCGTCATTCGTCAGTCTCTCTATCTGTCCGTCCACATTTCACAGGAATCACTCCTCCTCCTAGGCATTTGCCCCGATGCTCACCAAAATCACTCACAATGCTCCTCGGTGGATCTGCATCCAAGTTGTGCTCAAGGTCAAGAGATCTGGGCACTTACGCGATTTCAGAAAAATTGCTTCTCCTTCTAGAAAATGTCCTTGATGCTCACCAGGCTCACTCATATTGATCCCCAGGTGGGTTTGCATCCAGGTTGAGGTCAAGGTTATTGTCAAAGGTCAGGAGAGCTGGGCACTCATGAGCTCACAAAAAAACTTCATTCCTCCTAGGCCACTGACCTTGACTTTAAGCACAGCCTAGATGGGGCTGCATCTAGACTGTGCTTAAGGTCAAGTTCAACGGTCAGAAGATCTGAGCACTCTCTGTGTGATTTCGTCTGAGCTGCTCCGTCATTGACGAGCTGATTATTTCATGATGTCACCTCACTGTACAGCTGAACCATTGTCTGTCTTTATATTTGCAGCGAAAGCCATGGGAAGCTGACCGTTTTCTCCATGAAAGCTATGCTGGCAACAATGTGTGGAGGAAAAATTGTGGACAAACTACGCTGTAAGTAGAATATTGGCTAAAAGTGAGATTTAGATTTATGTATAAATGCCTTCTCTACTTAAATATCATTGGATCTTATAAAGGTGTTACACACATAATGAGGGCTGAGAAACATTTGCATGCAGTACATCACTTCCAGCTCAAAAGTGTGGTTTACTAAAACAAACTTTGGAGGTAAGAGTGTTTGCTAGTACAGAAATTCAGACCCATGTGAGCATTGGGGGCCATCGTGCCATGCATGTGTGAGATAGTGAACTAAAGCTTGATTTTTAAAACCCACTGAATGAGCGGAATTACTATACAAGATGCCGGAATAATTTTTTTTGTATTTGTTCTATTTATACAGTATGATAATGATATCGTTACTGTCGTTAGTGAGGTAAATCATTCCAGAAACACATCTGATAATAAACAGCTGTATATTTATTAGCATTAGCTAAAGCCTAGCTTCAGCACTCACCTGTCCAGGTTGCTTTCAGGTTAAGTCTTGGTGTCTTTAATTGTTATCCTCATTGCTAACAATAAGCAGTTGATTTGTAGACTCCTAGGTATTTGTAATAATCCACAAAGCCAAAGGCTAATTAGCCGGGTCACCTGGTTCCCACACTGCGCCGCCATTTTCTGTCTGGCCTGTGTGGACAGCTGATGGTACAGACTGCAGTCAGTCTTTGTTGAATATTAATATTATAGGTTAGGCAAGCAAACAACTGAACTGTAGGAAAGCAACAGTATGTAATTTTCTTATTCTGGGTAGAAACGCTGAAGAGACTGCAACAAATTGTGACTATGACCTCACTCCCAACACACGGAGCTTGCTTGCCGGTGGCTAAAGTTATGTCTTGTGATTTCTAACAGAGCTGTTACAGGCAATGCGGGTCCACTCAGGCTATGGGGGAAGCGGCATTCACTTGGTCGGAAAGTTGATGTACCGTCAAAATAATTTCAGGAATACCTTTTTAAGGTGAAAATCTTACATAGTGTTGCTTTAAAGCAGGGACAGGAAACTCGATCAAAGAGGAACCAGCCTATAACAGTCCAAATCGAGGCCCAAATGGGTCAAATTTATTGGAAAAACAAATTGAATTTGACCCACTTTTAGAGAATAGTGTGATGACAAATAACTTGAGATTGTAAAAGAACCCAACTGCCCCAAGACATCTTGCAGATTCAAGTGGTGATAAATGTTGGCAGATGTGTATTTCACACAGAAATCTATAACACCTTTTTTTCCTCGGACCTTTTTTTTATTTTTAGCTTCCATCTTTTGCATGCTGTATACTAGCAGGCCAGTTATGACAGACATTAGCTGTTTCGTTGAAGGTCAGATATAATTGTGCCATGGGCCTTGAGTTTAACATGTATAACTTAATCAGTCAGTTCTACCAGCAAATGATGCATATCAGTGTCATAACAGAAGCATCGGAAATTCACTTCTCGTGATATGCTCATCAGTTTTCCTGTTGATATGTTGCTCACAAACTCCTCTGTTTCGCTCTAATTTTTTGATTAATTATGATGATAGTGTTCATGCTCTGCCTTTCCTTTGATGAAAAAAAGCAGTAAATAAAAAGAAAATTAAAACATTTTTCTGTTAAAGATTGATCTAAAGGGACAGAGATTAACAAAGAATTCGCCTTATGGCCATTTTTGAACCCATCCCAACAAAACTTAAATAAAAGATTGAATTGCATTCACACTGAATTTTTAAATAACATCCCAGGAAAGAGGGTGATGCTGATAATCAAAGTCTTTTTGGCGGTTTCTATTTGTCAGTTTGATTGCTGTAAACATGTTATCATTGCTGCTACTGCAAGAATAATTGATCAGCAGCATCACATCTTTTGATCAACATTTTTTTTTATTTTCAGGTTGAATGTTATCAAGGAATTATTGTGTGCCCTTGTGATTAGCCAGTGTATAAATTCTAAATAGTTCAATTTTTTTTGAATAACCGAGACCCTGAGAGTCAATAGTCTTCCTGTAGTTTCCTAAATTAAACACATAGGGGCGCTGTTGGAACATGTATGCCATTTGTGGGACGGCAGTAGCTCAGGAGTTTGAGCAGGTCGGCTAATAAGTGGATGGTTGGCAGTTCGAATCCCGCTCTCCCCAGATATCCTGCCGTTGTGTCCCTGGGCAAGACACTTCACCCACCTTGCCTCCAGTGTCCATAACACTGGGTATGAATGTGTCTTAATGTTCGAAGAGGCCGTTGGCGCAGATTGGCTGCCACGTTTCTGTCAGCTTGCCCCAGGGCATCTGTGGCTACAGAATAGAATAATGTATCTATTTCTAAAGCGTCTTTGAGTGTCTCTGATAAAGTGCTATATAAATCTGATGCATTATTGTTTGTACCAAGTCTGTTCCCATTAAGGTCAAAAGCCAGTTTTACCCAGTTTTGTTGCTATAAAACAAAGAATAGATCCCATTTTTTTCTGTTTCAGATATTTTCTCACAGATCTCAGACTCAAGTGGAGTCATGGTGTTTGCAAAGTTTGATCAGTTCCTCAGGGAGGTGCTGAAGCTCCCCACAGCAGTGTTTGAGGGCCCCTCATTTGGATACACAGAGCATTCAGTGCGGATGTGCTTCCCTCAGCAGGTATCAAAAAAGCGACAATCTCATTTTTACTTATCTGTATTGGAGAAAGTCTCATTTTGATCATACATGTTACTCTTTCTTATGTCTGTGTGTTTGTATCTAGAAGAAGATCATGCTGAACACATTTTTGGATGTGTTGATGGCAGATCCTCCTCCTCAGTGTCTTGTCTGGCTACCACTCATGCACCGACTGGCTAATGTTGAAAATGGTAAGTTTTTAACATTTAGAGGAAATTGTGTTGAGTGGAATATTTCTGTAGTTTTGCCAGTGGTGAATGTTATGTCTGAATAATAGCTGCGGACGGCAGACGTGAACTGAACACACTCTTTATTTTCACCACACTCAACTATATACAGATGGGTGATGCCGCCCAACGCCACGGCCAGTTCGCCACGTGATGACGCCACCTATGGCGAACCACCACATCCAAGCATCACATTTACCCCCTTGAAAAATCCAAAGAACTATATACATCTGCCTGGGCACCCGGGTAGACCACCGGTATGCCCGCGTGATTGAGTGGATTATTCTGCCACTGTTTTCCGATCATGTCCTAACCATTTACCACAGTCCAGTTTTCAAAAGTTAGTCTTAAAGTCCTTTAGGTGATAGGGTCTCTGCCGGACCCAGGTCGAGCAACGCTTGAGCTGTGTCTCTGCTGCAGGCTCCGGCAGACGTTCTTCAGCATTTGTGGGTCCCGTGTCGCCGAAGTCCCAGCCCGACCCCATCGCGTCCGCAGTCATCTCCTGAGCCGAAGTCGGTAACACTTTTCTGAGGCAACTGGTATGCCACCGTGACCCATCAGTGAGATGAAAGGTGGCTGGATCCAACTGCGCGGTGATCTGCATCGGCATTGTCCAAAACGATTGCAGCTTGTGGGCGAGGTTGGGGTGCCGGATCCGGACCCAATCCAGCATTGTGAGCCCAGGCCGCTTTGCCCGGCATTTCCTGTCAAACCTCTGTTTCATCTGTTGCTGTTGTTCAACCACCCTTCCCTAGGTGAGGGCCTTTCTGTTGGGGTAGCCTCTGATGGGGGGCGTAGTCGGTCCAGGGGAAGCCACATCTCGCGTCCTAGTATTAATAGGGCCGGAGAGCAGCCCGTTGTGGTGTGAGGCGTCGCTCTGTAATGTAGCAGGGTGTTCTGTAGTGCAGCCGAGAAGGGGAGTCCATCTGTCATGTTTGCCCTGAGACCGTTCTTGAGGGTGTGGTTGAATCCCCCCCCCCCGTTCACTTGAGGGTGGTAGAAGACAGTTTTATGTGCTTGATGCCCCTTTCTCTCATGAATGCCTCAAAATCCACTGAGATGAATTGCGGTCCATTGTCTGTTGTGATGGCATCCAGCACGCACCAGCGGGTGAAGAGGGAGGTGAGGAAATCTGTGACTACGTCAGTGGTGACTGAGCCAGTGGATAGCACTTCGGGTCACTTTGAATGAAGGTCGTAGGTCACTAGTAGAAAATGTTGATATATGGGGTGGCGCTGTGCAGTTCGCCGCACATGTCCAGTTGGATGTGTTTCCACAGGGCTGATGGGTATGTAGTGGCTGCAGGGGTGGAGGTGGTGGCACCCCAGTTTTCCCGCTGGCCAGACAAGGTACACAGTCTTTCACCATGGTTTCTACGTCTTTGTTGATGCCTGGCTTCCAGACCAAGCCCCCGCACTGCTGTTTTACTCTGGCAATGCCTAGATGGCCCTCGTGTACCATGGTCAGGATGTGGCCTTTTAATACTTCGGGAATTATCATGCAGTGTCCTCTTGCCATGCAGATGTCGGTCCAGCATGACAAATTATCTCTGACCCTGTAGAACGCCACCAGTTCTCCCGGTATGTTGGCAGGCCAGCCCTCACGAATAAAGGTGTGCAGCTGGGTCAGTGTCGGATCCTGTTCTGACGCCGCCTGGAGCTCTTGTAGGGAGACAGTGTTTTGGAGTGGCCCATGCAGCAGGTGGATCAGCTCTGGCTCCAGGGGTCTTGGTTGCCATTCGGAGTGGAGTTAGGTGTAGCCCAGGACAAAGGTCGGCCACTACATTTTCTCTGCCCGGCGTGAACTGGGTGGTAAAGTTGTATGCTTGTAGTCTTTCTGTCCACCTGTAGATGCACAGAGGTTTGTGCCCCGACCCCGATGTTTCCAGCAGCGCCGTGAGGGCCCTTTGATCTGTCCGCAGTGTGAAGCGCCACCCATAAAGGTACATGTGCCAGCGTTCGCATGCCCAAACGCATGCCAGTGCCTCCCTCTTCCCCACTGAATACTTCTGCTCGGCCAATGTGAGTGACCTCGATGTGAACGCCACTGGGCGCTCACTTCTCCTTGAAGTTGAGACAGGGCGGCTCCTACTGCTGTGTTGGAAGCGTCACATGCCACAAATGTGGGGCTCTGTAGGTCAAAATGGGCAAGCACAGGTGGAGAGGTGAGCTGTGTCTTCAATCGACTGGTAGTGGCTGAGCATGCCGGGGTCCACACCCAGGGTGCATCCTGCTTCAGGAGGGTGTGCAGTGGCTCTGTGGTCTCTGAATAGCAGCGAATGAAGTTCCCGTAAAAGTTCACCATGCCCAAAAAGGATGAGAGTTGTGCGGGGAATGACGGTTCGGGAAGTTGCAGTACCGTCTTGACGTTTGAGTGCAGGGAGCTCAGGCCCTCAGTGGTCATAAACTCGATGGTTGTTGCTCCAAAGATGCACTTCTCTCCGTTGAGTGTTCTCCTCCATAACTCTCTCGAGGCGGGCGTCATGGGAGGCCAGTGTCGTGCCGTGCACCACAATGTCATCTAGGTACACCACCACCCCTGGGAGGCCAGCGAAGATGGTAGCCATAATTTTTTGGAAGCAGCTCAGGGCAGAACTGAGGCCAAAGGGCATGCGGGTGTACCTGAACACTCCCATGTGGGTGACGAAAGCTGTTAGGTTGCGACTGTCAGGACGGAGGCAAATCTGTAGGTAGCCTTGGCGGAGGTCCAGTTTGGAGAAAACTTTTGAACTGTTGAACACCGCTGTCAGTTCCTCCGTCATGGGCAGGGGATATTTGTCTGGAATTATCACCTTGTTCACCATTCAGAGGTCAATGCATGGTCGTAGGCCGCCCAACTTCTTCTTTGCCACAACCGGGTTGGAGATCCAGGGGGAAGCGTTGACCCGTTCAATGATGCCGGTGTCCAAGAGTTTCTGCAGCTCTGCCATGACGTCATCCCACAGTGCGAGAGGGAGTCGGCGGAGAGGCTGAATCTTTAGTGACACCGTCAGATCAATGAGTGGTCGATGATTGAAGGATGTGATGCATTCCAGTCCCGCGAAGAGACTATCAGAATGGCAGAGCCCATTGGGTTGGTGATTGAAAAACCCAGCTCGCTGATCAAGACGATGCCCAGCAGGTCAACGCCCCGACGTGTTACTTGGAAGGTGAACGACGGGATGGTTTTGGGGCCGTAGGTCACAGAAAAGGCAGGCGTTCCCACCTCGCCGATCTTGATGTGTCCGTAGCTGAATAAGTCGTCCGCTTTTGCTGTGATTTGCTGTGATGACCTGGGAAACAATTTCCTGACCGTAGCCATGCTCAGAAGGGACTTTGAGGCCGCCGCATCCAGTAGTAGTGGCACGTCGACACCATCCAGCTGTATCGTGCATCATTTGAACGGCCAGCTCTTGGCACCAACTGTGTGTATGGTGGCTGAGCCTGGCGGGCAGGTCTTTGGGTTTGCGGGGTTTGAGCAGCAGACCTTGGTGAAGTGGTTGGCTTTTTCACAGCGGTAGCATTTCAGCCCCTTAGCTGGGCAGGCAGGCGAATAAGCTTGGTGTCTGGATGAACCACAGTCAATGCAGGGTGGCCACTCTCCCATTTTCGTCCGTTTCTTATGTCTTCTGATTGTAGCGTGGAGAAGTGGGGTCTAAGCGGCTGGTGGCGGTGGTGACAGCCTGCGCTCGTGGGACTGGGTGAGGGGCCTGTTGGCTAGGCGCCACTAGCTGTTTCGATAACTGGGTGGCCATTTCCATTTGGGACGCCATCTTCACAGCCTCATCTTGTTTTAGGTTGTTTCTTGCCAGTAACAGCTCATCCCGTAACCACTTGTTGCTATTATTTTCCGCTAGCTTGTCGTGTATTAGCTCATCCTCTAAGTGGCCAAAAGCACACGTGCTCGCAAGGACCCGGAGCTCTGTGACAAACTGCAGGGTCATCTCATCCGCACGCTTATAGCGTCGGTTGAAAATGATTCTTCATGCTGCTAAATTGCGTGTGTCAGTGAAATACCTGCTCATCACAGCCACACAGTCCTTGTATGTGCTCGCAGGGCCCAGGGAGTGAAGCACACGCTGCCCTTCAGTGCCGAGACTGTGGGCTAGCATCCCCTTTAGCCTCTCATCGCGAACGTTGCTTAGCCCAGCAGTGCTGACAAAAATCTTGAATTTCTCAAGCCAGCGGGACCAGGGAATCGGCGGCTCACCTGGGAGGGTGAGGAAAGGCTGCATGGGCCGTATCATAATGGGTTTTACCCTCATCGCCATTGTTATGTCTGAATTATAGTCGTGGACAGCGGACGTGAACTGAACACTTTATTTTCACCACACTCAACTATACACAGATGGGTGATGCTGCCCAGTGCCACGGCCAGTTCACCACGTGATGACGTGACCTACGGCGAGCCACCATGTCCAAACATCACAGTGAATGAGTTCAGAAAAGCGGAGTAAAAATTAAAAGTTGAAGAAAATTTGAAAATTTAAACATGTGTGGCTCTCTATACAGCCAGAGCTAATTTGAAGGAAATATTTTACTGTTTTAGTTGGTCTGTGTGGAGTCATTTTGAGGTGTTTTCAGCTTAGACTTTAAGGCCAGTGGTTACCTATTCAAATGAGTAAAAATGTGTGGACAAAAAAAAAAAAATCAGGACTTTTGGGGCACCTTACTTTTTAGACTTTTTGCTGAGAATTCTATGCTAATGGTAATGCTACGCAAAACCTAGAAAAGTTACTTAGATTTAACAATCAAATGCTCAGACAGATGGAAATTTCAATACACAGTGCAGAAACTACTGAAAACTACATTCTCATCTAACGTTTACTGTTATTTTAGTGATTATTTTTAATGTCTTAAGTCTGTTTGATTATGCATTGTTTTCTTTTTTTTAGCTCTGTCTGGCAAAGCCAAAATGAGCTAATACAATGGCTGCATTCATTGTCCCTCAGTCTGTGTCCACATTTCATTAAAATCGCTGGCCAACTGGCCTGAGGCTCACCAAACTTAAACGCACAATCATTCTCAGGTTGGTCTGCATCCAGGTTGTTTGGTTTGGGTTTTTTATTTATTTGTCAGGGACCATGTACAAAAAACATTAATATCATCAGAGAAGAGATGCATTGTACCAGATTTAGTCACTGGCTAATTTCCATCTGCAGACCCAGGGCAGGTAAGCACAATAACAAATGTATATAAATATATATCCAACAATTCAATATAATTACTGGGTACAATCACAATATTAAATATACACATAATACTATTCCCTACACTCACAAAACGTATACATATTTTTAAAAAGCCCCACAGCACATACACATAATCAGCTCCATTACCATAAAATCCATATGTTGTGAACCAATGTTCATTCCTTAAAGTTGACAACACTGGTTCATTATAATCCAATTTTTGGCCTCGTGAGAGAAAATATGAAAGTCTACACAAGTTTTTAGACCATCAGGGAGACTATTCCATTCCTTACCTTGCAGACCAAGGAGGAGGCCTACAGGTCTGGTGACTGGACTCTGTACAAGCGGGCCAGAAACATGCTGACGAAGGAGATCAGGCTTGCTAAGAGGAGCTACAGTGTGAAGTTACAAAAAAACTTCTCAGCCAACAGCTCTGCTTCTGTCTGGAGAGGCCTGCAGAATATCACCAACTACAGGAGACCATCCCCCCACCCTGTGGAAAACCTCCAGCTGGCTAACGACCTAAACAGCTTTTACTGCAGGTTTGAAAAGAACCTACAGTTCTCACCTCCCACCCACACAAAAGGATTATCTGCAGCCCCAGGAACTCCATCCCTCCTCCACTCTGACCTTCCACCAGCACTAATGATCTGTGAAGAGGAGGTGCGCCGGGTCTTTCAGAGACAAAAGATCAAGAAGGCTGCAGGACCTGATGGTGTGTCTCCGTCCTGCCTGAGAGTCTGCTCCAACGAGTTGGCCCCCATCTTCACCCGGATCTTTAACAGATCACTGGAGCTGCGTGAAGTGCCTTCCTGCTTCAAACGCTCCATCATCATTCCAGTTCCCAAGAAACCCTCTGTTACAGGATTAAACGACTACAGACCTGTTGCCCTGACCTCTGTGGTCATGAAATCCTTGGAGAGATTGGTGCTGAACCACCTGAAGGTCATCACAGGCCCCCTGATGGACCCACTGCAGTTTGCCTACCGGTCAAACAGGTCAGTGGATGATGCAGTGAATATGGGACTACATTACATCCTGCAACACCTCGACTCCCCAGGGACGTACGCCAGGATCCTGTTTGTCGACTTCAGCTCAGCGTTCAACACCATCATCCCAGGCATTCTTCATCAGAAACTCCTCCAGCTCAAGGTGCCCCCCTCCACCTGCCAGTGGATCTCCAGCTTTCTGACTGACAGGTGGCAACAGGTGAAGCTAGGGAGATTTACATCCAGCTCCCGAAAAATTAGTACTGGCGCCCCCCAAGGATGTGTCCTTTCCCCACTGCTCTTCTCCCTGTATTCCAATGACTGCACCTCAGAGGACCCTTCGGTGAAGCTCCTGAAGTTTGCGGACGACACCACAGTCATCGGTTTGATCCGGGATGATGATGAGTCTGCATACAGGCGGGAGGTGGAGCAGCTGATCCTCTGGTGCAGCCAGAACCATCTTGAACTTAACCCAGCCAAAACGGTGGAGATGACTGTGGATTTCAGGCGACACCCCCCTTCATTCCCCCCACTCACCATCCTCAACAGCACAGTGTCCACTGTGGACTCCTTCAAGTTTCTGGGTACCACAATCTCCCGGAACCTGAAGTGGTCCTCCCATATAGACACTGTCCGGAAAAAGGCCCAGCAGAGGTTGTTTTTTCTGCGTCAGCTCAAGAAGTTTGATTTGCCTCAGGAGCTGCTGGTTGTCTTCTACACCGCCATCATCCAATCTGTCCTCTGCTTTTCCATCACTGTCTGGTTTGGATCTGCCACTAAACAGGACAAGACCAGACTGCAGCGGATCATTAAGTCTGCGGAGAGGATCATTGGTACTGACCTACCCTCCATTGAGAACTTATATCGGTCCATAACCAGGAAACGGGCGGGAAACATCTGTGCTGACCCATCACACCCCGGCCACAAACTGTTTGAACTTCTATCTTCTGGTCGTCGTTACAGATCACTGAAGGTCAAAACCACCCGTCACAGGAACAGTTTCTTTCCTCAAGCCATCACTCTGATGAACTCCTAACATTCACCTAGTCCTACCTGTTGCTGTACTCATGACTTTTCATCCATTATTACATTGCACATAACTCTCACACTGCTTTTTACTTCATTCACATTATATCACTGAATCTGAGTTCACATTGAAATACTGTGTGACTGTATATTTTTTCATATATTTCTGCAAAGTGTGGTTAGTCTGAGTAAATAACTGCATATATTCCTGTATATATTTGCATCCTTTTATAGAAACGTGGACAGACTGTAATTTACTGTACATACTCTGTTGTCATTGAATCCTTATTTAAATCCTCCACCTGAACAATGAGAGCAAGTTTTTAGCCAAAGTCAAATTCCTTGTATGTGTTGTGCATACTTGGCCAATAAAGCTGATTCTGATTCTGATGATTCTGATTCTGATTCTTAATTGCTTTAAAAGAAAAAGCAGACTGACCAAAAGCAGATCTCACTGCCCTCTTACAGTCCATCTTAAATGGGTTTTTTATCTGCTCTGAGTACAACTGTACATAATTGTAAGTTTTCAATTGTGGAAGCGCCTTATCGTGAACTATTTTAAAGACAAGCCAAATGTATGAAAACACAATATGATTATCAAAACTCAACATTCTGTGTTTACTGACTATTTCACAGTGATGATGATGTAATGGTTTTTATGTAAAACTTTTAAAGCTTGATTATAAAGTGATCTAATTGTCTTTAAAGTTGTCTGCCTTGCTTGAGACCAACAAGAGATACAGTAGTTAATGTGAGAAAGTATCATTGCATTCAAATATACTGTTGATGCTTCCTGTGTAAGAGAGTTTCTGATATGTCTAAATATAGCAATATCATATTTCAATGTATTACTCATTTTCTTTATGTGCTTTTTAAATGCCAGAGCTGGGTGCAAGATCACACCCAAGTATTTAACTTTCTGTAAATTATTAATTTTTTGACCACCAACATAAATATTTGGAAAGGTGTTTTGGTTACATTTCGTAGTGAAATACAGTGTAACAGTCTTTGCAATGTTCAATCTAAGACAAAAAGATTTAAGCCAGTCCAAAACTTTGTCCATTACAAGTGACAGTTTGGAAGCCACTTGATCAGCTTGCGCCCCATGTAGGAAAATGACTGCATCATCTGTGTGCATTAAAATTTCTGCATCGTCACACACTGATGGAAGATCATTAATATACAAGGTCAAGGTTACAGTCAATGTCAAAGTTGAAGAGAGCTGTCAGGATGAAATTGTTTTCTGAAGATTGCCAGCCATTAGCCCATGATAACGCACTAAGGAGCAGATTTACTAACGTGCTGCGCCATCGCAAAACCCTGTTTTGGCGTTAAAAAGCTACTGTTGAGATTTCCTAAAGGGTGCAGGGCACAATTAGCGGTGGAAAGACAAGGACTATGTTAATTTTGCACCTGGCCTTATTGCATATGTGTTTGTGGGAATTGTCATGTCAAAGTGCAAATTTGAGTGAGGAGAGTATTTAAATAACTGGCGCAAGGTGATTTACTGAGGTTTGCGGTTGTCAGTCTTCTGCTAAATACACCAGAATTTAATGCCCCCCAAAAAAGCTTGTCTTAATTCATCTGCCCCTGACATGATAGTGATTGTTGATGCCGAGACACTGGCGAGAACCAAGGGCACGTGGCCGAAGAGACAGAAGCTTCTCTCTGCTGCGTGACTTTATTTGGCATGACAGAAGAACAAATTATACAGTCTCACAGATTGGTTATGCTGAAGTGGACATCAGCCGGCAGTTTTTTTTTAAATTTCATTTGTTTATACTGTATATAGCCTACCACATGAATTAGTATCTGGATAGAGGAGTCCTTCCTACCTGCAGTGGACATACAGATGGTGTCAGCCAATAGTGACTTTTTTTCTCTTTTCTGCGGCGGTTCAGACTCTGGAGTTTTCCTCTCCTATCAGCTACCCCTTGCTCTTGAAGCAAAATCTTCCACATTGTCAATTTTCTTCATTTTTTTTCCTTTATCCATATTCTTATATTTACAGTATTTCTTTTTGCTGTGCATAAAACGGTAATTCAGTTCCCCCTTCTCTCTATTTCTCTCTCCCGGTTCAGGATACACAGTATAGGAGGAAAACAACAATGAGATTATTAACAAAAAGAGTGCACAGATCCGTAGAAACGTCCCCCGAAATTGCAACACCATAACTCAATGGCATTTCTAAAAAGTTGTGAATTGGGAGACCTGCAGATTTTGTTAAAACAAAGTTATTCACATAATAAAACCCCAGAGTCTCCATCAGACCATCTTGATGGTTCTAGTGTTAATAACATAAACACTTTGGTTAAATAATCAATTTATTCATGAGTAGTCCTTTCTTAAATTAGATACAAATGCGTCATTTATACATATTAAATAACAGAGTCTGCCATGTTAAATGAAAATCTAAATTTTGAAATATGATAAACAAAAATTAACTATTTTAGTGGGGGTTGTGCTTAAACAAATGCTTAAAAAAAAGCTTTATATATTATGGTCCTCCGAACTGGCTGTGCCTGTGTTGATGACCCGCTTCCTCATCGTGCCTGTGCAGTTTTGCAGTGCTCTTGGTGAATGGGTGGGCATTACTGAAATTAAGTGTCTGCGTCTGTGTTCATAATTTTGCGTGTTGTTAGTAGATCACTGGCAAAAATTGGCCACTCCCTTAGGCACTCTGTCTAAATTGCACACTTGCTAATTTATGCTGCCTTATTAAATTTGCCTCTAAATTGCTTAGTGGTTACAAGAAAATAGAAAAAGATAGGATTGATGGACACTTTTGACTTCCATTGTTTTTATTTTATTTTTGTTAATTTTGTAATTTTAACCTAACCTAATCTATTAGGTTAATTTGCATCAAAACTGGGGATTCTAAATTGCACTTAGGTGTGACTGTGAGCGTGAATGGTTGTCTGTCTCTCTGTGTTGGCCCTGCGATGGACTGGCGATCTGTCCAGGGTGTACCCTGTCTCTCGCCCAAAGATGCTGGGACAGGCTCCAGCACCCCCGCGACCCGAAAAGGATTAAGCGGAAGAAGATGAATGAATGAATGAATGAATAATTTTGTAATTATTTTTCATTCATTCCTTTATTTCACATGCTGTAACATTTTACTTCTTGACTGATTCACACATGGCTTAAAGACTGTCTGCTGTCTGTCTCTAAATTGAAGCCGTCAGTTAATCTGATTAAGATTAACTGAATAAATAACTGCTCATCGTTTCTGTTCCTTCTTTAAATCTCGCTGTATACAGAGAGACCTGACAGAAATCCCCTTTTGTTTCAGTCTTCCATCCGGTGGAATGTTCTTATTGCCGGAGTGAGAGTATGATGGGTTTCCGGTATCGGTGCCAGCAGTGTCATGGATACCAACTCTGCCAGAGCTGCTTCTGGCGTGGCCATGCCAATGGTCCCCATAGCAACCAGCATCAAATGAAGGAGCACTCATCTTGGGTAAGAAAAACAGCTGATTATTTCTTGAGTTTACAGTACCTCTTTAAGTTCCCTTTTGTAAACATTAAAAAAAGTAAATGCATTTCTCAGTGTGTTAAATAATATTGCAACTTTGCATCCCTTCCCTCTTCTTCCAAAGCAATTGAGGAGGGATTTGGGGGGGGGGGGGGGTTACTAATTTTGGAAATGAAATTGTATTGATTCAGTTCACCATTTTGCAGCACTGTGCTCCCCTAAAGCTCAGTCATTATGTTAACAATTGAAACAAGGGAAGCCATAAGCAGTGAAATCTAAATCCATTTCCCATCCTGCTCAGATTTGCACAGAGAAGAATGACTGTTTAGGTCGCCTCGGGATGGCAGTGACATGCTTGAGCAGCACAAAATGCTTTTACTGATTAAAAAAAAAAAAGTGTTTGCGACATTTTCACAGCGCGTAGGTGGACACATCCATCCTGGATGTTGTCCTGTTGCTGAATTTGATGGAGGCCATTTGGTGTTCAGTCCCCCCCCCCCACACACACCCCCACCCCCACCTGAATTTGGTTTTGTTTTTGGTGTTTGGCAGCTTTTTCTACTCTCCTCAATCCTGACCAGCTGGTACTATACCAGCCATGTCTCTTCTATGACAGAAAAAAATATTTGGGATTCCAGTAATTTGTTACTGCTTATTCCCTTTTTGTGCTGCAAATGAACGTCATTTATTAATGATAATACGAGATATCCTTCATGTGAGCACTGTTATATATATACGTATATATATATATATATATAAAATCCATCCTTCCATTTTGTTAACTGCATGTTTCTGCCGTGATCCCTTGCCCTCAATATAGATACCTCAGTTTCCATCCATCCATCCATCCATCCATCCATCCATCCATCTTCTACCGCTTTTCCGGAGGTCCGGGTCGCGGAGGCAGCAGTTCAAGCAGAGAAGCCCAGACTTCCCTCTCCCCAGCCACCTGCTCCAGCTCTTCAGAGGGGATACCAAGGCGTTCCCAGACCAGCTGGGAGACATGGTCTCTCCACCGAGTCCTAGGTCTGCCACGGGGTCTCCTCCCAGTGGGACGTGCCTGAAACACCTCAAGTGGGAGGCGTCCAGGAGGCATCCTAATCAGATGCCCATACCACCTCAACTGACTCCTTTCAGTGTGGAGGAGGAGCGGTTCTACTCTGAGCCTCTCCCGGATGACTGAGCTCCTCACCCTATCTCTGAGGGTGAGTCCAGCAATCCTACAGAGAAAGCTCATTTCAGCCGCTTGTATCCGCGATCTCATTCTTTCGGTCATTACCCAAAGCTCGTGACCATAGGTGAGAGTAGGAACGTAGATTGACTGGTAAATCGACAGCTTTGCCTTAGAACTAAGCTCCCTCTTCACCACAACAGACCGGTACAACGTCCGCATCACTGCAGATGCTGCTCCAATCCGTCTGTCAATCTCTCGCTCCATTTTCCCCTCACTCGTGAACAAGACCCCAAGATACTTAAACTCCTCCACTTGGGGCAGGAGCCTGTCCCCAACCCGGAGAGGACAATCCACCTTTTTCCGGCTGAGGACCATGGACTCAGACTTGGAGGTGCTGATTCTCATCCCAGCCGCTTCACACTCAGCGGCAAACCGTCCCAGCAAAAGCTGTAGGGTTTGTGTTATTAGATACAAATTAGATACCTCAGTTTGGCCAAATAATCGAAAGCAGCTGACCTAAAGTTAATAATTATATTGCATAGTAGTAATACCTTTATTAATGAATTAAAACTGACTGCATCCTTCCACCAAAAGTAGAACCTTTACTTCATTTAGAAGAGAGATGCAGTGGAGGATGCCATTCAGACCTGGCAGACTCAAACATGCTGGGAACATGTGGTTGAGGCCACCTCCGGAATCTCCGAGGGAGACTGGAGACATCAAGTGTGAGTGGGCCATGTTATCCACCTCCACTGCTGAAGTGGCTGCTCGGAGCTGTGGCCATAACAGTGCCAAAGATGTCAGAATGAATGTCCATGGCAGCACTTTGAAGTCTGGGTCTTTTGGTACCGGTAGATGGAGGTAGAGACGCACATGTCCGCTCCATATCCTGCAAATAAAAAGAGATGAAGTGAGATCTCTTGAAATGCTAAATGCTCTCGTGTCTGTATCACCCTCTGGTGACTGGCTGCACCAAGACAACAAGCTTTACCTCCCCCACAATATTGTGTGATGCACTTTGCCAAATTGAAAACTGAAAACCCTTCTGGAAAAAAAAAAAATTCAAAATGATGTTTCTGTGCTATTAGGTAGTTTGAGTCATGCCTGCATATGTTCAAAATTTTTCAGATCAGTTTTGTTTTAATTAGTTAACTGATGCTATAAAAGTAGGGTTATGGCCCCGGCTGAGTGTATTTCAAGGAGCTGCTGCATAGGATTAAATGGCTGCCATATGGGCGGGAACTCGACTCTGTGGCTTTGCTTCTTGATCCCTACTGCACAGACTGACTGCAAATGATGTCACTAGCGTAAAGGTGGCAATGCCCAAAATCTAAAAAATGAAGCTTCACTTTGTACAGTGATTGCAACTGGTTAAATTTTCATGCAAAAACTGTCCCTAAGTTTTGCGTTATCCTGCTAACAGGCAGACAGACAGGCCGACTGACAAACTGGATTGATCTAGAAACTATATAAATATGGAACACATGAGAGAGCTCCAAAAGGGAAGCCCGCTCATCTTGATCACACTCTGGTGGCTGACTGCAGCAAGATAATAATGGTGGAGTGAAGGCCTGATCAAAGTCCCTCCAAGGGGAAAACGTTTGCGTTCTGTAGACTGCGTTTGCGTACACAACAATATTCAGAGTGGCTTTTGAGCCCATGCAGCTGCTGCTCAGCAGCCGCGTTTCACGCATGTGCAGTGAAATTAATATACAGTTCACATGCCCATACTGTCAGCGACAGCCAAGATCCACCAAACTGATTTGAACAGCTGCACGGTGGCAGACGTTTTAAATGGCGGAGGGGATGGATGTACGTGAATATGATGACGATCAAGACAAACAGGAGTTCTTGCTGTTTAGTGGCAGAGGAAGAAAACATATGTTCTCCCAGTTTTGGTGGATTGCTCAGTACTTCTCCCTGGCCGGAGTTTCCGGGCGCATGCACAGTTCACTGCGAACACTTGCGTACTTGTACGTGCGTTCAGTTTTTTGGGGCTGCATGTGCTTGGTCAGCACTCACCCTCTGTGTAGGGTTTGCGCACAAATGGGTCCACTGCACTCGCTCACGTGCCAATGTGTTTTTGCCACTATGATTTGGGCTTGAATCTCCCTCCCCTAGCACTTTCTCAACTGAAAACTAAAAATAAAGATAATCCTTTATTAGTCCCACAGCAGGGAAATTTACGGTATTACAGCAGCAGAGGGATAGTAGCACTCAGAGTAATAATAAATAATAAAACAGGGCAAAAACAGTGTATACACAGTACAAGGAGTTAGAAAAAAGAAGCAAAATAATTGTTACATTTACAAATAAGTAAAATAGTATTTACAGCACGAGTAAGCAATTAGAATAAATTATTCAGCAATATATACAGTGGTGTGAAAAAGTGTTTGCCCCCTTTCTGATTTCTCATTTTTTTGTATGTTTGTCATACTTAAATGTTTCAGATCGTCAAACAAATTTTAAATATTAGTCAAAAATAACACAAGTAAACACAAAATGCAGTTTTTAAATGAAGGTGTTTATTATTAAGGGTAAAAAAAATCTAAACCTACATGGCCCTATGTGAAAAAGTGACCCCCCTCCCGTTTAAACATAAATTAACTGTGGTTTATCACATCTTTGGAAAGCTGAGTTCAATTTATCTAGCTACACCCAAGCCTGATTATTGCCACACCTGTTCTCATTCAAGAAATCACTTAAATAGGACCTGCCTGACAAAGTGAAGTAGACCAAAAGATCCTCAAAAGCTAGACATCCTGCTGCGATCCGAAGAAATTCAGAAACGAATGAGAAACAAAGTAATTGAGATCTATCAGTCTGGAAAAGGTTATAAAGCAATTTTTAAAGCTTTGGGACTCCAGCGACGCACAGTGAGAGCCATTATCCACAAATGGTGAAAACATGGAACAGTGGTGAACCTTTCCAGGAGTAGCCAGCTGACCAAAATTACCCCAAGAGCGCAGCGACGACTCATCCAAGAGGTCACAAAAGACCACACAACAACATCCAATGATCTGCAGGACTCACTTGCCTCTGTTAAGGTCAGTGTTCATGACTCCACCATAAGAAAGAGACTGGGCAAAAATGGCCTGCATGGCAGAGTTCCAAGATGAAAACCACTGCTGAGCAAAAAGAACATAAAGGCTCGTTTCCGTTTTGCCAGAAAACATCTTGATGATCCCCAAGACTTTGGGGAAAATACTCTGTGGACTGACGAGACAAAAGTTGAACTTTGTGGAAGGTGTGTGTCCCATTACATCCGGCATAAAGGTAACACAGCATTTCAGAAAAGGAACATCATACCAACAGTAAAATATGGTGGTGGTAGTGTGATGGTCTGGGGCTGTTTTGCTGCTTCAGGAGCTGGAAGACTTGCTGTGGTAAATGGAACCATGAATTCTGCTGTCTACCAAAAAATCCTGAAGGAGAATGTCCGGCCATCTGTTCGTGACCTCAAGCTGAAGCACACTTGGGTTCTGCAGCAGGACAATGATCCAAAACACACCAGAAACTCCACCTCTGAATGGCTTAAGAAAAACAAAATGAAGACTTTGGAGTGACCTAGTCAAAGTCCTGACCTGAATCCGATTGAGATGCTGTGTCATGACCTTAAAAAGGCAGTTCATGCTCAAAAACCCTCCAATGTGGCTGAATTACAACAATTCTGCAAAGATGAGTGGGCCAAAATTCCTCCAGAGCGCTGTAAAAGACTCAGTGCCAGTTATCACAAACGCTTGATTGCAGTTGTTGCTGCTAAGGGTGGCCCAACCAGTTATTAGGTTTAGGGGGCGATCACTTTTTCACACAGGGCCATGAAGGTTTGGATTTTTTTTTCCCCTTAATAATAAACACCTTCATTTAAAAACTGCATTTTGTGTTTACTTGTGTTATCTTTGTCTAATATTTAAATTTGTTTGATGATCTGAAACATTTAAGCGTGACAAACATATAAAAAAATGAGAAATCAGGAAGGGGGCAAACACTTTTTCACACCACTGTATATTAACAGCATATTTCACAGTTGAATAAGTATAGTGTTGTTGCGACCTTCTATACTAAGTACAGTATATTAACAGTGTATTGGAAAGGAACATTCCTTATTTCTGCAAAGTAGCAGCAGTGTTATGCGTGGTCTCTATGGTCGATGCAGATTGTAAAGTCTGACAGTAGCAAGTAGGAAGGACCTGTGAAACCTCTCCCTTGTACACTTTGGATGGAGCAGCCTGCTGCTAAGAGCTGCTCAGTGCACTCAGCATGTCCTGCATGTGGTGGGACTCGGACTCCAGCAAAGATGACAGCTTAGTACCATCCTTCTCTCTCCTATCACCTCCACGGGGTCCAGGCAGCACACCAGAACAGAGCTGGCCTTCTTGATTAGCCTGTTCAGTCTCTTCTTGTCAGCAGCTGTGATGCTGCTGCCCCAGCAGACCACTCCATACAGGATGGCTGATGCCACCACAGACTCATAGAAGGTCTTCAGGAGTACCCTCTGCACTCCAAAAGACCTCAGTCTCCTCAGAAGGAACAGCCTGCTCTGCCCCTTCTTGTAAAGTGCGTTAGTGTGTGACCAGTCCAGTTTTTTGTTGAGGTGAACACCCAGGTTCTTGTAAGATGTCACCATCTTAATGTCTGTTCCCTTGATGTTTACCGATCATGTGTAATTCTTATGTTAACACATGTTTATGTATTTTTAGAATCAGGTCAGTTTTAGTTTATTTCCATCCATCCATCCATCTTCTTCCGCTTAATCCTTTTCGGGTCACGGGGAGGCTGGAGCCTATCCCAGGATCTTTGGGTGAGAGGCAAGGTATACCCTGGACAGATCGCCAGTCCATCGTAGGGCCAACACAGAGAGACAGACAACCATTCACTTTCACAGTCATACCGAAGGATAATTTAGAATCCCCAGTTTGATGGCAGTTAATCTAACTTGCATGTTTTTGGCATGTGGGAGGAAACTGGAGAAATCCCGGCGTAAACCCACACAGACAGGGGGATGTTATTTAAACAAGGGTGTGATCTATGAATTGATCACATAACCTCCATGGTGGAAGTAGATATCTCTATAGACAGCAACAGTCTACAGGCGATGTAAGAATGTTCAGGGATATGCCCTTCTTAAATCACCCATTTCGGATAACTCACGTGGAATTGTATAGTAGAAGGAGTCTTTGTCTAATTTGACCTTGTTGTTATATTATACAGTTTCTTTTAACCTGTAATGTACTATCCGAAATAAATAAATTCATTCATTCATTCATTCATTCTTTCTTATTGTGTCTGTGCATGCAACACAATCGTCAAATTATATAGCAGTCTAGGGGACTGTAGCGCAATTGTGATTACAGCAGCCAATAAAACTTACCGCCTTCACTGAGTATGCAGAAACTACTGCTGATCCTCACTTTCCACACAGCAAACAAACTCTTGACCTAGTTATGCAAATTGTTTCTGAGGCAGCTTGAAAGCGTTTCTACCACACCAGCACAATGATTCCAGTCGATACTGTGCAACAAGCGAGCTGACATATACCCGGTTTGTTCTGCTCTCCTCACAGAAGTCTCCAGCTAAAAAGCTGAGCCACGCAATCAGTAAATCACTAGGCTGCGTCCCCATCGGAGAGCCCCCACATCCTGTGTTCCCTGAGCAAGCCGAGAGACCACAGGAGCTCCCCCATACTGTGTAAGTGCATTTATTACTACTCTCATTGTCTACCGTTACTACTGAAGGAAACCCAGCTGATTTGTTGATTAACAACCCAGCAAGGCTCAGTGTGCTCATGATGTATAGTCTGTTCCAGTCATGTAACTGCCTTCATCTTTCCATTTTGCTGTCACTGCTTGACGGATGGTGTGCCATCTCCGCTAAGGTGTCAAGTCCCTGATTATTTGCTAACGTGGGAATGCTGATATATGACGCAGGTTCGGCGGCTCCTGCCGTTAAGTGCAGTCGTCCTCATCAGTCTGCTGGCAATGAAATGGGGACGATGGTATATAAATCTTACATTGCAGGCTTTAGAGCTCCTGGAAGTCGTTATAGGAGATGCATTATATTCTTCTGCTGTCTTAGACCCTGAATGCTAATTTACATTTCTGTGGAAAAATACTGCTATTTTCATAATCAATTCCACCACCATGATTTATCCATATAGCCCACATTACGTATGCCATTCTTTTTTTTCCCCTCAGTATTGTTGCATTGATAGTATGAAGCTTGTGGCGTTTACCACCAAGAAAAAACAATCTAATCATGTTTTGGAATTAGGAAAAAAGGGAGGTATTTATCAATTTTTTCTTGTTTATGGAGTTTATGCCATCACAGGAAATCTCAACTTATTTTTTGAGCTTTTAACATCTTCCAAAGCACATTTCATAACAAAATCCTGCTTCACATTTCAGTCACGACTATAAATCCAAGCTGTCTGCATATACTTTTGCTGCTGGCAAGTGTCAGTGAGTAATTGATAGTGAGCTGTGTCACGGGGGAGAAACTAGCTTGGCGAATGCCAAGAAAATTGCCACAACTTAAATACATTCACATGATTTTCTTTTTTACCGCCTGTGATCCCCTCATCTCTGAATCAATTCTTGTAGCCAGGCTCTGCCCACTGGCAGCAGGCTTTTTCTGCATTATGCACAAACTTATGCATTTAAGATGAAGTTTGGATTTGCATAAATTTACAATTCATCACAACAAGGAGAATCGACTCTAGACCCAGATGTTTTCCTCTTGTCGAGAGATGAGGCGATTGGATTAGCCTGTGCTGTATAGGCTGTGTAGCATGAAATTACTTCACACAAGCAGATTAATATTGATAAAAATAAAATTAGCTGCTAAAACTGTTTTGAATTATGTCTCACCAGAGTTCCCAGAAAGTAGCAGTTTGTGTGTTTTTCTTTATTAGGGTGATGATATCAGATGATAAAGGAAAATATTGCAGAGAACTCAATTAAGGTTTTGGTTGTTTAATATTTTGTAGCAAGGTACAGTACAGTTGATTCCCCAATTGATGATATTAGTCACTATGGGGACAGGCCAAAATGATTGTTTATGATCCTGCAGAACTCAGATTTGGACTGGGTAACCTTTTTTGCTTGTTGAGATGTTACACCCAGCAGGTTGCTTATCTTCAGCCAGGGATCTCTATAATATTTCTTTGATGGCAATGCAAATAAAGCCTTTTTCATAAGACTGGTGTTTTCACCCCTACACACATGCGCAATCCACTTGAGATACTGTACTGTGATAAAATTTTTGACGGCCACAGTCTTTGTCAATTTAAAAACATCTTTACTGGAATTAACTAAGTGAAATGCATCTTCCTCATTATCACAAGCCTTCTGGCACCAGCCTCCTCTCACCATACTTCTCAGGCATTGTGTCCAGCATACTTCAAGTTTGGCAATTTGCCTCTCATTAGGGAACCACGCTTGAGTGCCATAGATACAGTAAGTCTAGAATGAACACACGCTTCTGCGATCTTTCCTCTTGTGTACGTAGATACCCTGCAGTTGATCAGCACATTACATAGCTCATTGAACTTAGCTATTGCACTGGCCACATGGCGTTCGGTAAAGCATTCGTCCTCCGCACTGGTAACAATCTGACCATGATAGCAAAACTGTCACATTCTCAATGGCATGACCTTCTATAGAAAACAAGGTTGTCTGCTTTGCAAGGGCTTGGTCATTGAACACTTGAGTCTTAGTTTTCTTGAAAGATATTGTTAGCCCAAAACGCTTACATGTCTCGTTCAGGATACTCAAAACATTTTCCACCTCACAGATGGACTTAGAGAACAGAGCAACATCGTCAGCATACAAGATCCACTTTACAACTTCCGTCCCTCGCAGCCGGCCACGACAGCGCCGTTCTCTATGAGTACAAAGATGTGGTATGTTGTATTCAAGATTAATTCCCCAACTGCCAGGGAAGGACTTCTCAGTCTCACTGGCTGCAACTTTTAGCACAAAGTCAAAGTAATAGTTAATCAGACAAGGGGATTCTTGGCCTCCTTGGCGGCATACTATACATACATCAAACTTGAACTTCATCCCAGTGATGGATGCTGTTGTGTTCATGTAAAGTGCTCGTAATATCGATGTGAGCCACGCTGCGCCTGTTCGTATACTCAGCACTTGAAAGAGGAAATCATGAGGAACATCGTTATATGCAGAACTCAGGTCAATATAAGTGATGATGAGGGCCACTAACCTTGTCAATTACCGACTTCAAAGTAAATATTGCATCTGTTGTTGATTGATACTGGCGAAGACCATATTGGGCTTCACTAATGTGTGTTTCGTACACTTCCTTAAATCGGTTTATAATGATTTTTCCCAAGAATACGACTCATATAACGACTCTGTAATTGTAAAAAGACTGTAGTTTCCCAGTTTGGGATCAATAAAGTACATCTATCGATCATATTTGCTCCAATGGACAGATAGTTCTTAGCAACACTCAGTTTATCCTTTTTATATAAATACATAATATTGGAGTGAAGCCACGAGTCAAGGACCTTAACAAGTGTCCCAATCAATACCATCAGAGATAGGATCATAGTAATTAGGTATTCACTCTTATTATACTTTAGATACTCGGTTTTTAGTTTATCCATTCCTGCGCTTTTGCTGTTCTTAAAGCTTTTCAAAACGTTCTGAACCTCCTCTTTGTCTGGTACCTTTCATCTATATATATGGCCTTATCACTAAGATGTAAGAAGTCACACGGGTTTGCAAGCTCAGGGGGAGTAGTTAGCGCCCTCTGCGCAAAGTGCTTTTCGAAGTGCTGCTTGAGTTTGGACTTCAAGATCGCATACTTAGATTTGTATTTCAATATCTTGAACTTTTTTGCCAATGCAAATTCCTTTTCAACTAACTGCCCTCACTTCAGCAGCAGAATTTATGTTTGCATCCAGTTTCTTATAGTAATTTTTTTAATTTCCTACATTGAACCTTGATGGATTTCTGTAGACTTTCTAATCTCCATTTGATTGGTGCACTTCCGCAGATCACGTACCATTTGCGAGAGAGTCATATCTTCCCACGGTTCTTTCTTCTTCATGTCCGAGTATATTCTAGGACAGACTTCCTCAGCACATTTCTTAACTGTAATAATGATTTGTTCATTTAATTCATCCACATCTTCCAGGTCTATTCCTTCAAATTCCTTGTCCAACTTCTCTGTTAACTTCTGCTGCAGTAGTGGGCTATCTCTCAATACCTGATGGTCTGTAGTACTTTTTTCGGAGCGTGCTTGACATTTGTGATTTAACTCACAAAAGCTTCTCTTTGATAAGGGGAATCTGAAATTCATCATCAAATGAATGCCTGTGAGCAGTATCGAACAACACTGAAGGACCAGCAAACACTCGGCACGATCAAAAGAATCTGAATACCCATCTCGTTGTGCAGATGTAATCAACTCGTTTCCATTTACCAGTAGCAGCATGCTGCCATGTCAGACAATGCATCCTTTTTGTTCTAAAGATACTGTTCATTATCCTCATTTGGTTTTTCAAACACCGTGCCAACATTCATTCATTCATTCATTCATTCATCTTCTTCTGCTTAATCCTTTTCGGGTCGCGGGGGGGGCTGGAGCCTATCCCAGCATCTTTGGACGAGAGGCAGGGTACACCCTGGACAGATCGCCAGTCCATCGCAGGGCCAACACAGAGAGACAGACAACCATTCACTCTCACAGTCATACCTAAGGACAATTTAGAATCCCCAGTTTTGATGCCAATTAACCTATCTTGCATGTTTTTTGGCATGTGGGAGGAAACCGGAGAAATCCCAGAGTAAACCCACGCAGACACGGGGAGAACATGCAAACTCCACACAGATCACTGTTGGTCAGGGGCTGGGATCGAACCCAGGATCCCCCAGCCAAGGGTGAGTTGCTGTGCTGCCGCAGTGCTAACCACTCTGCGCCGCCCAACATACGTTCACCATTACCATTAGTTATAACTCTATCAGAGTTGTTGTGACCGAGTGTGTCACCCCATGCTCCTGATTCCTTATTTTTCGAGGAAATTGTGGTATTGAAATCACCAAGGGTAACAAGTTTGAACTCTGAATTTTTGTCGAGCTCTTCCTTTGCTTTACTCAGGACTGCATAGAAGGCAAATTTTGAAGATTTTGATTTGGTTGAATCAGTCAGGGAGTATGCATTTAAGATAGATAATCTCATACTCTTCACATGCACTGTAGTCGATATTATCCTGGCAGGTAGATGTTCCTGATAGCATTCTAGTTTCACATGTCGTGCAAGCAGTATCCCTACTCCCTGCTTGTATTTCTGTTTATGGCCGGCCACTCCATACAAGTGACCATCCTCTCAGGGACTCATCACTGAATGTCACCATTCCTGTTGATGTACATCTGACTTCTTGCATTGCCAGAATGTCCAGACCTAGATCACAAGTGGTCTTCACACGCGAGGCTAGTTTCAGATCATCCTGTAGGGTTCTTATATTTATCGTTGCAATGCCGATGCTTTTACATTGAATCACTGTTTTTTTTAAGGTACTGGTCGTTTTTTATCTCACCCTTGTCCTGTCAAGCAGCTAGGTGAGCAGAACAGAAATCCACTTCCCTTATTGTGCCAAACAGATTTACTTTGCCAAAAGGACTTTTATACAGTACATATATACAGTATATGTACTGTATATTGTTTATAAACTCCTCTTGTAATAACTTAATACTTTATTTAAATTGTTTTACGGATGAAGGACCTGACGGGGGGAATGGGGAAAGGAGGGGTGGGGAGGGGGAAAAAAAAGGCAGAGGAACAAACAAAGAAGACAAACTAACAACTGAACAAACAGAAGACAGTTTCTTCCACTGAAGCGGTCTCAACACGAGTCTGGTATCTGCCCTTGTTAAAGGAGAGACATATGTGTGTGTGCATGCATGTGCGTGTGTATGAGAGCGCTCGCAAAATAAGTGTGTGCATGTGAATAGTTTGTCAGGGTACATACAAAGAGGGTGGCCGGTCACAGCACCCCCCCACCCGAAACCCCGAGCAAGCAGGACAACGCCCCCAACCTCCACACACACAGAAGTCCCGAGGTCAACAAGCCCCAGGACAGCAAGGCATCCACCCAAGGAGGAATGGCCGAGGGGGGCTGGGCTGCCAAGCAGCAGGCGCGGTGGGCCCACACCCCCGGACCACTCAACTCCCGCCCCCCCCCCCCCCCCCCAGCGGGCCAACACCAGCCCCTGGGGCCCAGGTGCCTGGAGGCCAGTGTCCTTATCCCCCAGGCTGGAGACCGGCCCGCGCCCCCGGCGCAAGCCCCCTCAGACAACCCCACAGTGGGCTCACCCCCACCCCAGCGCCACCGCTGCACACCCCGGGGACCTCCACGCCCAAAGAAGGCACAAAGGCCCCACAGGGGGGCAGCCCCCCCCCCGCTCAATTCAATTCAACTTTATTCATATAGCGCCATTTCACAACAACAGTCATAGCACTTTCAACTGTAGGGGAAACCCCCACAATTGCAGAAAGACCCCAGCAATCTGGTGATCCCCTGTGAGCAAGCGCTTGGCGACGGTGGAGAGGAAAAACTCCCTTTTAACAGGAAGAAACCTCCAGCAGAACCAGGCTCAGGGAGGGGCAGTCATCTGCTGCGACTGGCTGGGGGGTGAGGGGATAGAGAAGACGAAAAGAACAGACATGTAGAGAGCAAACAGCACGACGGGGACTCAATCTCACAATTTGGGGCTGCACGGTGGCGCAGTGGTTTAGCACTGTGGCAGCACAGTTTACCCTCGGCCGGGGGATTGCGGGGATCATGAGATCGTGGGTTCGATCCCAGCCCCCGACCAACAGTGAGCTGTGTGGAGTTTGCATGTTCTCCCCGTGTTGCGTGGGTTTTCTCCGGGATTTCTCCGGTTTCCTCCCGCATACAAAAACATGTAGGTTTAGGGCGCTCGCGCACGCAGCGACCAGCAGCCGGTGGCTTGTCACCAGACTGCAAACCGAATCTACCTACGGGTACAAATAAGTAACAAAAAAAAAAAAAAAAAAATCTGTGGGAGAGAACAAACAGATGTTAATGACTAGCAAAAATATTTCATTGAGAGTGAAGAAAGGAGTGAAGCCCAATGCATTATTGGAGGTCCCCCGGCTCTCGAAACCTATTAGCAGCCAAGAGATGCTACTCCCTCAGTCCAGCACCCCCCCCCCCCGTTTCCATGCACTCACACTCTCATGCCCTCATGCACGCCCACTTGCACCCACATGCACTCACTCACTCTCGCTCGCCCTCTCCCCTACACAATCCCACACTCACATGTCCGGACCCACCCCCTCTCTCCCACTCCTGTACCCACTCAATCCCAGTCCTACTCACCCTGAGAGTGACCCGCACTCACTCATGTTCACCCATACACACTCACTCACGTGCCGACCTACTCACATCCACTTGTGCTCTCTCCCACACACTCATTCACTCTTATTACTTAGGGCGGCCGCAGTGCAGATGCAGTGAGCATGAATGCGCACCAGCACCTGGCAGCAGCCAGGGAGAATGCCGGCACAGGCTAGCAGCCACCCCGCCGCCGACCCGCCCCAGGGCAGCCGCGGCCACAGAAGCAGACCACCACCCCCAACGCCCACCCGAGCGACCGATCAGCGGACCACCGCAAGCACTCCGAGATGCCACCCGACACGCAAAGCTCCACACAAAACCGACCCACCATCACCATCTCCACTCATCACTCCCTCACTCTCGCTTACTCTCTTGTTCAATCTCTCACTCACTCCCTTGCTCGCACCTATTCATTGGGCAGGTACCATTTTTTTTTAGCCCAGCTATGAGTTCTAGTACCCGATGTTTTGAAGGACAAACTGTCACAGCCAGTAGCACACTTTTCGACCTCAGCCCAACTCGTTACTGAGGGACACGTCCCTATTTCACCCGTGCAACGGACGATGCGGTATGGGTTATAATAATAAGATGTCTTCATTGTGCTATATAGATACCCACAGCGTGTTGGGTTTTTTATCGGGGGTATGCTCCCCTAGATCCACCATGTTTTGCGACATTAACGGGCACCTCGGGTAGGATGTGGCTCTTCACCACGCACGGACAGCCTTTGGCAAGGATAGGCTAGTGGCTGCTTGGGGTTGGGCATAATTGCCCAGACTCCTGAGATGTAAGTAGAGTTCTGGGGGGTTCGCGTCACTTGACGCTGGGTCTGGGGAGACCAGTCTAGGATGCCACTAGGGCCACTAGGAAAGGTACTATTCCTCCAGAGCTCCTTGCCCCCAATAGTCTTTACTATAACAGTCTTATTATAGTAAAAGTGCTGTAAGTTAAATTTTATAAAAATAAATGAACTCAGATTTTCAGCAGAGGCTGAGTGCTGTCAGCCATGGCTGAAACTGACCCTCCCTTTCCTTGTCTTTATTCTCAGATTCTTGTTCATACTGCTGACCTGACCACCCACTTTTCCAGTGCTCTCCCCTTCAAATCTTTGACCTGCTGCTGTTGATTGGCAATGTGACGCTAAGCGTTTATGGGAGCTAGTCACTATTAGTGATATGGGAAATAATCATTTGCATCTCAATTCAGACGTAAATGATTCTGAATCGATGCACAAATGTCAAGATTCCAATTCTTAAATGTTAATTTGTAATGCAATTCGTTTTGACGGAACAAGCTGGCAGATGAGACCCCTCATCAGCCTGGGAGGACTGCTCCCTGCCCCAGCTTTGTCCTTCCTTGCTTGGGGAGATCGTGGTGGAAGCCAGTAGAGGCTGGCTGATGGGATGTTTCAGCAGCCTGGGAGGCCTGCTCCCAATGACATGGCGATCGCAGGTGAGTTGAGCATATGTGCTGAAGACAGGTGTGACTGATTAAATAAACACTGACTTCCACTTTACCTAACTGCTAACTCAGCTTGTTTGGCTAATTTTCTCCTGGTTGTACTAAGAATTGCACAAATATGCTGCTCCAGGTACTCTTTTCATGTTGGTTTTTTGAAGTGGAATATGCTGGAAAATGTAACAATCCATGTGACTTGCTACAGTTCTGTTCAGTTTGTTTTGTTAAAATATATTGGAAGTAAATTCATGGGTCATTGCAAATATGTTGCTTTAAAAGTACCAAGTTGTCACATATAGGGGGCCAGAAGTGACAAAATTAAATATTATTATTAACCTTTATTCAAACAGGTAATCCCATTGAGACACGTGGTCTCATTTTCAAGCGAGACCTGTCAAGATAACATACAATATAACAGCGTTAGAGACAACACTAAGCAACCTTAACAATACTATACATGTTACATTATTGCCAGGATGGGCGAGTATTTATAATAATAACGGATTCATGAATACTGCTTTAACCATGCTTTACTGGAACCTTTCTTCCTGTGTAACCACAAAACATGTTGTAGGGCAAGACAGACCTGGAATCATAGTTCCCCTTACACAACACCTCCCCCCTTAAGTCAAGAACTTCCCCTCTTAGACATCTGTCACATTTCTTTCAGAACACCAACGTAAATACTGCATACTCTCAAACTTCAGCATTTACAATCAGTTAGCTTTGGACATTACAATGTCAACACACACATATCTTTTTTTCCTTTTACAAATCCAAACGTACTGGCGGTCTAGACACTCTACCAGAGGTTGTTACATATGGTGTATTTGTTTTTATCTTTGTTTCTTTGACTGATGTCTGCATGCTTGTCAGTATTAGTTGACTGTGTATTTTCTTTAGCATTTGTAACTGGTACTGTTTGTATGTCTGGGTTGTGTACAGTGCGCATATGCCCCCTGTTTCTCCTGATCTGTCCTTCATCACTGTCAATGATGTAAGATCTGGGTGTCTCTGCATGCTGAACCACTGTCCCCTGTTTCTTCTCCTTTGGGAGCCAGATGTTTTTGACCTGGCTGTAGTGGCTTCAGTGCTCGGGCTCTATGACACACATTGTAGTTGCGTCGCGGTTTCTCCTTCACTCTCTCCTCCCACTTCCTGAATCCTCTGATGTCCGGCCAGCGGGGATGTAGCGATGCTGGGAGTTGTGGTATGGTAGTGCGAAGTTGTCTCCCCATGAGGAGTTGTGAGGGAGAGTAACCACACTCCAGCGGAGTTGCTCTGTAAGTCATCAACGCTTGTAGTTTATCGTCTCCTCCTTTCCACAGACTTTTGACAGTGGCCACAACCCACACAGCTTCACCATTAGCCTGTGGGTATCCAGGGCTTCTTGTGATGTGGTTAAATCCATACTGTTTGGAAAAGTCTCCGAAAAGTTCATTGCTATATTGCGGAACATTGTCCGAAATTACAGTCTCTGATATTCCATAGCGACAGAATACTTCTTCAAAGCTGCAACAACTGTTCCAGCTGATGCCACCTTAAGGTGTGCCACCTCAGTGTACCGAGAGAAATAATCCACAATTAGCAGTTGTCTTTTTGTCTCAGAAGAAGATGTCAGTTTCCACTCCTTTCCAGGGTCTCTCTTGTACTGGAGTGACCAGTAGGAACTCCTTCTGTGCTGTTCTGTGCTTGGAACAAACATCACAGCTCTCCACCATCTTATTTATTTGCACAGAGAGCCCTGGCCATCAAACCGACTGTCGTGCTCTCGCCCTGCACTTTATGATGCCCTGATGACCACAGTGGAACTTGGAGAGGATTTCTTGTCTCAAACAAGAAGGAATCACAATTCTTTGTCCACGTAGCAGTAGTTCTCCTGCTACTGTCGGGTTCTCTTTTTCTGGACTATATGCTGAAAGTTCCGGTGGGAGAGCATGTTTTTCTGGCCATCCTGTTTTGCAATAAAAGATTACTTTAGCACACACAGGATCATTTTGCTGTTTCTCTTGGATTTCTTTCAATTTCGTCTCTGTTGCAGGTAGGCTCTGGATCACTGAATCCACAAACACCTTCACCTCTGCTTCATTTTCCTCCTCCTCTTGTGTGAGTGTGTAGCGGTTTGATTAAACCCCCCACAACACACAAACAGAACACAGAGACAGTCAGCTCGCACTCCTGGGGTTTGTTCCGCTGCACGCTGAGTTTACAGCCTTGAAGTTAAAGTGTTCATGCATTTTGCCCTTACTGTGACCTAGAGACTCAGATCAATATGTAGATGTGCTGGTTAGCCTCTTTGTCTGACACTTGGAGCGAGGTCTAGCTAATCTGCCCATTGTGATGTATGTCTTACAAATGCAAATACCTCCTGCCTGTTCTGTTGTCCCTTTGATCATTCTAAACTGTGGGGTACGTCTCTTTGATGTATTGTTATGATCAAGTATTTAAGGTGCAACTCTGTAACGCAATCTCTCTCTCTCAATCTGACTTCAACCCTGCTGCAGGACACAGATTTTGTGTCCCCTCTTCACTGAGAGCCTGAGGAATTCGGCTTCAGCCTGCTCACGCTATGGCTGGAGCCGAGTTCCCGTGACGGCGGTATGATTAATAAAACCTGCTTAAAACCACAGCACTGCTGCTTATTTTTCCATGCCGCCTCACTGGTGACCCCTCGAACACGCACACGTTTTGTGCGAAAGCAACCTTCCGAGCTGGACAGCCACACAGCTGCGTTGGTGGCCCCTTGAAGACGCACACGTTTTGTGCAACGCAGCCTTCTGTTTTGGATGGCCACGCTGGCGAACCGACGCTGAAATAAACGAGCGGCCAGCGAACGCAACACCCGGGCATGAATGCTCCGTCGCCTGAGATCTGCACAACCACGCTGGACCAGCGTCTCTCTGAGAGCGCACGCACCTCGTCCTCTCTCCACGACGGCAACCTCCAGGGCCGACGGGGAGCGCAGCGCGTGGAACTGAACGCACCATGGCCGCACGAGCGACAACGATCGTCTCCTCCCTCTCACCGCTCCAACGCAGCTGCACGAGCCCAAATCTACAGCAACAGCTCAACCTGGATTTTATTGGTGCCGTCTGCGCTGATCTCCGCCAAGTTTCTGCACCCTGACTCACCACTCCAGCGGCCCACCCACGCACTGAACCCCCGCGCACGCATCGGGGAGTTACAAGGACGGCGCATCACGCATGGGACAAGTAACGGCTCCACAGACTGCCTTCCTCCTTCGCCGCTGCCTTTCAGGGCTGCTCGCTCACCTGAGGCACGCATGCAGCATACTGGAAGGATTTGTTAACAGTCTTAGCCACGCCACAGACCGCCATCGTCCTCCGCAGCTGCCCACAGAACCTTCAGGGTTGCTCGTTCACCTGAAGCAAGCACGCAGCTCGCCACTGGATTTTTTAATGGTCTTAGCCACGGACACAACGGGATTTCAGCCGTCAGCTGTTCCCAGGAGCTTTGGGGTTGCTTCAGCACCCAAAGCCAACAGTCCCTATGCTTTGTTTACTTTTTCTCTTACAGCCGCTCCTGCTTTTCTTCATGGCCACGAGAGGAGTCAGAGACTAATTTTTCTTCTTGTGGACCGCTGCACGTTAAACGGGACCAGCCCTTCGACATTGCGGACCCACAAGCAATTTTTGCGCGGCTCAGGACGATTTCACAGCTCCTGCCGGCACTTACTACCCCTCCCCTCCCTCCCCCCTCCGCCTCCGCCTGCAGCGAGCTTCTCCCACAGCTCGCTCACACAGATGGATCATCGAGGTCGCGGCCCCCTACCGTTTCCCTCTTGGGGGGGGAGCGTGTGTGGCGGTTCGTTTTAACCCCACAACAGACTAAGGACACTCAGCCCTCTTTTCTCTGTTTTCCTGCTACACTACTGAGATGCAATGTGCCCATTCATGTATTTGTGATGCAAACATGCATGTATTGTGATGTAATGCGCCATTCGGTATAGTGTGCATATGGCTTGTCCTTACTGTGCTTTTTCTGAGCATCTTACATATGTAGATGTGCTTTGGTGTATTAATGTCTACAGGTAGACCGAGTTTCTTCTGTCTCACCTATGTGATGTTAATCGTTGCCTTTCATGCATGGTATTCACATCGCGGAGCAGCAAACACTTTTGGTGCGGACCTACCCCCCCCCCCCCCCCTCCTGCACAGAGCTTTTCCCTGCTCGCTGCCCAGACTGCAACATCGAGGTCACGGTCCCCTACCGTTTCCCTCTTGGGGGGGAGCAGTGTAGCGGTTTGATTAAACCCCCACAACACACAAACAGAACACCGAGACAGTCAGCTCGCACTCCTGGGGTTTGTTCCGCTGCACGCTGAGTTTACAGCCTTGAAGTTAAAGTGTTCATGCATTTTGCCCTTACTGTGACCTAGAGACTCAGATCAATATGTAGATGTGCGGGTTAGCCTCTTTGTCTGACACCTTGGAGCGAGGTCTAGCTAATCTGCCCATTGTGATGTATGTCTTACAAATGCAAATACCTCTGCCTGTTCTGTTGTCCCTTTGATCATTCTAAACTGTGGGGTACGTCTCTTTGATGTATTGTTATGATCAAGTATTTAATTTGCAACTCTGTAACGCAATCTCTCTCTCTCAATCTGACTTCAACCCTGCTGCAGGACACAGATTTTGTGTCCCCTCTTCACTGAGAGCCTGAGGAATTCGGCTTCAGCCTGCTCACGCTATGGCTGGAGCCGAGTTCCCGTGACGGCGGTATGATTAATAAAACCTGCTTAAAACCACAGCACTGCTGCTTATTTTTCCATGCCGCCTCAAGTGTCTGTTTAACAGGGGCTCGTGACAATGTGTCTGCGGTCACTAGGCTCTCACCAGGCACATGCACAATATTAAATGTGAACGTCATCAGTCTCAGTCTGAATCTGAAAACTCTCGGAGGAAGCTCATCTACTGCTTTGGTGCTTAGCAGTGGCACTAGGGGCTTATGGTCAGTCTGTAACCTGAACTTTAGTCCCTGGAGGTAAGGAGCCAGCCGCACACATGCCCACGTCACTGGAAGCCTCCTTCTCAATTTGGGTGTAATGTTTTTCTGCTTCTGTCAGCCCCCTTGAGATGAAAACCACAGGTCTCCATGTACCATCAGGCTGTTGCTGGTTTAGTACAGCCCCGAGACCATAAGACGAGGTGTCAGCTGCAACATTTGCCTCTGCTGTGGGTGAGTATGAGGCCAGAACTCTGGTTGAGCTCAGTTCTGATTTAAGTCTCTAAAATGCTTCTTTCTGTGGTGCCTCCCAACACCACTCATTTTTCTTGCTGAGCAAATCTTTTATGGGGCGTGTGTATGATGCAAGGTGAGGCAGAAACTTGCCTAAGTAGTTGGCCATTCCCATCACTCTCCTCACGCCCTCCACTCCTGTCGGTTCTGGCATTTCCATGATCGCTCTGACCTTGTCTGGGTCTGGCGTTACTCCATCTGCAGAAATACAGTGGCCCACAAACATCATACTGTCTTTTGCAAACTCACATTTTTCATTTAATGTCAGTCCCACCTCTTTTAGTCTTTTCAACACTTGATGCAGTCTGATGTTGTGTTGCTGTATGTCCTTACTGTGAACCATAAATGTCATCAGCATGACACACCACACCTTCACATCCCTCCAGCATCTGTGACATGCAATACTGAAAATGCTCTGGGGCGGATGAGATCCCAAATGGTAGCTGACTGAATGCATAATGACCAAATGGGGTAATAAATGTTGTGAGGAGTCTGCTCTCTTCAGGCAGTGGAATTTGCCAAAACCCCGATGTTGCATCAAGCTTTGTAGAAACCTTAGCTCCTGCTAGCATGGCTAATGTGTGGTCGACTGCGGGGAGTATGTGTCTCTGTGTACCGACTTGTTCAGATGTGTCAGGTCAATACACAGCCGAATCTTTCCAGGTTACGCTTTTGGCACCATCACCAGACCAGCGCACCAAGGTATAGGTTGAGTCACCTTTGAAATCACCCCCATGTCCTCCATACGTTCCAGTTTCTGCCTTGGCTTTATCCCCCAGTGGCAGAGGAACTCGATGTGGGGTGGACAGCGCATATGGGACTGCACTGGGTTCCAGCTCGATACTGTAGGGCTCATTTACTTTCCCTAAACCTGAAAACACTGTGGGGTACAGGGCCTTAAAGTCCTCTTTTTGACCTTTAATTTCATGCACCCTCTTTATTAACGTTGATGCTTTTATTGCAGGGAGACCCAGCAGTGGCTTTGACAGATGCATGAAAACATATGTTCTGGTTTATTTTATTTTTCCCATGTGCAGTTCGCCTGTGTGTTGTATAGTGTTTTGGGCACGTTATTGTGAAGTGCGGTGTAATGACGTGCACTTCCCATCATGTCACTGCACCGCCCTATATAAGATGGAGAGGGCCCATATTGTGGCCTCTTCAACCGGTGCCCTCTGCCTGGTGCCTACCATGTTACCGCTGTTCTGCATACATCAACTAGAAAAGCACTCATAGAGTGCATACCTCCGCCAAGGCTCCTTCCGTTTCTCATGGATCACCTCCAAAATGTAATGGGCTTGTGTGTAGGCCTATCGCCACTTGTGGTGAAAATTGCATTCAAGTCTGTGCATTAGTTTTGGAGTTTTGTGGCTGACACACTGTGAGAAGAGCCTTGGCTGAGGTATGCATTCCCAGATCATCCCCAAAATGTAATGGGTTCCTCTCTAGGCCAAGAACCACCTCTGGTGAAAATTTCATCCAAATCCATCCAGTAGTTTTTGTGTAATCCTGCTGCACAAATACAAACAAAGCCCTTGGTGGAGGTATACACTCTCAAATCATCACCAAAATCTAATCATCTGTTCCCTGTGCCATTACACACCTTTCCTGCAAATTTCATCAAAATCCGTTCATAACTTTTTGAGTTATGTTCGGTAACAGACAGACAGACAGACAGACAGACAAATGCCAGTAAAAGCATTACCTCCTTGGCGGAGGTAATAAACTCAAGTGTTGCTGTTGTGTCCATCTCCTCCATCTCCAAACTTCCAGGCTGCGGGCGTTGCAATTCATCGCACAACCGCATACAACCCACAGGCCAATGGGTTATGCGAGCGTTTTCATAGATCACTGAAAGCAGCACTCAGGGGTTCACTGACGGATGCAAATTGGGTAGACAGGTTGCCGTGGGTTTTATTGGGTTGCGCTCTGCGCAAAAGAGGATTTGGAAGCTTCCCCGGCAGAGAGCTTGTTTTTTGCGCAGCCCCTATGGCTGCCCGGGGAATTTCTGCCAAATAATCCGGCACCGGACAGCTGCCCATCTCAGCTTTTGCAGCATAGCGCAAACACAGGCACGCTGCCGGGCCCGGCCCACCACTGTTTTCCGCGTGCTTTTATGCCTAAAACTTTGAAGAACGCGGAGTTCGTGTTCGTCAGACACGACGACAAGCGCCCTCCATTGCGCCTGCACACATGTTGAAAATGGCCCTATCTCACAATGTTAATTAAAGAATCCTTTAAAAAATTCCTGGATCCAGACGGCGATCCCGATCATCCCCAAAATTTAATCAGTTCTTCCTTGTACCATTTCCAACAAAGCCTGAAAGTTTCATCGAAATCCGTCCAAAACTTTTTGAGTTATCTTGCTAACCAACAGACAGACAGACAAACAGACAGACAAACCCCAGCAAAAACATAACCTCCTGGCCTGCGGCCTGGCGGAGGTAATAAAGCTGTGTTTGTCCAGTCATCTTGCCTCATCCTTCACCCAAGGTATTTTACCATACATAACATGTGGCGATCAAAGATTAATTCATGGAGGCGTGCATTACGCCACTTCGCCCCTTTCTCGAGCTCCCAGGCGAGCTGCCGGTGCCTTGGCCGATGTGGTTTGAGGCTTTTCAGACATACATCACCGCCCTGGACCTGGGTAAGCTCGACAAGTTAAGAGCACGTGTGCTACTTGTTTCACAACCTAGGTATTGAGGGCCAGTGAGTCCTGCGCACACTTGGAGCTTTGGACTCTTTTGAAGACGTTTTGGAGCTGCTAGCAAACCATTTTCATACCCCGGATAGAGTGACTGTCCGGAAGATTCACTTTTGGTACCGACATCAGCGAGTGGGTGAGCTGTTCATCAGTTTGTCATCGATTTAAAGCAGCTAACTAGCAAGTGTCGCTTTGGGTCATTGGAAGATGAAATGATACGTGAACAGCTTGCGGAGTACACGTGTAGTGCCGCATTGCGGGCTAGGCTACTCACGGCGCCCAGTGATTTAACACTAGCCAGAGCTGTCGAGCTAGCTCTCCAGCTGGAGGCCGCAGACAAGCTAGTTTTGGAGCTAAACTGGCGCCAGTCACAGCGGTCGCCGGAGCCTCCTGCCTCGGCAAATGTTGCGGACCTGGATAGTGAGGATAGCTTGGACGTCAGTGCTGCAGCCGAAAGGTCTGCCCCGGGAAAACCCCTTTGCAAGGATTGTGGATCTGCGACGCACCACAATAAGGCTAAGGACTGCCCGACTAGAGGGAAGCGGTTGTAGTAGAGTGGACAGCTTGAACCATTATGCTAGAGGGTGCCGTGTACCTGAGCTGGAGAGCCTGCCCTCAACAACCATCCATACGGTGTCCCCCAGTACCAACGGGTACATGTTTTGCACAGTGGAGTTGGATGGCATGGAGGTGCTGCTGTTGCTCGACACGGGGGCGGAGGGTCGTTGCTGAATTGGGCCACGGTGAGGAAGTTTTTCCCCCACTACAGGATTAGAGGTAACCCAGCGTCACTTTATGGTTATGGTGGTGGCAGGCTGTGCACGGTTGGGACTTTGGAGTTAACAGTTCGGTACAAGTCTGCGATGATGGTTGACTTCACGTTCCACGTGACGGCCAGAGGCGATAACATCATGGGCTGTGACTTGTTCTGTGGACTGGTTTCACCATTAAAGACGACGCTGGAGGGAATGGTCGGGTTGAGGCCAGTGGAAGACCCATCCCGGTTCCGGTGGTCCGTGAGGACATTGTGTGGGACGAAGTACTAATGGACACCACGGCGGTCAAGCAGGACCAGCCTCCCTCAGGTTTGGCAAAGAGTGTCTCATTGCCGGCCCTCGGGAAACGGCTGGAGGGGGGGTTGCCGAGGCGTGGCAAGTGAGCGCCTTGCGCTGGTGTGAGTGACACCAATGTGCTAGCCCCAGATGCCTCCGGAGCTTGGCCACCGGGGGATGGAGGGTCTGCAGCTACAATGGTGAATGCTACGACGGCTTCAGAAGAGGTCAGGGCCAGACTGACGAGCATGGTGGAACCACATGCTCAGTAGCACCATTTCAGGCCGAGCCAAGCCACACTGGGGTTATGGACTTGGTTCGGGGTGAAGAATGTCCACGGCACAGATGGGCCAGATGACAGCCAGCTAAACATCATGAGTGTCTGCGCATAGTGCTAAGCTGGGCGCAGCATACTTCAAGCTGTCCGATGGTTTGGTGAGGCATGCCAATCAGCTTCGGTGTGTCTGGGAGAAGGCTTTAGGTGATGGGGCTGAATGAGAGCGAGTGTCGGTAGTGAAGAAGAGAGTCGCTTTCGTCCGGAAGATCAGCCATCATCCCGGAGGCCTGCTGCTTCCAGGGGCACGCTTGCTGAGCGGCTGCCGTGGGCCCCCCCCATGCCAGTTCTACTCCAGCCCAAGGAACAGTGCTGTAAATAATTGTGTGTTTATAGTTCTGGTGTTGTGACATATATTTGTTGTATTATGGGATTATTTTGTGCATTTTGTTTACTTTAGGAGCATGGCGTGCAATTTTAGGTAATGTATGGACTTTTAGTTTACTGGGTGGCAGAATAATCCACCCTACCATGTGGGCTGCACGGTAGTCCACCCATCAGCCCTATTTTAGGTTATGTTGTGTGAATGTGTTAGGCCATTTTAGTACATTGTTTTTCGTTATGTTAGTGCGTGATTCGGGTCCCAATTTTTTTTTTTTTTTTGGGGGGGGGGGGGTCAGTTGTGTGTGTGTGGTTTTGGACTTTTCTAAAGGGGGGGAGGAATGTTGTGTAGTGTTTTGGGCACATTATTGTGAAGTGCGGTGTAGTGACGTGCACTTCCCGTCACGTCACTGCACCACCCTACGTAAGGCGGAGAGCGCCCATATTGCGGCCTCTTCGACTGGTGCCCTCTGCTTGGTGCCTACCGTGTTACCACTGTTCTGCATACATCAATAAAGCTGTGTTCATCCAGTCATCTTACCTCATCCTTCACCCAAGGTATTTTACCATACATAACGCTGTGAAACATCCTCGTGTTCAGTCTTTGCTTACTTGGTCCATACAGTACTTTTTGTGGTGTCTGCAGAGCTCCATGCTTTTCAATAGAGTACATGCTGCTTGGTATTGCTGTAACACCTGCACCTGTATCTAGTTTGAAGACAGATTTTTCTCCATTTAGTTGCAGGGTTTCAATCCACTCATCCTTCTCAATGGAGCACATCACTCCTAGGAAGGTAAAATCCTCCTCCACATTGCGCTCATCTTGTGCTTCTGAGATCTGGTGAACACCACTGACTGATCTGCGTTTTTTTGCAAAGTGTCCTCTTTTATGGCACTTTCTGCATTCAGCACTAAGGGCAGGACAATCTTTCCATCCATGTCTCTTAAATTGTCCACATCTGGTGCATTCTGACTGTTTTGCGTCTATCTGTTCTTCAGCTGTTTTCTCCCCTCTTGTGCGCTTTTTGACATGGTTTTCAGAAACACCCAGAAACAGACGCAGGCTCGAACAACTATAATGATCTTTTATTGAATGAGAGTGGATGTGTGTGCGTGGGAATGGTGTTGTGGGGAATGTAGTGTAGTGCGAGCAGGAGCGTGACGACAGGACAGGTCTGGCAACCCTGGAACGACAAGACAGGAGAGTTAGCTTCAGGCTGGCAGGTAATGATGTTAATAGAGTTTTAGCAGTCTTACAGTAGCGAAGAGATAATCCAGCTCCGAAGATATGACTTTCCAATACCAGCCCAGCGCCCTGTTGTGAAGCCGTAGTGCAGGTGTGGAGTATTTACAGTGTAGCTTGGGGGAAGGTGACATGTGCTCCAACTCACCAATTTGTGAGGGGAGAAAGCCGCTGTTCATAGCTAAAGTCCAGTCCGCCGCCAGGAGGAAAGGGAGGTCTGCCTGGAGGGTGGTCCACCTGTGCACAGGGAACAAGGGGAAGAAAGGCAGGTGCAGGTAAAAGCTCTGAGAAGGCTTATGTTACGTTGGGGAGCTGGAACTCCTGTGACGAGAAGCAGGTGATCTGAGATGCACTCTTAAGCATAGCGAGATGGAGGAGGTCTTCCTGGGAGAAAGCTTAGACGTCTCCGTGCTGCCTACTGGACAGCGTTCCTTATAAAGCGTGCTTGATGAGCGAGAGCAGGTGTGCCTGCAGCTGTGAAAGATAATTAGGGCGAGGCACACACACCGCAGATCACCACACTTTTGGTTTATTGTTTCATCTTGTGCTGCAGCCTGTTTAGTCCCACGTAGCAATGGTTGCTGCTTCTTCACTGCTGCACTTTGTCTTACTCGTGTCACAGCCTTTTCCAGTGTTAATTCTGTGTCTAAATGGAGACTGTTGGATAGTTTAGCATCTCTAATGCCAACTACAATGCAGTCTCTAATTAATTTGTCTCTCAAAGTCCCAAACTCACACCGCTGTAATAAAGGACTCCACACTCTCACCTGGCTCTTGGTTCCGTCTGTTAAAGCATGCTGTTTCATGTTCCTCTTGCTAATGCAGTGTGCCGTGAAAGCTCCCATGACAGCTTCATATGACTTTTTGTGCTCCTCGGTTAATGGCAGTGCATATAATATGTCCTTTGCGTCGTCTCCAGCAGCATACATGAAGGCATTCACCCGGATATTTCCTGTGCTGCTGGTCCATTTTTGTTGCTTATTCTGTAGCGTTCAACCTCTTCATCCGGCAAGGCCACTTATTTGAATTGGCGAAGTCAAACTTGCCTGGCGGTGACAGCTGTGGCACTGCCAGTTCTTCCTCTTGGCTCATTTTTTTTCCCCTTTTTTTCCCGGACTACTCTGTGTTTACTTCTGACACCATGTTACATTATTGCCAGGATGGGTGAGTATTTATAATAATGATGGACTCATGAATACTCAGGGATGAGAAAGGGGTTTGGGAAAAAAAGAGGAAACTAAGCCGGGGGTGTTGGGGGTCATAGGCCCCCAAGCCGTATCCAAGGCGGAGCCTTGAAATCTGGTGTTTTAGAATGCTCAAATGTGGTCTTATATTTAAAGTTAGAAGTAAGTACCAAATGCATTTATAGTTTACCTTTTTAATCTGCTGCTGCATCACTTGTGTAAATTTATGATATCTGAATGGTATATTGATGTAATAATACTAAATTATATTTTACTACTATTTAATATGTTTAGAACTGACACAGAATTACATTTACATAGTTCTAGAACAGACAAAATAATTTAACCAAGTAAAATAAATTATAAATATTGACAAAATTCCATCACCAAGTCCATCACCCATTTATTAAAATATACTGACATTCTGCAAACATTTTGATTTATTAATGTGTGCGTTTGTTAGTGTTACTAGAAATATAAAAAAAGTTGCATATTAGTATATTTTAATAATTGAAAGATAATCTAAGAAAGTAAGTAAAACCTAAAAGATGTTTAATATTTTTATGCAATGACCATAAAGAAATTATGTTTACTAATAAAGGCAAAGATATCTTAGGAAAGGCAACCCATTACCACCCATGACAAAAAAACTTACACATGCATTATGCAACTCCTCCTAGTGAAACAAAAAATGATAAATTATATTCAAAATTCTCAGATTGCATTTCAAATTGTGAGAAAATATGTAATAACATTTATCTATTAACAATCGATAATCAGCATTCAAATGCAATTAATGTTTCAAAACAGGCATGACGTCACAACTTACACATGCTATTTCATAACAAATTCATTATGCGAAAATTCTCAAGTACATTACTTATAACGAGAAAAAAATCTTACCTCGGAATGTGTCTTCCGATCACTAATTGCTGTAATCGGGGCCGATTGTGATGAACTTTGATTGACTGGCATCTGAATTTGACCGTGTCCATCGATCGTTTTGAACGCAGCACGAGCGAGTAGTTCGATCTCCTTGTAGCCACAATTTTGAGATGTTTCTGTTTTAAACAGTGTTCAACTAAGGCAACACAACCACGAGATCCATAACTCAAGAAATCGTTGCAATAAACACATTGGGCTTTCCCTGGTACTTCGCATTTCGCTATGAAGTCAGCCATTTTTTCAACCACAACTTCAGTATTTTTACCGATCTTTACAGTCACTGACAGTTTTTTCAAGCCATTCCCAACTAAACTTGTTCCTTATCCCTTTGCCGATTTCTAAAATTCTTGCTTTGTTGTCTTTCGTGAGTTTTAGGTTCACCATTTTCACGAAATCGGGAAAACCCGGTTGATTGAACTGTCCGCCATTTGCATTTCGCTCCCCGTGTTGGATATGACAAAGGAATAACAAAATCGCCGATTGGTTGCTTCAGTAAGTATCAGCCAATCAGTGGCCTTGTTACATTACATTACTGATCTCGCTGGGTAGCGCATTCTGCGTGGTGGATTTTAGCAGCCGATCGAAAATACGACTCGCCGCTCATAACAGACCTCACCCCCCCCCCCCCCTAAAATTTTCTCCTCGAATTTAGACGATTCACGAGAATTACCCTAGACATGATCAACTACGAGGAATTCCGCGGATCCGCGGAGGATTCTCATCCCTGAATACTGCTTTAACCATGCGTTACTAGAACCTTTCTTCGTGTGTAACCACAAAACATGTCGTAGGGTAACACACACCCAGAATCGTAGTTCCCCTTAAACAACATACCATACTAAAATACAAAAGAAAAGACAAACAAAAACACAGCTAATCAGTACAAAACAAAACAACAAAGAAAATGTGCAAATAGTCCCAACTGATAACAAATTAAAGTACTAAGAACAAGAGCAGTTTTCCAGTGATGCCTTCTCCAGTGACACCATAAGAAGTTTAAAATCCCCTAAGGGAATCAAGCTAGACAACTTCAGACTCTGCTGTAACGAGTTCCAAGTTGAAGGAACAGAGTAGGAAAATGCCTTTTTGCCAGGCTCTGTACAGACAGAGGGGACAATTAAAGTAATGAAGTCCTGGGAGCGTACACTATGACTGCACTGAGTACGTAACATGTAAGATGATAAATTTGTGGGCAGCAGGCCTAAAATGGATTTGTAGATGAAATTATACCAGTGCAGGAGTCTGATCATGGACAGTGATGATCAGCTGACCAGAGTACAAAGTGCAATGATGTGTAAGGGGTTTACATCCTGTAATGAACCTTAGTGCTCCATGATAGACCGTATCCAACAAGTGAAGAGATTGAGCAGAGGCATTCATATAAATAATATCCCATAGTCAAGAAAAGGCAAGAAGGTGGCAGCAACAAGCCTTTTCCTAGCATTAGAAGAGAAACAGGATTTAATTCCAATTTCTTTAAAAGATTTTCAATGTGGGGTTTAAAAGGTTTTCATCAATTGTAATGCTCAAGTATTTGTAGTAGGCCACAAGCTTGATAGAGGTATTCTTAGTAGATGTAATACAAGGACAAACTGCTGGCCCCTTCTTTTTTTTTTTTTTTTTTTGAGACTTTTATTTAGCATTTTCATTTTTCACATAAAAACAACAACAAAAAAAGAAAACAAAAAAAAATCACAAACAAGCAGACATATATGAAATAAAATTTACAATTTTCTTTTGTGTATTTCAGGTACTAGATCCATTTTTTTTCCCATAGGCAAATGTAAAGGGAAAGTCAATCGTTCCATCGTGTAGGTTTCTTTAACAATGTCTATCCACCCTAAAAATATTGATGGTTCCGCACAAGACCATTTTACTTTCACTTTTTCCCATCTCCCTTTAGTGTACAATATTTTTTTTCCTTCTGCTTTTTTTTCTATAACATATGCCAAAAAAAACCCCAAAACTTGCATATATACAGAAAACCCCTCCCTCCCAATTCCTCAAGGCTTAAAAAAAAGAAGAAAAAAAAAAGAGACAGGATCACCCTGCTGTGTTTTAACTTATCCCAGACGACACACATTTGTAATCACCTTATGATTTTCCAACCAAACATTCGTTGATTGTTGTTGTTATTATTATTATTATTTTTTTTTTTTATTTTATTACATAATTTTCAACAAAAAGAAGAGCTCTTAATATAATCTATAAAAGGACTCCATGTCAAGGCAAAGTTCCTACGGGTTCTGCAAACATTATATCGAAGTTTTTCTAGTGGTAGAAAGGAGAGCACCTCCTTTAGCCAATGTGAGAAAGATGGAGGGTTATTTGACTTCCACTGGAAAAGAATAAGCCTGCGGGCAAGTAAAGAAGCGAATGCCAGAGCGTTACCTTGATAAGTTGTGAGTTTGCAATCTGGGGGTATTATGCCAAAAATAGCTATGTGGGAACTGGGGATTATTTCTTGTTTGCAAATATATGAAAAGACCTCAAATATAGATGCCCAAAAATTTGTGAGAGCAGGGCACAGCCAAAACATGTGTCCTAACAAGGCTGGGGCATGGCTACATCTTGGGCAGCTAGGGTCAATAGTGGGAAAAATCTTAGTAAGCTTATCCTTTTAATAGTGGAGACGGTGAAGCACCTTAAGTTGAATAAGCCCGTGACGGACACACAACGAAGAAGTATGTATATGTGTCAGACTTTCACGCCACTGCCCTTCAGAAAATTTTATCCCTAAATCTTTTTCCCATTCTGCTTTTGTTTTATCCCATGATATCGCCACTAAATTTTGTATAATCCCATAAATCGTAGAAATACGTTTCTTGGCCCAAGGATCCAAATCTAGGATTTCATCTAGTTGATTAGTCGGTGTCAACAAAGGAAACGAGGGAAACATTTTTTTTACAAAACTACAAATTTGAAGATATCTGAAAAAATGGGATCTAGGTATGTCATAATCTTTTGTAAGCATATTAAAAGAAGAAAAAGTGTTTCCCAGGAATAAATCCTTTAAAAAAACTAATCCCTGTCTACGCCAGAGGCGAAAAGCATCGTCAAGCACGGAGGGTGTAAAAAACTGATTATTTGCTATTGGGCAGAGCGTGCTAGCCTGAACTAACTTAAAGTGCCTTCTGAACTGGAGCCATATTTTTAAAGAGGATCTAACCACCGGATTCAATACCTGTATGTGATGAGTATATGGCAACGGTGAAGATAAGATAAGTAACGGGTTGGACAGAAGCTCCATCTCAACCCAACTCAGACCTTCCTTATTCTTATATGTATCAATCCAATGTAAAAGTTTTACCATGTTTGCTGCCCAATAATAAAAAATAAAGTTAGGTAGGCCCAAACCTCCTGCCTCCTTTGGTACCTCCAAGTACTTCCTTTTCATCCTAGGATTTGAAATGTTCCAAATGAATGATGAAACCAACTGGTCTAGTTGTTGGAAAGCTGTTTTAGATATAAATATAGGGATCATTTGGAATATATATAAAAATCTTGGCAGAATTGTCATTTTTACTATATTTATCCATCCTGCTAATGAAATGGGTAAGTTCGACCATTTTTTAATGTCTTGAGCTGTCCGTTCAATTAATTTTCTAAAATTATGATTATATAATCCACCTATTCAACGAGTAATCTTAATACCTAGATACGTAAATATATTCTTTTCTAATTTAAACGGGAATCCAGAGTAATCACAATCTACATCATTAATAGGGAATAACAAACTCTTAGAGTAATTAATTTTGTAGCCTGAGAAATAACCAAAATTATCTAAGATACATAATAATTTTGGTATGGTTCCTTCTGGATTAGATACGTACACTAGCAAATCGTCTGCATACAGCAATATCTTGTGAAGTTTATTGTCCCATGAAATGCCTCTCACCCCGTCTTCTTTTCTAATCGCTATGGCCAGCGGTTCAATCGCTAGGTTAAATAGGTAAGGAGAGAGGCTGCAGCCCTGTCTGCAACCCCTGTAAAGCCCGGTATAATCAGAGAGTGTGGTATTTGTCCGTACTGCTGCCATAGGGGAATCATATATTATTCTAATCCAAGCTTGAAATGATGGACCAAAACCAAATCTTTCTAAAACAGCGAATAAATATTGCCACTCGACACGATCAAACACCTTTTCGGCATCTAACGAAATCACTATTTCTGTTTCTTCGGATGTATGTGGTATATACAGTATATTCAGAAGACGATGCATGTTATAAAAAGATTGCCGTCCGGGTATAAAGCCAGTCTGGTCATTGTTCACAATTGATGCTATAACTGTCTCAATGCGAGTGGCCAGAATTTTTGTAAGAATTTTATAGTCACAATTTAACAAACTTATCGGGCGATATGAGCCGCAGAGTAAGGGGTCTTTATCTTTTTTAAGCAAAATCAATATAATTGCCTGGGTCATGGTCTGGGGTAATTTCTGTTGGTGGAAAATATCAGTGTATACTTGTTTAAGAATTGGAGCCAACTTAAGTGCAAATTCTTTATAGAATTCAATAGAGAAGCCATCGGGGCCTGGGGCTTTATTACTCAGCATGGATCTTATTGCTTGTAATATTTCTGCTGTCGATATTTCTCTGTCCATTTGTACGCAGTCCTCTGGCGTAATTTTTGGAATAGTCAGACCATCTAAAAATTCAGATACATGTGAAAAGTCTCTGGAGATTTCAGGAGAATAGAGACTAATATAAAATTGTTTAAATTGGTCATTTATATCATCTGGGTTGGCGGTTTCTGTTCCTAATGATGTGCGGATTTTAAGAATAGTGTTGGCAGCCGCAGGTTGTCTAATCTGGTGCGCCAATAATTTCCCCGCTTTCTCTCCATGTTCGTAAAAAGTCTGTTTAGATTTAAAAAACAATCGCTCTGTATGTTTAATGGACATATTATCGAATTCTGTTTTAAAAAGTAACTTTTTTTTATATAATTCAGGGGTAGGAGAAGCAGCATATAGACGATCTGTTTCTGCTATATTCTGAAATAGTTCTTTCATACGTTGTTTGTTTTTTTTCCTCTCATATGCAGTATATTAAATTATTTGGCCTCTGAGATAAGCTTTGAGTGCTTCCCAAATCACAGATAATGTAACATCAGGAGTTTGGTTGATCATAAAATCTACGATTTGTTGTGAAAGGAAGTTTTTGAAGGAGTCCTTAGAAAGCAGGAGACGGTCAAACCACCAAGTGCGCTGGGGTCTAGGGCAATATGGAAGCTCATATCTAATTGTACGGGGCTATGATCAGAGATCACAATAGCGTTATATTGGCACCCCTTAACCATGGAGGAGGTTCTGCCATCTAAAAGAAAAAAAATCAATTCTAGAGTAAGAATGATGTACAGGGGAGAAAAAAGAGAATTGTTTTGTAGTTGGATTATTTTTCCTCCAAGGGTTGAAAAGAGCATACGAGTGCGTAAACGACTGAATGACCCTACCTGCCCTTGAAATCTTACTGTTGGGTCTTGGATTGGACCTATCTAAAAAAAAGGGTGTAATACACAGTTAAAGTCTCCCCCCAATATCAATAGATAATCGATCTTATCGGGAAGGATTGTTATAAAATTACTGAAAAAAGAGGGATCATCCCAGTTTGGCCCATAGATATTCGCTAAAATCACTTGTGTACCAAATATATTGCCCGTGACCACTACATACCTTCCATGAGGGTCAGAGATGGTTGATGAAGAAATAAATGGAGCACCCTTCTTGATCAGAATGGCTGTGCCCCATGCTCTGCTCTCATATCTCGAACTAAAAATCTGTCCAATCCAGGCTTTTTTTAGTCTCACATGTTCGGTTGATAGGAGGTGTGTTTCCTGTAGAAACATGATATCAGAACCAAGAGATTTTAGATGTCCCAGAACCCTATTACGTTTCACAGGATTATGAATTCCTTTCACATTCCAACTCAGGAAGCGAAGAGAGCTAAAAGTATGAGTGTCAGACATTGGACCTTTATCAAAACACAAAAAATGAAAAGCAAGTGATCCTGTCTACAAACAAACAAGAAAAAAAATAAAATAAAAAATAAAGCCTTGAGACCCCATGCTGATCCAACAAAACCTTCAGGATTGCATTTCCCTTTATTGGTATGACACAGTCAATGCACATAGAAAAAAGGAAAAAAAAACTCTCCTAGTGGGCCTTGGCTAGGGTAAACAGTCCACAGATATGAATAATAGGAAAACAGGAGAGAAAAAAAAGATATGTCGCACTTAGAATATAGGACATTTTAAATTTCGACTCTTGGATTAACATTTTCGGACTAGCTCTCTGATGGTGGGTAAAGTTAAATTAAATTATCTGAGATAATATCTAAAAAAAAAAAAGAAGGGGGGGGGGAGAAGGGGAAAATAACTCAATCCAGAAACACTTTGAGGTTAATCCATTCTTTGTCCATTCTTTGTCTTCATTTAGTTCAGTTTTTTCTTTTCTTTTCCCCCCTTCCTTTCTCTACTTCCCCCTCCCTCCCCTCCTCTGCGCTCTAAGTAGAAACAGCAGATCACTAGTCCAGCCACCTAAGTAATCTTATTCATTTTAGCCACACATTCTTATACTTACACCCATCAATAAATAAATAAATAAATTAAATAAAATAAAAAATAATAATTATACATATATGCAATACATATACACATAAATACAACATAAAAAAACAAAAAAGGAGTAATAAAAAAGGGACAAATCTTCAGTGAGAGAATTAATCAACTTATAAGAAAACCTGTACTTATAAAAAACTTGAATTTCAAAAATTAAAAAAAAAAATCATATTTTTAAATCCATGTAAAAAAAAATAAGAGGGAAATAAGGGAAACATATATAGAACAATTTTTTTTAGAAAAAATATAATAAACACAAAGTTAACTAATTTAAACTGAGAAAAATATGACAATTTCTTGGATGCAAGGATTTTTAAACAACATTACCAATAGAGGGGCACGTTATAAAAAATAGGAAAGACTACTAGGTGAGATCATCAATTGCTTGTTAGTTACTGTTCCATCTGGAGAACCGTACCAGTTGGTGTCCCTTAGCCATCTGCGCCATTGACAGCCGGAATCCATTAATCACTACCGACACTTTGCGTTCTTCTTTAATATTTCCGTGGTTTTATTGCTGCAGGTTTTCCCTGATATAATCAATCGCTTCAGATGGGTCCTCGAAGCGTTTATCCAACCTGGATGGTAGAGTAATGCAGAGAACGGCCGGGAAGAGGAGCCCGTACTTGACGCCCTGGCAGCCCCGAAGGAGCCACTTGGCTTCAGAGAAAGCCGCTCTTTTCTTTGCCACGGCAGCCGTATAGTCCGGGAAAATGCTCACTCTCCTACCTTGGAGGTTAAGCAGAGTCAAACATGATGCTTTATGGAGGACCTCCTCTCTCTCCTGAAGATAATGGAATTTTGCCACAATCACCCTAGGGGGTTCTCCCTCCTTAGGTGAAGGGCGCAGGCTGCGATGGGCCCATTCCAACGTTGGGGTGAAGTCGAGTTTCAATAGCTCCTGTAGGGTCCTAGCAACGGTCACCGTGGGCCTCTGGCCTTCACTGTTCTCCAGCCCTCCCTTTATACCAGTGATTCGTACATTGCACCGACGTTGTCGCCCCTCCAGGTCTTCCAACTTCAGGCTCAGTGCGGCAACTTCTGATTTTAACCGGCCGACGTCTCCTTCAATGCCAACCGTCTTATCCGAATACGTATTTAGACCATCCTCCAGGTCTCCTAAACAGGTCTCTTGCCTTGCCATATCCTGTGCGATAGAATCCATTTTTGCATCCAAATCTTTCATCTTTAAATCTATATGCGCCAATATTCTGCTTTCACTGTTCACAATAGCGGCCATCACCTCGGACAGATCAGCCGGTTCCCCCTCAGAGGCCTTAATTAAGCCGGAGACTTTAGCGGCCTGCTCTTTGCTGGGTTTATTCCTGCTCATGGCACCTTCAAAAAAGTCGTCAGGAAGATATGAGGTCAAAATTCTGGTGCCTAAGCTATTTAGTCCGGTGTATATTCAGCCAGTTTATCTAAAATTGGTCAAAAAATGTTGAAATATTCATTAAAAGTTCGCCCTAGCCAGAAGCCCAGTAGAAACACATCCTCACATGATACTGCTCACCAGTGCCCCCCCCGCCGGCCCCTTCTTTTTTTTTTTTTTACCAGAAAACAACATTGTCTTGGTTTTGTCAGCATTTAGCACTCGGCGGAGATTGAAAAGTTGAGACTGAATGATGTCAAATGCTGACATTCAAATACGAGGGCAATAGTGCTTGTGCAACAATAGACGATAGTATCATCAGCATAGAGATGTACAGAAGCATTGTATTTTTACCCACACTGTTGACATACTGTAAATAGTGAAAAGAAAAAAGTGCATCCTAAAACTGAACCTTGTGGTACATCTTCAGTGGTGTTAATTGCATTGTACAGTGGGTATGATTCATATATCTACATGGGTCACCATCTATTCATCTATCATGTACAGTGGGGCAAAAAAGTATTTAGTCAGCCACCAATTGTGCAAGTTCTCCCACTTAAAAGATGAGAGAGGTCTCCAATTTTCATCATAGGTATACGTCAACTATGAGAGACAAAATGAGGGGAAAAAAAATCCAGAAAATCAAATTGAAGGATTTTTAATGAATTAATTGGTAGATTCCTCAGTAAAATAAGTATTTGGTCACCTACAAACAAGCAAGATTTCTGGCTCTCACAGACCTGTAACTTCTTCTTTAAGAGACTCCTCTGTCCTCCACTCGTTACCTGTATTAATGGCACCTGTTTGAACTCGTTATCAGTATAAAAGACACCTGTCCACAACCTCAAACAGTCAGACTCCAAACTCCACTATGGCCAAGACCAAAGAGCTGTCAAAGGACACCAGAAACAAAATTGTAGACCTGCATCAGGCTGGGAAGACTGAATCTGCAATAGGTAAGCAGCTTGGTGTGAAGAAATCAACTGTGGGAGCAATTATTAGAAAATGGAAGACATACAAGAACACTGATAATCTCCCTCAATCTGGGGCTCCACGCAAGATCTCACCCCGTGGGGTCAAAATGATCACGAGAACGGGGAGCAAAAATCCCAGAACCACATGGGGGGACCTAGTGAATGACCTGCAGAGAGCTGGGACCAAAGTAACAAAGGCTACATCAGAAACACACTACGCCGCCATGGACTCAAATCCTGCAGTGCCAGACGTGTCCCCCTGCTTAAGCCAGTACATGTCCAGGCCCGTCTGAAGTTTGCTAGAGAGCATTTGGATGATCCAGAAGAGGATTGGGAGAATGTCATATAGTCAGATGAAACCAAAACAGAACTTTTTGGTAAAAACTCAACTTGTCTTGTTTGGAGGAGAAAGAATGCCATACCTACTGTGAAGCATGGGGGTGGAAACATCATAATTTGGGGCTGTTTTTCTGCAAAGGGACCAGGACGACTGATCCGTGTAAAGGAAAGAATGAATGGGGCCATGTATCGTGAGATTTTGAGTGAAAACCTCCTTCCACCAGCAAGGGCATTGAAGATGAAACGTGGCTGGGTCTTTCAGCATGACAATGATCCCAAACACACCGCCCGGGCAATGAAGGAGTGGCTTCGTAAGAAGCATTTCAAGGTCCTGGAGTGGCTTAGCCAGTCTCCAGATCTCAACCCTATAGAAAATCTTTGGAGGGAGTTGAAAGTCTGTGTTGCCCAGCGACAGCCCCAAAACATCACTGCTCTAGAGGAGATCTGCATGGAGGAATGGGCCAAAATACAACCAACAGTGTGTGAAAACCTTGTGAAAACTTACAGAAAACGTTTGACCTCTGTCATTGCCAACAAAGGGTATATAACAAAGTATTGAGATGACCTTTTGTTATTGACCAAATACTTATTTTACCGAGGAATTTACCAATTAATTCATTAAAAATCCTTCAGTGTGATTTTCTGGATTTTTTTTTCTTATTTTGTCTCTCATAGTTGAGGTATACCTATGATGAAAATTGGAGACCTCTCTCATCTTTTAAGTGGGAGAACTTGCACAATTGGTGGCTGACTAAATACTTTTTTACCCCACTGTATATAAGTTTTTAGCAGTTTTACTTTCCATGGGTAATCCCATTGTCTATTATGCTGTTTGTTTCTGTCATTTGGTTGTCTACTGTCATGCTGCTGTTACACTGTAATTTCACAGTTTGGGACCAGTAAAGTGAAAAATGAAGTGGGGCAGCGCGGTGGCGGAGTGGTTAGCACTGCGGCGGAGTGGTTAGCACTGCGGCAGCACAGCAACTCACCCTTGGCCGGGGGATCCTGGGTTCGATCCCTGACCAACAGTGATCTGTGTGGAGTTTGCATGTTCTCCCCATGTCTGCGTGGGTTTACTCTGGGATTTCTCCAGTTTCCTCCCACATGCCAAAAACATGCAAGTTAGGTTAATTGGCATCAAACTGGGGATTCTAAATTGTCCTTAGGTATGACTGTGAGAGTGAATGGTTGTGTGTCTCTCTGTGTTGGCCCTGCGATGGACTGGCGATCTGTCCAGGGTGTACCCTGCCTCTCGCCCAAAGATGCTGGGATAGGCTCCAGCCCCCCTGCAACCCAAAAAGGATTAAGCGGAAGAAGATGGATGGACTGATGGATCAATAAAGTACATCTATCTATCTATCTATCTATCTATCTATCTATCTATCTATCTATCTATCTATCTATCTATCTATCTATCTATCTATCTATCTATCTATCTATCTATCTATCTATCTGTGAGATATTCCACTAAGCTGCACACATTGCTTATGATTGGAGAAATACTTTGAGAACCAACTAACACCTTGGTCTGACAAATGCCTTGGACAAATCTATGAAAAGTGCAGCACAGTAATCCTTGGCATCCAAGGCTTCAGCGTCATTTAGGACTTTCAAGGAGGTGGTTACTGTACTATGTTGCTTCCTAAAACCAGACTGGTAAGAAGATAAAATGTTATTTGAACACAAATAGTCCTTGATTTGATCATTCACCAGCCTTTCACGAATCTTCCCTAAAATGCAGAGCTTGGAAATTGGTCTGTAGTTGCTCAGCATGGTGGGATCACCACCTTTTAATAATGGGACTACAAATGCTGTTTTCCAAGCATCAGGAATGACATTTTTTTTAGATGGAAAGATTAAAAACATGTGACATAAGTTCATCTATAATATTTGCAGCCAGTTATAGATGGGGGCGGGAATCTTTAGGCACCCAACAATTTGAGCCGATTACGATTCAGGGGGCTCCGGTTTGAGCCGATTACAATTCTCAGTGCATTTCGATGCATCTTTTTTTTTTCTATTCAGGATTTTTTTTCCTCCCACTGTGTGACAACTTCCAGTCCATCCAGAATTTCGTGGGATGTTTTCATGGTTGTTGCGACTCAAAAAGCCTGAATTTGCAGGAGCTTTTTTTTAAATGGTTGCGATATTGTGAGAGGTTTTTTTGCACTAAAAGTTGTGGGAAGAATGACAACTTTTAAAACAGATGGCCTTTTCCATAGTTTACAGCAATGAAATTCTATAACACCACAAGAAAAGCACAGGATTGAGGCCCGGCCTCCCTCAGCCGTCCTTCCTGGGGCAGATGCCTGGTTGTCCTGGGACTTGTTGACTTCGGGATATTTGTGCTCTGTGGGGGTTGGTGGCACTGTCTTGCTTGCTTGGGGTTTCCGGGGGGCAGTGGGGGGGGGGGGCGTTGCTGTGACCTCCCACCCTCTTTGTATGTTTCCTGGCAAACCACTCACACGCACACACTTACTTTGCGCGCGCCCTCATACACACGCACACACACATACAGTGGTGTGAAAAAGTGTTTGCCCCCTTCCTGATTTCTCATATTTTTGTATGTTTGTCACACTTAAATGTTTCAGATCATCAAACAAGTTTAAATATTAGACAAAGATAGCACAAGTAAACACAAAATGCAGTTTTTAATTGAAGGTGTTTATTATTAAGGGTAAAAAAAAATCCAAACCTACATGGCCCTGTGTGGAAAGGTGATTGCCCCCTCATTAAAACATAAGTTGACTGTGGTTTATCACATCTTTGGACAGTTGAGTTCAATTTTCTAGCCATTTCTAAACCTTTAGGACTCCATTGAACTACAGTGAGAGCCATTACCCACAAATGGCAAAAACATGGAACAGTGGTGAACCGTCCCAGGAGTGGCCGGCTGGTCAAAATTACCCCAAGTGCAGCGACGACTCATCCAAGAGGTCACAAAAGCCCACACAACAACATCCAAAGAACTGCAGGCCTCACTTGCCTCAGTTAAGGTCAGTGTTCATGACTCCACCATAAGAAAGAGACTGGGCAAAAATGGCCTGCATGGCGGAGTTCCAAGATGAAAATCACTGCTGAGCAAAAACAACATAAAGGCTCATCTCAGTTTTGCCAGAAAACATCTTGATGATCCCCAAGACTTTGGGAAAATACTCTGTGGACTGACAAGACAAAAGTTGAACTTTTTGGAAGGTACGTGTCCCATTACATCCGGCGTAAAAGTAACACAGCATTTCAGAAAAGGGACATCATACCAGCAGTAGAATATGGTGGTGGTAATGTGATTGTCTGGGGCTGTTTTGCTGCTTCGGGACCTGAAAGACTTGCTGTGGTAAATAGAACCATGAATTCTGCTGTCTACCAAAAAATCCTGAAGGAGAACGTCCGGCCATCTGTTTGTGACCTCAAGCTGAAGCGCACTTGTGTTCTGCAGCAGGACAATGATCCAAAACACACCAGCAAGTCCACCTCTGAATGGCTTAAGAAAAACAAAATGAAGACTTTGGAGTAGCCTAATCAAAGTCCTGACCTGAATCTGATTGAAATGCTGTGGCATGACCTTAAAAAGGCGGTTCATGCTCGAAAACCCTCCAATGTGGCTGAATTACAACAATTCTGCAAGGTGAGTGGGCCAAGATTCCTCACAGCGCTGTAAAAGACTCATTGCCAGTTATTACAAACGCTTGATTGCAGTTGTTGCTGCGAAGGGTGGCCCAACCAGTTATTAGGTTTAGGGGGCAATCACTTTTCACACAGGGCCATGTAGTTTGGATTTTTTCCCCTTAATCATAAACACCTTCATTGAAAAAACTGCCATTTTGAGTTACTTGTGTTATCTTTGTCCATCCATCCATCCATCTTCTACTGCTTTTCTGGAGGTCCAGGTCACGGAGGCAGCAGTTCAAGCATAGAAGCTCAGACTTCCCTCTCCCCAGCTACCTGCTCCATCTCTTCAGAGAGTATACCAAGGCGTTCCCAGACCAGCTGGGAGACATAGTCTCTTCAGCGAGTCCTGGGTCTGCCCCAGGGTCTCCTCCCAGAGGGATGTGCCCAAAACACCTCAAGTGGGAGGCATCCAGGAGGCATCCTGATACCACCTCAACTGAGCCCATACCACCTCAACTGGCTCCTTTCAATGTGGAGGAGCAGCGGTTCTACTCTGAATGTCTCCCGGATGACTGAGCTCCATACCCTATCTCTGAGGGTGAGTCCAGCAATCCTACGAAGAAGGATTTCTTTGGGTGTTATCTTTGTTGAATATTTAAATTTGTTTGATGATCTGAAACACTTAAGTGTGACAAACATACAAAAAAATGAAAATTAGGAAGGGGGCAAACACTTTTTCACACCACTATATGTCTCTCTGTCCTTTAACAGGTGCCGATACCAGACTCATGATGAGACCTTTTCAGTAGAAGAAACAGTTTATCTTCTGTTTGTTTTTTCTGTTTGTCCTCTCTTTTCTGTCCCCCCCCCCCCCGCCGGTCGGGTCCTTCATGGGTAAAACAATTTAAATAAAGTTAAAAGTTATTATAAGAGGAGTCTATAAACAATATACAGTACTTATATACAGTGGTGTGGAAAAAGTGTTTGCCCCCTTCTTTCATTTTTTTGTATGTTTGTCACACTTAAATGTTTCAGATCATCAGACAAATTTAAATATTAGACAAAGATAAAACAAGTAAACACAAAATGCAGTTTTTAAATGAAGGTGTTTATTATTGAGTGTGAAAAAGTGATTCCCCCCAAAAAAAAAAAAAAAAATTACAGTAACTGTGGTTTATCACATCTTTGGAAAGCTGAGTTCAGTTTCTCTAGCCACACCCAGGTCTGATTACTGCCACACCTGTTCTCAATCAAGAAATCACTTAAATAGGACCTGCCTGACGAAGTGAAGTAGACCAAAAGATCCTCAAAAGCTAGACATCATGCTGTGATCCAAAGAAATTCAGGAACAAAGGAGAAACAAAGTAATTTGAGATCTGTCAGTGTGGAAAAGGTTATAAAGCTATTTCTAAAGCTTTGGGACTCCAACGAACCACAGTGAGAGCCATTATCTACAAATGGTGAAAACATGGAACAGTGGCGAACCTTCCCAGGAGTGGCCAACTGACCAAAATTACCCCAAGAGCGCAGCGACGACTCATCCAAGAGGTCACAAAAGACCCCACAACAACATCCAAAGAACTGCAGGCCTCACATGTTTCAGTTAAGGTCAGTGTTCATGACTCCACTATAGGAAAGAGACTGGGCAAAAATGGCCTGCATGGCAGAGAACCACTGCTGAGCAAAAACAACATAAAGGCTCATCTCAGTTTTGCCAGAAAACATCCTGATGATCCCCAAGACTTTGGGGAAGATACTCTGTGGACTGACAAGACAAAAGATGAACTTTCTGGAAGGTGTGTCCCATTACATCTGGCATAAAAGTAACACAGCATTTCAGAAAAGGGATATCATACCAACATTAAAATATGGTGGTGGTAATGTGATTGTTTGGGGCTGTTTTGCTGCTTCAGGACCTGGAAGACTTGCTGTGGTAAATGGAACCATGAATTCTGCTGTCTACCAAAAAATCCTGAAGGAGAACGTCCGGCCATCTGTCTGTGACCTCAAGCTAAAGCGCACTTGGGTTCTGCAGCAGGACAATGATCCAAAACACACCAGCAAGTCCACCTCTGAATGGCTTAAGAAAAACAAAATGAAGACTTTGGAGTAGCCTAGTCAAAGTCCTGACCTGAATCTGATTGAGATGCTGTGGCATGACCTTAAAAAGGCGGTTCATGCTCGAAAACCGTCTGACATAACGCACGGCTCAGGAGATGCACACACACACAGGCTCAGAGTAGTTCAAATAGTTTATTAACAACAGGCGTGAATGAGTGCGTGTCTGCGGGATGTAAATGTGGTTGATGGCGGCATCTGCTTCAGCACAGAGGCAGGTGACCGTACAGCCGGGCAACCCTATGGAGAAAGCACAGGGAGAGGGGTGACGGGCATACACCAACACAGGAGGGATTATGGCAAGAGAAGGACTCACTTGGATGACAGGATAGCTGGCACAGCAAGGGGCGAAACCCGGGAGACAGCCACCTGAAGAGCTCGGTGCAGCAGCGAGGAATAGGCGTTGGAGGGAAGACGTCCGCCGCCGGGAAATCCACCTGTGCACAGGGGAGCAGACTGGAGAAAGAAGGTAAGGTTTCTTACCCAAACAATTGTGCTGAAGATTGTAGATGACTCACAACGGTGAGGAACGAAGTCTGATGGCTTCAGGCCGAAGCTCCGGGCGAGACGGCCTTTATCCCTCGCCGCTGATGATGATCAGGTGTGTGAGCAGGTGGCGCCGCTGATGAATGGCGCGGCGTGACAGTACCCCCCCTCTAGCAGCGCCTCCTGGCGAGGGGCTTATCCGGGTGCGCTCGGTGGAAGTCCGCGATGAGCGATGGGTCCAACACGAACGACGGGGGCACCCACTGTCGATGCTCGGGCCCATAGCCCTCCCAGTCCACCAAGTATTGCAACCCACGGCCTCGGCGCCGGGAGTCCAGAATGGAGGAGACGGACCAGGCCGGATGGCCACCAATCATCCGGGGCGCGGGTTGCGGTGCAGGAGGAGGGCAAAGGGGGTCGGTGACTGCCAGCTTCACCTTTGACACGTGGAAGGTGGGATGGATGCGGAGGGAGGGGGGAATAGCCACGCGCACAGCCACCGGGTTGATGATCCGGGTGATGGGATAGGGACCCATGAACCGCTGTGCCAGCTTCCTTCTCTCGCCCTTCAATGTAACGTCCTGGGTAGACACATAAACTCGTTGCCCAACTCTGTACGCCGGGTCAGGTCGTCTGTGCCGGTCCGCCATGGTCCTGTTGCGCTCCGCTGTGCGTAAAAGCGCATGACGCGCGGCAGCCCAGATGGAGCGGAACTGCCCGAGATGCACCCTAACTGAGGGGACAGTTACCTCGCTCTCCTGCGCTGGAAGCAGCGGGGGGTCGTAACCCAGGGACGCCTTGAAGGGGGACATCCCCGTTGCAGAAGAGCGGGCGGTGTTGTGGCGTACGCAACCCAGGCGAGATGGTTGCTCCAGGACGTAGGTTTGGACCTGTCACACAGCGTAGCGCAGCCATCCAGCTCCTGGTTGGTCCACTCCACACTGCCCGTTAGATTGGGGGTGATGGCCGGGAGGAGAGGCTCACCTTGGCTCCGATGGCGTTACAGAAAGATCTCCAAACCTCGGATGAAAATTGGGGGCCCCGGTCCGAGACCACGTCCACCGGAATCCCGTGCAGCCTGACCACGAGTTGGGACGAGGAGATCCGCCGTCTCCAGGGGCAGTAGGGAGACCTCGCAGGGGAACGAGAGTGCGGCCTTGGAGAAACGGTCCCACGATGGTCAGGATGGTGTCAAAAGAGTTGGAAACGGGGAGTCCCGTGACGAAATCCAACGGGATGTGCGACCAGGGCTGCCAGGGACGGGCAGGGGGGCTGGAGCAGACCCGCTGGAGGGGCATTTCCCGACTTGCTGGTGGCACAGATTGGGGCAAGCCCGGGCGTAGCGGGCTGCGTCCCTCCGCAGGCCAGGGCCTCCAAAGGACCGTGGAGGAGGCTGATCATCCGGGAGGTCCGGGATGACAGGTGAGCCGGGAGGTGTGGAGCCAGTGGATGACCATCTCCTCGGACCGCAGATGGTACGAACAGTTTCTTCCCTCCGGTCCGCCGCCAGGATCAGGTTCCACCTCCTGCGCCCTTCCGGAAGCTTGTTCGTCGATGTCCCAAGAGATGGCTCCCACGACGCACGTCCTGGGCAGGATAGTGTGGGCCGTCTCCTCAGCCTCCACGGGGGTGAACTGCCTAAGAGGGCGTCAGGCAGGCCGTTCTTGGTAGCCTGGCCTGAAGGTGATAGAAAAGCGTACCTGGCAAAGAACAAAGACCAGCGCGCCTGCGGCATTCAGGCGCTTGCAGATCGTAAATATTCTAGTTCTTGTGGTCCGTCAGGACCACGAACGGCAGGTCCGCCCCCTCTAGCCAGTGGCGCCACTCCTGTAAGGCGAGTTTAATGGCGCAGGAGCTCTCTGTCCCCCACAACGTAGTTCCTCTCCCTGGGGACAGGCCCGGAGAAGAAGGCGCAGGGTTCGTTTGGCGCCATCGTCAGGCGACCGCTGGGGATAGTACTGCTCCCACTCCCGTGTCCGAGGGCGACCACCTCCACAATGCACTGCAGCGCGGGGTCGACCTGGCAAAGGACCCGGGAGGAGGGAGAACTCCGCCTTCAGCGCCTTAAAGGCAGCAGCGACCTCTTCGGTCCACCGGAACGGACCTTCGGGGACGTGAGTGGTCAGTGGTCCGACGATCGAGCTGAAATTTTGGACAAAGCGGGCGGTAAAAATTGGTGAAGCCAACAAATTGTTGCACCTGCTTCCGGGATGCGGGAGTAGGCCACTCCACACCACCTTCACCTTCTCTGGGTCTGGGAGCACCTGGTCTTGAGAGATGATGAATCCCAGGAAAGATGTGGTCCTAGCGTAGAATTCACACTTTTCAGCCTTCACGTAGAGCCGATTCTCCAGCAGTCTTTGGAGGACCCGCCTCACATGGACCTGGTGCTCGTCCCTGGACCTGGAGAAGATAAGGATATCGTCCAGGTAGACGAACACGAAGAGGCCGATGAAATCCCGGAGGACGTCATTGATGAGGCGCTGAAAGACGGCAGGAGCGTTGGTCAACCCGAACGGCATGACCAGGTATTCAAAGTGGCCGTTCGGGGTACGGAAGGCTGTTTTCCATTCATCTCCCTCCCGGATCCGGACGAGGTGGTAAGCGCTGCGTAGATCCAGCTTGGTAAACCAGGTCGCCCCCTGGAGGGAGTGGAAGGCAGTGTCCATGAGGGGCAGGGTGTAACGGTCCCTCTCAGTGATGTCATTGAGCGCTCGGTAGTCTATGCAGGGGCGGAGGGAACCGTCCTTTTTCCCAACGAAGAAAAACCCTGCCCCCATGGGTGACGACGATGGGCGAATAATCCCAGCGCTCAGTGATTCTTTCAGGTAGGTATTCATCGTCTCCTTCTCCGGCGCAGACAGGCTGTAGAGCCGACCAGAAGGTAGGGGAGCCCCCTGGCGGAGGTTGATAGCACAGTCATAGGGCCGATGCGGGGGAAGAGACATAGCTTTCGTCTTGCTAAATACCATACCCAGGTCGTGAAATTCCGGAGGCACCAGAGACAGGTCCGGAGGTGCTGTGTCCGTCACAGGGGAAGCAGCGGACGGGGAGCAGGCAGCGGACTGAAGGCAGGTGCCCATGCAAAATGTACTCCATGCCGATACCCCAGCTGACCTCCAGTCCAGGACAGGGTTGTGGAGGCGTAGCCAGGGATACCCCAGGATGACGGGCGACACAGAGTTGGGCAGGACGTAAAAAACCATCTCCTCCCGGTGGTTCCCTGAGATGATGACTGGGACGGGAATGGTCTGATGAGAGACTCTCCCAAGGGAGGCACGGGAGAGATGGACCAGGGAGATGGGATGTTTTAGTGCCTGACATCGGATGCCCAATCGGGTTGCCAGGCCTTGTGAAATGAAGCTGCCCTCTGCGCCCGAATCCACCAGTGCGTGGGTGAGGTGCCCAGTGGGATTGTGGCAGAAACGGATGGGCAGCTTTAATTGGGTGAGGGTGTCTAACCGGTTGAGATCCGCGAGGCCCCCTACAGTGATTCGCGGACCCCGCCGACTGGCTTTCCGTGGGCAAAGCTCCACAGTGTGTTGGTCACCTCCGCAATACATGCAGAGGTCCAACTCACGGCGGCGTTGTTTCTCCGCCGGGGAAAGCTTTGTCCAGCCCGTCACCATCGGCTCCGACTCCTCGGGGCACGATGCTGGCGGCGCCGCCAGGGGGCGAGCTTGGAATGGGTGCGGCGAGACTCCACGAGGGCGAGAAGAAGACGACTTCCGCCCCGAGGAGCGCTCGCGCAGCCTGTTATCCAAACTAACCGCTAAGGATGTCAGCTCCGCTAGCGTCTCAGGAATATCCCGTCCAGCCAGTTCATCCCTCAGATCATCATTGAGGCTGCGGAGGAAAAGACTGCAGAGGGGGCGTTCCCCCCAGCCTAATTCCTCCGCCGCTACCCGGAAGTCGACCGCGTAGTCCGCGGCCGACTGGCTTCCCTGCCGGAGGGCGAGAAGCCGATCGATCTGGACCGTCTCGGTTAGAGAGTGGTCAAAGACCTCCAGGAAGCGCCTCACGAATTGGTTATATGTGACGGCGGCATAACTGGGTCTCGCCATAACGGCGTAGGCCCACGTTAATGCTCGCCCCTCCAGGAGATTCCCGATATAACCAATTCGGCTATGATCTGAGGGAAAATCTCCGGGCACACGGTGGAAGACGGACTCACATTGCATAATAAACCCCCGCGCTCCGCCGAGCTTACCGCTAAAGCGGGCGGGGGTTGGAATAGGCGTGAGCCGAACCGGTGCACTCGGAGCCTGCTGGACGGCTACTGGAGCAGCAGGAGCCGCGCCACCCTGACGAGCCGGGGGGAACGGCTGTTGAGGATCCAAGCGGCCCAACCGGTTAGTTAAATTCAATAATTGATTAAAAATCACCTGTTGTTGATAAACGACTTGATCCACTCGAGCCTCGAGAGTGGTAAGCCGGTGTGCGAGCCCGCCGTCCGCCGAGCCGCTCTGCTGAAGCCATACTGACATAACGCACGGCTCAGGAGACGCACACACACACAGGCTCAGAGTAGTTCAAATAGTTTATTAACAACAGGCGTGAATGAGTGCGTGTCTGTGGGATGTAAATGTGTTGGTGGCGGCGTCTGCTTCAGGCACAGAGGCAGGTGACCGTACAGCCGGGCAACCCTATGGAGAAAGCACAGGGAGAGGGTGACGGGCATACACCAACACAGGAGGGATTATGGCAAGAGAAGGACTCACTTGGATGACAGGATAGCTGGCACAGCAAGGGGCGAAACCCGGGAGACAGCCACCTGGAGAGCTCGGTGCAGCAGCGAGGAATAGGCGTTGGAGGGAAGACGTCCGCCGCCGGGAAATCCACCTGTGCACAGGGGAGCAGACTGGAGAAAGAAGGTAAGGTTTCTTACCCAAACAATTGTGCTGAAGATTGTAGATGACTCACAACGGTGAGGAACGAAGTCTGATGGCTTCAGGCCGAAGCTCCGGGCGAGACGGCCTTTATCCCTCGCCGCTGATGATGATCAGGTGTGTGAGCAGGTGGCGCCGCTGATGAATGGCGCGGCGTGACACCGTCCAATGTGGCTGAATTACAATTCTGCAAAGGTGAGTGGGCCAAAATTCCTCCACAGCGCTGTAAAAGACTCATTGCCAGTTACTGCAAATGCTTGATTGCAGTTATTGCTGCTGGTCTAACCAGTTATTAGGTTTAGGGAGCAATCCCTTTTTCACACAGGGCCATGTAGGTTTGGATTTTTTTCCGTTAATAAACACCTTCATTTAAAAACTGCATTTTTTGTTTACTTGTGTGATCTTTGTCTAATATTTAAATTTGTTTGATGATCTGAAACATTTAAGTGTGACAAACATCACTCTATAAATTCAAGAAATCTTATCAGTTTGTCAGTGTGTCTGTGTGTCACAATCATATGCCACCTATGATGTTCCTATGATGTCTGCATGATGTCTTATGATGTTCCTATGATGTTGGCGATCATAGGACTGTCTGTCTACATGATGTCTATATGACGTCAGATAAACCGTAAGGCTGATGTTCCGACCGCAGGACTTGTTAAAAGAGGTAAGCAACATAACACAGAACAGTAACAAGCAGAAGAAGTAACAAGCAGGGGTAAACAGAGATGGCAGAGCATGGTTACAGAAAACGGCATGGGTGGTGCTGCACAGATAATCGCACACAGGGGACCAGAGGGGAGACAAGACCAAGGCAATAATGATAATGATAATGATAATGACGGTAATAAAAATAATAATAATAATGCTGATAAACTTAAACTAGGAGGAAGACCAATGAAGAAATAAATATGCAAGACAGAATAAGAATAATAACAAGAATAGCAACCCAGGATAATAATAATCATCATTATTCTATCACTCTATAAATTCAAGAAATCTCTGTCAGTTTGTCAGTGTGTGTGTCTGTGTGTCACGATCATAGGCCACCTAGGATGTTCCTATAATGTCTACATGCTGTCCTATGATGTTCCTATGATGTCAGTGATCATAGCACTGTCTATATGATGTCAGATAAATTGTCAGGCTGATGTTCCTATGATCTCTGATGGATGTTTATATGACGTCATACAGACCGCAGGACTCGCTGAAAGACATATAGAACAGTAACAAGCAGGAGAAGAAGTAACAAACAGGGGCAAAACAGATGGCAGGGCACGGTTACCGAAAACGGCATAGGCGGGGCTGCACAGATAATCACACACAGGGGACCAGAGGGGAGACAAGACCAAGGCAATAATGATAATGATAATGACGATAATAATAATAATAATGCTGATCAACTTAAACTAAGAGGAAGTCCAATGAAGAAATAAATATGCAAGACAGAATAATAATAACAATAACAATAATAGCAACCCAGGATAATAATAATAAGGTGAAATACAGAAAATACCAACTTAAAGCGAGGATATGAGCTGGGACCCATGCCCTGGAGACAAGGAATATCATCACTCTATATACGTATAATTTAAGAAATCACTGTCTGTCACGATGTCATGATGTCACGATCATAGCACTCGCTAAAAGATCATCGGACTTGCTATGAGATCAAAGGCAGGCTTCACTCACTATCATAGGACTCGCTGTGACATCATCAAAAATCAAAGGCAGGCATTACACATGATCATAGCACTCGCTATGACATTATCAAAGATCAAAGGCAGGCATCACAGATCAAAGGCAGGCATCAACGAACAAGTAGTGACGTCAAAGATCCAAGGCAGGTTTCGCCATGGTTACTGTTGCCATGGTAACAGTAACTTTTGAGGGCATGCAGAAATGTTTGCTTACACTTGCTTTCTATGGGCATGCATGGGTATGCACTAGTGCAAAAAAATGAGAACTCAGGAAGGGGGCAAACACTTTTTCACACCACTGTATGTACTGCATAAAGCTCCTTTTGGTAAAGTAAATCTGTTTGGCACAATAAGGGAAGCAGATGTCTGTTCTGCTTACCTAGCTGCTTGACAAGGGGGGGAAAAGTTGTGGGAAGAATTACAAATTTTAAAGCAGATGGTTTTTTCCATAGTTTACTGCAATGATACTCTGTATCACCACAAGAAAAGCACAGGATTGTCAAAAGTTTCCTATTAAACAGTGATTTGTAAATTAAGCAGAAACGTCTGCTATACAGAAAAACTCTTCTGTGCAACAGCAAATACAGGCTTTAACACAATATCCATTACAACAGCTAAATTGCATTGAATGCATGTTAAAGAGTAGAGATTTGGAAATTATTGGCAGCACCTTCATTTGAAAACTCCCTAACCGCAGTGGTCCCCAACCACTTGGTACCAAGTGCAGAGAAAAAAATAAATAATTTATTCGAATTCAATTCAATTCAACTTTATTTATATAGCGCCATTTCACAACAACAGTCATCTCATAGCACTATCAACTGTAGGGGGAACCCCCACAGTTGCAGAAAGACCCCAGCAATCAGGCGATCCCCTGTGAGCAAGCACTTGGCGACGGTGGAGAGGAAAAACTCCCTTTTAACAGGAAGAAACCTCCAGCAGAACCAGGCTCAGGGAGGGGCAGTCATCTGCTGCGACTGGCTGGGGGGGTGAGGGGATAGAGAAAAAGAAAAGAACAGACATGTAGAGAGCAAACAGCACGATGGGGACTCAATCTATGGGAGAGAACAAACAAATGTTAATGACCAGCAAAAAAAAATATTTCATAGAGAGTGAGGAAAGGAGTGAGGCCCAGTGCATTACTGGAGGTCCCCCGGCTGACTAAACCTATTAGCAGCATAACTAAGGGAGGGTTCAGAAACACATGATCCCTCCCTAATTGTAGGCTATATCAAAATGGTAGGTTTTAGCCCTATTCTTAAAAACAGAGATCGAGTCTGACTCCCGAATCCAGATTGGCAGCTGATTCCACAGGAGAGGAGCTTGATAACTGAAGGCTCTGCCTCCCATTGTACTTTTGGAGATTCTAGGTATTACAAGTAATCCTGCATTTTGGGAGCGTAGTGCTCTGTTAGGATAATACGGTAGTATCAGATCTTTTAAATTAAAAGGAGCCTGATTGTTTAGAGCTTTGTAAGTAAGAAGAAGGATTTTAAACTTAATTCTAAACTCTATGGGAAGCCAGTGAAGGGAGGCCAGAACCGGAGAGATATGATCTCTCTTTCTAGTACCTGTTAAAACTCTTGCTGCAGCATTTTGGATCAGCTGAAGACTTTTTAAAGATGTTTTAGGACAGCCTGATAATAAAGAATTACAATAATCTAATCTCGAGCTAACAAAAGCGTGGATCAGTTTCTCAGCATCACTCTGAGACAAGATGCTCCTAATCTTGGCAATATTACGCAAATGATAGAAGGCAGTCTTAGAAACAAATTTAATATGTGAATTGAAGGACAAATCCTGATCAAAAATAACTCCAAGGTTCCTCACAGAGCTATTAACAGAAAGAGTAACCGCATCCAAACTGAAAGTTTGATTTGGAAAGGAATTTCTAAGGTTTTTTGGACCAACAAGAATGACTTCAGTCTTATCTGAATTTAATAGCAGGAAATTACAAGTCATCCAAGCTTTGATTTCCTTAAGACAGGCTTCTAACTTGGCTAATTGATTACTATCATCTGGCTTCATTGACAGGTATAATTGTGTGTCATCTGCATAACAATGAAAATGTATACAGTGCTTTCTAATAATGTTGCCTAACGGAAGCATATATAAACTAAAAAGAGTAGGGCCTAGCACAGATCCCTGTGGAACTCTATGACTAAGCTTTGAGTTGAAAGAAAACTCATTATTTACATGAACAAACTGGGACCTATCAGATAAATAAGATCTAAACCATTGCAAAGAAGTTCCATTAAGTCCAACATAGTGTTCTAATCTATCAAGTAGAATATTATGATCGATTGTATCAAAAGCTGCACTAAGGTCTAAAAGGACAAGTACAGAAACTAGTCCATTATCAGATGCAATGAGGAGGTCGTTAGTGATCTTCGCTAAGGCTGTTTCAGTACTATGATGGATTCTAAACCCAGATTGAAACTCTTCAAGTAAACCATTTCCCTGCAGGTGGTCAAATAATTGCATAGCAACAACTCTTTCTAAGATTTTTGAAATGAAAGGGAGATTAGAGATTCTGTTGCTCTGTATTGTCTATCAAAGTCAGTTTTTCTGGGAAAAAAAAATACTGAATATTTTCTCTTTCTGTGTCTGACTCCTGCCAGTCTAGATGCTGCGTGTCTTGACACACAGTCATACTGGGAGGAGGGGCTCTCCTTGGGGGCACACGTTGGTCTGTGTCCAGACCGGCGATTCACAGCTTTAAAGCTCATTGACAAGATGTAGTAATGATTTTACCTCTAAAGATGTATAAAATGTTACAACACTGGCTGTAGTGTTAGATTTGTTCATTTGTTTGTGGTTTTACGGCATCTCTCCTCACGCACCCTCCCGTATTGGGTTGCTTTCAAGCAGGCGAACGTTTTTCAACACAAACCCGGCACTTCATATACACAGTCAGGACGGAGACATGGGGAGACGTCCATCGGGGGGCCAGGGGAGACGGAGGAATGGACGGTGTCTGAAAACTCATGGGTGAGTGTTTTTTTAAATCACACTCTGTTTTTTGGTGACGTGTTCCATAAACACGGAAGTGAGTGCAGTGCAGCAACACATCTGAATGGTTAGACTGAGCGTTTGAGCGCCACTCAGGGACAAGTTTGATTGCTGAAATTGGTGGAAGTTGACGAAGATTGGCCAAAATTGTGGGGGAAGTTGCGGTGATTGAACAAAGTTGCAGGGTCGCAGCAAAGATGCGATGACAGCTTGATCTCACGTGAAATGGTGTGATCGCAACATTGCAAAATCCTGGAGGAACTGAACTTCTTACTTTTAGAGCATTTGCAGTGGCCTATGGATTTACTTCCAATATCTTTTAATGTTTCAAAAAACCAACATGAAAAGTGCAACTGTACAAGTGGGCTGAAAAGTTCATAGGCTGACTAAGAAGGGGTTATGCTACAGCATCAAAACTAGTCATTGCATTAAATTCAACCTTTCTGATACCAAGTGCATTGTTTCTTTTCAGATGCACTGACACTGGAGACTATGTTGAAAAATAAACCACATTTTGGTCAAATTTGACCACTGCATCATGGTCAGCCTATGAACTTTTCAGCCCTCCCCTCATAGCAACACATTTGCTGCTATAACACAGACTTCAGAGTTCCTGATTTTAACAAATACCATTGGCCAGGGGATCCTGGGGATCAATCCCAGCCCCTGACCAACAGTGATCTGTGTGGAGTTTGCATGTTCTCCCTCCCGTGTCTGCGTGGGTTTTACTCTGGGATTTCTCCCGGTTTCCTCCTCCACATGCCAAAAACATGCAAGTAGGTTAATTCGCATCAACTGGGGATTCTAAATTGTCCTTAGGTATGACTGTGAGAGTGAATGGTTTTCTGTCTCTCTGTGTTGGCCCGGCGATGGACTGGCGATCTGTCCAGGGTGTACCCTGCCTCTCACCCAAAGATGCTGGGATAGGCTCCAGCCCCCCCGCGACCTGAAAAGGATTAAGCCGGAAGAAGATGCAATGAATGAAGATTTATAACTGTTCTGTGCAACAAGTATCTGAGTCCTCTCAGTCCAAAAACCAAAAACATTTTGCTGTATCAAAATCACATTTACTTTTTATACAAAAATGTGCAGTTACCGTTACAAAAGATTCGGTGGCAATGGATGTCCACACATCACACGTGATATCAATCCTACTCGCTGTCTTCAGAGATTGTATGACTTCAACTTTGGTGTCGTTATAGAGAGTGGGGATAGCTGTGTCTGTAAAATATCTTTGTGATGGCTTGTTGTACCTTGGCTCTACAGTGTGCATCATAATGCGAAAGCCCTGTTCTCAACGACAGGAATACAGGCATAAATCCTTGGCAATAAAAGTGGCAATAAATTTGTAATTTGCTTTAACCCTTTCCGAGTTGTGGTGAAGTTTTGACATTGTTTACTCAGTTGTCCTCTGGTCGGCATGTGGCAGCCACAACTGTTTTTTCTCTCCATCCTTACCTCCGTTGGTTGGGGGGTGGGGGTGGGGGTGGCGGGGGGGGGGTGTCATTATAACAGTAGGGGAAACACTGCAGTCATCTTAAGAAACCAGACTTCCGTGCAACTGCCTCCAATCTACACTATTTATGAGGTTGACAGATAAAATAAATCCATGAACACACTGAAGCACAGTAACCATGACAAAATTAAATATATGGTGAAATAATTAATTGTGCATTTAAATGAATTAAACAATGATTTAAATAATACTTACGTATTGAATAGATTATATACAGGTATATTCCAATTTTTAAATGATTGACATTTGTTTAAGGAAAGATCTTTTCATTTTCCAATTACAAAAAAACTCATGACACAGTTATTTGATTGATTAATGGGGTATTTATTTATTTAATTTTAGTCCATTGCTGACCCTCAGTATTCACACAGTGGGAGGGAAAAATCCAAGATAAAAAAAAGATGCATCGAAATGCATTGAGAATCGTAATCGGTTTGAATCATGAACTGCCTAAAGATTCCCACCACTAGTCATTATATTGTTCAACTAGTATGTTGTTCACTCAGGTAAAACATTTATCCATTCCAGGTAACACTGCCTGGGCTCTAAAGACTATAAATCACACCAAAATATATATCTCATTCCCAGTTGTTATATGGCCTATTTTATTATTAACTTATGTGCTCAGTGGTTAGCCCAGATGCCAGTTACTAAAACCCAGGACGTGACTAGACAGGCCTTTGTCCCGTCATGCCAATCTGAAGATTTCAAACTACAAACCTCTCCGCTGTGACATAGTATTCTGTCCATATACTGATATACCCCATCATTTTGTGTGTGTGTGTGTGTGTGTGTGTGTGTGTCACATCCTATTTTTCATGCTTATTATTTCTCTTCACTTTATCTGCACTAACTATAATTATGCATGTGGGTCCAAGTGTGTGTGTACCTTCTGTGTGTGTATTTATCTACAATTACTACAGTATATAATTATTCCATCCCCATCCCATCCTAGGTCTTAGTAGCAATCAGCTTGGATTGCATCAGATAGGTTAGTAATCGTGTTTGTTTATATCACTTATCAAATACAGGGGACTTGTTGGTTGGGACGGGGGTCTCTCAATCAGTGAGAGGTAACAGAAAAGTGTGGGGAGCCGGCCCACCGCAGATATTGTTGTGGTTAGCCTTTAGCATGGACTCTGCTAGTATTTGGCGCAGCATTGGAAGACAGAAGAGGAAGCAGTGATGGCGGTGTTATGAGGTGTGGTCAAGCTGCAGCTTTGTTTTGGTTTGAGAACAGAGCTCTAGTGTAACATCCAGTAGTGGATAAAAATCATAACTTCCCCTTTAAGGAAGTCATTAAGTACATTTATTCAAGTATTGCAGACTGATACATAGGGCTGTCGTGATAACCGCAATTATTGAGTACTGCGCTATAGACAAGCCTACCGCAGAGGATAACGACCAACCACAACAACTGCGGTGTATAACCCCCTGAAAGGTTTATTATTTTAGGTTAATTACCTGATCAGTAATTCTGAGATATGTATTTTTGATCTTTGCATAAATGTTTTCCTATTAGTAGTTAATTTTACAAAGTACAGAGGCCTTATGCCATCCTATGCACTAAAGTAAAAAAGCAGGCTTTTATTTTGATAACAGTGGTTTTGTTTTCGCTTCCTATGCCTGCCTGTGGAATTGTCAGTAAGGCTACAGCGCTTAGCAGAGACAGTCAAGCTACGAACGCTAATGTTAATTGGTTTATGGACCCACAATGAGGCACAAGCTCTTATGGTGGTCATAGTTTGTGTTTTACTTAATTTGTACTGTGCTAAAATAAGAAAATAAAACTGTAAACTTCACCAGCAGTCAAGACCATTTCCATCACATATGTGACCCGTGCTGGCAAAATGAGTCGGAATGCGCACTGCGTCATTATGAGCTACAGGGACGAGAAGTCATAAATCATGACTCTTTGGCAAGTCCTGGGAAAACCCCCATGAGTGCCTGGTATCATTGTAAAGCTTAGAAATCGTACTTTCTAAAAATACATGTTTTTGCGGAAGACGTAACTCCTGACCAATCAAACGTGAGTTTTCAACCTAGCCAAAATATGAACAAAACAGTTTTTACTGGGTCCCTTTTTGCACACTTCCTACAAATTAAATATAATTTTGAAGGGCTTTCAATACAGAATATGGAAAAAACATTACCTCAGTTTTGATAATTTCCTCAAAGTGACTCATTTTGCCAGCACGGGTCACATATTACGGGGAGCCATACACACAGTGCTCTCTTTTTTTGTGTGTGGCTAAATCTCATTGTTCACTTATGTGCCCCTATTGATTATTAAATAATCAATGGTCGACCCCTTTGGGATTCGACCGCCGTGGGATTATGTTATGGGTCAGTCCGTCTGTCCGTCCGTCCGTCTGTCCGTCTGTCCCACTTTTGTAAAATCAACTCCTCCTACAATTTTGGTCCCATGGTTTGATATACACTGAGGATGTGCATATTGCAATTTGGTTCTGATTGAATGATTTTTGCGGGAATTGTAGCCCCTGAACTGTGACCTCCTATTTAACCTCACTTCATAGACAGCAACTCTCTTGTGAAATCAACTCCTCCTAGAGTTTTGGTCTGATTGTTTTGAAACTTGGTACCATGGTTTGATATATACTGAGGATGTACTTATTGCAGTTTGGTTCTGATCAGATGAGTTTTGCTGGAACTGTAGCTCCTGACCTTTGACCTCCTGTTTCACCTCACGTCATAGACAGTAATTGGCTTGTGAAATCAACTCCTCCTATAGTTTTGTTCCGATTGTTTTAAAACCTGGTACCATGGTTTGAGATACTCTGATGATGTCCATACTGCAATTTGACTCTCATTGGATGACCTTGAGGTCAGAGGTCAGGTTTTCCCCTAAATCTTCTAAACACAATAACTACTGAAAGTGTTCTGGCCCCGGATTATAAGCTGCATTTTGGCGTGCAATAACTGAGTCTGACGCATCTTTAATGTCCTTGCTTTCGACTTTAATGCGTCAAACACCATAAAGACTGAAAACATATCAAACACAATGAAATATATTTCAGCTGTGGACACAAAATTCTAGTATGCAGAAATTAATCATACTGCATACACACAAATGTAACATTTATGATCTCAAATTGATAGATTTTTTCGTTTTAGGTTTACTGAGTTGTTGCAAGAAAGCTACCAGCAAAAATTATGCAGCATTTACTGTAAACAAATACAACAGATTATCAAATCCCCAATTAAAATTGTATGGCTTGTGCACATCAGATTTTCATATTAGAAACACACACGAAAAGTTTCTATTCTTTGGACATGTGCAATATTCAAAACAACCATCGTTAAACTTCAACAGAGTTAAACATTTCCACTAACCACTTTTGCCGGGTCGCAGCCTTCCGAGGGCAGAAATTCCTTGCAGGCTCTCATATTTTGTCTGCAATTAATAGCCCCCGGAATAAATACCTTGTAAATTGGTATTTCAGCTAATTTAAAGTCAAGATGTCAATTCAAAAACATAACAATAAAATTGACTAGAACTAGGCATCCAGTAAATAATGAAGGATTGCCCAGATTTGCACTTCTAAAAACTACCAAGGCCATGCAGGCCGGGAATTGTAGCAGAGTGACTGGACCAGAATAATACTGCATTACTTCAAGTCAAAAATACATCCCCTATTCACAAAATGAAGCTTCAAAAAATTACTTTTTCACAACTATTAGTTTTTTGCACATGCATGGAGACTTAGGTTAAGGGTTTACATAGGCATGGATTACCCTGACAGTCACATGGTCTAGTCACACCTTCAACCAAACTTCAAAAATATCTTCATCTCTCAAAACAACCTCCAGAATATTGGGTAGATAATTGGATATGAGGGATTATTTCATCATTATGACATGTTTCACCCTACCTGGGCTGAGGTAAGCAGCTGGATGGCTTGGATTTTTGTTTTAGCCAGCCATGCTCAATCCGTCTGTTGCATATTCTGCTGGGCAGGAAGTCTCAAAATCGTTTCTACTTCCTGTTGTGAATAATACCTTTATACCTCATGTATTTTTGATGACAAATTATTTCAATAATTTTTAAATCTCAAAGGACAAATTTCCAAACCTAGGTTTTTAAAAAAAATATGAAGTGCGGCGGCATGAAATATAAGCGGCGTTGTTGGAGGTTTTAAGTAGAGTTTTATTATCATACCGCCGTCACGGGTCCCCTCTCCAGCCCAAGTGTGTGCAGGCTGGATGGGGATCCTCTGCGCTCTCAGAGAAGGAGAGGAGAGGCGGACACGTGTGTGTCCTACAGCAGAGGTTGAGAGAGAGGACCAGAACCTGTGCAGTATTTATACCCAACTCAAACAATACATCAAAGCAGATTCACAGCAGTTTGTCTGATCAAAGGACTGCAGAACAGGCATGAGATATTTGCATTTGTGAGACATACATCACAATAGGCAGATTGCTAGACTCTGCTCTAGCTGCAGAACAAAGAGGTTAACAGGCACATCTACATATTGATCTGAGGTCTCTAGGTCACAGTAAGGACAGGACGCCTGAACACAATGCAATGAAAGGTGACATTATCACAGTAGTGTAGCGGAAAAAACCAGGGAGTAGCGAGTTGTCTGTCCTTAGTCTGTTTGTGGAGGGGTTTTCCCCAAACCGCCACAGAGGAATAAAAAAAAAAGGTTCTAGGGCGGTTCCCAAGGGATTCCCCAGAGGTCAACGGTCATTTTCCATGTTGGGGGTTCCCCAGACACAAAGTAACAACTTTGACTGGCACACGAGCCAGGCTGTGAGTATATATACCTGCCAAAACACATCTTTGGGAGGCATTGCTGTACAACCAAAGTCAAATACTGGAAAAGCATGTCACTGTTGACATATATAGCAGGGAAATCTACAAACAGTCACAAGAATTGCCATGTTTCTCACATGGATCAACAAACACAGCTGCTGCCGTTACAGAAGAAATGATGTAGGCTTTTTCAAATCAATACAGTAGTTGTATCTAATACACATCTTGAATGACTTACAACCCTTACCTAACTATGGGTTTGGGGCCAAGGGGATCAAAGGTCAAAGTTAACAATCCATTTGCACTATGGTAAATGGTAAATGTTACATAGTACTATTACTATAAAATGAGTAAAGCTAGGGCCACCAAACCTGGTATACAGGTTCACCTTAGGATCACTGAACCTCAGACTATGGGTTTGGGGTCAAAAGGTCAAGGTTAACATTCCTTATGCTTCTTCATTGTACAACACATAAAGCTAGGGCCACTAAACCTGGTACACAGGTTCACCTTGGAATCCTGACCTCTGACTATAGATTTTGGACCAAAAGATCAAGGTCAAGGTTAACATTCCCTATGCCTATTACTGCACAAGTAAAGCCTGGGGTCACCAAAACTTGGTACACAGGTTCACCCTGTGACCCTGAAGTGTGACTATGGGTTTTGGGATTGCAAGGTCAAAGGGTCAACATCAAAATGCCTTATAAAGTATATCTCAACAACAAAGAAAGCTAGGGTCACCAAACTTGCTACATAGATTCACTTTGGGATCCTGGACCTCTGAGTATGGGTGTGGGATCAAAAAGTCAAAGGTCAAGGTTAGCATTTCTTATGCCTTATTACTGTAAAACAAGTAAAGCTAGGGCCACCAAACCTGGCAAACAGATCACCTTGGGATCCTGAACTCTCTAACTATGGGGTTTGGGGTCAAAAGATCAAAGGTCAAGGTTAACATTCCTTATGCCTTCCTTCTTTGTACAAACACATAAAGCTAGGGCCACTAACCCCTGGTACACAGGGTTCACCTTGGATCCTGACCTCAGAACTATGGGGTTGGGAGTCAAAAAGGTCAAAGGTCAAGGTTAACATTCCTTATGCCTTCTTCTTTGTACAACACATAAAGCTAGGGCCACTAAACCTGGTACACAGGTTCACCTTGGAATCCTGACCTCTGACTATGGATTTGGGACCAAAAGGTCAAAGGTCAAGGTTAGCATTCCATTTGCAATATTACTATAAAACGAGGTAAAGCTAGGGCCACCAAACCTGGTCCACAAGTTCATCTTGGGATCCTGACCTCAGACTATGGGTTTAGGGGTCACAAGGTCAAAGATCAAGGTTAACATTCCCTCATGCCTTATTACTGCACGAGTTAAAAGCTGGGGTCACCAAACTTGGTACACATGTCACCCTGTGACCCTGAAGTGTGACTATGGTTTTGGATTGCAAGGTCAAAGGTCAACATCAAATGCCTTATAAAGTATATCTCAATAACAAAGACAGCTAGGGTCACCAAACTTGCTACATTAGGTTCACTTTGGGATCCTGACCTCTGATTACGGCTGTGGGATCAAAAAGTCATAGGTCAAGGTTAGCATTTCTTATGCCTTATTACTGTACAACAAGTAAAGCTAGGGCCACCAAACCTGGCAAACAGATTCACCTTGGGATCCTGACCTCTAACTATGGGTTTGGGGTCAAAAGATCAAAGGTCAAGGTTAACGTTCCTTATGCCTTATTACTGTACAACGAATAAAGTTAAGGTCACCAAATTTGGTGCATAGGTTCACCTTGAGATCCTGACCTCAGACTATGGGTTTGAGGTCAGAAGGTCAAAGGTCAAGGTTAGCATTTCTTATGCTTTATTACCGTACAATGACTAAGCTAGGGCCACCAAACCTGGAACACAGGTTCACCTTGGGATCCTCCCCACTGACTATGAGTTTGGGGTCAAAAGATCAAACGTCAATGTTAACCCTATGAGTGTGTATGTTGCCGAACTGCGACATAACCCCTAGTGGTCGAGAGTGGTAAATATTTTTTGTCAATAAAATAGTTCAGATTTCCAAGGCTATAACTGGAACGTGGTAAGAGATAATGGCTTACTGTCAATTAGAAAGATGTAAAATATGATCCAAAGTTTCAGATAGGAATAAATTTACACATCTAATTTGCATAATGTTGTGGCACCTCTTTAAATTCCATAACTCATTCAAAACTGGTCTTTGGACATATTTACACAAAAAATGGTTCAGTCTTTTGACACTGTTTTTTGTACAGAGGTACCTCATCATCCTATCTTATCTAGAACAAGAAATCAGTACATTTAAAAAAAAAAAACAGAAATTTCTCACTTACTTTTGACAAAGGGGGGCTGGCTGGCTGGGTGGCAAGGCTGCTGCGTTTTCACCCATCATGGGCCATATTTTGCGTTCTGCCGGTACAGTGGTACCTCTACTTACGAATTTAATTCGTTCCGGAAGAATTCTCGTAACGTGAAAAATTCGTAAGTAGAGGCGCATTTTACATGTAAATGCCGTAATCCGTTCCAAGCCCCCAAAATTCGGGCATAAATTTTTTATAAATCGTAAAAATGCATCAAAACATGTAACAAATACATGTTACAATTAGATTACTGCACAATAAACATAAAATGAGAGTTTAAAATGAGAGAGAGAATAATAAAAGAGAAAGAATAATAAAAATTATGTTCATTTACCTTTTTAACTGCGATCGTCGGCGTCAGCGTCACCTTTTGCCTTCTTTGGTTCATGTTCTGTCTCATCAGTGGTTTTTGCCTGACGTTTTGTGATGAAACGATCCAAGGACGTTTGCTTTTATCGGCTTGTAAGGGCTTCCTTTTGTTTTAATACCGTGCTGATCGTTGATGTTGTTTTTTTTTCCCAAAACTTTATTAAGAACAAGGTGAAAGTACAGAGTTATAACGTAGATGGTGATAAACATGGCAGTTAACAATTTTTTTTTTTCTCTAAATTGTGTAGTTCAGTCAACAGTCTTACAAGAGGTAAGAAGGATAAAATAAAGTAGTAAGAATAGTAAATAATAATAAGATAAAGCGAGATCAACCAAACGCACCCATTCGTGGCCAATGGGATACCAGGAAGATGCTAGGCGATAGCCAATGGCAGAGCAGCTACAGGTATGTTTACGTTCGGTAAAACACGGGAGCTGCGAGGAGCGCGTACTTTTTTTGCCTTTCGTATCCTGAAATTTTGTTCGTAACTAGAGGCAATATTTCCCGTGAGGCGTCTCGTAACCTGAAAATTTCGTATGTAGAGACGTTCGTAAGTAGAGGTACCACTGTAATTTAAAATCTCTACCACATCTACAAAGTCTTATGATTATCCCACATAAATTTTGCTTGTATCCTGCGGCTATTTTCTGTGTACAAAGCCGAAAAAGTGATGGTGACGATCGTGGCCATATTAGCTTTCTGGGCTAACTGCTACAAACAGGAAAAGGAAATGAGGAGTTCTTCTTCTTTGGTGTATTACGTGTCATCCACTGAGTCCTCCAACGGATGTCTGCCACCTTTTGAAACTGGCAAATCAGTACAGTCAGTACAAATTCCCAATGCAGGTGATCATGTCAGAGTGAGAAGGCAGGCACAATGCCACGCTCTGCCACTAGGGGCATGCAAATTCTCACACTCAAAGGATTAACATTCCTTATGCCTTGTTACTGTACGAGTAAAGCTAGGGCCACCAAACCTGGCACACAGGTTCACCTTGGGATCCTGACCTCTCACTATGGGTTTGGCGTCAAAAGGTCAAAGGTCAAGGTTATCGTTCCTTATGCCTTATACGAGTAAAGCTAAGGCCACCAAACTTGGTACACAGGTTCACCTTGGGATCCTGACCTCTGGCTATGAGTTTGGGATCAAAAGGTCAAAGGTCAAAGTTAACATTCCTTCTGCCTTATTACTGTACAAGAAGTAAAGTTAGGGTCACCAAACTTGGTACACAGGTTCACCCTGTGACCCTGAAGTCTGACTGTAGTTTTGGGATCGCAGGTCAAAGGTCAACATCAAAATAGCTTATAAACTATATCTCAACAACAAAGGAAGCTAGGGTCACCAAACTTGCTACATTGGTTCACCTTGGGATCCTGACCTGACTATGGGTTTGGGATCAAAAGGTCAAAGGTCAAGGTTAGCATTTCTTAGGCTTTTTTTTTTTTTTAACTGTACAATGAGTAAGCTAGGGCTACAAAACCTGGCACACAGGTTCACCTTGGGATCCTGACCTCTGACTATGGGTGTGGGTTTACAAGGTCAAAGGTCAAGGTTAGCATTCCTTATGCCTTATTACTTTACAATGAGTAAAGTTAGGGTCACCAAATTTGGTACATAGGTTCACCTTGGGATCCTGACCTCTAACTATGAGTTTGGGGTCAGAAGGTCAAAGGTCAAGGTTAACATTCCTGTGACGATGGAGTGTCGCCACTGTATGGTCTGTGTAATTGAATATTATATTATATGTGTAGAATGATTTATATTTGTAAATGTCAATTTGTATTTGATGGTAAAAATGCACATATAACTGTGTAATGTGTTCTGACTGAACTGAATCCTTTTTTGAGATAATTATTGATTAATTATGTTAATTGGGTGAGGCAATTAATTAATCTTAAGACCACGTACCTTTGCCAGCATGCTTCCTGGAGGTATACGGACAAAAGACTCCTCAGGGGTTTGAGGGCCTTTTAAAGGATACCAGCAGGAAGAAATTATATGATGGTTGAGTAGAGGGGAGTTTAATATGTAAATAGGGGTTTAAAGTATTTATTGTATTATTTATGGTGTATTTATTGGTTCTATTTATTCTGTAAATATTCTGGGGAAATACTGATGTATTTATGACTTTTCGATATTATTGGGTATGTGGAAAACATGAAAATATTTATTGTCTTACTTGGGATTAGGGTATGTGCCAATTAAGTCGATTATCTCACTAAGTATATAACAGGTGTTTGTCATTTGGTTTGTGTCGGATGTGCATGGGAATTATTGCCTGTGAAGATTATTTGGAATAAACAAAAAATTGCTAATTGCAAACTGTTTGGAAGCCTCCGCTCTTTCTCTGGTGCCTTGTCCGCTCGGGCAAGTGACAATTCCTTATGCCTTATTACTGTACAACGAATAAAGCTAGGGCCACCAAACTTGGTACACAGGTTCACCCTATGACCCTGAAGTGTGACTGTGGTTTTGGGATCACAAGGTCAAAGGTCAACATTAAAATACCTTATAAAGTATATCTCAACAACAAAGAAAGCTAGAGTCACCAAACTTGGTACACAGGTTCACTCTGAGACCATGACCTCTGACTACAGGTTTGGGGTCAAAAGGTCAAAGGTCAAGGTTGGCACACCCTATGATCTCTTATTATAGAACGTGCTGCACGGTGGCGCAGTGGTTAGCACTGCGGCAGCACAGTTTACCCTTGGCCGGGGGATTGTGGGGATCGTGGGATCGTGGGTTCGATCCCAGCCCCCGACCAACAGTGATCTGTGTGGAGTTTGCATGTTCTCCCCGTGTTGCGTGGGTTTACTCCGGGATTTCTCCGGTTTCCTCCCACATGCCAAAAACATGCATGTTAGGTTAATTGGCTGTTCTAAATTGTCCCTAGATATCTGTTTCCTATAGGCCCTTAGAATAGAGGGTTAGTATTAATGAAAGCGCTTTGAGTGGTCTTTGTGACTAGAAAAGCGCTATATAAGTGCAGGTTAGTTAGTTAGTTAGTTAGTGTATAGCTCTCTAGGGTAACCATACTTGCTACACGGGTTCACCTTGGGATCCTGACTTACAACTATGGGTTGTATGCAGATACTTTGTTGTAGTATATTCATGGATGATAGACTTATAATTTGGCTCTGCCGCAGTAATTATATTGAAAAGTTGAAAACTGCTTTCCGTCATAAGTACTGGGATCTTCAAAGAAAACGGAGGCGGGAGATATTGCACTCGCCTCAGAGTGCTCTTGTTGTGGATTTTGCTGTCTCTGCTGTGCTGTCTAATAACATTTAGCAAAAGTCTCTGCCTTTTACAGCAGGAAAAACCATTTCGTTTTAGCTGCAGAAGCATTAGTGATGTTTTCATTTGTGTGGTAATAACATTAACACCTCTCAGCAGTGGTGGAGTGAAAAGATACTTTAAAACCTGTCGGCCTTTAAAAATATGCATTTATCAGTGATCACTATCCTCAGGTTTGGCTTTGATTTGATTCTGTGTTATTTCACTGTGACAGACATTAATATAGTCTATCAGTGTTCTGGCACTATATAGAAAAACAAATATAGAAAAATTACAGAATACCTAATTATTGAAGACGAATGGGACATCCAATATTAGCGACTGTTTCAGAACCCTTGTTTATTTGTTTGTCAGATCACTTATTTGTGTGATTTTTTTATGACTTATATTCATAATAGTACATCTTGCACTTTGGGGAATGGATCCTAGCATGCTTAGCATTTTTCCTTATGAGGACCAGGCCAGATGTCTTCATAAGGAAGAATATCCTCACAATAAAGGTGGTTTGACAAGGGGTGGTCCATACAAGAATAGAAAGACAAGAACACACACACATTTACTGTAGAACAGAGTCTCTCTTTGATGGATTTTACTATATTTGGACGGGGCCAAATTCATTCCACAAGTTTTTTCTTTTTGCCAAATTATAGGAAGGGTTTGTAAAATTTTAAGGGTTATGTACTCAGCAGAGGTGCAGACCCACGCCTCACCTCTGCATTGTGTAGCAACAGCTCTGAGTAGCTCTCTTTCGTGTCTTACAAAAGATATGGGGAGACATACACAATGCATAAAGCATAAGCATGAGTGATATACTGTATGTCGAGGTTGACTAACAGTAGGACTGGGTGATATACAGTGGATATAAAAAGTCTACACACCTCTGTTCAAATGCCAGGTTTTTGTGATGTAAAAAATGAGACCAAGATAAATAATTTCAAAACTTTTTCCACCATTAATGTGACCTATAACCTGTACAACCCAACTGAAAAACAAACTGAAACTTTTAAGGGGAAAAGTAAAAAATAAAAAAATCTTACAATAACCTGTTTGCATAAATATGCACACCCTTAAACTAATACTTTGTTGCAGCATCTTTGACTTTTATTACAGCACTCAGTCTTTTTGGGTAGGAGTCTATCAGCATGGCACATCTTGACGTGGCAATATTTGCCCACTTTTCTATGCAAAAACGCTCCAAATCTGTCAGATTGCCAGGGCATCTCCTGTCCACAGTCCTCTTCAGATCACCCCACAGATGTTTGATCGGATTCAGGTCTGGATTCTGGCTGGGCCATTCCAAAACCTTAATCTTCTTCTGGTGAAGCCATTCTTTTGTTGATTTGGATGTGTGCTTTGGGTCATTGTCGTGCTGAAAGATGAAGTTTCTCTTCATCTTCAGCTTTCTAGCAGAAGCCTGAAGGTTTTGTGTCAATACTGACTGGTATTTGGAACTGTTCATAATTTCCTCAACCTTGACTAAGGCCCCAGTTCCAGCTGAAGAAAAACAGCCCCAAAGCATGATGCTGCCACCACCATGCTTCACTGTAGGTATGGTGTTCTTTTGGTGATGAGCAGTTTTGTGTTTGCGCCAAATATACATTTTGGAATTATGGCCATAAAGTTCAACCGTGGTTTCATCAGACCATAACACATTTTTCCACATGCGTTTGGGAGATTTCAAATGTGTTTTTGCAAAATGTAGCGGGGCTTGGATATTTTTCTTCATAAGGTAAGGCTTCCATCTTGTTACCCTAGACGGGAGATTGTTATCACATGTACTAAACAGCCAGTACTTACCAGAAATTCCTGCAGCTCCTTCAATGTTGCTGTCAGCCTCTTGGCAGCTTCCCTGACCAGTTTTCTTCTCGTCTTTTCATCAATTTTGGAGGGACGTCCAGTTCTTGGTAATGTCGCTGTTGTGCCATATTTTCTCCACTTGATGATGACTTTCTTCACTGTGTTCCATGCTATATTTAATGCCTTGGAAATTCTTTTGTACCATTCTCCTGACTGATACCTTTGAACAATGAGATCTTTGCTTTGGAGGCTTTCTGCAGACCATGACTTGTGCTGTAAGATGTGACTACAAATATGTCAGGAAAAGACTACTAGAAGAGCTGAACTTTATTTGGGGTTAATCAGAAGCACAACTTAAATGGTGGCAGGTGTGTGCTGACTCCCATTTAACATGAGTTTGAATGTGATTGATTAATTCTGAACACAGCCACATCACCAGTTATAACAGGGTGTGCATATTTATGCAACCAGGTTATTATAAGTTTTTTATTTTTTATTTTTCCTCTTAAAAGATTTCAGTTTGTTTTTCAATTGGGTTGTACAGGTTATAGGTCATATTGATGGGGGAAAAAGTTTTGAAATGATTTATCTTGGTCTCATTTTTTACATCACAAAAACCTGGCATTTGAAAAGGGGTGTGTAGACTTTTTATATCCACTGTGTGTGGCCAGAGGGGACCTCTGATGCTCTGAAAGACTGCTTTAGCACTACAGACTGGGACATTTTCAAGCATGCAGCCACTCACAATGAACACACAAATATAGAGGAGTACACTGAGGTGGTTGTAGCATACATAGCTAAATGCATTGATGATGTCACTCACTGCAAAACCATCACAGTTCGTGCTAACCAGAACCCATGGATGACAGCAGAGGTTCACAGGCTCCTGAGGGCTCGGGACGCAGCCTTGAGGACCGGCGATACTGCAGGACTAGCAACAGCTAGGGCCACCTGTCCTGTGGCATCAAGGAGGCAAAACGACAGTACAGCAAGAAACTATCCGGTCACTTAAGCAACACCAGAGATGCACGTTCTCCCTGGCGTGGCATACAAAACTCCACCTCAGACTTGTGCGGGTAACATCACACTGCTGAACAACCTAAATGACTTCTTTGGCTGCTTTGAAGCACAAAACAGCACATCAGCACAGAAGACCACTCCTCCTCCAGACGAGTAGGCTATAAGTCTGGATCTGGCTAGAGTGAAGAGGACCCTCTCCAGGATCAACCCACGCAAGGCAGCTGGACCAGACAACATACCAGGTCGCATTCTGAAGGACTGTGCGGAGGAGCCCAAAAATGCCCTGGCTGACATCTTCAACATCTCCCTGAGTCAAGCTGTAATTCCCACATGTTTTAAAACTGCCACCATAATTCCAGTCCCAAAGAAGCCCATCCCATCCAGCTACAACGATTACCGGCCCGTAGCACTGACCTCCATCGTAATGAAGTGCTTCAAGCGGCTGGTCATGCAGAACATCAAGTCCACCCTCCCTCGCTCCCATGACCCATTTCAGTTTGCACACAGGTCAAACAGATCCACACACCATCTCTGCTGCCCTCCATCAAGCCCTCACCCACTTGGACTCAAAGAACTCCTACGTATGTGCAAATGCTGTTCTTGGACTTCAGCTCAGCATTCAACACAATCATCCCCCAGCACCTAATACAGAAACTCAGACACTTGGGACTCAAAACCTCTCTCTGTAACTGGGTGCTGGACTTTTTCACAGGGAGACCACAAAACATGCGGGTCACAGCAACACCTCCATGACCATCACAGTGAGCACAGAGACCCCAAAAGGATGCATGCTCAGCCCGCTGCTCTTCACCCTGCTGACCCATGACTGTGTACCAGCCTACAGCACCAACCACATCATCAAGTTTGCGGACGACACAACGGTGGTGGGCCTCATCACCAGCAATGAAGAGGCCAACTACAGAAATGAGGTGAGCCAACTGGTCCAGTGCCGTAAAAACAATAATCTCTTCCTGAACATGGGAAAAACCAAGGAGATTGTGGTCGACTTCAGGAGAGGACACACACAGCATCCGCCAAGAAGGCTCAAACTCGCCTCTGCAAACTGAGGAGAGCACGAGTCCCACCCCCCATCATGTGCTTATTCTACCAGGGTACCACTGAGAGCATCCTCTCCAGCTACAGTACATCATAGTGTGGTACGGAAGCTGCACCGCCTCCTGCTGGAGGACTCTACAATGCACAGTGAAAGCAGCCAGCAAGATCATCGGTGCCCCTCTGCCCTCCCTCTCTGACATCTACCATATCCACCTCACCCGCAGAGCCATCAACATCGCAGGCGACACCTCCCACCCCTCATACTCCCTCTTCAGCCTCCTGCCCTTGGGGAGAAGGTACCAGAGCCTCCTGGCCCACTCCACAAGACTGCTAAACAGCTTTGTTCACCAGGCCATCAGGACCCTGAACTCTGCCCCCCCCCCCCCGGACCGTAACACACCCACTCACACAATAACTACCTCTGCTGTTTGCACAGAAAAACTTGGCACACCAACAGTAATATGTACATCTGCTGCTGTATGTCTGTATGCATCTTACTGCAACCATTTGTATAAATGCCATACCTGCTGCTGTCTGTTATTGCAGTTACTGATCATGTGCAGTCCAATCTGTCATTGCCTGCACCTCCACTACCACATTGAACTTCAATTACGGGTATTATGGCTCTACTTTTTACCTGTACATAGGATTGCTTGGTTTTATCTTTTATCTTTATTTGCACTACAGGTAACATTAGTACATAGGATTGCTGGGTTTTATATTTATTTGCACTATGGGTAGCATTACTCTACATAGACTGCTGTTGTTTTCATCCTTATTCCTTCTTTTCTTACTGTATATATTGCGCACACCACTAAGAGAGAGAGAAATGGCATTTCAGTTCTCCTGTATTTCCTGTACGTATAGAAGTACTGACAAATACAAATCTTTGAATCTTTTGAATACAATGAGGGAAAAAAAAGTTATGTATCTCTTTATATAGTATGTAAACTTTTGGTTTCAACTGTATGTAAACAAAAAACACCAAAGGAACTTTATTTAGTTTTTAAAGAAAAGAAATATGAAATTTACAAGAAAAACATCTTGAAGAAAGCCTTGATCTTCTAAAAGCTACAAGCGTGCATGAAAAGTATCAAATTTACAAGAAAAAATTGCACATTCATAAAAGTTTAAATTTCATTAGGAAAAAAATTAAAAGAATTTAAAGAAAAAAGACCAAAGACCTGAACAGCTACAGACCGGTGGCCTTGACGTCCCACTTGATGAAGACCCTGGAGAGACTGCTCCTTGCTCACCTCCGCCCCCTGGTGGAACCAGCGATGGATCCACTCCAGTTCGCCTACCAGCATGGCATTGGGGTGGAGGATGCGGTGATCTTCCTCCTTCACCGTTCTCTGTCCCACCTGGAGAAGCCCGGGAATATGGTGAGGATCATGTTCTTTGACTTCTCCAGTGCTTTCAACACCATCCAACCGATGATCCTGAAGGACAAGCTGCTGCGCGCAGGGGTGGACCAGCACCTGTCATCATGGATCCTGGACTACCTCACGAACCGGCCTCAGTTTGTGAGAACCCGGGACTGTGTGTCCAACACGATCATCAGTAGCACGGGGGCCCCCCAGGGAACGGTGCTGGCTCCCTTCCTGTTCACTCTTTATACTGCGGACTTCTCACACAACACAACACACTGCCATCTACAGAAGTTCTCTGATGACTCTGCGATCGTTGGCCTCATCTCCAATGGAGATGAAGCTGAGTACAGAGGGCTTATCCAGGACTTCGTGGACTGGTGCCATCGGAACTGCCTCCAGATCAACGCGAGGAAAACTAAGGAGCTGGTGGTGGACTGCCGCAGGCATGGGCAGCCCCTCACAGTACCAGTAAATATACAGGGAACAGACATCGAGATGGTGACATCCTATAAGTACCTGGGTATTCATCTGAACAATAAACTAGACTGGTCACACAATACTGATGCACTCTACAAGAAGGGACAGCGCAGGCTGTTCCTGCTGAGGAGACTCAGGTCTTTTGGTGTACAAGGGGCGCTGCTGAAGTCATTCTATGACACGGTGGTGGCATCAGCCATCACTTTTGGAGTGGTCTGCTGGGGCAGTGGCATTACAGCAGCCGATAGGAAGAGACTGAACAAACTGATTAAGAAAGCTAGCTCTGTCCTGGGGCAGCGCCTTGATCCGATGGAGGAGATAGGAGAGAGAAGGATGGTGACTAAACTGTCATCTCTGCTGGAGTCCGAGTTCCACCCTATGCAGGACATACTGGATGCACTGAGGAGCTCATTTAGCAGCAGACTACATCATCCCAGGTGCACAACCGAGAGGTTTCGTAGGTCCTTCCTACCAACGGCTGTCAGACTGTACAACCTAAGCAGGGCTGCTCGCAGAGATAGCAAAAAGACGTAACAAACTATTAGTTTTTTGAATGCAAAAGATGCAATAGACTTACACAATGGTCCCCTCCGGCATACAACTAGGAACATACCGGTCGCTATGGAGGGTGAGAATATGTATGGGCACATAATCATACCATGTAGGATAACTAAGTAGACGGTTATGCTGTTTCATTCCATCTAGCAACAATGCTCTGCACTGTGTGTGTTTATATATTTACATATTTATTCCATCTAGCTACAATGCTCAGCACTGGGTGTGTTTATATATTTATATATCTACATATTATTCCATCTAGCTACATTGCTCCGCACTGTGTGTGTTTATATACTTGCATATTTATTCCACCTAGCTGCAATGCTCCGTACTGTGGGTGTTTATATATTTACATATTTATTCCATCTAGCTACAATGCTCTGCACTGTGTGTTCATATATTCATATATTTATTCCATCCAGCTACAATGCTCTGCACTGTGTGTCTGTGTGTGTGTGTATATATATATATTTTATAGTAATACGTACATATGTATATTAGCTGCTCTTGCTTGCTTGTTTTTTTTTCTTGCCTTCTGATTGTTGCTCTGAGTGTTGCTATCCCTGTGCTGTTGCAATCCTGGAATTTCCCCGTTGTGGGACTAATAAAGGCTTATCTTATCTTATCTTATCTTAAAAAAAGTAAGATTATGAGAAAAGTTGCAGTCAAGAGGAAAAAAACATAACTTTTACAAATCTTGACAGACATGTTTATTTGCACAATTGATCTGTTTTACCTTCATTTTTGGGATCTAAAATATTATGGTTCTGTGATGACTTGTTTATGTAAAAATGCTGAAAATGTAGTTTAGATTCCAGACTCTTAATTTAGACTAAAGATCCAAAGAATGGTGACCTAGCTTCAGTCTAAAAGTAACAGCTAAACATTTTACATTTCTGTAAATCAGCATATTAAGTCTAAGGCTGATTCGTGGCATTAAAGTAGACAAAAGTGAGTGCAGCTGCCCTTTAAATTCTACACATCATTTATAAATTTTGCACTTAGCCATGACTGTTGGCAAAACTGAGAGGAGTTAATCCTTAAAATCAACATAACTATTTAGAGTCATGGCTTTGTGGCATAATTCATGTTTTTAATTATAAAGTTTGAAATAAAATATGAACAAGTATAGTGATTGTCTCAACACCATCACCAATTGTTTTGCTGGCTGAAAAAGTCTCAGAAAAGATCCTACAGATAATGAGTCACACAGAAACTTTGACTTGACATTTTATTGATGATGCATGAAGTGAGATAAATATGCAGTCTGAATTGTAAACCTACTGCATTCATTTGCCAATCCTGATGAATTCTATCTGGGAAAGATATTTTCTTTCGCATTGTAAACCAGGATTCATCCATCAGTGGCTGGCATTGTCTCCCAGGTTTGTGTGTGCTAGAGCTGAGCTGCTCCTGTGAGTGACTAATAATGGCAGAATCAGGCTAGAGTGTCAGATTTGATCAAAATGCCCAAATCGAAAGGACACGAGTCTCCCAGATGTCCAAACCCTCATGCCGTCTTCGGATGAAGTGCAGCTATTCTGAAATATTTACTGGCATTTGAGAGCAAAGACTAACTGTGAGCTGAGCTGTGAATTTTCTCTCTCCCTGCTCAAACTGTCAGCGAGATTCTTGGGGATTTGTATTTTTTGGAGACAAATTATAGGTTCTGTCTCGAAAACTTTAAATCTAGGATATGGCTTCTTACCTTCAGCACCTTCTTTGCCAAAAGACTTTAAGCACCAAAATATACTTAGAATCGAAAATAGGATTTTTACCTTTGCATTAATGCAGAATATAGTCACAGAATCAAATTTATTTCCATTTTCCAATCTGTGTATAATCCCTTGAAAATCATCATTGCCCACGCCAGCGTCAAGACGTGGGTGGGGCGGTTGCTTCGGTGTTTTCATTTGTCTGGACTGTAACTTGAGAAAGAATGAAGCTAGAGTCACCAAACTTGGTATACAGCTGAACCTTGGGCTTAGCATGTTTTACTGTGTTTTTGTGTCACAAGGTCAAAGGCCAAGATCACAGAGTCACAAAAGGTCAAAAACAATTTTAGCCAATAGTGACTTTATTATTATTATTAGCACAAGAGAGGTGAAGAAAAGAGAGTGCTGGCAGGGTGGAGTGGGTGGAGACTAGTGTCAGGGGTGATTTGTGACAGAAAGGTAGCAGCAAGATTGAAAGGGAAGATTTACAAGACTGTAGTGAGACCTGCTATGATGTATGGTTTGGAGATGGTGGCACTGACAAAAAGGCAAGAGGTGGAGCTAGAGGTGGCAGAGTTGCAGAGGCTAAGATTTTCATTGGGAGTAACTAGGAGGGACAAGATTAGAAATGAGTATATCAGAGGGACAGCTCATGTTGAGCGGTTTGGAGACAAGGCTGAGATGGTTTGGACATGTGCAGGGGAGGGATAGTGGAGATATTGGAAAAGGATGTTGAAGATGAAGCTGCTAGGCAGGATGAAAAGAGGAAGACCACAGAAGATTCATGGATGCAGTGAAGGAGGACATGGAGAGGGTTGGTGTTACAGAGAAAGATGCAAGGGATAGGGTGAGATGGAGACAGATGATCCGCTGTGGCGACCCCTAAAGGGAGCAGCCGAAAGAAGAAGGAGAGACTTTATTATTAGAGGTAAGGCAAGAAATTTGTGCACATGTTGGAATGGTGTCTTAGGCACATAACAAATGTTAAATGACACTGATCTTGGCTTTGACCTTGAGGATCAATGGGGTCTGACGTTAGGTTACTAGGTCACCAAGTTTCAAATTTACATTCTGGCTTATAACCATTGGACTTGCCTTATGGTGCCTTTTTTAAATCAGGTTTAGTGCTAACAGAATTTGAGTATAAGCTACAGTGGTGTGAAAAAGTGCTTGCCCCGTTACTGATTTCTCATTTTTTTGTATGTCACACTTAAATCCCCGTGTCTGTGTGGGTTTACGCCGGGATTTCTCCGGTTTCCTCCCACATGCCAAAAACATGCAAGTTAGGTTAATTGGCATCAAAACTGGGGGTTCTAAATTGTCCTTAGGTATGACTGTGAGAGTGAATGGTTGTCTGTCTCTCTGTTGGCCCTGTGATGGACTGGCGATCTGTCCAGGGTGTACCCTGCCTCTCGCCCAAAGATGCTGGGATAGGCTCCAGCTCCCCCGCGACCCGAACAGGATTAAGCGGAAGAAGATGAATGAATGACACTTACAGTAAATGTTTCAGCTCATCAAACAAATTTAAATATTAGACAAAGATAACACAAGTAAACACAAAATCCAGTTTTTAAATGAAGGTGTTTATTATTAAGGGTAAAAAAAAAAAAAAAAATCCAAACCTGCATGGCCCTGTGTGAAAAAGTGATTGCCCCCCATCCCCCCCTCCCAGTTAAAACATAAATTAATTGTGGTTTATCACATCTTTGGAAAGCTGAGTTCAATTTCTCTCACCATGCCTGATTATTGCCACACCTGTTCTCAGTCAAGAAATCACTTAAATAGGACCTGCCTGATAAAGTGAAGTAGACCAAAAGATCCTCAAAAGCTAGACATCATGCTGCAATCCAAAGAAATTCAGGAACAAATGAGAAACAAAGTAATTGAGATCTATCAGTCTGGAAAGGGTTATAAAGCAATTTCTAAAGCTTTGGGACTCCAGCGAAGCACAGTGAGAGCCATTATCCACAAATGGCGAAAACACGGAACAGTGGTGAACCTTCCCAGGAGTGGCCAACTGACCAAAATTACCCCAAGAGCGCAGCGACGACTCATCCAAGAGGTCACAAAAGACCCCACAACAACATCCAAAGAACTGCAGTGTTCATGACTCCACCATAAGAAAAAGACTGGGCAAAAATGGCCTGCATGGCAGAGTTCCAAGACGAAAACCACTGCTGAGCAAAAAGAACATAAAGGCATAAAGGCTCATCTCAGTTTTGCCAGAAAACATCTTGATGATCCTCAAGACTTTTGAGAAAATACTCTGTGGACTGACGAGACCAAAGTTGAACTTTCTGGAAGGTGTGCGTCCCATTACATCCGGCATAAAAGTAACAGCATTCCAGAAAAGGAACATCATACCAACAGTAAAATGTGTTGGTAGTGTGATGGTCTGGGGCTGTTTTGCTGCTTCAGGAGCTGGAAGACTTGCTGTGGTAAATGGAACCATGAATTCTGCTGTCTACCAAAAAATCCTGAAGGACAATGTTCGGCCATCTGCTTGTGACTTCAAGCTGAAGCACACTTAGGTTCTGCAGCAGGACAATGATCCAAAACACACCAGCAAGTCTACCTCTGAATGGCTTAAGAAAAACAAAATGAAGACTTTGGAGTGGCCTAATCAAATTCCTGACCTGAATCCGATTGAGATGCTGTGATATGACTTTAAAAAGTGGTTCATGCTCGAAAACCCTCCAATGTGGCTGAATTACAATTCTGCAAAGACGAGAGGGCCAAAATTCCTCCACAGCGCTGTAAAAGACTCATTGCCAGTTATCACAAATGCTTGATTGCAGTTGTTGCTGCTAAGGGTGGCCTGACCAGTTATTAGATTTAGGGGGCAACCACTTTTTCACACAGGGCTATGTAAATTTGGATTTTTTTCCCCCTTAATAATAACCAACTTCATTTAAAAACTGCATTTTGTGTTAACTTGCGTTATCTTTGTCTAATATTTAAATTTGTTTGATGATCTGAAACATTTAAGTGTGACAAACATACAAAAAAGTGAGAAATCAGGAAGTGGGGACAAACACTTTTTCTCACCACTGTATAATGTCATACACCATCCAAATATGAAATGACCTTGACCCTGCCTTTGACTCTGAAGATTGGTAGGGTCTGACTTTAGTTAATCTGGACATTCCAACTGCAGTATGGAGTGGGACACTTAGAATTTATCATTGACTTCCACCTCAATTAGGATAGGGCTCCAGAGTGCGAATCTGCATTGTCTGTTCAGTGAAATTCAGTGGTCGCCTCTGTTTGTCTGTCCAGACTGTAACTTGAGAAAGAATGAAGCTAGGGTCACCAAACTTGGTATGTGGATGAAGCTCAGGCTTGGCATGTGTTGCTGTGTTTTTAGGGTCACAAGGTCAAAGGTCAAGGTGACAGGGTCACAAAAGGTCAATTTTTCTGGCTGGACTGTAACTGAAGAAATAATAAAGCTAAGGTCACCAAACTTGGTATATAGGTTGACCTTGGGACTAGCACCATGGCTATAGTTTTGGGGTCAAAAGGTCAAATGTCAAGGTCATCCATGCTCTAACTCAACAGGGAATGAGGCTACGCCACCAAACTTGGTGCATAGGTTGACCTTGGGACTAGCACCTATGGCTATACTTTTGGGTTCTAAAGGTCAAATGTCAGGGTCACAGGGTCATAAAAGGTCAAAATCCATTGTGGCCCATAGTGACTTTGATTTTTTTTTTTAAAAGTATGTGTGGTGGGGAACTAAGGGTGCAAAAGGCGTGAGCCTGCATCTGTGAGTGCAATTCTAGTTTTTCTTTTGTTTTACTTCTTTTTTTAAACTATCTGAGTCAATAAAAATTCCATCAGTGTCATTACAATGGAGAGAACTAGGGTGTATTTCAGGGCTCTGAGAGAGCAATCCATTTGCGTTTTTACAGCCGAGGCTCTGACAGCCTGGAGGGGGGAAATAGGAGCACAGCAGGAGAGGATGCTTCTTGTTGTGTATTATTTTTAGCCTACTGAGGGCGATTGAAGGCAGCCATGCATCAGCTGCTGTCAGAAATAAGGTGATAGTGTGTGTGTGTGTGTGTGTTTGTGTGGCACCGTCGGACATAATTCCCCCTGATATCCCCTGCCAATGCCAAGTACGGGGTGGGTGGTACTTCTTCACCAGGTGAAACGAGGCTTAGCGCATTGCAGGCTTTGATCTCTCACTTCCTAACTGTTGTGTGTCCATTCGCTCCCCGTTTGACCTCCAAGGCACCGGCTGAATGTCTGCGCTGCATGTCCTTAAACAGCATATATACAGTCAGTGCATGGGTGATGGGTACTGACATTTAAAGAGAAAATGGAATACAGCTTTACATAAGAAGAAGCTCTTTTTTAATGTACCCACAAGAGTTATATCAGTGTGCTAAAAAAATAGATGATAATTATTTATAGATGGTTAGCCGGGAAGAAGAATGACTTATGTAACTTGCTGAAGGTAAGGGGGAAGAGTCAAGATATGCTAATGTAATAATAGTACAGAGTAGAGGCCCAGTTTTTTTCTACTCGCTCTCCTACTGAAGGGATGTAGTGGGTTTTTTTTTTCTTTTTCTTTTTTAGAGGTTTGCAGCTGAATTATTTTGAGCAAATGGCATTTCCCCCCCTAATTTCCAGCATATGTTAGAGAACGAGGTGAAAAGACAGTCTAGAGCAGAGCGCTTCAGAGAGGAGAGAGAGCGTGCGTGAGATGGAAGAGAGGGAGAGAGAGAGAATCTACATCGTCACGGGGTCACATGATCGGCGAGTTTCCTTGGAGACAACAGCACTGAATTACGTTGAGATGCTCGCCTGCTCAGTTGAAGGCAGATTAGGCATCTGGCAGCAGCGGCGGCAGCGGCAGCATTTGGATGTGTTTTGCCAGCCGGGCAGGTGCTTCCTCTCCCCGCAGAGTTAAGTTGTGGCGCCTCGTGTCTCGCGTTCTGTCTGGAGCTCAGCCTTCGCCGTGCATCCTTGTAAATTTAGTAAGCAGTTGAAAAGAGAAGGGAACATCTTTAGGAGCAGAAGGCAGCGTGTGCAGGTTTAAGTTTGTTTTTTTTTTTTTTCCATTTGATTGCATGTTGTCTGAGTGAACAGTACAAGAAGAAGGGAATACTAGGAATGGTGCATGGCTTTCTTGTAATCTTATCATAATAGACTTATGGGATATTGATGTAAATATTTGAATCTATAAACCATTGCAATGACCTTAGGTATCCTCATTAAAGTGGTGAATAAATGAAATTTTTGTTAAATAGGGCAGTAATATACACAAGTATTTTGGTACGACTAAAAAAAGGTGTCTCCCTGCGATTCATGCTGATAGCAGCATAATGTGCTACATGGATATAAATAGTTTGATTTGGTGAAAAAGAACAAAAAAAACATGCTGATTGGACAGATGAGCATAATGGGACACAATGCTGCGCTGTGCTCTGTCTTTTATGTGATAATGAGTTCTTTCAATAAGTCGTTTACAATAGAACCGAGGCTCCAAACTACACAGGCATTGAAATCAAGCCTTGTTTGCTAGTTTTTATGCCGTCCCCCCCCCCCCCCCGCCCTGTGGCGTCCATAGAGCTGCGAGCACCTGAGATGTGCAGAGTAATATTTTGATCTGCTAATGAGACTCTGTGGTCCGGGGGCTTTCGAGCCAGCCGCTGATTCAGCCACCAGGTGGACCCCGCTGCTTTGTTTACCCTCACAAATTACCTCCCACAATGTCACCTTTCCTGGGTTTTTTTTTTTTTTTTTTTTTTTTTACAGACTTCCAGTGTAATTAGATTTCTTGTCTGCAGTTGTTGCTCTTGCTCATGTTAATTAGGTTGCGTCTAATAGCCCAAAAACATCTAAATCGCTGCTTGCTGGAAAAGTCAATTATTTCGCAACAATTTAAAGTTAACTGGAGTACAGCAGGTTGCCTGTTTTGTGCACCACACTTAGTAGTTTATAATGACACCACACACACACACACACACACACACACACACACACACACTCCTTCACCCTCTTATAGTACAGCTGGATTAAATTGAAGTCAGGATTGCTGATTCATGATTATTAATAAAATGCAAATAGCCCTCTCCTCCATTCCCTGGTGACAAGCACCACAGCCCTTTTGCAGCGCAGCATTAAAGACCTCTAATCTTGTCTTTTAGTCAGCCGAAACCAGTGGCCAGCAACATGAACGACACAATGCTCATGTCCTCTGGGGTGCCCACTCCCACCCAAAGGTAAGCAACCCTCGGGCCTGATTTTGTCTTCGTTTATATTATTAGGTTTGCTCAGAACCAGTGTCAGATTCTCTCTCATCAGTACAAATAACAGCAGCAGTGAATCTCACTACAGATGGGGTGGGTTGTTTTTTTTTTTTTTTTTTTGCTCCTTCACACTTGACACACATTTTTGCATCCGAGCAGCAGTGTGCCCTTGTGAGTATTTTTAGAGGAAAATTTGTTACGCTGTCGTGGAGAATATGTAAGCTCCCCTACTTAAAGGGGATGATTTGACAAATAGATTATGATGGAACTGGAGCCTCATCGTGTAACCGGATAGCGGGCGAGGGCCCCTGTGAAAGCAGGCTAATTGTCCCCTCGTTTCGGCCGCGTCTATTATTATTTGGTAATGAAAATTTGTGGTTGTGAATTCAATAATGGCGGCACTTGGAGGGGTCTGTAATGCTTCTCTACACTGTCCCCCAGGTCTGTGCTGGCTGAATTTTCCTTGTGGTGTACAGTGTCTCGTTATTGCATCTTTCCGGTGTTTTTGCAAGATGGGTCTGCTCCGACTCGAGCCTTGACACAGCACATAAGCAGGGAGAATCGGTGGTGTGGTGATTCAGACACTGAAGTCTGGATGGGATTTTTTAAACCCACTTGGTCCTCTGGGTGGGTGGGGGGGGATTATCATACAGTACTACACCAATGACCCTAGCAGCTGAAGGGCAAAAAGGTGTAGCAGCATGCAGCAGTGTGCTTTCAGTTTTGAGGAAGGTGTAGTTATTAAGTCATTCCGTGCAGTGCGGCCTTGTCTCCGAGGGCTGACAGCATCACGATTACAGCTGGTTTGAGAGGAGCTGACAAGATAGGGGCACCCGAGGCTGTGGCATCGAGACCCGCGGAGGACAGTGGAAGTCACTGCGTGTTCCGGCGTATGCAGGAGGAAGGTGCCACTCTCTGGAGATTTGTTTCACGGTGGCAGCAACGAAGAAGTCTGATAACCTTTGCCTTGACATTTTGCTCTGTGAGTCAGGGCTGCTTTGGGAAGACGTGTCACACAGAGGATTCTGTTACCTTGGAGAGGTCATAACAGTGACAAAGCTGCTGTTTTGTTGTTTTTTTTTTTTTAGGGTTGAAATCAAGCCACCGTGACACTTCCAAAATGGGATACGTTTTGTGTCATTGTGGACATCGGTGGACGAAGGTGTGGTGACTCAAGCCTGGCCACCTCCTGTCTATTCTGCATTTGGCTTGTAAATGTATTTAATTCATTGCAACAATAATAATAAGGCAGAAGCCTGTCTGCTTTCTTTTGAAGGACTTATGAGTCAAAGATGCCACTGTTGAATAATGCAAAGCTCCTTGTGGCTCTGCTTCAGTTCAAAAGCTCCCAACTGAAAGGCAGCACCAATCCTGTATGTGTATTTTCTTAAAAAAATAATCACTTTGAAATGAAACACAGGGCTAGAAATTGAATACTCTTTTTTTTGGGGGGGGGGGGGGGGGTTGGATGATGTCTGATACAGTCAGCTCTGTAGACCTCGCACACCTATTTCTGTCACACCTAATTCTTACTATAAATATCACAACACCACACAGTTCCTTTTACCTGCATGGTCCACTTCCTCAAAGATGTCTGAGCAGAAGGTTAGAGGCAACACGTCCTTGTACCTGAAATAGGGAGGAAGGAGGGTGGGGCACAGAAATAAGAGCAAATGGACACATCCGAGGGGGGGGGGGGGCTGAAAAGTTCATCGTGGTCAAATTTGACCAAATGTGATTTATTTTTCAACCGCAGGGATCCAAGCGCTGCAACACTGATGGAAGAAGTGTGTGGACCGAAGGGAAAACTGTGTCGAAAAATAAACCACATTTGGTCAAATTTGACCACTATGAACTTCTTAGCCCCCCTCTGTAGAGAAAGTCTGACAGTTATAGATGAACTGAATGGGAACGTTTTAAGTGCAGTCTTGAACCGCAGATCTCCAGTTTATCTCCAATTACTTGCTTGCCGTGCAGAAACACATCAGCACAGGATTTAAAAATGGTGTCTCGGTGTCAAATGAAGGGGCAATTGGAGTCAGCGTGCAAGTAGTGAGGCAGCAGTTTGTTTCTATCAAGTTCAGAAGAAGACAGATTTTTATCCACCTATAATTATGCCTTTAAATATTTTCCATTATACCTGTATATAGTACATGTTGCAATGGTTGATGCTCATAGTAAACATTGCTAATATTTCAAACCATAATGTCAACATACGATTCAGGCTTCAAATTACTCCAAACACGCTCTTTTCTGCTCTTTTTCTATTTTCAAAACAGGGGAACTCCTTCATATAGTCATCAGCCCCACCTACTTGCTGCTCAGACCTTTGTGAGAGATAGCCATTCAGAAGAAAATTAGCTCTTAAAGGTGCCATTCACTGAAAAATTGTGTTTTTTAGGTCTTACCTTCTGAAATGTGTGTATTGGTCACGTGATTATTGAAAAAAAATATCAAAATGCTCATTTCTCTTAAAAAAACACAGCCTTATATCGTTTTTGTGTCCAATTAGCTGTTTTAACTCTTCCAGGTTTTTTCCTCTTTGTCAATAAAAGATAAGCCCAGCCTTGATATGTGCCCGTGTTCTATTATTAGCCAGCATAGCTGTCTGTCAAGGAGTGGGGAACCCAGCCAAAGCGTTAGCTTCCAATCTAGGCAGTTGGCTTACCCTGCACAGTTGTTATTTTCTTTAGCGATCAGTCACCCTATCCCACAGTCAGTAATATAGCTTGCTTATTTGGTTATATTTTCACTACATTGATCCATTAGCATTAGCTTGGCTTGGCGGTCGGCAGGTAGCTGAAGCTAGCAGTTTAGCTGCCCATTTACGGAAATTTCTGTACTTATTCAGTGTTGCAAATGCAGTCTTTTGGAGTGAGTCTCCCTCTTTTGCTCCCTCTCTCACACCATAAACCTTATTTCTCACTCCAAAATGAGAAAGTGACTGAAAAAACTGTGTTGATTTCCTTCAGATTTTTCCACAGTAAGAGCTGTCAATGCAGCATAAAGCAAACTGAACATGTTCTAAACTTTATTCAAAGGTAACGAAGTGTATGTGTTGGGAGGAAAAAAAAGTTTGTGTATTATGCGTATGCACACTCACTCCACCCTCACCCCTGTTTCCCCCGTGTGCAGTTCTCTATAAATCTCACTCCAGACTTTACGGAAAAGTTGGCAGCTTTGGCTTGTTGTACTCCAGCGACCAGTCCTATCCTATCAGTCACTGAAACCACACACCCCTGTTGGCCAGTGATACATTATTTCATTCATTCATTCAGGTTAGAGCTGAGCTAGAAGCTAGCCAGCTAAGATTAGTAATAGTGGCACAAGAGGGAGGGTGGTGTTAAATGGAGTCTTATGGTTTTAAAGAGGCATGCACTGAAACCAGCCATTCTGAGAAAGGCTGCAAAAGATGATTCACAATGATGCTGCAATAACTAAATAATTTAAGGTAATTTGACCAAAATATGTTACAGACATTTAATTAAGAGCTGTTGGAGCTGTCAGAATATGGGAAAAGGGCAGTGAATGGGACCTTTAAGGCCAGGAGGAGGAGGCAAAATTGTTTGTTTCAGACACAGAATGAACTGATGGGGCTCCACCAACACTTAAGTAAAAGATAAATGAGGACTATTCTATAATTGGTCTCATTTAAAGCTACTCAAGTAGATTTCAAGATACACAGAGATAGAAGCAGATTTGGAAATGAGCATCAGGGGTCCGTTTTGGATGAAAACAATTTGGGTGATATATTATTTGCGTGGTTTTAATTTCTGGCTCATTTTCCAGGGAGCGCTCTTAAATTTCGATATGACAGGAAAATATTCATGCACTTCATTCAATATGATTATTTTCCATTTATGTGATTTTACATATATTTGTTGGAAACACATTACTGTATTTCTGTCTCTCAGATTTATGAGCAGTACACAGACAAACAAATTTAGTCCTTGAATTAACTTACCAGGACTTTATTTAAGAAGGGACTCTCAGCATAGTGTTGAAAGTAGGCCGTCTGAGGCTCAGCTAAATAGGTAAACACGAAGTGCACAGCAGTGTCTGAGAAATCACTTTTGAGAGGAAAGTGTGTCTGGGACAGACGCCAGTTGTGGATTCAGACCATCAGGTAGTGCCAAGACACTCCCCGAGGAGCAGAAAAGACTCGAGGAGCATCTAGACTGGGGAGATACACCCAAGGGGGTTCCCCAATACATGCCTTTAATTATACAAGAAAATTTAGTCTCTGCTTACACTGAATTATTTACAAAGTGCCCTACTTGTCGAAACATTTTTCTGACATGTTGGTGAGTGATTCTCATTTTTATGGATGCAGATTATTTTTTCTTGAGTTAGAAAAAAACGCCAAATATGCCATAAGTATTTTTATATGGAGCATGGAAAAAGAAAAAGTAGCACAATTAAACTGAGTAAGTGCCTACTTTCTGAAAGTATTTGATTTAATGCTAATTTTTATTTAGTGGCTACTAGGTACCTCTGCTAAGGAGGTAATGTTTCTGCTGTGTTTGGTTGTTGATTTGCATTTGCAACTCAGAAAGCTTTGTACAGATTTTGATGAAATTTTCATGAGAAGATGAAAATTAACCAAGGACCAGTTAATTAGATTTTTTAAGTCAATCTCTGAGAGTCTCAATTTTTTTTTTTTTTTAAACAAGCAGATCTTCCTCCTTATTTTTGCGGATATGTAAATCAGATTGGCTCTGTATTCTGCAGGAGCTAGTACAAGAGCGGTTTTTATTAAGGCATCCATCTTGGTTTTTCAGAAGTCCGGGAACGCTCTAATCAGCATTGCGCCAAGGTGAAGGAACACCGAGACTGTCGTGCCAAGACTTCTGGGTTTCACATCTTATAATAATATAAAGAGAGAAAACACACAAAGATAATTAGCAGTGCAAACACTTCCTGCTTCCCCTGCCAACTCCTCAGTAAGTAAAGTAGCTATTGGCTGTCCTAAAAGTCACTAGAAGTTGCTAAATGACATCATCACCTAATTTGCATCTCCAATAAGCGGCTTCAGTCAGCCTTTGAATTCAGGGTTTGATTCCCACTCCTCTCTGTATTTTTGAGCATACAGTTTAAGATAAGATAAGATAAGCCTTTATTAGTCCCACAATGGGGAAATTCCAGGATTGCAACAGCACAGGGATAGCAACACTCAGAGCAATAATTAAGAAGATACGAAAAATATAAATAAGAGCAGTGGATATACATACGTACACATAAATATATAAATATATATACAAAGTGCGGAGCATTGTAGCAAGATGGAATAAACAGCATAACCGTCTACTTAGTTATCCTACATAGTATGAATATGTACCCATACATATTGGTCACCCTCCGTAGCGACTGATATGGTCCTAGTTGTATACTGGAGGGGACCATTTGTGTAAATCTGTTGCGTCTTTTGCATTCAATACTACTAGGTCGTCACGTTTTTTTGCTATCTCTGCGAGCAGCCCTGCTTAGGTTATACAGTCTGACAGCCATAGGTAGGAAGGACCTGCGAAACCTCTCAGTTGCACACCTAGGATGATGTAGTCTACTGCTAAATGAGATCCTCAGTGCGTTCAGTATGTCCTGCATAGGGTGGGACTCGGACTCCAGCAGAGATGACAGTTTAGCCACCATCCTTCTCTCTCCTATCTCCTCCACTGGGTCAAGGCGTTGCCCCAGGACAGAGCTAGCTTTCTTGATCAGTTTGTTCAGTCTCTTCCTATCGGCTGCTGTAATGCCGTTGCCCCAGCAGACCACTCCAAAAGTGATGGCTGATGCCACCACCATGTCGTAGAATGTCTTCAGCAGCACCCCTTGTACACCAAAAGACCCGAGTCTCCTCAGTAGGAACAGCCTGCGCTGTCCCTTCTTGTAGAGTGCGTCGGTATTGTGTGACCAGTCTAGTTTATTGTTCAGATAAACACCAAGGTACTTGTAGGATGTCACCATCTCAATGTCTGTTCCCTGTATGTTTACTGGTGCTGTGAGGGGTTGTCCTTGCCTGCGGCAGTCCACCACCAGCTCCTTAGTTTTCCTCACGTTGATCTGGAGGCAGATCCGATGGCACCAGTCCACAAAGTCCTGGATGAGTCCTCTGTACTCAGCTTCATCTCCGTTGGAGATGAGGCCGACGATCACAGAGTCATCAGAGAACTTCTGTTTTCGCAGTTTCTGTTTAGACTGCGACATGACGAGCTAACTGCTAGATGTTTAACTTATGTCACAGAGAGAGAGAGAGACACACACACAGTGGATGAAATGAGTATGTGACTGAGGCTGTTAGTCAAATACAGTGGATCTCCTCTCTGACTGCAACTAACTGCTGCACGAGGCTTCTGTGAGACTGACCACTTGTGAGTGCTTTGGGATGGGGGGAAGCTCATGGTAGCACCCGCTGCTTGTTGAGGACAGTAACTGCAGAGCAATAGTGCTTTCACATCAGCAGGGCTTGACATTAACTTTTTTGCTCACCGGCCACTGTGGCTAGTGATTTTCCAAAGTCACTAGCCACTCAGCCTTTTCACTAGCCACAATTTTGTAGTTGGAAAATTATGTTTAATATGATCAAATTTGATTTTCTCATCATTTCATCATCTCATCATTTCTCTAAAATGTAGTTGAATTAAATGTACAACCTTTTTAAATGCAATGACCCTTATACATACATAAAGATAGCAAGAGAAACACTGTCTAAGTAGTTACTAACAGCAGTAAATACTATAAAACAGTTGAGAAAAATAGTTGCAACGTGAGAGTGAAGTACAGGTAGATTTGGGGTCCGTCCCAAAATCTCATTTCAACCCTTTCCCCTTCACCTACCCCTTGGCCCTTGAAATCAAGGGCTCCTTGTTCTCATCAGAAAAAAGAAGAAAAAAGAAAACTGATGAGAAAAAAAGTCTTATCTTACAGAGAAAAATGTCTCAAATTTACACAAACTATTCTAATCAGTAGAAAAAGTCAGAAATTTACTAGAAATAAAGCCGTAAAATTCACAGAGAAAATTTTGGATTCCCTGGTGGGCCGTTTTTGGTCCACGGGCCATATGTTTGACACCCCTGGACCAGCCCATTAAAAACACTTATTTAGAGGATTTACTTCCATGAAATAGTTGCATATCATAACAGCATATAAATGAATAAGATAAAATAAAATAGACAGCACAGATAGGTGAAAGTTCACCTTAGAAGAAGCTTCATTTGTTCTTTACAGCAACAAATCACAGTCACTTTTTCTCTGTGTGGTAAAAAAAACTTACATTTGCACAACTGCGGTCATAAATGTGAGCTTCTTGCTCTAAAAATACTCATGTTTAACCACAGAGGTAGGAGCTGATGTTGGGGGCTATTCACCACTCGGACAACAGGTGATCAGGGTCAGTAACTTGTCCCGATGATCTGATCACTGAGAGCTGGGGCCAGGTGTGTTCTGCCAGCTGATGTCTGTTCGTCCACGGCAAGTTCACTTTGGAGCTAGTCTGAAGAAACAGAAACAGAGTGTGGCTCTGCTCTGGGTCTGATATGAGAAGTTGCCACTACCACAGCATTTCTTCCCACCGGGTTGTGGTATGAGCTGGGAGAGGACAGGAGACCGACCCGCGGAGCAGACTGTCTGCGGCTTTACGGGGGTCCAGGTGACCGTGGACCAATGAGCACACACTGTGTACAGATGGTGTTTCTGGGAGTTGTAGTTTCACAGTCTCACATTACAGGTTTTATTTTAGATGCTGTCTAAGGAAACTACAACCCGCCAAGCCCTGCACGTCAGAATCTCCAAAACACCAGAAAAGTCTCTGATAACACCAGAAAAAGTCGCTAGATTTGTCGCTAGTCGCTTTTGACAAAAAAAAAAAAAGTCACCAAGAGGGTTTGAAAAGTCACCAGATTTAACGAGAAAGTTGACAAGTTGACATCACTGTTCCCCTTTGGTGAGCAACTGACAGTCCTGCTGTCACCTGCTGTGCTGGAGAGTAAAGAAGAGGTTTATACAATATGTAGAGCAGTGGTCCCCAAACACATGGTACTGGTCCACGGACCACTTGGTACCAGGCTGCAGAGAGCCACAGAGAAAAAAATAAATAATTTATTCTGTTCTTCTCATAGACTCTATTGACTATCAAAGTCTGCATTTTATTTTGAAAATTACCGAATGTTCTCCCTCTTGCCGTGACTGACTTCCTACCTGTAGTTTGGGCGCACACACACTTGTCTCATCAGAAATTAGCATGATGCTCAAAAATTAAACCCACAAGCAGTCTTCGCTTTCGAAAGAGTTTGAGTCGTGTCTGGAGGAGGGGCTCCCCGCGGGTGTGCGTGAGCTGGGACCGGAGGCCCAGGTCTCAGGGTGGTCCTGGGTGGGTTGTTGGGATCGTTCTCCCCCCGACTATCCCTCGTCTTAGTGACCAGCCCCCGGGGCCCTTCATTGCAGTCAGTGGGCTAGGGAAGACGGAGGAACGGATGGTATGTTATACCTCGCGGGTGAGTTTTTTTAATCACACTTTTTTTTTTCTGATGTATTCCGTCTGATTTTTTTTCCTTGTTGCTGGTCGGTGACACAATAAAGGTTGGGGACCACTGATGTAGAGGATAGGATTTCACACGTAAGAAGCATGAAAATGTACATGTTTGTAAATGTTTTTCAAGCAGTGTGAAGTTATCTTTTCAGAGTTTATAATTATAAAATAAATCCCAAGTTACCTGTGTCATTACATGAGTTGTTCTGTTTAATTTGTCATTTTTGTTTGAGATTTTACACTGTGTAACTGCATTATGAGGGGAACTGCAATCCCTTGACAGAGATCTGCACTCTCCAAGTGCTTTCTGGTCATCAGTGTTTTTGAGTCCCTGTGGTTGCTGATGCAGCACGTTTGAAAACAGATTGGGTTTTATAGTCTTAATCATCACTCGCTCTCCATTTGGATGTAGATGGCGCCCATCACCTTTTCAGCCCTCTTTCACTCCTCATTGCAGACTGAGAAAGAAGAGCGTATGGCCCGTCATCTGCCCATGCCATATGCCACGCCCATGATCATTTAGAGTCTTCTGCCTTACTTGACATTTCCAGTCAGTGATGAAATGGCCAGAATACGTTTTGGCTCTGTCACAAATGCATCTGGCATGCTGCATCCTCGCTTATCCATCTCAGTTGATTGTTATGAGCAGTTACAGCAGACTGTCCATCAATACTAGAGTAACGCTGAGCATTTTTATTAAAGTCACCTTAATTATAAATTACATTAAAGTTTTTTTATTCAAATTATTTGTATAGTCAGTGTTTTTTCCCCCTTTTCCGTACATAAGAGCTTTTGACATTTGAGTCAGTGTGAGTGTGTGATGTATCTCTTGTCTCTGTGACTTTGGGCAGCGTCTTGGAGAGTCCCAGTCGGCTAGATGAAGAGCACCGCCTCATCGCTCGCTACGCTGCCCGCCTGGCAGCTGAGGCGGGCAACTCCACAGTGAGTATGAAGGGCCCCGCAGTGGGCTTCAGTCAACCTGCGTTTTGAATTAGTTCCTTTGAAGATATTGTTATCCACTTCCTTACATCTAGAAAACTATTTGAAGCTACAGGCCAATAGTGTACAAGCTTCTAAAAAAAAATCTTCTTTTGGTATTTTTACTTTCATTTTGTTGTGCACCATTCAGAGATACACAGGGGGAGTGAGGACAAAGAGGAGGGGAATGACATACAGTGAAGGTCATGTGGACTGGGAGTTGAAGCAGGGACTCTGCTCCCAAAGGCATTTGAGCCCGTGTGGTGCAGTTTGGCCATTGGCTCACCCTAGACTGTTCTTGTTTCAGACATTTTTAATAAACGTGAAAATCAAATCATATGTAATGTCAGTTCTAGCTAATGGAATAACATTTATGGTCAGTAGAAGTTTGTAGAGTAACCAGAAACTGTACTCAAAAGTAGTATTATCTTAAGATAAGATAAGATAAGATAAGCCTTTATTAGTCCCACAATGGGGAAATTCCAGGATTGCAACAGCACAGGGATAGCAACACTCAGAGCAACAATCAGAAGGCAAGAAAAAAAACAAGCAAGCAAGAGCAGCTAATATACATATGTACATATTACTATAAAATATATATATATACACACACACACACACACAGACACACAGTGCAGAGCATTGTAGCTGGATGGAATAAATATATGAATATATGAACACAGTGCAGAGCATTGTAGCTAGATGGAATAAATATGTAAATATATAAACACCCACAGTACGGAGCATTGCAGCTAGGTGGAATAAATATGCAAGTATATAAACACACACAGTGCGGAGCAATGTAGCTAGATGGAATAATATGTAGATATATAAAAACACAGTGCGGAGCATTGTAGCTAGATGGAATAAATATATAGATATATAAATATAAACACACCCAGTGCAGAGCATTGTAGCTAGATGGAATAAATATGTAAATATATAAACACACACAGTGTAGAGCATTGTTGCTAGGTGGGATGAAACAGCATAACCGTCTATTTAGTTATCCTACATGGTATGATTATGTGCCCATACATATTCTCACCCTCCATAGCGACCGGTATGTTCCTAGTTGTATGCCGGAGAGGACCATTGTGTAAGTCTATTGCATCTTTTGCATTAAAAAAAAAAACTATTAGTTTGTTACGTCTTTTTGCTATCTCTGCGAGCAGCCCTGCTTAGGTTGTACAGTCTGACAGCCGTTGGTAGGAAGGACCTACGAAACCTCTCGGTTGTGCACCTGGGATGATGTAGTCTGCTGCTAAATGAGCTCCTCAGTGCATCCAGTATGTCCTGCATAGGGTGGAACTCGGACTCCAGCAGAGATGACAGTTTAGCCACCATCCTTCTCTCTCCTATCTCCTCCATCGGATCAAGGCGTTGCCCCAGGACAGAGCTAGCTTTCTTAATCAGTTTGTTCAGTCTCTTCCTATCGGCTGCAGTAATGCCACTGCCCCAGCAGACCACTCCAAAAGTGATGGCTGATGCCACCACCGTGTCATAGAATGACTTCAGCAGCGCCCCTTGTACACCAAAAGACCTGAGTCTCCTCAGCAGGAACAGCCTGCGCTGTCCCTTCTTGTAGAGTGCGTCAGTATTGTGTGACCAGTCTAGTTTATTGTTCAGATGAATACCCAGGTACTTGTAGGATGTCACCATCTCGATGTCTGTTCCCTGTATATTTACTGGTGCTGTGAGGGGCTGCCCATGCCTGCGGCAGTCCACCACCAGCTCCTTAGTTTTCCTCGCGTTGATCTGGAGGCAGTTCCGATGGCACCAGTCCACAAAGTCCTGGATAAGCCCTCTGTACTCAGCTTCATCTCCGCTGGAGATGAGACCAACGATCGCAGAGTCATCAGAGAACTTCTGTAGATGGCAATGTGTTGTGTTGTGTGAGAAGTCCGCAGTATAAAGAGTGAACAGGAAGGGAGCCAGCACCGTTCCCTGGGGGGCCCCCGAGCTACTGATGATCGTGTCGGAAACACAGTCCCGGGTTCTCACAAACTGAGGCCGGTTCGTGAGGTAGTCCAGGATCCATGATGACAGGTGCTGGTCCACCCCTGCGCGCAGCAGCTTGTCCTTCAGGATCATCGGTTGGATGGTGTTGAAAGCACTGGAGAAGTCAAAGAACATGATCCTCACCATATTCCCGGGCTTCTCCAGGTGGGACAGAGAACGGTGAAGGAGGAAGATCACCGCATCCTCCACCCCAATGCCATGCTGGTAGGCGAACTGGAGTGGATCCATCGCTGGTTCCACCAGGGGGCGGAGATGAGCAAGGAGCAGTCTCTCCAGGGTCTTCATCAAGTGGGACGTCAAGGCCACCGGTCTGAAGCTGTTCAGGTCTTTGGGGTGGGAAGTTTTTGGTACAGGTACCACACAAGATGTTTTCCACAGCTGTGGTACCCTCCCCAGTTTCAGGCTCATGTTGAAGATATACGTCACAATCCCACACAGCTGGTCTGCACAGGACTTGAGGAGCTTTGCGCTGATGCCGTCCGGTCCCGACGCCTTCCTCGCCTTGATCTTCCTCAGCTCCGTCCTCACCTGGGTCTTGGTCAGGGTCAGGATGGGGGGCTGTGTGTTGGGAGTGGGGGGGGTGTCGGTGGAGTGGGGAGTGGGCAGCAGGACTTGATTTCTTAGTGGCAGCAGTGGTTGTTGTGCAGACAGGGGGGAGGGCGGTTGGTCAAATCTATTGAAAAACAGATTCAGGTTGTTCGCCCACTCCCTGCCCCCCGTGGCCTGGGGGGAGGTATTCTGGAGCCCCGAGATGGTTTTGAGGTTTCTCCAGACCCCGCTGATGTCGCTCTGTTGCAGCTTGTCCTCCATCTTCTTCCTGAAGCTGTCCTTGCCTTCTCTGATCTTTCTCCTCAGCTCCCTCTGTACGGACTTCAGCATCTCCCTGTTCCCCGACCTGAAGATCCTCTTCTTCTCTCTCAGAAGTGTTTTTATCTCAGGGTTGATCCAGGGTTTGTTGTTTGAGTGACGCCGTATGGTCTTGGTGGGAACGGATTTGTCCACACAGAAGCTGAGGTAGCCCGTGAAGGTGTGAATGAGGCCATCGATGTCCTCACCATGCGGATCGCAGAGCTGCTTCCAGGCAGTGGCTTCAAAACAGTCCTTTAGAGTGTCCATTGTCTCCTCAGACCATAACTCCACAGTGTGCATGGCCGGAGGTTGTCTGTGCACTAGGGGTTTGTACACCGGTCGGAGATGAACCAAGTTGTGATCCGATCTCCCAAGTGGGGGAAGTTGTGATGAGGTGTACGCCTCCTTAGTGTTTGCGTAGAACAAATCCAGTGTTTTATTGTCTCTAGTGTGGCATGTGACATACTGGGTGAAAGTGGGCAGAATGGGAGACAGTGAAACGTGGTTGAATATCTTATGATATTAATTACTCATGTAAGAGTAGTCGCTAGGGGTGGGAATCGCAAGGGACCTCATGACACCTATTACGATACTTGGGTCATGATGCAATACTATCACGATACTATGATTCCTTAAGTATTGTGATACCGTATACCCACCACCACCAAATTCAATGCCAAATTGTGTCCCCAAAGTACAACTGTCACTATCCATTTCATATGTTTTCTCTCTTTTCAATTCACCACACCGGCTTTTGTTTCGGTGGCTGGAGGCTTTCAGTTGTCTATCGGATGGTGTGCTGTTGTGCGGTCCTTTCTGCTGTACTCAGGGATTTCTCAACTTTGGGCTTCACTTCTCAGTGCAGTTTCAAGAACGCCATTGCAACAGGACAGGGTTGCATGCCTGGGCTTCAGCATCTCATGTTCTGGGGCAGGCTTTACTTTCTGCGGCAACACCGGTATCTACACACGGGGACAGCGGTGGACTGCGTTTTACTTATTGGCTCTGAAGTTTGGAGGTGGTTTTGTTGCGTAGGGGGGTGTCCTAAGTTGGTTGAATTGTACCAGGTGCTATTTTAGCTTGACTGTCGCCGGTGCTCTGTGCTGCTCGTGGAATGTTTTTAGGTTAGCTGTCATCCACTAACGCTGCTGTTGCCGAGTGGTTCCAAGTGTGTTTTTTTTCCCCGTGCGGCACTCCTTGTGGGTTGAGTGTGTCATGTCAAGGTCTTTCGTTCTGTGTTTGTTATAAAAACCAAAAAAAGGCTCAACATTTAACTTTTCGGCACATCCAACTGTTTCCTAACTTGTACACCTGGCTGCAAATCTTATGAGACAAGCTATGACTTCACCTGATAATGCGCACTTACTTTGCACCATCTAGTGGACTAAAAACTCAATTGGTTGATTAATACCCAAGAGTTTGCAACTTTTACATATATATATATATAAAAAGATAGGTATGTGTGTTTAGGGAATGGTGAGTCATCACGAGTGCCAAGTACTGTGAACCGATCTTTTGCCCCAACCCTAGTACCAGCAGGCAATTTGATGGGGTATGGCATCCCCCTTGTTAGCAAAATGACTCTAAACCATCCCCCCTTGTTAAGCTGTCATTCCCCCATCCCCATTAAGAGTGCAAGGATATTTATACAGTAAAGCAGCTGAATTTATCAGTGGGAGTTTAGTTGCAAACCTACAGTAAAAAAAAATTGAGAATTTATGAGAAAAAGGTTGCACGTTGAATAGAAAAAAAAAAGCTTCAACTTTATGAGTATTCAGTTGCAAATTTGTGCAGAAAAAAGTAAAGGAAAGAAGAACTGCATTTATTAAAAAACTTTGCCAGGTAAAGTTATAAATTTATTATAAAATTTATTCCTTTGCAAGAAAAATTTTACAAGTTAACAAGAAAAACCTCACAAATTAGTGAGAAAATCGAAAAATTACAACGGAAAGAAGTCAAATTTTATACAAATGTGCAGCCTTTCTTCTTGTAAATTTGCAATTTTTTTCATGCAAATTTCTTACATTTTCTTGGAAAATTTTTTCCTCATTGAAATTTGTACTAATTTATATTTACTAGTAGCCAATAGTAAATTTCATTGAAAAGAGCAATAAAGCCATTATATTTAATAATATGCTAGTTATTTTTGTCTTGTACAACCCAATTCCAGTGAAGTTGGGATGTTGTGGAAAACGTAAATGAAAACAGAATATAATGATTTAAAAATCCTTTTCAACCTATAGTCAATAGAATACACTACCATGACAAGATATTTAGAAGAAGAAGAAGAAGAAGAAGTCACTTGCAAATCGAAAGCAAGTATTCCTGTCTGAAAACAGGTAGCCCAATTAGGCTTTACAGGCCCAAATGCAGGCTGTGTTTGAAAGTCGAATACAGTACAAAAAGGTGTAGCCTATATGTAGGCAATCACACATTAGACTTTGAGAAATATAAAAGGGACTGAATAGCACTAAGATTTATTTGATTGTGTGAATATTAATTACAGAATTATTGAAAATGAATGGGACATCCAATATTAGCAACTGTTTAAGAACCCTTGTTTATTTTTTGTCAAATCACTTATTTGTGTGATCTTTTATGACATATTCATAGGTGTTGTATCTTGCACTTTGGGGAATGGGAGTTGTTCAGTCATCATCATAATTGTTTTAGTTTATATGTGTAGTTTATAGTCTATCGTCAATAAACTCATGCAGTACTATAACAGGACACATTTACAAATATTTGAGACCCATTCTAGTGCTTCCTTTTATAGTTTAGGAATATTATAAGTACAAAACACCGAACATTATTATACACAGTAGCATGGCCTGTTTGGCTGCAACTGTTGCATCAGTGTTGCCCATTTGTCAGTAAATATTTAAATAAAAATTATTTATTTCGTTATTTGGGTGTTTCTGTGTGCAGTTTGGTGACGGTCGTCATTTAGTCAAACCGTGAATGTGGCCACATATGAGAGTAGCGCCATCGGTGAGTCGTGGTCCTGCAAAGGGACTCCCGCCTACCGCTGACCGGGCGGGCTGGGCTTGCTTCCCTGTGAAGGACCGTGTTCCACCCGCTGCTTCTCCAACACCCGTGTTCTTTAGGCAGATCCCGGGTCCCCGCTGGCATTCCCCGAATTATTCTTTAGGTGTACTCAATCACAGCAACGTTATAGTATATTTTTTTAAGCATTACATCTTCACTTTTCTGTCTTTCTTGTCAAATTTGTCGCTTTTCATTTCCTTTTTTTGTTTGCGAAGCGCTGTGGTGACTGACTGGTCATGATGCCGCGTATTAGCCAATCAGCATGGTCGTAATGTCGCGTATTGTCCAATCAGCATGGTCGTGATGTTGTGTATTATCCAATCAGCATGGTCGTGATACCATGTATTATCCAATCAGCATGGCCGTGATGCCGCATATTATCCAATCAGCACGGAGTCAATCCGAAACCCAGCCCACACTTCCTGAAGTCAGGGCATGAAGAGAGAGACAGAACGGTGCCTAAATTTTTATTGATAAAAATTACATATTTTGAATGAGCAACTCCATACTTGGGGATGCAAACTCTTGTAACCTCAGCAAAGCACGTGTAAAATCTGAGGTCAGTCTGATGAACGGTTTGGGAGATATCTGAGGAACAGACAGACACACACACACACACAGACACACACACAGAGACAGAGATTTGGTGCATTTATAGATAGATACATTTGTAGCTTATGCTAAATTTATGAATACCCACCACGACCATCCTCCTTGTTAAAAAAATAATAAATTGCCTACTGCTTAGCAGTCACCAAAAAGTAACAAGCTATACTAAAAAAGTTGCTTGACTAGTTTGAAACACCTTTACTCTCATCAATTTATGAGACTGTTTTACAGGTAGTAATAAATGTGTGACACATTTCTTATAATTTTACAGTATTTTTCTGATAAATTTGCTTTTTTATCATAAATGTGTCTTTTTTGCATGTGTTTTTCTTATGAAATTGTATGTGATAAAATTGTGACTCTTTTCACTCATGTTTGTAGCTTTTTCTTCCTAAAATTGCAGCTTTTTTCTTGTACATTTGCAGCTTCTTTTTTTGATAGGATGAAAAATCAGAAAAAGGCCATTTTAAGGAAGATTGAGGCATTTTGTGTTAAAAGTTGGTAACAAGGTGTTTTAACACAACTTGGGCTTGCTGATCACGACTATGGTGTTACGAACCATGATTCTGAGATATAAGCACTGAAAATTAACATTGAGATGATTATCCATATATGATGCTAAATGGGCAATTCATGAATGACATACATGTATTATCATACTAACAGCTGCAGGAACTACTTCTTCTCAAATAAAAATGATGTAGCATATGTTGTTTATACTTACTTTAAAATTTCATAGTTTTTTCAATAGTTTATGGACAACTTAGACTATGTTTTTTTCCCCAAATTATACAATCTGAAGTGTAAATGAAGAAAAGGAGTCTGCATATGTTAAAACAAGAATTTAGATCCAGATTAAAGAACACATCGCATCATATTCAGGTGATATTAGACCATTTTAATTGTCTGATAAAGAAAAGAATGTTTGCCAAAAGGAATTCAGTGTCATATCACTGGGGTTCAGACAAGGATCTTGAGAAAGATTACATGTAGATGCTCCTGTGCATGGAAGTTTGGATTTTCGGCATTTGCACTGATTTGCACTGGATCGAGTTTTACAAGAGCAAGCAGTGGTTGCCATGCAGATGTCTGGCACTGGTGGAAGAGACAGCAGACCTAGTTTAAGCATTCCTGGAACTAGTATCCACCCCAGAGTAGGGCTGTGTGATATGATGATATATACTGGATGACAATATAAAAAGTCTGTCGTTTCAGAGTATACTCTGTCGTTTATATTGTGATTTAAAATGCACATACTTAGGTTTATTTAGTAAAGCTCCTCACCACTACTTGTCAGCACCGTCTCTCCCCCGCAGTGCACCACTGCACACAGCGGAACAGGTGTGGTGTGTGTGCTGGGTGGCTAGGCTTCATTCCAGTGGTTGCTAATGCTAACGCCAAACTACTGGTACAGATAGCTGCTACTCCTGTTTGCCAAGGATGTGGGACTGTCTTCCATTGTACTGCGTCAGAAGGGATAGTTTGCTAACCTTGTTTTAATAGGAGGTAAGTAACATTAACACCATGTCTAATTATAAAATGCTAAATGATGCTAAGTTGTACAAACTGGAAACCGTAGAAGACCATCATTTCTTTGGTTTAAATGAAAGCACCAAGGTGCTGATGCCTTGGTGCCAGAGCCTTGGTGGAGGTATGCATGCTCAGATCATCACCAAAATGTTATGGGCTCCTCTCTAGCCAAAGGACCATCTCTGGTAAAAATTTCATCCAAATCCATCCAGTAGTTTTGGAGTACACGCATGCACAGTGAAAATAATCTGCAGTTCACTTGCCCATACTGTCGGCGGCAGCCAAGAACCACCAACCTGATTTGAACAGCTGCAATCCACACACAAAGAAGAGCACGGTGGCATACGTTTTAAATGGCGGAAGCGGTAGAAGTATGTGAAAACAATGACAATCAAGACGAACAGGAGCTTTTGCTGTTTAGTGGCAGAGGAAGAAAACAGATGGGAAAAAAGACAAATGTTTGTTCACCCAGTATTGGCAGATTGTTCAGTACTTCCCTCTGGTGGGAGTTTCCAGGCACATGCGCAGTACCATTCCATTGATGGTAAAGGTGACCTATTTTTGTGTTTATTTCAAAATTCTGGCAAATTAAAAGTCGATAAAATATAGTGATACAATGATACAAACCTTTAGTTCCACTTAATTTTGACCAGGTGAGCTGAAACAGAGAGGCAGACAGACAGATACATATACACAGCCACAGACGCAATAACTGATTACCGTATGCCTCCGTTTCACCGAGGCATAATTACTGCTGAGTTTCTTAGTTTTGTCTGAAAAAAATTTATTAAAGCTGCAAAAGTGCGTGATGGTGACACATACACGCCAAATAAATTAACGGGTTGGAGGAGCAAGTTGGCTCTTAATGTAATTTATTTGATTTCTAATCATTTTAATTAGTCAAGTACCGCTAATGAATAAAGTTAAAGCCATCACATGTATTTTATTACATTACCTTTTGTGTCTTTGATTTTCAGATCATGACCAATCTGAAATATTTTTACTAAGAAGCAAACAGGTTAAATCAGGCCAGGATGACAGTCTGCAAGTCTACACTTAAATTTTCACTGATTTAAACTAACACCTAATTTATATCTGTAGGTAGCAGCGATGGGTAATTTTCTCATTTTCAGACATTTTTTATGTTATGTGTTTTGTTTTGTTTTTTGCGATTCTCCTCTTGCTCAGGAAGTATTTAACTTATTGATGTTTACTTTTTATTCATACAGTATATGATTTAGAAGAAAAACCTGAAATTTATGAGAATCAAGTCTCAAATGTACATTACCAAATTATTTAATAACACTGCAAAATTATGAGGGAAAAGGGTACACGTGAAAAAAACTAAAACAAAGAGATGGTCCTTTTTATGTGATAATCTAAACTGTAGAATTTACAGAAAATGTATATTGTGATATACAGTATATTGTTGTTGTGATATAAAATGACTTATATCGTGATATGAAATTTTTGTCATATGGCACAGCCCTACCCCAGAGTTGTCAGATCAGGCATGGTGGGATGTGAGCAGGTTGTCAGTAATCTTACTATGGTTTGATAATGTGCTCTCTGAATATGGAATGACAAAGAATCAGTGGTCGGAGGAAGAGCACTTGAGATCATGAGTGTGCAAAAAAGATGAGATGAGCTTTGTCAACAATATCAACCTCTTCTAGTCCATATACACTTTGCAGACAAACTTTCCTGCAGCTACCATTGTGTCTTGTGTCAAATCACCACGCACCAACCCTGACAAGAGACTGTTCTTGTTAAGAAAAACTTTCCATGCAGTCTTCTTGCTGTGTCCCCAAGAAATGAAACAGAATCACATCCTGTGAAAGCATGGAAGGCAAGTATTCTTTCCAACACAGGAGGTGGTTGCCCCAGCTGAACAACAACTTCATGTATTGGGATTTACTTCAGCTTCCGTAATGTACAAACCACATTTCATCCACAAGTTACTGCACCTCATCCAATGAAAATGAGCCAGAAGAAGAACAAAAAATGTCTGTATCACGGGCTTGCATCACTATGTCATGAGCAGTGCTGTGAATGCAGTGAATGATGACCCGTGCCCAGTTCTTCATGCTTTGCATGAAAAACGGAGATATCTAAAGAAGCGAAAGTACTCTTGACCTGTTCTTCATTTGTGAACCCACCAGAGACCGCAAGACACCTCCCCTGTGGTAACATAAGGTAAACCTTTATTAGTCTCACAATGGGGAGATTAATGTGGTGCTTTTTCTATTAATTCTTGAGAAAGGAATTCATACAGCTCAGCTTTATTTTGAACAAGGGCCATAAAGCTGTCCCAGTTGACAGGAAGAGGGCCCTTTTCATTGTCAGTTTGTTTACAAATTGGTCTGCTGGACTTTGTTGGTTGTTCATGAGTGCCTGATTTGATGCTCATCTCGTTGTACCTATCAAAAAGTATATGAACACAATCAAAGCTGTGTCCTGCCTGTAGTACTGCCAGTTGTCCAAATGCCTTGCTTCCAGATGGTTTTCCTAGTGAATGAATGAGTGCTGGGCCATCAATGATCCAACTAGATGACTCCTGTGCAGTGACTGAGGCTGGACAAACAATATTGAGTGTGAGGAAATTCACAAAGATTTGTCACCTGAGCACAGACTGCCATTTGTTTCAGCCAGTGCAAGTGGAGCTGGTGTCAGCTCATATTTCAGTATTTTGTGCAAATCCACTTGTCTGTTTGCTTGATATGCTGTTATAAGGCATTGCAGAATATTTCTATCTGTTTTAAGCAGTTGTTCCTTTCCCACATCTTTCCTTGAAACAGTGTACTGGTCTGAGAAGGGAAGTGGTTTTTGCTTCATAAGTGGTTCATGGAATTTCACTTTCTGTGGTTTTTCACATGGCATCAGTCTTTCAAACACAAATATATCCAGCTGATTTTGTCCAAGTTGCTTAGCATAGAAGCAGTGAAGTTTTTATCTCATCTATTGCAATGTCCTTTGTAGCAACGTTAAGTAAGTGCATTTGGGGTTCAGTTGTGAAGACATTCAATTGTCTGTGTCTCAGTGATTGCAGCTTCATCCAGATTATCTTTTTGGTTTCTACTTTTTGTTTCTTTGTCCACCAGTTGTTCATCTAAGCACAAGTTTTACAACTCACAACAAAATGAAAAAATGTTACATATTCAATTCACAATTCTGAAACAGCTTGACAGACCCTCATCAGAAACTGTTCTGGAAATGCCATTTGCATTCAGGCTAACTGCACAAAAGTATAGCTGAAATAATGTCTGAAAGTGTAAAACGCTTAAGTGATCATTTAACACACCAGACATTTAAAAGTTCACTGTTAAATGAGCAAATGAACAATCGTCTGAAATAAACTGAAACATAATTCAATAAAGACATGATCATCGGAGTCCTGAAATTGTATAGGCTGTAACCTTGTACATCTGATGAAAACATATTCCTACTTTATCATGCAATTATTTAAACAAAATAGGGTATTTGTTTTCTTCAAGTCATTCACAGTTTGATTTGGATGTGGATCAGAAATTAAAAAAAAAAAATAATAGAGAGTGTTGGACATAGCATTCTAATTGTTGTGACTCATGCTTTAAAAGTACACCCTAGAGGTCCTTACATGTTTTATTCTCTCCGGTTTTGTTCTAAAACCAGTGGCTACTATAAAAAGTGATATTTAATGCATCACACCAAATTAATAATTTCCCTTGTTTGGAATTTAAGCTATTTTAAGATGAAAATTATGAAACTTTAGGGGCCTATTTTAAATTTACATTTTCAGTGCTTAAACCCCAAAATTGAGGTTGGTAACCATCATATTCATGTTCAGCATACTCAAATTGTGTTAAAACACCATGTTACCAGCTTTTAGCAAAATATGCCTCAAGGTGTCACATTTTTTTCAAAATCTGTCTTGTTTAATAGAGCTTTTTTGAAAATTTTTAAATTTCCTCTTGCCATTGTGTAAGTTTTTTCTCATAAATGTGGAAGAAGATCAAGCATAAACATATGCATCCTCTAATGTACAGTAATCCAAATTATAAAGACAGTCGTAAATCAAATATTTTTAAAGTAGAAAAGCACTCAGAGTGCATACCTCCGCCAAGGCTCCTTCCTTCCCTCCCTTTGTCCATCCATCTGTCCGTACCGCCCTGCCTCCATCCCACATTACATTGCAAGATAGGGCCTTGGTAGAGGTATGCGTTCATAGATCAGCTCCAAAATCTAATGGGTTCTGCAGCCCAAGGACCATCTCTGGTGAAAATTTGATCAAAATCCATCCTGTAGTTTTTGCATAATCCTGCTAAACCATTGCTAGAAGATTGAGCCTTGGTGGACGTATGCACTCATGGATCACCTCCAGAATGTAACAGGTTCGCGTGTAGGCCAAGAGCCACCTCTGGTGAAAATTTCATCCAAATCCATCCAGTAGTTTTGTAGTATTGTTGCTAACGCTCTGTGAGAAGATAAGAGCCTTGGCAGAGGTATGCACTCTCAGATCATCACCAAAATCTAATCATCTGTTCCCCGTGTCATTACACAGCTTTTCTGAAAATTTCATTAAAATCCGTTCATAACTTTTTGAGTAATGTTGCTAACAGTCATGCAGACAAACCAACAAACAAACCAACACCGACAAAAACACAACCTCCTTGGTGGAGGTAAAAAAAAAAATTGAACATTGTTCAGTGCTGAAGTTAGCATGTTTACATACCGTGTGGGTCACGTGGCTCACAACGACGGTGCACACCATTGGAGTTACATCCACACGCACTCCGAACCCCGTCTTAAACCGCACACTTTGCTTGCTTTTTCTTAGCGTCTTCAGATGAAATAATGTCAGTCACTACATACTATGTGGACGGAGACCACATTTCTTTAAGTTCCAAGCTGTGTTACTTTTTCTGCAGTGTTTGGTGGTCAACAGCTGCACTGCTTCTGGGGTGTGGAGGTGCGTGGCCACGCACGTAACTCTGCGGACATGTCTTAAAGGGGAAGTACATGAAAAGCTCAATTTTGATATATAAAATAATATTCAAAAAATTCCTGGATCCACATCATGATCCGGCCCACCACCAAAATCTTAATCATCTGTTTGCCATGCCATTATACAGCTTTCCTGAAAATTTCATCAAAATCTGTTCATAACTTTTGGAGTAATGTTACTAACAGACGGACAAACCAACGCCGGCAAAAACATTACCTCCTCCCTTGGTGGAGGTAAAATGACTTTATATTCAATTTAAAATGGTGAAATCAAAAGAAACTCAAATGATATAGTTGAGCAAAAGTGCTGTGTTGTCTTCATAAATATACTCAAATTAGAGTAAAAAGTTATGTGGAAAAAGTGAACTCATTACCACCCACCCTGCATGGTTTCCTTTCTAAAGCACAATAAACTGAGTAGCAACTATTGTATCTGTTCTCTCTGCAGCCAAAATCACTTTCTCTTAATGTGATTTGTTCTGATTGATGTCATGCTGCGCACAGTGTGAGTTGGATGGATGCAGCTTACTTTTGGCTTCTCCTTCTTATTCCATTATTACTGTCCAAAAATTAATTAATACATCCTGGGAAAAAACTACCGACATGGGCCATTAACATTTGCACATACAACTATAGCGCTAATTAAAATTCCAAATACACAACCACTTCACTCCTCTTTTGTGACAGTTGAATAGTTTTATTTTGGAATAGCAGCAGCAGAGGGAAATGTTTAGCGGTCATTAAATACAACATTAATATAGTGTTAAAGATGCACTCCGGTGGCCATAAATCCCCTATAAAAACAAATCTACATTGTCTAAAATGGTATCTTATGTGCTTTTTTTCTGCAAACAAAATCTTTTGTTGTCTTACAGATTCATGTCAAAATCTTTTTACTGCCCCCCCTTCAAACACCAGAATCGGTGACTAGACCCATCCCACATACCGCAAGGCTAATAGTGGCTAGTGCTACATTAAACAGCATAAATTCTGTGATAAAAAAAGACTCATTGGTTGAAAGACATGCCCAGTTGTATACACAGTCACCCAGGAAAATGACTGAAACTGCATCAGTCAGTCATCAAACAGTTTAATGGTAAAACCCATCTTAATGTGGTTCAAGTTTTCAAAGCAGTTGGCCAGAAATGCTAATTGGCCGGAGGGTCCTGATTGGCTCAGCACTACCCACCTGCCAGCGGCTGTACATACTGTATCTACGTCACCAAAAACACTCCATTTCAATTTGCCTTTGTTGAGGGGGCAGGGCTCAGGTGAAACTTTAAAGCAAAAAAACAAACACATGAGACATTTGAGGGATTTTACTCTTGATATGTCTTGTAAGTCATAAAAAACATGTTACACACATGTTAACAAGAAGAAAAAAAACGGGATTTTTGGCCAAGTGTCACTTTAAGACAACAGGAAACACTGAGGGTAATAACATCCATCCATCCAGCCATCTTCTACTGCTTTTCCGGAGGTCCGGTTCGCAGAGGCAGCAGTTCAAGCAGAGAAGCCCAGACTTCACTCTCCCCAGCCACCTGCTCCAGCTCTTCAGAGAGGATACCAAGGCGTTCCCAGACCAGCTGGGAGACATAGTCTCTCCACCGAGTCCTGGGTCTGCCCCAGGGTCTCCTCTCAGTGGGACGTGCCCGAAACACCTCAAGTGGGAGGCATTCAGGAGGCATCCTAATCAGATGCCCATACCACCTCAACTGACTCCTTTCAATGTGGAGGAGCAGCAGTTCTACTCTGAGCCTCTCCCGGATGACTGAGCTCCTCACCCTGTCTCTGAGGCTGAGTCCAGCAATCCTACGGAGAAAGCTCATTTCAGCCGCTTGTATCCGCGACCTCATTCTTTCGGTCATTACCCAAAGCTCATGACCATAGGTGAGAGTAGGAACGTAGATTGACTGGTAAATCGACAGCTTTGCCTTAGAACTAAGCTCCTTCTTCATCACAACAGACCGGTACAACGTCCGCATCACTGCAGATGCTGCTCCGAACCATCTGTCAGTCTCTCGCTCCATTTTCCCCTCACTCGTGAATAAGACCCCAAGATACTTAAACTCCTCCACTTGGGGCAGGAGCCTGTCCCCAACCCAGGGGTAATAACAGTAGTGATAAAATCGTATTGGAATCATGTATTATTGCTAAAAAAAAAAATGCAAAGGCTGTCTCATTAAACAGAAGCAGTGTTTCCCCTAGGTTTACAGCCTTGGGGCGCGGGGGGGGGGGGCAACTAAATAATTTTTGTAGTCAACTAATCTAAGGACTGTTTTTTTGATTAGTCGACTAATCGCAATTATTTCTGTCTTGTCTGCCATCTCTGCTTCCTGTTGGCACAGCTCATGTTCGGGGCTCCAGGTCATTTTTAACCTGACCTGTTTAAGCCTGCACACCTGTGAATATCATTTTGTCGTCAGTCTCTGTCTTAATATAACGTAGCCTATTATAAAAAGTTCCCATCGCTAAATAGAATAACGACCCATGAAACAAGTTGGAAACTTGAACTTGAAAGCTTAATAAAAAGTGTTTGGAGCAACACAATTAAATAACAGAAACTAAAATGCAGTCTTTTAACCCAAAAATAAAGTACAAAAACTCAAATAAGCAGCTTCTGCTGCACCATGGAAAGCTGCTGTAACTCTGCCTGTTCAAAACAAACTAAAGTAACATAAAATCCATAAAAGTAAAAAAGAAAACAGTCCATCTTATTAAAACCTTTCTGGGTCTGGAAATTTAAAAATTCAATTAGGCCTCAAATGAAAATAAAAAGAACTTCTTCCAGTCCAAAATAACAGTTTGCAAATGATTTAAGTTACAGTGCAAGAATGTCAACCTTCACTACACATACAATGAAATATTTAAGCCATTTTAATTTATTTTTAATGATTATGGTTACAGTTTTTCTAAATTAAATTATAAATCATGGTATTGTAATTTACTGAGATGCACTAATATTCGGAATGCGGGCTGATATTGCCTCGACACAACGAGGGAAGATAAGAGAGTAAGCCACTCCTGTAATTCACTAATTTATTGCACTTAACACATTAGCCAGCAGAACTGAAACAGCTCAGCCATCAGCAGCTGCCACCCAGAAGAGCTTATTGTCCAACAGGTAAACTAACATAAACAGCACATGCTAACAGTTTAATCAGTTTTCTAAAGCTGAGACAGTCGCTCATTGAAAATAAGAAGTGCTAAATTTACTTGCTAAAGGCCCTGTCACACCTAGGCAATTTAGGAAGCATTTGCCAAGCATATGAAAAATTTGCAGAATATACTGGCATACATCGAATCAGTTATGGGTAAGTTTTGTATAAGTTAAGAGCACGCTGAAGAATGCTGAAGCACGCTGGTATATGGAGCTGTATGGCGAGCTCCTCTGAAAATTTTCAGGATGCTGAAAATTTTCCAGCATATCCAGTGCATGGCTAAAACGTCCCGCATAAGCGGGGCATAAATTGTAGGGAAGTTATGCGTTCATTCACACACGTTACTTGTAAGCGACTCACAAGTTACTCATAAGTCAAAATACGTTATGATAAATGTCTAATAACCCCAAACTCATTTCTAACATATGAGTAATACTCTTTAAACCTATGTGTAACTTACTGAATGGGTTTATAACTTACAGCTACCCTATAATGGCGTATTTGCAGCATTGGTTCACAGAAAAAATCCGTACAGAGCTCTGTTGCTGCCTGCAGCACATACACACACACATACACAGAGCTAAACACACGTACTTGTTAGTATAACGGGAGCTGTCGGGGATGTGTCTGAGCACTGTCAAGCTACAGGATAAAGATCCAAATCGCTGCTAAGCCCTCCTTGCCACGTTTTTACATTTGACTGCAGTTTGTACCATCAGCTGTCCAGTGCTGTTCTGATAGACATGCCAAAATGTCAGAACACTGGAGGAGGTGGATCCAATCAGCTGATCACCTGAAACACAGAGTGCAGCTGTTTTCCATGATAAAGCCCACTTTGCTGTCCCCTGGCTGCGGGCTCCCTGCAAAAGAACATTCCATGCATTATCTTGGAGTTTTTTTCACTTTATTGAAAATAAACTATTTTATCGCCATCAGTTCATGTGCCTTTGAGCCAGGTTGTGACAACTGTCATCTGACGTTCTTGACGTGTCACATCAGCTGTTTTAGGCATTACCAATCTGATAGATTTGACAGCTCTGCCAGGTCAGTCACGCCCCCCGCTGTGGTCTTTGGAAGGGAGAATCATTCTGGTTGAACAGAAATGATCTCTCACACACCTAGGATTCATGGATCGGGGGGTGATGGCAGTTTGGCATGACTGTGCTATGCAGAAATTAGGATAAGCTATGCATAAGTTAGACTATTATTGCACATAAGTTGTGAACGTCAGCAACACGCTAAGCATTCGTTGGTTTAAGTCGGGGATGGGCAACTTTGGTAGTAGTGAGGGCCACAAGTTTTTTTCCTCTCTTCCCGAGGGCCAGATCTGCATGTAAACCATCGGGGCGGGGGTATTTTCTTCAAAGTCAAAAGTTTTACAGTTAAAACTGAAAATACAAATGAAGATAAAAGCTACTCAGTGTTTTATCATATTAGAAATAAAATTATTGATAAAATTATATCATGACCTAATTTTTAAAACTCTCCATCAAAATGATGAGCAAAGAGAAATTCTGGACAATAATTAACAAAAAAGCCAAGAAGAAAAGGAAATATGACGATGAAGAAAGATGTTTTTAAAATACTAGAGCTGATCTAGAATGATCAAAGTCAAAAATGGTTTTACTGACTCACTTATATAGTGCTTTTTCTCATCTCTAGATGGCCAAAGCGCTTTACAGATCCCGCTATCCACCCATTCACGCACTGATGGCAGCAGGGCCGCCATACACACAGAGGTGCTAGCCTGACCACCAGGAGCAACTGGGGGTTCAGTGTCTTGCTCAAGGACACTTCGACATGCAGACTGCAGACAGAGCAGGAATTGAACCCCTGACCCTCCGATCAGTAGTCAGCCACACTACACCTGCGCCACAGCCGCCACATTTCTGGTTTAAATTAGCCTTTTTTTTTGCAAATCTATATTTTGTTTTGGTATTAGATGTCCAAGTTTCTACTGATAAATTTGCATCATTGTATTTAAAAATTTATAACATTTTTGTTGTACTCCTTTTTTTTCTTTGAAATTAGTGTTTTTCTGTCGTAAATTTGTCCTTTCTTATATAAATTTGCCTTTCAGTTTGAAACTTGTTACTGTAAATACTCCTCAGTGAGGAACTGTAGCATTTATTGTTGTTTAATTAAAAGCAGCCTACTCTGTGCATTTATTGCTGTTCATAGCCTATTAATGCGGTCTCAGCATGCAACGCATACATACCTTAAAAGACGTACTCCGGGGCGCACTGCTCTCTATATCTGTGGCTCCCTTAGTTTTGCTCACTCTTGTTCGACCACTCATGGAGCGGCACCTAGGTTGCGATTGGAGCTCCATTTGCTGGCGGACTTTATAACTGCATTTACGAATGCAGTTCCAAATATGTTCAAACGGGATATAAATAAATAATTGATTTTTGGAAACGGACTGGCGGGCCGCAGTGGATGACATTGGGGGCTGCCAGTTGCCCATCCCTGGTTTAAGTTATTTATAAGTTATGGAAATATCCTGTATAAGTTACTAATATCGCTGCACGGTGGCGCAGTGGTTAGCACTGCAGCAGCACAGTTTACCCTTGGCCGGGGGATTGTGGGGATCGTGGGATCGTGGGTTCGATCCCAGCCCCCGACCAACAGTGATCTGTGTGGAGTTTGCATGTTCTCCCCGTGTTGCGTGGGTTTACTCCGGGATTTCTCCGGTTTCCTCCCACATGCCAAAGACATGCATGTTAGGTTAATTGGCTGTTCTAAATTGTCCCTAGATATCTGTTTCCTATAGGCCCTTAGAATAGAGGGTTAGTATTAATGAAAGCGCTTTGAGTGGTCTTTGTGACTAGAAAAGCGCTATATAAGTGCAGGTTAGTTAGTTAGTTAGTTAGTTAGTAATACGTTATGTATACGTCAGACTTGTTATGGATACACAATGCATACACCCAAAAGTGAAAATTTCAGTGTATGCCAATGTTTCAGACAAATTTTTATACATTTGGCAAATGCTGCCTTAATCGTCAAGGTGTGACAGGGCCTTAACCTTACCAGTGCGGTGTTTATAAATGGCCCAACTTCAATCATGACCGGGATGGAGCGCAACAGAGACCCGCTGACAGGCAGCCGAGCCGGTGGACAGAGCGGAAAGAGGAGGGGGTAGAGAATGGATGTGTCCGTTGCCCCCGTCCCCCTCCCCCCAATATAATGGTAGGGGAAACACTGAGGAGGAGGTTTAGGATGCTCTTGATGGAAAGCTGTAGTGACCAAAAATATTTCCCTGTTTATGTAAAATTATAAAATGTCTCCAGCAGAGCGTAATTACTGCCCACTGTGGTCAGATGGTATCAGTTTGATTTGGCTTTTTTTCTCCCTGAATTTCTGATGCCATTCTGTGCTTTTTACTTTTTTTCTCAGCAACAATGCCCTCCGTCAGATCTGGGTTTCAACTTTGACGCCAATAAGCAACAGAGGCAGTTAATTGCAGAGCTGGAGAACAAAAACAGGTACGATTTATCCCACAATCATAAGCTATATGTGGGTGAAAGATGGTGTATTGTCACATTTTTATTTACAGTGTTATGACAAACAGATTGACAAACACACAGATTCATTTTCAACAGCCATTTCCTATTTGAGAGCTAATTATGTGGTAGTCACGCTGTTTGGGGAAAAAAAAGCTCTTAAGCATTATGGACACCGAATAATGGTTAAAGATGAGTACTTTTGCTTGTAATTTTGAGCCTTTTTTTTAACCACAACTTTCTGGCTACATTCAGGGAGATCCTGCAGGAAATTCAGCGGCTGCGCCTTGAGCACGAACAGGCCTCTCAGCCAACCCCAGAAAAAGCCCAACAGAACCCCACTCTTCTAACTGAACTGCGGCTCCTCAGGTACTGGTCCTCCCTCCACCATAATGCATCACCGAAGAGCATTTTCCACCCAGTGAAGGAAGCCATATATTAAGGAAAATAGGCAGTAAAGCTCTTGAGGGCTTTCGTTCTTGAGCGTACTGAGCTCCTCCTTTTAAGTAGAACTAATGTCTTTCTAACAGGAGAATTAGCCTCAGCAGCAGTAGCACAGCCATTTGTCAAGTTGGCAGGATACTGAGACCCTTGGGTTCAATCCTTGGATGAGTCTGACCATGAGAGAACATGTTGAAGTGTTTGTCACCTTGGAGGACCGCCTCTGCTTTGTCTGCTCTGGCCTAAATAACGAATTAGAAACAAAGTTGGAGGTCATCAGTCCTTGCAAAAATGTCCAAGTTTTATTTTCTTTAAATTTTAGCTAATTTATTTGCATTAGTTTATGGTGTGTAGTCTCAGTTTGACGGCCAACACAGTAACCTTGTGTGTGTAATAGTTGTGGGGGAGTTAAAATGATTGCATTCACTATCGTTTATTATCAAGAGTAGGGAGAACAGTGTTTTGCGATGGTGCTGCTCTAAAATGTTGCTCATTAAGTCAGAATAAAAAAGGCAGAGAACACATTTAGTACAACTTCAGCCTCACAGCTTTTCAGTTTAGTTAACACAATAACCACTAGGGGGAGATAAGGAGCCATAAACACCAATGATAATGGATGGACACATACTGTACTTTGCTGTCAGTTTTGTTTTTCTGACCTCTGATACCACAGTTATCCACTGCAGTTTGGCTCCTAAAAGGACTTTTAGAACACCTAAATTTAAATTAGTCTGTATTATCTTTGAAGCTGGGCAAATACATAGTTTTATCTTACTGCTCTGCAAGATTAGTGGAGTCGTGCATCTGTTCATAATGTACATAGCTGCTTTTTACTTTTAGATGTAACATGTATATCTTGCTTACATCGTAATTATATTAAAATGTAACGAGCTGTCTTTTCAAACTGTCAGGCCTTCTGAACAACATGTTTGAGTCACCAACAGCCATACTGGAGTCTCAACAATCAGAAACCATGCTGACAGAAAAACATGCCTCACAGGAAGAGGGTCTGGGGTTGAACCCAGGCTTTCTGTGGAGTTTCCAAGTTGTCCTCATGCTTGAGTGCGTTTACTCAGGTCACTGAGGTTTCCTCCAACAGTTCAAAGGCATGCTTTGATGGTGGCGCTTTGCATGGATGTTCATACCACTCCTCAGCTGAGCTGCACACCGTGAGGTCCAGTTTCTTCTATCTATCATGCATGTGGCAGGCTCAGCAGTGTTACGTGCCCCAACATCAACCTTCAAGGTAGGGCTGGGCAATCTGACCTTAAATCACCATCATGGTTATTTGAAACCTTCCAGTCAGTTTCATTTTTTCTTCTCCCTTATAGTTCACTGACAAGACTTGTAATTAAGCCACAAGAGTGCAGCATCAATGAATATATCACTGTGGTGATTCGGCCACAAATGGGCATGATATAATAAAGAATAGGCCCATTGTCACCCTACACACAAGCAACCAAACTAAAACACTTTCCAGTGCAGAAGTCAGTGTCCACACATACCTCTTGATAGCCCGTGGGCCACATGACTAGCGCTGGCAGCCAACCAGCTACCAGCTGCTCCAGGGGAGCCATTCATGGCCACGACCATACCATCATCACACAAGGTTCTTAAATACAGCCTTAGCTCATCCACCCCCACTGCGGAACAGTCAGTAACACAGACAGCAGTCAGAGCCCAACAGTGGCCCAGCCTCTGCACACCTCACTTGCCCCCTCCCAGCGTCCCCAGATGAAACGAAGAGTCAATCATGTCATATGATGTGGACAGACGCTGCATTTCTTTTTGGTACAAGCTGTTTTAGTTTTTCTGCTGTGATCTGCTGCTTCTGAACAGTGCTGGTGGCACAAGTTTCTGGGTCACGCGACCGCTTGAGCAGGACAAGTCTTAAAGGGGCAGTACATGAAAGCTCTCATATACACATGCACACAACAGGAAGAAGAGAAGTACCAAAAAAAACGACATGAGAAAGATTATGTCAGTTTTATGTCCTCATCGTCGGTTTCAATTCTATTTTGGTTAATCGCCCAGCCCTACTTCAAGGTGTCAGTGAAGGTGGCCGCTAGATACCCACAGTGCCGGGAGCCATGTGTTGGCTCCCAGAGCTCAAGGTGGCTTGCAGGAAGTAACGATAACAGTGGCCCATGAGGCCGAGTCTGTGCCAGACCTCTTTGTTTGTGATCCTGGGGAGGTCTCCATATACGTCGTCATTGGAGATGCAATCCTGCCATGTTACAGTCAGCACGGCACACAGCAATGCAGGTGTATGAGCCATCCACTGACTTTTGCAATTAATACCAGTGAAACTCGAAGAAATGTAATTTTGTTGTACTGTACATACCTCACTATGTGACTGAATGACAGTAAAGTCAGCTTTTGTGATATACACCCACTGGCCAATTTAATAGGTACACCTTGCTATTACTGGGTTGAGTCTTATTGCCGTCATAGCTGCCTTAATTCTTCATGACATCAATCCACCAAGGTGCTGGAGACATTCCTCAGAGATATTTGAACATACTGCTATGTTACGATCGCACAGTAGCTGCAGTGCATGCATAAATTCTTTCGTTTTGTGTACAAATAATTCTGACCCTGCCATTTTAATGTTGCAACCAGCAAAAATTGAGACTCGGACCAGGCAATGTTGTCCATTCTTCTGTTGTCCAATTTTGGTGAGCCTGTGTGACTTGTAGCCTCAATCGTACAACCAATCATGTACAGTAGAACGAAATTACGTTTCTCCTATCTACAATGTTAATCACATCTAGAATCAGAGGGGCTGCTGCCATGCAAGGCACCACCACAAACAATTTTTTCCTTCCCCCATTCTATTATGCTGAGCACCAAGCTAGAAGGTGGGAAGTACCATTTTTATATGGTCTTTGGTATGACCCGGCCTGGACTTGAACCCACGACCTCCTGGTTGTGGGGTGGATGCTCTATCAACTAGGCTACCACTCCAGTCCGGTCCACAAGGCATTTGGGCCCAGAGAACTGGCTGCTCACTGGATATTTCCTCTTTTTCAGACCATTCACAACCATGCCTACATGCCTAAATTCATTGAGTTGCTGCCATGTGATTGATTGTTTAGATATTTAAATTAATAAGCAGTTGAACAGTACCTATTAAAGTGGCCATTGAATGTAGGTACACATGAAACACTGGAGAAACTTTACAAGAGGCGCTTTTAGCGTGATGACATAATGAAAAAGTCACGTAACCCTACATACATTCAAGGCTGCATATTTATTTCGCCGTAAATGATCCGTGGATTATTTGACCTGAATCAAAGCCAAGTTTTTTTCCCTACATTCAAAAGTAGCATGTACACACACAGCACTCTGTAAGATATTTGTGAATTATGTGTATGCGATACATGTGAATTACTGTCCACTTTCACTTTAACCTGAGATCTTTTGCATGGTCTACAGATAACCATCAAGACTTTACCTGTGAATGGCATTTTGCCTTGCTATGTTTGAAAGTTAAATCCTAAATCAATACATGTCCCATGCTTCTTCCTTTACAGACACAGGAAGGATGAGCTGGAGAGGCGCATGTCAGCCTTGCAGGAGAGTAGGCGGGAGCTGATGGTGCAACTGGAAGGACTCATGAGGCTGCTAAAGGTAAGACCATCTCCCACTTCTACAACATGTATGAAGCCTCAGTATTACTGCAGATATTTATCATCCTACAGTGGCACTTGAAAGTTTGTGAACCCTTTAGAATTGTCTTCATTTCTGCATAAATATGACCTAAAAATGTAAATAAATGTATTATAAAACATCATCAGATTTTCACACAAGTCCTAAGAATAGATTAAGAGAACCCAGTTAAATATGTAAATGAGACAAAAATATTTTACTTTGTCATTTATTTATTGAGTAAAATGATCCAATATTACATATCTGTGAGTGGCAAAAGTTTGTGAACCTCTAGGATTAGCAGGTAGTTTGAAGGTGAAATTAGAGTCAGATGTTTTTAATCAATGGGATGACAATAGGATGTGAGTAGGCACTCCGTTTTTTTTTAAAGAATCTTTTATTTAAAGATCTATCAAAGTTTCAGCACTTGTTTGTGGAAGTGTATCATGGCACGAACAAAGGAGATTTCTGAGGGCCTCAGGAAAAAGGTTGTTGATGCTCACCAGGCTGGAAAAGGTTACAAACCCACCTCTAAAGAGTTTGGACTCCACCAATCCACAGTAAGACAGATTGCGGAGGAAATTTAAGACCATTGTTGCCATCCTCAGGAGTGGTCAAGCAATTATGATCACTCCAAGAGCAAAGCGTGTAACAGTCAACAAGGTCACAAAGGACCCCAGGGTTACTTCTAAGCAACTGAAGGCCTCTCAATTGGCTAATGTTAATGTTCATGAGTCCACCATCAGGAGAACACTGAACAACAGTGGGTGTGTATGGCAGGATTGCAAGGAGAAAGCAACATTGCTACTCATCTGCAGTTTACTTAAGACCATGTGGACAAGCCTGAGGGCTATTGGAAAAATGTATTGAGGACAGATGAGAAAGGAAGACATTGAATTCCAATATAAGAACCTTATCCCATCTGTGAAACATGATGATGGCAGTATCATGGTTTGAACCTGTTTTGATGCGTCTGGTCAGGATGACTTTCCATCACTGGTGGAACAATGACTTCTGAATTATACCAGCAAATACTAAAGTAAAATGTCAGGACATCTGTCCATTAACTGAATCTCAAGAGAAAATTGGTCATGCAGCAAGACAGTGACCATGTCTACATGCACACGAATAAACTGGTTATGATTGGATTTCTGGAGTTATCCGATTATTCTAGTGGCCAAGTAAACAGAATAATCTGATAAAGGCCATGTAACTCAAGTGGTTTACCCTCCAATAATCTGTTTATTCAGTGCATGTAGCAAGATGGTGCCCACCGTTGGCGAACGTCTTTGCTCGTTCCGCTCCCAAATGCTGACTTTTCTCCTTTTTTGCAAACTTACTGTTCTTTCTACAGTGCATGGATGTCATGCACTGCTAATATACGACTGACAGACACTACTGGATATCGCCAAGTCAAGCAGCCACACGGAGTTTACTGGCTTTATACCACCCAACCTGCAATACATTGTCCGCCCCTGCGGTGACCATCAGCACCTCCAGGAAGGCCCTGAAGCACCGAGCCCGTGTGAGCATGCTGACCCCAAGAGAGTGCATTGGAGGCAGAGCCAAAGGCGAGGCAAGAGAGGAGGGCTACATGCTAGGCTAAAGGCTCGCTCCAGCCAGCCACCGTTACCCAGTCTCTTAATGGCAAACGTGTGGTCTTTGGAAAATAAACTAGACGAACTAAGAGCAAGGATTAAAGACCAGCGGGAGACAAGAGAGTGCTGTGCTCTAATTTTTTGTGAGACCTGGCTTTCAGACAGAGTCCTGGAGAGCGCTATTCAGCTACAGACACACTCAACACACTGGGCAGACAGAACAGGAGACTCTGGTAAGACAAGGTGTGTGTGTGTGTGTGTGTGTGTGTGTGTGTGTGTGTGTGTGTGTGTGTGTGTGTGTGTGTGTGTGTGTGTGTGTGTGTGTGTATTTATAGTGATGGCCAGATGAGGCTTTCTGGAGGACTTGAGGCCTTTCATCAAAATGGCTCACATAGACGAGGTCTCATGTGAAACTTCATTTTCTCTACTAGGCCATCTAGTAGACAAAACGTATACAACATGCAGATTTTTACAAGGGTGTTATTGGTTTGTGTATTTTTTCATTTCAATAAATGCACTGTCTTTTAAGAAATATCAATGCTCATAAGGGAAAAAGGAAATAATAAAACTGAGGTGACTATAGTGAATGTGCTTGTGCTACTTATCCATTTTTATTAAGAAATAATAACTTTTCAACAGTCTTATACTGTCTTTCCCAGTACATTCATCTCTGTCTTTATTGTCATGGAGGGCACTATAGTGCCTCAGCATAATGATGTGTTATTGTTGTATCCAAGCTTTTTGAAACACAATAGATGCTTCACCTTGCAAATAAAAATAAATTATAAGAATAACCCCACTGGGACTTGAACCCCAGCTCTCCAGGTGCAAGACAGACATTTTACTTCTAGGCTACCACTTAGTGATGGTCAGATAAGGCTTTCTTGAAGACTTGAGCCTTTCCATCAAAATGGTTCCGATTGATGAAACCTCATGTGAAACTTCATTTGCTCGACTAGGCCATGTAGTTGACAAAAAGTATACAGCATGCATATTTTTACAAGGGCATTTTTGGTTTAGTGTGTATTTTTTTTCCCAATTTCAATAAATGTGCTGTCTTTTAAGAAATATCAATGATAATAAGGGAAAAAAGAAATAGTAAAACTGGGGTGACTACAGAAAATGTGCCTGTGTTACTTGGTGTGCTTGTACTACTTATCCATTTTTTATTAAGAAATAATAAATTTTCAACAGTGTTATACTGTCTTTCCCAGTATATTCAAGTCAGGCCTTATTCTCATGCAGGGCACAATGGCAATAGTGCCTCAGCATAATGATGCGTTATTATGATCCAAGCTCTTTGAAACACAACAGACACTTCACCTTGCAAATAAAAATAAAATTACAAGAAAGACCCAGCTGGGATTCAAACCCAGGCCTCCCACTTGTAGAACAGATGCTTTACTGCTAAGCCATCACCTCAGCTACAATAAATATCCACTATTTGTGGAAAATACATCAATGGGAGGAATGTGCTCATAATGTTCCTAAATGGGAGAAGTCCATGTTTTTGGTGCTGCTTCCATCTGAAAATTGGCTGTGACAAATCCCTTACACAGTCAAACATCGACAACACAAACCGTGAGGGACGGAGATTTCCGTTGTGTATCACTGCTCACTTTATTTTATGTTGCGTGCAAAATCATGAATGGCTTCCTGACTCAGTCACCTGGTATGACGTCAACGCATACGTTAGCAATACACGCCTCGAAACGCACTTCGCCAAATATTTCCTGGATAAGCTCGGAGCACCCTCCAAGCTCTGGAGCCTGCCGTCCCATCACAATGTATTTATAAACCACTCGTGGTGCGAAGATGTACAAACCGTCTACAAGCACTGCTCACCTGACGTGGCGTTTTTACTGCTGAAATGCTGTCCCTATTATCTACCGAGGGAATTTACTGCTGTCTTTTTGACCGCTGTTTACATCTGCCTGCAAAGCAACTACACAGTAGCGCTAAACAAACTCCATGACGTCCTCAGCGCAGTAGAGGCAAAACATCCTGATGCTGTTTTTATTGTTGCTGGCAACTTTAACCAGTGCAATTTATGGACTGTACTCCCCAAATATTACCAGCATGTGGACATTCCCACCTGCGATAAAAGCGCATTGGATCATGTGTATTCCAACATATGTGGGGCATACAGAGCGGCACTCTGCCCCCACTTTGGACAGGCAAATCACATCTCACTGTTTATGTACCAAGCCTACAGACAAAAGCTGAAACAAACAAACCCTGAATCCTAAACAAAACACAACTGATTACTGCCATTATTGGTTTATTCCGATGGGGGTCGACAGCTTTGTGACCTCCTGGATTATTGACTACCTGACAGGTAAGCCACAGTTTGTCTGACTGGGCAGTGTCTTGTCTGATGTGGTGGTTTGTGATACAGAAGCTCCACAGGGTACTGTGTTTTCTCCTTTTCTGTTCACCTTATACACCACCGACTTTCAGTACATCACTAAGTCATGCCACCAGCAGAAATTCTCTGACTCGGTTGTTGTTGGGTGTATAAGAGGGGGAGAGGAGGGAGAGTACAGGGCACTGGTAGACATATTTGTGGGGTGGACCGAGCAGAATCACCTGAGGTTGAACGTCAGCAAGAGCAGAGAGATGGTGATTGACTTCAGGAAGAAGAGGACATCTTCACAGCCATTGCTGATTAGGTGGAGCATGTGAAGGTAGTGGAGGACTATAAATACCTGGGTGTCATGATCAGCAATGGACTGGACTGGAAATCTAACACCGATGCTGCGTACAAGAAGGGGATGAGCAGGCTCTACTTTCTGAGGAAGCTGAGATCCTTCAACGTGTGCAACAGGATGTTGGAGCTTTTCTACCAGGCCGTTGTCGCCAGCACCATCTTCTTTGTTGCTGTCTGTTGGGGTAGCAGTATCAGAGCCAGCGACACAAACAGACTTGACAAGATTATCAAGAGGGCTGGCTTTGTAATTGGTCTCAGACCAGAGACCTTTGACACTGTGGTGGAGAGAAGGACACTGAACAAACTGCGATCCATCATGGACAATCCTGATCACCCCCTCCACCACACACTGGACAGACAGCGGAACACTTTCTCCAGCAGGCTGCTACAGCTTTGCTGCTGAATGGTCAAGTACAGGAAATCTTTCCTGCCACATGCCATTTCACTGTATAACAACTCACTCTGATGTTGAATTCTGGTCATAACTATGCTGTCATACTGCACCTTGCAGTCTAATTGGTACCTCACATTGCATCCTGCACCTGATAGTCCTGCGTTGTACAGCGAGTACGATTTATGTATCTATACGTGTCACCATCTATTCATCTACGATGTGTAAAAGTTATTTAGGCAGTTTTACTTTCCATGGGTAATTCCTTTGTCTATTATGCTGTGTGTGTTTCTGTCACTTTGGTTGTCTACTGTCGTGCTGCTGTTGCACTGTAATTTCCCAGTTTGTGATCTATCTATCTATCTATCTGTCTGTCTGTCTGTCTGTCTGTCTGTCTGTCTGTCTGTCTGTCTGTCTGTCTGTCTGTCTGTCTGTCTGTCTGTCCGTCCTCAGTAATAGGTTTATTGTGACTGTCACTGATCCTAAGCACAGAAGTTGTTGTACCAAAGAATGGTTAAAGATGAATGTCTTGGAATGGCCAAGTCAAAGTCCTGACCTTAATGTTGTGGAAGGACCTGAAGCAAGCAGTTCATGGGAGGAAATCCACCAACATCCCAGAGCTGAAGCTATTCATTACGGAGCAATGGGCTAAAATTCCTCCAAGCCAATGTGCAGGACGTATCAACGGTTACCGGAAATGTTTAGTTGTAGTTATTGCTACAAAAGGGGTCATGCCAAATACTGAAATCAAAGGTTCACAAACTTTTGCCACTCACAGATATGCAATATTGGATCATTTTCCTCAATAAATAAATGAAAAAGTAAAATATTTTTGTCTTATTTTTTTAACTGGCTTATCTTTATCCTCTTTTAGGACTTGTGTGAAAATCTATTGTTTTAGGTCATATTTATGCAGAAATGCAGAAAATTCTAAAGGATCCACAAATGTTCAAGCACCACTGTAAATCTGTTTTTTCTTTTTTGTTTGGACTTTTTGCCACTAAGTGTTTTAAGGATTTGCAGTCTGCTCGAATTCATTGTGTTTAAATCCTAAAACAGAGACCGTAAAGTGATTTTATTTACACTTATCTTAATGTACCTTTTTGGTGCACGCAGGAAACTTTTTTTGTCTTTCATTGCTTTAATTGTGTTGCTCTCACTCTCCTTGCTCTCTCACTCTTTGCTTACCTCTGCTGGCTGATAGGATGAGGAGCAGAAGCAGGCTGTAAGTTGCCTTTAATTCAGTTTGCAAGGCTCCAGTCACACCTTCCTCAGTTCACACAGACGCTTTTAAAGGGAGTTTCTCTTATAGATTTTTTAAGATGGGTGTCATTAACATGGTTACACTGATATGGCCATCCAAGAGTACACATCCACTTCCTTGTTAGCTCTACGTGAGCCCCACTAGAACTAGTTCTCTTAGTAAACACGCTGAGAGAGTGGTGGTTTTCTCTGTCCAAATGTTGGCGACCTGACCCTTTGGTTGGCACTAGCAGCCTTCTCCTCTAATGTGGCTGCAGTCTGGCTGGCCATCTGCTGCCTGGCTCACAGCCATCAACCCCAGAGACGCACACTGATCCTTCCTCTATGAGGTAAAGCCTCCGACTCAGCACAAGCAGTCCCATGTATGGTTCTCATTAATCCATCTAAGCAGTGAAGGTGCATTACGGAGTGTAGCCAGACAGTATAGGATTTCTGTTTTGCCTAAAAAAGTATCATTTTAGTTTGTACTCTCTAAGAGGATTATGATGTTTGGGCAACATTTGTTTTTGTGTTTAATAACATTCACCAAGAGAAGCATGAAATTAATAACAAGACATGCAAAAAATGTAATTTCCCATTTGCTTTTGCCAAAAGTTATCTTGAAAACTACTCAATTCTAAATGCTTTTGCTCATTTTTGTATAACTTTAGTATAAGTACATGTCAGTTTTGAGTCATATGTTGTTTTCCCACTTTATGTAAATAAAAATGTGCAAATATTATTACATATAGTATTTTAATTTCTAAATGTTATTATTCAGGTAAGAAAAGCAAAGTTTTGAAGGGAAGAATAGCTGATTTCCATATTTTTACACCACAAGCAATTAAAGGAACAAAAGTTGTGCTACATTTTTTAATTAAAGCTGCACCCTGTCCGTTATAACATCCTCTATTAAACTTTACCAGAACAGGCTTTGTTCATGAACAGATTTACACTCCTAGGAGCTTTAAATTCATTGAAAGATTTCCAGTTTATCATTAAACTATAGATATTTCATATTTCATATCTGGTCTACAAACCCATCGACAGGGTTAAAACACATTTATACACTATGTAAATATACTGTGAATACTGCTATTTAATACTGCTTTTTTAAAGTGCATAGCATAAAACATCATAAAAGTGTTATATTATGACTTATTAATGTGATTTTGGTGCATTTATGGTGCATTTACTCCATGGTGCATTACTCCATGGTGCATTTACTCCAAACGAAGCAAATTTTTTTAAGCAGCACAAATACATGTAAAGATAATGTGTCAAATAACTGCTTTGGAAGGCAGTTGTGTGTTTAAAGCGGGACCCAAGGTAGCAGACAGGACTTAGTGCCACGATGATTTATTAACAAGAAAGAAATAAACAAACAAAAAGCAGCTCAGGGGCTGTCAAACACAAGTTACACAGATAACTCACTGATGATGAAGAGGGATCGGAGGAAGAATCAACAAATGATGTCACAACAGCACAAACTCAGGTTGACATACACTACCGTTCAAAAGTTTGGGGTCACCCAGACAATTATTTTGTGTTTTCCATGAAAAGTCACACTTATTTACCACCATGAGTTGTAAAATGAATAGAAAATATAGTCAAGACATTGACAAGGTTAGAAATAATGATTTGTATTTGAAATAATAATTTTTTCCAGATACTCAACCTGCTCAAAGGAAGGTCAGTTTTATAGCTTCTCTAACCAGCTAAACTGTTTTCAGCTGTGCTAACATGATTGCACAAGGGTTTTCTAATCATCCATTAGCCTTCTGACGCAATGAGCAAACACATTGTACCATTAGAACACTGGAGTGATAGTTGCTGGAAATGGGCCTCTGTACACCTATGTAGATATTGCACCAAAAACCAGACATTTGCAGCTAGAATAGACATTTACCACATTAGCAATGTATATTAGATATTAGAGTGTATTTCTGATTAGTTTAAAGTTATCTTCATTGAAAAAAACAGTGCTTTTCTTTCAAAAATAAGGAAATTTCTAAGTGACCCCAAACTTTTGAACGGTAGTGTATATATAGGGAACAGGTAATTAAACTAATATAAGACAGCTGGGACTAATTAGGTGATTACAGAGGAGCAGCTACAAACAGGACGAGTGGGGCTGTGCAGACAAAGGGCATAGGAGAACACAGAGGACAAATAATACAAACAATAATCATAAATAAACCAAAACAAGGAGGAAACATGGACAAAATGTCCGAATCATAACATAATGTACACGTGTGAATACACGCAAATTTGCATATTCGTTTCTGAGGGAGTTGGTCCCAATAGCTAATCACCTTTGAGATACCGCCATCACCGGAATAAAAGTATCAACACTGGTGAGTAAACAAGTTTCAAAGTGAGACTACCACTCACCTGCAGACAGCTGGACCTGGAGTTAAAACAGAGTGTCTGTTGTTTATCCACCCACGTACTCCTGCTATGGATATGCTAATGAGGGCTAGCAGGCAAGCAGTGTTAACAACCATCATCCAGGTACAATTCCTGGAGGAGGCAGTGACATTTTCCCAACTGTGTGCCTCACTGGATAACATTGTAAACCTAAACATGACAGCGTTTTGGGGATTTCTATAACGGGGAAAGTAGCTGCAGAAATTATGAAGGCAACCTCGCCCCTCTGGAACAAATCCATGTCCACTCACATGTTTACATTGACTTAACATGTAATTGCACCACACAAAAAATTTGCACTTTTGCGTTTGATCTGAACTCGCCTTTAGAGTGTGGATAGTGAATATACTCTTGTGTGTTAAATATGAAGCTTAAGTGATAAAATATTTATTTTGGACAGTAAAAAGTTTAATTATTAAAAAGTTTTTTTGCATAATTTCATACTCGAAAACCTTAAGGGCTAAGGGTGGCCCAACCAGTTATTAGGTTTAGGGGGCAATCACTTTTTCACACAGGGTCATGTAGGTTTGGATTTTTCTCCCCTTAATAATAAACACCTTCATTTAAGAACTGCATTTTGTGTCTACTTGTGTTGTCTTTGCCTAATATTTAAATTTGTTTCGTGATTTAAAACATTTAAGTGTGACAAACATACAAAAAAATGAGAAATCAGAAAGGGGGCAAACACTTTTTCACAGAACTATATATATATATATATATATATATATATATATATATCCCTAGTAGAGGTTGTACTAGATTTTTTGTCATCATTTTGATAGACAGGGTTGTAAAAAATTCTGTCAAACTATTATGTCATTTTAATTGATTTTAATTAGATCACTCTCAGTGTAATTTATAAAAAATGACAGCTTTAAGATTTTTCTGTCACTGCGGAAAAAAAAAATAATCTGTCAATGAATGACAGTTTTCAGTTAACACAACCTCTGATCCCTAGTATCCCTTTTCTCTGTCTTCTAACTTCACGGCTGGGAGCATGAAGCAGGCAAGGAGAGAGGACCCAGTTGCAGGCAGTTGACAGGTTCACAAGGATTTATTTATTTTACTGAGGCTTAATAAACTTAAACACAAGAGAAATAAACTAAGGAGAAGGAGACACTGATAACTAAATGTGCAAACCACAAAGGAGCCAGGGATCACAGAGGGAAGCCACATGACATATACAATGATGCTGCATCAGTGGAAAGAAGGAGACAAACATTTAAGGTAGAGATAATCAAAGGATGGGAAACATCTGAGAACAATTGGGCAGGTGCAAAGACTCAATAACGAGGGAGACAGAGACTGGGAAATGGTCAGACAAAACAACTCAAAGGGAACACAAAGACAGAGGGAGAATAAACACTGGGAAACAGGACCTAAGGACAAGATGGGACTAAAGAAGGAACATAAAACCAGGAATAAATGTAGCTGAGGAGAATTATCAGGAATTAACCTGAAAGTGAACTGTAAATCATAAACAAAGGCTAACAAGATAACGTATATCAAAATTAGACAAGAAATTAAGTTATACCAAACTAAACCAGAACAACACAGGGAACACTTTCAGAATAAAACCATGACCAAGGGACCCTAAAGTAGACAAGGAGAACACAAGGAAAACATTTGGCATAAACCTGAAACTAAACAAGAACAAATTATAATAACACGAAGTCCAAAATACTACAAAAACTCAAAGGGTGGGGCATGATTGGCATAACTTTTATTTCAATAATTTTTTTATTATTAATTTACATCTAAAATGCAAGCACTTGTCCCATGTTTATTTGCCTCACAATTAATAAATAATTAAAATGCCCTGTTTTGTTTTCCATCTAGTGTTACAATATAAACAGGAACACCCTGTAACACAACTTTTCCTTTTCCAAATACATGCCAAAAATGAATGTATTAACAATCGGTACACATGTGTAAATGTTATTTGCTGATGCTGCAGTTAGTATAGAGTCCTGGAAAAAAATTAAGAGACCACAACAAAAGCTTTCCTAAATTAGCATCTATACATGTATGGCAGCCATTCAATTTGACTGTCTGTTGAATTCCAACACAAGGACACGTCAGTCTGCTCAAGGAGGTACTGATCAGGTGATCATCAAAGCATGGTAAGACCCATGATAACAAAAAGATCAGTTATTCCGAAGTTAAAACTCAAGTATTGTAGTGTTTAAGAATGAACATGAACTTTTTTTATTTGCATTATTTGATCTAAAATCACATCTACAAGCAACATTTTCTTTCTTTTTTTTCGCCAGTTGTCATTTTCTGTAAATGCTCTAAATGATGATATTTTGACTTGGAATTTGTGTGAATTGTTTTCAGTAGGTTTGGAGAATAAAACAAAATTGTACATTTTACCCCCCCATGGATTGCCACTTTATCGTGGTGGGGGGTTGCGTGCCTGAATGATCAATCCCAGGGCAATTTGCCTCTGGTAGGGTTTCCCAAGACAAACTGGTCCTGGGTGAAGGGCCAGACTAAGAGCGATCCAATAGACTCCCATGATGAATGAAAAATCAAGGATTCAGTGTACCCTGCCTGGCATGGGGTTACCGGGGCCCCACCCTGGAGCCAGACATGGGTGAGGGGCTCGATGGCAAGCATCTGGTGGCCGGGTTTCTGACCAAGGGACCAGGCCGGGCTCAGCCCAAAGGAGCTACATGGGTCCGCCCTCCAGTGGGCTCACCACCTGCAGGAGGGACCATGGGGGTCTGGTGCTATGTGGATTAGATGGCGGTTAAAGGCAGAGACCTTGGTAGTCTGATCCCCGGCTTTCTAAACTGGCTTTTGTGATGTGGAACATCACCTCTCTGGTGGGGAAGAAGCCTGAACTGGTGCACGAGGTTGAGAGATACAGGCTAGATATAGTTGGGCTCATCTCAACATACAGCTCTGGTTCTGGAGCCAGTTTCCTGGAGAGGTGCTGGAGCTCAGCCTACTCTGGAGTTGCCCTGGACGAGAGGCATCGTGTAAGGGTGGGTATTCTTGTATCCCCCCCGCCTTGCTGCCTCAACATTGGAGTTCTTCCCAGTGGATGAAAGGGTAGTTTACCTCCGCCTTCAGGTTGGGAAACAGGTCCTGACCATTTGTGCCTATGCACCAAATGATGGTTCAGAGTACCCACCCTTTTTGGAGTCTCTGACTGGGGTGCTGGAAAGTGCTCCTCATGGAGACACCATTGTCCTACTGGGGTACTTCAGTGCACATGTGGGCAATGACAGTGAAACCTGGAGGGGCATGAATGGGCGGAGCAGCCTGCCTGATCTGAACCCAAGGGGTGTTCAGTTATTGGACTTCTGTGCCAACCACAGTTTGTCCATAACAAACACCATGTTCAAGTATAAGGGTGTCCATATGTGCACCTGGCACCAGGACACCCTAGGTCGCAGGTCGATGATCGATTTTGTTATCGTGTCATCAGACTTGCGACAATGTCTTGGACACTTGGGTAAAGAGAGGTGCAGAGCTCTTAACTGATTACCACCTGATGGTGAGTTGGATCCGATGGCAGGGGTGGACACCACTCAGGCCCGGTAGACCCAAATGCATAGTGAGAATGTGCTGGGAACCTCTGGCTGAGGCCCCTGTCTGAGAGGGCTTCAACTCCCACCTCCGGAAGAAATTTGACCACATTCCGAGTGAGGCTGGAGCCATGGAGTCTGAATAGGCCATGTTCTCCACCTCCATTGAAGCAGCTGCCCAGAGCTGTGGCCGCAAGGTTGTTGGTGCACCTCGTAGTGGCAATCCTCGAATCAAGTGGTGGACACCAGTGGTGAGGGCAGCCATCAAGCTGAAGAAGGAGTCCTATCGAGTGTGGTTGGCTTGTGGGACTCCCAAAGCAGCTGAGGTGTACCAACAGGCCAAACGGAGTGCAGCTTGGGTGGTTGCTGAAGCAAAAACTCAGGTGTGGCAGGAGTTTGGTGAGGCCATGGAACAAGACTTTCGGTTGGCATTGAAGAGATTCTGGCAAACTGCCCAACGACTCAGGAGGGGGAAACCGCTCCCTGTCCACACTGTGTATGGTGCAGATGGGCCGCTGCTGACTTCGACTGGGCACATCATCGGGCGGTGGAAGGAATACTTCGAGGATCTCCTCAATCCTACTGACACGCCTTCCACAGAGGAAGCAGAGCTTGAGGACGAGGGGGTGACTCGCCCATCATGGGGCTGAGGTCGCCAAAGTGGTTAAGTTTAAGTATCTTGGGGTCTGGAGTGAGAGATTGACAGACGGATTGGAGCAGCATCTGCAGTGATGCAGACTTTGTACCAGTCTGCTGTAATGAAGAGAGAGCTGAGCTCTAAGGCAAAGCTGTTGATTTACCAGTCAATCTCCATTCCTACCCTCACCTATGCTCATGAGTTTTGGGTAATAACTGAATGAGATCACTGATACAAGCGGCTGAAATGAACTTTCTCCGTAGGATTGCTGGACTCACCCTTAGAGATAGGGTGAGGAGCTTAGTCATCCGGGAGAGGCTGAGAATAGAACCACTGCTCCTCCACATTGAAAGGAGCCAGTTTAGGTGGTTTGGGCATCTGATCAGGATGCCTCCTGAATGCCCCCCACTTGAGGTGTTTTGGGCACGTCCCACTGGGAGGAGACCCCCGGGCAGACCCAGGACATGCTGGAAAAACTATGTCTCCCAGCTGGCCTGGGAAGATCTTGGTATCCTCTCTGAAAAGCTGGAGCAGGTGGCCAGGGAGGGAGAAGTCTGGGCTTCTCTGCTTGAGCTGCTGCCTCTGCGACCCGGACTTCTGGAGAAGCGGTGGATGGATGGATGGATGAATGTTCATTTTACTCAAACACATATGTATAAATACTAAAAACCAGATAAAGTGATAATTTTGCAGTGGTTTCTTTGGTCTCTTCATTTTTTCCAGAGCAGTATATACTCATGTTTTCCTCTGTTGCAGTCCCAGTCTGGAGGCTCTCCTCATTCTTCTCCCAGTCATGGTGCTGGCTGCTCTATGCCTATGCCCATACGCTCCACCTCAGCCGGATCCACCCCGACTCACACACCGCAGGACTGCCTGGCTGGGGTGGGAGGGGATGTGCTGGAGGCCTTCGCTCAGGGTGAGTCCATTTAATATAGATTAATAAATATCACATCGGGCTACAAAGAATCTACATTTTAAGCAGAATTATCCTGAGTGGTTCATAACTGGATGTGTTTTCCACTTTTGATTTTCCCAGGTGTACCTAGAAATCTTCGAAATGATCTTTTAGTTGCTGCTGACTCAATCACGAACACCATGTCATCACTGGTGAAAGAGCTCCACTCAGGTTTGTCTAGACTACAGGTTTTAGCTCATCTCTTGATAATTTTTAAGGAGTTTCTGTCATTTGTTCTCACAGTTATTGGCGTTATTCTGAATGTGATGAAGTTTTTTTTGTTTTTATTTCAGTCGATGATGGTGGAGAGGAGGAGGAAACTAACATGAGGAATGGTGGGGACAGAGGTGAGTCTAGGTAATTAGAATTTAAATATTTTTATGCTAAAACACAGTGACAAAAAACAGAAAGAATTGTGTTTTATCGAAAGAATTACAACAGCTCTGTTCTTTTTGCTTTTTGTATAATTTTGTATATCTTTGAGACTTTTTTCTTATACATATTTAAATATGTATAAGATTTACATGTATATCTTATACATGTACTCATACCGGCTCGGATGTCACCCAGGTTAACAAGGTGGCAGCGGAAGGTGAAGGACAGAGCTGTGTGGAGGAATCTGATCAGACCTAAATGAAACAGTCGTTGTCGGCACTGACAGACTGCTATGATGATGATGATGATTAAGATGTATATTAAATTTTGAACTTTTTAATCATAAATTTGTGACTTTTTCCTCTGAAATTGCATGTTTTGTTAATTTAGAATTTGTGTTCTAGTAAATTTAAAACTTTTCCACACCGTTCGAACACCAAAGGGGTCAAAGACCCCAAAGGGGTGTAAAACTGTTTAGGGTCACCAAAGACCCCTGTGGGCGAAGACTGAAGGAGGATTATGTTATGGAGTCATCCGTCCATCTGTTTCATCCATCCATCCATCCATCAGAATCAGAATCAGAATGAGCTTTATTGCCAAGCATGTTAAAAACACACGAGGAATTTGACTTGACATTAGGTGCGCTCGATAAGCGCTTCCTAATGACACGGCAGCCATGCAAGGCGCCTCATCAAAACAGTGGGGGATAAAGAGGGGGGGAGGGGGAGGGGGGGATGACACAATGGGCAGAGAGAAAAAAACATAGTTTATCAAAATAAAGCTCGTATGAGCAAGATTGTGATCACATAGAAAAAAAACCTCTAATGCACAATTAGCAGACAATACAGATCACATATTAACAAAGCACAAGCAAGTTGAGAGAGACAAGTGTCTGTGTAAGTGTCAGTATATGTGTATCAGTCATGTAAAGTTGTATGCAGTGTGTGTATCAGTTACTGGTGAACAGCAAAAATCCTCCCTCAGCAACGTTTAGATGTTATGTCTTTAGTGTCTTAAACATAGATAGCATGTCCACAAGAGTTCAAACTCTCAGTGCATGTCCAATGGTAAATTCCATGCCAGTCACATGACGCTGTCCTTGAGAGTTCAGATTACTACACACCAGATGTTTATGTAGGGAGAAGCCAAGCCAAAACTCTCTTCTGTCTTATCTTCCTCCAGGAGGAATGAAATCTTCAGGGCGCCGAATCAAGGTCAAATAAGCACAGTTCACTCAGAGCATAGAATTTTCATCTCTCATGTGATTCTGTGCTTCATAATTTCCATACACAGGCTTTAAAATCATTCTGGTCGAATTTGTTGAGGGAGCTACGCCGGGTCCGCATTTTGATTAGCTCGTCCAACTTCTATAATTTACGATACACTAGGAAAACTCCAGAGCCAAACAGCAGAAATCCTGTGATCATGCCAAAACAAGTAGATGTCTTCCACATCTTCAGTCGAATCACGCAGACACATGAGTTCCAATTGTTCCATGAGTCTCTCCACTTGGGCTCCCCCTGGCCCGATTTTCTGTTAAAAAGTGGTGTCAATAGCATTAAAGCCCACAGTTCCATAATTCCATAATTTCCGTTTGGATCGAGATGCAGCAGAAGAAGAGCGGGACACAGACAGGACACAGCAAGCTGGGATCAGTATCAAGGGAGGAGGAGAGGAGAGGAGAGAAATGCGTCTGCTCTCTCTGAAAGCCGGAAAAAAAAAAAATCCATCCATCTTCTTTCACTTAATCCTTTTCGTGTCGCGGGGGGGGGGAGCTGGAGCCTATCCCATCATCTTTGGGTGAGAGGCAGGGTACACCCTGGACAGATCGCCAGTCCATTACAGGGCCAACACAGAGAGACAGACAACCATTCACTCACAGTCATACCTAAGGACAATTTAGAATCCCCAGTTGATGCCAATTAACCTAACTTGCATGTTTTTGGGATGTGGGAGGAAACCGGAGAAATCCCGGAGTAAACCCACACAGACATGGGGTGAACATGCAAACTGCACACAGATCACTGATGGTCAGGGGCTTGTGAAATCAACTCCTCCTACAGTTGTTCCAATTGTTTTGAAACTTGGTACCAGGGTTTAATTTACACTGATGATGTGCATGTTGCAATTTGGCTTCGGTCGGATGATTTTTTTCAGGAGTTACAACCCTTGACTTATAATCTCCTATTTCACCTCAGTTAACCCCTTGCACTCTGGTCAATTTCCCTAAAAACGCCAAAAAATAATGTACCCAAAGTAAATCAAAAGCTGTTCTTCAACCCTTTGTAGCATCTTCATGGGGTTGGTCTCATTTAAAAGAAAACACTTTGAATTTTTTGGCAAAACAGTCATAATCTCTCTAAGTGCTCCTGCCACTGAGTAACAGTCATCTAAACATACTGAACTTGAAGAAAATAAATTTCGTCTTGGTGTTTTTTTGGATACAAATGCTTGCAAATAACACACAGCTGTCAGATCTGGGCTGGAAAATGCAACAGAAATGTAGAACCAAGTGTTATCCAGCTGAGGTCAAAATTTTGTAACAATACCACAAAAAATGAAGAAATTACACAGCTTTTTTCTTAGGTTGTTCCCAGGCGTTTTTGAACTGTGCCAAATTGTGCCAAATGGCACAGTTTGGAAAAACGTCTGTAACTTTTGAATGATTCAATATAAAAGCTTCATCTTGGGCTCTAATGAAAGGTGAAGGGCTGTGTGTGTGTGGGGGGGGGGGGTGGTTGTTTATTCATTCATAAATGAATGAATGAACAAACAAGCCCCCATACACAAAGAAGCATGCCACGTAAAAAATGTGTGGCTTTTTTTTACAAGAAAAAATAACCTACAGTGCAATAAAAATTATACTAAAATATCTGTAATGTAGAAGATAACAACTCCACCCCCCACCCCACCGCTACAGAGGACGGACATCGTCCATCGACACATGAAGGACCGCGGCCATGCGCCGCGGTCTACTACGCACAGTTGTACTAAAATATCTCCAATAATATCTGCAATCCACTACAGAAGAGTAGCGGGGGGGGGGGGGGGGGCGTTCACGGTCCGGATCCGTCATGTTGCGATGACGTACAGTTGTAATTTACCGATCGGTCAGAAGTCATTTTGATTATAATTTTCAGGGCTAAAGAATAATTTAGCTTATAACACTTACCTGTCCACAACAGCAGTGTCGCTGGCGAACTTCTCTTCCTCATTGTCAAACGAACATGACGCTGGTCTGCTTGTTACGGACACGTGGTTCTGGTCACGCGACCCGGTCAAACCATAATTCCATTATTGCGGTTTTGCGCTTCCATGATTGCGGTTTTGGCGAACGATTTTTCAAAACAAATAATTCAATTCAATTCAACTTTATTTATATAGCGCCATTTCACAACAACAGTCATCTCATAGCACTATCAACTGTAGGGGGAACCCCCACAGTTGCAGAAAGACCCCAGCAATCAGGCGATCCCCTGTGAGCAAGCACTTGGCGACGGTGGAGAGGAAAAACTCCCTTTTAACAGGAAGAAACCTCCAGCAGAACCAGGCTCAGGGAGGGGCAGTCATCTGCTGCGACTGGCTGGGGGGGTGAGGGGATAGAGAAGAAGAAAAGAACAGACATGTAGAGAGCAAACAGCACGATGGGGACTCAATCTATGGGAGAGAACAAACAGATGTTAATGACCAGCAAAAAAAATATTTCATAGAGAGTGAGAAAAGGAGTGAGGCCCAGTGCATTACTGGAGGTCCCCCGGCTGACTAAACCTATTAGCAGCATAACTAAGGGAGGGTTCAGAAACACATGATCCCTCCCTAATTGTAGGCTATATCAAAAAGGTAGGTTTTAGCCCTATTCTTAAAAACAGAGATCGAGTCTGACTCCCGAATCCAGATTGGCAGCTGATTCCACAGGAGAGGAGCTTGATAACTGAAGGCTCTGCCTCCCATTGTACTTTTGGAGATTCTAGGTATTACAAGTAATCCTGCATTTTGGGAGCGTAGTGCTCTATTAGGATAATACGGTAGTATCAGATCTTTTAAATAAAAAGGAGCCTGATTGTTTAGAGCTTTGTAAGTAAGAAGAAGGATTTTAAACTTAATTCTAAACTCTATGGGAAGCCAATGAAGGGAGGCCAGAACCGGAGAGATATGATCTCTCTTTCTAGTACCTGTTAAAACTCTTGCTGCAGCATTTTGGATCAGCTGAAGACTTTTTAAAGATGTTTTAGGACAGCCTGATAATAAAGAATTACAATAATCTAATCTCGAGCTAACAAAAGCGTGGATCAGTTTCTCAGCATCACTCTGAGACAAGATGCTCCTAATCTTGGCAATATTACGCAAATGATAGAAGGCAGTCTTAGAAACAAATTTAATATGTGAATTGAAGGACAAATCCTGATCAAAAATAACTCCAAGGTTCCTCACAGAGCTATTAAGAGAAAGAGTAACCGTATCCAAACTGAAAGTTTGATTTGGAAAGGAATTTCTAAGGTTTTCTGGACCAACAAGAATGACTTCAGTCTTATCTGAATTTAATAGCAGGAAATTACAAGTCATCCAAGCTTTGGATTTCCTTAAGACAGGCTTCTAACTTGGCTAATTGATTACTATCATCTGGCTTTATTGACAGGTATAATTGTGTGTCATCAGCATAACAATGAAAATGTATACAGTGCTTTCTAATAATGTTGCCTAACGGAAGCATATATAAACTAAAAAGAGTCGGGCCTAGCACAGATCCCTGTGGAACTCCATGACTAAGCTTTGAGTTGAAAGAAAACTCATTATTTACATGAACAAACTGGAACCTATCAGATAAATAAGATCTAAACCACTGCAACGAAGTTCCATTAAGTCCAACATAGTGTTCTAATCTATCAAGTAGAATATTATGATCGATAGTATCAAAAGCTGCACTAAGGTCTAAAAGGACAAGTACAGAAACTAGTCCATTATCAGATGCAATGAGGAGGTCGTTAGTGACCTTCGCTAAGGCTGTTTCAGTACTATGATGGATTCTAAACCCAGACTGAAACTCTTCAAGTAAACCATTTCCCTGCAGGTGGTCAAATAATTGCATAGCAACAACTCTTTCTAAGATTTTTGAAATGAAAGGGAGATTAGAGATTGGTCTATAGTTAGCTAAAGCTCCTGGATCTAGCGTTGGCTTTTTGAGAAAGGGTTTAATTACAGCCGTTTTAAAAGCCTGCGGTACATGGCCTAAAGTTAATGAAGAATTGATTATATGAAGAATAAGGCTACCAATAAGTGGGAAGACTTCTTTAAATAACCTGGTAGGAATAGGGTCTAAAAGACAAGTTGAAGGTTTGGATGAGGAAACTATTTTGTCTAACTCACAAAGGTCGATTGGAGTAAACTCATCAAGACAGACATCAATAGAAGGAGTTGTAGTAGTTACAGTATTTAAGTTAACTGTGGGAAGAATCTGATTGATTTTATCTCTGATGGATGAAATTTTATTATTGAAAAAGTTCATAAAGTCCTGACTAGTAAGCTCTAAGGGAATGCTAGGATTGACAGAGTCCTGACTCTTTGTCAACCTGGTTACAGTACTGAAAAGAAACCTGGGATTATTCTTGTTCTCTTCTATTAATGCAGAGTAATAACTCGTTCTAGCTTTTCTAAGAGATTTTTTATAAATTAAAAGATGATTTCTCCAAGCTAAATAGATTTCATCTAAATTAGTGGAGCGCCATTTTCTTTCTAATTGACGAGTCTTCTGTTTTAAGCTACGAGTTTCTGTGTTGAACCAAGGAGTTAGAAATCTCTGATTAGACTTTTTCTTTTTTAAGGGGGCCACCAAGTCTAGAGTCTGATGCAGAGAAGCTGAAACACTATCCACCATGTTATCAATTACAGAAGGAGCAAGCTGTCTATAGCTTATTTCCGTTGTGCTGACACATGGCATAGAGGAAACAATCTGCATAAATTTGGTAACAGCATCATCTGAGAGGCATCTACTGTAATAATATTTTTCTTTAGGAGCCAAATAGTCAGAAATGGTAAAATCAAAGGTTAACAGACAATGGTCTGACAGTACAGGGTTATGAGGAGACACTACAAGATTTTCTATTTCTACGCCATATGTCAGAACAAGGTCCAACGTATGGTGGAGATAATGAGTAGAATTTCCTACTTTCTGAGAAAACCCAATCGAGTCTAATATTGAATTAAATGCCACATTAAGGCAGTCACTATCTACATCCACATGTATATTAAAGTCCCCTACTATAATTATTCTATCAGATTTCAGCACTAAATCAGCTAAGAAATCAGCAAATTTGGATAAAAATTCTGAGTAGGTTGATGGGGGACGATAAACTATGGCAAATAAAATTGGGTTTAACCTAAAATTGCTAAAGTGCCCAATACTGAGGACCAGGCCCTCAAAGGAATTATAACATGTTTTTTGCTTTACATTAACTAGTAATTTGGAATGGTAAATTGTTGCTACTCCTCCTCCACGACCAGAACTTCTGGGATTTTGACAGTTTAAATAACCAGAGGGAGTTGATTCATTTAAACCAACATAATCCTCTTGCCCTAACCAAGTCTCTGTAAGGGAAATTAAATCAATCTGATGATCAATTAACAGATCATGGACTAACAGAGACTTGGGAGTTAGAGACCTAATATTTAATAAACCACATTTAATTTTTAAATTATGAGGAGGAACAGAGGCCAATTCATTCAATTTAGAGGCTTTATGTTTAATTTGAGTTTTACCAATATTTTGCTTTATCACTTTGGGATGCTTATGCATTATATTTTTATTTACTTTGGAGGGAGCAGACAACGATTCTCTGATGGGGAAGACAGGGGCTAAGCTGAGGGGTGGCGGATGAAGAGGAGCTGCAGAGAGGCGTTTAAGACTGCGACTCTGCTTCCTGGTCCCAACTCTGAGTAGTCAGGGTTTTGGAAATTTGGCTAAAAAAGATGCCAGATTGTTAGATAAATGAGAAGCACCATCCAAAGTGGGATGAATGCTGTCTCGTCTCATAAGACCAGGTTTTCCCCAAAAAGAGCTCCAATTGTCAATGTAGCCCATGTCATTTTTAGGACACCACACAGACAGCCAGCGGTTCAAGGATGACGAGCGGCTAAACATGTCATCACTGGTCAGATTGGGGAGGGGCCCAGAGAATACTACAGTGGCAGACATCGTTTTTGCAAAGTCACACACCGATTCTATATTAAGTTTCGTGACTTCCGACTGCCGGAGACGGATGTCATTAATGCTGGCGTGAATAACAATTGTGGAATATTTACAGTTACTTTTAGCCAGCATTTTCAAATTTGACTCGATGTCGCCTGCTCTGGCCCCAGGAATGCATTGGACTATGTCCGCTGGAGGCTCTAGGTTCACGTTTCTGACTACAGAGTCGCCAATGATCAGAGTTTTTTCCTCAGCGGGTGTGTCGCTGAGCGGGGAAAAACGATTAGAAACGTGAACAGGTTGGTGGTGTACCGGGGCTTTGCGACTAGGCTTCCTTCTCACCGTCACCCACCCAGTCTCCTCGCTGCTGAGGAGAGCCGGGGAACCGCTGACAGTGGGGCCTAAGCTAGCTAGCTCCGCTGCAGCTAAGGGGCGTCCGTTGAGATTAACTGGCGCAGACGGTGTTTCAATGCAGCGGAGCCGGGATTCCAAATCAGACAACTTCACCTCGAGCGCCTCAAAAAGACAACATTTATTACATTTACCGTTATCACTAAAAGAGGCAGAGGTGTAGCTAAACATCTGACAGAGAGAGCACACCAGAGGAGGAGAGGAAAGAGAGCTAGTAGCCATAGCTAGTGGCTAGCTAGTGGCTGGAGAGCAAACCACACAGGCAGACAGCAAAACAGGAAGTGACGATACGTTACCACAAGGAAGTGACGATGACGGGCAAAGAACAGTAGTAAGAAAAAAAGACTGGCGAATGCGTGTGTGTCACCCAGCGGCTTACACAAAACAGATTTTAGGCAAGGGACGCACGCTTTCGAACTTCTGTGCTTCAATTGGCTCTCTGTATTCGCAGCCGTTGGTAGGCGGGTCCTTCTTGCTAGGTTTTCAGTCACTGGTTCTTCAAGGTTTCAGAAACCCAATTCAAGGCTCTTATTAGTCGAATGAGAGGTCAGTCACGTCTAAACCAATCAAAGCACTCCTTTGGCTTTCTGTTCGCAGCTGTGTCTGTAGTGGAAGAACGGAAATGCAGCTTCTTTTTTTTTTCTCAGTGCGCCCTAGGACGCAGAGACGTGACCGCCCGCGGTACACCGGAGTGCAAGAGGTTAATAGACAGTAACTGTCTTGTGAAATAAACTCCTCCTACAGTGTTATTCCAAATGTTTTGAAACTTGGTACCCGGGTTTGATATACACTGATGATGAACACATTGCAATTTGACTCTGATTGGATGACCTTGAGGTCAAGGTCAGAGGTCAGTTTTCCCTAAATCTTGTAAATGCAATAACTGCTGAAAGAAATGATATAGACTTTTCAAATTGATACAGCAGTTGTATCTAGGACAAATCTTGAACAACTTACACCTTGACCTGACTATGGGTATGGGATCCAAAGGTCAAAGTTCACATTCCATTTGCACTATTACTATACAATGAGTAAAGCATGGGCCACCAAACCTGGTACACAGGTTCACCTCGGGATCGTGACCTCTCCCTATGGGTTTGGGGTCAACAGATGAAAGGTCAAGGTTAACATTCCCTATGCTGTATTACTGTACAACGAGTAAAGCCAGGGTCACCAAACTTGATACACAAGTTCACCCTGTGAAGTGTGACTATAGATTTGGGATTGCATGGTCAAAGGTCAATGTCAAAATGGCACATAAACAATATCTCAACAACAAAGAAAGGTCACTAGGTCACCAAACCTGGTACGCAGGTTCACGCTGAGACCATGACCTCTGACTACAGGTTTGGGGTTGAAAGGTCAAGGTTAGCACTCCCTATGCCCTCTTACTATAAAATGTGTAAAGCTCTCTAGTGTCACCAAACTTGCTACACGAGTTCACCTCGGGATCCTGCCCTACAACTATGGGTCGTATACTTTATTGTATATTCATAGGTGATGGGTTTTTCATAATTTGGTTCTGCCACGGTAATTGTAATGAAAAATTGAAAACTGCTCTCCATCAGTAAGTATTGGGATTTTCAAAGAAAACAGAGGTGACAGATATTGCACTCACCTCAGAATGCTCTTGTTACAGTATATGTGATCTTGGAACATTCTACTAAATTGGCTACTTTTTATTACCATTTTAAGACATTTTTTCCTATTTGTTTTTCTTGCAAATAGAGAATTTTTCACAAAATGTTTAAATTTTACTTATTTTTGTCTTATAAATTCACACCTTTTTCCTTGTAATTTTGCCCTTTTCTCAGGTTAGAGCAATATCCCCTCAAAATGTTTGTTCACATTCCTGCTCACTGTCATTCAGTTGTGTTGTATAAACTATCCTTGCACTCTTTATGGTGATGGGCGGCTGGCAGGAAAACAAGCAGGATGTTTGGGTCATTTTTCTAACAAGGAGGATGGCAACCCCCCCATCCCCCCTACTGCTCCAACCTCATATTTCTACAACAGCTTCATCAGCCACAGCTTCAGTAACCCTGCTATCATGCTCCATCCAAAAGTGTCAGTACAATGTGATGCAATTGCTCACCATTTTTTATTTAAAAAAAATACACTCTTCTGTTTGTGTTCAGGCACAGTGAGATTACAGAAGCACTGAGGCAAAGACAACACCATCCCATCCTGTAAGGACACACAGTCATCAACTGGGACAAATCAGAAACAACATGAACCCCCTGGCATTAGCACGTAGAGTAATGCATGCTGTAATCTAACAGGATTTCACTATGTGAAAAAAAAAAAAGTTTCTTCACACCTTGCTCGTAGCAAGATGTGTATAATTAGCAAGTGTGTATGTTGTCCTGTAAAACAAAACTGCTGTAATTACCCAATGATTTCCCTCATGACTGCTAAGGAATGGCTCATTGTGCGTTTTATTCCAACTGTTCCACTGCAGAACATCATTCTGTACATAAACTACTGTACGCCCGTGACCCACCCCCCACCGAAATGCATCCCCACGTTTCCTGTTGTTGCTTTTGTATGATCCGCCCTCGTGTTTCTTTTTTTAAATGTTTTTTTTTTTAGCATGAAGTTGCACTCATTTCTGTGTTTGGGTACTGTACCACACAATGCCAGCTCTTTGTGGGTCTGTGATGACAGCTGGGGTGTCAGAAGTGTCCAGCCTCAAACATCAACCGGAGTGTGTTTGCATGCACATGCAAATTTCTGGAGTGGAAATCTGCAATAGCTCGAACATACTCTAGTCTCAGTTAAAGCAATAGTTTAAAGAAACTATTTATAGTTTTTCTACTTTAAAATTTTAGAAAAATACCTATGATTATAATCAGAGTGTTTAGAAACAAGAGTTATAACATTATACCAAAGATGCCCAAGTATTGCTTTGCCAAAATCTGTACTGTATTTAGTTAGGGTCAGCCGGACATCCTGTAATACCACAGTTTGACCTGCAGGGTGAGTTGTGACTGTCACAGGCCTCAGCAGCATTTAGGGGGTGTGCAAACAAAAACTTTTTCATTGATACTGGGGGAAAAAAAAGATCTGCGTGCACACGTCAACATTGTGTGACATTGATGTAGGACAAATCATGTGAACTGTGCCCAAGTGAACTGTGCCACGTTCACTTGGGACCACCCAAGGTATGAAAAACTGCTGTTGTAACTATGCCTGGCCAGTAGGTGGCAAGTGTGACTTTTTTACAGCACCACATACAACTTCCTGTCAACAGTCAATCGCTTCAGAGAGCTCATGCTGAACTTTTAAAATAGCGACTGCTAGTGAAAAAAGTCAGCACTTATTCTTCAACTACACCCTTCATATTTCACCTCACTTGTTTTCAGAAACATGTTTTGCTGTTTAGTTTTGAAGATATAGGAGAAAGCTTAACATCCCAGTGCCATCTTGGACGGGGATGAACAGATGCGTCTTCTGGGGGATCCATCGACCAGTGAGGTGTAGCTCATGTGCTTTGTAATGGTGATGTCACGTGAATGGGGCGTGACCACCAGAGGCCCAACGAACAATTGACATGTGCTGCTTGGCCATTTGTCCCGTGCACATGGAGCAGGAAAGAAGTGCCAGCAAAACCTTTCACACTTGTGAAATCCCAGCGTACTGTAAAAAACATTTGCCACTTAGAGGTAAAAGCATTGCCATGTGAATGGGGTCTTAGTCATCTGCACGGGCCCTTTTTGGCACAGTGCTGCCATCTGGTGTTGACAATTGAAATTAATTGAAAACCATAAATAGCTCCTTTGCTGAGAGGTCTATGACAGCATCCTGCCAGGATATGGTTAGCTGAAATTAGCATCCAGACTGGAAGCAGGGGAAACAGCTGGTTGATCTTGACAGCTGCTACATATATCTGTGTCCTGACAATATGTACCTTCTTTGTTGAATCTGTATAAAAGCTGAGGTGAAAGACAGAGTTCTGGTTTAAAAGGCGCTATTTGTTTGCGTGTTTCTTGGTGCCTTGGTAGGATTTACAGGCAATATGGCATCATATAAAAAGCAGTATTTTCTGCATTTTGTTTGGCTAAACTAAGCGAACCAGCAACACTTTATCTTGCATCTATCTGAGAGTGGTGTGCATTTTCTCACATTGCTCAAATTCTTGAACTTTTCTTTTTTCCCGTGATTTATTGTGTCAGTTAACAGATAACATTGTAGAAAATGATTTGTGCGAGGATTTATTTTTAGGATGCCATACTGACATCACTTCTATTCTGGTGTCAGCTATTTGCTACTCCACTCTGAATGATTCCCATGCTGCTCTACAGAATAACACGTGCATGTGAACACACTGGGTGAGTCACACACTATTCTGCTGCTAAATGTGCTTTCAGTGAGCGACACGTAGAAACTGAGGGCCACTGTAAACACAATAATGAGCCAAGTCTCGTAGTTTGCTGCCTCCCGGTGAAAAGTGAACCGCCTGAAGGGCCTTGGGAGGCTCGGCGCAGCATGGTGCCTCCTTGTAGCCTCAGAGTTTTATCGTTTAAAGTTTAGGGAAGCTCCTCAGGATGTTTGACAGTAAGAATTAGGCATTCCATTTTAAAATCCAGACTTGCGTATATACGGTATGTGAGGATGTACAGCAAGTAGGAAATGCTTAAATAGCTTTATATAGTGAATAATGTAAATGTGTATGTGCAATGAAGGTATGTAGGTGCTCAGGGATTGCAGAGCTACTATAGGTGAAATATGGCGGTGATGTGCTTAAATGCAAGAAATTATTTCCCACAGACTAAGCGGGTAAAGGTTGGTGATAACTGAAGGTTTTCAAACGTTTTCCTTTCTTTTGATTGTGGTTGTTGTCGTCAAGACTTTTCTGAAACTTCTTAACAGTTTTGCATTTTACTGTCATTTCGCCGATCACTTTGCTTTATTGAAGAAAGAAACTTGTAGTGGAAAACAGAACAGCGAGTGTTTAGTTGTGCAGAAAAGAGGCAGAGCATGTTGACTGGTTATAGTTTGTGTGTGTTTGTATTTCTTGCAGAAAAGCAAGTTTGTTAAAGAGGTGGCCATTAAGCATAAAGGATCCGTATTGTTGAGTTCTGTAGAGATTAGCTCTGATTCACTGTTTTGTCCCCTGATTTTCTGTTTTGTCTTTCAGGGTAGCTAATCATCTCATATGAACTTAGACACAACTTTTTGCTAAATGGGAGCAGTTTAAAGTGTTTATTTCCCAAAGAAAGCACTGGGTAACTACTGAGTAAGCACAGAGTAAAGTCAGAATTACTACCAAAAGTGTATTGTTTTTCATTTGGTTCTAATATTTATATCCTATATAAGCTAAGTATAAGGTTTCAACAACCTGTTACACTGTGTCAAGAAGAACAAAAAGAGGATCCTCTGTTATTGTCCTCCTAAATGTGATGATTTCATTCAGTTCTCAGTTTTGCTCCATGTTATACCATTATTGCTGTTGCTCTTAACTCTGGTTTGCGGTGTCAGTGGAGTGTAGTCACTGTAATGGCTTTGTCAAAAAGCATTCACTTGCATTGTTGCCCGAACATAAATTCACTGTATAGCAGATGTCCTCCTCAAAAAAAACAAACAAAAAAAAAAAAAAACAACCTGCAACAACTGCTGCCAAACAGTTTATTCAGCTGCATAAAAACTTCAAGTTTCACTGTCTTTCCCTTTTGGCCATGCATTTGTAATACACAGCTTTCCGTTTGTTCTTCAGTTGGTGCCTGTAACTGTTCTGTAAAGTGCTGTACCAAGTAACCATTCAGCAAATATTCTCAGCCTTTATGTCAGAGTTTTAGCTTTTTTTTATTATTATTTAAATGTATTTATTTATTGTGTTTGGAGGGAAACTTTATGCTCAGCCTTTACATTTGTGCCAAACTGTTTGCAGACATTGTGTGTCATACAGATCACAGGTATATATCAGAATATATCTGCATTTGTATGTTGTTGCTCATCGTTTGTTCACAGAATGCCTGCTGGAAAAACATTTAATCATTGATTAAAAAAAAAAGAGAAAAAAAATAGAAACAACATTCCAGATCTACTGATAGAAAGCCACTGATGTCATGTTAACCACCACGGAGGCAATACTGTGTATGTACATCCCCATCAGACCAAACCCGGGGTGATATGACTAAAGTGCAGCCAGTCATACAGAGGTGCATTGTGTACATTGTGATCCTTTTAATGTTTGCAGAGAGACAATGTGCAAAGAGGAAAACCTCAATGATGATGACGCTTCCCTGATGTTATTTATCTGTGTATGTGTTCCATATAGATTACGCTTCTGGTCCGCTTTTGTTTCTCATGTTGATTTTACAGAGGTTGTTTTATGTCACAAAGCCACTGTCTTTTGTAAATAAACCAAATGTGAGATATATTAAAAAGGTTTAAAATCTGGCTTGGTTGGTTCATGTTATGTTTCATAGTCTTTCTTATTTGCAGTGGTGAAAAAAACTGCATGTTACTCAGCTATAATATACGAATTCAACATTAGTAGTTCAGTGGTTTCAGTGGGAAATAGTAATTTTTTTACATTTTTCTTGCAGATAGAAATTATTGCTAATTGTAAACTTAAAAATTTCACCCCAATTGGTTACAACATTTACAGTATCTCACAAAAGTGAGTACATCCCTCACATTTTTGTAAATATTTTATTATATCTTTTCATGGGACAGCACTGAAGATATGACACTTTGATACAATGTAAAGTAGTCAGTGTACAGCTTGTATAACAGTGTAAATTTTCTGTCCCCTCAAAATAACTCAAAATACAGCCATTAATCTGCTGACAACAAAAGTGAGTGCACCCTTAAGCGAAAATGTCCAAATTGTGCCCAAAGTGTCAATATTTTGTGTGGCCACCATTATTTTCCAGCACTGCCTTAACTCTCTTGGGCATGGAGTTCACTAGAGCATCACAGGTTGCCACTGGAATCCTCTTCCACTCCTCTATGACAACATCACGGAGCTGGTGGATGTTAGAGACCTTGAGCTCCTCCACCTTCCGTTTGAGGATGCACAATAGGGTTTAGGTCTGGAGACATGCTTGGCCAGTCCATCACCTTTACCCTCAGTTTCTTTAGCAAGGCAGTGGTCATCTTGGAGGTGTGTTTGGGGCGGTTATCATGTTGGAATACTGCCCTGCGGCCCAATTTCTGAAGGGCTGCTTCAGTATGCCACAGTACATGTTTGCATTCGTGGTTCCCTCAATGAACTGTAGCTCCCCAGTGCCGGCAGCACTCGTGCAGCCCCAGCCCATGACACTCCCACCACCATGCTTGACTGTAGGCAAGACACACTTGTCTTTGTACTCCTCACCTGGTTGCCACCATACATGCTTGAGACCATCTGAACCAAATAAGTTTATCTTGGTCTCATCAGACCACAGGACATTGTTCCAGTAATCCATGTCCTTAGTCTGCTTGTCTTCAGCAAACCGTTTGTGGGCCTTCTTGTGCATCATCTTTAAAAGGGACTTCCTTCTGGGACGACAGCCACGTAGATCAATTTGATGCAGTGTGCAGTGTATGGTCTGAGCACTGACAGGCTGACCCCACCCCACCCCTTCAACCTCTGCAGCAATGCTGGCAGCACTCATACATCTATTTTTCAAAAGACAACCTCTGGATATGACGCTGAGTATGTCCATTCAACTTCTTTGGTTGACCATGGCGAGGTCTGTTCTGAGTGGAACCTGTCCTGTTAAGCCGCTGTATAGTCTTGGCCACCATACTGCAGCTCAGTTTCAGGGTGTTGGCAATCTTCTTATAGCCTAGGCCATCTTTATGTAAAATAAGATAAGATAAGATAAGCCTTTATTAGTCCCACAATGGGGAAATTCCAGGATTGCAACAGCACAGGGATAGCAACACTCAGAGCAATAATTTAGAAGAAAATAAGAGCACTGAATATACATATGTACACATAAATATATAAATATATATACACAGTGTGGAGCATTGTAGCTATATCGAATAAACAGCATAACCGTCTATTTAGTTACCCCACACAGTATGAATATGTACCCATACATATTGTCATCCTCTGTAGCAACTGATATTGTCTTAGTTGTATACTGGAGGAGACCATTTTGTGTAAGTCTGTTGTGTCTTTTGCATTCAATACTATTAGGTCGTCACGTTTTTTTTTGCTATCTCTGCGCGCAGCCCTGCTTAGGTTATAAAGTCTGACAGCTGTAGGTAGGAAGGACCTGCAAAACCTCTCGGTCGCGCACCAGGATGATGTAGCCTACTGCTAAATGAGCTCCTCAGTGCATTCAGTATGTAGCGCAACAATTCTTTTTTTCACATCCTCAGAGAGTTCTTTGTCATGAGGTGCCATGTTGAACTTCCAGTGACCGGTATGAGAGAGTGTGAGAGTGATAACGCCAAATTTAACACACCTGCTCCCCATTCACACCTGAGACCTTGTAACACTAATGAGTCACATGACACCGGGGAGGGAAAATGGCTAATTGGGCACAATTTGGACATTTTCATTTCAGGGTGTACTCACTTTTGTTGCCAGCAGTGTAGACATTAATGGCTGTGTGTTGAGTTATTTTGAAGGGGCAGCACATTTACACTGTTATACAAGCTGTATACTGATTACTTTACATTGTATCATATCTTCAGTGTTGTTCCATGAAAGGATATATTTACAAAAATGTCAGGGGTGTACTCACTTTTGTGAGATACTGTAAGTCCCCCATACACATACAGTAAATAAATCAGTATTAATACAGTAACACTTTTCTCATTTGATTTGATTTTTAGCTCATTCTGGCAAAGACAAAAGGAGCTAATGCGATGACACGTGTCTGTCGTCCATCCACATTTCACAGGAATCGCTACTTCTCCTAGGAAATTACCCTGATAGTCACCAAAATCACACAATAATCCTCAGCTGGGTCTGCATCCAAGTTGTGGTCGAAGTCAAAGGTCATCAGATCTGGACACGTATGATTTTGGAAAAATCGCTACTCCTAGGAAATTGCCTTGATCCTCAGGTAGGTCTACATCCAGGTTGAGGTCAAGGTCATTGTTGAAAGTCAGGAGATCTGGACATTTATGATTTTATGAAAAACGTACATCTTAGATAGGTCTGCATCTAGGCTGCACTTGAGGTCAAGGTCAAAGGTCGGGAGACCTGAACACTGGGTGATTTCGTCAGGCCGGAATGAGCTGTTTCGTCATTGACGGTCTGGTTATTTATTTGCCAGGACCAGGAACATTAATCTCATAGGAGCAGAGATACATTGTACCAGATTTAGCTGCTGGCTAATTTCCATCTGCACTCCCAGGGCAGGTAAACACAACAACACATAAAAAAATGTAGAGATACTTGTTCAGTATTTGAATACAATTGCTGGATACGATCACAAGGTTAAATATACGTAATAGTATTCCCTACACTCATGTAAGGTATACATATAATAAAAATACGCCACTGTCTCCAAGCCATATATCACAGCACTCTCACTACCATCTTATAAATCTTCCCTTTCACTCTAGCTGCTATCCTTCATACACAAATCACAACTGACACTCATCTCCACCCTGCCTGCACTGTCTTCTTCACCTCTTGTGCATTTCCCGTTGCTTTGGATGGTTGACCCCAAGTATTTAAACACATCTACCTTCTCTACCGCTGCTCTTTGCATCTTTACTGTTACACCTGTCTCCCTGTCATTCACACCCATGTATTTTGTTCTCCTTCTACTGACGGCCATTCCTCTTCTCTCCAGTGCATACCTCCACCTCTCCAGGTTCTCTTCCACTTGCTCCCTACTCTCACTACAGGCCACAATGTTGTCTGCAAACATTATGGTCCACAGAGACACCTGTCTGATATCGTCTGTCAGCCTGTCCATCACCATGACAAATAAGGAGGGGCTCAGAGCTGATCCCTGATGTAATATCACCCCCACCTTGAATCCATCTGTCACTCCTACAGCCCACCTCACCACCGCCTCACTGTTCTCATACATATCAGGGCACTAGCTGACAGATTTGTGGAGTGGACTGAGCAGAATCACCTGAGAATGAACATCAACAAGACCAGAGAGATGGTGATTGACTTCAGGAAGAAGAGGATGCCTACACAGCCACTGTGGATTAGGGAGGAGGATGTGGAGGTAGTGGAAGACTACAAATACCTGGGTGTCATGATCAGCAATGGACTGGACTGGAAATCTAACACCGATGCTGCGTACAAGAAGGGGATGAGCAGACTCTACTTTCTGAGGAAGTTGAGATCCTTCAATGTGTGCAATAAGATGTTGGAGCTTTTCTGTCAGACCGTTGTTGCCAGCACCATCTTCTTTGCTGCTGTCTGTTGGGGTAGCAGTATCAGACCCAGTGACACCAACAGACTTGACAAGATTATCAAGAGGGCTGGCTCTGTAATTGGTCTCAGGCTGGAGATTTGAGAATGTGGTGGAGAGGAGGACACTGAGCAAACTGTTATCCATCATGGACAACCCTGATCACCCCCTCCAACACACACTGGACAGACAGCGGAGCACTTTCTCCAGCAGGCTGGTACAACTTTGCTGCTGAACGGTCAGGTACAGGAAATCTTTTCTGCCACATGCCATCTCACTGTACAATAACTCACTTTAATGTTGAATCTTGGTCATAATTATGCTGCCACACTGCGCTTTACAGTCTAATTGGTACCTCACATTTCACCCTGCGCCTGATAGTCCTGCATTGTACAGCTAGTACAATTCATGTATCTATACGGGTCTTCATCCATTCATCTGTGATGTAAACAAAGTTATCTAGCCAGTTTTGCTTTCCCTGGGTAATTCCTTTTTCTATTATGCTGTGTGTTCCTGTCGTTTTAGTCATCTACTGTGTCATGCTGCCGTTACACTGTAATTTCCCAGTTTGGGATCAATAAAGTATATCTATCTATCTATCTATCTATCTATCTATCTATCTATCTATCTATCTATCTATCTATCTCCTACACCACCCTCACATACTTCTCTGCCACTCCTGACTTCCTCATAAAGTACAACACTTCCTCTCTTGACATCCTGTCATAAGATTTCTCTACATCCACAAAGAGAAATAAAAAAAATTATAATGCAGGGGAAGTTAAATATTTAAGCGTGGTCTTGGAACCAGCTTTGGAGTTCAAAAAGCACATTAAGAACATGAGTAATATATTGAAATATAATATTGCTATTTTTAGACATATCAGAAATTTGCTCACACAGGACACATCAAGAGTATATTTGAATGCAGTGATACGATTCAGTTCAATTACTGTTTCTTGTTGGTCTCAAGCAGGTTAGATAACTTTAAAACCAATTCGATCACTTTATAATGACACTATAAAACATTTTTGACCAAAAAAACAAAACATTACATTATCATCATTGTGGCATAATAAGTAATACAGAATATTGAGTTTTGATAATTATGCTGTATTTTCATGTCTGGCTTTGTTTTTAGAATAGTTCATGATAAGCCCCTCCACCGTGAAAATATTTTCTACAACTATATTCAAGGCAACAAGACATTTAAGACTGACTGTATGAGGGCAGTGCAGAATTCCTAAAACAAGGTCTGCTTTAAATTCTCATTGGGAGTGAGAAGGGACAGGATTAGAAATGAGTATATCAGAGGGAGAGCTCAGGTTGAGCAGTTTGGAGACAAAGTAAGAGGGGTAAGGCTGAGCTGGTTTGGGCATGTGCAGAGGACGGATAGTGGATACATTGGACAAAGGATGTTGAAGATGGTGCTGCCAAGCAGGAGGAGAAGAGGAAGACCACAGAGAAGATTCATGGATGTAGTGAAGGAGGACATGGAGAGGGTTGGTGCTACCGGAATATATGCAAGGGATAGGGTGAGATGGAGGCAGATGATCCGCCGTGGCGACCCCTAAAGAGAGCAGCTGAAAGAAGAAGAGATTCATTTTTTGACTATTAACATAAATATTTGGGAAGCATTTTGGGTACATTTCCTGATAAAACACATTGTAACAGTCTTTGCAATGTTCATTGTATGGTATGAAGATTTTAGCCAGTTCAAAACTTTGTCAAATGACAATTGAAAGCTACTTGTTCAGCTTGCTCCCATGTAAGAAAATAACTGTCATCTGCATATATTAAAACTTCTGCATCATCGCACAGTTACATAATGAGCACTTTGTCAGTTATAAAGTATATTATACAAGTTTTCAAATAGCATAGTCCACATAGTATTTTTCAACATAGAAGCATTACTACTTTTATATATATATATATATATATATATATATATATATATATATATATATATATATATATATATATAAACTGAAAAGAAAAAAGTCACAAATTTATGAGAAAAAAATTCAAAAATTGTGACAATAAAGTCGATACTACTCAGGTAACTTTTTGGATAGATTTTTTTCTTACTACTTACCACTGTTACTCTTGAGGAATTCACATCATATAGTAATACTTGAGTACAATTTCTGGCTACTCTCCCCGCCTGTATAGTCATTATGCATAGCCATCAAAAATAACAAAAGCAGATCGCTGTAGTTTTCGCTCTGACAGAGAAACAGAATTTTAACAGCTCAACTCTAAGGTTTTTATTTTTCTTAATGCTCTGACACGTAGTGCCAGAAGCTTCTCAGGTGAGCTAACCCATGAGACTGTTTTTGAACACCCTCCTCCTCTGGCTGTCTCCAGCAGAAGACAGAGGGTGTCCACCAGCCAAGCTGCTCATATGTTCTGGTCATGTGGGTCGTCTGGATGCTGCCTGCTGTCCTCAGATGAACCGCTTAGTGCTATTGCCTCGATGAAAGAGAGAAGCTGCTTCTAGATCAGTGAACAACATCTGCCTGCTGCGTGAACACCCCCCCCCCACCACCACCACCACCACCACTACCCCCTTCTCGAAAAGCTTTCATTTTGCCCCACGAGAATTTGTTCATTGAGCCTTTTCTGCATCTACCGACTGGTGTCTCCGTCTGGTGGGCATGGATGGGATAGATGCTGGTCAATGATGACACTGATAAGAGATTTTATTGGGTGTTGAGCTGCTCTATAAAGGATATTAAATATGTTTCACAGTGTATAGGACTGCGTATGTTTAGATGGGTTTGGTGAGCAGATCACTGTTAAAAATTACAGGCCATAAAGTGAGTCAGTGGATCAAGAATAACAGGGTTTGTATTAGATTTTTCTGATTGGACTGAGGCAAGATTGAAGTGGGTCACCGGAGAGGACACCAGTCACATGCAAATGAACTGTATAGCTATAGTTTCCAAAGGGCCTTGGCCAAAATTGTTTGGCTTAGTAGTTTTCAAAAGTTTGAAGCCACTCAATCCTTCCATGCGCCCAAGGACTGGAAACCTCTTTTGTGGAAAGAGCTATTTTAGGGGGGAGAATCCTGAAACCACAAAAATATTTAACAGCAAGGCAAAACATTAAGGGGAAAAAACTGTACATTTCAGTGTGCTGTGTATGGTAATAATACCAGTGATGATATAATAATGCCCTTTAGCACTAGTATTAATATTTCCCGTCTTAAATTTGCAGCTTTTTTCTTGTTAATTTGTAAGTTTTTAATTGTAAAATTGTGTTGGTTTTTTTGTGAATTTTCATATTTTGGATACTTTTTCTTGCAAAATACAGTAGTCTTTTCGTATACATTTCAATTGTATTGCAAACTTGCAACTTTTTAAATGCCCTACTTTTTGCATTTTTTTTTTTATTACAGAGGTGTAACTTTTCTGGTAAATCTATGACTTTCTTATGCTAAATTTGTGACTTTTATTGTGAATGTGAATCTTGTTAATCTTCCTATAAATTTGTGTGCATCTTTTTTATGGTATTTTTTTTTCTAATAAATTGGTCACTTTATCATAGGTTAGAACTTTTCCTCATGAATGCTATGTTTTGTTTTGTTTTTTAATTAACGTGTCTTTTGTGTAAACCAGGGGTCACCAACCTTTTTGAAACTGAGAGCTACTTCAAGGGTACTCAGTACTACGAAGGGCTACCAGTTTTATACGAATGAAAAAAGTTTCACCATTTAAGTTTATATATTATTATTAATGATTACTGTTATTCATCTATGTGAAGACACTGATCACATTAATAAATTCCCACAATAATAAAATGATTTAACAAGGTAGGAAACAGATACATTTTAACATACAACACTTTATTTCTAATCGCTGTAAATGTCTCATTTTCAAATGATCACTTCTACATTTTCTAGGAAAAAAATTAATAATCACATTTTTAAATCCCCACACCACAGTAGGGTTTAATAATTTAGTTTCTTTTATTTTGTGTTGTTTATGTTTTAACTACAAATTAACGTTCAATTTTTGAAAAGGGTTTCAATTCATTTCCTGGGAAGATTTGCCCATTTCAGTTTAGTTCTACTGAGTAAAAATGGCTCGTACTGCAGCCTTTATTAATTCTGTCATTTTCTTTTTATTGTGATTAATCATTACCTTCAAATCTCTCACTTAAGTGCTAGAAGTCCATAATCTCATAAAATATACCTTTATTCTGCATTTATTCACAGCGCTAAACGAACAGTTAACGACTGTATCCATAGTTTGTAAAAGAAAACACCATCATGCCAGATAAATTATTAATTTACGACACAAATGTTAAAACAAACAAATGATATTTTACTTACAATCTCAGCTGCTCCAAGTCTTCCTCTGTCTGTAGCAGGACAGCGCCCAAGGGCCCGTGCCATAATCTGTCGGGCGGTCGCTGATGCAGCAATTCAGTTCAGCTTTTTTTGCCACCAAAATAAAACAGTCTCCCTTTTCCACAAATTGTATCAAAAGGCTTCGGGGTCCGGACGGAGGACTCTTGGGGTCCGGATCCGGACCGGAATCCATCAGTTGGTGACCCCTGATTTACACCAAAAGGGAAACGTATCAGCTTTCACAATCCGCTGAAGTGAGTGCGCTAGAATGAAAGCTCAAAGAGTTACGGTACACTGAATGACACTATGCTGCCCAAGGGTTTAGAAATTTAAGATGAAGCATATTGGTGACTAGTGCTATTTTAGGAACAGGCTCACGGGCAACTCATGCGGTCCCTGTGGGCGACCTGGTGCCCATGGGCACCATGTTGGTGATCCCTGGTGTAAACTATATACAGTGCATCTGAAAAGTATTCACAGCACTTCACTTTTCCCACATTTTATGTTACAGCCTTATTCCAAAATGGATTAAATACATTTTTTCCTCAAAATTCTACACACAATACCCCATAATGACAACGTGAGAAAAAAAAATTTTCTGAGATTTTTGCAAATGTATTAAAAATAAAAAACTAAGAAATTACATGTACATAAGTATTCACAGCCTTTGCTCAATACTTTGTTGATGCACCTTTGGCAGCAATTACAGCCTCAAGTCTTTTTGAATATGATGCCACAAGCTTGGCACACTTATCTTTGGGTAGTTTCAACCATTCCTCTTTGCAGCACCTCTCAAGCTCCATCAGGTTGGATGGGAAGCGCCAGTGCACAGCTATTTTCAGATCTCTCCAGAGATGTTCAATTGGATTCAAGTCTGGGCTCTGGCTGGGTCACTCAAGGACATTCAGAGTTATCCTGAAGCCACTCCTCTGATATCTTGGCTGTGTGCTTAGGGTCATTGTCCTGCTGAAAGATGAACCATTACCCAGTTTGAGGTCAAGAGCGCTCTGGAGCAAGTTTTCATCCAGAATGTCTCTGTACATTGCTGCATTCATCTTTCCCTCTACCCTAACTAGTCTCCCAGTTCCTACCACTGAAAAACATCCCCACAGCATGATGCTGCCACCACCATGCTTCACTGTGGGGATGGAAGTGGCCTGGTGATGAGCGGTGACTGGTTTCCTCCAAACATGACACCTGGCATTCACGCCAAAGTGTTCAATCTTTGTCTCATCAGACCAGAGAAATTTGCTTCTCATGGTCTGAAAGTCCTTCAGGCGCCTTTTGTCAAACTCCAGGTGGGCTGCCATGTGCCTTTTACTAAGGAGTGGCTTCCGTTTGGCCACTCAACCATACAGGCCTGATTGGTGGATTGCTGCAGAGGTGGTTGTCCTTCTGGAAGGTTTTCTTCTCTCAACAGAGGAATGCTGGAGCTATGACAGAGTGACCATTGGGTTCTTGGTCACCTCCCTGACTAAGGCCCTTCACCCCAGATCACTCAGTTTAGATGGCCGGCCAGCTCTAGGAAGAGTCCTGGTGGTTCCGAACTTCTTCCACTTACGGATGATGGAGGCCACTGTGCTCATTGGGACCTTCAGAGCAGCAGAAATTTTTCTGTACCCTTCCCCAGTCTTGTGCCTCAAGCCAATCCTGTCTCGGAGGTCTACAGACAATTCCTCTGACTTCAAGCTTGGTTTGTGCTCTGACATGCACTGTCAACTGTGGGACCTTATATAGACAGGTGTGTGCCCTTCCGAATCATGTCCAATCAACTGAATTTACCACAGATGGACTCCAGTTAAGCTGTAGAAACATCTCAAAGATGATCAGTGGAAACAGGATGCACCTGAGCTCAGTTTTGAGCTTCAAGGCAAAGGCTGTGAATATTTATGTACATGTGATTTCTTTGTTTTTTTATTTTTAATTAATAAATTTGCAAAAATCTCAAAGAAACTTTTTTTCATGTTGTCATTATGGGGTATTGTGTCTAGAATTTTGAGGAAAAAATACATTTAATCCATTTTGGAATAAGGCTCCAACATAACAAAATGAGGAAAAAGTGAAATGCTGTGAATACTTTCCGGATGCACTAACAGAATATTCCAGCAGGTGCAATTGACCAGTAGGTGTGACTAAGCTGCATTTAGCTAGTGGGTCAATGCTAATATAGAACCCTGGTCCCCAGTCTCCCAGTCTTTTATCATTCTGACATGGATATGACATTCTAACTCACAATGGTGAAGAATTATTAAAATGTTCCCTGTTACAGTTCCAGACTAACTCCATCCATCCATCCATCCATCCATCCATCCATCTTCTACCGCTTTTCAGGAGGTCCGGGTCATGGAGGCAGCAGTTACAGCAGACAAGCTCAGACTTCCCTCTCCACGGCCACCTGCTCCAGCTCTTCAGAGAGGATACCAAGATGTTCCCAGGCCAGCTGGGAGACGTAGTCTCTCCTGCATGTCCTGGGTCTTCCCCGGGGTCTCCTCCCAGTGGGATGTGCCTGGAACACCTCAAGTGGGAGGCGTTCAGGAGGCATCCTGATCAGATGCCCAAACCACCTCAACTGGCCCCTTTACATGTGGAGGAGCAGCAGTTCTACTCTGTGCATGTCTCGGATGACTGAGCTCCTCACCCTATCTCTAAGGATGAGTCCAGCAATCCTACGGAGAAAGCTCATTTCAGCTGCGATCCGCGATCTCATTCTTTCCGTCATTACCCAAAGCTCATGACCATAGGTGAGGGTAGGAACACAGATTGAGAGGTAAATTGACAGCTTTGCATTAGAGCTTAGCTTCCTCTTCACCACAACAGACCGGTAACAACATTTGCATCACTGCAGATGCTGCTCCAATCCATCTGTCAATCTCTCGCGTCTTTCTCTCCTCACTTGTGAATGAGACCCCGAGATCCTTAAACTCCTCCACTTGGAGCAGGAGCTCATCCCCAATATGGAGAAGACAATCCACCATTTTCTGGCTGAGTACCATGGAACTGGATCTGCAAACAGCAGAGAGGAGATCCTGTGATCACCGAACATGACACCCTCCGTTCCTTGGCTGCACCTAGAAAGCCTGTCCATAAACATTATGAACAGGATTGTGACAAAGGGCAGCCCTGACAGAGTCCAACTCTCACTGGAAACGAGTCCAACCGAGTGTTGGCAATATGAACCAAACTCTCACAACGGTCGTATAGAGACCGGATAGCTCGTAGCAACAAGCCCAATACCCCATACTCCCACAGCACCCCCCCACAAGAAACCCTGAGGGGTGTGGCCGAATGCTTTCTCCAAGTCCACAAAAGGCATGGACTGGTTGGGCAAACTCCACGAACCCTCGAGGATTCTCGAGAGGGTAAAGAGTTGGTCCAATGTGCCATGACCAGGACAAAAGCCACATTGCTCCTCCTGAATCCGAGGTTCGACCAATGGCCGGACTCTCCTCTCCAGTACTCTAAGTAGACCTTCCCAGGGAGGCTGAGGAGTGTGATCCCCCTGAAGTTGGAACACACCCTCCAGTTCCCCTTCTTAAAGAGAGGAACCACCACCCCAGTTTGCCATACCAAAGGTACTGTCCCTGACCTCCATGCAATATTGCAGAGGTGTGTCAACCCTGCCAGCCCTACAACATCCAGAGCCTTGAGGTACTCTGGGCAAATCTCACCCATCCCTGGGACCCGGCTACTGAAGAATTTTTTTAACCACTTTGGTGACCTCAGCCCCTGTGATGGGTGGGTCCACCCGCTCATCCTCAGGCTCTGCTTCCTTTGTGGAAGGCGTGTCAGTGGGATTGAGGAGATCCTCAAAGTATTCCTTCCACTGCCTGACAATATCCCCAGTCGAAGTCAGCAGTGCCCCACCGCACCATACACAGTGTGGACAGGGAGCTGCTTCCCCCTCCTGAGTTGCCGGACAGTTTGCCAGAATCTCTTCAACACCGACTGAAAGTCTTGTTCCATGGCCTCACTGAACTCCTCCCACACCCAAGTTTTTGCTTCAGCAACCACCCGAGCCGCACTCCGCTTGGCCTGCCAGTACACCTCAGCTGCTTCAGGAGTCCCACAAGCCAACCAAGCTTGACAGGACTCCTTCTTTAACTTGATGGCCCCCCTCACCACTGGTGTCCCTCACTTGGTTCGAGGGTTTGCAACAATGAGATGCACCAACATCCTTGTGGCCACAGCTCTGGGCAGCCACTTCAACAATGGAGGTGGAGAACATGGCCCATTCAGACTCATTGTCTCCAGACTCCTTCAGAATGTGGTTGAAGTTCTTCCAGAGATGGAAGTTGAAGACCTCCTGGACAGGGGCCTCAGCCAGACATTCCTAGCACACCCTCACTATGCATTTGGGTCTACCAGTTCTGAATGGCATCCACCCCTGCCATCAGATCTAACTCACCACCAGGTGGTGATCAGTTGACAGCTCTGCTCCTCTCTTTCCTGAGTATCCAAGACATACTGTCGCAGATCTGATGACACGAAAACAAAACTGATCATCGACCTGTGACCTCGGTGTCCTGGTGCCAGGTGCACATATGGACACCCTTATGCTTGAACATGGTGTTTGTTATGGACAAACTGTGATTGGCACAACAGTCCAATAACTGAACACCACTTCGGTTCAGACTGGGCAGGCTGTTTCTCCCAATCACACCCCTCCAGGTTTCACCGTCGTTGCCTATGGGTGCACTAAAGTCCCCCAGTAGGACAATGGAGTCTCCAAGTGGAGCACTCTCCAGCACCCCAGTCAGAGACTCCAAAAAGGGTTGGTACTCTGAACCATCATTTGGTGCATAGGCACAAATGATGGTCAGGACCTGTTTCCAAACCCGAAGGTGCACTGAAACAACCCTTTTGTTCACCGGAAAAAACTCCAATGCAGAGGCAGCAAGGTGGGGGGGATACAAGAATACCCACCCCTGCTCACCGCCCCTCGTCCAGGGCAACTCTAGAGTAGACCAAGTTCCGGCCCCTCTCCACGAGACAGGTTCCAGAACCACAGCTGTGTGTTGAGGTGAGCCCAACAATATCTAGCTGGTATTTCTCAACCTCATGCACCAACTCAGGCTCCTTCCCCACCGGAGAGTTGACATTTCACATCCCAAAAGCCAGTTTAGGAAGCCAGGATCAGATCACCATGGTCTCTGCCTTCACCCGCCACCTAATCTGCATAGCTCTGGACCCCCATGGTCCCTCCTGCAGGTGGTGAGCCCACTGGAGGGCGGACCCATGTTGTTCCTTCGAGCTGAGCCCAGCCAGGTCCCATGGCCAGAAACTCGGTCACCAGATGCTCACCATCAAGCCCCTTCCTTAGGTCTGGCTCCGGGGCAGGGCTCCGGTAGTCCCACACCAGGCAAGTTACACTGAAACCTTCAGCTTTAGGGGGATCCAATTACTGAAATATTTCTAAGCTGAGCTAAGTTTCACTCTGGAGGAAAGTTTCATACAAACAAATTTAAAAGATAAATCACTTCCGGTTATGGCTGCCACGTAGGACGGACGTGTCTCGCTCTGCTCTGCTCCTGGAAAAAAAAAATCGGCAAATAACTCTCTCATTTGGGACAGAACGTATCCCAGCATTTGGGCGAGGATATGTCGGCGAAGCCTAAGGCTGGAAAACCAGGAAAAGGAAAAAGCGAGCCGCCGAAACAGTCCAAATTAACGGACTTTCAGGTCTGTGACGCAGCAAACAAAACTCCATATATGGCGGAGGAGGCTGGCAACGCTGCGATTTCTGCGGGGAATGGCGCAGATGCGCTGATGGCAGCCATGAGTTCAATGAGAGCGGACTTTTCCTCTAGATTTGATGGGATTATGACAGCGTTGGAAGGAATAAGAAAGGAATTGGGTGACTGTGTAGAACGAACGGCGCAGATGGAGCTCCGTCTCGCTAGTGCTGAAGATGACGTCACCCGTCTTCAATTAAAGGTGCGCACTTTGGAAAAAAAAAATAAATCTCTGGAAGATAATATTTTGGATTTGGAATCTCGGTCGAGACAGAATAATTTGAGGCTGGTGGGTCTTCCAGAGGAATCAGAAGGTCGGGACGTATGTTCCTTTCTGGAAAAGTGGATTCCGGAGGTGCTGGGCAGCGAGGAGTTGCAATCAGCAGTGGTTCTGGAAAAAGCACATCGTATTGGCCCACGGAGAGATAAGGGACCGCCGAGGACCTTAATTATGAAGTTTCTTAGCAACAGAGACAGGATGAAGATCTTCAACGCTGCACGTGCTAAAGGAGAGATTAAACACCAGGACCAGCAGGTGCGGTTCTACCCAGATTTGGCCACAGGAATCCAGCAATTGAGGAAGCAGTTTGATCCTGTACGTAAGGAGCTGCGCAACCTTGGGATTCGTCATGGTGTAATCTATCCTGCGAGACTGCTGACCACGTATGAGGGCAGAACCCACATCTTCAAGACCCCAGAGGAGGCGCAGGAGTTCATCAAGAAGATCAAAGAAGAAGAAGAGACTGGTGGGAGCTAAGCATGAACAAAATATAAGGTAGAATAATTAAGCATTTGCACAGGCATCTGACTGACTTGAAGTAAATAGTAAGTTTACAAAATATAGATTGTATTATATATTAAAAAAACAAAACAAAAACAAAACAAACAAACAAAAAAAAAAACTATGATGTACAAAGTTGTTAAAAATTTTGGAGTTAAGTTGGAAAACTACAGAGGAGAGTTAATGTTACGTCATTAAAAGCAGTAGAGTTAGGGTGATTGGGAGGATGAAGAAGGAGTGGCTTAGGCTGTTCCCCGTGGGTGTGGAACGGTCGATGGCTATATCGGGAGACAGAATTTTTCTTTTGATTTTGGGGGGTTTGCCACAAGTGTGGGATGGGGAAATTTGTTTGTGTGTAGTTTGTAGGATGAATGTTCAACCACTCATGTTTTTGCTTCTCTGTATGAGCATGTTTACACTGCAAGGTAATCCCAAACTCTCTATTGATCATGGACCAAAGTGTTAATCTTAATTTAACTTCATGGAATTGCAGAGGTCTACAAAATTTAAAAAAACTTAAACAAGTTATGAATAAAATAAAGGACATGGGTTCAAGAATTGTGTTTTTACAAGAAACTCATCTGATAGAGGAGGATGTTAAAAGAATTAGGAGTAGATGGCAGGGAAGTGTATTCACCTCTTCATTTTCATCCCGAGCCAGGGGAGTTATGACTCTCATACATAAATCAGTTCCTTTTCAAGTGAAAAATGTAATTGGAGACAAATTTGGAAGATATGTAATCATTCAAGGTTCTTTGCTATTAGAAAATATAAATCTTGTGAACTTATATGGTCCCAATATAGATGATCAGAAGTTCTTTGCTAATTTATTTCTCATCTTATCATCACTTACAGGGCAACATATAATAGCAGGGGATTTTAATTGTACATTGAATCCAGGTGTGGATAGATCAACAGGACTGGATTGTACGCACATTGGATGTAGGATGACTATTAATCATTTTATGAAAGAATTGAGATTGTTAGATATATGGAGAGAAATGAAACCACAAGTTAAAGCCTATTCTTGTTATTCCAGTACCTACAAGACATTCTCACGTATTGATTATTTTTTGATTTCCACAGAATTAAGGTCCAAGATTCAAAACTGCTTTTATGATAACATCGCGATCTCTGATCATGCACCCTGTTGTCTAATATATGTAGATAAAAAATTGACAAAGGAATCAGGTAGATGGCAATTTCAGCATAAATGGCTTCAGGATGAGGAATTTGTCAAGTATATAGAAAAACAGATAGACGAGTTCTTTGACATCAATACTACACAAACATCAGCATGTGTAAAGTGGGAGGCTTTCAAAGCTTTTATTAGGGGACATATTATTAGTTATACAGGATCAAAATCTAAGAAGACTCGAGAGGAGAGAGCTAAATTGGAACATAAAATAAAAAATCTTCAGGAAAAAGTGTATGCAGGAAGTGACCCAAGGTTGGAGAATGAATTACTGATTTTGAGAGCTGAATACGACAAAAAATCAGTGAATAGAGCTGCCTCGAGTCTTCTAAGATTGAAACAATCTTTTTATGAACAAGGTGAAAAATCAGGAAAATTATTAGCATGGCAGATTAAACAATTGGAAATTAAAACACCAATTACCAGTATTATAAGTAATGGACAGGTAGTTATAGATCCTTTAGAAATTAATAGAGCCTTTAGAGATTACTATGAAAAATTATATGATACCAAAAATGAACCTGATTTAACAAAACTAAATGGGTTTTTGAACGAACTATCTATACCGTGTATTCCAAATGAAAACAGGGAGATATTGGAGTCTAAAATTAGTCAAGAAGAAGTTGGGCTAGCCATTGATAATATGAAATCAGGAAAAAGTGCAGGACCAGATGGTCTTCCAGTTGACCTTTATAAAAAATTTAAGAATAAATTAATAAAACCTTTTTTGGAAATGGTTTTAGAAGCATTTCAAAATAATAATTTACCATCATACATAAATAATGCCTTAATTATACTGCTGCCAAAACCAGGTAAGCCCTCTAATAAATGTGAAAATATGAGACCAATAAGCCTATTAAACGCCGACCTTAAGATAATCTGTAAAATTTTAGCAAGACGAATACAAGAAATTTTACCAAATATTATTAATCGAGATCAGAATGGCTTTATAAAGGGTAGACAAGGCTTCCATAATGTAAGAAGACTATTTAATATTATTTATTTTAATAAAGAAGCACCGGATACAGCTCTCCTATCATTGGACGCCGAAAAGGCCTTTGATAGAGTTGAATGGCCCTTTCTTTTTGAAGTCCTACAAAGGTTTGGACTTGGAAATAATTTCATAAAATGGGTTCAAATAATATACAATAATGCTACAGCAGAAATCCTAACAAATAACAATATTTCAAAACCAATAAAAATCAATAGAGGATGTCGACAAGGCTGTCCACTTTCACCTTTACTGTTTACTATGGCAATTGAACCTTTAGCGATAGCGATACGTTTACATTCACAAATATATGGAATTAAAGTTGGACCAACAGAACATAAAATCTCCCTGTACGCCGATGATATAATTTTGTTTATGTCGAATCTAAAAAAATCAATTCCAACCTTGTTGAATTTAATAAAGAATTTTGGGGAAATATCAGGATATAAAATAAATAAAACTAAATCTTCAATATTAATGCTAAATGAGACCCAGAGAAATCACCCAGCCCCTGAGGTAAATCAATTCAATGTTGTAAATCAGTTTAAATATTTAGGAATCCAAATTATGCCTAAGCTAGAATCAGTCGCCAGTGTCAACTATGAAGCCTTAATGTCAGATATCAGTGAGTTAACTCAGAGATGGATGTCACTACCAATGTCGATGATCGGGAGAATCAATATACTTAAAAGTAATATTTTACCTAAAATACTTTATTTATTTCAATACATTCCCTTATCACCACCTTTAGATCTATTCTCAAGAATAAAAAAAAAGTTAGTGGAATTTATATGGAACAACAGGAGGGCTAGATTACGTTTGTCTTTATTATATTTACCATTTGATCGTGGAGGTCTGAAATGTCCAAATTTTATGTTGTATTATTGGTCGGCACAACTGAGGTCTATGACATATTATTTTTCATCAAATGATCTCCCTCACTGGACTGAAATGGAATCATACAATTTACCTTTACCTCTTCCCATATTCATATACTCAGATTCGGCAAAAAAATTACAAAAACAAGTTAAAAATCCATTTGTAGACTTCCGGTCTGGACGCCATGGCGACTGCAGCTTAACACTGAAGCTCTCAGACTCAATCCAGGATAACACCTTGAAAATCAAACTTAACGGATTTTTGGAGGAGTGAAAATCAAAAGACAAAATCATCATGTCTAAAGGAAAACAGAAGAAACTGAAATTCTCCAGGCTAGGACACGTATCGGCCGGAGAATCTGAACTGGAAGATCCCCGTTCAGAAGACGAGGAGCTGGTGATAGCTAACAAAAGGGTTAGCCTGAAATCACTATTTGAGGAACTACGACGATTTCGCCGAGATGTTACGGCCGAATTTCGGGAATTCAGAGAAGAATTGAAAAGGACAAACAGCAGAGTGGACCAGGCCGAGAACCGAATCTTGGAAACAGAGGATCGAATAAAAGTGCTCGAAGATTCTGTGCTGGACCTACGCAAAAGACAAGCAGCTATAGAGGCTAAGCTAACCGACCAAGAAGGAAAACAAAGAAGAGACAACATAAGAATTCATGGTCTGATAGAAGGAACCGAAAATGGTTTTAACTCAATGGCAGAATGCGTGGAATCCTTACTAAGAGAGAAATTGGATATTCCACAAACCACCGACTTGAAGATAGAAAAGGCACATCGTTCATTAGCCGCTAGGCCGGCGGCGGAAGCGCCCCCACGTTCGGTGTTGGTAAGATTTTCCAATTTCAAAATAAAACAAGAGGTTGTAAGACTGGCCTGGCAGAAAAAAGGATTTATGCACCAGGAGAGAAAAGTCTACGTGGAACACGATTACGCCCCGGAGGTCCTTAAAAAGCGCAGGGAATACAATGACGCGAAAAAGGTGTTAAGAGAGAAGAAATTGCGCTTTCAGACACCATTTCCTGCGAAGTTAAGGGTCTTCTACGGCGATGAAACGTGTCTCTATAATTCGGCGGAAGAAGCAACAGCTGACATGGCGAGAAGAGGGCTCCCGGTAACGGTGTTTAAACCCGCAGCAGACCCGAGTGAGAAGATCAAAGCGCAAACATGGACAACACAAAGACCCTCAAAATCCACGGACCAGCAGCGGGAAACCCAGCACCAGAGCGTCGCGGATAAACTATCCGTTTTCAGGTTGGAATAGCGACCTTTTTTTTTTTTTTCCCTTCCTCTTGAATCAATCCGCACATCCAACCCCCCTCATACAAGGTAACAAACATTAAAGGAGATGCATATTCAGCATGTGGTAAAACATTTCATGGAACAATCATATTATTTGAAACAAATAAGTCTTTGTAATAAAAAAAAAAAAAAACTTGTTAAAATAGAAATGTGACAATAATCCACATGTTCTGCTCATACTAACAAATACTGTTTTTGCGTGAATGTTTGATGTGATGGGGGTGGGAGGGTGCACACAATTTCACAGGGTTTAGGCATAAAAGGAAAAAAAAAAAAAATCATTACAAGTTTGGATTGGGTTCTGAAACTCACGTTAAAAGCATGGGACTACTTTCAGTGGTACGAGAGGGCCCTCAACACGTAACAGAGTTTGAGGAATTTCCCTCAGGGCCTTCACTCCATCAAGGCTCTTACAGGGTCTTTAAAAAGACCTCAGCTCAGGAAGTTCTTTTGACAGTTTTTTGTTTTAAAGTTTTTTACACTATGTTCTTAATGTTTTTCTTGTTTTTAATGTTCTTTCAGTTTCTGAGTAGCACAAAAGAGGGCCACCACACAGTTATACTAAACAAAACAACACAATGGAGAAACAGGGTGTAACCAAAATAATTTCATATAATGTAAAAGGGATCCTGAATCCAGTTAAAAGATCCAAGATTCTAGGCAAAATGAAAAAAGACAAAGCAGGAATAATACTTTTACAAGAAACCCACCTAACAGACGTGGAACACAATAAACTCAGTAGACAAGGGTTTAAAATGATCTCTTCATCTTCATATAAATCAGGGAGGAGGAGGGGAGTAGCGACATTGATATCAACCAAAATTACATTTGAAAAAAAATCAGAACACAAAGATAAAGAAGGGAGATACAGTTTGGTAACTGGGCGGCTAGAGGGAGAAGATATCACCCTGCTGAATGTGTATGCTCCCCCAGGGGCTAACTGGAAATTTTATAAAAATGTATTCGACCTAATGATAACTAAAGCTCAAGGTTTAGTGATATGTGGTGGGGACTTCAATCTTAGACTGAATCCATACTGGGATGCTTCTGGTAATTCCCCACATCAAAATAACACCCAAAACAGGAAGACTCGGATGCTATTAAAAGAAATGGGAATCTGTGATGTGTGGAGGGAACTCAACCCCAGTGTAAAAGACTATACATTTTACTCAACTCCACATTCATCTTACTCAAGGATTGACTATTTTTTTATGTTTAATAGAGACATTGGTAGAGTAAAAACATGTAAAATAGGACTGATGGATCTCTCCGACCACAGTCCGATCTACATGGACTTAAATATCCAAAAATACACAAATAATACATTTTCTTGGAGGTTAAATTCAAATGTCCTGAAAGGACCATTGAAAGATGAATTGGAGTCAGATATTCTCAGATATTTGGAAGATAACGATAATGGAGAAGTATCCCCTTTAATACTGTGGGATGCATGTAAAGCTGTAATAAGAGGAAAGATTATTGCAAAACTGGCAACCCAAAAGAAACTAAGACAAGAAAAACTATCCACATTAGAGTCAGAACTTAGGAACCTAGAAAAAGAACACAAAGGCAACACTCATTCTACTGACTCGCTCAAGATTAAGGAAATTAAAAACCAAATAAATGAGATCTACACAATAGAAATCCAGAAGAAACTTACATTTCTGAAACAAAAATACTATGAAGCAGGCAGTAAATCGGCAAAATTGCTAGCCTATAAATTGAGGAAACATCAAACAGAAAGAGCAATCTACAAAATCAGAGACCCAGTATCAAAGGAAATAAAATTCAGAATTCAGGATATTCTTAAAAACTTCGAGAATTACTATAAGAACTTATACTCCCACAAAAAACATAAAAACGCATCCGAGGCATTCCTAAACACATTAAACCTTCCCCAACTTACGGAGTCACAAAATAAAACACTACTGTCAGAAATACATTCTAAAGAATTGGAAAAAGCAATTATGAAACTTAAAGCTAACAAATCCCCAGGAGCTGATGGCTATACAGCAGAGTGGTACAAAACCTTTAAACAGCAACTATCTCCTCTCCTCCTGAAAACATTTAATTATGTCCTCCACACAGGGGAAATCCCCCCCTCCTGGAGAGAAGGGGTCATTGCAGTTATACCTAAACCTGAAAAGGATAAACTAGAGTGCTCCAACTACAGACCAATCAGTGTACTAAATCAGGACTATAAGCTTTTTACCATTATCCTTGCCAAAAGGTTAGAAAATATACTGACAGACCTAATTCATTTAGACCAAACAGGTTTTATAAGACAAAGACAGACACAAGACAACATTCGACGCACTTTACACATAATTCATCATATAAAAAAATATAACTTAAATGCAGTCATATTAGGATTAGATGCTGAAAAAGCATTCGATTCGGTTGACTGGTCTTTTCTATACAGAATCTTATCCAGTTTCAATTTTCATAACAACTTCATTAGAACTATACAGGCATTATATAAAAAACCAACAGCTAAAATAAGGATTAACGGTAATTTATCATCATCTTTTGAACTGGAAAGAGGATGTCGTCAGGGCTGCCCCCTGTCTCCACTGCTCTTTGCAATCTTCATAGAACCTCTGAGCCAATGGATAAGACAAAACCAAAAAATTCAAGGTATTACACTTGGTCAGAAGGAACATAAAATAGCACTCTTTGCTGATGACATTTTAATATACCTAGGGCAGCCGGACACTTCTTTACCAGAACTAACCTCAGTTTTTTCAGAGTATGGAGATTTATCGGGGTACAAATTAAATATGCATAAAACCCAAGTTTTAACATTCAACTATGACCCAAATCATTATTCACTAAGCAAACTCAAAACTAACTGGGAGTCGGAATCTATGAAATATCTGGGGGTCAATATCCCGAAACAACTCAACAAAATTATATCACTAAACTATGATCCACTGGTGACAAAAATAAAATCTGACCTAGCAAGATGGAATATGATACCATTCTTGGGTATTGCACAAAGAATTGAAGCAGTCAAAATGAATATACTTCCACGTCTTCTATACCTTTTCCAAACAATACCGGTAGAACCTCCCAAAAAAACATGGCAGGAGCTGGACAGAAGGATCTCAAGATTCATATGGCAGGGCAAGAGACCTAGAATCAGATATAGAACCCTACAGCTAAACAAAGACAAAGGTGGGCTCGCGCTGCCAAATATCAGGGACTACTTTAAAGCCGCACAAATTAAAACTTTAGTAGAGATATGTAACCCAGTCTACTCTGCACAATGGAAGGAGATCGAATGCCAAATAACAAGTGACATCCCCCTACAGGCGATAATAGGGAACAATGTCTTACCTAAGCTTTTGAATAACACTAACCCGTGGATAGAGACCCCGCTAAAAATTTGGTTTAAGATAGTCAGAGAGAATCAAACTAAAGAGCCCTATCGACTTCTGCAATGGATCGCCTATGATCAGGACTTTACTCCTAATAAAACAGACACCAGATTTAAAAAGTGGAAGGAGAAGGGGCTGATAAAATATTACGATTTTTTTAAAGGGCAAATCTTAAGAAGTTTTGAAGATTTGAAAAAACAAGGCCTAATAAATCAAGACCTTTACAGGTTCTTCCAGCTTAGACACCACATAAACAATATACTTAAAAAGGAGGTTTTGGAAAGGGCCCAGTCAGGTGTTCTGAAGGTCTTCTTAATGGCATATAAAGGGATCCCAGGGATCAGATACATTTCTAAAATATACCAAGGTCTTCAAGACTTAAAAGGAGACAACACATCTTATATAAAAGAGAGATGGGAAAAAGAGGGGAATTTCACTTTACATCTGGAAATATGGGAAAAGCTAAATAAACAGCAATGGAAAAGTACCTCATCCCTGCAGTGGAGAGAATTTGGATGGAAAAACTTGGCAAGATTTTTCAGAACACCTGCACAAATCAAATTTACCCATAAGGGATTGAACTGTTGGCGCTTGTGTGGTGAAAAGACTGCAAATCATTTTCATGTGTTTTGGTCATGCCCAGTTATCCACCAATATTGGACCAATGTACAGACAATATTGGGGAAAATATTCAAAATTACAGTTCCCTTTTCTTTTGTAACTTTGTATTTGGGTTTACTACCGGACTCACTGGAAAGACGAGGAGAAAAATACTTATTCAATGTTTTAATATTGGCAAGCAAAAAAGCTCTAACTAAAAAATGGATGTTGAAGGACTGTCCTACACCTGAAGATTGGACTAACGTGATCCAAGACATTTACTCGATGGAAAAGTTGACATTCGCACTGAGACAGGACATGGATGGGTTCATGAACTTTTGGCAACCCTGGACCACATATGTGTCTTCCATTAGATCTAATCTTTGACAAATACCATTTCAATAATGGTTCTGCTCTTTGTTCCAATGCTACTCAGATGCTCTTTTATCTTTATTTACTTACTTTTTCTTTTTGTTTGTTTTTTACTGGTTTGTTTGGGTTTTTTTTGTTTTTTGTTTTGTTTTTTTTTCTCTTTAATTTCACTTTTTCTTTCACTTTAAAAAAAAAAAAAAATAAGGGGTGTTGTAAGAATTAATCTTCCAATGTTGTCAGATATCAGAAAATAAGGGAACATGTGATGAAAATGTAAACACTGCATTGCTGTAACGACCTGTATACCCTTTACAAAAACTTAAATAAAAAAAAAAAAAAAAAAAAAAAAAAAAAAAAATCCATTTGTAAAGCATATGATCAAAATATGGTGTGAAGCTAAAAACTATTTAAAAGAACCACAGTTATTGTCACAATTTAGTCCAATATGGGGTAATCAATATTTTAAACCAGGGAGAGCGGACGCTGTATTTAAAGTATGGAATTTAAAAGGGATACAAAAGATTCAGGATTTATATTTGCCATGTGCAGACAACATAATGTCTTTTGAAGAGCTGAGGATCAAATTTAATCTCAATAGAACACATTTTTTTAAATATCTTCAACTTAGAAACTTTATTCGATCAAATCAAAATAAAGCTCTCACTCGACCTATTTATTCATCCTTGGAAAAAATGATGATGAAAGATAGTAAAAGAAAGGGTATTATTTCAGAGTTTTATAACTCATTGACACTATCTTCAAGTGAAAATTCACTGAAAAGATTAAACTACTGGAAAGAAGATCTGCAAATTGAAATTTCAGAGGAACAATGGGAATTGGCTTGTACAGAAGCTCAAACCAAATCAATAAATGCACAACTTAAAATTGATACATTTCAAATGGTTAATGTGGATGTATGTTACACCGGAGGAGTTAAATAGATATAACAAAAATATACCAGATACATGCACAAAATGCATGGAAAGTAAAGGAACCCTATTTCATTGTTTATGGGAATGTAGATTAATAAGAATGTTTTGGGAAGAGGTGAGGGTAACAATTGAAAAAATAATCTCAAAACAAATCATATTGAATCCTAAACTGTTTTTGTTGGGTCTGTACCCAGAAAAGCATAATTTTAATAAAAGTGAAAGAACATTCATAGACCTCAGTTTGCTTAATGCCAAAAAATGTATTGCACTATTATGGAAAAAGACTCATAGACCAGATGTGACTCAGTGGTTAAGACAGATGTTAACAAACCTTCCATTAGAAAGAATAACATATATACTAAAATCAAAGGAAATTGTGTTTGAGAATATATGGAGACCTTTTATTGATTATGTAAAAAATTTAAACATAACTCTTGAAGAAGAAGGTGAATGATGTGTGTGGACCTAGTAAATTCCAAACTGGTGAACATAATATGTATACTTATGTATTGGATTGTCTAGACTAAACAGAGGAGCATTGTTGAAGATTTGATTTTGTTGGTGGTTGTTGGTGTTTTTAGTGCATTTTTTTTTTTTTTTTGTAGTACTTTAGTGTTAGTGTTTGATTGTTTGTATCATGTTTGTTAAAAAAAAAAAGGTTCAATAAAGATATTGTGGAAAAAAAAAAACTGCAAATTGAATAGAGGATGTCGACAAGGCTGTCCACTTTCACCTTTACTGTTTACTATGGCAATTGAACCTTTAGCGATAGCGATACGTTTACATTCACAAATATATGGAATTAAAGTTGGACCAACAGAACATAAAATCTCCCTGTACGCCGATGATATAATTTTGTTTATGTCGAATCTAAAAAAATCAATTCCAACCTTGTTGAATTTAATAAAGAATTTTGGGGAAATATCAGGATATAAAATAAATAAAACTAAATCTTCAATATTAATGCTAAATGAGACCCAGAGAAATTACCCAGCCCCTGAGGTAAATCAATTCAATGTTGTAAATCAGTTTAAATATTTAGGAATCCAAATTATGCCTAAGCTAGAATCAGTCGCCAGTGTCAACTATGAAGCCTTAATGTCAGATATCAATGAGTTAACTCAGAGATGGATGTCACTACCAATGTCGATGATCGGGAGAATCAATATACTTAAAAGTAATATTTTACCTAAAATACTTTATTTATTTCAATACATTCCCTTATCACCACCTTTAGATCTATTCTCAAGAATAAAAAAAAAGTTAGTGGAATTTATATGGAACAACAGGAGGGCTAGATTACGTTTGTCTTTATTATATTTACCATTTGATCGTGGAGGTCTGAAATGTCCAAATTTTATGTTGTATTATTGGTCGGCACAACTGAGGTCTATGACATATTATTTTTCATCAAATGATCTCCCTCACTGGACTGAAATGGAATCATACAATTTGCCTTTACCTCTTCCCATATTCATATACTCAGATTCGGCAAAAAAATTACAAAAACAAGTTAAAAATCCATTTGTAAAGCATATGATCAAAATATGGTGTGAAGCTAAAAACTATTTAAAAGAACCACAGTTATTGTCACAATTTAGTCCAATATGGGGTAATCAATATTTTAAACCAGGGAGAGCGGACGCTGTATTTAAAGTATGGAATTTAAAAGGGATACAAAAGATTCAGGATTTATATTTGCCATGTGCAGACAACATAATGTCTTTTGAAGAGCTGAGGATCAAATTTAATCTCAATAGAACACATTTTTTTAAATATCTTCAACTTAGAAACTTTATTCGATCAAATCAAAATAAAGCTCTCACTCGACCTATTTATTCATCCTTGGAAAAAATGATGATGAAAGATAGTAAAAGAAAGGGTATTATTTCAGAGTTTTATAACTCATTGACACTATCTTCAAGTGAAAATTCACTGAAAAGATTAAACTACTGGAAAGAAGATCTGCAAATTGAAATTTCAGAGGAACAATGGGAATTGGCTTGTACAGAAGCTCAAACCAAATCAATAAATGCACGCCTTAAATTGATACATTTCAAATGGTTAATGCGGATGTATGTTACACCGGAGGAGTTAAATAGATATAACAAAAATATACCAGATACATGCACAAAATGCATGGAAAGTAAAGGAACCCTATTTCATTGTTTATGGGAATGTAGATTAATAAGAATGTTTTGGGAAGAGGTGAGGGTAACAATTGAAAAAATAATCTCAAAACAAATCATATTGAATCCTAAACTGTTTTTGTTGGGTCTGTACCCAGAAAAGCATAATTTTAATAAAAGTGAAAGAACATTCATAGACCTCAGTTTGCTTAATGCCAAAAAATGTATTGCACTATTATGGAAAAAGACTCATAGACCAGATGTGACTCAGTGGTTAAGACAGATGTTAACAAACCTTCCATTAGAAAGAATAACATATATACTGAAATCAAAGGAAATTGTGTTTGAGAATATATGGAGACCTTTTATTGATTATGTAAAAAATTTAAACATAACTCTTGAAGAAGAAGGTGAATGATGTGTGTGGACCTTGTAAATTCCAAACTGGTGAACATAATATGTATACTTATGTATTGGATTGTCTAGACTAAACAGAGGAGCATTGTTGAAGACTTGATTTTGTTGGTGGTTGTTGGTGTTTTTAGTGCATTTTTTTTTTTTTTTGTAGTACTTTAGTGTTAGTGTTTGATTGTTTGTATCATGTTTGTTAAAAAAAAAAAAAAGGTTCAATAAAGATATTGTGGAAAAAAAAAAAAAGATAAATCAAAATGACTCTAAAACTTGTCACAAGGTGTGGTGGCAAGTGGCAGGACCCAAATGCCGGAACTCAGGTTGGGAGGATTTATTAAACATAAAATAAAGACACAATTTGTCAGCTGGAAACAAAACTTAGACTTGGCAAAAAGTCCAGGCTTGAAACAAGGCAACAAAACTTGGCATGGCATGATAAGGCATGAAGACAGGACTGGCATTAATACAGACAAGGCAGAAGCGTATTAACATGCCGACACTGACAAGGATGCCACAACTGACAAAGACTGACACAAACATATATCAACAGGGGATAATTAGCAAACACAGGAGAAGTGGGAGCAATCAGGGGCAATCAGAGACAGCAGGGAGTGGCTACAGACATGGAAGACATGAGGAGCTGAGACAAAAAGGGTAAAACAGAAACACATGAGACATGACTACAGGATCACAACAATGATAACAAACATACAGGACAAAGGACAACACAGGGAACAGATAATACAAAACTAAGATCACACTAGAACTTGAACATGGACAGAAAACGCTGTCAAAATACAAACCCAAACCGATGACAGGAATAATAACACAGAACATACAACCCAAGATCTTAATAACACTAAACACACACAAAAACCCCCCCACAGAAATAAACTCAGAGCATGGGCATGGTCCCCAGACAATGCCCAGCCCCTAACAAAACTACTTTGCTGAGTACGTGTTGTCTGTGGTTAATGGATATCCTTTCAGAGACTTAGACTTAGACTTAACTTTATTAATCCCTTTGGGATAACTCCCTCTGGGAAATTTAAAATTTCCAGCAGCACATAAAAGGAGCATACAGATCAGAAAAGCAAAAAAGCAAAAAATAAACACTTAACATAATATACACAATATAATACAAGGCTAAATATGGCTTGTACAAGTGTGGTTAAGTTAAGGTTATTGCACTATGAATGCCCTACTGTCCTCTGTACTCTATGCCCCCCCCCCCCCCCCACCAAGTGAGGAGTTATAGAGTGTGATGGCATGGTGGACAAAAGAGTTCTTGAGCCTGTTGGTCCGACACTTGGGAAGGAGCAGTCTTTCACTGAACAGGCTCCTCTGGTCACTGATGACGGTGTGCAGAGGGTGGCTGACGTTGTCCATTATATCCAACAGTTTTTCCAGAGTCCTCATCTCTGCCACCGTCACCAGGGTGTCCAGCTTCGCGCCGACCACAGAGCCGCCCCGCTTGATCAGTTTATCCAGTCTGGACGCATCCTTCTTGGATATACTGCCCCCCCAGAACACCACAGAGTAAAAGAGGACGCTGGCAACCACCGACTGGTAAAACATCCGCAGAAGTTTGCTGCAGATGTTGAAGGACCGCAATCTCCTTAGGAAGTACATCCTACTTTGTGTCTTCCCATACAAGTGGCTAATGTATGTTGTCCAATCCAATTTATTATCCAACCACAACCCGAGATATTTGTATGAATCCACAACCTCCACCTCAGCTCCCTCTAACAGGACTGGTTGAGGTCATGGTCTAGACCTCCCAAAATCAATAACCAGCTCCTTCGTCTTAGAGGTGTTGAGCTGTAGGTGGTTAGTGTGGCACCATACAGCAAAGTCCCCTACCTTTCTGCATATTTAGAAATGTTTGATCATAATAAATGTATACAATGATGACAAGAATAATAATTGAGGTTCATTATTTAGCTTCAAGATCCAGTTTTGTCTTGTTTTTCTCTTTAGTGTTTGGTGGTCTGTGAATTTTACAATTTGTTTCATTTCCCCTTTACTTAATATTTGATTGTTGGTACCCCTAGAAAAGATTGAAAATAATGTGACCATAGGGACATGTTCAACCAAGATGTGTCCTCTAATTAACATCACAGGTGTCTCCAAACTTGTAATCAGTCAGTCAGCCTGTTTAAAGGGTGACAAGTAGTCACTGTGCTGTTTGGTGGCATGGTGTGTACCACACTAAACATGGACCAGAGGAAGCAAAGAAGAGAGCTGTCTCAGGAGATTAGAAAGAAAATTATAGACAAGCATGTTAAAGGTAAAGGCTATAAGACCATCTCCAAGCAGCTTGATGTTCCTGTGACTACAGTTGCACATATTATTCAGAAATTTAAGATCCACGGGACTGTAGCCAACCTCCCTGGATGTGGCCGCAGGAGGAAACTTGATGAAAAATGGAAGAGACAGATAATACGAATGGTAACAAAAGAGCCCAGAACAACCTCTAAACACTTTCAAGGTGAACTCCAAGGTCAAGGTACATCAGTGTCAGATCGCACCATCCGTCGTCATTTGAGCCAAAGTGGACTTCATGGGAGATGACCAAGGAGGACACCACTGCTGAAAACAAATCATAAAAAAGACAGACTGGAATTTGCCAAACTGCATGTTGACAAGCCACAAAGCTTCTGGGAGAATGTCCTGTGGACAGACGAGACAAAACTGGAACTTTTTGGCAAGGCACATCAGCTCTATATTCACAGATGCAAAACTGAAGCATACCAAGAAAAGAACACTGTCCCTACTGTGAAACATGGAGGAGGTTCTGTTATGTTCTGGGGCTGCTTTGTTGCATCTGGCACAGGGTGTCTTGAATCTGTGCAGGGTACAATGAAATCTCAAGACTATCAAGGTATTCTAGAGAGAAATGTGCTGCCCAGTGTCACACAGCTTGGTCTCAGTCGCAGGTCATGGGTCTTGCAACAGGATAATGACACAAAACACACAGCTAAAAACACCCAAGAATCTAAGAGCGGAACATTGGACTATTCTAAAGTGGCCTTCTATGAGCTCTGGTCTAAATCCTATTGAAGATCTGTGGAAGGAGCTGAAACATGCCGTCTGGAGAAGGCACCCTTCAAACCTGAGACAACTGGAGCAGTTTGCTCATGAGGAGTGGGCCAAAATACCTGCTGAGAGGTGCAGAAGTCTCATTGACAGTTACAGAAATCGTTTGATTGCAGTGATTGCCTCAAAAGGTTGTGCAACAAAATATTAAGTTAAGGGTACCATCATTTTTGTCCAGGCCTGTTTCTGTCATGGCGGCCGCTGGGCCGGCATCATCATCCTCAGCTGCGCACACACCGGCAGGTGGTAATCAACAGGCTTTAAAAGCCAGAACCTCAGACTGCTCTGCACGGAGTCGTCTGTCGCCTTTGCCCAGCAATGCGTCGCGGATACGACCGCAAGCCAGAGCCAAAGCCAGGTCATCGCGTCAAGCCACGTCAAGTAAGCAACCTCAGCACTCATGCTCTCCTAGCCTTTTCCCCTGTGCACAGGTGGACCTCCCTGGCAGCGGACTAACCTCCCCAGCTGACGGGACGCCATCTCCTCCACCTCGGAGTTCCTCCTCACCTCCTCTACGCCGAGCACCACGAGCACCACGCCGCACGGGCACTCGGAGCCAGCAGGATCCTCTCTGTGGCGCCTGCAAGTAAGCATCACAAGCTTCAGGTTTCTCATCCCAGCGAACAGTAGTAATTGTTTGTGCTTGTGTGTTCCAGGGTTGCCAGGTCGCTGCAGGAAACGCTCAGCTCCAGGGACCAGACAGCCACGCACTCACTCACTCACTCACCCAACACACATTATATTAATAAAGAATAATTGTCTTATATCTACTCGTGTCAGCGTCTGTCTCCTGGGTCCCTAACCATGTCAGTACGACTCTGTCAAGATGACCCAGCTGACAGCGCGCTGGTGCGCCGTCTAAACACACTTAGCGCCCGAGTAGATATGATTTCACACCAGCAGACAGTAATTCTTAATCAGTTAACTCAGTTTAACAGCCGGCTGGACCGCCTGGAAGGACACTAGGCATTCCCCCCAGCGACCGGGGCATCTCCAGCCCCCGTAGCCGCTCCTACTGGCCAAGCTAATCCACCTTCTCTACATCGTCTTACTCCCGAGCCAACCCCCGCCCGCTTTAGCGGAAAACTCGGGGAAGTGCGAGGTTTTTTACTCCAATGTGAGTCAGTGTTTCTCTGCGTCCCGGGGGACTTTGCCACTTACCAAAGCAAAATAGGGTATATCTCCAACCTGCTGGGGGGTAAGGCCTTAGACTGGGCTTATACAGTTATGGCTAAACCTAATTATCCTTTTTTGACTTACCAGCAGTTCGTGGCAGAGTTCATGGAGGTGTTTGATCATACAGACCGGGGCGCGGTGCTAACCGAACGGCTGCTAAGCCTTCGGCAGGGCAGTAGATCTGCCGCCGATTACACCATAGACTTCCGGGTATTAGCCGCTGAGATTGGGTGGGGGGAGCCAGCGCTTTGTGGTATCTTCCTCCATAGTCTTAACTCTGAGTTGAAAGATGAGCTAGCGGCACGGGACAAACCAGACAGGTTAGGGGAGTTAATCTCCCTCACCATTAGCTTGGATAGTAGGCTAAGGGAGCGAGCGGCCAAACGGAGAACAGCTTCCCGTCCGAGTAAACCCCGCCCTCGCTCCACTAGGCCACCTCTCCTCGCTCTGCCCTCGTCAGAGGAACTTCCGGAGTAGGAAGATATGGTTATTGGGCAATCGGGAGTTTCTGCGGCTGAAAGACAGCACCGCAGGGATCTGGGCCTATGTTTTTATTGTGGCAATGGGTCTCATGGGGTTGCTGAATGCCTGAACTGGTTAAAAGGGGAGGTCCGTGGATCACAGTAGGGGGATTCACGGACGAGAATCAGAAAAAGCCCCTCACTAGTTGCCGCATCCCCATTAGGCTACTCCACAAACATAAAGAACATTCCACACATGCCTTAGTTGACTCTGGAGCTGAGCAAAACTTCATCTCCAGAGACCTGGCAACCCAGATGGGCCTCAGCTGTCAACCTCTATGCCCTCCTGTCAATCTCGTCACGTTGTCTAAGACGTCACTGACATCTGTTTCCCATCAGACAGCCCCTGTGTCAATAATAGTCTCTGGGAATCACCGGGAGGAAATTCGGTTCTTGGTATTACCCATCTCCTCCTCTCCCGTCATCCTGGGGTACCCCTGGCTTCGGCTTCACAACCCCACCTTTGACTGGCAAGCTGGGAGTATTACTGCTTGGAGTTCTTTCTGTTTGAGTGCCTGCCTCCAATCTGTGGCATGTGCTCCCTCGGTCTCGGTGCCTCCTCCTTCGACGCCACCCCCGGACCTGTCCAAGGTACCAGAAGTCTACCATGACCTGGGGGCGGTGTTCAACAAGTCACGGGTGCTGTCCCTTCCCCCTCACCGTCCTTATGACTGTGCGATCAACCTCAGGGCAGGGGCCCCTCTCCCGGCGAGCCGCCTGTACAGCCTGTCCGCCCCGGAGCACGAGGCTATGGACACATATATCAAGGAGTCTCTGGCTTCCGGAATTATTCGTCCTTCGTCCTCGGCCGTGGGTGCAGGTTTCTTCTTCGTGGGAAAGAAGGACGGTTCGCTGTGCCCCTGCATCGACTTCCGACGTCTCAACGAGATCACAGTGAAGGACAAATATACATTGCCATTGATGAACACAGCCTTTGACTCTCTCCAGGGGGCGTCCTGGTTTACGAAGTTGGACCTGCGGAACGCCTACCACCTGGTGCGCATCAGGGAAGGCGATGAATGGAAGACGGCTTTCGGGACCCCAAGCGGCCACTTCGAGTATCTGGTGATGCCGTTTGGGTTAACCAACGCTCCGGCCGTGTTCCAGCGCCTGATAAATGACGTCCTCCGGGATTTCCTCAACTCCTTCATGTTCATCTACCTCGATGACATCCTCATCTTCTCACGCACATTGGAGGAGCACCAGGTGCATGTGCGATGGGTCCTGCAGTGCCTCCTGGAGAACCAGCTGTTCGTCAAGGCTGAAAAGTGCGAATTTCACACAGATAAGACCTCATTTCTTGGGTTTATTATCGCCCGTAATCAGGTGCTCCCCGACCCGGCCAAGGTCAAGGCGGTGGGTGGATTGGCCCACGCCCACGTCCAGAAAACAGCTACAGGGGTTCCTGGGTTTCGCCAATTTCTACCATCGGTTCGTGCCAAATTTTGGGAACATCGCCCGCCCCCTGACCGCTCTCACGTCCCCTAAGGTGCCTTTTCGTTGGAGTGAGGAGGCTGCCATGGCGTTCGGGAGATTGAAGGAGGAGTTCGCTTCGGCCCGCGTACTGACCCAGATGGACCCGGAGCTGCAGTGCCTTGTGGAGGTGGACGCCTCGGATTCGGGAGTTGGGGCCGTTCTCTCCCAGCGTTCTCCGGTGGATGGCAGGATCCGACCATGTGCATACTTCTCCCACCGCCTGACTCCCGCAGAGAGAAACTACTGCATTGGAGACAGGGAGCTGCTGGCCGTGAAACTCGCTCTGGAGGAGTGGAGACACTGGCTGGAGGGGGCTGCCCAGCCGTTCGTCGTTTGGACTGACCATCGTAACCTTGAGTACCTCAGGACGGCCAAGCGACTGAACGCACGCCAGGCCCGCTGGTCTCTCTTCTTCGGCCGGTTTAATTTCACCATCACCTACCGGCCGGGGAGTAAGAATGGCAAGCCTGATGCCCTCTCGAGGCAGTTCGACGCACCGTCCACCGAGGAGCAGGAGGAGACCATCCTCCCGTCATCTTGTGTGGTGGGTGCATTGTCTTGGGAGATCCGCAATAAGGTCAGGAGAGCGCAGACAACAGAGCCTGATCCGGGTGGGGGTCCCCCGGGCCGTCTGTTCGTCCCTCTTTCTGTCAGGAGTCAGGTAATCAAATGGGGCCACACGTCCAAGCTGGCGTGCCATCCGGGATTGGGCCGAACCACCGACCTTCTCCAGAGGGCCTTTTGGTGGCCAGGGTTGAGGAAGGATGTCAACAATTATGTCCGGGCCTGCGCCCAGTGCGCCACTGGGAAATCATCATCATCCCCCCCGGCGGGTCTTCTGCACCCTTTGCCTGTCCCTTCTCGCCCCTGGTCCCACGTGGCCATGGACTTTGTAACCGGCCTGCCCCCCTCTGGTCATTTCACGACAGTTCTGACGATAGTGGACCGTTTTTCCAAGGCAGCTCACTTTGTGCCTCTCCGAGGGCTGCCTTCGGCGCAGGAGACGGCGGACCTTCTCGTTCAACATGTGGTCCGTCTTCACGGAATCCCCGCTGACATCGTATCGTATCGAGGACCACAGTTTGTATCCCAAGTCTGGAAGGCGTTCTGCACGGTGCTGGGGGCCACGGCTAGTCTCTCCTCAGGGTACCACCCACAGAGCAACGGTCAGTGCGAGCGAGCCAATCAGGAGCTGGAGGCTGCGCTGCGCTGAGTCATCTCCTCCTGCTCCTCTTCTTGGAGCACGTTTCCACCTTGATCGAGTATGCCCATAACACCATGGTGTCCTCTGCTACGGGGATGTCCCCTTTCAAGGCGTCCCTGGGGTTTGATCCACCACTGTTCCCTGAGGAGGAGAAGGAGGTAGCGGTTCCTTCAGTGCAGGTCCACGCCAGGCGTTGTTGGCGGATCTGGTCCATCACCCGCAGAGCCCTCCTAAGGACTACAGAACGTAACATCCAGGTGGCCAACCGCCACAGGAGGCCCACCCCGGACTATAAGGTGGGTCAGAAAGTTTGGTTGTCCACTAGGAACATCAGTGTGCCGGCCGAGAAGCGTAAGCTGACCAAGCGTTTCATCGGTCCTTATGTCATTTCCCATGTTATCAACCCTGTGTCTGTGCGCCTTGCTCTCCCCTCTTCCATGCGCATCTGCCCTACCTTTCACGTCTCCCAGGTCAAGCCGTACATCGCCGACCCTCTGTGCCCGCCCCCCGCGGCTCCTGCCCCCCCGAGGATGATCGATGGCCATCCAGCTTGGGGGGTGACTGCCATCTTGGATGTCCGCCGGCGGGGTCGGGGCCTTCAGTATTTGATGGACTGGGAGGGGTTTGGTCCTGAGCATCGCTCCTGGATTCGCCCAGCGTTGATCCTCGACAAGCAGCTGATCCGCGATTTTCATCGGGCGCATCCAGGTAGGATTGGGCAGGTGCCTGGAGGCACCTCTAGAGGGGGGAGTACTGTCATGGCGGCCGCTGGGCCGTCATCATCATCCTCAGCTGTGCACACACCGGCAGGTGGTAATCAACGGGCTTTAAAAGCCAGAACCTCAGACTGCTCTGCACGGAGTCGTCTGTCGCCTTTGCCCAGCAATGCGTCGAGGATATGACCTCAAGCCAGAGCCAAAGCCAGGTCATCGTGTCAAGCCATGTCAAGTAAGCAACCTCAGCACTCATCCTCTCCTAGCCTTTTCCCCTGTGCACAGGTGGACCTCCCTGGCGGCGGACTAACCTCCCCAGCTGACGGGACGCCATCTCCTCCACCTTGGAGTTCCTCCTTACCTCCTCTACGCCGAGCACCACGCCGCACGGGCACTCGGAGCCAGCAGGATCCTCTCTGTGGCGCCTGCAAGTAAGCATCACAAGCTTCAGGTTTCTCATCCCAGCGAACAGTAGTAACTGTTTGTGCTTGTGTGTTCCAGGGTTGCCAGGTCGCCGCAGGAAACGCTCAGCTCCAGGGACCAGACAGCCACGCACTCACTCACTCACTCACTCACTCACTCACCCAACACACATTATATTAATAAAGAATAATTGTCTTATATCTACTCGTGTCAGCGTCTGTCTCCTGGGTCCCTAACCATGTCAGTTTCATGAGTTTGTTTTTTAAAATAATTCTGTTGAACCACAATTAAAAAGCACTGTCTGATTTTCATTGGTTTATTTTCATAGAATTTTTATTTATTACCACTTTTGTCAGATTCAAGTTATTTCTGTGACCATTGTGGGTTTGAACCCACAATTAAAAATTCCAAATGTGAGGCCTCTCGATGTTGTGGCTGTTGCTGGTGCGGCTGTTGCTGCTGGTTGAACCCACAACCTCACAGCTGTGAGGTTGTGGGTTCAAGCCCCAGCTCAGTCATACCAAAGACCAAAAAAAAATGGTACTTCCTACCTTCCTGCAGAGTGTGATGATTATGATCATATGGCTATGTAACTGAACGCCGGCCAATCAAACACAGAAGAAAAGAAGACTAACAATCTTATGTCAATTTGGATTTAAGATCTTGACATAAGACATGTTAATAAAGCTGATGTGATGTCCAGTTGTCAATGAAACAAATGTAAATAGCTGTATAAAAATAGCATTTATTAGCAATTATGGAATCTTGTGAATAAAGCTAAGACAGTTCAAATTCATATTAACAGATGTATGTATTTGTTATAAATTCACTTTGTTTTAAATTCATACTCAATATGTAAATTAATCTGGATTGTTTTACAGCAAAACCATATTTAAACTTGTTTCACAGTTTTTAACTGATTAATTTTGCTTTTAAAAGGAATACAACGAGCAACCAGAATACAAAAACAACTAACTAACTAACTAACCTGCACTTATATAGCGCTTTTCTAGTCACAAAGAAAAACAAAAAAAAAAAACATATAAATATACTAACCGATGGTGGATGTGTTACAGGCGCCAGATCTAGGGGAAATCTAGACTGGCAGCAAGGGTTACACAGGCTAGGAAACACTGTGTAACCATCCATCCATCCATCTTCTTCTGCTTAATCCTTTTTGGGTCGCGGGGGGGCTGGAGCCTATCCCAGCATCTTTGGGCAAGAGGCAGGGTACACCCTGGACAGATCGCCAGTCCATCGCAGGGCCAACACAGAAAACCATTCACTCTCACAGTCATACCTAAGGACAATTTAGAATCCCCAGTTTTGATGCCAGTTAACCTAACTTGCATGTTTTTGGCATGTGGGAGGAAACCGGAGAAATCTCGGAGTAAACCCATGCAGACACGGGGAGAACATGCAAACTCCACACAGATCACTGTTGGTCAGGGGCTGGGATCGAACCCAGGATCCCCTGGCCAAGGGTGAGTTGCTGTGCTGCCACAGTGCTAACCACTCTGCCACCGCGATGCCCACTATGTAACCAAATGGCGCAAACTCTCCACATTAGCAGTAACCGGAAGTGAAGAGCCGTTTCAAGACTGTGTCTTTTCCAGGCTTATTTACCATTAGCAGCTTACTCAAACTCTTAACATTTCAAACATACACGTTTTACAAAACATTGACTACCAGCACACAGAACACACACTCAAAGAAATGTAGTTTCTAGTGAATATGGTATTGCGCAGTCAGCACACTTGGCACTGAGCTAAGACTTAGGCTACAGTCACACTCTAGATCTTATTGCTCAATTCCAATTTTTTGCTGAGATCTGATTTTTTTGTGTGGGCGTTCACATTGTAATTTAAATGCGACCCCCATCAGACTGGAGTATGAACAGTCTCCAGCTATGATGTGACCAGCATGCGCAGAAGAAAACGTAACATCAGACACACCGTTGTGTTTGCAGAAGTAAAAATGAGCCCCCAAAGATTGGTGGGAGGGGGGGGGGCAGAACTTCTTCCCCTTGATGCAGCGCAGCAAAATAAATGTTAAAAACATTCAGAAATGTTTATGCACAAACTAAATCAGACCAGCTTCATTCCTCTACATGCCAGATGACCGCTGTGATCAGCTCTGTTTTAACAGAACTGATCAATTAAACAGCTGTCTTGAAAATGAGACCCTGTGTCTCAATAGGATTACCTGTATAAATACGGTTAATAATAAATAATCCTAGCGATTACAACAGGGCTCTCGCCCTAATAAACATCACGGATCGTATCAGCAGCCTAACACCGGTCCTGCACAGAAGCCGCCAGAGACTCCCCTCTCCTGGACTGTGTTTTCGTATGCCCCTATCTGGCCATTCAGCTCCACAGTCATTTACATATTACAGTGGCCTTACTTTAAAAAAAAAAAAGTGCCATTACTGTGCGCCCGTAATGTCTGATGGTTTCAGCCCCCCCTGCAATTTTGAAGTTGTTGTGCTGTGGTAGCCGACACAATTATGATCCAGTGATAAAGAAAAGAAGATTGATTTAAAAAAGAGAGCACAAATCAGCTGTCTGCCATGCCTGCAGCATCCTCCACAGCAGAATTGTAGCATCTGTCTCACTTCAATAAGGAAAAAGTCGGATGACATGCAGCGTGACCGTTCAGACTAAGGTTGCTTTGGACAATATCAGATACTGTACATATCGGAATTAGGACCACATATTAAAGTGGCCTGGGTCTGCTGTGAAAACATTGGATATGTGCCATTCAGACTGTCATTAAAAAATCAGATATGGGTCACATTTGTGCAAAAAAATCAGAATTGAGCATTAAAACCTGCAGTGTGACTGTAGCCTTTTTAACCTCCAAATATGGCAAATTAACCCTTAGACATAGCTGAAACACATCTTGAAACATCACAAAGTATTTACACAGTACTCATGCTCAATACTGAACCTGATTAAGGATGAAAAAGTAGGTTTTTTCATTACCTATGGACCAAAAGAGAGGAGACAAAAGTTTCAGCTTTCTTCTAGCTCCAGCCCTGATTTATTCTGAACTGCGCATGAGCAGGGCTCTCCCTAGTGGAACCACACTGACACCAAAACACCATCTAGTGGCGGAAAAGTGTAATTACCTTGAAGTAATAACAAAAGTATGTCAACACAGATTTAAGAGTAGTTCAATTATTAACAAAAAAAAAAAAGGTGTGTCTGTTCAAATCGAAAACTGTAGATGTGGCATTTCCAACCAACTACACTCCCCTGCTTTAAGACATGACTCCGGTCATCTTGAACTACTACAATAATTGTGTATGTCAGAAGCCTCGAAAGTCTACAGTCACTTTCACTTATGAAAATAAAGATCTTGTCAGTCATTATGTCTGCTGTCATAAGTCTAGCATGTCCATACTGGTGTAGGGTAGTAACAAGGTTCAGGGACACCACTGATGGCACAAGAAACCATACATTTCTTGCCTATAAGCTGTGCTAAGCGCTTTCTTGGGGGTGGTGACTTCTCAACATTAGCTTTTACATTGTTGGCTGGCCTTTGAAGGGCTGACATGGGCTAGGGTCTCCGTGGCTGTCACAGTCACTGGCTGCCCCTCTCCAGTGACCTCACCTCGTTTCCCAACATGATTCTTTGCAGACAACCTATTGCGCGGTGCCCAGCTTCACCACAAACAAAGCAGTGAAGGCAGTTTATCTTGTGCTGATTTACGCAGTCACTGCATTTACCCCTGGTCTCAAATGTTAATGGCTGAGAGTTAGTTGCTGGGGGACAGGATTCTGCTGGTGTGGCACTGTCAGTAGGTTTCACCTACTGGGCTAGGTGTTTGGTCAGCGAAGACACCCGTACAGTCAGTTCTTTAATAGCTGCACGGTTAGCCTGTAGCTCAGTGTCAACCTTAGTTTGTTTGGCTGAGTCTCTACTGTCAAGTTGAGCGGCATTTGCAGTCACTTGTCGAGATTTACTTACAGTACCAAGGCGTTTAAGTCTTTCTGCTTCCTCACTAGTAGACTTTGTGATTTGATCTAAAAGAAAGTCACCGCTAACTTGCAAGTCAGTGAGAAAGGGTTTGAGGTCATGTCGAACATGGCTGCTTTTCTCGTTTAACCCTTGGTAAAGCGTATGTAAAAATGTACCTTGGACAAGCTTTTGGCCATAACTAAACTCTGTACCAGGTTGTTGTGACTCAAACAAAACACACTGTTTCAATCCCATGAGTCTGTACAAAAATTGCTGTGGACTCTCTTTGTCTTGTTGTTTGGTATTACTTAGCTCTTGAAAAAGTTCAGGACTACTTTTGTCCCTGATGTGTACGTGGAGAAACTCCTTCAACTCATCAACAGTTAAGTCAGCTTTGTTAGACAACATTTCTTTAAATGTGCCAGGCTTTATAATCTTAATCACAGTGCGAATAACTTCAGACTCTGTAAAACCTTCTTGTAAACCTTCATCCATTTGTTTACAAAGACTGTTATGTGACATGTCAGCACCAACATCAGAGGTTTGTCCACCATGTAATTTAAATTCTCTGCGTGGGAGCAAAGCTGCAAGATCATCAAACCTCAATGACTGGCCTCCCATACTGGGAAAGAGACTCACTCTACCCAATAGTGCTTCACCTGCACCTTTTGTGGTTGGGAAGGTGAACACTGGAGTGGTGGGGTTTGCAGTTGGCATAAGATGGTCTCTTCGCACAGGCAGTGGTGGTGTGCGAATGTCTCTGCTCTCTGTAGGGGGTTGATGTCTGCATCTTGGTCCTTAAGTGAGGATGGGGGTGTATGATTGTCTCTGTCCAAGTGTGGTGAATGTGTGGGCATGTGGGTGGAAGGGGAAATAAAATGTTTGTCTGAGGGGTCAAGAAGGAGAAGGGGCTGATTAGGGGGTTGATCAACGGCTCTGACGGTCCTGGTGGTGGGGGGCCAGCAGGTCACTCATACGGTCATCAAGGAGAAGTTGGCTCATGCCTCCATCTTCTAGGGCAAGCAGCCTCTCACTTCTTACAAAGTCGCTAATCAAGTCATACAGGTCTGGTTCACTCAGGTCATCAAGGTTGCAAGCTTCACTGCCGTCATCAATTGAACTTGCAACTGCCAGTAGCTGACGTGCACTCAAACTGGGAAGTCTCTTCTGAATCTTGAATACCAATGCTTGTCGCTTGGTGATTGTGGCCATGCTAACATTACATGGGCAAACTCTGCTCTGACGCATGGATCTGCAGCCGTCCCTGAGCTCTGGACACAGGTTCATGTTCTCAGCATGCACTTCACCAGGCGGCGACACTACTCATCCCGGACGAGCCCCCAGTTGTTACCGGCGCCAGACCTAGGGGAAATCTGGACTGGCAGCAAGGGTGACAGGCTAGGGAATACTGTGTAACCAAATGGCGCAAACTCTCCACGTTAACAATAACTGGAAGTGAAGAACTGTTTCAAGACTCTGTCTTTTCCAAGCTTATTTACCACTAGCAGCTTACTCAAACTCTTAACATTTCAAACATACACGTTGTACAAAACATTGACTACCAGCACACAGAACACACACTCAAAGAAATGTAGTTTCTAGTGAACATGGTATTGTGCAGTCAGCACACTTGGCACTGAGCCAAGACTTATTAACCTCCAAATATGGCAAATTAATCCTTAGACATAGCTGAAACACATCTTGAAACATCACAAAGCATTTACACAGTACTCATGTTCAATACTGAACCTGATTAAGGATGAAAAAGTAGGTTTTTTTCATTACCTGTGGACCAAAAGAGAGGAGACAAAAGTTTCAGCTTTCTCCTAGCGGCAGCTCTGATTTATTCTGAACTGCGCATGAGCAGGGCTCTCCCGAGTGGAACCACACTGACACCAAAATACCATCTAGTGGCGGAAAAGTGTAATTACCTTGAAGTAATAACAAAAGTATGTCAACACAGATTTAAGAGTAGTGTGGGCTATATTAATCATATATTCCATAACCTACATATGTTGAAGCATGTGGGAATGTTTGGTGATTACATATGTAAGGCGACTTCACACCTCTGAAAGGACAAAGACTCTCAACCGCCAGTGAAGAACAAAGACGTTCCCAGACACTGCGGTGGAGACCGGAGGAGCTACCCTCACCCCCCCCAGGGCGAAGAGAGGAAGTACCAAGACAATGGGGGGATTAAGATAATGAGGGATGTCAGCCTTTGATATGCATGTCTTTTGTTATGTGCAAGTATAAAGTCAGAGAGCCGGAGGTATTCGGTCTCTTTTTCCTTCTGCTGCTTCTGCACTTAGATGAGACTTGTTAGGAGAGCTGATAATAAACTTTGGTTTATATATCATACCGCCTCGTTCTTTCAAGCTCTTCTACAAGTAGTTCAATTATTAACAAAAAAATAGGGGGTGTCTGTTCAAATCAAAAACTATAGATGTGGCATTTCCAACCAACTACAGATGCCCTGAGTTTCTCTCCAGGGATTAATAAAGTATACAAAATACAAAAAAAAGTGCCACAAGTCATTCTTTTTAAATTTAAAACATAGCTTCTGTTCTTGACATGTTGTCACATCAGACAATAGTGCACCAAATAGAGACATCTCACAAGATAATGAAAAGAATAAAAACAATCAAATCTAAGAACTGAACATAGGCAAAAATGAGGGTTTAGTATATCCAAGACTGTGTAACAGAATATGTAAGAGTTGCATTCTTTATCACCAAGTTTGATCTCAGGCCCTTGCACCTAACAGAGCACACTTCCAAAGAATACATCAAGATGATGTACTACCAAAAGAATTAATGCCAACAAAAGCGTACATACCTGTAGCATAATCAAAGCAGTAAGTAAAGAGCACACGTGTTTTACTTCACCAGGCCTCAAGCAGGGGCATCTACTAATTACATGGCAGCTTAGGGCCCTGCAAACATCAGGGGGCCTATAAATGAAGCAAATTATAAATAGGAAGTCTCTTTGGGCTCCTGTGTTAGTTTGCTCAACATTTAACATATTTTTGTATTGGTCATAATTGGGTAGCAAATAAACTGAAGCTACACTTAATGAATTTATTCACAATTTGCATTTTTTTTTAATTCAATGCATTTATGTTTAATTAATAAATATGCATAAAGGAGACCCCAAGCTGTCTAGGGCTGGCCACTGATCCTATAGGAATAGCTGTAAAAATGTGATTTAGTGTTCATTTTTCCTCCAGGGTCACGCCATAAGGGCTAACCAGAGCAGTATTAAGGCAGCATCTGGGTCATTAAAATACATGTCTGGCTTGAAATAAGTTCAGAAACTAAGCATGGAATTGTCCCAATTAGGAACCAGTGTTTGAGCCTGCAAATAAACATTTTCATGCCTGATAGCTTTAGTGACTGAGGTACAAACCTTGTGATTACAGCATCCTTATTTTTAGATATTAGATATTTATTTATTCATTCATTCAGTGTTGTTCATTAAAATACAAAACAAGATGAGGTAAAGAGAAGGAAAAAACATGATAAACTGAAAGGGTGTAGGTTGAAGCAGATGCTTATAAAAACACCTACCCCTATTACATGACAAACAAAATCAACACGTAAGGAAATTTAAATCAATCTCATAATTGGTCATTCATATATCAGATAAAATAATATAATGCATCAAAGTATATACCACAACTTAATTTATCTCATTCATTGTACTTAATAATCTTATAATTTCTATACATTTTTTAAACACTTTCATGAACTCACATATTTTAATTATATCAGGACAGTAATTCCACAGATTGACACCCGCAACAGAGAAACAATTTTTTTTTTTTTTTTTTTTTGTTACTTATTTGTACCCGTAGGTAGACTTGGTTTGCAGTCTGGTGACAAAGCCACCGGCTGCTGGTCGCTGCGTGCGCGAGCGCCCTAAACCTACATGTTTTTGGTATGCGGGAGGAAACCGGAGAAATCCCGGAGTAAACCCGCGCAACACGGGGAGAACATGCAAACTCCACACAGCTCACTGTTGGTCGGGGGCTGGGATCGAACCCACGATCTCATGATCCCTGCGGTCCCCCGGCCGAGGGTAAAACTGTGCTGCCACAGTGCTAAACCACTGCGCCACCGTGCAGCCCATGACATTTTATATTAGTCCTTACCTTGGGTTTTTCAAAGACTAACTGTCCTCTTAGTTTATATTTGTTCCTCCTCAATTTAAACAGCTTCTGGATATTAGGTAACTGCTTAGTCTTTGCTTTATACATGACTTAAATTAATTAATCCACTAATTCTTTAATTTTGATTAGCTGTAATTCAATGAATAATGAATTTGTTGGTTCACGGTAGGGTTTCTTATGGCTTTCTTTTGTAATAAAAGGACTGATCTTGTATTTGTTTGATAAGTGTTTCCACAAGTGTTTCCCCAAATCTCAACACGGTATGTCAAACTGTATATGGAGCTACAGTATTAGTGAATTATAAAATATACAACTTTTGATTTCATACACATGATTTTCTGTCTGTATTGCACTGCAAATGTAACTATGACCAAATGTAATTAAAATGAGCACATTCAACTTCATTATTTGGAAGTTTGGTTGCTTATACTGAGTTAAATTTTCTAGGTCTATATTTGTTCATACTTCAGTGGTTCAATAACTCACAGAAAATGATCAAACACTCAGGGCCTCATGGGGCCTTTAATGTTTAACTTTAAAGCACTGGTGGTTATTTTCTCCATTTTGTGTTGAAACGTTGATGTGTGTGTGTGTGGGGTGTGTTGTGATTTCTGTTCATCTAATAAGAGCAGGGTACACAAAGTAAACGTTTTTTTGTGCGTGTGAAATGTCCACGCCTTCACTACAATGCCCTACATTTGAATGGGAGGGAATTCAAATGTAGTGCACTATGTAGTGGACAAGAGGACATTTCGAATGCAGCAACTAGTCTATTTACCTGTCAGTGATAACTAGCTAGCTCTGTTTGTTATAAGACAGCCTGCTTATCACAAGAGGTCTGATTAATAACAGTGCATCATAATTCCTGCAGAGCTACATTTTTACACTGGCTTCTATGGGAATTAAATCTGACTAATCTAAGGTATAGTAACAATTTCCATCATATGTCACCAAATTAAGTTTTTAAAATGGTTATTGTTTCACATCAAGATTTATACCGTTTTATATATTTGAGAATTCCAAGAAGTCAGTCTGACTCCCTTAAACCCTTGGTTAAACTGGTGCTCAAGTAGCACTATTTAAGTACTTGAATGCGACATAAACGCAGTCAATTGTTGCATAACAAATATTGTACAAATATATTTTTTACGATCTGTCCAGGGTGTACCCTGCCTCTCCCCCAAAGATGCTGGGATAGGCTCCAACCCCCCCGCGACCTGAAAAAGGATTAAGCGGAAGAAGATGGATGGATGTTTTTTAAGTTCTTCTAAAGTGCCCCTATTATGCACTTTTTCCAAGCTGACACAGTTTCCAGAGGTGTTAATGCAAGGTCTGAGACACCTTTGATAAAAACACAGCATTGTTTAATTATTGCATTGTGGAGTGTGTAAATGACGAGGCAGATTTGTCTCAGGCAGTTTATTACACATCTCACACATGAGCATAGTAGAAAGAGGGCATCTCAGACAGAACTCTTCTCTTAAATACTCAGGTCTTCCTACAGCCGCTCCTATACATCAAAGGTCACATTGCATTCACATCAAAGGTCACATTGCATGCACTTCCTTAATCCCTTAACATCCCCCTCGCAGTCTCTGCATTCACTTCCTTAATCCTTTAACATCCCCCTCGCAGTCTCTGACACACAAAGGATCCTCCTAGCAGTCTCTGACACACAAAAGATCACACTTTCACAACTTCCTGTTATCTCCAAGGAAACTCTGCTCTTTGTTCTTATCTAAGATGCTACACATTGTTTTCCCGATGTGCGGCTACAGCGTACCATTTTCCACACAGTTGAAAGAGCTCTCCTCGAAACCACCTGTTTTATGGCATTTTGTTTTAAATGAACATGAGCCCCACCTCACCCCATCCTCCCTCTTTTGTCATTTTTTGAGACTTGTATGATTAAGGCGATGAGGGTAGCAATAGCTGATTATCTCTGTATGATGGACTAAAGTGAAATTGGTTGACAATATACAGCGGGGAAAATAAGTATTGAACACATCAACATTTTTCTCATTAAACATATTTCTGATGGAGCCATTGACCTGAGATTTTTTTTACCAGATATCAGTAACAACCCAAGTAATCCATACACACAAAGAAATCAAGGCAACTGTGTTCACAAAACAAGTTTATTTAAAGATGCACTCTGGTGGCTATAAAACCACCTCAAAAACAAATGTGCATTGCCCAGAATAGTAAATTGTGGCTTTTTACCCACAAAAAAATTTCATTGCCTTAGAATTGCTTGAAAAGCTTTTCTTCTTCTTCTTCTTCTTCTTCTTCTTCTTCTTCTTCTTCTTCTTCTTCTTCTTCTTCTTCTCCTCCTCCTCTCGGTTACTGGCGGACAGCAAACAACTGAAAGGTGCATACCGCCACCTACTGTACAAGAGTGTGTAACATTATGTCATTTGAGCCCGACCCCTAAATTCTATGACTTAATCCTGTGTTATTTAAAAAAGAGAAAAGAGCCCTTCTCGTGATTCTTAACAGAGGGGTACCAACAATTTTGTCCACGTCTGTAGGTCTGATCAGATTCCTCCACGCAGCTCTGTCCTTTGCCCTCCGCTGCCAGGAACTCCTGACCTTGTTAACCCTGTATGTTAACAGGACCTTGTTAAGCCGGTATGAGTTGCTTTCTGACTGACCATTTCATGAAACTGCTTGCAAAGTATTTGAGTACTGCTAGCTTTTGCTGGACTATGTCACCATGGGATGAGACGCCGGGTTCCGGCGCTCAGACCATGTCCATTCTCATCCCTGTCTCTCATTGGGCAGCGTCTCAGCGGGCTCCCAGCTGTCAGTGTTACGGGACGGCTGGGGCCCAGTTAATCCTCATCAGCTGGGGCGCTGCTAATGAGGATAAAAAGGAGCAGCCTCGATCACTCGGGGCTGCGACTTAAGCATTGCTAGGCTGGAGCCCCTTCGTCCGGTGCCAGCCCTTGACTCATCTGGCAGCATTACTCGTAAGTGTTATCCCGTAAGGAGTATTGTGCCTTTGTACCCCCATGTCCGGTGCTAGCTCTCTGCTCACCTTACTGTATCACTTGGGAGTGTCATCTTGTATGAGTATCTGTGTATTGGAGTCCTTATGCCGGTGCCAGCTCTCTACTCGTCTGGCTGCTTAACCCGTGAGTGTTACCCGCTGTGAGTTCTCATGCTGTGTTACCCCTATGCCTGGTGCCAACTGTCAACTCTGGTGCTGTACTGCTCGTGAGCGTTACTTTGTATGAGCATCTGTGCTTTCCTCATCCCTTACCCTTGTCACCAATAAAACATCACAACTCACTGGCTCGCCCTTGTCTCTCATTGTGTGGCTCTCCAGAGCCACACGTAACAGACTAGCGGCACATTCTTGGCAGTTAGAGGTATTATCAATGGCAAGGACAGGCCAAGACAACTGACTCCACTATCTGTGACTGACCAGATGATAGGTTTGTTTATCGCTGCTCTTTGTGTAGTGCATGTCACGATCCACCGACTGGCAAAAGTCCACCACAGACCTTGCGACAGATGTGCTTGTCTGCCAGGATGTCCAGTCTCACCCCATGTAACTGGGAATGGTCCACCACAGACCTGACAGATCTTGTTTTTAGTTCTGCCAGGATGCCCAGTTTCACCTTCTACGCCCTTGGAAGGGCGAGGTTGCCGGTTGAGTTGCCGAGCAAGTAAGCAAGTATTTCTGCATATGTGTGTGTGTATATATACTGTATATATATATATATATATATATATATATATATATATATATATATATATATATGTGTGTGTGTGTGTGTGTGTGTGTGTGTGTGTGTGTGTGTTATAGTTCTGGGGAAAGTTTTATGTTCGGTTTAACTTAGGAAACATGGCAGCAATTTCTTTTAGTTTATAAATGGACTGTTAGTCAGTACAGGTAACAGAATAATATGCCTTGCCGTGAGTGTGTGTGTGTGTGGGGGGGGGGGGTGGCAGTCTGTCCCCCCTAATTTTAGTTGTTTTGTCTGAGTGTGTTAGGCCCCTTTTGTGATTTCAGTTTAGTTTGTTTAATGGACGACTTGGGCTCCAAATTGCGGTGGGTTTTGATTGTATGTGTGTTTTTGGACTTTTCTATGGGGGTGGGGGTGGGGGTGATATAGTTATTTATATTTCATATGTTGTACATTTGTTTGGAGCTTTTATTTGTGTGGCACAGGGTGGTGGCTCCATCTTCCGGTTCTGCCAACCCTGTGGTTATAAGAAGGGCTGCAGGTAGAAGGGCGGTCTCTTTCGCCATTTCCTCTGCCAGCGGTTTGGTGTGGTTAGGTGCACAGTGCCTGGTGTGTTCAGCTCCATAACTGGTCTCCTCCTTGGTTCCAACCTCTGACATAACAAACACGTCACTGCAAAAGTAGTTGTGTTACAGTAACACGTTACTCCCAACACTGGCAATAACTCTATGGAAGAGAATAACAAATCCATAGGAAGCATTCCAGGGAGAGTTGTAGTGCTAGGTTCTGTCAGACAGGACAGTTCCTCCCGTGAGTTATTTGACTTTGCAAACTATAATGTCACAAAAATCCCACATAATGTACTAAAAGGGGACCTCAAAAAGCAGATGTGGAAACGTTTTAACTTTAAAGCTACTATATAAAGGATGTCACTTTCATTATTTAAAATTGACTTAAAAATTGTGCAGTTTTCATTTAATGGTACTATAACTGAGGTTTGGAAACATGGGTTTTAGTGACACCTTGCTGTTATTTGGAGAACTGCAGACTCATTCACTCCTTTTTAGAGTCACATTCTTGCTCATGAATGATACTGCAATTCTCTTACATGACCCAAAGTTGCAACTAAAACCCAAAAAGTTCTCAAAAACTTTCATACAGGCCTTCAGCTTGTTATTATTATGAAAGCACCAAGGTGTTGTGCCTCGGTGCCTGTGGTATGGTAGCATGGGTGGCTGTAAAAATGGCACTCTGACCTCTGCTGGCCCGGGATAGTTATTACAATACCTTTTTTCGCTGTGGCATTGGCAGAAATGGTGAGTTAAATTTGTGTTTATTTCAAAAACAAAGTGTTATTTTGAAATGCTGGCAAATTAAAAGTTGAGAAAATATGGTGATACAAAGATGCAAGCTTTTAGTTCCACTTAATTTTGATCTGCCAGCTGAAACAGAGAGGTGGACAGACAGACAGACAGAGGGGCGGATACATACAGCCACAAACAGACACACTAACTGATTACTGTATGCCTCCATTTCACCAGGCATAAAAATACCATTCTTTAGTTTGGTACACAATATTATTTTATTAGTATGCACTTCTGGCAATCAAATATGCACACCTTACTTTCACCTAATGTCAAGTTCAAATAAAACCCCAAAAGCAATGTGAAAGTAAAGTTATAAAACAAGCCATTTGCAACTGATGGAAGCCAGTGCGTTTAAATTATATTATATAAAAAAATGCAGATATTTGCAAATCAAAGTAATCCTTTACAAATACCTGCAGCATTTCGCCCCCACTATTACCCCAACCCCATCTCGTCAGTATGAAGTGTTGTGGAGAAGGTGGTAAAAAGCTGCCGTCTTTAGGACCCAGTCTGCGGTGGGGCGCAGGGCCCTGCAGTGATCGGCGCATCTGGAGCAGAGCTGTCCGCCCGGCTGGGGAGGTGGAGGACGGGGAGAGAAGAGGAAGGAGGCTCCGGGAGCAAGCGAGACAAAAAGGGTCAGGCCTGGGACTTGGGAGAAATCGGGTAACGAACACAGAGCGACTCTCGCTTTTTGTAATCGTTGTAACCCGGCACTAGTTTACGCGCAGGAAGGGTAACCTTTATCGGAGCTGAAATGTGAAAGCCCCGAGAGCGGAAGGTGCTCGATGGAAACGGGGAAATAGCGATTTTAGGGGGTTGCCTTCCCTATTTTGCAGATGTGCTGATTGGACATCGAGATGTGAACTTGAAAGGATTTTCGGCAGAGGCAGCACCGCGGCTCTTTAAAAATCACCGGCCTCATTAAACGACATAACGGGGATTTATCCTTCAGTGTCCGTGGCCTGTAAAACAGCCACAATCCCCTGACTTCCCCTTATGCAAAACACGTCTAAAACTTGGCAATTTTTACGAATAGCCGGTAGAATAATGCATGCACGTTTGTGCATCGCAGTAATAACGCAAGCGTGCGGTCTGATTGTTGGCTGATGTGCACAGAAATGCGGTGACACTGAAAGCCTGTGTGGCCCTATAATATTTTTTTTTCCCAAGATAACGCTGGTTGTTGCTTGCAATTATTATTATTTTTTTTTTTTTTTACGAGCAGGTCATTCCGGAAGCCTATTTGATGTTTGAATCATCCCCCACTGCCATTGGTCCTAACTGAGAGGAAATAACTACAGCTCACAGTGCCTGATTATAGATTTTAAGGTTTATGCTTTCTTTTTGCCCATTTCCTCGAGAGCAACTAGGAGGCTCGGCTGTGTGCGCGTGGTAGACTGTTGGAGGAACTTCAGCCTAGCCACTCACACTGAAAATAAAATATTAATGGATTTGAAAACTATATTACATCCTCCAGCATTTACTTTCATATGTTACTGGGTGTCGGCTACATTATTTTCACTTAATGTGCACAGCACAACCACACACCCATGTGGCGCAAAAGGCCCCGTGTGCTATAGTGGCCATATAGTATCTATAGAAGCCTATAGTTCCTATAGCTACAGTACATGATGTGCAGTCAACAGAGAAAAAAATATGGTCTCCTTTAAGCAAGACCAATAAAAAATCTCCACAAAATCTGTCAGAGTGCCCCCCAAAATCCTGGATGCGCCACTACAGCCTGCAGTCACAACATCCCAACTAACCTGAAACTCATTTCTGTTTTTTTTTTTTTTTAATCTTCCAGGAGACCAGAGAGAAGAGGGGATCATCTTTCTTTTCTTTTTCCATTTCGACTTTCTTTTCACTTGAAACTTGACTCATCTGCAACAGCCGCCACCGTCACGCATTACCCATAAACCCAGAAGCCTCTCAGTGATGCCGTCCAACACTGTCACCAACACCAGCAGCACTGCGTTCAAACCCTCAGACTTTGCAGATTCACCTGGGAACAGAATGGTAAGGAATGTGTAATATTTGCAGTGTGACTGAAAAAAAAAAAAATACCCATTCCAATTTAAGAAGGCTGTTTTGTAATTTGGTACCCAGAATTGACCTCAGCTTCAAATGTCCAAAAATATCCTAAAGATGTTTTTAATAGCTTCAGTTGAACTGTGGATGGATTTGAATTAGTGGTCCATCAATACTAAGTGCATCTCTTTAAGGACATTGTGAACTCATCAGCTCATCCAGTAGTGATGCATTGCAGTGTGCATTAAATTAAATCAAATTAAATTACAATTTGCATTGCGCACATATTGCAAGTATAGTTTGTGCTTTCACTGCAGGCCCAGTCCAGTCCAAATCATCCTCACGTTCACAACTGAAGCTCTTTATTTGGTGGTGTATTTACAGATCTATAGATTTGACCCCACTGATTGTGCTCCAGTTTTTCCGGTAGAATCCAGCAGCAAATGGAGTGCCATTTCACCTTTCGTGATGCAAACAGACTTGTTATTTCAGCCACTGTGTATCTGCAGCATCACCGCAGCATCACTGAAGAGGCTGCTGCGATGTGCAGATGTATAATGTGACATTTGCTGTTGTAATGGTGCTTGGTGACGTGGGCGTTGGCTGTTGTAGGTTGAGTTGGAGCTGGAATGGCTCTACAGCTCCTTTACTGGAGGGGGGTGGGGGAATCTGTCCTCTTCTTCTGTGTTCCCATTACACAGTACTGCCCTTAGTCTTGTTGCCTGGCAACAGACATTGCCTTAAATAACCGGCTACCCAAATGGAAATAGTGGGGAGATATTGACAGTGTGGAAGGGTTCACTCCAGGCAACAAACAAATTATATTTCAGGCTTTGTGTTTTTTTTCCTCTTCTGAAAGTATGACGGTGAAGCTTTGTGTAAAAAATGGCGTGTTGTTTTCACTCTGAGCTCTCTGACAGTGAAGTGGTGGAGCGGTGTGGTGTGGGCTGTCCCTGCAGTGATAGCCAGGCACCACTGAATTGTGTCATCCATGTAAGTGGTTTCCCAAATGAGCCTGCACACCAGGCTGCACTCAAAACCTGCTATTATCTATGCAAATTCTGTCGCCCGGGTTGGGGGTAAAAAACAAAGCACCAGAATGAACCGGTACCATCTATAAAATACATTCTCATATTAAAGAATTCGCATCTACTTTTAAAATAAGCTCTTAAAGACCTGCATGTAACCACTTGATACCAATTAATAGCGTGTTCCAGTTTCCCCCTGATTTTAGAACCATTTTTATCAGTTATAATTTTCTCTCTTTATGTAAATTAGTTGGTGTCCTCCGGGATATTAATGGTTGATGGATTTATTCCATTTCAATGGAACACTCTTTAAGGATATAACCTTGGCTGACTTTTGAAATTACTCCCTGTTTTTATTAACATCCCCTACCTTTTCAATTACTGGCTCTTTAAAGATATTTTAGTGTCCTTTGTGTGTTTATAAGTTAACAGCTGAGAAAGAATCAGATGGTTAAATGTGATGCCAGCTTCATTCTTATTCCTAGATCTGATTTTAATCATATCACAAGGTTTGCACAGTTGTGAGGATATGTTAAGACTTGTCATCCATGCTGGTTTTAAGTGTCTTTAGTACACCTGAATACACTTTAGTATTCAGGTGTACTAGCCTGATCATGTGTCATGAACCTCTATGCCAGTGTTTTTCAACCAGGGTGCCCTGTTACATTCAGCTTTTTGTGGGAAATTGTCTAATTTCACTTCTTAATTGGTCCAAAAATTTGCAAATAATTTGCCGTTGTTGTGCGTGGGTTCTGTAGCCGCCCATTCACTCATGCGCAACAATGGCGAATTATTTGCAGTTTTTTTGGACCAGTTAAGAAGTGAAAGTAGATAATTTCCCACAGAAACCTGAATGTAACAGGGCACCCTGGTTGAAAAACACTGCTCTATACTATTCAACTGTTTTTGCAACTAGAGTACCCTGCCTCTCGCCCAAAGATGCTGGGATAGGCTCCAGCCCCCCCGCGATCCGAAAAGGATTAAGCGGAAGAAGATGGATGGATGGATGGTATCTGCTCCTGCTGGCTATTAGAATTAATGCAGGTTTAATAAACGTCCACCACAGTGTCACTTTACATCAGACATGTAGATGTGTTTAGTGACTAGATCAGTATAAACATTTGATGGCTCCATGGATTGTGAAGCGCTGATTTGTTTGTTTTTGGTGCCATCACACCTAACCCATTCATTTTGATTCAAACTAAAATTTTAGGTGTGAAACATCCCCAAACCACACTCCAGACCAAAGAGATGGTCTTGGTTTGGAATCAAACTGCACCTTGGTCCAGTTTGTTTAGAGTGTGAAAACAGTTTTCAGAAAGGTTCGGACTTTCGGACCAAACATAGGAAGTTGAGGCAGCCAATAAGTGGGAAAATGAGCCGTGGTAGCAGTCAAAGAGAGGAAATATGGCCATTAGCAGCACAAATGGTCACTTGAAAAACAATCATAAAAATGCAGAAACCTACCAGATATTTTCGGAGAAGATGTGACTTTTTTTTTTTAATGGCAATGCCACCTGAAAATGATAAACGTCCTTTTTAACAAAGACCTGGGTAACATTCTAGCCTCATTAAACTAGTTCACCGACTAATATGATGGAATCTTCACCAGTTTCAACTTAAAGTGCAGTTAGCGACGTGTCCAGAGCAGAAATACCTTGGAGGGTGAGCAGCATGTTTGCTAACTACTGACCTGCGCTAACAACACAAACACTGTCATGACAACAAGCTGTAGGTTTGTCACATAAAGTTGTTTATTTTGCTTGGTAAAGGAGCAGTGTGAAACCAAACCTAACCGGACCAAATGTAGACAGTGTAGCAAAAATACGAACTTTGGTCCAAACATTGGTGCGGACTTTCAGGTGTGATACCGCCCTTAAAATTTAGTAATTTTAACCGATGTTTATGTACATTTATTTCATTTTGTTTCCAGATCATTTTGAAATATTTTGTTATTATCCTCTTAAAATTCCACCCATTTTGTAAAGACACCATAAAGTGACACTCTTCTAACAGCAAATGGTGTATATGGTTATTTTTAGCAGCAGGTATTATGACCTATATTGTATGTTTGTTCTGACAAGTGACCTCTAGTAGGGGTGTAAATAACGACATGCAGTCACATGGTGGAGGGACAGCTGGAATGTGTGTAGAGTAGACCCTCAGCTTTTCCTAACCCTGTATCTAACCATTATCTTAACCATAACAACCTAAAAAAAGGGCATTTAGTTGGCAAAATAAATGCATCGTGACACGGGAAGTGAGCCGTGAATGAGGAAGTGATAATAAAGACAGACCACAGTGATGAAAAGACAAAACGGGGACTCCAGTGTAGAAGCATTATTTTTAGTCTTATCCACAATCCCTTGCCCACCTCCGTATTTGTGCATGTTTTTCTGTATTAGTTAGAGAACTTGTTGCGTAAAATGTTTAAAAGTAACCTTTTCCTTCTGAGCTTAAAGTTGCACAAACCGTTAAGAGTGCAGAGAGCCCATGCATCTTTAAATGAACCTCACATTCACCGCCTAAGGTATTTATTAACGACCTAGCCACCTTGCCCATCCCCCACCCCCAAATATCAACTGTCAGGAATGGCCTTGCAATCTCATTTACATTCAGACCTGGTGCTGGTGGCTCTGTTCAGTCAATATTGAAACTCAAAGCGTCTACATTAGGATCATCTTTTCTCTCATCAACCCCAGGGGTACTTGATGGAGGCGGACATGGGCCTTTGTTTGCGGGGTAGACAGTCTTATTAATCAAAGGGAAATTGCAGCAGGAGAAGGCGGGGGCCGTTCAGTGTCTTTGTTGCGGTGTCAAGAGGGGATTGTCTTTGGATGGTTAGCACCGTGTCCGCAGAGCTTTCACTTTAGTCTAATTCAAAGGAATGTGTCATTCAATGTCTGTCCGTCTCATAGCCCACTCGGCTGAAGACACTTATGATCCCGCTGCAGTCTTCCCACATGCTCAAGTGTTTCAGTGTGGTGCAGAGTAGCGGGTGTCCTCTAGCTCTATTATCACTGTTACTGCATCTGAAATTGACACCCTCTTCCACACGAAGATGCATAAATACAATCTTTCATCATCTTCAAAGATGCAGGGTCTAGACCTTGAAAATAAACCTGATAATGGCTCTGTTACCTCAATAATTTCAGGGTACTGTGTGTAATCATGATGTCCTTAATTCTCCCGACAGTGTGAAAGCACAATGCTGAACATGGACCTGATGGAGGAGAAGTCGACTAAAAGTAGTGCCTCCTGCAAAGCTGGCAAGCCTGGAAGAAAGCGGAAGCAGTATCCAGTGAGTGTTGGCCCGCTCATCTGTCTAGATTAGCTTCCTCCTTCCATCTGTATCTACTTGTTTTGTAGAGATTTAAAAAAGGGGGGGGGGGAAACCGAAATGAGAAAGCTATTTAAAGGTGATATTACAGTGGGTTTGTGTCAGAGTGCATTCTGTATGTAGGTGTAACTGATATATTGGCTTCATATCGGTATTGGCCGAACTGATTTCACCCTGAATTGGACAACAATACTGCCTCCAGCTGCAAATTCAGAAAACATTCAGGACTGAACTGTTTTAAAGTATTCCAGTGCAGTTTGTTTTTTTATAATGCACATTTCTTTGTTGCCCTGGCTATAAAGAGGGGATAGATGTCAAAAACAAAAGAAACAGTCGACTATTGGCCATCAACCAGTTTATTATTTAAAACATCTGAATTGGTTCAGCATTTCATAATTCACGAACAGTCATATTAACCATAAGTGATTAATTCTGCTAGCTACAGACTAATTTCAGTTTTACACTGGAGTAACTGAAAGCTAAGTAATATTAAATATCTTAAAGCAAGGCTACATATTTGTTTGTTTTTTTGTCTTAAAAGAAATTTCTTCTTCCGATGCAGTTTTTATATATAAGAGCATATCACTTGCTTTTATTATAAATGATGTATATACCCAGTTTTAGAATAATTTTTCTTGTTTTTTAAGCTGAGCTCTTGCAGTGTTCTTTAGAATTTTCCACTTTTATCACGTCACCTTCCTCTGTCTTACATTGCCGTTTCCTGGCTGCCCCTTCACTGTCAACTGCCAAATAAAATACAAAAACTGACAAAACAAAGCTACAAAATGTCTACATTTATAACACTCAGATGATCAACCTCTTCTACTCAAATCAATATCTTCACTTGCTCCTGGAGCTCCCAGAATAGGTGGTCCCTCTTCTCAGCTCTACATAGCACCTCAGACAGTGAGTGAAGCGATCGTCAGATTGCAAACATCAGAGAAAAGTCCTTTTCAGGTGCAGTCCTTCCGTCTGTTTCTGGATTTTAAAAAAAGCTCAATTTTCTTTTTTCTGTTTAGCCAAGTAGCATTAAGTGTCATCCATTGATGCAGGTCAGGGGTGTCCAACCATGTGCCATGGAGAGCCAAGACCCTGCAGGTTTTCTCTTCTACCCAGTCTCTTCAGCAGGTGTTTTCACTTATCAGCAATCAGTGGGAAGAAGTTCACTGAAATCTGCTGTTGAAGACACTGGTTGGAGGTAAAACCTGCAGGGTCTTGGCTCTCCATGGCACATGGTTGGACACCCCTGATGCAGGTTCTTGTAACGTCAGAGTCACTGAACCAGTGGGTGGAAATGACTGAAAGGCTAATGCCGTAAATGAGGAAAAGGATCACTTCTGCCAGGTTTTTAAAGTTAGTGACCAATTTTCCTGGTGAAGTGATCAGAAGTCAGCAAATCTCAGGGCTCAAGGTCAAAGTTAGCACGCTATAAGTACCTGTTACTTTAACTTTGAGCAGACCTACGTTATATACATACAGTGCATCCGGAAAGTATTCACAGCGCTTCACTTTTTCCACATTTTGTTATGTTACAACCTTATTCTAAAATGGAATAAATTCATTTTTTCCCCCAAAATTCTACACATAATACCCCATAATGACAACATGAAAAAAGTTTTTTTGAGATTTTTGCAAATTTATTAAAAATAGAAAACTAAGAAATCACATGCACATAAGTATTCACAGCCTTTGCTCAGTACTTTGTTGATGCACCTTTAGCAGTAATTACAGCCTCAAGTCTTTTTGAATATGATGCCACAAGCTTGGCACACCTATCTTTAGGCAGTTTGGCCCATTCCTCTTTGCAGCACCTCTCAAGCTCCATCAGGTCGGTTGGGAAGCATTGGTGTCATTTTCAGATCTCTCCAGAGCTGTTCAATTGGATTCAAGTCTGGGCTCTGGCTGGGCCACTCAAGGACATTCACAGAGTTGTCCTGAAGTCACTCCTCTGATATGTTGGCTGTGTGTTTAGGGTCGTTGTCCTGCTGAAAGATGAACTGTCGCCTCAGCCTGAGGTCAAGAGTGCTCTGGAGCAGGTTTTCATCCAGGATGTCTGTACATTGCTGCATTCATCTTTCCTTCTATCCTGACTAGTCTCCCAGTTTCTGCTGCTGAAAAACATCCCCACAGCACGATGCTGCCATCACCATGCTTCACTGTAGGGATGGTATTGGCCTGGTGATGACCGGTGCCTGGTTTCCTCCAAACATGACGCCTGGCATTCATGCCAAAGAGTTCAATCTTTGGCTTATTAGACCAGAGAATTTTGTTTCTCATGGTCTGAGAGTCTTTCAGGTGCTTTTTGGCAAACTCCAGGTGGGCTGCCATGTGCCTTTTACTAAGGAACGGTTTCCATCTGGCCCCTCTACCATACAGGCCTGATTGGTGGATTGCTGCAGAGATGGTTGTCCTTCTGGAAGGTTCTCTTCTCTCAACAGAGGAACGCTGGAGCTCTGACAGAGTGACCATCAGGTTCTTGGTCTTGGAGTTCTTGGAGGTCTACAGACAATTCCTTTGACTTCATGCTTGATTTGTGCTCTGACATGCACTGTCAACTGTGGGACCTTATATAGACAGGTGTGTGTCTTTCCAAAACATGTCCAATCAACTGAATTTACCACAGGTGGACTCCAATTAAGCTGTAGAAACATCTCAAGGATTATCAGTGGAAACAGGATTCACCTGAGCTCAATTTTGAGCTTCATGGCAAAGGCTGTGAATACTTATGTAAATGTGATTTTTTTTTTAGTTTTTTATTTTTAATAAATTTTAAAAAATCTAAAAAAAAAACCAAACTTTTTTCACATTGTCATTATGGGGTATTTTGTGTTGAATTTTGAAGAAAAAAAAATGAATTTAATCAATTTTGGAATAAGGCTGTAACATAACAAAATGAGGAAAAAGTGAAGCACTGTGAATACTTTCAGGATGCCCTTGCCAGAAGTACTGGGACACCCCTCCAAATGACTGAGCACAAATGGACAAAGCAAGGTCCGTAAAGACATGGATGAGCGAGTTTGATGTGAAGGAACTTGACTGGCCTGCACAGAGCCCTGACCTCAACCCGAAATAACACCTTTGGGATGAATTAGAGCGGAGACTGCGAGCCAGGCCCTCTTGTCCAACATCAGTGCCTGACCTCATCAATGCACTTCTGGAAGAATGGTCAAAAATTCCCATATACACACTCCCAATCCTGGCACACTGGGTGCTAACTTGTAATTTGTATACTGCTCATTTGCACACTGCTTATTTGGACACTGTACATAGGCTTATACCATCTCAGGTTTGATTCAATTCAGTTCAATTCAACTTTATTTATATAGCGCCATATCACAACAATAGTCATCTCATAGCAATTTCAAATGTAGGGGAAACCCCACAACTGCAGAAAGACCCCAGCAATCAAGTGATACCCTGTGAGCAAGCACTTGGCGACGGTGGACAGGAAAAACTCCCTTTTAACAGGAAGAAACCTCTAGCAGAACCAGGCTCAGGGAGGGGCAGTCATCTGCTGTGACTGGCTGGGGGGTGAGGGGATAGAGAAGATGAAAAGAACAGACATAAAGAGAGTAAACATTAAAGGAGAGAAGCCAAATACATTATTGGAGGTCACCCTGCAGTCTAAATCTATTAACAGCAAAACAAAGGGAGGTTTAAGAGACACATGATCCCTCCCTAATCGTAGGCTATATTGAAGAGGAAGGTTTTTACCCTATTCTTAAAAACAGAGATCGAGTCTGACTCCCGAACCCAGATTGGTAACTGGTTCCGCAGGAAAGGAACTTGATAGCTGAAGGCTCTGCCTCCCATTGTACTTTTGGAGATTCTAGGTATTACAAGTAATCCAACATTTTGGGAGCGTAGTGCTCTGTTAGGATGATAGTGTAATATCAGATCTTTTATATCAAAAGGGGCCTGATTATTAAGAGCTTTGTAAGTGAGAAGAAGGATTTTAAACTTAATTCTAAACTCTATGGGAAGCCAATGAAAGGAGGCCAGAACTGGAGAGATATGACCTCTCTTTCTAGTATCTGTTAAAACTCTTGCAGCAGCATTTTGGATCAACTGAAGACTTTTTAAATATATTTTAGGACAACCTGATAATAACGAGTTACAATAATCTAATCTAGAGCTAACAAAAGCTTGGATTAGTTTCTCAGCATCATTCAGAGACAAGATGCTCCTAATCTTGGCAATATTAAGCAGATGATAGAAGGCAGTCTTAGAAACAAATTTAATATGTGAATTAAAAAACAGATCTTGATCAAAAATAACTCCAAGGTTCCTTACAGAACTATTCAGAGAAAGAGTAGCCACATCCAAATGAAGAGTTTGATTTGGAAAGGTATTTCTAAGGTTTTTTGGACCAACAAGAATGACTTCAGTCTTATCTGGGTTTAATAGCAGAAAATTACAAGTCATCCAAGCTTTGATTTCTTTAAGACAGGCATCTATCTTGGCTAATTGATTACTGTCATCAGGCTTCATTGACAGGTATAATTGTGTGTCATCTGCGTAACAATGAAAATGTATACAGTGCTTTCTAATGATGTTGCCTAACGGAAACATATATAAACTAAAAAGAGTAGGGCCTAACACAGATCCCTGTGGAACTCCATAACTGAGCTTAGAGTTGGAAGAAAACTCATTATTGATATGAACAAACTGAAGTCTATCGGACAAATAAGATCTAAACCACTGCAGCGAAGTTCCATTTAGTCCAACATAGTGTTCTAATCTATCAAGTAGAATATCATGGTCGATAGTATGAAAGGCTGCACTAAGAACTAAAAGGACAAGTACAGAAACGAGTCCATTTTCAAATTTGATAAGGAGGTCATTAGTGATCTTCACTAAGGCTGTTTCAGTACTATGATGAATTCTGAACCCAGATTCAAACTCTTCAAATAAACCAATTCCCTGCAAGTGGTCAAATAATTGCATAGCAACAACTCTTTCTAAGATTTTTGAAATGAAAGGCAGATTAGAGATTGGCCGATAGTTAGCTAAAACTCCTGGATCGAGTGTTGGCTTTTTGAGTAAGGGTTTAATTACAGCAATTTTAAAAGCTTGCGGTACATGACTGAAAGTTAAAGAAGAATTGACTATTTGAAGAATACGGCTACCAATAAATGGGAAGACTTTTTTAAATAACCTGGTAGGAATAGGGTCTAAAAGAAAAGTTGAAGGCTTGGATGAGGAGATTATTTTATCTAACTCTAAATGGTCAATTGGAGTAAACTTATCCAAACAGATATCAATTGAAGGAGTTGTAGTAGTTGCTGTACTTAAATTTACGGTGGGAAGAATCTGACTGATTTTATCTCTAATAGATAAAATTTTATGATTGAAAAAGTTCAAAAAGTCCTGACTAGTAAGTTCTAGGTGGATGCGAGGATTGACAGAGTCTTGACTCTTTGTCAGCCTGGCTACAGTGCTGAAAAGAAACCTGGTGTGGCGGCATGAAATAAAGCGGCGTTGTTGGAGGTTTTAAGTAGGGTTTTATTATCATACCACTGTCACGAGTTCCTCTCCCGGCGCCGTGCGTGCGCGCCGGGAGCGAGCCCATGGCTCTCAGTGAAGAAGAAGAGAGGCGGACACGTGTGTGTCTACCAGTTGCAGGATCAGAGTGAGAGCATGGATTTCAGTCAGCTTAAATACCAGTTACAAACAATGCATGAAAGGCATTCACAGCAGGGAGTATGGCATTTGCATTTGAGAGGCATACATCACAATAGGCAGATTTGCTAGACTGTGCTCTAGGTGCAGAACAAAGGGGTTAACAGGCACATCTACATATTGATCTGAGTCTCTGGGTCACAGTAAGGACAGGACGCATGAACACAATACATGAAAGGTGACATTATCACAGTAGTGTAGCGGAAAAAACCAGGAGTAGCGAGTTGTCTGTCCTTAGTCTGTTTGTGGGGTTTTTTCCCAAACCGCCACACCTGGGATTATTCTTGTTCTCTTCTATTAATGCAGAGTAATAACTTGCTCTAGCTTTTCTAAGAGATTTTTTTATAAAATAAGAGATGATTTCTCCAAGCTAAATAGGTTTCATCTAAATTAGTGGAACACCATTTTCTTTCTAATTGACAAGTCTTCTGTTTTAAGCTATGAGTTTCTGTGTTAAACCAAGGGGTTAGAAATCTCTGATAAGACTTTTTCTTTTTTAAAGGGGCCACCAAGTCTAGTCTGATGCAGAGAGGCTGTAACACTATCTACCATGCTATCAATTATGGAAGGAGCAAGCTCTCCATCTTTTATTTCCATTGTGTTGACACATGGCATAGAGGAGACAATTTGCATAAATTTGGTAACATCATCATCTGAAAGACACCTGCTGTACTGGTATTTTTCTTTAGGAGTCAAATAGTCAGGAATAGTGAAATCAAAGGTTAACAGACAATGGTCTGACAGTACAGGATTATGAGGAGACACTACCAGATTTTCTACTTCTATGCCATAAGTCAGAACAAGGTCCAATGTGTGGTGGAGATAATGGGTAGAATTTTCTACTTTCTGGGAAAACCCCATTGAGTCTAATATTGAATTGAATGCCTTATTAAGACAGTCACTATCTTCATCAACATGTATATTAAAATCTGATTTCAGCACTAAATTAGCTAAGAATTCGGCAAGTTTTTATAAAAACTCTGAGTAGGCTGAGGGCGGACGGTAAACTATGGCAAAGAAAATTGGGTTTAAGCTAAGATTGCTAACATGCCCCATACTGAGGACCAGGCCCTCAAAGGAATTAAAACATGATTTTTGCTTTACATTAACTAGTAATTTAGAATGGTAAATTGCTGCTACTCCACCTACACAACCAGCACTTCTGGGATTATGATAGTTTAGATAACCAGAGGGAGTTGATTCATTTAAACCAACATAATCATCTTGCCCTAGCCGAGTCTCTGTAAGGGATATTAAATCAATCTGATGATCAATTAACAGATCATGGACTAGTAGAGACTTGGGAGTTAGAGACCTAATATTTAACAAACCGCATTTAATTTTTAAATTATGAGGAGGAAGAGAGGCCAAATCATTAAATTTAGAGACTTGATGTTTGAGTTTTACCAACTTTTTGTTTAATCATTTTGGGATGTTTATACATTATATTTTTATTAACTTTGGGGGGAGTAGACAAAGGTTCTCTGAGGGGGAAGACGGGGGCTAAGTTGAGGGGTGGCGGATGAGGAGAAGCTGCAGAAAGGTGTGTATTTATCAAGGTTCATATCATCGCTGATATCAATATACCACTGTCCACTGTAGTCACCCAGGGAATTTCAAATTTCATTCTTCTTGTTTCCTCTAGTTATTCTGTGGTTTGGTTCTGTATCATTACCTCATTAGTATTGTTGTGTACCTATTACCTTGGCATTCATTCGGAGAGCAGAGTAAGAATTTCATTGCTCAGGAAATGTGGCATTTCGTAACTGTGCACATAAAAATAAAGCCTTTGAATGTTGAATCTTGGCTATATACTGTACATACATACAGTATGTCACAAAAGTGAGTACACCCCTCACATTTTTGTAAATATTTTATTATATCTTTTTATGGGACAACACTGAAGATATGACACTTTGATATAATGTAGTCAGTGTACAGCTTGTATAACAGTGTAAATTTGCTGTCCCCTCAAAATAATTCAACACACAGCCATTAATGTATTAATGTCTAAACCGATGGCAACAAAAGTGAGTACACCCCCAAGTGAAAATGTCCAAATTGTGCCCAATTAGCCATTTTCCCTTCCTGGTGTCATGTGACTCGTTAGTGTTACAAGGTCTCAGGTGTAAATGGGGAGCAGGTTTGTTAAATTTGGTGTTATCACTCTCACACTCTCTCATACTGGTCACTGGAGGTTCAACATGGCACCTCATGGCAAAGAACTCTCTGAGGATCTGAACAAAAGAATTGTTGCGCTACATAAAGATGGCCTAGGCTATAAGAAAATTGCCAACACCCTGAAACTGAGCTGCAGCACGGTGGCCAAGACCATACAGCGGTTTAACAGGACAGGTTCCACTCAGAACAGGCCTCGCCATGGTCGACCAAAGAAGTTGAGTGCACGTGCTCAGCATCATATCTAGAGGTTGTCTTTTGAAAATAGACATATGAGTGCTGCCAGCATTGCTTCAGAGGTTGAAGGGGTGGGGGGCCAGCCTGTCAGTGCTCAGACCATACGCCGCACACTGCATCAAATTGGTCTGCATGGCTGTCGTCCCAGAAGGAAACCCCTTTTAAAGATGATACACAAGAAAGCCCACAAACAGTTTGCTGAAGACAAGCAGACTAAGGACATGGATTACTGGAACCATGTCCTGTGGTCTGATGAGACCAAGATAAACTTATTTGGTTCAGATGGTGTCAAGCATGTGTAGCGGCAACCAGGTGAGGAGTACAAAGACAAGTGTGTCTTACCTACAGTCAAACATGGTGGGGAGAGTGTCATGGTTTGGGGCTGTATGAGTGCTGCCAGTACTGGGGAGCTACAGTTCATTGAGGGAACCATGAATGCCAACATGTACTGTGACATACTGAAACAGAGCATGATCCCCTCCTTTCGGAAACTGGGCCACAGGGCAGTATTCCAACATGACAACGACCCCAAACACACCTTCAAGATGACCACTGCCTTGCTAAAGAAAGTGAGGGTAAAGGTGATGGACTGGCCAAGCATGTCTCCAGACCTAAACCCTATTGAGCATCTGTGGGGCATCCTCAAATGGAAGGTGGAGGAGCTCAAGGTCTCTAACATCCACCAGCTCTGTGATGTCATCATGGAGTAGTGGAAGAGGATTCCAGTGGCAACCTGTGAAGCTCTAGTGAACTCCATGCCCAAGAGAGTTAAGGCACAGCTGGAAAATAATGGTGGCCACACAAAATATTGACACTTTTGGCACAATTTGGACATTTTCACTTTGGGGTGTACTCACTTTTGTTGCCAGCGGTTTAGACATTAATGGCTGTGTGTTGAGTTATTTTGAGGGGACAGCAAATTTACACTGTTATACAAGCTGTACACTGACTACTTGACATTGTATCAAAGTGTCATATCTTCAGTGTTGTCCCATAAAAAGATACCCTTTGTTGGCAGTGACAGAGGTCAAACGTTTTCTGTAAGTCTTCACAAGGTTCTCACACACTGTTGCTGGTATTTTGGCCCATTCCTCCATGTAGATCTCCTCTAGAGCAGTGATGTTTTGGGGCTGTCGCTGGGCAACACGGACTTTCAGCTCCCTCCAAAGATTTTCTGTGGGGTTGAGATCTGGAGACTGGCCAGGCCACTCCAGGACCTTGAAATGCTTCTTACGAAGCCACTCCTTCGTTGCCCAGGCGGTGTGTTTGGGATCATTGTCATGCTGAAAGACCCAGCCACGTTTCAGCTTCAATGTCCTTGCTGATGGAAGGAGGTTTTCACTCAAAATCTCACAATACATGGCCCCATTCATTCTTTCCTTTACACAGATCAGTCGTCCTGGTCCCTTTGCAGAAAAACAGCCCCAAAGCATGATGTTTCCACCCCCATGCTTCACAGTAGGTATGGTGTTCTTTGGATGCAACTCAGCATTCTTTCTCCTCCAAACACAACAAGTTGAGTTTTTACCAAAAAGTTTCTATTTTGGTTTCATCTGACCATATGACATTCTCCCAATCCTCTTCTGGATCATCTAGAATCTAGATGATCCAGAAGAGGATCTAGATTCTAGATGCTCTCTAGCAAACTTCAGACGGGCCTGGACATGTACTGGCTTAAGCAGGGGGACACGTCTGGCACTGCAGGATTTGAGTCCCTGGTGGCGTAGTGTGTTTCTGATGTAGCCTTTGTTACTTTGGTCCCAGCTCTCTGCAGGTCATTCATTAGGTCCCCCCATGTGGTTCTGGGATTTTTGCTCACCGTTCTCGTGATAATTTTGACCCCACGGGGTGAGATCTTGCGTGGAGCCCCAGATCGAGGGAGATTATCAGTGGTCTTGTATGTCTTCCATTTTCTAATAACTGCTCCCACAGTTGATTTCTTCACACCAAGCTGCTTACCTATTGCAGATTCAGTCTTCCCAGCCTGGTGCAGGTCTACAATTTTGTTTCTGGTGTCCTTAGACAGCTTTTTGGTCTTGGCCATAGTGGAGTTTGAAGTCTGACTGTTTGCGGTTGTGGACAGGTGTCTTTTATACTGATAACGAGTTCAAACAGGTGCCATTAATACAGTTAACGAGTGGAGGACAGAGGAGCCTCTTAAAGAAGTTGTTACAGGTCTGTGAGAGCCAGAAATCTTGCTTGTTTGTAGGTGACCAAATACTTATTTTCCACCATAATTTGCAAATAAATTCTTTAAAAATCAGACAATGTGATTTTCTGGATTTTTTTTCTCATTTTGTCTCTCATAGTTGAGGAATACCTATGATGAAAATTGGAGACCTCTCTCATCATTTAAGTGGGAGAACTTGCACAATTGGTGGCTGACTAAATACTTTTTTGCCCCACTGTATATACGTATATAGCTAAACTGTCATCTCTGCTGGAGTCCGAGTCCCACCCTATGCAGGACATACTGAACGCACTGAGGAGCTCATTTAGCAGCAGACTACATCATCCTAGGTGCGCAACTGAGAGGTTTCGCAGGTCCTTCCTACCTACAGCTGTCAGACTACATAACCTAAGCAGGGCTGCTCGCAGAGATAGCAAAAAAACGTGACGACCTAATAGTATTGAATGCAAAAGACGCAATAGACTTACACAATGGTCCCCTCCAGTATACAACTAGGACAATATCAGTCGCTATGGAGGGTGACAATATGTATGGGTACATATTCATACTATGTAGGATAACTAAGCAGACGGTTATGCTGTTTATTCCATCTAGCTACAATGCTCCGCACTGTGTGTTTATATATTTATATGTACATATGTATATTCGCTGCTCTTGTTTTTCTTGTCTTCTTGATTGTTGCTCTGAGTGTTGCTATCCCTGTGCTATTGCAATCCTGGAATTTCCCCATTGTGGGACTAATAAAGGCTTATCTTATCTTATATAAGGGATGTTAATGATTAATTGACTTTCGATTGACGCTAAAAATTTAGTCAGCTAAATTAAATTAGTTGTCATTTAATTGATAATTCAGCAGTCCTTTTCAGTGGGAGCTTATTCTATGAAATGCAGTGTCTGTGGGGTGTGTATAGTGTCTTCGCCATCCGGGCGGGGGCACACACGGTCACCCACTGCCGCATTTCAACTGAAAAAGTAGAAGACGATGCTAAGCTGCCAGAGTGCATGCACGGGGTGCAGAGCAAAAAAACCTGCCCTTGCGGGTTACGTCGGAGAACCACAAGTTCCACTGGCACGTTCCAATGTCCACCCATCAAATCAACAGGGAGGAGAAACGGACTGCAGCAGGCTACACGAGCGCAAAAACCTATTCCCGCTGCCTCCCTTCCTACAGCTATAAAACTCGTGGTGGCTGTGGCTGCAGCCAGCAGCCACAAATGGAGCTTGCTCTTTCTCTTCCCTTCAACCTGCCACTGTAATTTCCCAGTTTGAGATCAATAAAGTACATCTATCTATCTATCTGTCTAGACAGGAAAGCAGTCCAGACTCAAGTTGCCACTGAGGTAACAGACAACAGAGGGAGCCCAGATTGTACTGGGTCTGCCTGGATTGCTGGGGTACTGTGATAATGTTTAACATGCAACAGATGAAGCAGCTCACAATTTATTTTCCTGTTAAAACACTCTATCAGTAGAAGAAAGAAAAAGCTTGGGATCAGTCCGCCAAGGTCTCTGCCTTTGACTGCCACCTAATCCACATAGCACCGGACCCCCATGATCCCTCCTGCACATTGAAAGGAGTCAGTTGAGGTGGTATGGGCATCTGATTAGGATGCCTCCTGGACGCCTCCCACTTGAGGTGTTTCAGGCACGTCCCACTGGGAGGAGACCCCGGGGCAGACCCAGGACTCGGTGGAGAAACTATGTCTCCCAGCTGGTCTGGGAACGCCTTGGTATCCTCTCTGAAGAGCTGGAGCAGGTGGCTGGGGAGAGGGAAGTCTGGGCTTCTCTGCTTGAACTGCTGCCTCCGCGACCCGGACCTCCGGAAAAGCGATAGAAGATGAATGGATGGATGGATGGATGGACACTCTATCAGTGCATCTCAGTAAATTACAACTTGAAAGATTTTTTTTAATATAACTAAAAAAGATAAATTTTATGATATTGGTAGTAGTTTTTAAAATAAATAAAAAATCATGACATTTGTAATTTATTGAGATGTACCAGCACATAGTACACACTATACAGTGCAAAATTTGTTAAACTACAAAAAATGCCATTGTCTGTAGTAAAAAAAAATGCAGATGGTACAATAAATCATTGAGGAGTGTAATGGTCATGTTTTATTCAGTATATGAAAAAACAGCAGCTTTTTTATGTTAAAGATAGACTGTATTGTACCGAGAGAAATTCAGATTCTTAGGAAAAACGACGCTTATCAATTAATCATTAATCGATCGATAAGGTGAATCAATTATCAATTAATGAATTAATTGATAACTTGCAAATATATAAAAATATCCCTTTAGAGTCTCTTTTCTCCCTTAGAAGGTATGGCCTTTTAGTCTAACACCATATAATGCTGTAATGTGATACATCATTCGAAGTACAGTACGTACCCACTCCAAATGTCCCATGATGGTCATAAGCAGCTTCAGATGCTCTGAATCACACGTGAAAGCCAAAAGAATTGAGGCATGCTGAAAATCCTCCCATATGGCACCGACGGGCAGTCAAAAATTAACAGTGTTGTTTTGCCTTCACAAATATATTAACCTGTAAGACGCCACACTCTCTTGTTTTGTGCTCATGAATAAACATCACACACTCCCCCCACCACAATTTGCACACTCCACACTAACACATTTGTAATCTGTCTGCGATACCTTTTGTAGTTAAAAGCCTTGATTTAGTAATGACTTTTGGGCCATGGTATTTTTCCCTAAGATGTTATCATTTGCATAAACCGCTTTTTAAAAAGATCAGTGTTAATTAATTCTCACAGTATGATCCAACAAGCAAACAAAAGAGAACAGATTAAAAAAAAGAGATATACAGTTGGGAGGGTGATGCCACAGGGTTTGTCCCAGTGTGTTTAACTAACTACTAACTAACTAACTAACCTGCACTTATATAGCGCTTTTCTAGTCACAAAGACTACTCAAAGCGCTTTCATTTAAGGCAGCTGAGGGTCGGTATCAATAACTGACTGGGAAAGGCTGTACTCTGAATCAGAGTGTTTTTGCAGCTGTGGATGATCAAGCACAGGCACCAGACCTTCAAGTCATTTCAGTGTTTCATTGTTGTTATTTTTATCTTTTTATTCCAGTGTGTATTAGTCAAACACACTCCAGAAAGGAGTGTGATATGCTTCCAGGAGCTAAAAGCTTTTGGTTTTGAGCAAACTGTCCGATTAAATGGCTCCTTTACTGTCTTTTAAATGCTCTGTTATTCAACAATAATGATATACACTCATAAAGGGTTGCTTTAGTGCAGAGCATTTCAACCAGAGAGCGTTCAGGGCTCTGCAGGATATTGTCTGATTTCACTTCTTAATTGGTCAAAAAAAATTGCAAATAATTTGCTGTTGTTGTGCATAGGTTCTGTAGTGGCTCTTCCATGTCAGTAGGTGGCAGTATGGATGCAGAACAGTTAGTGTCTTCTTCTTCCTCTTCTTCATGTGTTTCATGGAGGTTAACGACCTTGTTAAGACGTGCTAAGTCGTGGTGACTAGATGAAAAACAGTGATGGATAAATATTTGAAGAGAAAAGATTCGGACATTGAACTGGGCCCTGGACAAAATTGTAACTCAAGCACAGAGCAGTTGTCAAAAGACAGCTAAGACTGTGAAGATAAGGCAGTGCAGCAAAAGTTACCTTTCCTTTGGATTTACATCCACTGGGGATCCCACTGAACAAAGCTGTTATGCTTGGTGTGCAGGGAAAAGCTAACCAACAGTGCCACGGTCCCATGCAAGCTTAAACATCATCTCCAAACAAAACATCCATCACTTCAGTATAAGAATACAGACTGTTTTGTTCATCTCAGGGAGCACATGGAGAAACAGGAAACTTTAATGAGAGAAATTCTGGGCTTTACAAGTCTGACTACTTTAAAAACTAAAACAGAGAGAGACTGAAAGCTTTGGAGGAAGAGCTTTGTTTATGCCCTTCTTCAGTTCCCGCCAGGGTATCAGCTTTGTCTTAATCTAAACAGGCCCAGGTTTCACAATGAGTGAGTATGAACTAATTACAAGACTAAACTGTCTTCACATATGCTGTAATAGGCTACAATGTGTCATTTTGTAAAATTTTTGGTTGGTGGGGTCCCATGAGAATTTTTATTTTTAATGTAAAAAGGGTTCCTTGGCTCACAAAAGGTTGAAAAACACTGCTTTAGTGTAATCGAGCACAATACGGAAGAGTGCTGCAGTTGTTGTTAAGTATCTTGTTCCTTTACCTCAGACAGACTAATTTTTTTTGTACATTTTAATTAATTTAGTTCTGAAGCCAAGCCATACCCTCGAGCCACATTTGGACTGTAAATTACAGGTTTAACTTCAGCTTTAATTTTTTAAAAAACGTTATTCATACAGGGAAGGTCCATTGAGAGGCAATCTCTCTTTTTCAAGGACACCCTGTTCACATGCATACCGCTACACATGCACACCTGGAAGCTGCCCAGTACAACCACAGACTGACCTGTGGCCACTGGGCAGCTCCACTGGAGCAGGTGGGATTAAGGGCCTTGCTCAAGGGCACCACAGTGGGGTTAAGGAGGGTGGGTCAAACACTGCTGTGTTCTCTGTCCCACCCAGATGTGACGCTGCCGGTCCCGGCATTGAACCAGCGACCCTCCAGTCACTCATCCACATCCCTGACCATTAGGCCACCACGGACCCTAAATGCGCACATTTCTTCTAGATAAGTGGTCACTAGTCAACAAAACTCAATTAGGGGTTTCTACTGATTCTACAAATACTCATTTTACCAGGAGAAAATACTGCAGCATGTTTTCTCCTCCCAACTGCATGCAGATGAAAGACAGACCATAAACTTTATTGTTTGTGTTTTCTGTAAATGTATTATTATTATTGCTGTCTGTCAAAGTGATGGACAGTCTTCAGATGTTTATGCAATTGTAATAAAAAAAACTTAATGGTGGGAAATTGATGTTTAACCCAGTGTCTGTTGAATATGGAATAGTTTTAAAACAGAGCATTTCCTCATTATTCTTTATTGTAATGAATCCATTCTCTAGTGTTCATGCGTTCAGTCTGAAGAAGCTAACAAAACCTCTATCAATCCTGAGAGATAAGACTTATTCAGAACTAAGAACTGACTGAGTAGAACATTATTATTTAATAGTAATTTACTTGCTTTCATTGATACCATTCACATTATCATGTAAATTTGTGCTGCCACTATTAATATGTTTATTTAACCTCCTGTTAAAAGTGAAATAGTGGCAGCTTCAGATCTGCTCTACAGATTTAGTGTTAAAACAAGGCTGTCCAAAATGTTTCTGGGCTGTGTGCTGAGCTGCTGTCTACAGCATAATGTTTAATATTTGTCTTTAAGGGTAAAAATCAGGATTTACGTAAATGTTGACACATGTGAGAGGGGTTTGACTAAATCTTTTTTAGTGCGTCCAGCCTTTCAATAAGTGTAAACTCCACTAAGAATTAAGGATTTTACACTATTTTAAGTTCACGAAGCAGAACTCAGTTTCCTCTGTCTACTGTTCCCAATGCTGCGATGGCGCCTGTTTGTACAGACGTGGTTTGATTTATACTGGTGTACAGTACTGGAAACGTGTGTACCTAATGAACTTCATGGGTTATTGCCCACCCTAAGTTCACTTTTGTTGTATTGGGTTTTTGTCACTCTCCCTTTATGTCTTCTTTGCTTCCACCATCTACAGTTTAACACGAACTTTAATTGTTTAAAATACCTTGGGGAAAAATATGTGTTAATAGGCCAGTAGGGAAAAAGAAAAGCCCTTTCTGTTTTGATTGTGCATTCAAGCCTTCATTTTTTTTTTCCTGGAGTTTTCATACCTGACGGAACTGCACTGTGAAAACAAAGGCAATCATTCTGAACACCAAACAGCTTAACATGAAGCAAGCTTCATCATAAGACTGCTGGTTATTTCCCAAATGAACTGATTAATTATTTATCACAAAAAGTCTGTTAAAACCAAAAGTTAGTGATCACGGAGTTAATGATCCCATGAGACTAAGTAAAACAGCACATTACTACCATCTGGTAATTAGGTTCTGTAAGGTGTTGATTAAACAGTAACCAAAATGTTCATTTAAATGTTCCTGTATGTGTTAAGATTTATCAGCTAGCATTTTCAAGTCTAAATTCAGGATGTAACTCCATGTCAAACTCATTTTAGTGCAGCGATCACATACAGCCCGATTTAATCTCACATGGACTGGACCCGTAAAAATAATATCATTATAACATAAATAATGACAACTCCACATTATTTTTTTTTAAAGAAAAACAAGTGCAGTTTCAACAATGCTATGCCTCAGTTAATCATACATATGTGCATTACAACTTATAATGGTAGGCATCGTCACTTCCTGTTTTGCTGTCTGCCTGTGTGGTTTGCTCTCCAGCTCTCTAGCCACTAGCTATGGCTACTAGCTCTCTTTCCTCTCCTCCTCTGGTGTGCTCTCTCTGTCAGATGTTTAGCTACACCTCTGCCTCTTTTAATGATAACGGTAAATGTAATAAATGTTGTCTTTTTGAGGCGCTCGAGGCGAGGTTGTCTGATTTGGAATCCCGGCTCCGCTGCATTGAAACACCGTCTGCGCCAGTTAATCTCGACGGACGCCCATTAGCTGCAGCGGAGCTAGCTAGCTTAGGCCCCCCTATCAGTGGTTCCCCGGCTCTCCTCAGCAGCGAGGAGACTGGGTGGGTGACGGTGAGAAGGAAGCCTAGTCGCAAAGCCCCGGTTCACCACCAACCTGTTCACGTTTCTAATCGTTTTTCCCCGCTCAGCGACACACCCGCTGAGGAAAAAACTCTGATCATTGGCGACTCTGTAGTCAGAAACGTGAACCTAGAGACTCCAGCGGTCATAGTCCAATGCATTCCTGGGGCCAGAGCAGGCGACATCGAGTCAAATTTGAAAATGCTGGCTAAAAGTAACTGTAAATATTCCACAATTGTTATTCACGCCGGCATTAATGACATCCGTCTCCGGCAGTCGGAAGTCACGAAACTTAATATAGAATCGGTGTGTGACTTTGCAAAAACGATGTCTGCCACTGTAGTATTCTCTGGGCCCCTCCCCAATCTGACCAGTGATGACATGTTTAGTCGCTCGTCATCCTTGAACCGCTGGCTGTCTGTGTGGTGTCCTAAAAATGACGTGGGCTACATTGACAATTGGAGCTCTTTTTGGGGAAAACCTGGTCTTATGAGACGAGACAGCATTCATCCCACTTTGGATGGTGCTTCTCATTTATCTAACAATCTGGCATCTTTTTTATCCAAATTTCCAAAACCATGACTACTCAGAGTTGGGACCAGGAAGCAGAGTCGCAGTCTTACACGCCTCTCTGCAGCTCCTCTTCATCCGCCACCCCTCAGCTTAGCCCCTGTCTTCCCCATCAGAGAATCGTTGTCTGCTCCCTCCAAAGTGAATAAAAATATAATGTATAAGCATCCCAAAGTGATAAAGCAAAATATTGGTAAAACTCAAATTAAACATAAAGCCTCTAAATTGAATGATTTGGCCTCTGTTCCTCCTCATAATTTAAAAATTAAATGTGGTTTGTTAAATATTAGGTCTCTAACTCCCAAGTCTCTGTTAGTCCATGATCTGTTAATTGATCATCAGGATTGATTTAATTTCCCTTACAGAGACTTGGTTAGGACAAGAGGATTATGTTGGTTTAAATGAATCAACCCCCTCTGGTTATTTAAACTGTCAAAATCCCAGAAGTTCTGGTCGTGGAGGAGGAGTAGCAACAATTTACCATTCCAAATTACTAGTTAATGTAAAGCAAAAAACATGTTATAATTCCTTTGAGGGCCTGGTCCTCAGTATTGGGCACTTTAGCAATTTCAGGTTAAACCCAATTTTATTTGCCATTGTTTATCGTCCCCCATCAACCTATTCAGAATTTTTATCCGAATTTGCTGATTTCTTAGCTGATTTAGTGTTGAAATCTGATAGAATAATTATAGTAGGGGACTTTAATATACATGTGGATGTAGATAGTGACTGCCTTAATGTGGCTTTTAATTCAATATTAGACTCGATTGGGTTTTCTCAGAAAGTAGGAAATTCTACTCATTACCTCCACCATACATTGGACCTTGTTCTGACATATGGCATAGAAATAGAAAATCTTGTAGTGTCTCCTCATAACCCTGTACTGTCAGACCATTGTCTGTTAACCTTTGATTTTACTATTTCTGACTATTTGGCTCTTAAAGAAAAATATTATCACAGTAGATGCCTCTCAGATGATGCTGTTTCCAAATTTATGCAGATTGTTTCCTCTATGCCATGTGTCAACACAACGGAAATAAGCTATAGACAGCTTGCTCCTTCTGTAATTGATAACATGGTGGATAGTGTTTCAGCTTCTCTGCATCAGGCTCTAGACTTGGTGGCCCCCTTAAAAAAGAAAAAGTCTAATCAGAGATTTTTAACTCCTTGGTTCAACACAGAAACTCGTAGCTTAAAACAGAAGACTTGTCAATTAGAAAGAAAATGGCGCTCTACTAATTTAGATGAAATCTATTTAGCTTGGAGAAATCATCTTTTAATTTATAAAAAATCTCTTAGAAAAGCTAGAACGAGTTATTACTCTGCATTAATAGAAGAGAACAAGAATAATCCCAGGTTTCTTTTCAGTACTGTAGCCAGGTTGACAAAGAGTCAGGACTCTGTCAATCCTAGCATTCCCTTAGAGCTTACTAGTCAGGACTTTATGAACTTTTTCAATAATAAAATTTCATCCATCAGAGATAAAATCAATCAGATTCTTCCCACAGTTAACTTAAATACTGTAACTACTACAACTTCTTCTATTGATGTCTGTCTTGATGAGTTTACTCCAATCGACCTTTGTGAGTTAGACAAAGTAGTTTCCTCATCCAAACCTTCAACTTGTCTTTTAGATCCTATTCCTACCAGGTTATTTAAAGAAGTCTTCCCACTTATTGGTAGCTTTATTCTTCATATAATCAATTCTTCATTAACTTTAGGCCATGTACCGCAGGCTTTTAAAACGGCTGTAATTAAACCCTTACTCAAAAAGCCAACGCTAGATCCAGGAGCTTTAGCTAACTATAGACCAATCTCTAATCTCCCTTTCATTTCAAAAATCTTAGAAAGAGTTGTTGCTACGCAATTATTTGACCACCTGCAGGGAAATGGTTTACTTGAAGAGTTTCAATCTGGGTTTAGAATCCATCATAGTACTGAAACAGCCTTAGCGAAGGTCACTAATGACCTCCTCATTGCATCTGATAATGGACTAGTTTCTGTACTTGGCCTTTTAGATCTTAGTGCAGCTTTTGATACTATTGATCATAATATTCTACTTGATAGATTAGAACACTATGTTGGACTTAATGGAACTTCGTTGCAGTGGTTTAGATCTTATTTATCTGATAGGTTCCAGTTTGTTCATGTAAATGATGAGTTTTCTTTCAGCTCAAAGCTTAGTCATGGAGTTCCACAGGGATCTGTGCTAGGCCCTACTCTTTTTAGTTTATATATGCTTCCGTTAGGCAACATTATTAGAAAGCACTGTATACATTTTCATTGTTATGCAGATGACACACAATTATACCTGTCAATGAAGCCAGATGATACTAATCAATTAGCCAAGTTAGAAGCCTGTCTTAAGGAAATCAAAGCTTGGATGACTTGTAATTTCCTGCTATTAAATTCAGATAAGACTGAAGTCATTCTTGTTGGTCCAAAAAACCTTAGAAATTCCTTTCCAAATCAAACTTTCAGTTTGGACGCAGTTACTCTTTCTCTTAATAGCTCTGTGAGGAACCTTGGAGTTATTTTTGATCAGGATTTGTCCTTCAATTCACATATTAAATTTGTTTCTAAGACTGCCTTCTATCATTTGCGTAATATTGCCAAGATTAGGAGCATCTTGTCTCAGAGTGATGCTGAGAAGCTGATCCACGCTTTTGTTAGCTCGAGATTAGATTATTGTAATTCTTTATTATCAGGCTGTCCTAAAACATCTTTAAAAAGTCTTCAGCTGATCCAAAATGCTGCAGCAAGAGTTTTAACAGGTACTAGAAAGAGAGATCATATCTCTCCGGTTCTGGCCTCCCTTCATTGGCTTCCCATAGAGTTTAGAATTAAGTTTAAAATCCTTCTTCTCACTTACAAAGCTCTAAACAATCAGGCTCCTTTTTATTTAAAAGATCTGATACTACCGCGGATACAAGCGGCTGAAATGAGCTTTCTCCGTAGGATTGCTGGACTCACCCTCAGAGATAGGGTGAGGAGCTCAGTCATCCGGGAGAGGCTCAGAGTAGAACCGCTGCTCCTCCACATTGAAAGGAGTCAGTTGAGGTGGTATGGGCATCTGATTAGGATGCCTCCTGGACGCCTCCCACTTGAGGTGTTTCAGGCACGTCCCACTGGGAGGAGACCCCGGGGCAGACCCAGGACTCGGTGGAGAGACTATGTCTCCCAGCTAGTCTGGGAACGCCTTGGTATCCCCTCTGAAGAGCTGGAGCAGGTGGCTGGGGAGAGGGAAGTCTGGGCTTCTCTGCTTGAACTGCTGCCTCCGCGACCCGGACCTCCGGAAAAGCGGTAGAAGATGGATGGATGGATGGATGGATGGATGATACTACCGTATTATCCTAACAGAGCACTACGCTCTCAAAATGCAGGATTACTTGTAATACCTAGAATCTCCAAAAGTACAATGGGAGGCAGAGCCTTCAGTTATCAAGCTCCTCTCCTGTGGAATCAGCTGCCAATCTGGATTCGGGAGTCAGACTCGATCTCTGTTTTTAAGAATAGGGCTAAAACCTACCTTTTTGATCTAGCCTACAATTAGGGAGGGATCATGTGTTTCTGAACCCTCCCTTAGTTATGCTGCTAATAGGTTTAGTCAGCCGGGGGACCTCCAGTAATGCACTGGGCCTCACTCCTTTCCTCACTCTCTATGAAATATTTTTTTTTTGCTGGTCATTAACATTTGTTTGTTCTCTCCCATAGATTGAGTCCCCATCGTGCTGTTTGCTCTCTACATGTCTGTTCTTTTCTTCTTCTCTATCCCCTCACCCCCCAGCCAGTCGCAGCAGATGACTGCCCCTCCCTGAGCCTGGTTCTGCTGGAGGTTTCTTCCTGTTAAAAGGGAGTTTTTCCTCTCCACCGTCGCCAAGTGCTTGCTCACAGGGGATCGCCTGATTGCTGGGGTCTTTCTGCAACTGTGGGGGTCCCCCCTACAGTTGATAGTGCTATGAGATGACTGTTGTTGTGAAATGGCGCTATATAAATAAAGTTGAATTGAATTGAATTGAATTAAATCACAGTGGATCTGCAAAGGCACAAAACATTAACTCACAAGTGTCTGAAACTCACACGTATAGTATTTTACTTTATGATAAAAAACGGCTTGTCAGTGTGTAGAAGTTATTGTATATGTACATACATTTCTACATCAGTCATCAGTCCTAATCAGTCCAAACCACCTGATCTGACTCACCACACCATACAAACTAAAGTGGGAGAAAGTTATCTCGCTGACTTTGTAAATGTGTAAAGTTTAGACATAAAAATACATAAAACAGTCCCTCCAGGATTTCGCGATGTTGCGATCGCACAAATTCACACAAAATCAGGCCATCGTCGCGTCTGTTGCACAACCTTGCAACTTTGTCTGATCACCGCAATTTTGGCCAATCCTCGTCAACTTCTGCCAGTTTCGCCAATCAAATTTGCCCCTGAGTAGCGCTCAAATGCTCAGTCTTACCAATCAAATGCATCGCTGCACGGCACAGACCTCTGTGTTTACAGTGAGTATTAACGGAACACATCAGCAAAAAGCCGAGTGAGTGATTTAATAAAACAGTCACCTGCGACTTTTCCTACACTGTCCCTTCCTCCGTCTCCGCTGGCCCGCCGGTGGTCATCTTCCTGAGTCTCCATGCTGACCACGTGTACGAAGTGCCGGGTTTGTGTTGAAAAACGTCTGCCTGCCTGCCACAAACAAACGAGCAAATCTAACACTACAGCCAGTGTTGTAGCATTTTATCCATCTTTAGAGGTAAAACCATTACTACATCTTGTCAGGGAGCTTTAACACTGTGAATCTCTGGTCTGGACACGGACCAACGCACCCCCAGTAAATCCCCAAGGAGACCCCCTCCTCCCGGTACGACTCCCGGTGTGTGTCAAGACACGCAGCAGATAGACAGACAGGTCAGTCAGGCATAGAAAGAGAGAGAATATTCAGTATTTTTTTTTTCTAGAAAAACACAGACTTTGATAGACAATAAAGAGTAACAGAATGTTCGCAACATCGGCGCCACACGAGTAGGCTGCCTTTTGCAACAGCGGCTCGATTCCGAGTTTTTTTTCCCTTCCTCTCTCTTTTGATCAGTCTTTTTTTTTCACCCCACTTATATCACGGACACACAGATCGTCCCAAATGTCTCCTGAGCCGGTGGACGGAGCCACTGTTTATAGCAGGATACGATACAGCAGGGAAGAGCTGCTAGCATTTAACCGCCACCCGGTCCCATTGGAAAAACTCGACATACCGAGAGAATTGAGGCGAAAGCATCGCGGCTGCCGGGCTGGAGTAAGGCGGAGGACAAAAAATATAAGGTACAGACCCTCCCTTCCATCTGTTGTCATGGGAAATGTACGGTCGATACTGGGAAAGTTAGATGAGCTAGCGGCTATCTCCCGTTATGATAGCACTTACCGGGAGTGCTCTCTCCTTTTGTTTACTGAGACGTGGCTAACTGAACTAGCAGCAGATGCTAACATTGAGCTGGAGGGTTTTCACATGATACGAGCTGACCGAACACCAGACAGTGGCAAAACTAGGGGCGGTGGAGTGATAATGTATGTTAACAACAACTGGTGCAGACCGGGACATATCACTGTTAAACAACGACACTGCAGCAAAGACATTGAGTTGTTAGCTGTTAGCATGAGGCCTACATATCTCCCGAGAGAACACTCACACGTGATCTGCATTGTTGTTTATGCAAATCCGACGGCGAACGCTGGGACAGCACGTGACGTCATCCATTCAGTAACCAGCAGGCTGCAGACAGAACACCCAGATGCTCTTCTCCTCATCTCAGGCGATTTCAACTACGTTTCATTGTCTCCCATTCTACCCACGTTCACCCAGTATGTCACATGCCACACTAGAGACAATAAAACACTGGATTTATTCTACGCAAACACTAAGGAGGCGTACACCTCATCACAACTCCCCCCACTCGGGAGATCGGATCACAACTTGGTTCATCTCCGGCCGGTGTACAAACCCCTAGTGCACAGACAACCTCCGGCCATGCACACTGTGGAGTTATGGTCTGAGGAGACAATGGACACTCTAAAGGACTGTTTTGAAGCCACCGCCTGGAAGCAGCTCTGCGATCCACATGGTGAGGACATCGATGGCCTCATTCACACCTTCACGGGCTACCTCAGCTTCTGTGTGGACAAATCCGTTCCCACCAAGACCATACGGTGTCACTCAAACAACAAACCCTGGATCAACCCTGAGATAAAAACACTTCTGAGAGAGAAGAAGAGGATCTTCAGGTCGGGGAACAGGGAGATGCTGAAGTCCGTACAGAGGGAGCTGAGGAGAAAGATCAGAGAGGGCAAGGACAGCTTCAGGAAGAAGATGGAGGACAAGCTGCAACAGAGCGACATCAGCGGGGTCTGGAGAAACCTCAAAACCATCTCGGGGCTCCAGAATACCTCCCCCCAGGCCACGGGGGGCAGGGAGTGGGCGAACAACCTGAATCTGTTTTTCAATAGATTTGACCAACCGCCCTCCCCCCTGTCTGCACAACAACCACTGCTGCCTCTAAGAACTGACATCGAGATGGTGACATCCTATAAGTACCTGGGTGTTCATCTGAACAATAAACTAGACTGGTCACACAATACTGACGCACTCTACAAGAAGGGACAGCGCAGGCTGTTCCTGCTGAGGAGACTCAGGTCTTTTGGTGTACAAGGGGCGCTGCTGAAGTCATTCTATGACACGGTGGTGGCATCAGCCATCATTTTTGGAGTGGTCTGCTGGGGCAGTGGCATTACTGCAGCCGATAGGAAGAGACTGAACAAACTGATTAAGAAAGCTAGCTCTGTCCTGGGGCAGTGCCTTGATCCGATGGAGGAGATAGGAGAGAGAAGGACGGTGGCTAAACTGTCATCTCTGCTGGAGTCCGAGTTCCACCCTATGCAGGACATACTGGATGCACTGAGGAGCTCATTTAGCAGCAGACTACATCATCCCAGGTGCACAACCGAGAGGTTTCGTAGGTCCTTCCTACCAACGGCTGTCAGACTGTACAACCTAAGCAGGGCTGCTCGCAGAGATAGCAAAAAGACGTAACAAACTAATAGTTTTTTGAATGCAAAAGATGCAATAGACTTACACAATGGTCCTCTCCGGCATACAACTAGGAACATACCGGTCGCTATGGAGGGTGAGAATATGTATGGGCACATAATCATACCATGTAGGATAACTAAGTAGATGGTTATGCTGTTTCATCCCACCTAGCAACAATGCTCTGCACTGTGTGTGTTTATATATTTACATATTTATTCCATCTAGCTACAATGCTCAGCACTGGGTGTGTTTATATTTATATATCTATATATTTATTCCATCTAGCTACAATGCTCCAGACTGTGTTTTTATATATCTACATATTATTCCATCTAGCTACATTGCTCCACACTGTGTGTGTTTATATACTTGCATATTTATTCCACCTAGCTGCAATGCTCCGTACTGTGGGTGTTTATATATTTACATATTTATTCCATCTAGCTACAATGCTCTGCACTGTGTGTTCATATATTCATATATTTATTCCATCCAGCTACAATGCTCTGCACTGTGTGTGTGTGTGTGTATATATATATATTTTATAGTAATATGTACATATGTATATTAGCTGCTCTTGCTTGCTTGTTTTTTTTTTGTTTTTTTTCTTGCCTTCTGATTGTTGCTCTGAGTGTTGCTATCCCTGTGCTGTTGCAATCCTGGAATTTCCCCGTTGTGGGACTAATAAAGGCTTATCTTATCTTATCTTATCTTAGAATAAATTATTTCTTTTTTCTCTGAGTGCAGTACTGAGTGGTTGGGGACCGCTGCGTTTTTCAAATGAAGGTGTTGTCAATAATTTCCAAATATCTACTCTTTAACATGCATTCAGTGCAATTTAGCTGTTGTAATGGATAGTGTGTTAAAGTCTGTATTTGCTGTTGCACAAGAGTTTTTCTGTATAGCAGAAGTTTCTGCTTAATTTACAAATCAACGTTTAATCGGAAATTTTTGACAAACCTGTACTTTTCTTGTGGTGTTATAGAATATCACTGCAGTAAACTATGGAAAAAAGCATCTGCTTTAAAATTCATAATTCTTCCCACAACTTTTAGTGCAGAAAAAAAAAACCCTCTCAAAACACTGCAACTTTTATCACAACTTTCTGAAAAAGCTCCCACAAATTCAGGCTTTTTGGGCCGCAACAACAGGGCTTGACATTAACTTTTTTGCTCACTGGCCACTGTGGCTAGTGATTTTCCAAAGTCACTACTCTTTTCACTAGCCACAATTTTGTTGTTGGAAAATTATGTTTAATATGATTGAATTTGACCATCGCATGCTAAATTTTACTTGAACTAAATTTACAAACCATTTTAAATGTAATTGGCCCTTATACATAAATATAGCAAGAGAAACACTGTTTAATTATTAACAGGAGTAAATACTGTAAAGCAGTGGAGAAAAATATTTGCAATATGAGAGTGAAGTACAGGTAGATTTGGGGTCTGTCCAAATTCTCATTTGTACCTTTCCCCTTTGCCTACCTTGAAATCAAAGGCCAAGGCGTAGGAGTTGAAAAGGACCCCTATGAATTGGGACACCCCTTCAGAGCTGCACAACGTCATTAATAAATACTGATGGGTTTAATCTAAATGAACACTACCAGTTTTCACTCGAAAAAAAACAGAAGAAAAAGAAAACTGATGAGAAAAAAGTCTCATCTTAAGAAGAAAAATGTCTGAAATTTACATGAACAATTCTAATCAGTAGAAAAAGTCAGAAATTTACTAGAAAGAAAGCTGTAAATTCAGAGAAAAACTTGGACCCCCTGGTGGGCCATTTTTGGCCTGTGGGCCACATGTTTAACACCCCTGGACCAGCACATTAAAATGCATAATTAGAGGTTTTACTTCCATGAAATAGCTGCAAATCACAGATATCATAGATAATCACAGATAAACAAAAGTTCACCTCAGAAGAAGCTTCACTTGCTCTTTACAGCAACATAAAGTTTAATCACTTTTTCTCTCTCTGTCATACGAAAACAGATTTGCACAACTGCGGACAGTAAATGGGAACTTCTTGCTCTAAAAATAATCATATTTAACCACAGAGGTAGGAGCTGATGTGGGGGGAGAGCACAGGTTATTCTCACTGCTGGGACAACAGGAGATCAGGGGCAGTTGTCCCCGTGATCTGATCACTGAGAGTAGCTGTTGTCTGTTCATCGCCGTTTCTCGACTGGAAAGAAAATGAGCCGACCTGCGGAGCTAGACTCCTGGGCTGCAGCTGGCTGACAGTGGACCAATGAAAATACAGTGTGTGTGTGTGTGCAGATAGTGCTTATGGGAGTTATAGTTTTGTAGTCTCATTTTGCGATAGGTTTATTATTTAGATGTTGTTTGAGAAAACTACAACCCGCCAAAGTGGCTAGTAGGAGTCGCTGTCTTATCTGCCACAGCAGGAATATACCCACCAGTGGCGGGGTGTTAATGTCAAGCCCTGCACAACAGTCATAAAAACATCCCGTGAAATCCTGGAGGGACTGGTGAAAGTTGTGTGCAATAGGGCACGCACATTGTCACCATCTGCCGTTTAGCTCTGGGTCTCAGTATTGTGTGTGTCTTCTATTCTTAATAAAACAGTGTGACCCCCAGTATACACATTGGGAGTAGCAGTCACGTTTTTGAAAAACTGCAGCCTATGTCTCCTATGATTTTCACACGTTTTGACACCCCTGTATAAAGCTAAATGTGCATCGTAAAAGAAAGGTTTTTTTCACCAGGAATTTTAAGGGATGTGTTATCATCAGCGGAAGCCGGATTAGGGAGTTGCTGTTCTGTTTTTGACCCCTGTGTGCTCATCTGCACTGACTGATTCACCAGCTATGACCTCTGACCTCTGGCAGGGACCACATGTAGTTCACTAGGTCACTAATTTGCTCCGTAATTACTTCAGTGGGAGTTAGGTTTGCTCTCAACTCATGCGTCCGAGGGATCCTTTCATTTTCTCATGTGTTTGTATTTCTGCTTACATGCTTGTTCCTCGTGTGTATATTCCACTAAATACTCACTCACTCACACCACAGCCTCTTTTTCTGAGTCAGAATTTTAATAACGTCTGAGCCGTGGGGTTTGTTGCTTTTCATTCATGGTGTCAAGCTGATTTACTGCAGAGCTGTTCTTTATACCGGAGCAATTGTTCAGTTTACAGCTAATTTGCTGGCAGTTACTACAATCATGAAGTCGTTTAAAGTTGCACGGCCCTTGGAGAGCACCTTGCATCAAGCCAAGTTTTATGCCGGAGTACAACTTTAACAGGTATGTACTCTCTGTGTTCATTACAGAGATGCATGTGGGTTGCGTTAAAGCTGCATTTACATTGTGTTTGCCTATTCCGTCTGCAAGCATCAGATTACCGTTTGCCTTAAATGCAAGCATCTGCACCAGCGTCTACACATGAAAGCTGTAGCACTGCTCTCAGAAGTGCTGACAGTCTGATCTCACAAGACATGCTCCACTTTCTGCTCGCCGTGACCCTGTGCTGGGATTGTATGAAAGGCTGTGTTTTTTTGTGGCTATTTTTAGGACGAGACACCGGCATATTCTTTACACTTGACGGTCGAAACAAATCTTCTCTTGCTCTTTCATGACAGTCCATGTTATTTTAGTTGTAAAAACATGTCGGTTCTGCTCTCTTTGAATTTATTTCTCTTCATACAGTCGAATGAAATAGTTTAACTGGGCGTTCCAAACTGGGCACACAGAAGAAAGTTGTCAAACGGCCAACATTCCCATCATACAGTATTTGCTGCTGTAATGATGCATGGACAACTAGAAGAGGTGTACCTTGTGAGGTGTAATGTAATGCCTTCCTCACTTCCAAGTTGATGGATGTAAAGCAGATTTTCTGGCACGGCTCTGAACTGCACAGCCTCAGTTTAACACAGGGAATGGGGAGATGTCATAATTCACTGGCTAATAAGCGATGCACTTGATTCTGTCTAGATGGAGCTGAGGAAATTAAATTAAGCTTGACTAATATGAAATGGTTGAATGCTTTAAGCCAAATTTCTTTGAAAAGCCCATTTTGCCAGCACTGATACTGCCAGCTGCTTCACTGTTGCTCACTCACATGACCCGTTTCTCCAGCGTGCTGAATGGTTTGTTGTAAATCCTGAAAGCTTTTGTTTATTTCACAGCCAGCTACAATATATCCAGTGATATGCCATAACTGCTGGCAGGCACAGCACTACTGTACTCATTCACAACATCAAACTGTAACATGCTGCTGCAGCACTAACAACCTCCAGGACGTCGACATTTCAACCTCCTCTTCCCCTGCCTGCAGGTGGACGGTTGTGGCTCCCTCAAAGACGGCGTGACTGTGGGCAACAGCTACGCTGGGCTCGGTCGGCCGCCCATGGCACTGGTCCACAATGGAGACATTGGTGGGCACAGAGACAGGATGCTTGATGCCTGCTTCCCGAAACAGGAGAGGAGGGAAGTGGAGAATGGGCTTCCCAGAGACCATTCCTCCTGCCAGGCGGCGGACAGCTCCCAGGGTCAGAGTCTGAGCCCCACCCAGGAGAACGGTTTCCTGCCCAGCCGGGAAGAGGTGGACTCGGAGAAAGGCAAGGACGACACCCTGATGACGCCGCGCAAGAAACGAGGGAGGCGGAAACTGGAGCGCCCGACGAAATGTGAGTATTATCTTTTTGATCAGCTGTGTGTGTGCATTCAGCAGCAAAACCCACACGTGTGTGGCTAGTGTGCGACGCGGAGTAATGAAGTGTAAATGGGTGTCAGACTGAGAGGGTCAGCGCAATGCTCGGAGTACGGGACTGACAGTGCCAGGATTAGTAACGCGGAGGCTCAGAGTGTTGCATTCAGGCTGCTGCGCAGAGTGCTGAAGAGAAACACCAATAAATGCCACACCTGCAGACCAAACCTGAAACTGTTGCAATGCTTGTATTGTTGGTACTGAAACATGACATTTTTATTAGCATGTAATACAAGATTTCACTTATTTATGATTGTCTTACTAGTTCTGTTTAATGGACATCATGCAGTTAAAAATATAACACCCAGATTTGATCCTTTTGTTAACTTGTCAAAAACTGACAAACATATTATTTATTAATTACCCCCCATTGGAAAAGTCGCTTCCATTAAGAGTGTTTTTAAACAACTACTCTGAGACGACGCTTTGGAAGTGAGTCAACTTTCAATGCCAATAGAATTGTAAGCTGCCAGTTATACCCCCTTTACTCAGGGGTTCAGATTGTTGAGAGATGACTGAGTGATGACAAAGTGGCCAGATCTCCAAACGATCTTTCAGTAATCTCTCAGTGATCTCTCACTGGTCGCCAATGATTTCTCGGTGATCATCAGTGATCTCCATGGTCCTCAAAGTTTTGACTCGTTCCAAGATAATCTCTCAATGAACCCTCAGCGGACGTTCAACAATCTCACCTCATTTCAACCCCAAAGCAGCTGTTGCAGTAGATTTTTGTTTTCTATCATTTTGACAGACATGGTTGTAAAAATTCTGTCAGAATCTGTTATTATCTGTCATTTTAATTGATTTTAATTAGATCACCCTTGCTTGTCTTTGGTGATCGCTGAGAAATTGTTTTGGACTGAATCCAAACAATCTCTCAACTGTGGCAACCATAGAGATCACTGAAAGATCGTTGAGAGATCTTGGCAATCGCTGCGAGGTTATTGAAAGATTGTTGAGAGATTTGTTCATTTTTCATATTTCGATGATCTCTCAATGATCTCTACCCCTGTGTAAAGGGGGTAGAAGAGCACTAGAAGCCTCTCAAATATGTATACCTCGTTGGTCACCCAGGAAATTCTCAGTGATCCCTCAGCCATCTCTCCTGGTCTTTCAAAGATCTTTCAAGGACCTTTCATAGATCTCTATACATCTCTGATTTACAAAACATTTACACTGAAACTGCTTTTCGATGCTTTAGGAGATTGTGTCAATTTTTGATCTCTCAGTGGTCACCCAACGGTCTCCATCTGTGTAAAGGGGCCCTTAACATCTTCAACTTGCATGACACTAATGGGATAGTTGGTTAAAAGTGCAATGAGAGATGCACACCTCACCCAAATTTTATGTCTCTATGGCCAAGTTTATGGTCTCCAGTCTCCATAGACCTTGAAAATTTGTGTACGTTTGGCCCCACCCACAAAAATGAGGGGTGTGGGGGGGCACATATGTTTTCCAGTTTATCGAATTTTTTGCCGGGTTTATGTTGATGATTACAGTTAGGCTTAAGCAGATTAAGATAATGACCTTTACTTTTAAGGAGTACAACTTCTGAAGGTAGGATCAAAGAAAATGAGCCCAAGATAAACAGAAGTCTCTGGATAATGTGGTTGTTGGTATCTGAGGTTAGTAACTGATGAAACCTCACATTCCATTCAGTTCAACTTTATATACGTAGCACCTCAGTGTTTCCTCTGGCTTAAAGACTTTGGTGTGGTGGCATCAGGGCGGTGCAGTGGCCCAGCACAGCAACTCACCCTTGGCCATGGGATCCCTGGTTCGATCCCAGCCCCTGACCAACAGTGATCTGTGTGGAGTTTGCATGTTCTCCCCGTATCTGCGTGGGTTTACTCCGGGATTTCTCCGGTTTCCTCCCACAGGCCAAAAACATGCAGGTTAGGTTAATTGGAGACTCTAAAGTGGCCCTAGGTGTGAATGTGTGTGTGAATGGTTAAGGGATAGCGCCGTACCGTGGCTGCTTCATCCATCCAGGTGGATGCCCTCAATTTCCCCTCTGGGGATCAATAAAGTATACAAAATAAAAAAAAAAAAAAAATCTTTTTTGGGGGGGAGGGTTGTATGTGACGCATGTGTAGAAAAGGAGAAAACACGATGCTCAAAGGGGAAAAAAAACATTCATAATACTGTAGTAATTTACTTACGCATACTTAAATTATATGATCAGAAGTGGGTGTAGTAGTCAGAAATTGCACTCATGTAAAAGCAGTGTTGTCTTATAAAATTACTAATTAAAAGTAGACCTCAAAAAATTACTAGTTGAGTTTTGTAAGAGTACAAAAGCACCCACTTAAAAAAATACTTGAGAAATGACTTTTGTCTTGAATCTTTGAGGTTTTTCTCCTAAATTTATAACCATTTTCTTGTAGTTTCTGACTTTTTTCGCTGTAAATTTGTTTTAACCTAAATTTGCAATCATTTTCCTCAAATTTGTAATTTTCTTGTAAAATTACAAATTGTAAAATTGTAATTATGACTGTAAAATTATGACTTTTCTTGTCCATTTTGAGACTTTATTATAAACGTACTGTATGTATTATTTTATGACTAATTTGTCTATTTTTTTAAATAAAATTACTGTTTTTGTTTTAATAAATTTGAAACAGATTGTGGTAAAATTTTGACTCTTTTTCATCATACAATTTACACTTTTGACCATAATTTTGCAGAGCCAGAACAGAACAATAATTTAACTCTGATTTCAAAGAAAAAATATTAATAAAATTATATTTAATGAAATAAATGACCAAAGATGCTGTTATTTCTGTTATAATATTTCTATATATTTATAGTTAGAAATCTACTCACCACCCAGACAATAGGAAAAGCCTCCCTTATTTTGAAATCCAAATGATGGCAGATTTAGTTTGTCTGAAGGCATGTTGATGGATTAAAGTCATTGACTTCGTGAATTTCAGTCATCTTAACTTGGCAGGTACATAATAATGAACATAAATTAGTTAATATTGTCGTGCTTGGTGAAGTAAACCCTTAGTTATTCAGTAACCCTTGCCTTTCCCTCAGTTAGCCTGCATATGAAGCCTAACCACGCCTGTTTACTAAGCGACTCATTATTGTTCCCGTTACCATAAATGCCTCTACTGCTTACATACCTCTTCTACTTTTTTCCCCCCTCATTTAAAGTACTTTAATAAGTTCATGCTTGTCTCGGACAGGGATGCTAGATAGACACGTCCACCTGCCAACTGGAACTGTAACGCGGGCGGTGCGCTTCCCAACTCCGACACGCGGCTGACTGTCATGTGCGTTGTTTGCGTGCGCGCTTGCAAAGCGTCATTCCTTCATTTATTTTTCTCAGCTTGGTGGCTCAGTTTCTGGCATGGTAGGCCATCACGCAGAAATGTTACCAGCTGAAACCCTGCCCTTAATTACAGCAAAAGATCATCTTGGAGCACTTTTGTGGAGAGGAGTGAAGCTGAAGGACCGTGACTCCAGTGAATATACATCTGGGACTTTTTTTTGAGTCTTATAGTTAGCAAACCTGATTGGATTTCTTTCATCTGAAGATTTTACTCCTGAGATTGCAGTTCTGTCTCAGAGAAAATCTTGCTTTAACTTAAAAAAATGTCCTGCTAAACTGCAGTCTGTGTTCAGTCTAGTAGTAAAAAAAATGCACTACCCACAGAGCAGCGATGCATACAGTGGTGTAAGAAAGTGTTTGCCCCCTTCCTGATTTCTCATTTTTTGTATGTTTGTCACACTTAAATGTTTCAGATCATCAAACAAATTTGAATATTAGACAAAGATAACACAAGTAAACATAAAATGTCATGAGCCGAGCTGGAGGTTTCCAGCTCAGGCTTCATGGCGGGATCCAGTTCTTTATCATCTGTGTTTTATGCTACCTCTGGCTTTCCATACCTTATCTGTGCCTTCTGCCTCTGGTAGCCACTCTCCCTCTCTTCTGTTGGTTTCTGACAGGTGATTCCAATCTGTCACTTCCCTGCCCAGGTTCACACATTCACACTCTCTCACTCTTATTCACTCTATCATCCACACCTGCTTTCCATTTGCTCTACAATCACTTTCATGCACCGGTAATCATTGTGATGATCAGGGCTGGTCTACTTAAGCCCTGTCCTTACTCCTATGTTTCGCTGGTGCATTGTAATGTCTACTCCTTGCACACAGTAGGTGTTCTGCTCTGCCTGCTCCTGGTATTTGGACTTTTCCTTTTGGACTGCAGTTGCTGTTGTTTTGTTCCAGAGTCCAGCTGCACTCCAACACTTCCACGTAAGTCCTGCTTCCTGGTTGACATTTCTGGTTTCCCCCAGCAGCCAGTGTTTTCCTGGGGCTTATGTGAACTGCTTTTCCCTAAGTTCTAACCTGAGCTGAGCTGTGTTAACCTGCTGTGCTGCGAATGTTTTTTTTTTTAATCCTATGTGGGATAATTGTTGTACGTTTGATTCCTCACTTATTAAAACACTCTCTTCACTTGCTGTTGGGCTTGTCTGTTCCATTTGTGCGTGCATAAAGCGCATGCTTATGACAGAATGCACCGGCCAATGAAAGCCCAGCGGTGAAGTTGTGTTCTTACATCTGTCTGTGTTTTTCACCTACCTGAGTCTTTGCGCAATCATGGATGGGTAGGAGCGGCTGGCGATGTCCCTCCTGAAGGATCTTTTGGCACAGGTGCAGGTCTCTTCCTCTCCGGGGACGGTCCGGAAGAACCAGGTCCATGCAGCTTGGGTAATGAAGACAAACCCTGGCCTACGGAGTCACCCGGAGGCTACCGACGTGCTCAGCTGCATCAACTCCCTGTCAATGGAGGATGTTTAGACGCCGGAGCCAGTCTGTATTAAGAAGAGGCGCGTGTGCCTTAGGAAGTCCCCAGCTTCGCCTGCGACAGCTCAGCTTCCTTCTCCAGAGTCGTGGCCCGCTCCGTCTGCTGAGGAGATGGAGGAATGCAGGCAGGTGTTGCTGGCGGAGATGGATCTCCTCTTGGAGGTGAAGCCGTGGCTCCTCCCGGATTTGGCATCAGAGTTGGGGGAATATTCTCTGAGAATGCTGGAACTCCAGCCCGTGGCCGAGCGCGCTCCGATCCCGGAGCCTCCTCACCACTATGATGAATTCGACCTCGGGGAGACAGCGGACGTCATCACCTCCCAGGAATTCAGGCAAGTGCTTGTTCAATCACTTCTACTCTCACCTGAAACCGCTTTTCTGATTCCTGATGAGCTGTTAATTGCTGTCACCGCGCCTCTACCTGTCTCTCCTGTTTCCCCAGAGTTCCCGCTGTTGCCGGAGGGAGTTCTCTGGGCGATGGAGGAGCGTTCCCCGAGGGAGGCGGAGCCTGAGCGTGCGCTGGTCAAGGAACCATCTGCTCTCCCACGTCGTCACCGTTCCCGGAGGTCTTGCCCAAAAGGAGTCGATCATCATCCAGTCAGCAACCCCTCCTTCACTGGAGAAGGAGAATCCTGCTGCGGAGCCGCTGGTTTCTCCCAAGGTGTCACCTGCAACCATCTCCTCCGCAACTTTTACCTCCGCCAATGTGGGGGCTGCAGTTTTTTCTCCGAATTCTTCTACTTCTGTGCCTGTTTTGGAAGTTTCTCCTCTGCATATAGAGGAGCCCAGGGCTGCCGTGGACACGGAGGGAGATAAAAATGCTTCTGACGCCACTGGAGACATCGAACACCAGGAGAACAGGCAAGTTCCTTCTCATTTTTCAATTATTAATGAACAATTTTGCCTGTTCCCTGGCCAAGAGACTCAGGTTCTGCAGTCCCCTGAGCTCTCTGCACCGGCGGCATGTTATAACTCCTCACCGATCCTCTCCGTGTCCCCTGTGTGTGCTCCTGTGAGCTTGCTGGTTCCTGAGCCAAGTCGCCAAGTGCTCTCGTTTGTTTCTCTTTCTCCTGAATTAGAGCAAACTTATCTGGCTGTTGGGGAGGAGAGTCGGGGGCAGCCCTCAGCTGCACCTGAACCCTCCTCGCCGGGCTCCGCCGCTACCGGCGACCCTAACCACTTTCCATCTATTGCCATTCCTGAGCATCCTCCTAGGGTCGCCGGGGGGGGGGGGGGGGGGACCCACCACCCCCAAGGGTCTCCATTGAGCCGGTCCAACCCGCCGGAGTTGACAACAGTCCAGTTTCCCCAGTGGAGGTTGATGCAGGGGTTCGGTCCCAATCGGGGACCTCCGTGGGTGCAGCGTCTTCCCAGCCTGAGGGGCCAGCGCTTCCTGGAATGCCAGAGTCCTGGATGGCGGTGGAGCCCGAGTTCAGGCAAGTACGCACTACAGCTTCTTTTCTGCCAGTTTATGAGCCATCTTGCCTGACTCTAGGTCAGGAGAGCCAGGGGCACCTTGTCACTGCACCCAGGCTCACCCCGCCGAGCTCTGCCACTGCTGGCGACCCTGACCACATCTTTCTCTCCCCTGTCTCTGAGCTTCCTCTCAGGGTCGCCGGAGAGTGGTCAACTACACCTGGAGCCGCCGATGATCCAGGTTGGTTGCTCAAGAATGCTGCAGAACCTCAGCTGGAGGTCACCGCGGGTGCAGCGGAGCCGGCCCGGTTGGGGTCCACCGCGGGTGCAGCTGTGTCCCAAGCCGGGAATACCGAGGATGCGGTGGATCCACCGGAGGATGCTGTGGCCCCCTCCGTCTCCCTGTCCGACACTGTGGGGGTCCCCTCCCTATGGTCTGGTCACCCTTCAGTGAGCCTTCCGGTGGACAGGCCGCCTCCTGCTTTATCTCACCGGTCTTGGTGGCTTTACTGTGTGGACCGACCGCCTGAAGGACTGAGTCTCTGGGCCGGATGGTTCGTGTTTTCTGGCAGGCCACTGGACTCTACTCCCCGAACTGCCTGTTGGACCCGGCACTCTGAGCAGCCTCTCGAGCTTCCACGTCTTTGGACATGGGGGGGGGGGGGGTAATTGTGGACCCTGGGCGGGGCATTGTGTTCCCTCCATTCCTGTACCCCAACCTCCCACCCGGGTTCGTGTTGTTGTTGTTCCTGTTGGGGGGGGTGGTTCTTTTCCTTGGATATTACCCTGGGTGTCTGGTATCCACCCCTAGAGAGGGGGGCTCTGTCATGAGCTGAGCTGGAGGTTTCCAGCTCAGGCTTCATGGCGGGCTCTGGTTCTTTATCATCTGTATTTTATGCTACCTCTGGCTTTCCATACCTTATCTGTGCCTTCTGCCTCTTGTAGCCACTCCCTCTCTCTTCTGTCAGTTTCTGACAGGTGATTCCAGTCTGTCATTTCCCTGCCCAGGTTCACACATTCACACTCTCTCACTCTTACTCACTCTATCATCCACACCTGCTTTCCATTTGCTCTACAATCACTTTCACGCACCGGCAATCATTGTGACGATCAGGGCTGGTCTACTTAAGCCCTGTCCTTACTCCTATGTTTCACCGGTGCATTGTATTGTCTACTCCTTGCACACAGTAGGTGTTCTGCTCTGCCTTCTCCTGGTGTTTGGACTTTTCCTTTTGGACTACGGTTGCTGTTTTGTTCCAGAGCCCAGCTGCACTCCAACACTTCCACGTAAGTCCTGCTTTCTGGTTGACATTTCTGATTTCCCCCAGCGGCCAGTGTTTCCCTGGGGCTTATGTGAACTGCTTTTCCCTAAGTCCTAACCTGAGCTGAGCTGTGTTAACCTGCTGTGCTACGAACGTTTTTTTTTTTTTTGTAATCCAATGTGGGATAATTGTTGTACGTTTGATTCTTCACTTATTAAAACACTCTCTTCACCTGCTATTGGGCTTGTCTGTTCCATTTGTGCATGCGTAAAGCGCACACTTATGACATAAAATGCAGTTTTTAAATGAAATTGGTTGTTATTATTAAGGGGAAAAAAAATCCAAATCTACATGGCCCTGTGTGGAAAAAGTGATTGCCCCCTAAAACCTGATAAATGGTTGGGCCACCCTTAGTAGCAACAACTGCAATCAAGTGTTTGTGATAACTGGCAATGAATCTTTTACAGCGCTGTGGAGGAATTTTGGCTCAGTCTTCTTTGCAGAATTGTTGTAATTAGCCACACTGGAGGGTTTTCGAGCAGGAACCACCTTTTTAAGGTCATGCCACAGCATCTCAATTGGATTCAGGTCAAGACTTTGACTAGACCACTCCAAAGTCTTCATTTTGTTTTTCTTAAGCCATTCAGAGGTGGACTTGCTGGTGTGTTCTGAATCATTATCCAGCTGCAGAACCCAAGTGCGCTTCAGCTTGAGGTCACAAACAGATGGTCGGACATTCTCCTTCAGGATTTTTTGGTAGACAGCAGAATTCATGGTTCCATTTACCACAGCAAGTCTTCCAGGTCCTGAAGCAGCAAAACAGCCCCAGACCATCACACTACTGCTACCATATTTTACTGTTGGTATGATGTTCCTTTTCTGAAATGCTGTGTTAGGCTTACGCCGGATGTAATGGGACACACACCTTCCAAAAAGTTCAACTTTTGTCTCGTCAGTCCACAGAGTATTTTGCCCAAAAGTCTTGGGGATCATCAAGATGTTTTCTGGCAAAACTGAGACGAGCCTTTATGTTCTTTTTGCTCGGCAGCGGTTTTCATCTTGGAACTCTGCTATGCAGGCCATTTTTGCTCAGTCTCTTTCTTATGGTGGAGTCATGAACACTGACCTTAACTGAGGCAAGTGAGACCTGCAGTTCTTTGGATGTTGTTGTGGGGTCTTTTGTGACCTCTTGGATGAGTCGTCGTTGCACTCTTGGGGTAATTTTGGTCGGCTGACCGCTCCTGGGAAGGTTCACCATTGTTCCATATTTTCGCCATTTGTGGATGATGGCCCTCACTGTTGTTCGCTGGAGTCCCAAAGCTTTAGAAATGGCTTTATTCCCTTTTCAAGAGTGATAGATCTCATTTACTTTGTTACTCATTTGTTCCTGAATTTCTTTGGATCGTAGCATGATGTCTAGCTTTTGAAGATCTTTTGGTCTACCTCACTTTGTTTTTTAAGTGATTTCTTGATTGACAACAGATGTGGCAGTAGTCAGGCCTGGGCGTGGCTAGAGAAATTGAACTCAGCTTTCCAAAGATGTGATAAACCACAGTTAATTTATGTTTTAACAGATGGGGCAATCACTTTTTCACGCAGGGCCATGTAGGTTTGGAATTTTTTTACTCTTAATAATAAACACCTTTATTTAAAAACTGCATTTTGTGTTTAATTGTGTTATCTTTGTGTAATATTTAAATTTGTTTGATGATCTGAAACATTTAAGTGTGACAAACATACAAAAAAATGAGAAATCATGAAGGGGGCAAACACTTTTTCACACCACTGTATAAGGTCATTGTAATCCAGGGGAGCATTGTTGTTATGGGGAAATGATGCTGATAGGAAGGTTTTACACCAAGATGGAGCATGAGCATCACCTTCCCCTTCACAAAACACACTCCCGACGGGCGTCTCTTGCCCCCCTCTCCACCACAGACACACCGGCTATGACCTTGATGAGAAGTGCAATAAATAAATCGGAGGGTGGAGCAACTCGTCTCCCGGCAACTCGTCTCTATTGGGAGCTGGCAGGTCGCTCCATTCCCCCATCAGGGGCCCTGCCAGGTGTATGGCACTGTGCCCAGAACTCTTTTATAAACTGGGTCTATGTTCTGTGTTCACCTGCTCTGTGCTTCCAGGATACATTACCTTACTACTGAGCAAAAATCAGAGGAAAACCTGTCTGGTGTTGGTGTCTCAGAACAAGATTATCAGACACTGGATCCACTGCTGATTGTCCCTATTGTGGTGCAGTCGTAAACACAAATCTAGATTCTCTACACTGATGATGAGGATGATGTCATGGCTAACTTTAAATATGTTTGCAGTCAAAATTAGATGTGTGAAGACTGTAAAAGTTATTTTGTGAGCACAATGTTTCTTCCAGTGCTCTGCTGTGGAGTAAGTGACAGCTTCACACCATTTTATCTAACCACATTTTTACTGATCTTTATAATATAGCTATCCCTTAAGAAGTCCTTTAGTTTTTTCACTTCAGTCTCCAAACACACAGACAGTCTCGACAAAAGGGCACTAATCAGTATGCGACCTGGTTTGTTAGACAGAGGAACTCGGAAGATGGAAAAAGAAGCGTTTGCCACAAACTTAACACAACAGTTCTACAAACAGACTGCAGTTGAGATCTGAAATGTGACAGTAGGAAACTGTGGTACAAGCTCTGTTGTATTTTGGTGTGCGTGCATCATGCTGGGTTTAGTTTAATGTGCTTTTAATAATCAAACAGTTAGACTAAGACATGTTTGAGCATTTTAAACCCAGCTGCACACTACAAGATCACCTGGATGATTTTGTGCCAGATACTCACTTCCCCACAATCCTGTTAAAGTTAATGATTGTCCTGTGGAGTGAGGAGTGTTAAATATCAAATGTGCTGAATATTTATGGTTGGATGCTCATTACTGTGGGAGGAAATCCGCGGTCAGATGAGCAGGCATACTTTGGATTGCTAAGTGAACAAAATGATAATCAGTAAAAACAAAAAGTGAGTTGTATGCCATTCTTGTTCATGTTTGACCTTGAGAGGTTTTGCAGGATTTTTCAGACCAGAGATGTCAAATGTTGAATTCAGACTTGATAAAACACAGTGGTCCAACACCAGCGGATGACACGACACCCCAAATAATCACAAACTGCAGCTACTTCACACAACTTGGAGTCTCTGCTTCACCACTCCTCCTCTAAATCCCAAGACCTTCAGTTCCAAATGAAATGTAAAACTTGCTTTCATCAGAAAACAGGACTTTGGACAGCTAAGCAACAGTCCAATTAACTTTCTCTTCAGCCCAGTGAAGGCACATCTGATGTTGTCTCTGTCTCAGGAGTGGGTTCTATCAAGAACACAACAGTTGTTGCCTCTTTCCTGAAGATGTCTGTGTGTGTTGGCGCTTGATGCACCCACACCAGACTGAGTCCACTCCTTGTAACGCTCCCCAAGTTCTTGAATCTACTTTTGTTGATGGTCCACTCAAGCATCCGTGTTGCTCATGCACCTTTTTCTACCACACTGTTTTCTTCCATTCATACATTTTGATACAGCACTTTGTGAGCAGCCAGGCTTTTCAGCAGTGACCTTATCTGGTTTACCCTCCTTGTGGAGTGTGCCCACGATTCCGGACAACTGTTAGTCAGTAGTCTTTTCCATGATTGTCATTACTGAACTGGTAAGGGAGGGATGCTGTATTTGTACTGCTTGAATAGTAATAAACTCAAACTCGAGGTGAAATATTCTAAGCGTCTTAGATAATAGGTTCCAGATTTCCATAAGTTATAAATCATAGTCATCAAAATTTTATTAAAGGCTTGAAATATTCATATTTACTAGGAAGGAATGTAATATATATGAAAGGTTGTTTTTGGAATTAAATCATGAAAAATGAATGAAAATTGTTACAATTTTTTTTAGACGTACTTACATAGTGTCATTAAAATGGATGGAGATAAAGATGGTAGAGTGTAATTATTCCAATCAGCTCCATCTTAGGGCTGTGCGATATGATGGAAATTTCATATCCCGATATAAGTAATCCTATATCCTGATATACCAAAGACCATATAAAAATGGTACTTTCCACCTTCTAGCTTGGTGTTCAGCATACTAATAGAACGGGGAAAGGAAAGTTAACGCACAGAGCTACCAAAGGACTGACCCCCCACTGTAGCTTTCACTGGTTACAGTAGCTGTGTGGCCTAGGGTCAGAGGAACGGAGATAGGAACCACCCCTATACACCACACGGTGTGGAAGGGAATTAACTATTAACTTATATCCTGATATACATTTTCTGCAAATTCATAGAAAGGACCATCTCTTTATTAACATTTTAAATTACTGAAAAAAAATTGTATAAATTCATCTGTCATTAATGTTCTCCTTTTATTTAAAGAAGTAATAATATCCAATTAATATTTCATTTCCCCCCCTCTCCCATCTTAATGTCATGCTGGAAATCATTAAATATCATAATAAGGTTTACTTTGACTGCACACCAACATTCATCTAAACGTTTCACATGCTTGTTTAACTAGTACATTAAATCCCACACGGTCTACTTGTCATATGCGCCTCTATGAGGCATAGAGAGAGAGACAAATTCAAACACTGAATGGTGTTGTGCGTTTTATTAACAAAAGGGAAACAGTTCAAAAGTGCCAAAAACAAGAGAGCACTTGCCTGAGTTTGAGCTCCACCGCCGTCCAGGACTCCAACAATTTGGGTGACGATGTCTCCTCGGGCTCGGCCCTCTAGAGGTCCAGCTTGGGAGCTGACACTCCACCGCAGCAGGCATGATGGTTGTAGCAGTCACGGTGCCCCCAGACGTAGTAAACCACACTGATGACTCCACCAGCGTGGCAGTTGGGGGATGGCTCCATGACGGCACTGAAGTAAGGACTTTCAGGGCCACAGGCTCCCTCCCCATCCGGCGGCTAAGCGCCAGGGCTGACTGGCACTCAGGAATTGAAGGGGAAGACACGGAGAGGATGGGTGAGGTTTTAACAATTGTGGCAGGAGGAGAGAGCTCAGAGGACTGCTTAACCTGAGTCTCTCTCCCGGGAGACAGACAAGGCATATCATTATGAGGGAATAAAATGAAAAAGCACTTGCCTATCATCCCGGATCTTGGTGATTTCTGCTTCAGATGACGAGCTTTCATCCCTCTCCATGTCACCGGTAACCCAGGGCCCCTTATAGGATGGTGAAGGAGCTGCTTCAGAGGACACAGAAATGGGTGAAACCTGGGATTCCCTGGAGGACCTCTCGGCAGCTGGAGGAGACGTCGAGGCGATGGAATTTATGGCAATAGCAGGGAGATGCGCTGCCGAGGGAATTGTTGGATTTGACGTCCGAGAAATGGCTGCTGAAGAGGAGGGCTTCCAGCGGCAGTCCGACGCGGAGTGACGCTCTTTCCACGGGGCTGGCGGAGTTGATTCCTCTGGGTCCACAGGCTCTTCCATCGGAGCTTTAGGGGAGACGGGAGAAAGAGGTGGAGAAGCGGCAGCGGCAGCTGTTAGAGATCCATTTAGCAGTGAATTCTGAATTTCATCATCAGGAATTAGGCAGGCGGTTTCAGCAGAGAGGGAACGAACAAGAACTTGCCTGAATTCCTGAGGGATGATGATGTCAGCTGCTGCTCCGAGGTCGTGCTCCGTCTCCCCGGGAGTTTGAAAGGCCGTCTGGCGGGGAGAAGATGGCATGGGCTCGGGATGAGGACAGCGAGCTCTCCACTTCCGGGAGTGCATCTTGGGCTGCTGGGGATGCACTGGAAATGACGCTCTCACCACTCCCTTGAGGCGTTCCCTTGACTCCAGTGAGAAGTGGAGTCAAACCCGGGTAGCGCCAGAGACTGAGGCACATCTTAATTACCCCGACAGCATTCTCCAGAAAACCAGAAACTGCTTTGGGAGAGAGGGTGGCTCGAGCCTTAGAGGCGAAATCAACAGCCAGCTTGGCCACCGCACACTCATCCTCACTCAATCCGAAAACTCTAAGGTCCATGGTGAGCTTTCCCACAGGCAGGTGATTTAAACACAAAGGAACACACAACACCACAGCTGAATTCTATACTGGCTGCGCCATACTGTCATATGCGCCTCTATGAGGTGCAGAGAGAGAGAGAGACAAATTCAAACGCTGAATGGTGGTGTGTGTTTTATTAACAAAAGGGAAACAGTTCAAAAGTGCCGAAAACAAGAGGACAAGTAATTAATTTACAGATAGCAGCTCTGAGCGAGGCAAAGCTCAAGAGGGAGCACAACTGTGGAGGTTAGCGACAACGGAAGACAATCGACGGAGCAGCGAGGACACAATGAACAAGTGAGCTTAAATAGTGAGTGATAAAGATAACATATGTACAGACAGGTGTGGGCTACCCTGAACAGGAGAGGAAAACCACAACTAATAATTGAGAACAGCTGATGGTCATAATGAGGGAGAGCGGCTGCCAGGAATGACAGGTGAGGGAGGAGCAACTGATCTGACAGCTTGACAGATGACGGCCGGGCTGGCACCACCCCGGAAGTCATAGGACAGCCGCCAGACCACAGAATACAAAATGAGAAGTAAACATGAGCCAACACAGTGCAACTAAAACAGGACATGGTAAAAAATAACTGCAACACAACTGGAGAAAAATAAAAAGGCAGAATAACACCAAAAGAAGCGCAAAAATACAATCAACAAATAAATACACAGAAAAGAGCCACGAAGCTGGGTCTGGCAGGAATCCCAGCCCCAGTTTGTGACACACTGTGATTTATTATTGGCAAAATATGTTTAGAAACACGGACAATCACTGATGGCTAGATGAAGATGGTTGAAATGGCCACTATTAACCCTTTCCCTCTTCAGGAGTCTTTTTTATATGGCATTCCGCAGGGAAAAGCCTGTTACTGTTTTACTCCTGTGTTTAGTTTTAACAACTGATGATTCTTTTGTGCCTCTAATCAGTAAATGTGCTCCTTAGTGTTTCACATGCTTGCTTCTTGCGGAGGTCGCCATGTTGGATGATGCCAGGACACGTTGCATCCCATCTGCGCATGTGCAGGCTGCAAACCATCATCAAAATAATAGTGATGGGAATTCCAGCTTTTTGCACTGATGGATGTAGGCTACAGTTCTAATGTGCCTGTGCAGGTCATTTGTAGACCCTGTTCGACACATTTTCACCTTGCACACTACGCTCTGCACTACACTTCTGCAGGCGGGAGCTGGCTCCGGTCGGCCACTTCATAGAGCTGCTTCGTTCATGAGTGACACATCACTGCAAAATAAAGATACTGCCGTGTTTTGTGACACCTCAATATAAACAACAGAGTTTTATATGAAACGATAGACGTTTCTACATATCTTGTCATCCGGTATATGTTGTCATATTGCGCAGCCCTACTCCCTCTGTTGGTTTGGGCAGATCCGAACCAAGATGAACCATAACAAAGTGGTGGAGTTGTATGTTTTGATGTTTTGTTTTTTTTAGTTTTTGCATCAGTAGCCATGTCAGAAACCCAAACTCACATGCAGAACACTGACAAAGTGAAATTTGCTTAATGTGTGCTCAAAATCTTCATGTGTGGGAAAAGTAATGTTTTCATAACCTGGCAAGATTTGACAATGTTTTGTGTGGGCCAGACCTTACTAGAGTGTTGGTATATTGTTTGGTAATACTCCCTTTACACAGGGGTAGAGATTATTGAGAGATCGTTGAGAGATCTGGCCAATTTTTGATCTATCAATGATCTTCAGTGATCTCCGCAGTTGCCATAGCCCCCTCAAAGTTTTGACTCAGTCCAAAACAGACAAGGATCTCCCAAACAATTCCAAACATCAAAAACTGGCCCAATCTCTCAACAATCTCCGTGCTGTTTAAAGGGGCCCTAAGTGTCTGAGTGGAACTGTATATGAGTTTCAGCAATGCTAAGGCTGGAACCTGCTCAAACTGCCAAGGTATACTCTCTGTGGACAACATTAACCAGCTCCCCTCACAAACCCTGTGACCTTAGCCGTGTATATGCCCTATAGACCAAGTTTATAGTCACTTATTCCTGATGAGGACAGGGAAACTAGGAAAGGGGGGGGAAAGAGCTCGGAGAAGGATTGCAGGGGGCTTAGATACACATGGAACTGAGCTGAAGAGGCCGCAAAGAGAGCAGACTATTGTTTGGACAGGTCTGTAGTGTACTTCACGGACAAGCCAGTTTTAGCTGAAAACATGCCATCAAAAGTTGTCTTTACCCTCTCAAGCTTTGAGTGTTATGATAGTGTTTGGGCTTCGACACAGCATACAGTCGTGTTTACTCAGGTTTTGCCGTCATGCTAATTCAGCATACAGCTGCCCGAAAGACGTGTGTGTACTGTGCTGGTGTCATGTCGCTACGTCTGGGCACTTTTAGAGACACGTGCTGACATTCAACTTAAACATCGTCAAAGTAATACCAGAGATGCTGGCTGGTGTGTTTCTGATGAAGCTGACTTTGGCCTCCTTGTCTTGTTTTTCTTCTGGAGCTGTGGATGAGAAGCGTTTTATGAATCCTGACTGGCGCTCTAGTGTTTCAGCTGCGTGCTATCCACGCTCTCAGACTCGCCCCTCACTGCTCTGGCGAACACAGGCAAACAATGCTGTTTAACAATGAATAACATGCTCTTGTTTTTGTGGACCACCAGACGTGATATTGCAGCCAAATTAAAGGAAAATCCCAACTGGGGTGTATGGTGTCAATGGTTTTTTTTTTGTTTTTTTTTGTTAGAGTGCGGTTTCAGTGCATTTCAAATTTGGTTTTGCAACTTCCTCTGTATATATGGACATTCTGTTTCCTGTGTAACATACTTGCCATTCTAAGAAAAGCTGTGAATGGTTATGATTCTGTCTGTTGACTTTTCTTCTTCATGTGATTAGGTAGATGGTCTTTTTAAGTAAGTTCCATAATTGTGAAAACAATAAATGCTCAAGGTGAGCTAGACAGTATTTTAATGAAAACATATTTTCAAAAATAATCCATCAACAAAATGTTTACAAAGGTGCAGAATTAAAGTCTTTATATTTTTCTTTTGTACGGGTCCAAAATAATCATAGTATTTACATCTGAGCAGCTGGATGACGAGACTCTGGTGGGTGGTAATATGCAGCTCCGGAAAAATTAAGAGACCAGAGAGATCACTGCAAAATTATCACTTTATCTGGTTTCACTATTTATATGGATGTGCTTGAGTAAAATGAACAGTTTTGTTGTATTCTCTGACCTACTAAAAACAACTCACCCAAATTCCAAGTCAAAATATCATCATTTAGAGCATTTAATTTACGGAAAATGACAACTGGCCAAAACAACAAAAAAGATGTGCTTTTAGATCAAATAATGCAAAGAAAACAAGTTCATGTTCATTCTTAAACACTACAGTACCTAAGTTTTACCTTAGGAAAAACTCAAATCTGTATTTGTGTAATAACTCAGATCTTTATTCACAGCTTTCATGCATCTGACCATGCTTAGATGATCACCTAATCAGTACCTCCTTAAGTAGGTGGATGTGTCCTTGTGTTGGAATTCAAAAGATACTCAAATTGAATGCCTGCCATACAGGCAGAGATGCTAATTTGGGAAAGGTTTTGTAGTGGTCTCTTATTTTTTTTTTTTCCGGAGCTGCAGATATACAGCATGTAAACACTAGATAGGACATGGCTAACATTTTCATGGCAAACGGAGGTGCCATATTCTGTTGCTAACTATAACGGAATATTGAACTGCAGTGGTTTGCGTTAGGCCAAAGGCGTCACTGCAGTTATATTCGTGACACCATACAACCTCGAGTGTAATATTGCTTGTATGATGCCTATAAAAAGTATTCACCCCCCTTTGGATGTTTCAGCCTTTTATTGCTTTATAAAATGAAATCATGGTCAAAATAATTTGGCTTTTTTCACAAAAATTTGTAAAAAAAAAAAAAAAAAGAAAAAAAAAAGCTTCTTTCATGTCGAAGTGAAAACAATTTTTTTCAAACTACTGTCAATTAATTAAAATTATATAAGGTAAAGTAAATGATTGCAGCAGAGGTCCAGCTAGTTGATGCCTGCAGTCCCACAGTTAGTAAAATGGAGCTCACCTGAGTGCAGTTAATGTGTGTCAAGTGATTGTAGTATAAAGACACCTGTGTCTGGGAGGTCCAGTCTCTGGCTCATCAGTATTCCTGCTACAGTAGCAACATGAAGACAAAAGAACAATCCAGACAACTCAGAGAAAAGATCATTGAAAAGTATAAGACAGGAGATGGCTAGAAGAAGATTTCCAACTCACTGAGCATCCCATGGAGTTCAGTTAAATCCATCATTAAGAAATGGAAGCAGTATGGCACTTGTCTAAATCTGCCTAGAGCTGGCCGTCCTCACAAATGGAGTGATCGAGCAAGAGGAAGACTGGCGAGGGAGGCCACCGAGACACCTCCAACCACTCTGAAGGAGTTGAGAGCTTCAGTGGCCCAGATGGAAGAGACTGTACACGCAACAACTGTTGCCAGGTTCTTCACCAGTCCAAGCTGTATGGACAATGGCAAAGAGAAAGCCACTGTTGAAAAAAGCTCGCATGAAATCTTGCCTGGAATTTGCCCAAAGGCATGTGGGAGACTCCAAGGTTTATTGAAAGAATATGAAGATATTACTGTTGCAAAACTATTTGTAAGCGTGTGCACAGTGCCACAAAGGTGTGCACAGATCCACAAATGTGTAAAACATATTTACAAATGAATGCAAAGTTCGACAAATAAGTGCACTGATCCACAAATATGTAAAAAAATATTTGCAAATGTGTACACAGATTCACAAATATGTAAAACGATCAGGAAATGTGTAAAAAGATTTTGTATTTGTGTACTTACTTAAAAACGGCTGGAAAAGACCACAGCTGTGTCTCAATTGGCTGTCAAAGTACATGTGACTTTTGCAACACATTTGGTGTGTCTGGATGGTCTGGATCCACAAATGTGTAGACAGATGTACAAATGCCAGTTAGCTGGGTTTTTGTTATCCTGAACTCAGGCTGACAGGCTGCCTGCAGGGCTCCATATTCGTTCCTTTCTACCAGTTTGGCTCCAGCTCTCCTTCTCCACACTTACGCTGCAGACACAGAACTTCACATGGATGGAGCTGGACTGTCACGGCTACTGCTGACCTATTTCTTTTTCTTTCTGTGTGTCTCTGAGTTTACTGTGAGTGAATGACTGCTGCACCCGCAATTAATTATGACTCACAATCCAGCATCAGACAACAGAAGAGATGTGGGTCTCAGAGCTCTGGAGGCGGAGATGGTACCTGTTGGTGATGGATTTTGACTGGTTTTGTGATTAATACACTAATTGAGGAATTGACTGTTAAAACTAAAGTGGTGCTGAGAGATATTGCCTTGCAGTTTTTATTGGTTTTTCTGGGCTTTCTGACAGTGATGTACAGGCCTTTTTATTTGTGTTCAGGTTGAACTTGTTTGTTAGCCTGCCTTTTTAGTTATTTTAGTACCTAGTAAAAGTAATTTGTGTTTTGTTTTATCCAGTCAGGAGCATTAGTTATGTAGAGTTGGAGATACTGAATGCTGGATTAATTTAATAGAAAATTTATCCTTTTTTTTCCCTTTTATTTGGATCTACTCTGGAGTTTTATTCATTTCACCAGTTTCTTAATTGAATTTACTGTTGCTTTTCATTTTGCTTTTTAATCGTTGGTTTGCTGCATGATTTTGTTGTTGCCTGTTTTATTGTGGTGTTTTATTAAAGGACAATTTTCTAATCCAGCAATTGTTAATATAACTCCACTCCTGTACAGCTCACTGACTGTGATTTGAATTAAACTTTTTTAAAAATTATTCTTTGTTTTGCTCTTTGCTGAAGTGCATCACCAAAACAATGAGGTTATAGAGGAATAAAGAGGCGAGGCAAGGAGCTGTAACAACACAGACTTTATTCTCCCTCTAACACATCAGGAACACAAAAAGAACTCCCAGGCCACTGTGCATCTCACTTTTATACCCTTAATTACATGTATAGTGGCCCGGGGCTCCGACCTCATATTCATTTCATAACAAAGCCTGTGCGGTGCATTAACATGATATTACATAGGTGTCGCACTTCACTCCTCTCCTGGTGGCCCAGCATCTCCTCCTCTCCCCGGGGGGTGCCTAGCCTTTGCTGTTCCGTCTGGACCTCCCGGCGACCTCTCCTCTCTTGGTCCATTGATCTCTGGGGGGAGAAGTCTAAAACCTTGCTCCTCACAAGGTCACTTTTTAGGGAGCTTTTGCCCTGGCCAATAACATTCTGAGATTATACCAGCCTTTCTCTTTTGGCCATGAACCCCAAGACCACAGTTTGGGTTTTTTGTTATGTGAAAAACTTTGGACAAAAACTACTGGTGTCCAACTTTGCTAATTTTCCTGATTATGTGTGTTTTGTGTTTTCTGAACCATGGAACTTCCATCCATCCATCCATCTTCTACCACTTTTCCGGAGGTCCGGGTCGCGGAGGCAGCAGTTCAAGCAGAGAAGCCCAGACTTCCCTCTCCCCAGCCACCTGCTCCAGCTCTTCAGAGGGGATACCAAGGCGTTCCCAGACCAGCTGGGAGACATAGTCTCTCCACCGAGTCCTGGGTCTGCCCCGGGGTCTCCTCCCAGTGGGACGTGCCTTTAACACCTCAAGTGGAAGGCGTCCAGGAGGCATCCTAATCAGATGCCCATACCACCTCAACTGACTTCTTTCAATGTGGAGGAGCAGCGGTTCTACTCTGAGCCTCTCCTGGATGACTGAGCTCCTCACCCTATCTCTGAGGGTGAGTCCAGCAATCCTACGGAGAAAGCTCATTTCAGCCGCTTGTATCCGCGATCTCGTTCTTTCGGTCATTACCCAAAGCTCGTGACCATAGGTGAGAGTAGGAACGTAGATTGACTGGTAAATCGACAGCTTTGCCTTAGAACTAAGCTCCCTCTTCACCACAACAGACCGGTACAACGTCCGCATCACTGCAGATGCTGCTCCAATCCGTCTGTCGATCTCTCGCTCCATTTTCCCCTCACTCGTGAACAAAACCCCAAGATACTTAAACTCCTCCACTTGGGGCAGGAGCCTGTCCCCAACCCGGAGAGGACAATCCACCTTTTTCCGGCTGAGGACCATGGACTCGGACTTGGAGGTGCTGATTCTCATCCCAGCCGCTTCACACTCAGCGGCAAACCGTCCCAGCAAGAGCTGTAGGTCATTGCTGGATGAAGCCAACAGGACAACATCATCTGCAAACAACAGAGATGAGATCCTGTGGTCACCAAGCATGACACCCTCCATTCCCTGGCTGCGCCTAGAAATCCTGTCCATAAAAATTATGAACAGGATCGGTGACAAAGGGCAGCCCTGGCGGTGTCCAACTCTCACTGGGAATGACTCCGACCGAGTGTTTGCAATACGAACCAAACTCTCACAACGGTCGTACAGAGACCGAATAGCTCGTAACAACAAGCCCGATGCCCCATACTCCCGAAGCACCCCCCACAAAAATCCACGAGGGACGCGGTCAAATGCCTTCTCCAAGTCCACAAAACACATGTAAACTGGTTGGGCAAACTCCCACGAACCCTCAAGAATTCTCGAGAGGGTAAAGAGCTGGTCCGATGTGCCACGGCCAGGACGAAAACCACATTGCTTCTCCTGAATCCGAGGTTTTGGCATAGACCTTCCCAGGGAGGCTGAGGAGTGTGATCCCTCTAAAGTTGGAGCACACCCTCCGGTCCCCTTTTTTGAAGAGAGGAACCACCACCCCGGTTTGCCATGCCAAAGGCACTGCCCCCGACCTCCACGCAATGTTGCAGAGGCGTGTCAACCATGACAACCCAACAACATCCAGGGCCTTGAGGTACTCAGGGCGAATCTCGTCCACCCCCGGGGCCCGGCCACCAAGGAGATTTTTAACCACCTTGGCGACCTCAGCCCCTGTGATAGGCGAGTCATCCCCCTCGTCCCCAAACCCTGCTTCCTCTGTGGAAGGTGTATCAGTGGGATTGAGGAGATCCTCAAAGTATTCCTTCTACCGCCCGACGATATCCCCAGTTGAAGTCAACAGTGTCCCATCCGCACCATACACAGTGTGGACGGGGAGCTGCTTTCCCCTCCTGAGCCGCCGAACAGTTTACCAGAATCTCTTTGAAGCCGACCGAAAGTCTTGTTCCATGGCCTCACCGAACTCCTCCCATACCCGGGTTTTTGCTTCAGCAACCACCCGAGCTGCACTCCGCTTGGCCTGCCGGTACACCTCAGCTGCTTCGGGAGTCCCACAAGCCAACCAAGCTTGATAGGACTCCTTCTTCAGCTTAATGGCCCCCCTCACCACTGGTGTCCACCACTTGGTTCGGGGGTTGCCACCACGAGATGCACCGACCACCTTGCGGCCGCAGCTCTGGGCCGCCGCTTCAACAACAGAGGTGGAGAACATGGCCCATTCAGACTCCATGTCTCCAGACTCCCTCGGAATGTGGTTGAAGTTCTTCCGGAGGTAGGAGTTGAAGACCTCCCGGACAGGGGCCTCAGCCAGATGCTCCCAGCACACCCTCACTATACGTTTGGGTCTACCAGGTCTGAATGGCTTCCTCCCCTGCCATCGGATCCAACTCACCACCAGGTGGTGATCAGTTGACAGCTCTGCACCTCTCTTTACTCGGGTGTCCAAGACATACGGTCGCAGGTCTGATGATACGATAACAAAATCGATCATCGACCTGCGACCTAGGGTGTCCTGGTGCCAAGTGCACATATGGACACCCTTATGCTTGAACATGGTGTTCGTTATGGACAGACTGTGGTTAGCACAGAAGTCCAATAACTGAACACCACTCGGGTTCAGATCGGGCAGGCCGTTCCTCCCAATCACCCCCCTCCAGGTTTCACTGTCGTTGCCCACGTGCGCATTGAAGTCCCCCAGTAGGACAATGGAGTCTCCAGGAGGAGCACCCTCCAGCACCCCAGTCACAGACTCCAAAAAGGGTGGGTACTCTGAAACATCATTTGGTGCATAGGCACAAATGATAGTCAGGACCCGTTTCCCAACCCGAAGGCGCAGGGAAGCAACCCTTTCGTCCACCGGGGAAAACTCCAATATAGAGGCAGCAAGGTGGGGCGATACAAGAATACCCACCCCTGCTCGTCGCCTCTCGCCCGGGGCAACTCCAGAAAAGGCCAAGCTCCAGCCCCTCTCCAGGAGACTGGTTCCGGAACCGGAGCTGTGTGTTGAGGTGAGGCCGACTATATCTAGCCGGTATCGCTCAATCTCGTGCACCAGCTCAGGCTCCTTCCCCACCAGAGAGGTGACATTCCACGTACCAAAAGCCAGTTTAGAAAGCTTGGGATCAGTCCGCCAAGGTCTCCGCCTTTGACCGCCACCTAATCCACATAGCACCGGACCCCCATGATCCCTCCTGCAGGTGGTGAACCCACTGGAGGGCGGACCCATGTAACTCCTTCGGGCTGAGCCCAGCCGGGTCCCATGGGTGGAAACCCGGCCACCAGACGCTAGCCTTCGAGCCCCTCCCCCAGGCCTGGCTCCAGGGTGGGGCCCCGGTAACCCCATACCGGGCGGGGTACACTGAATCCTTGATATACAGTTTATCATGAGAGTCTGTTGGATCGTTCTTAGTCTGGCCCTTCACCCAGGACCAGTTTGTCTTGGGAGACCCTATCAGAGGCAAATTGCCCCGGACAACATAGCTCCTGGGATCACTGGGGCACGCAAACCCCCCCACCACGATAAGGTGACGATCCATGAGGGAGCCATGGAGCCATGGAACTTATATTAAAATAAATCACACCCAATTTCTGACCACAGCTGGCCACAACCATGTAAAGAATTATACCCAATATTCGAGTTAATACAATGATTCAGTGTTGCAGATATTTTCATGGGTCTGTGCTTTTTTAAGTGTTGTTGTTGATTTCCTACTAATATTACATTGTGCATCCTGATATGGGCGAGGGAATGAGAGAGATGACGGGGGAAAGGAAAATCACCAGTTTTTCTGCTCCAGATAGCAAAAAGAACCAAATAGCTTATGGTGAGAGGAAAAATACATGGGACACAAAAGCGCTCAAATAATCAGAACTGTCAGCTGTCATTTATTCATATCATTCCAACATTGTACCATTTATTTAAGATATTTGTGCATGCACGCACACATGCATGGTACAGGGGACAACAACCTTTATTAGATTTGAATGCAAGAGCAAAGCAGAGCAGTCAGAAAACACCTGGCCTTCAGAATGAAGGCAAGGCTGTCTCTACATGCACACAAAACATGAGCCAAGTGAACATAAACATTTCAGCAGCAGCAATTAACTATGAAAAACAGAAACGGATTTAAAAAAAAAATCTTATAAATCCAGAAAAACATCTTTTTATTTATTTCTTTGAATTGAATGTAAAACTTAAATATTTCTGTCTCTGTGGATAAACTTGATAACTTGATAATGGTAAGCAAGGAGAAAAAAAAAGACATGTATTTTCATCAGTTACATATTGTTGTGAAGAGCTGTCTGTGATGTGGGATTTAATTTGAATTAACTGTGGGGCTATCTCATAAGAGAAATTAAACTGTTGTGTGGGCATGTGCATACAGTATGTGTATGCATGCGCACAAAATATGTTTTCTTGAATGGCAATGTAAGTTGCACCAAATTTTAAGGAAAATTCACCAAATTTTTGATTTCTACTTTCAACACCATCCAACCAGTGATTCTGAGGGACAAGCTGCTGTATGCAGGGGTGGACCAGCACCTGTCATCATGGATCCTGGACTACCTCACAGACCAACCACAGTTTGTGAGAACCCAGGACTGTGTGTCTGACGCCATCATCTGCAGTACGGGGGCCCCCAGAGAACAGTTCTAACTTCCTTCCTGTTCACCCTCTACACTGCTGACTTTTCACACAATACACCACACTGCCATCTACAGAAGTTCTCTGATGACTGTGATTGTCGACCTCATCTCTGATGGGGATGATGTGGAGTACAGAGGACTTATCCAGGACTTTGTGGACTGGTGCCTGTGGAACTGCCTCCAGATCAATGTGAGGAAAACCAAGGAACTGGTGGTGGACTGCTGCAGGCGAGGACAACCCCCCACAGCACCGGTAAACATCCAGGGAACAGACATTGAGAGGGTGGCATCGTACAAGTACCTGGGTGTTCACCTGAACAATAAACTGAACTGGTTACCCAACACCACCGCGCTCTACAAGAAGGGGCAGCCCAGGCTGTACCTCCTGAGGAGACTTGGGTCTTTTGGAGTCCAGGGGGCACTCCTGAAGACCTTCTATGATTTGGTGGTGGCATCAGCCATCACATTTGGAGTGGTCTGCTGGGGCAGTGGCATCACGGCAGCCGACAGGAAGAGACTAAACAGGCTGATTAAAAAAGCTAGCTCTGTTCTGGGGCGACGTCTCGACCCAGTGGATGAGATAGGAGAGAGGAGGATGGTAACTAAGCTGTCATCTCTGCTGGAGTCCAAGTCCCACCCCATGCAGGACACACTGAATGCACTGAGAAGCTTATTTAGCGGTAAGCTGTGCCATCCTGAGGGCTTGAGGGAGAGGTTCCGCAGGTCCTTCCTACCTATGGCTGTCAGTCTTTATAACCTAACCGGTGTTGCTCGTAGAGGTTGTATTAAACGTAGGAAATGTCACAACTTTGTACAACAGAGCTTGTCCCCTCCAATACACAACTAAGACAATTACAATTATTATTGAGGGTGGCAACAACACTGTTCGCAAATGTGAAATATACTGTCTTGGTGTATATTTATATTCTGCCGATAATTTAATAAGCTGTAATACTGTTGATACCGTCTAGCTGCAATGCTCTTGCACTGTTTATATAACAGTGTACATACTGCTTTGGCTTATTTACTATTGTGAATGCTGCTGTCCCTGTGCTGCTGCAATCCTGGAATTTCCCCATTGTGGGACTAATAAAGGTTTATCTTATCACGGTATGTATTGTGACATTATATCACAATGCATTTTTTTAGATATATCACCCAGCCCTACTGTAACCTAGCATGATTTTTGGATGATATTGTTTTAGAAATCCTTGGCTGCTTAATTTGGTGAGGTTTCTTCCCTCTGCTCGATGGAGCTGCATATACTCTTGTCCCACATGAGGACTTCACAATTGTGCCCTTGCAGTAAAGTTCTTGTTGAAATTCCTTGAGATGCAGCTTTCTTTTGTCTTCATCTAAATTGCAGTATTCTATTGTAGTACTGTATTTCCTAAATGGCTGGCATAGTGTGGATTCCCCCCCACCCACTAAAGACCTTTCAATATCTAAATACTGTTCTTTAACAAAATCATACAACTTGGCTACAGATTGTGGTTCCTAGATAATCAACCTCTTTAAAGCAGCATTAAGACTTTCACAGTTATTACTTCATTGCATCACATTATTCATATTATTATCTATTGCACATTTCATGTTTTGGTTAAGGAAATATTTGTTTTTCCAAGTAACTGTTTAATGAAGGAACAATAGAATTACATAGAGACATCACTTGTTTCCATCTGTCATCAAATGGCGTTGATTGCCTGACTGTCCATTGTGCCCAAAAATTGAATTATGAATTGCTTGTCTGTCACTTGAGTTAAGCCCTATCTTGCCTTTCAAATAAGCAGACACATTTTGACTTAAGTGCCTAGTACATGTTAATTTATATGAATCGGGAAATAATGCTATTGCATTGACCATGCCTTGCTCATTGTCAGTACCAACAATGGGTGGTTCACAATCACTCAAAACTCCTGCAAGGTGGGAAAAAAAAGTCTCATAAATGAGTGAATCAGAATTTCCATGTAAAAAAAAAAAAAAAAAAAAAAAATTGTGCCAAGGATAACAGGGTGCTCTTCATTTGACCTTCTCGTAACAACTAAATGTTTACAAACTCAGGATAATACATAATCTCAGAATGTTACTGACCAGGGCAAAAGCTCCCTAAAACCTGACCTCATTGTTTGGGTGATGCACTTCAGCAAAGAGCAAAACAGAGAATAACTTTTTAAAAAGTTTAATTCAAATCACAGTCAGTGAGCTGTACAGGAGTGGAGTTATAGTAACAATTGCTGGATTAGAAAATTGTCCTTTAATAAAACACCACAATAAAACAGGCAACAGCAAAATTATGCAGCAAACCAATGCTTAAAAAGCAAAATGAGAAGAAACGGCAAACTCAATTAAGAAACTGGTAAAATGAATAAAACTCCAGAGTAGAGCCAAATAAAAGGGAAAAAAAGGATAAATTTTCTATTAAATTAGTCCAGCATTCAGTATCTCCAACTCTACATAACTGATGCTCCTGACTGAATAAAACAAAACACAAATTACTTTTACTAGGTACTAAAATAACTAAAAAGGCAGGCTGACAAAGTTCAACCTGAACACAAATAAAAAGGCCTGTACATCACTGTCAGAGAGCCCAGAAAAAAACAATAAAAACTGCAAGGCAATATCTCTCTGCACCACTTTAGTTTTAACAGTCAATTCCTCAATTAGTGTATTAATCACAAAAACAGTCAAAATCCATCACCAATAGGTACCATCTCCGCCTCCAGAGCTCAGAGACCCACATCTCTTCTGTTGTCTGATGCTGGATTGTGAGTCATAATTAATTGCGGGTGCAGCAGTCATTCACTCACAGTAAACTCAGAGACACACAGAAAGAAAAAGAAATAGGTCAGCAGTAGCTGTGACAGTCCAGCTCCATCCATGTGAAGTTCTGTGTCTGCAGTGTCAGTGTGGAGAAGGAGAGCTGGAGCCAAACCAGTAGAAAGGAACGAATATGGAGCCCTGCAGGCAGCCTGTCAGCCTGAGTTCAGGATAACAAAAACACAGCTAACTGGCATTTGTACATCTGTCTACACATTTGTGGATCCAGACCATCCAGACACAACAAATGTGTTGCAAAAGTTACATGTACTTTGACAGCCAATTGAGACACAGCTGTGGTCTTTTCAAGCCGTTTTTAACAAAGTCCACAAATGCAAAATCTTTTTACACATTTCTTGATTGTTTTACGTATTTGTGAATCTGTGTACACATTTGCAAATTTTTTTACATATTTGTGAATCAGTGCATGCATTTGTGGAACTTTGCACGCATTTGTAGATCTGTGTACGCATTTGTGGATCTGTGCACGCATTTGTGGAACTGTGTATGCATTTGTAGATCAGTGCACGCATTTGTGGAACTTTGCACGCATTTGTAGATCTGTGTACGCATTTGTGGATCTGTGCATGCATTTGTGGAACTGTGCATGCATTTGTGGATCTGTGCACGCATCTGTGGAACTTGCACACATTTGCAAATATTTTTTACACATTTGTAGATCTGTGTGTACGCTTACAAATAGTTTTGCAACAATAATAGCTCCATATTTGTGGAGCTGTGCACGCATTTGTGGATCTGTGGACACATCTGTGGAACTTGCACGCATTTGCAAATATTTTTTACACATTTGTGGATCTGTGCATGCATTTGTGGCACTGTGCATATGTTTACAAATAGTTTTGCAACAATAATAGCTCCATATTTGTGGAACTGTGCACACATTTGTAGGATCTGTGCACGCATTTGTGGCACTGTGCATATGCTTACAAATCGTTTTGCAACAATAACAGCTCCATAGAAGAAGCTTCTTTGGTCTGATAAGACAAAAATTGAGCTTTTTGGCCATCAGACTAGACGCTATGTTTGGCGACCACCAAACACTGCACATCACCACAAACACACCATCCCCACCATGAAGCATGGTGGTGGCAACGTCATGCTCTGGGGATGCTTCTCAGCAGCAGGCCCTGGAAGGCTCGTAAAGGTATAGGGGAACATGAATGCAGAAAAATATCACCAAATCCTGGAGGATAATCTGATTCAATCTGCAAGAGAACTACAACTTGGGAGATTTATTTTCCAGCAAGACAACGACCCCAAGCATACAGCAAAAGCTATACAGAAATGGTTCAAAGACAACAAGGTGAATGTTCTGGAGTGGCCAAGTCAAAGCCCAGATCTCAAATTTGTGACTGGACTTGAAAAGAGCTGTTCATGCCTGATCCCCTAGCAACCTGACAGAGCTTGAGCTGTTTTGCAAGGAAGAACGGAGAAAAATTGCAGTGTCCAGATATGCCAGCCTGATTGAGTCCACACAGACTCAGTGCTGTGATTGCAGCCAAAGGTGCATCTTGTAAATACTGACCTGAAGGGGGTGAATACTTATGCACTCAATTACTTTATATAATTTTAATTAAGTGACAGTAGTTTTTAACAATCTGTTTTCACTTTGACATGAAAGAAGCTTTTTTTTGGTGAATTTTTGTCAAAAAAGCCAATTATTTTGACCATGATTTCATTTTATAAAGCAATAAAAGGTTGAAACATCCGGGGGGGGGGGGGATACTTTTTATAGGCAGTGTACAACAGTTCCCCAAGCACAGTTTATTAAATGACAGCAATGCAATGCAAAATATTATGATTTTTGTTTGTTTAACTGGTTATTTTTCCCTGCCAAGAAAAATAGCCCCTTCTGAATGTACCAAGTTAACTGTTGCTAAGCACCTCAATGAGCATAATATAGAAAGGAATAGGTCTGTTGTTATTTCACATGTATGTAACCAAATTAAATATTGTCCAGTGCAGAAGTCAGTGTGTTTTAATATATACTGCTGCACTTGTTGACTGTTTTGTGGGTCATGTTGAGTTGCGGCGGTAGCTAGTTTGTTCTTAGCTTGTTAGTGATTTAGTCCTGTTAACCACACTTTGCTCACTTTTTCTTGGCATTTCCAGATGAAACAAGTCCATCCCCACAATGTTATTATAGTTGGCTAATCAACACAATAAATCCAACTCTAGCTTGTCTGTTTTGTTTAACCCTTAGAGCACTCAGCCTATTTTGGCATTATTCACAATGAATCCTGCGTCCAGCACTGATGTGTGCCATGTGTGCTCTCAGGGTTAAACAGGTGTAATATATTTTGCTGGATGTTTATAAGGGCAGGACTTCTATGTCAGGGAGGTCTAGATTAGGGCTTCTTTTCAAATAGCATCTCACTGTGATCACTGTGGAAACACAATATTACAATTGTCACAAATAAGAAGCCACTAATATTAACTTTAATTTAAAGATTATTAAAACCCATCTAAGGTGGAGTGATATATATTCAGTGAAACGTCCGAGTGTGGATTATCAGGGAATATAGTAGCTCCTGGCATCCCTGTTGTCCAATCAGATTGCTTGGTCGCAGTTTACTGTTGTACAGTGGTTGACAGCACCTGCAGCACTGTGATAACAGGATACACAAACAATTGTTCATTGTATTTATTGTAATCATATAAATAAGCTATTTACATGGGACATGACTAGCCTGCTGGCTAGCCACGTCCTGTCTAGTGTTTATACTGTATCTAGTATGTCCGGTAAGGATGTCACAGCCTGTCACAGCCAATAGTATAACTGGGTTGATGTCATGTATCTCAATGAAGGAGTTGGAGCAAGAGTAAGTCTGGCACCTACTGGCCAGGAGGTCAGAATGTTGTCTCTATCACCTTTGAAGAAATCACGCTATTTTTTTAGATCTTGAAACACTGACTAGAATTTACTGCTATCAATTTATTCGATGATTTGCAAGAAAATCTGGTTCAACAAGTTCTAACATTACACTTGTTAGTAAACTATATAAACTACACTAGATGGTCTAATCTTAAGGAGTCTAATAAACACTTGCTATTTCATTTATCTTTTGCATTTTTTAGAAGTATGTTTATGCATTTTTTAATATTGTTAAGAAGGGGTAAAGCTATAGCTATAGGGACCCAAACCATACATTAATTACAGAGTGTTCTTTCTTGTCTCAGATATAGTAATGGAACTAAAGGGTACATGCTTTGTGATACTTCAGAGTGTTTGAAAACCTGCTGTTATTTCTATTTCCTAAAAATAAAATCACTAGCCCTGCTGTGAGAAGTTTGATGTCTAAAAATATTTTTCTGCTTTAAGGACTTGAGCATAAATTTGATATTTTAGTTCATATTTATGCAGAAATGCAGAAATGCATATTTTTTTAGCTCATTCTGGCAAAGATGAAAAAAGCTGTGTTTGTTCATAATTCAAGAGAACTGCTACTCCTCCAAGGCAATTGCCTGGATGCTCACCAGTCGCACACAGTGACCCTCAGGTGTGTCGGCATTCCTACAATTGTTAGCCAGTTGCAGCAAGAAGAGACCCACGCCTTTATCCACTAGAGATGTTGAAGATTTGCATGGAGATTATATACAGTATGATCTCTCAGTCTTAGAAGTGAAGCAACATGTTTTTGTCATTTTAACATCAGCCAGGGGTGGGGGGTAATATGAGATCAAGTCAGGGGTTGCGTTAACTGAAAATTGTACTTCACAGACTTTTTTTCAACAGTGACAAAAAAATCTGAAGACTGTCATTTTGACAGATTATACTGAGGGTGATCTAATTAAAATCAATTAAAATGGCAGATAATAATAGATTTTAACAGAATTTTTACAACTGTCAAAATGAAAGCTAACAAAAAAAGTCTAGCGCAACCTCTGGGCTAGATATACTGTATTTGCCAGCAAACATGGCATATTTCCATCTTTTTTCATTTCCTAAACCCACCTAAATTTCTTCAATGCCCTCATATTGCACCTGAGTACTCAAGCTCCTGTGATCCCAGATGAGTTAAAATGTGCATAAAGAATTGCTGCTACCCAATATTTCTTGAGAGTTTCATCAGTTTGACTTTAATTTGATCAAACAGGCACAGTTAATGGGCGGAGATGAAGGGCCAGATTAATAAGTATGTCTTATGGATTATTGATGAATGAGAGGCCACTTGAGTTCAACACAGATACAAGGAAACCGATGCCAGTTCACACTCTGCTATGAATGATTCAGGCCATCCATTGTGTCATTGTCTTCTCTCTAGATGTGGAGCACAAGGAGGAGGACAGCAATGATGCGGTCAAGACCGAGGTAAGATTTCTGCCCCTTTGTAACTTTGTCCTTTGCCTGATGTTACTTCAGGTGTCTGACAGACTTGGCAGTCACCTTTCCTCCTTCAAGCAACAGACAGTCGCCAGAGTGATAGATGGTCAAGTGCAAAAACAGAAGTGATTTGGTATAGACAAAGAACAGTTTTTTAACAGAAAGACTATGCATCCTTCACCTGTTGCTGTGACACTAGCATGCAAGGGCATCACAATGGAGGGAATGATGGGACTAACTACCTGGGGCCCTTCATGAAAAGGCGAAGGCAGCTATTTAAATTCCTTTCGTTTTTTATGGCTTAAGCCTCATTTCCACTGACTGTGGTTGTGTTCATTTGCGGCTGTGATGCAATTTGAGTCTTGCGGCACTCTCCACCAGCTGCGTTTGTGTTTTGAAGTGGCACAGATCGGAACAAGGTTAGCAAGATCATGCGAGAATTATATAAAATAACGTGGGAGCTCAAGACAGACGGAGACAGACCAAGAGAGACTGATCGCGATCACGTGATAACAAGGAAGCAAGGTGTCCACTGATCTGAATTTATTTGTTTTAGTAATAATGCATGGGCAGCTTGGTGGGGCAGTGGTTAGTACTGTGGCAGCGCAGCAAGAAGGTCGTGGGTTCAATCCCACCCCGATCATCAGTGACCCTTCTGCGTAGAGTTTGAATGTTCTCTCCGTGTCTGTGTGGTTTTTCTCAGGGTACTCCAGTTTCCTGCCATAGGCCAAAAGGATGCATGCTAGGTTAATTGGCATGAACTTGGGATTCTAAATTGTCCTTAGGTGTGAGAGTGAATGGTTGTCTGTCTCTTTGTGTTGGCCCTGCAATGGACTGGTGATCTGTCCAGGGTGTCCAAAGACACCGAGATAGGCTCCAGCCCCCCTGTGACCCGAAAAGGACTACTGTAAGTGGTTGAAGATGAATAAATAATGCATAATAACCTTTCTATGTTAATTCTGTGAAATGTTTGTATGTTAGGTCAAAGTTTTTATCTTCTTTGACACAGTGGTGGAGGAGTAGACCTCAGAAAATAATGGGCATCCTTAAATAGCTTTTTAATGAACAGTTATTGAATACAGTAGATACCACAGAATTTCCTTGCATGCTGGATATGGCATCCATCAAAAATAGACTTATCGCATATTTTTAGCAATCCGTTGCGGCAAGCCAGATCTGTTCAGCAACATACCGTATCTAGTGGAGAGTAGAGCAGTGACTACAATGGGAACTATTTGCTGCAGTGACCGTGTCACATTGACATAGTGCAAAACCAATAGTCAAAGAGCTCTGTCACGAGGGAAAGACTGTCATTGGTCCTACTGCTGAGGTCACAAAGATATTACTGTGAATTACACTATATGATAGAGTTATTTAAAAAAAGTGTTTAATGGAGATGCGCATCAGAAAGGATTACGTTAAATTCGTGATTCTATACCACAAGAGTCTTCGCTTGACACGCTGTGTCTGGCTCATAATCACCAAAGGACTGAGATTTTAGCAGTCTGCAGTTGATGTTAGTCTCCAGGAAGCACTGTTTATCCCTCTACCTGGCAACCATATGAGATTATAGTGACTCAACAGTGAGTGCAACCCCTACTGGCCAGATGGGCAGAATCTTGTCTTTTTCACCTTTAAAACAAACCAGCAAAAAGTGTTTCTAACAACATCTGAGGCGAGAAATAGTTGGAGCAGTTAATGAATCCGTTGTTATTTGACATCAACATCCGCTGGTTTAAACATTCATTTCGTTTTCGCAGCTGATGCATACCGGGTGCCGGACCTCATTTGCATAAAGCTAAAAATATCAACTTTATGCAAAACAGGGAATCGGGCCACTTGACACACCACAGTCTGAATAGCACCACACCAGACACAAATGCTTTGCATTGCATTTCTCATAGAAACTGAAGTGGAGAAACGACGGATCTAGTGGACACGTACCATCAGTGGAAATTAGTTGCTTACCTCGATTCTCCAACTTTTGTATATTAAACAAAATTTCATTGCCATGCATGATGCTTACTTTGTTAAGAAAAGCTGGATTTTTTTTTTTTTAAGAAAATACACAAAAGGCCCACACTGAAAGTCATAACTTTGGAGGACCACCTGCATCCAAAAATTGGTGCTACACCCTCAAAATCAGCTCGATTACAGCCTTATACTTATGTTGTATTAACACCTAGGACTAATGAGGGGAGGAATATGTGACCTGTAAACTTATGTATTTATCTATTTAGGGTGAAGATCCAAGGACAGGTACTTCTGTATCTGTGATATGATGCCTAACTTAGCGAGCAGCTAGTTAGCGTAGCATCAATATTGGAAACAGTAGAACAGAGCTAGTCTGCCACAAGTACACCGTATATATTTTAGACACGTGACTGACCAATGTTTGTAACCATTGTTTGGAGATTATAACCTTCCATCAGAGGGACTTATCAATTTTGTTTCTATTTAAGCTAAGCTCATCATCCACTTCCTCTAGCTTCTCTATTAACGCTTGCACTCCTTTCCCCCTGCAAATGTATAACCTGCACTGACTGAACCTTTAGCCCATTCACTTGTTTTTCAATTATTTGAAATAAATTTCTCTTCTAGATATTTCTTTCTTGTGTATTTTGCCTTTGGACTTATGAAAGAAATGGTACCTAATTGTGCATAGATTTGAATTATCAAATACACTTGGGAGCTTCTGGTATCATTTGGTGCTGGTTGCCTTGAGACTGTTACCGGAGAGTTGAGAATAAGTATCGTGGCACCACTTCTTGCTGCCTCACCAACCACAAGCTGATAGTGTTATTCACCACACCAGCATGTGAGTTTTTTGAAATTAGACAACCCCATCTTCGATACAAATTACCCATTCTTACCATAACATATTGGACATTTTGGTCCAAATTCCATATAAGAGAAAATCTTATAGGAAGAATAAAAATAGCTAACTTTTTTTTTGAACACTTTAAACAGGGAGGTCGAGGCAGGCTGCGAGAGGGAGTTGGTTGGGAGATCAGCCTTCGTCAGAGGCCCATGCCCAGAGTAACCTTCCAGGCTGGTGACCCTTATTACATTAGCAAGCGGACCAGAGAGGAGTGGTTGGCCAAGTGGAAGATGGAGGTGAGTACTTTAGCTCTATCCCAGCCACCGTAGACAGTAGGGTGAGTGACAGGCGTTAAGCAAAGCTGCCAGGGTGAGTGATAGGCCTCACGTGGCACTCTCAGCCAAGTGTATTTGATGGGTCATTTGATATCTCATGAAGGTACCATTTATTTTCAGGGCCATTGGCTCAGTCGACCTCTGCTTCTTCTGGCTTTGTTCTTGTGTTTTGGATTAGGAGTTGAGAACCCACACACAGCTGCGTTAATCACATCTGTCATGTGTGCCTCGTGGATGAAATGCTTCTGTTAAATTTAGATGTGCATCACTGTTGCAGCTGTGGGACAAGTTATAAAAATTCTTCAATATTTTCTTACTAGCTGTGTCTGATTTTGAAATATACTGTATATTATGTTCTTTAATCGTTAATCTACAGACTATCTGGGTTTAGTCAATGATAATAAAGGTCCAGTTTAAATATTGGGAAGAGTAGGTTTCTGAAATATTGCAAGAGGCACGGTGATGTTGATAATGTTGTACAATGAATGGTACTACATGTTTTTAGTTTAATAATAAATCTCTAGGGAGTAGACTCTAGATATCTGCCTATTGGCAAATATTCCATGTGTATATTCATGTGTGCATACAAATATTATGTTAAATATGGTAAATTAGGACTGTGCGATTTGACCTTAAATCAGCATTGCGGTTAATTGAAGCTTTCACGTCGGTTTCTGGGTTTTTTGTTTTGTTTTGTTTTGGGGTTTTTTCCTCCTTTTTTCTTCTCCTTTATGTTTGACTGTTAGGCTCACAATAAAGCAATATTACATCGGAGTCCAGTATCAATGAAAATATCACTGTGGTGATTTGGTAGTAAATGAGCATAACACAATAAAAAACAGGCGTATTGTCATTTCACACACATGTAATCAAATTAAATATTGCCCAGTGCAGAAGTCAGTATATACAGTACATACCTCTGAGTGGGGATGCACAATAGTAGAATTTTTGCTGACAGCGATATGCCAGTAGTTTAAAACTAGTTTTTGCCGATGCTGATAGTGATATACAGAATGCACATATTTTTTCCCCACCTATTTACATCTCCTTTGTCCTACAGTGATGATGAGCTGGCATATAAAGACACATTCCCCAAAGAGAATAAGAAAACTACCTCAACTTTAAATGAAAATAAATACGCTATGTATTTTCAGACAAATGTGTGATGGAAGGGAGGCTCTGTATCTCTTTATTGTATTAAAATACACACAGTTCAGTGTGCTGTCTCGTCATGTCGCGCACTTAATATGTTGGTCAAAACCGGGTCTGCTGTTTGTCAATTGCTGCTAGTGCATAGCCAAATGCTAAATTAGCATTAGCATGTGGACCCCTGTTACCACGGCAACAGAAAACTCCTGTGCCAGACAGAAAGGTAGCTGCCAGCAGTTCCTGGTCTGCTGAGCAGTACTTATCGATGACCACTGAGTTTGTCAACAAGCCCTTATTCACACAAATTCCACTTCTACAGCTCTTACCAGACTCCTCTGTCCTGTGCTTCAGTGTAGTCAGCAGCAGGCCCGCTCAACCACAGCCTCTATGATCTTGGGGTGTAGCCAGCTTTAAATGATGATCTGGGTTATATATCCAGTTTTAATTTGTCAATCTTGTTTCCAGCGGATCACATTTGCGACAAAAAGCTTGGCAGCATTGGTCTGTTCAGAGCCCTCCCCACTTCTGCTTACATTGTCGCCTCCACCACTGTTACTGTGTCCGGAGAAGGTAAATGCTGGTACCGTTATGGGAACTTAGTATATTCTCCCGATATGCAGTAATTCCTCTCCGCTGTAGAAGATGTTTGATATACTTTAACAGCACTTAACCACGAAAAGAAATACAAATAACAACCACACACAGCATTGTTTGAGGGAGTACGGCGCCGCAGCATGCCGGGTTTGTGGGGGCAGCCATGAGGTGTTGTTGGCCATGTGACTCACACTGGTGTTAGCTTGTTAGCTGTGTTGGGGGAGTCCTTTACACAGCATGATTATGTTGTCACCACATAGGGATTACAAATCTCTGATCAGGATGGTAAATCCATCCCCACCTTGTCCATTTTGTCATCCATTGCCACTGTAAAACGGACAAGCTGAAGCAGATAGCGGTCAGATGCTAACAGGGTTTTAGCTTTGGCGCATTTCCGTTTTAGTTTCCACACACTTTGCTAGCTTTTCTTGACATCTTCAGATGAAATAAAGAGTCTATCACCCATAGTATGTGGAGGGACACCACTTTATTTTTTTCCACTGTGTTCTCTTGATTCCTATGTAATATCACTGTGCTGCTTCTGGTTTGTGGAGTCATGTGACTGCTCACGCAGGAGGCGTTTTAAAGGGGCAGTACATGAAAGCTCTCGCTCTCTCTCTCTCTCTCTCACACACAAACCAACATGAGCAAGATTACGTTGATTATACTGTATGTCCCGGATGTCGGTTTCCTTTTCTTATAGTTAATCGCCCAGCCCTGTAGTAAATTTTTTGCCAATTTGATGAACTAGTTAGCTACTTGACAAGAAAGACACTGCTAGACTATAGTGTTGTCTGCTCAGCTGTGATGTTGCTCTGTCAGGGCATGGACTGGGCCCCATGTCCTCACCCTGAGTTATGATTTTGTTCTTTGTTTTCAGGGTACTGGCCCTAGTCTATGTTCTCGCTTTGAGTTTGCATTTTTTTTTTTTTGTATTTGTTATTATTCATCATTGTCTCTGCTTTTTGTATTCATTTGGCTTAACTCTGCCTGGTCCTTGGTTATTTATTATTTGTATTATATCATGCCTTCTGTGTTTTGTATCCTTAATTGTCATTATTATTCAGTTTTGTTTGTTAGTTTTATTCTTGTCATAGTCATGTTTATGTTTGCCCTGTTATTCCTGTCACTTTTTGCTGTCTTGGTTTGGCTTTATTTTGACAGTGCTCTCAGTTCCCTTTTTGCATTGCCTGATTTGGTCATGTTAATTTGCTCAGTGCACATACCAGTTTGTAATTATGTTCCACCTGTCCACCTGTGATTAAGGGATGCAGCCCCTCACCTGGGTGCTGCATCCTCATCATTATTTTGGAGTTTAACCATGCTTCAGCTGCCTGATTCTGTTCTTCCAGTTTGGATTATTTTTGCATTGTTTGTCTGTCTTGTCTGTCTAGTTGGGATTATTATTTACACCCTCCAGCTGGCCAGAGTTTGGTCAGCTCTTTAATAAAACTCTGTGAACTTGAAGTTTTGCGTTTGGGTCCAACTTCCAACACCACAGAGTGACATGCTCTGCTGCATGTGCTGCAGAAATGATTAAAAATTAAATCAGAGCTACTGTTTAGAGCATATATGTGTCTGGCTTTTTCAAACATGAAGGATTTTTTTTTTTCCTGTGTTAAATTTTGGAAACAGGAGTGTGTTACCTAACAGAGTATCAGCTGACTGATATGTTGTTTGGAGTGGTAGATTGTATTTCCCTGGGAAATAATTGCAGTACCAGTCATTTCATCTTCTGTCAAAGGGTGTCAGAGAAATCAGTATTCATGTAGTCTGACTGACAATTGAATGATGTTACACTGCGTTAAATCTTTTTCCTTTATTGTGAACCCCTTACCATTTATTGGAACCCTGTATGTGTATTAGTAGGAAAATAGCTACATTCAACTAAAAAGAGGACTGTGTTTTTAAAGCAACATTTGACATAATTTCAGCTTTAATCTATACAAATTTACCTCTGGAAATCTACCTCTACCTTTTGTTGTGCATTTTTGTCTTGTTACATAATGGGGATGTCTTCTTAGTTTCAACATGGGGTCTTCCATTTCTTCTGCTCCCCACCCCCCCTCTTGTCTCCTCCATCAATGGTTCAGGGAGTGGCCATAAAAATGTCTCCACTGAAGAAATATTGCCAAATTAGCAGGACAGGCCCGGGCCCTACAGGCGAAGTGTCACAAAATACGAAGCAAGTGTGTTCACTTTCTCCAGACTGAGGCAATTTCTCAAGAGTAGCTCTGTAAGGCTTTCCCTCCACTTTCTTATCCTGTTATTGCAAGCTTTGAACAAACAGAATAGAATAGGCTTTATTGTCATTGTACAGTTGTACGGTACAACGAAATTGTGTGTGCCCCACCAGACCAAATGTGCATAAATGTATATAAAATTTTAACGTGAAGTGGCACTGAAGCCTGAGATTCCCATATGATGCACAGCCTTTGGTTTTGTGTTAAACTTTCCTGTCGCACGTTCAAGCAGCGCCGAGCGGCCATTCTGCACCTTCTCCAGTTTACTTTTCATTTTCCTCGGGTTACAGCGCACGTCTCCGTCTCTCCTCTCTTTCACTCCTCCATTCTTCCCCGTCCCCTCCCCCAGCTATGGAAATCAACTCTGCGCTATGGATATGAGGGTGAAAATGAGGTTTGCAGCAAATTTCCAGCCCCGCTTGCAAGACAGCCTCTTGGCCCTTTGCCAGCATTTTGCAAGTGCTCTCTAGCCAACCAGAATTCTTGTCGGCGATCACCTGACCCCGAATTCCCAGACAAAGAAATGTTCACGCTTTCTTTTCTTTTTTTTTTTTTTTTTTTTTTAAAGTGACCTCCTCTACCCCAAGAGTGGGGGTGGGAAAAAAAAAAAGAGCTCCAGCCTCAGTCTGGATTATGAGGGTTGCACGCTGGCGGGTACGGTATGTGCAGTGCGTTGTGTTTGTTTGATAACACGGGAGGATAGTGTGCATGTGTGATTACGTCGAGGGGAATATGCTGACTTCAGTTATTTCCACGAGAGTTGTTGTGGACCATCTGCTCCGCGCGGCTTAAAGGGAAACCGTCTCTTTAAAAAAAAAGGGGGGGGGGGGGGAAAGCGCGTGCAGGCTGTAGCGGTGTTTGGAGAGAAGTTGTTTTGCATGAAAAAAAAAGGGAAAAAGTTTTCCCGTGGGGTGTAGACTCGAAACTATTTCCTGCTTCGTAGCAGCTCCTAGAAATGTCAGGATAGCGTCGTATTTTTGGGGTGGGCTGTGTTTAACTTTGCACAGCGTGTTCTGGGAAAGGGGCGGCATCGTTGTGTAGGCCTCAAAGCGATCTTCTTTCTGTGTTTGTGTACTTTGTTCTTTGCAAACTCTTAACAAAGGCTTACTGCAACGCTAAATCAGTTATTCTTTGTGGATCAATCAATCAGCCTTTCGGGGATTTTTTTTGTTTGTTTTTTTACAACTTGTGGCTTAACAGTGAATTGTTTATATATTCATGGCTGACACTGTAATATTCCTAATTATGGCTTAAAAGGAGTCCATACAATGAGAACCAGATGGTCTCGTTCGGTGTGAGCCCCCCGGGCCACTCATGGAGCGCGCAGCCTTTGTAGGGCTCTGTGCTGAAGTCGGACTAATGGCTGCGGTAGCGCAGCAGAACCTGCCATTTGTGCGTTTCTGAACGTCGTTTCCGCTTTAGAAGCAGCTCCAAGATCAGATTATAGAGTTTTGATTTTCAACTTAACTGCACCTGTTGTGGCTTATCAAGGTTTTGTTGTTTCACCAGCGGCTGAGCTCGGCTCTTGTGCGCTGGAAACATCTCCGTGCAGCAGTTGCACAGACCAGGCCTCGCTGCGCCTCGCCTGCCTGTTGCGCATGACTGACTGCTGCATTCAAAGGTTAAACCCTGGTGTTGCTTCAGAGGCTCAATGTCATGTCGTGTGAGGAAGTACTGTTGAGTGAGATTATTTCAGCGCACGTTTACCATTAATCACAGTTGTTAGCATGCTTCCCTGACATACTTTCTGCAGCGCTAACACATTTCTTTCAGATATATTTTTTTCCTCCCTGCTTGTAGTCTTTGTCAGGTCCCATTTACCCCACTTTTTCCACATGCTAACAGTTCTTAATGAAATGCTTAACTTTGGCCAAATTGCCTTTAATTATATAATTATTACAGGATCATTGTGAATCATCTTTTGCAGCCTTACTCAGAATGGCTTGTTTCGGTGCATGTTTAAATGCCTAAAGCCTTATTCATGCTGCATTTCCACTCTGATCCACTTTGGTCCGCGTGTTTTGGACAAGCCCGGCAAGCACGTGGCGTTGTACATACTCACTTTTTTCGTCTACCAGGCCAAGCAGTTGACACATGCGCACAACTGTTATTTGTAGTTTTGCTCCGGCCCTATGGGTAGCGCAAATGCGCTAACATGCCAGTTTGTTCACCAGCTATAAACATGAGAACGATGCACATTTTTTTTGTAGCAACAATGGCATCATTTCAAAGAAAAGGAGGAATTACCATTTTCCAGTGCTCTTCTCCACTCAAGCTGCTGCTGCTGCAAAAGGATTCATGTATGTTTATTCTCATCTCCCGTGTCCATGTTGTCTTCTTTGTCTGCTTTGTCTTTGTATGCTGTGTTGGTAGTGCCACCTCGTGAATGGGATGTTCAGTCTTGCGCATGCTCTGTCAATGCATTCAGGTCATGGGCAGGCCGCACGATCATAAAATTTGGGCTGCATGCAGTCGTCCGCAGTAGAGCCCTGTGTACTCTAGCAGACTGGAGACAATGACGTAAATTTCGTCACACAAGGTTTTCAGTTGCATGTACGTGGACAGCGGAGGTGCAGCATGAATCCAGCTTAAAAGCCGCAGTTAACTGCTGTTTCCTGGTTTTGGGCGGCTCAGTGCCACATTGTGTTTTGGGGCCTCCTAGTGCATCAGCTTGGTACACAAGAAGAAAAGTGAGTTGCCATCTCCCAGCAGCCCTTTACTACTGCACTGCAGTGATATGTTGCCACACTCTTGTGTAATATTGCTTAATTACGAGCCTTATCAGTAAGAGACAGGAAGAAAAAAATTATCGAAAAAATCCACAAAACTGACATGAAAATGTCATTTAGCCATGATACTGTTTTAAGATCAAATTGCCCAGCCCTGCTATGACCCCACCTTCCTGTTACATCACTATTGCTAATGTTAGCTGGCTAGCTCCTAGCTCAGATAGTGAGGCTGAGCCAACTAATGTGAATTCGTTTTAAAGAATGAATGAAATAAGATATCACAGGTGGACGTGGTGTGTGGTTTCAGTGGTCAATAGGATATTACTGGTCTCTGGAGTACAATAAGCACAGAAACATTTGAGAATGAGTGCCTAATCTGTTAGTGTCAGCTAACTGCCTTGGTTAGAGAAGATAAAGTATAATAAAATAAGCTAAAATAACATGAGAATGATCGCCAATTGTTGGTAGATGAACAAGGATTCCAGTGAGGGTGAATAGAATTTATAGAAAAAAGTGATGAAAATGATGATGATGAAAATTGGCGAGATCAACAGTTAAGCTAATGTCAGATGGCCTGTCTGTCGGCCTCACCCGGCTAAGGCATGCTCTAGTGCAGTTAGACTGAACTTCAATCGCCTAACTAAGCTAATGGTTCATTGTTGCATCACAGCAAAAATATAACAAAATAAGCCAGAAGGACACAAGATATTTTATCAACTGTGGATTAGTGAACCAGGTGGAAACAGGAATGTCTATTAGGGTGACTGAATTTTGAAGGAAATAATGTAAACCACACTTGGTAAGCTAACTCCCTAGTAGTACTGTTAGCTCTGAAGCTAATGCCTTGGACTCATGATCTGGGACTGAATCATCACAGCCAATAGCACAGTGACTATTACACTAAAATAACATCATTTTGTTCTTGCAGCCCTGGTTTGGGAGTTCTTGCAGCTTGTTCTTGACACATCGTTGTGGCAGAACTTTTTTTTGTGTGGTGTCCAAGAACTGTTGTGCGACTGGTCAGAAATTTGAATTTCCCTGGAGTTCTACACTTGAGTTTCTTGGGAAGTATGAAATGTCCTGGCCAGAAAGAACTTTGTTCTTGTTCTTGCACCTCAAAAAAAAAGAAAAAATTTCTCTGTTCTTGCAGAGTATGTAGAGGCCTGAAGGCTGCGTGTCCACCAAACATGTTTTTTCCACTGTGGATGACTATTTTCTGTTCATTTTTTATGTAATAACTAATGCACACAGCGCCTTTGGCACTAAAATGCTGTCAGCAGTCAGCGTATTTTGTCGCTGTTCTCACAGCTCATCCACTGCACACCTCTCTCACCAGCCAATCAGACTAAAAGTACACCATGATCAATATTTAACAGTGAAAGCTTGGAGGGACGTATGCTTTCTTACGCTTGATGTGGCTTAGTGCAGTACGTAGAGCATTTAAGAGCAAAATGTGTGAAACCCTTGGCACGCTTTGAGTGACGGGTCAAGCGGTTACTCGGATACAGGGTGGAGAGCATTTTTTTAAGAGTACATGTAAAGCACCCTGGAAAACAGGTTTTTGACATTCCCTATGGACACACAGCCTAAAACCCAGAAACACACCATGTTTGAGGGAATGGGACCTTTAAAATGCACAACCAACCACAGCTGCTAGTATGACAGCAGTTGTTGCTAATCACACAAAGCTTTAAGTAGCGATTAACAGCAGTAGTCATCTCCCTAAAACTGGTCAGAATGTTTCATCTTAGCAACTGCACATTTAAGTCTTTGACCCTTTCACACTTGGAAATCTAAACCTCGTAAAGTTAACAGCAGTTTAACAAACAGTTGTTGTCTTTTCGATTAACAGTAGCTGCACAGTAAACATGGATTTTTTTAACAAGCCCAGGCAGATCTGAGAGGTTTAAACTATCATCTACACTCCCCCAACTAATATCTGTTCTCTCTCTCTCTCTCTCTCTCTCTCTCTCTCTCTCTCTCTCTCTCTTTTTTCCCGCCTCACGTTGCACTCTGTCACCCATTGAGCCCTCAGGGTATCATGCTGCACAGCCTCTAAGTCAGATTATCCCTTATTGTGCTCCCAACATGTCTCCACACTCCGCCAGAGGCCTGTAGACTTTCTCTTTTCACTTTATCCATGCTGCACATTCACGGTAAGGCCAGCCTTTTATGGCTTTTAACATACATTTAATGTGGTGTTTCAGAGGGGAAATTGCATAGGTGTTTGCCTTGCTGTGCATGTACCTCTACACTACGTCTGCTGTCTTTTTTTTTTTTTCTTGACATTTTGTCTTCAGCACGGTGTGTCAGCAGATATAAAGTGGTGGTATTTCTAAGCTGTTGGTGATGGGCAGGCAGGCGTGTGTAAATGATAAAGACCGCATTGTGTCTCCGCTACCTCCTTTAGTGCTTTCCCTCTTTTTAGACTCAAAGGGCTGTCCTACCGGTGGAGCTGCACACACACTGTGAGGCTCCCAAAAGGGGGGCATTTACAACCGGGAAGAAGTCCAGAAGCAAATATCTGGTTCTTATAGCCACTGTACTTTCGCTCCTCTTCCCCACTGGCATTTTCAGTGTCACTTTCTTATTGGCTCTGAAGAGGAGGGACCCTGGAGACGGCCTAAACCCTCTTAAAAAAGAAGGCAGAAACAGTAGCTCAGATGCTTTATATTTCACATCTTAGGTTAAATTCTAATGTTACAAGATAAAGAAGCTGACTCAACTCCTCATCTGCACCTCAGCCCACTTGTCCATTGTTCCTCCATTTGTTATTTCTTTCACTGACTGGAACCAAACATACCGAGCATCCTGTCGAACACTAACGCTAGTGTGCGTGTGCTGGAGCCGGGGGGCCTAACACATGTGGCTGAGGGCTTTGAACCATCCATCCTGCACTACAGTACAGATATTTATAAACCACAGCAGAGCCTCTTGATTGAAGAGCACATGTTTTTACTCTTCTGCACTGAAACCCCCACCCTACGCCAGGCACCTCCTCCCCTTAAAGGCGCTATTGTTTACGAGTCACACTGCAGGGAGAGGACTGTACTACGCTCACTCGCTCCCTCTCTGTGTTTTCCTTTTGACGTTTTTTCTTTTCCCTCGGACATTTACAGACAGTATACGCGAGATGTGAGAACCTGAGAAACGTTCGAGGAAAAAGTAAGCACAGCTGTGCAGCAGCGCTTCTCACGTGGAACCTATAGAATGACCAGCACATGTTTACATATGGGGCTGCATATAGTCTACATGTGTGTGAAAGAAAAAAGAGGAAAGTAGAAGAAAGTAAACGTGTGTTAGAGAGAGATCAGAATGAGTGCAGCTGTTGGGGGATTTACTGTGAGAGGCTTAAGTCTCGGCTGTGTTTCATTCTCTCAGATCGACCTAGTGCTTCAGTGTCAGGTACCACAAACCCGGTGAACTTTGTGCTGCAGCCCCGGAACGTATAGAATAACTGTATACTTTTCCGTTGATGAATGGCGCTCAGAGTCAGAGATAAAGACGTGTTTACAAAGGTTTTCAGACTTTGCCTTTACACAGCAGAGATGAGGTGCTCAACCTGTGTTCTACTTCCAGAGGGTTGTAGATGCTTTGAACCTCAGCTTATGGTATGTCTGGTAGTGATAAAAGTTCCATTAAGACTGCTGCACAACAGAGGCTTGAGCAACCCATCTATCTGTGTTACAAGCTTTCTTGGTGAGAATGTCATGGTGCGGTCCTGGCGGACCACTAATGAGACACTATAGGCGATCAGTGAGTTTGCGTATTTATTAAAGGAAGGAACAAGGTACAAAATAATGAGCCGTGTGGGGCAAAACACAAATAAAGACTGTGACTAGAACACACCAACGATAAACAAAGAACTAGGGAGACTGACGGGAGACGAGGATACAACACTTACAAATGGATAGCGAGGGTGGAACCTAACGCTGAAAGGAACTGGCTTTGGCCATAGGGAAACCAGTCTGGAAAAGGCGAGGTTGCAGCCCGGAGTAACCTAAGCTGCTCCCTTAAATAGGGAAGAGGAATAATCAGCTGATGAGGATATCATCAGCTGAGATGGCCAGCAGCTGACACAGAGGAACTCAGCTCTGACAGCCGGAAGCCCCACCGAGACGCTGTCAAAATAAGAGCCCGGGAAGGCCATACGGAAAACTGCTACAAAGCCAATCATGTACAGTAGAACAAAATTACATTTATAATAATAATAATAATAAGTTTATTTATAGAGCACTTTCACAGACAAAGTCACAAAGTGCTTAACACTTTGTGAAACAAGTGTTTCACAAAAACAACAACAAGAAACAAAAAATGTTTCTCTTATCTACAATGTTAATCACATCTAGAATCAGAGGGGTCACTGCCATGAGGAAAACACTGCATGACCTGAGCGCGGATGATACCAGCACTCAGATCATGACAGTACTCCCTCCGAACGACGCACTCTGGGCGTGATATAACATCCAAGCCTCCCCCCATCTGGAAGGCTACAACAGCCCCACCCCCGAGGGCGGGAGGAGGGGGAAAAAGAAAGGCCAGGAGGGCGAGAGTCAAAAAAAAAAAAAAACGGGAAAAAATGACAAGGGCCGATACTGAAAGAATAACATGGTGCAACAGAGCATGGGAAAGAAAAAAAAACAGAACCACAAACATACTCCATAAAGCACAGGTGAAAATACAGAAACAGAACAATGGATGCAAATAACAGATACCATGCCTAAAGGCCGTGATACACAGGCACAAGAAAAAAGGCAACCAATAGAGCGTCTCCCAACAGAGGAAGGAAAAAAAATCACGCTAAACAGCGGCGAACTACAGATAGTTCAATAAATACAGGCATAAGCAACAAAAAGAGCCTCTCAAACAACAGAGGAGGGAGAAACTGAAATACAGGCACATACCAAAATACAACGTACCCTAATAATACCAGACACAGGGGAAAAGAAAAACACGCTAAAGAGTGGCGAAATACACAGTATAATATAGTTCATAGAAACAAACACAAGGTCATCCCAGAACTACAGGGGAGGAAAAAAAAACTACAGGGATGACAGCAGGCAGAGCACAAAGAAAACAAGAAAAAACAATTAGTTCTGGTGGTCTACCTGCATCCAGCGTCCAGATCGCTAGCAGGGAAAGAAGAATGAGTTCGGGCGGTTTACCCCAGTCCCAGGCCCGGAGAACCAGTACCTCTGGTGGCTGGACCAGGTCGCCGAACAAAAAGTCCAGTTTGTTGGGTGGCTGACCCAGAATGCCAAACGGGCGAAGCAGTTTCCTAGGCGGCTAACCCGTGTCATCCAGCCACCAGGACCACAGGGGAGAACTCGGAGGCGGCCTTCCTATTGAGAGGGATAGTGAGGGAGAGTCGTGTTGGATAAGGGAAATCCCAGCGGCACCAGGTGGAGGGAAAAGGGGATCAGGGAAACAATGAGGGGCCAGTCCGGCGTTGATCGGCGGAGGATCTGCAGCTCCTTCTCCAAACCCCACACGGACTGGTGCTGCGCTCACGTTGGACCCCAAGCGGGACCGTGCTGCACCCATGACAGACCCTGACTGGGCCAGAACAGTGTCCATGATGGACCCCAATTGGGTCCGCATTGCACCCATGTCGGACCCCGATTGGGTCCGTGTTGCACCCACGTCGGACCCCGACTGGGCCGGAACACAACCCACGACAGATCCCAACTGGGCCGGCGCAGCACCAGGGATGACCTTCAGACCCGAACCCAGAACCTCCAAGGCGACAACTGGAGCAGGCTCGTCACCGGTGACCCTGGGAGAAGGCTCAGAGGAGAACAGAGAACCGGGATCAGAAATCACCGGCAGTGGCAGAGCCCAGCGAGATAGGCTCGGAGGCAGCGGACAGCTGCGCCCGGCTCGTCTCCCCGAGAGACAGGCAAAAATGCTTCAGAATAGAAGAAAGGAAGACAAAATAGAGCACTTGCCTTATCTTGGGCTCCACCGCAGCCCAGGACTTCGACAATCCGGGTTCAGCGCACTGAAGGTCTGGTTCCCACTCAACTGCGGCGGGCTCCGCAGCCGGCATGATGGTGTCCTCAGTCTGGGGATTCCCTGACGCTGATGTCCACGCCGAAAACCCGCATGGCGTGGTGGCAGGGGATCCTTGACCTGCTGGGTCGAACCGCTCCTCCGTGGAGACCTGGGGACGCTTAAGTCGTTGGCGCAGGCTCCAGTTGGCAGTCCGCCCTCCTCTTCTGCCCATGACGTGGCTGCGGAGCTGGAACCAGGCACTCCAGGGTCGCAGGCTCCTTCCTTGTCTGGCGGTGTAGTCCTGGCACCGGGGAACGCTCAGGGGAAGGAGACACACAGGTAGCAGGTTCACAATTAATTATTGCAGCAGGTGGAGGGAGCTTGGGGGACTGAGAACCCCAAACTTCACCCCCAGGGATCGAACAAGGCAATTCACCCAGTGAAGGAAAAGAATGAAGAGACACTTGCCTGATCTGCTGAGGGCTGATGGAAGCTGCTGCAGTGGGCTTCTTTTTCTCCCTTCCCCTTTGGATGGTAATGGAGGGCCCCCTGGGAGGACGAGGAGGAGCCACTCGCACCGGATCGATGACAGGCACAGCCGGGGCAGGACTCGTGGCGTTCTCAGCAGCTGGAGAGAGCATCGAGGAGGAGGGAGGAACAGCCAAGGCAGGCCGAGGACAAGGCACATACAACCCGGAGGCGGCGGCGGCTGTCCTACCCCTCTGACGAGACACAGAGGCTGCAGCTGGCTGGGAAACAGAGTTTGTGCGGCTACCCGGAACTGGATCTGGACGGGGTTTTCACTGAGGCTTGCAATAAGCATGGAGACGACGTTTACCAGCAGAGGGTGAGGCGAAGGTGAGATCTGGGAAACGCCACTCCTGCGCAGAAACAGAGGCGAACAGGTCAGCGTACTCGGGGTAATCATAAAGTTCTGGATTCCTCTCCACCAGCCTGACCGCCACTGTCACATGCTTCATTATCTGGGTTGGATGGGAGGCGGAGCAAGCTACAGCCACTCGTTCCTGGATGGTAATAGCTGTCCGCTGTAAATCCACCGAGGGAATCCCGACTGACGTCTCTCTCCGCTGGGGATGACCCCTGGGTGGTGCGAACTCCTGGACTGGATGAGAGACAGGAATGGGATCCCGAGGCAAGGAGCGAGGATGCCTCCTCTTTGGCTTCCTGCCGGAGTTTCCCTCCAGCCCACGGAGCTTCTCCCGGTGAGCAGAGATGTCTGCCATCCTCGCCGTGATTTCAGGGTGGTCAGTGTAGCGAGGATGGCGGTTAATGGTCGCCTCAGTGAGGTCCAGGTACCAGCGTGAGGCGCTGGGGACGGTGTGATGGCGAGCGCTGGAAGTGATCCCGTCGATCTCGATAAGGGCCATCACCAGCTTGTAGCCCAGGCTCATGGCGTAGCCCTTGAGCGGCGCCATCTCCCAGCACACTGATACGAGAACAGGGGAAAACTACAAGCCCAATTAAGCAAACGCACGGTCACCGGCATCTCGTTTGGCTGCGACCCACTGTCATGGTGCGGTCCTGGCAGACCACTAATGAGACGCTATAGGCGACCAGTGAGTTTACGTATTTATTAAAGGAAGGAACAAGGTACAAAATAATGAGCCAGGTAGGGCAAAACACAAATAAAGACTGTGACTAGAACACACCAATGATAAACAAAGAACTAGGGAGACTGACGGGAGACGAGGATACAACACTTACAAATGGATAGCAAGGGCGGAACCTAACGCTGAAAGGAACTGGCTTTGGCCATAGGGAAACCAGTCTGGAAAAGGCGAGGTTGCAGCCCGGAGTAACCTAAGCTGCTCCCTTAAATAGGGAAGAGGAATAATCAGCTGATGAGGATGTCATCAGCTGAGATGGCCAACAGCTGACACAGAGGAACTCAGCTCTGACAGCCGGAAGCCCCACCGAGACGCTGTCAAAATAAGAGCCCGGGAAGGCCATAAGGAAAACTGCTACCAAACGGGAGGAAAACACTGCATGACCCGAGCGCGGACGATATCGGCGCTCAGACCATGACAGAGAACTGTTCCTCTATAGACTTATTTTTTTTGTCTTTGTTTTTACCTTTACTCTACTTCACTCTTCACTTCATTACAAGTGAAAGCAACAGATGTAGCAGCAAGTATCAACTTTAGCATTGTGGAAGGTGTTTTTGTTGTGGTGGTTTTAGTATCCATAATGTGAGAAGATGGTGAAGTGCTGCATCCCAGGACTGGTCTAAAGTCTCTGTTTCCAGAGTTCCCAACCAGGAGTTTCTCCTGAAATGCCCCCTGAAGTTGGATTTCCAACTTGTACTCAGGCAGTCCTTACCATACCTGACCTCACTGTCCAAGATGGCTGCACCCATGCGACATACATCAACAAGATCGCTAGAATGTATGATTTATTAGCACTTCTGTTTTATAGTAAGATGTCCTCTAGTTCAGTGGTCCCCAACCCTGTTCTATGGTGGTCCAATGCCCTGCAGGATTTCTGTTCTATGCAAATTCTTCAGCGGGTGTTTTCACTGTTGAGCAATTAGTGGGAAGAAATTCAGTGAAAATGCCTGTTGAAGACACCAGTTGGAGGTAAAACATGTAGGGTCTTGGGCTACCATGGCACATGGTTGGGGAGCACTTCTCTAGTTGGTTGTACACCAAACAGTACAGCTCAACTTCTGTTTCATATGCAAATGATCACTTATTGGAGTGTTTTAGTTGGTGTTCATAGCAGTGGCTATCAAGACAGCAGGGTTTCCTCTGGTAACATTTCTTGGTGGTGAGCTGCCTCGCCAGAAATATTACTGCCACGCCAAGGAGATATGAATTTAAGAAAAATATATGAAGCAATGACTTCGCAAGCACGCACACGAACAACGCGCATGGCCATCATCCGTGCGGAGTTTAGAAGCACCCCGCCCACGCGAGCTTTCCAGTCAGTAAGCAGGCAGTGTCTTGCTAGCGACAGCAGCATCTTCGTGGAAAAGGATTGAAAACCGGGAAGTCAAACAGCAGAAATGGACTCTGTTTGTAGAGAAATTTTGTGAAGAAGTCCGCCATTTCTTTGTTGGTGAAAATCCTGGCGCATCAGCGCCTTGGCGCTACCTATTGGGTGGGAGTGAAACTACAAATGATGGTTGTGTGCATGCGTCAACCGCTTGGCCTGGGTAGATGAAAAAAGTGAGCATGTACAGCGCCGCGTGCGTACCGGACTCGTCCAAAGCACACGCGGACCAAGGCGGACTAGAGGGGAAATGCAGCATGAATAAGGCTTGACTGTCTGACAGAAACATGAGTTTATTAAAGTGCTTTAAACGCGGAAAAAAAATCAGAAGAGCACTGGAGGCATTTACCATGGTTTTAACCCGCTGGAAACGGGAGCAATAATGGAACAGTTGCTTAGCTAAGAGATGTGGTTAGAATTCAAATGCAGCTGGCTTCATATGAAGGGAAAGGCAAGGGACTGATGAATTGCTGAGGATATATTTCACCAGCCACTACAATATTAAGTTCCCAATTATGTACCTGGCAGGTTAAGATGACTGAAATTCACCAAGTCAATGACTTTAATCCGTCAGCAGCCTTCAGACAAACTAAATGTGCCAGCATTTGGATTTCAAAATAAGGGACGTTTTTCTTGGTGGTAAGGAGATTTCTAAAAAAAAACTATAAATATGTAGAAATATTATAACAGAAATAATGGCATCCTTGGTCATTTAAGTTAATTTAAATAATTAAATACGATTTTATTAATATTTTTTTCTTTGTAATGAGAGTTAAATTATTGTTCTGTTCTGACTGCAAAGCTGTGGACAAAACTATAAATTGTTATAAGGAAAAAGTAAAAAAAAATACTACAGTCTGTTTTGTCATAGTCTGAGCGCCGATCTCGTCCGCGCTCGGGTCATACAGTATTTTCCTCCCTTTCTGTATTATTCCTTATGATCTCTCAGAGCTCTTATTCTGACAGCGTCTCTGCGGGGCTTCCGGCTGTCAGAGCTGAGCTCAGCAGTGACAGCTGGAATTAATTCAGCTGATGACACCCTCATCAGCTGATCAGTCCTCTTGCCCTATTTAAGGGAGCAGCTTCGGTCACTCGGGGCTGCAACCTCGTACGAGTAACGCTGGTCTTCCCAACGTTAGGCTGGTGTCCCCATTTCCCGGCTCCAGTCATCCTCTCGATCCTCGCTACTCTCAGTAAGTTATTCCTCAGTCTGTGTATATCGTCAGTGTGTCTTAGCCACAGTCTTTATTTGTGTTTTGCCCCACGAGGCTCATTATTTTGTACAGTGTATCAGTCCTTTAATAAATACGCAAACTCACTGGTTGCCTGTAGTGACTCATTAGTGGTCCGCCAGGACCGCACCATGACATGTTTCAAATTTATTTAAAAAAACGGTAATTTTATTTTAAAAAACAAGACAAAAATAAGCCATAAAATAATCCACAAATTTATAATAAAGTTTCAAATGTACAAGAAAAGTCAATTTTACAAGAGGAAATTACAAATTTGAGGAAAATGGTTTCGAATTGTTAAATTTACAGAGAAAAGTAGAAGACTATTAGAAAATTGTTATAAATTTTGGAGAAAACATCAAACCTTCAAGACTGAAGTCATTACTCAAGTTTTAAGTGGGTGCTCTTTGTACCCTTAACTAGAAATTTTTGGTTGTCTCCTTTAATTTACATGGCACTTGATATTTTCTAACCTGTTTGTATACCACCATAGACAGAGAGAGAAGCTGAATTAGACAGAGCTCAGGGAGGGCAAGATGAGACAGAAGAGAGGAGCCAAGGAGAGGAAAGTGTTCAGGCAGAGGGTCCAGGAGAGGTGAGAGCAGAGGGAGGAGAGAAAGATAACACCAGTAAAAAGTCCAAATACAGGACGTCTGGGTGGGACCCCAAATGGCCCAATATTCCAACATTCAAGCCTTGGTTGTACAGTAAGTTCCGTATGCATGGCAGTGGCTCAGGAGGTAGAGCGGGTCGTCCAATAACTGGATGGTTGGCGGTTCGAATCCCGCTCTCCCCAGATATCCTGCCGTTGTGTCCCTGGGCAACACTTTACCCACCTTGCCTCCAGTGTCCATAACACTGGGTGTGAATGTGTATACACTACCGTTCAAAAGTTTGGGGTCACTTAGAAATTTCCTTATTTTTGAAAGAAAAGCACTTTTTTCAATGAAGATAACTTTAAACTAATCAGAAATACACTCTATACATTGCTAATGTGGTAAATGACTATTATAGCTGCAAATGTCTGGTTTTTGGTGCAATATCTAGATAGGTGTATAGAGGCCCATTTCCAGCAACTATCACTCCAGTGTTCTAATGGTACAATGTGTTTGCTCATTGCGTCAGAAGGCTAATGGATGATTAGAAAACCCTTGTGCAATCATGTTAGGTCTGCAATGCTGTAATTGCTGCAAATGGAGGATTCTTTGACGAAAGCAAAGTTTGAAGGAAAAAATTATTATTTCAAATACAAATCATTATTTCTAACATTGTCAATGTCTTGACTATATTTTCTATTCATTTTACAGCTCATGGTGGTAAATAAAAGTGTGACTTTTCATGGAAAACACAAAAATTGTCTGGGTGACCCCAAACTTTTGAACGGTAGTGTATGTCATGTTCACTGTGTAACTCCACAGCGAACATATGAAATGGCAGCAAGCCCAATACCCAGAGTAAGTAATGCGTTTATTTACAATGGATGAATGTGTTGAATGTCCAAAAACAGTCACAATGGAAAAGGGGAAGACACCCCGTTACAAACTCAGTTGGTGTACAGGTATTTTTTTTTTTTTTTTTTTTTTGTTACTTATTTGTACCCGTAGGTAGACTTGGTTTGCAGTCTGGTGACAAGCCACCGGCTGCTGGTCGCTGCGTGCGCGAGCGCCCTAAACCTACATGTTTTTTGGTATGCGGGAGGAAACCGGAGAAATCCCGGAGTAAACCCGCGCAACACGGGGAGAACATGCAAACTCCACACAGCTCACTGTTGGTCGGGGGCTGGGATCGAACCCACGATCTCATGATCCCCGCGGTCCCCCGGCCGAGGGTAAAACTGTGCTGCCATAGTGCTAAACCACTGCGCCACCGTGCAGGTATGCCTAACGCGCTCCCATTAGGCAGGAGTGGAGAAAAAGGCACAAGGAAAGACTTACAAACAGTGTTGGAGCGGAAAGGCTCCTAGGGAACAACACGATTTGGTCCAGGGGTAAACCAACGGAAGTGAGACTGGATGTCCAGAGTTGACATTGCTAAGTTGCCACACCGGCTGGTCGTACTGCACTGCTATTAAAACCAAGCGCTAATGACAGCAAGTATGACCAGCCGTGTTGCAACAGGTGCATGACTGATTGAACTCAGTGTGTGTGTGTGCGTGTATGTGAGTATGAGTGTGTGAGTGTGTATGTGTGCATGAGTGTGTATGTGGTGAACAGAAAACTAGTGAATGCCTGGTAAGAGGAGGAGGCGTGGCTGTGGGGCTGACGGAGAGCAAAGCTCAATCCGTCAGCTGGAATTAATAAGTAATAATTAAACCCAACAGCCACAAGTCATAAATAATCAGTGGTGGCTGGAGAGGCCGTTGGCCTAGATTGGCAGCCACCTTTCTGTCAGCCTGCCCCAGGGCAGCTGTGACTACAGTAGTAGCTTGCCACTGCCATTGTCTGTCTGGAGTGAATGAATAATGTATCTGTAAAAAGCAGCTTTGAGTGTCTATGATAAAGTGCTATATAAATCTGATGCATTATTATATCCAAAGTTACTGTGCAAAATTAAAAAAAGAAATAAATAGTATAAAATTAACATATTCATACACATGTGTTTTCTGCCCCCCCCCCCCCCCTGGAAAAATATGTTGCCACTGCACCAAGGTCTTTAAGCCAGAGGAAACACTGAGACAGTCAGGGTTTTCTAGCTTGTTTTGCTGGAACACAGTCACCTCGGTTATTCAGTCATTCTGACATCTAGTTGCCAATCTCAGACCTTCATGAAATGCAGCATTAGCCCTTAAATGCCACAGGGTCATCAGTGACCATCAGTGTTGGGTGTAACGCATTGCTTTGTAACGCGTTACAGTAATCTGATTGCTGTTCGGTGTAACGCAGTAATGTAACGCGTTAGTTTGATAAATGTAACAATCCCGTTACAGTTACTAATCCGAAAGATCGTGTTACTAGCATTTCTTTTTAACCACTTACAAAACAGGAAAACTGCAATGTTTTGAATTGCCAGCTGCCAATAAACAGTAGAAGAAAAAGTAGGAGAAACAAAGCTACGTGGGTTTACATAGGACCTCCAAACAAACAGCACTTGCTGCGGCTGAGGGGAATCATGCAAATGGAAGAGTTGAGTAACTCGGTGTTTGGTGGCTGGAGATATGCTCGGTAATGTGCAAACTTTGTCTGGCCAAGAAACAGCTTTCCACCGCTGTGAACTCAACATCTAATCTCTCTAAACACCTCCAAAGGCAACATGCTAACGTAAAGCTTGTTGCCACTAGCGAGGGAAGCGCACCCGGTGACCGTGGGGAAAAAAGCAAGCTTCCATCAGTCAAGCAGCCACGGCTTGATTTTCAACACCAGGTATCGACAAAAGCAGAGATGAATAGGCTTGTAGCAGCGTTGTGGAGGAAACGTTGCCTGTTTCGACTGTTGAACTCCCAGTACTGTTTTACATTTCTGTTAAGTGCCATTGGGGAGATTTTAATTTCACATTAAAGACAGAAGAGTAAAAAAGTTTTTTCTTTGTTTTATTTGTTAGTATAGGTTATAAAAATGTGTAGTTTGGGCGTATACAGTTTAACTTATGTGGAAATATGGTGCAATTCACTGATGCTATCTGAAAGTAATTCAGAAGTAATCTGTAATTGATTACTTTTGAGTAATTAAAGTATGGGATTACATTTTTAAAAGGAACTAGTAATTGGTGATGGATCACTTTTTTGAGTAACTACCCCCAACACTGGTGACCATACATCAACTGATTATTCCACACATTATAAATGCACTCATTGTAACTTATTTGTTACAAACATTCACAAAGTGATTTTGGTAATTTATCTGTCAAATGTATAAGTGCAATACACAGAAACAGATACCTGCCAATTAGCTGTGACAGACCAATGAAATACTAGAATTTCACTTTTAATCTGTGGTTTATAAGCAGTGATTCACTTTTGGAGTCGATGGATGCTGATCTGGAAGTTTCTGTATGAGATCAAGTGCCTTTTTTCCTCTTAAAAATCACACTATTCATTATTTTTCAGCTTTGATTCACAAGTTACAGTGAGTATTGTTTGAGAAGTTTTTGCAGAATGATGTTGGTAAACAATATGTATTGAGTTATGGTTGATATGCAGCATTAAACTTAAGGCGCTCGCAAGTTATGTGAAAGGACGCATGTCACATGAAAGATCTGTCCTCACATCTGCTGTCACTGGGCTTTTGTTTCAGGCAGAGAAAAAGGCTAAACTGATGTCAGCAATGAATGTGATAAGGGATCATGAGGAGAATGACGTGGAGACCGAAAAAGAAGAGGTCTCAATAATCAAACACCCACAGCCTTCAAAACAGCTGCAGCAGGAGCAGCAGCAGCAGCTGCCACCTCAAACGCACACTCAGCCTCAATTACCACAGCCTCAGTATCAACAGCAATCACAGCCGTCTCTGCCACAGCAGCAACAGCATCAGCAACCGCCTCAGCAGCAGCAGCAGCACCAACAGCAGCAGCAGCCAACTGACCCAGCTTCCCCCACTGTGGCCACGACACCTGAACCAGTCGCCATTGGAGGAGGAGAGAAGGCGTCTCCGAAATCTGCAGACACAGAATCTGAGTATGAGGTAAAGAGAGTTTTGAGTATGATTCAGACTTATTGTGTCTGCTAAAAAGCTTTTACAGCAGGTATCGGAGAGACCAATTTACAACTGCCTGCAAGTCACATGTACAGCTTATTTTAATGCAGAATAAAGAAGCATCATGTGGTGTTTTGTACTTTTTGTTTTAGGTGTCTTGCTGCTATTTTTGTTCATTAAAAGCCAGCAACTGTTTTCATTTTAAAAGATTTAATTGATTTTTTTTTGCATTCCTGTTGGCTTTGGCAAATGTTTACAGGCTATTTTTAGTTCATTCCAGCAAAGATGAAATGACCCAGTGCCATGGTGCTACATCCGCTCTGTCTGTCCATCTGCGGCTCACAACAGTCGCTGTTCCTCCTGCAATTGTCCAAATGTTAACCAAACTCTCACACAGTAACTCTGTTGGTTCTGCATTAGGGTTGCAGCTAACGATTATTTTTGTTACCCATTAATCTGCCAAATATGTTTTTTTTTTTTTTCAATTAGTCAAATACATATTTGGACATTTGCATTTTTCACTTAGAAATGTATGATTTTGCTATTCCTGATTAGTTTGGGACTTTTTTGTGTAAGTTTGTGATGTTTTTTCTCAAAAATTTGCAACTTTTTGTTAGGAAATTAGGGTTCTTTTTTCCATTACAAATTTGCAACTTTTTTCTCAGAAATTGGTGGGGGGTTTTTCTCTCATAAGTTTTAATTATCCTCTTTTAACCTTTTCATAAGAAATGTTTTTTTGTCTTATGTTTGCAACATTTTTGTAAAATTTTGTAAAGGCAACTTTTTTCCTTGCTTACTTTTTGTCATCTAAATTTTCCACTGTTTTTTTAAGCTTTGCATCATGCCATCTAATTACCAGTAGACAGTGCACCCACTTTGCGCTGAGAGGCGGAGGCTCATTTCAAAGAGGTGTGGCGGTGTCTCCTGCGCATCACGACAGTCCACTTTTGATCAGGAAAAAGGAGGTCTGTCGTCAGAAGCGCATTGTTTAATGCCATTTCAGTGGTGTGTTTTGAAATTGCACAACTGCGGAGCTCATGAGGAAACAGCATGCGCTGGGATTTTGTGTTATTTTAATGGAGAGAGTTGTCATAATTGCCCATCATTTTAATTATAATATGATCACACACTAAATAGCCTTTTTTTTTTTAAAATTCCATCCACACTCTCATTTTAATTGTGTACTTACCATTGGAGTTTATAGATTAGGCATTAATGTGTTTATTTTTTAGGGGAATAAATAAATGAACAAGGAATATGCAGTGTTTTACTTTTCACTGGAACTTCCCGGAGAGACAGGAGATGCGTCCACATCTGCCTTGGACACGTGCCTCTGAAATTCCAGTTGGGCCGAGGCCGCCCACACTGCACCTACGGTCGTGGTTCTCCCCCAGCAAGCGCCCCAACTGCCACCCGTGAGCCCCTGGAAGGGCCACCAAGAGTGGGCTCACTTTATGGCGGGGGTGGGCAGTGGACGGGAAGCCACGGCAGATCTCCTCCTTCCCTCCCATCCTGGAGGGACTGGAATAGAGAGACGCAAACCTCGGCAGACCCCTGCACGAGACGGGGAAGACCCCAGGGCAGCAAAAGCAACAGGAGAGGGAGCACTCCATCTCCCCACGGGCTGGGAGCGACTTCCATGCCATCGTTAGTGAAAGTTTATGAAAATTTGCACAGGCATCATCCTCTTTTCCTGAAGTTTTAAACCCATTCATGTCTGTGTGTTTCATCCATGCGCACTACATTAAACCATTCGGCTAATTTTTCAGCCCAGCATTCTTCCCTGTTTGTTCTCTCTAAAATAACTGAATGGGCATCAACTGTGTTTGATGTATTCCTTCTTACTAAGCATTGTTATTATCGCATGCATTTTTGCTCACATATGGGCTTTGGCCAGCACAAATCCCGTCTTAAACAAGCCGTCATGTTCAGAGTTCACTTTAGATAATGCTCATCTTTGCATTAAAGGAATGGGCAGGACCACTTTGGGTTGGATAATCCAAAACACACCTCTGAATGATTAGACCGGCCTCTTTGCACCTTGCACCCGGCAGAAAATTTGTTTCTGCACTGCTGTGGGGCAACATAGTGGCGGAGTGGTTAGCACTGCGGCAGCGCAACAACTCACCCTTGGCTGGGGGATCCTGGGTTCGATCCCAGCCCCTGACCAACAGTGATCTGTGTGGAGTTTGCATGTTCTCCCCGTGTCTGCGTGGGTTTACTCCGGGATTTCTCCGGTTTCCTCCCACATGCCAAAAACATGCAAGTTAGGTTAATTGGCATCAAACTGGGGATTCTAAATTGTCCTTGGGTATGGATGTGAGAGTGAATGGTTGTCTGTCTCTCTGTGTTGGCCCTGCGATGGACTGGCGATCTGTCCAGGGTGTACCCTGCCTCTCGCCCAAAGGTACTGGGATAGGCTCCAGCCCCCCCGCGACCCGAAAAGGATTAAGCGGAAGAAGATGGATGGACTGCTGTGATAAGGAAATGAACTTAGAAATCCCCATAAACGCGTTCTTCATCAGTGACAACTGATTGCATCCTTGTAATATGGCCAAGTCTCTCACAGCTGGCCTGGAAACGTTTTGTTGTCTAATCTGAAGAGCTGGAAGAGGTGGCTGGAGAGAGGGAAGTCCGGGCTTCTCTGCTTGGACTGCTGCCTCTGTGACCCAGATCCCCAGAAAAGTGGTAGAAAATGGATGGATGGATGGATGGATACTTAAAGAAGTGAAGACCCTTGGTGGCCTCAGGGTGCATTTATCAGACTGGAATAAACTAATCCAACATGATGATCTGGTTTTATATGAACTTTTATCTTGACTGGTTCATCCCCAAGTAGAATATATTGTTTGAGACAGGCTGTTTAAAAAGGTTTCACAACTATACCCACAAGTCAATACAGAGCAGATGGTTTTTATTTTGGCTGCAGGACGGTCGTGGTTTTGGCATCGGCGAGCTGGTTTGGGGGAAGCTGCGAGGGTTCTCGTGGTGGCCAGGCCGCATCGTATCCTGGTGGATGACGGGACGCAGCCGGGCTGCTGAGGGAACCAGATGGGTCATGTGGTTTGGAGATGGAAAATTCTCAGTGGTGAGTGTTCGGAGCCAACAGTCATATTACTGTCAGTAGTTTCTTCATTTTCATTGAAGCCGAACAGCCTCAGGTTTATAGTGACATCCACTCATCATGTGCATTAAAAAAAATTCCAATTTTCTGTGTATTCGTACAGGTTTGTGTGGAGAAACTCATGCCTTTAAGTTCCTTCAATAATGCCTTTCACCAACCAACTTACAACAAGCAGCCTATGTACAAGAAAGCCATCTACGAGGTGTTACAGGTGAGCATTCTTTGTCATTACACCCAAAATATCATCCTCTCAAAGTCATCTTATTGACTCATATGCCGAGCAAAGACAACAAATTTTGTAGATTCATTTGCATGTAGTTAACACCATTTAGCATTTTTCCACATCTGTACAGGATTCATTAAACCACTGATTTGTCTAGAGAGCATGAAAGAAAATATGTGTTCCATATTTTAAAGCAAGCAGATTAACATTTTGTGTGCCATTTGTTTCATCCATGCATTTGTAGTTTGTGTAGTCGCACACAAATGGTATAACACTATATTTATAAAATATTACAACATCTTCCCCATTTTTATTAATTTAATTGCATCAAATTATACACCACATTCCCCAGTCTGTACAGAGTTATCTTTTAACTGAATCTGTTAAATGAAATTAATAAAAATGGTTGGAACAGGCTTACATTTGCCATAATTTACAAAGACAAATGTCAGCCAATCAGTACTATTAATGAGATCTTGACTCATTATCCAGTGGGCAGTTTTCCAGCCCTCCCAAATTATCTTCCACTTTTAGGAAGAGTTGGTAATTGAAACTGAGGAAATGATGACTCTGAATCCCTTGCTGATCTTCACTGTAAAAATCATGACATTTTTGGTCTAAAATGTTGTTAATGTGTTCGTAGGTGGCGAGCAGTCGTGCGGGGAAAGCGTTCATGGCATGCCCTGAAAGTGATGAGACAGAAACGTCCAAATCGGTGGAAATGTTAAACAAGCAGATGGTTGAATGGGCAATGACAGGATTTCAGCCCACAGGACCCAAAGGTTTAGAGCCGCAAGAAGGTAGGCGGACACTCGTATTAATTAACCCATTCATTTTTGTCTGTTGAGCTAATTATAATTTGATAATTGATAACAATTTCTGTAAAATTAATTGTCTGACCTGCCGTGCACCCCAGAGGAGCGCAACCCATACAAAGAAGTTTACCCTGAGATATGGGTGGAGCCTGAAGCAGCAGCCTACACGCCTCCTCCAGCTAAAAAGCCTCGCAAAAGCACAGCAGAGAAACCCAAGGTCAAGGACATCATAGATGAGAGGACACGAGGTAAGGAGCTTCATTTATTAGCTCATGTGTCTGTCATGAGCTCGTTTTCTGTCTCATGGGGAGGTCTCTGCAGAGTTTTACATCAGAGAGAAGCATTGTGTGAGAGATATAACCAGGAAAAACAGGCAAAAACATTCACATAGTATAATTTTTACATAGGATGCAAAAGAACAAGAAAAACACCCAAATGTACAGTGAAAATTTGATTGGCCACTTCAGAAAACAAAATATTTGGTTCCTTGTTAAGTCACAGACAGCACTCTTGTTAATGGAGTTAATGTAATTATTACTGCTTGCATTAGCAGCGTGCTCACCGTGGTATGCACTGCACTGTAGACCGCTAGGCCATGAGATGCCCCTCATATGGTGTTTCTAATATTTGTCATTTGTTTGATATGAGTGAAAAAACAGCCAAAGACATAAAGAGTGACCAATTGAATAGGTTTATACAAATAACTAAAAAAGGAGACCAAATATGGAGATACAAAGTTTGCACCCAATAGTGACAGTATGTACTTTTAATACGCTGTGGTTTGAATCCAGCTCATATAGATTCACAGATACTGAGACAAAATTCTCACTTTTGAGATTTCTTGCAAAAAAAAGTTAATATAATCACTAATGATAATGAATTTTTCATTTGTTTTATAACATAGTGTCTCCGAAACAAATTATACTATAACTTTATTGTGCAATTGCATTTATAATTGTACATTATCATCAGCGTTTACACGTTAGACAAAAAATGAATCAAAGCTGAACATGAGGCGGTGGACTTTGCTAACCAACAGTTCTCTTTCTCAGAGCGGCTCGTTCATGATGTGAGACAGAAGTGCCGTAGCATCGAGGGTAAGTGGCCTGTTCTCTGTCTACTTTTGCCAGGAGTAGCACTGAGGCTACTTGTCCACCTAGGCGTCTGTTGACGGAAAGTTCCCGCACCTCCTCCGCATCGGGCTCCGTTGTGAGCGTGAAAGGCATAACCAGGCAAGAGTCACGAGCCCAACACTCCGTAGCCGCAAACTGCATAGAGAGTATCACTGTCTGGTCAGAGAACTTCAGCTGGTCTTCAAGTAGTATTTTCAGCCACGAAAGTGCAGTTGCACGAGTGGCGCAGTGGTTTAGCACTGTGGCAGCACAGTTTTACCCTCGGCCGGGGGACCGCGGGGATCATGAGATCGTGGGTTCGATCCCAGCCCCCGACCAACAGTGAGCTGTGTGGAGTTTGCATGTTCTCCCCGTGTTGCGCGGGTTTACTCCGGGATTTCTCCGGTTTCCTCCCGCACACCAAAAACATGTAGGTTTAGGGCGCACGCAGCGACCAGCAGCCGGTGGCTTGTCACCAGACTGCAAACCAAGTCTACCTACGGGTACAAATAAGTAACAAAAAAAAAAAAAAAAAAAAAAAAAAAAAACCTGCTCTGTTCACTTTGACCTGCACAGCTGGCACATTATTGGTCGCCGCGACTCCTGGTGAGTGGACTGTTCTAGTCCGTTCACGATGCATCCGGACGATAAACGTTCACCTATATCTTCAAAAGTAACAAGTGAAACATTTTTCAGAAAATGGTCAAGGCCAGAAATAAATGTGTAGTTGCCAAATATATGTTTACTAACAACCACTATTTTAAAAGTTCAGCACGAGCTCCAGGAAGCAGTCGACTCCACGCGCCTGCTCCTCATTTTCGTATTGTAGATCTGAGTGGGGATTCAGGAGGAGGAGGTGCCCGCTCCTCCTCCTGAATCCCTGCTCGGGATTCCCGACACCACGCTACCAGAGTGAATGCGGGGCGTGCTACATCGACAATGAATGGGAAGCGTGAAAACGTGCGCCCAGGTGGACAAGTACCATGAGGGTCTTTCAGGAGACTAAGCACTTTAGCAGTATACTGTATGTGTGCACATCTTTCACTCATTTGGTCATTCTCTCCAAACATATAGCTATAGACCTGCATCAGTTTTAGAAATAATGTCACTGGGGAGTCTTGAATGTTCATGCCTGTCTGACCTCTGATTGTTAAACACTGCCATACTCCTCCTCTTGCCGCAGACATCTGTATCTCTTGTGGAAGCCTCAATGTCAGCCTGGAGCACCCTCTGTTTGGTGGAGGAATGTGTCAAAGCTGTAAGGTAAGCTGAGACAAAGTCTACTACAGTGGTGTGAAAAAGTGTTTGCCCCTTTCCTGATTTCTCATTTTTTTTCTATGTTTGTCACATTTAAATGTTTCAGATCATCAAACAAATTTAAATATTAGATAAAGATAACACAAGTAAACGCAAAATGCAGTTTTTAAATAAAGGTGTTTATTATTAAGGGTAAAAAAAAAATCCAAACCTACATGGCCCTGTGTGAAAAAGTGACCAGCCCCCCCCCCCCCCCCCCGTTAAAACATAAATTAACTGTGGTTTATCACATCTTTGGAAAGCTGAGTTCAATTTCTCTAGCCACACCAAGGCCTGATTACTACCACATCTGTTCTCAATCAAGAAATCACTTAAATAGGACCTGCCTGACAAAGTGAAGTAGACCAAAAGATCCTGAAAAGACAGACATCATGCTGTGATCCAAAGAAATTCAGGAACAAATGAGAAACAAAGTAATTGAGATCTATCAGTCTGGAAAAAGTTATAAAGCCATTTCTAAAGCTTTGGGACTCCAGCGAACCACAGTGAGAGCCATTATCCACAAATGGCGAAAACATGGAACAGCGGTAAACCTTTCCAGGAGTGACCAGCCTACCAAAATTACCCCAAGAGCGCAGTGACGACTCATCCAAGAGGTCACAAAAGACCCCACAACAGCATCCAAAGAACTGCAGGACTCACTTGCCTGAGTTAAGGTCAGTGTTCATGACTCCACCATAAGAAAAAGACTGGGCAGAAATGGCCTGCATGGCAGAGTTCCAAGACGAAAACCACTGCTGAGCAAAAACAACATAAAGACTCATCTCAGTTTTGCCAGAAAACATCTTGATGATCCCAAGACTTTTGGGAAAATACTCTGTGGGCTGACTAGACAAAAGTTGAACTTTTTGGAAGGTGTGTGTCCCACTACATCCAGCATAAAAGTAACACAACATTTCAGAAAAGGAACATCATACCAGCACTAAAATGTGGTGGTGGTAGTGTGATGGTCTGGGGCTGTTTTGCTGCTTCAGGACTTGGAAGACTTGCTGGGGTAAATGGAACCATGAATTCTGCTGTCTACCAAAAAATCCTGAAGGAGAATGCCCGGCCATATGTTTGTGACCTCAAGCTGAAGCACACTTGGGTTCTGCAGCAGGACAATGACCCAAAACACATCAGCAAGTCTACCTCTGAACTGCTTAAGAAAAACAAAATGAAGACTTTGGAGTGGCTTAGTCAAAGTTCTGACCTAAATCTGATTGAGATACTGTGGCATGACCTTAAAAAGGCGGTTCATGCTTGAAAACCCTCCAGTGTGGCTGAATTACAACAATTCTGCAAAGATGAGTGGGCCAAAATTCCTCCACAGCGCTGTAAAAGACTCATTGCCAGTTATCGCAAATGCTTGATTGCAGTTGTTGCTGCTAAGGGTGGCCCAACCAGTTATTAGGTTTAAGGGGCAATCACTTTTTCACACAGGGCCATGTAGGTTTGGATTTTTTTCCCCCTCAATAATAAACACCTTCATTTAAAAACTGCATTTTGTGTTTACTTGTATTATCTTTGTCTAATATTTAAATTTGTTTGATGATCTGAAATATTTAAGTATGACAAACATATGAAAAAATGAGAAATCATCAAGGGGGCAAACACTTTATCACACCACTGTATTTGATTTGTCTTCAAACATCACAGTGCATTTAAGAATCTTATAGATTTAGTTTAAATCTGTAGTAGGCAGAAATCTGAGAAATCAGAAAAAAAAAAAACTGTCTGAAATTTAAAAAAGCTTCCTTTCTCTTCCTTCCCTATTTAAAACCACTCCACAACTGAGGTGCACATCTGTGAGATACACTACCGTTCAAACGTTTGGGGTCACCCAGACAATTATTTTGTGTTTTCCATGAAAAGTCACACTTATTTACCACCATGAGCTGTAAAATGAATAGAAAATATAGTCAAGACATTGACAAGGTTAGAAATAATGATTTGTATTTGAAATAATAATTTTTTCCTTCAAACTTTGCTTTTGTCAAAGAATCCTCCATTTGCAGCAATTACAGCATTGCAGACCTAACATAATTGCACAAGGGTTTTCTAATCATCCATTAGCCTTTTGACGCAATGAGCAAACACAATGTACCATTAGAACACTGGAGTGATAGTTGCTGGAAATGGGCCTCTATACACCTATGTAGATATTGCACCAAAAACCAGACATTTGCAGCTAGAATAGTCATTTACCACATTAGCAATGTATAGAGTGTATTTCTGATTAGTTTAAAGTTATCTTCATTGAAAAAAAGTGCTTTTCTTTCAAAAATAAGGAAATTTCTAAGTGACCCCAAACTTTTGAACGGTAGTGTACGTCAGCTTTGGACACCAGCCATTAGTGAACTTTCTGGTTTATAGGACCTGTGATTGAGCAAAAAAAACATCACAGATATGAAACTTTGTGCAGGCTGAACAGAGCACAGGGGACATACTGTGCTGTTGTTGTCCTGTCAGAACACTTGTATTACAAGTTGCTATGAGATAAGAATGGATTTATTTTCAAATTTAAACAAAATTATTCAATCTACTGAAGCAAATTCCAATGATAAGCAATAAGTAATGCAACCCTGCATAAGGCTGCATGTCCACCAAACACGTTTTTTTGTCGCCCGACTGCCCTGTGCATTTTTTTTCAGCGTTTGTGCACAGCGCTCTGGGGAAAAAAAAAAGTCCCTGCCCTGTATCCCAGCAACAGCTTGTCACTCTCAGCTCAGCACTTCCGCTTTCCCTATTGTCAGACTTTCTACTGATTTTTTTTTAATAGCAGTCTCTAAATAACAATGGACAGGAAATGTTTTCTAGCAGCTCTGGATGTAAAATATGATGACATGAAAAGCAGGAGTCTGAGTACAGACTAGTACCGGCGTCCTATGTCCCGCCCACGCAGCAGTTCTGATTGGCTGCTTAAGGTCTGACATTGACAAGCTCAGCTGCGGTCTCTGAAAAGTTTAACTTTTTTCGACTCTGAGCGCTTTGAGTGCCGCGACAAAAAACGGCCACCGCCGAGAGCATTTCAGCACAGTAAACGCTGGACTACATAGATAATGAAGGGAAAACAGCCATCCAGAGCGGAAAAAACGTGTTTGGTGGACACGCAGCCTAATGTGTGTTATCATTGCCTCACTGCTCATTTTTTTCCTCCCACTTTTCTTCATGTTTTTGCAGAACTGCTTCCTAGAATGTGCATATCAATATGATGATGATGGTTACCAGTCATACTGCACTATCTGCTGTGGGGGACGTGAAGTGCTCATGTGCGGAAACAACAACTGTTGTCGGTGAGGTTCCTACTCTGTAATCAAGGGAGTCTGTTTGTGTTAAAGTGTGTTACAACTGTACGACTTCTGTGTTTGATAGTGTGTTGATAACTGCAACAATATTTTCAATTTACACAAGATGGGTTAATAATACACAATAACAGGGAGGAGAAACTGACTCGAACTCATTGCATAATTGTCGCAAATACCCTTGATGTGGATGTCCGGCAAGTGGCGATCTGTAAAGTCTTCATAACACAGAATTAGCTGTGGTTCTATTGCTGTGTTGTGATTTGCATAAAATAAACAGTCGGATTCCCCTTGTCGACACCAGTTCTAAGTTGGCTGCTACGCGCCGGCCGAGGCCACCCACCGCACAGCGCCCTCCCCTCACTGTTGAAAATGTTCCTGGAAGAGTTGAAGCTGTTATAGCTGCAAAGAGTGGGTTTCCACAATGTTTAGAAGTTTGTTTATGGGAATTTTTGACCATTCTTATGAAGCACATATATGAAGTCAGGCACTGATATTGGACTAGAAGGCCTGGCTCACAGTCTCCGCTCTAATTCATCCCAAGGGTGTTCTGTTGGGTTGAGGTCACGGCTCTGTGCAGACCAGTCAAGTTCCTCCACACCAAACTCGTTCATCCATGTCTTTATGGACCTTGCTTTGTGCATTGGTGCCCAATCATTTGGAGGGGTGTCCCAATACTTTTGGAAATATAGTGTATCTACTGACCAAAGACAGACCTACTTACACCTTTAGAGACACAGGTGGGCAGGCTGGAAACAATTAATGATACTTCCCCCGTCAAACCTTCCAAACTAACTGTATCAACTTGATTCAAGCTGAATTAAATTTGTTGCAGCCTGACAAGGAGGGAGTTTGGACCGTGTGAGAAACCACACTGCTGTCATTGAAAGGGTGATGGTGTGGTGACCCACCACAATCTACAGGAACATTCCTCACACTCAGCAGGTCTGGAGGAAGCAGAGGACAATTTGCATACTGACAGAGAGCCCCTGGGGGACAACCAGAACAATGGACTATTGTTTATACATCCCCGGATTAAGGAAAGGACGTCCGGGCGCCAGTTGGTCACGCGAATGATATGTATTGACTGATATGTATATCAGTATGCTAATGTGCCATGCATTCTCTCTGTTTGTATAACATATAAAAGAGCTGACGATACATGCTTCAACAGCACAGTAGACCACTGTAGCGCACAGCGCTATAAGTGCGTCTCATTATGTTGGAGGAAAATAAACCGTGGGCTGCACGGTGGCGCAGTGGTTTAGCACTGTGGCAGCACAGTTTTACCCTCGGCCGGGGGATCGCGGGGATCATGAGATCGTGGGTTCGATCCCAGCCCCCGACCAACAGTGAGCTGTGTGGAGTTTGCATGTTCTCCCCGTGTTGCGCGGGTTTACTCCGGGATTTCTCCGGTTTCCTCCCGCATACCAAAAACATGTAGGTTTAGGGCGCTTGCGCACGCAGCGACCAGCAGCCAGTGGCTTGTCACCAGACTGCAAACCAAGTCTACCTACGGGTACAAATAAGTAACAAAAAAAAACAAAACAAAACCTTTGCAACCTTCCAGCTCGTCGCATCTCGCCTGATCTTATTCCTTCACACTGGTGACCTGACGTGTCATGGTGCGCCTCTTTCCTGATCTTTCCCCTCCACACTGGTGACCTGATGAGAGAGAATGACCGTCTGCTCCCTCTCACTGCGCTGTGGATCCCAGAGGACCAGAGAACGCCTGCAACCTCTTCATCCTCACCGGAGTGCGCTCCCCGGAGCGGGCAGCGCTGGGACCGACACGCACCATGAACAGCGACACGAGCGAAACGAAGGAAGCAGCCTGAACGGGGAAATCATCGACGCCGTCTGCGTTGATTGCCACCAAGCTCCCCGACCCTGACTCAGCTCACAACAGCGGACCTCCCGCGCACAGAAGCCCCGCATGCACACTGCAGGATTATGAGGACAGCACAACTGCCAGCTATGTGGTCACTGCGCCAAGCGCGCGCCACGCACAGGAATGAACCAGCTCCACAGACTGATACAGCATCCTCCGCCGCTGCACATGCCTGAGAAACATGGCCGATCGCCTTCCTTGGAACCTTCAGGGCTGCTCACGCACCTGAAGCAGACGTGCAGTCCGTACACAGGACTTTGTATGGGTTTCTCAGCCACGGCGCACAACGGGAACCTAGCCGATTGCTGTCCCCGATGGCTTTAGGGCTGCATCTGCACCGAAAGCCAAACCGCCAAGTTCCTCACACAGCTGCAGTTGTTTCACAGCCGCTACGCATCCTCGGGGAATTTGGCCGTCGCCTTCCCCACATCCTTGTGGGACCAAGCCACGAGAGGAGTCAGAGACTTAATTTTTTTTTTCACAGCCGCTGCGGATCACTGCCAGGGTGACCGGGAAAGTCCCTCACCATCGCGGATCCACACGAAATTTTTGCGCGGCCCAGACACCTTTGACGTCCCGTGCCGGCGCTCACTTACTCCCACCCCTCCCCCTCTCCTCCACAGCGCTCTCCCTGCACCTCATTCCCACGACGCACACCGGTCCCGTGCGCCAACGAGCCATGGCCGTTCAATGGCCTGGAACCCGGAGCGGAGCACACTGTTTCCCCCCCCCCCCCCCTCCCCCATCCCCCCCCATGGACTGACATGCCCTCTGACACACCCCTACAGCAGGACAGTTCTTCCGGAGCTGGAGCCCAAATGACTGGCGGGGGGGGGGGGGGGTTACAGCCCCTTCTGAGTGTTCTGGGGGGAAGCCCTGTGGTGACCCGCCACAATCTACAGGAACATGCCTCACATTCAGCAAGTCTGGAGGAAGCAGAGGACAATTTGCATACGGACAGAGAGCCCCTGGGGGACAACCAGAACAATGGACTATTGCTTATACATCCCCGGATTAAGGAGAGGACATCCGGGCGCCAGTTGGTCACGCGAATGATATGTATTGACTGATATGTATATCAATATGCTAATGTGCCATGCATTCTCTCTGTTTGTATAACATATAAAAGAGCTGACGATACATGCCTCAGCAGCACAGTAGACCACTGTAGCGCACAGCGCGACAAGTGCGTCTCATTATGTTGGAGGAAAATAAAACCTTTGCAACCTTCCAGCTCGTCGCATCTCGCCTGATCTTATTCCTCCACAATGGCACATTTATGTCAGAAGACAAAAGTATTTTTGTGAACCAGAACAAGATGCAGGGTGCAATAAATCATTTTAGCTTGTTAGAAACCAGACAAGTTGTCCCTGCTTGCACTTCATAACTTTGACCCAGACTGTTCTTATGCGGTGTTCCTTCTAACACCCAAGTATTTTCAGCCATAAAGTTGTTTTTTTCAGCTTGTGAAGTTGGACAAGCCTTGATGTGGTGGACTTTAAGAGTTCAAGATGGCTCGGCAACAGAAGTGAAAATTATGACTCTTCTAGTCTCTCTGAACATGTGTCTATGATGTTTTATAAGCAAATTATCACATACTATGATACACTTTCATTATTACCTCCGCCAAGAAGGTTATGTTTTCATCGGCGTTGGTTTGTCTGTTTGTTTGTTTGTTTGTTTGTTTGTTAGCAAGATAACTCAAAAAGTTATGGACGGATTTTCATGAAATTTTCAGAGATTGTCACAAATGGGGTATCCTACAGATGATTAGATTTTGGTGGTGATCCGGATCACCGTCTGGATCCAGGAATTTTTTAAAGGATTATTGCGCTTGGCGGAGGTCTGCGCTCTCCGAGTGCTTTTCTAGTTTTCCATCTGTAATGTATTTACAGCCGTGGACAAAATTGTTGGTACCCCTCTGGTAATGAAAGAAAAACCCACAGTGGTCACAGAAATAACTTGAATCTGACAAAAGTGGTAAAAAATAAAAATTCAATGAAAATTAACCAGTGAAAATCAGACAATGCTTTTGAATTGTGGTTCAACAGAATTATTTTAAAAAACAAACTCATGAAACAGGCCTGGACAAAAATGATGGTACCCTTAACTTAATATTTTATTGCACAAACTTTTGAGGCAATCACTGCAATCAAACGATTTCTTTAACTGTCAATGAGACTTCTGCACCTCTCAGCAGGTATTTTGGCCCACTCCTCATGAGCAAACTGCTCCAGTTGTCTCAGGTTTGAAGGGTGCCTTCTCCAGACGGCATGTTTCAGCTCCTTCCACAGATGTTCAATAGGATTTAGATCAGGGCTCATAGAAGGCCACTTTAGAATAGTCCAATGTTTGGCTCTTAGCCAGTCTTGGGTGTTTTTAGCTGTGTTGTTTTGGGTCATTATCCTGTTGCAAGACCCATGACCTGCGACTGAGACCAAGCTGTCTGACACTGGGCAGCACATTTCTCTCTAGAATACCTTGATAGTCTTGAGATTTCATTGTACCCTGCACAGATTCAAGACACCCTGTGCCAGATGCAGCAAAGCAGCCCCAGAACATAAGAGAACCTCCTCCATGTTTCACAGTAGGGACAGTGTTCTTTTCTTGGTATGCTTCATTTTTGCGTCTGTGAACATAGAGCTGATGTGCCTTGCCAAAAAGTTCCAGTTTTGTCTCGTCTGTCCATAGGACATTCTCCCAGAAGCTTTGTGGCTTGTTAACATGTAGTTTGGCAAATTCCAGTCTGGCTTTTTTATGATTTGTTTTCAACAGTGGTGTCCTCCTTGGTCGTCTCCCATGAAGTCCACTTTGGCTCAAACAACGATGAATGATGCGATCTGACACTGATGTACCTTGACCTTGGAGTTCACCATGAATGTGTTTAGAGGCTGTTCTGGGCTCTTTTGTTACCATTCGTATTATCCGGCTCCTCCTGCGGCCACGTCCAGGGAGGTTGGCTACAGTCCCGTGGATCCTAAATTTCTGAATAATATGTGCACCTGTAGTCACAGGAACATCAAGCTGCTTGGAGATGGTCTTATAGCCTTTACCTTTAACATGCTTGTCTGTAATTTTCTTTCTAATCTCCTGAGACAACTCTCTCCTTTGCTTCCTCTGGTCTATGTTTAGTGCGGTACACACCATGTCACCAAACAGCACAGTGACTACTTGTCACCCTTTAAATAGGCCGACTGACTGATTACAAGTTTGTAGACACCTGTGATGTTAATTAGAGGACACATCTTGGTTGAACATGTCCCTATGGTCACATTATTTTCAATCTTTTCTAGGGGTACCATCATTTTTGTCCAGGCCTGTTTCATGAGTTTGTTTTTTAAAATAATTCTGTTGAACCACAATTCAAAAGCATTGTCTGATTTTCATTGGTTAATTTTCATAGAATTTTTATTTATTACCACTTTTGTCAGATTCAAGTTATTTCTGTGACCATTGTGGGTTTTTCTTTCATTAACAGAGGGGTACCAACAATTTTGTCCACGTGTGTATTTTTATTTTTTCAGTTATATAAGAGATGGTACATTTAGATTGTTTGTCAATGGTTTTTGAGTACACATGAAAACATTTTAAAGAAATCAATTTAAAGAAATCTCCATCGCATTTGCAGTTATTTTTCTTGTACAGATATCAGGACTAAGCCTTTGCTGCTCATATTCGATGCACAACAGTACCTTTATTGTGGGTCACAAATCTAACAACGCTGATGTTTGGCCACATTGTGGAGGTCCAGTGGAGATAACAGATATTATATAAAGAAAGCACTGTTAACCACACAGATCATGCCACAAAGTGTCCTCACTCATGCAGACTACAAGGAAACACAGAGAGAGGTTGTCAGATTCATGGTGGACTGATGAGAAGATAATGGTTTGTTATGTGCTTAGCAGCACAGCAACTCACCCTTGGCCGGGGGATCCTGGGTTCGATCCCAGCCCTCGACCAACAGGGATCTGTGTGGAGTTTGCATGTTCTCCCCGTGTCTGTGTGGGTTTACTCCGGGATTTCTCCGGTTTCCTCCCACATGCCAAAAACATGCAAGTTAGGTTAATTGGCATCAAAACTGGGGATTCTAAATTGTCCTTAGGTACGACTGTGAGAGTGAATGGTTGTCTGTCTCTCTGTGTTGGCCCTGCGATGGACTGGCGATCTGTCCAGGGTGTACCCTGCCTCTTGCTCAAAGATGCTGGGATAGGCTCCAGCCCCCCCGCGACCCGAAAAGGATTAAGTGGAAGAAGATGAATGAATGAATGAATGTGCTTAGCTGTGGTGTTTCATATTTGGATGACATTTTGAGAGTAACTTTTAGGCTTCAAAAAGCATCAAACCTCATAGAAAACAATTCAAACTAGTAGTTGCAGATGTAGAATAGACTGATGGTGCAACATGCTGTGTCTGCTCGTTTCTTTTATTTATCAGACAGCCACCATTGCAGTTAGAAAGTTCTTTTCTCATTTCTGATATTTAGGTGTTTCTGTGTGGAGTGTGTGGACCTCCTCGTGGGTCAAGGAGCCGCTCATGCCGCCATCAAGGAGGACCCGTGGAACTGCTACATGTGCAGTCAGAAGAATGTGTTCGGTCTGTTGGAGCGTCGCTCTGACTGGCCCAGCCGGCTCCAGCACTTCTTTGCAAATAATCACGACCAAGATTTTGTGCGTAAATCATCTTCAGGCTAAAGATCACAATAATTGAGCATCTTTTTAAACTGCATCTACTCTGTTTTATTTCAGGATCCACCAAAGCTTTACCCTCCAGTCATGGTGGAGAAGAGGAAGCCCATTCGGGTCCTGTCGCTGTTTGACGGCATAGCAACAGGTTGGATACAAAGCTTTATTTCAGCTCTTTGACTTTTGTGAATTGTCCTGCTTCCACTTCCTTATATACTTTATTAAACCCGTTTTCAGGTTGAGTTATAGCGCTATAGGATTAGCCCCTGTCATGGAAATGCATCTATCTTCTGTATGGTGAAGACGATGTACACTAGAAAAGGCTTTTTGTGAGTTTATTATCTCTGCAGAGAGGAGTGGTCAGCATCGTTTGCTGTGTTTAAAAGCAGGCATCCCTCTGACCTTCTTATCCATATAACAGCCTAACGACAGTCACAGACAAGTTGGAGCCTCAGAGAAGGTCATCATGCCTTCCCACGTGTCTGTCCCGTGCAGACAGTCAGTTTTCCGTCAGCATCACAGTATTGTTGTAATTCTACAGCCAAGGATGAAGTGTTGAATAAGCACTAAACAAGTGTTTGATAACACTTCCACAAACATGCTGGCACTTTAATAGATCTTTAAATAAAACGGGGCCCACTCACACCTGACTGTCATCTCATTGATTGAAAATGCCTGATTCTAGTTTCACCTTCAAATTACCTGCTAATCCTAGAGGTTCACAAACTTTTGCCACTCACAGATATGTAATATTGGATCATTTTCCTCAATAAATAAATGACAAAGTAAAGTATTTTTGTCTCATTTATTAACGTGGATCTCTTTATCTACTTTTAGGACTTGTGTGAAAATCTGATGCTGTTTTAGGTCATATTTATGCAGAAATGTAGAAAATTCTAAAGGGATCACAAACTTTCAAGAACCACTGCATAATGATGAACAAATTACAGCTTCAACAGTTTGGTCAGTAGAATGCGTAGAGCATAGAAATGTGAGCTGTACAGCATGCCACACATTCTAGATTCCATTCACACCCAGAGTCTTGACCAGTGTCTCTGTCTGCGAGAGGAAGCCCACAGGATATGTGGTCTCTATCGCGTGCATGTTTGGGCCAGCTTTTGTAAATTTTGTCACCTTATATCATAGGGTAAGTCAGATTGACAACTCTGGTCCAGGAAAGCTTGCAAAATCTCTCGTAGACAAACATGGCTTTAGAGTGAACAGCCATACGTACAACACTTGTGTCTTCTGTCAGCTCAGCTTTTGTTCACATGACAGCTCAGCTTGTTCAGCTCAGCTTCTGTTCATCTGTCCTCAGGACTCCCCTCACACAAAAGGGTCAATCTGGATAATCAGTAGAACTATTAAAATAACCTGGAGTTTCCTTAGAATTATAGGCATCGGGCACAAAGTCAGACGAATTTTGTAGTATGTGATTAGCTTTACTAATGGATTTACTTAATTTACTAGTTGATTTTTTTTTTATAAATAAAGGCATATTTTATGTAGTAACAGAGAGCGTAATATAACTTGGTCATTTAGAGTCTTAGATTTTTATTTTAAACTGTATGATTCAGAATTAATGTGGTCAGAAACAGATCCAGAACTTCATCCCGTTGTCTTACTTGTGTAAAATTTTAGAAAATATTTTTCTCGGTGCCCTTCAGTATTCTAACCTGTGACTATATCCTGTGCAGGACTCCTGGTGCTAAAAGAACTTGGCATCCAAGTGGATCGCTATGTAGCTTCTGAAGTGTGTGAGGACTCCATCACTGTGGGTATTGTCCGGCATCAGGGTCGCATCATGTATGTTGGGGATGTGCGGAACGTCACGCGTAAACATGTGAGTTTATGCCTGTTCTCGTGGTCAGAGCTGCTGGGTGTTTTTGTTGGTCTCAGTTAAACAAATAAAAGTAGCGTAATGTACAGTTGTATCATTCTTCTGCACAGTAAAGCTGTCTCCCTGTACCCAGTGTGCTTTAATCTCAGAAAATAGTGGACTTAAAATTGAGAGGAACTGACCCAGCTCAAATAGACATGGGGTAAATAAGTCTGATTTGCATGGGAGTTGACCTGAACTGACCTTAAATACATAGAGAAAGCATTAAGACCAGCAGCAGTATGATCCATCTTTAAGTTTCAGTCACAATGACCAGCTCCTGTCAACACTTGTGTATACCTGGAATGCATGCAAACAGAAGGGGGGGGGGGAGTACATTTTGGATTCATGTATTGAGCCATCTAGCTCTGCATCAGTATACTTCCTTTCACATACAAATCACTTGCATATGTGTGTGAACAGGTATTCAAACACAATCAAATATATGGGCTTAAACACAAGTGGAAATATAGGTATTAGCAAGTATTGATATGCAGAGGTATGCAGGAGAAAGCATGCAGGCACAGGTGACACGCACAGGTATTCCAAGCAAACACAGGGGTCTACAGGTGGTGAGCCCACTAGACCCATGTGGCTCTGTTGGGTGCACTGGGTCCTTGCTGTAACTTTTTTCATAGGGACTCTTAGTCTGGCCCTTCACCCAGGACCAGTTTGTCTTGGGAGACTCTGCCTCTGTACATTGCTGCATTCATCTTTCAGTCTATCCTGACTAGTCTCTCAGTTGCTGCTGCTGGAAAAACATCCCCCACAGCATGATACTGCCACCACCATACTTCACTGTAGGGATGGTATTGGCCTGGTGATGAGTGGTGCCTGGTTTCCTCTAAACATTATGCCTGGCATTCACGCCAAAGAGTTCAATCTTTGTCTCATCAGACCAGAGAATTTTGTTTCTCATGGTCTGAGAGTTCTTCAGCTGCCTTTTAGTAAACTCCAGGTGGGCTGCCATGTGCCTTTTACTTCCGTCTGGCCACTCTACCATTCAGGCCTGATTGGTGGATTGCTGCAGAGATGGTTGTGCTTCTGGAAGGTTCTCCTCTCTACACAGAGGAACGCTGGAGCTCTGACAGAGTGACCATCGGGTTCTTGGTCACCTCCCTGACTAAAGGCCCTTCTCCCCTGATCACTCAGTTTAGATGGCTGGTCAGCTCTAGGAAGAGTCCTGGTGGTTCCAAACTTCTTCCACTTACAGATGATGGAGGCTACTGTGCTCATTGGGACCTTCAAAGAAGCAGAAATTTTTCTGTACCCTTCCCCAGATTTGTGCCTCGAGACAATCCTGTCTCGGAGATGTATAGACAATTCCTTTGACTTCATGCTTGGTTTGTGCTCTGACATGCACTGTCAACTGTGGAACCATATATATAGACAGGTGTGTGCCTTTCCAAATCATGTCCAATCAACAGAATTTACCACAGGGACTCCAATTAAGCTGTAGAAACATCTCAAGGATGATCAGTGGAAACAGGATGCACCTGAGCTCAATTTTGAGCTTCATGGCAAAGGCTGTGAATACTTATGCACATGTGATTTCTTAGTTTTTTATTTTTAATAAATTTGCAATATTCTCAAAACTTTTTTCACATTGTTATTATGGAGTATTGTGTGTAGAATTCTGAGGAAAAAATGAATTTAATCCATTTTGAAATAAGGCACATAACAAAATGTGGAAAAAGTGAAAGCATGCAGGCACAGGTGACACACGCAGGTGTGAAGTGCTGTGAATACTTTCTGGATGCACTGTACACCTACGGACACCAACAAATCTACCTACGGGTACAAATAAAGTAACCTGAACCTGAACCTGAACACCTGTAGAGAAGTGGCTCTGATTACAGATGCTGTTATTTGCATACTCTAAACAGCAGTGTCTTTAAGATTAAAATGTACTTTATTGCCATTTTTATGCTACACTTGAAAACAAACTTGACTTACACAGTAATTCAGTGTAAGATATATAAGCTGTTATAGAACAGACTGTTATATAAGCTAATAAAGCATTTACAAACTAAAATTATGCTCAGGAAGAATAAAAAGGAGTTTTTTTAGTTAATAAGTTAAATTGATTCTCAGCTATCATTTCTCGATGAATGAGACTGAATCTATCATTTCTTAAATTTATTTATTAACCCTTATTTATTCAGGGAAGGTCCATTGAGAGGCGACCTCTCTTTTCCAAGGATACCCTGATCACATTCACGCAGTTACACACTCACCTGGGAGCTGTCCAGTACAACCACCACCTGTGGCCACTGAGCAGCTCCGCTGGAGCAAATAGGGTTAAGGGCCTTGCTCAAGGGCACCACAGTAGGGTTGGGGGGGGGCACTGCTTTGTCATCTGTCCCACCCACATCTGATCCTGCAAGTCCAGGGATCGAACCAGCGACCCTCCAGTCACAAGTTCACACCCCTAACCATTAGGCCACCACTGCTTCACATTTAATTTATGTCCTACTCATGCACAGCAAATTTGAAGTTTAGAGGCTTATGCTGCTGGTTTAATTTATGATATATCTATAGCACCTCTGTCTTTATCTCTGTGCTTCTAACACGGTCTCTTATCAAAATACAGATACAGGAGTGGGGTCCTTTTGACCTAGTTATTGGTGGAAGTCCGTGCAACGACCTCTCAATAGTAAATCCTGCCAGGAAGGGTCTTTATGGTACGTTTACACAAGTTCACTACTTTTACCTGGCGTGACGTGCTATGAGAAATTAATCTGATGTGGTGTCCTTTACTATTCAATTCAATTTTTCAATTCCGTGTTATTTATATAGCATCTTTTCACAACAACAGTCATCTCACAGCAACTATGCACCAACCCATTTCTTGGTGACTCTTTGTGTCCCACAGAGGGGACCGGGCGCCTATTCTTTGAGTTTTACAGGCTGCTCCACGAGGCTCGGCCGAAGGAGGGGGATGGCAGGCCTTTCTTCTGGCTCTTTGAAAACGTGGTTGCCATGGGAGTCAGCGATAAGAGGGATATATCTCGCTTTTTAGAGGTCAGCCCCTCCTCTAAGGCTTGTTACTCTGTAATAGCACAACATGCAGTTAAGTTCCTAAAACTGTGAATTTTAAGCTGAGTGTGCACTTTGATTTGAAGCTAGTGACAAAAGATTGCTGGGTATGAATGCCCCCTTGTGGTGCTCATGCATTTCCTGTAGATGATTATTATCAATGAGCGCTCATGGTCTTCCTTTTCATTTTGCTGTATTGATATGCTGTTTTTCGATATATCTTAATCTACTACTTTAATCCACATCTCTTGTCTATTTGCTGTTCTCTTGATAAAGTGTTATAAAGTAGCATAACATCATTACTAACAGTTATTTTGTGATATTCAATACAGATACAGCAAACATGGACAAACTTGATCATCTCACCATTGGTGTTGACTGATGTTTGTTCTCCCTCTGCTCTGTTTTCAGTGCAACCCAGTGATGATTGATGCCAAGGAGGTGTCTGCTGCCCACCGCGCCCGCTACTTCTGGGGTAACCTTCCTGGCATGAACAGGTCGGTGGGTGAATGGTGAGGGAAGCTGCTGTCTTTGACATCCTTAACTCTGGCGGGGGGGGCGGGGGGGGCTACATTTGGATTTTAACTAGTGAAGCATGCTGTTTTTAGCTCTAATCAATCCACTTCCTTCTGATTGGTGGTCCCATCCAAGCAATGGGTTTAAACATCAGAGAGATGTGTGTATAAATTTAGAACCATGATATGTAGCCAAGCTGTCCACTAAAATCAAGGTTCCATCCAAAATAAATTGATCACTATGGAAAAACTGAGAGTTGTATGAAAATTTAAAATGTTTGAGAGAGCACTTAAAAAGTGATTCAACTCTATCTAACTACAACACGTTTTTCTAGAACATACAGGAAAAATATATTCGTATGGAAACTCCAGTCACTTATGACTAAAATGTGCTCACTGTAACTTTAAATTAAGCTTTCCTGTGTACATACAGATATAGTAAATGTAAATATAGATCATAGTTCCTTGTCATTCTCCTTTTCAGGCCTTTGACTGCCACGTGCACTGACAGACTGGACCTCCAGGACTGCCTAGAACATGGAAGAACAGCTAAGGTATGTATGCTATGTTGTTCTGAGCCAATTATACCAGTGCAGGAATGAATTGAAAAGACACTGCGATTTCAGTTACTCTTATAATTTAACTTCAGCAAATTAGCAGATTCGTGGTAGCCCAGTCAGTGAGAATTCAAATCCAAAAATCCAGAAAAGATGTCCCCATGTATGCTTGAAAAGATTACTGCAGGTAATTTGATTCCCAAACACACAACTTTGCACAGTGGCGACTCCATGTGGCGGCAAAAGTAACAGTCACTTATGATCTGATATGTAGATTCAAAGGTCATATTTACACCATTTTCAGGGATTAAGTTTTTAGCTTTGGCATCCTGTGTGTGTGTGTGTGTGTGTGTGTGTGTGTGTGTGTGTGTGTGTGCGCGTGTGTGATATATAATGGAATGGAGGAGGGAAATGTTGGTTACTCAGCCACAGGGGGCGCACAAGCCAGTGTACTCCCTGTGCCGGTCCCAAGCCTGGATAAAATGGGCAGGGTTGTGTCAGGAAGGGCATTCGGCATAAAAAAACCCTTGCCAAATCAACATGCAGATCATCGCAATATAAGGTGATGGTACGCTGTGGCGACCCTGAAAGGGAGCAGCCGAAAGACAAAAAAAAATAAATAAAAAAATATATATACACACTACTCATAAAAAGTAGGGGATATTTGGCTTTCAGGTGAAATTTATGGAAAATGTAAAAAGTTCACACTACAGTGATACAATATCATAGAAGTAGGGCATTTAAATAGAAGCATACAATGGTGATTTCCTCATCTCAAATAATTTATTGAAACAAAAGCCAACAACAGTGGTGGGTATACCACAACAAAAAATGTCAGTGTCTCAGTAACTTGTCAGGTGCCCTTGAGCATCAATTACAGCTTGACAACAACGTTTCATGCCGTTCACCAGTCAACTTATTGTCTGCTGAGGCATGGCATTCCACTCTTCTTGAAGGGTGGTCCTCAGGTCATTGAGGTTGTGCGGTACAGAGTTACAAGCTTCTATACAGTGACTCAGCTGATCCCATAGGTTTTCTATGGAATTCAGGTCTGGAGAAAGTGCAGGCCACTCCATTTGAGGTACCCCAGCCTTCAGCAACTGTTCCCTAATGATGTGACCTTGATGAGTTGGAGCATTGTTGTCCATGGAGATGAAATTAGGCCTGTGTTGTCATGCAGGGGCACAATGACTGAATTAATGATGTTATTCAGGTAGTATCAGCTTGTCACTGTACCATTCACAAGGTGTAGTGCAGTTCTGTATTGACTAGACACACCTGCCCAGACTGTAACACCACCACCACCAAAGACTCGTCTGGTGACAACAGTGGCTGATGCATAGTGCTCTCCTTGGTGTCTCCAACATCGTTGGTGGCCACCATTGCTGCTCAAGATGAATCGACTTTCATCAGAGAACAGCATTGAGGCCCACTCGTCCCTTGTCCAGCGTAAATGCTCCCTGGCCCACGCTTGTGCCTTTTGGTGTGATCAGGTACCCTTGCAGGTCATCTAGCCCGCAGACCACACTGATGTAAATGGTTTTGAATGGTCTGATGTGACACTTGGGTGCCTCTCACCTCCCTTAAATGTGCCTGGAGTTGAGTGGCATTCATCATTCAGTTCTGCAGGGCATTGTTCACAATGAAGTGGTCATCAGCGTGGGATGTGGCCAAAGGGCGTCCACTTTGATGCCTTTCTGTAACTCTTCCAGTCTCTCTGTATCTCTATTGCAACCTGCTGATGACACACTGTGATGCTCTAAGCTCAGTGGCCACTTCACTCTGAGAACATCCTGTTTGAAGCTTTGCAATGGTGAGGTACTGTTAATCAATTGTGAGGTGTTGTCTTGGTCTCATGATGTCAAAATGTTAACAGCATAGTGAAGAGGACTGTTTAAATACAATTCTAATTGAACCAGAAAATTTATTGGTCGATTCATGGATTAAATACCTGTGAATTTTGCCATTAAGCACCTTGTTAGAGAACAGCAAGTTTTGCAAAAAGTACTGAAACATTGAACAGTTGGACATGTGCATTCAAAAGGTTAGAGAAGATCAAATTAAATTCACCTGTAAAGGTTATAGTGCATTTTAGGTGCATCCTGAAATTTCACCCAAAAGCTGAATATCCCTAACTTTTTGTGAGTAGTGTGTATATATATATATATATATATATATATATATATATATATATATACACATGTATATACTGTATATATATATATACATATATACTGTATATATATGTATATATATGTATATATATATATATTCTCTCTTTGGTTGTCCATCGATTATGCGATGACGACGTCTTCTCTGCTGCCCTACATCAGTTGCTGTATTGGGGATGTCACTGGTGGCTGCGTTGATGACTACGTAGACCAAATGCAGAGGCACACCTGCGCCCACAGGTTGGACAAGGAATACCATCTCCGAGTGGAGGGTTGAGTTGCTGTGCGTGGCGTCTATATTATATATATATATATATATACAGTATATATATTATATATATACAGTGGGTATAAAAAGCCTACACACACCCCTGTTCAAATGCCAGGTTTTTGTGATGTAAAAAAATGAGACCAAGATAAATCATTTCAAAACCTTTTCCACCATTAATGTGACCTATATCCTGTACAACCCAATTGAAAAGCAAACAGAAATCTTTTAAGGCAGGGATGTTCAATAGTGCTCTGTGTGGAGTTTGCATGTTCTCCCCGTGTCTGCGTGGGTTTACTCCGGGATTTCTCCGGTTTCCTCCCACATGCCAAAAACATGCAAGTTAGGTTAATTGGCATCAAAACTGGGGATTCTAAATTGTCCTTAGGTATGACTGTGAGAGTGAATGGTTATCTGTCTCTCGGTGTTGGCCCTGCGATGGACTGGCGATCTGTCCAGGGTGAACCCTGCCTCTCGCCCAAAGATGCTGGGATAGGCTCTAGCCCCCCCCGCAAACCGAAAAGGATTAAGCGGAAGAAGATGAATGAATGAATGAATGTTCAATCATGTGACATGGAGGGCCAAGACCCTGCAGGTTTTCTCTTCTACCCAGTCTCTTCAGCAGGTGTTTTCACTTATCAGTAATCAGTGGGAAGAAATTCAGTGGAATCTGCTGTTGAAGACACTAGTTGGAGGTAAAGCCTGCAGGGCCTTGGCCCTCCATGGCACATGATTGGACACCCCTGTTTTATGGGGGAAAAATAAAAAACTTAGAATAACCTGGTTGCATAAATATGTGCACCCTTAAACTAATACTTTGTTGCAGCACCTTTGGCTTTTATACATCACTCAGTCTTTTAGGGGTAGGAGTCTGTCGGCGTGGCACATCTTGATGTGGCAATAATTGCCCACTCTTCTATGCAAAAATGCTCCAAATCTGTCAGATTGTGAGGGCATCTCCTTTGCACAGCCCTCTTCAGATCACCCCACAGATGTTTGATCGGATTCAGGTCTGGACTCAGCCTGGGCCATTCCAAAACCTTAATCTTATTCTGGTGAAGCCATTCTTTTGTTGATTTGGATGTGTGCTTTAGGTCATTGTCATGCTGAAAGATTAAGTTCCTCTTCATCTCCAGCTTTCTAGCAGAAGCCTGAAGGTTTTGTGCCAACACTGACTGGTATTTGGAACTGTTCGTAATTCCCTCCACCTTGACTAAGGCTCCAGTTCCAGCTGAAGAAAAACAGCCTCAAAGCATGATGCTGCCACCACCATGCTTCACTGTAGGTATGGTGTTCTTTTGGGGATGAGCAGTGTTGTGTTTGCGCCAAGTATACTTTTTGGAATTATGGCCAAAAAGTTCAATCTTGGTTTCATTGGACCATAACACGTTTTCTCACGTTTGGGAGATTTCAAATGTGTTTTTGCAAAATGTAGCTGGGCTTGAATGTTTTTCTTCATAAGATAAGGCTTCCATCTTGCCACCCTAGACAGGAGATTGTTGTCGCATGCACTAAACAGCCAGTACTTGCCAGAAATTCCTGCAGCTCCTTCAGTGTTGTCAGCCTCTTGGCAGCCTACCTGACCAGTTTTCTTCTCATCTTTTCATCAGTTTTGGAAGGACGTCCAGTTTTTGGTAATGTCACTGTTGTGCCATATTTTCTCCACTTGATGATGACTGTCTTTACTGTGTTCCATGGTATATTTAATGCTTTGGAAATTCTTTTGAACCCTTCTGACTGATACCTTTGAACAATGAGATCCCTCTGATGCTTTGGAAGCTCTCTGTGGACCATGGCTTGTGTTGTATAAGGTGACTACAAAAATGTCAGGAAAAGCCTACAAGAACAGCTGAACTTTATTTGGGGTTAATCAGAGGCACTTTAAATGGTGGCAGGTGTGTGCTGACTCCCATTTAACATGAGTTTGAATGTAACTGGTTAATTCTGAACACAGCCACATCCCTAGTTATAACAAGGTATGCATATTTACTATATGCAAACAAATTATTGTAAGTTTTTTTTAATTTTTCCCCTTAAAAGATTTCAGTTTGCTTTTCAATTGGGTTGTACAGGTTATAGGTCACATTAATAGTGGAAAAAGTTTTGAAATTATTTATCTTGGTCTCATTTATTTACATCACAAAAACCTGGCATTTGGATAGGGGTGTGTAGACTTTTAATATCCACTGTAATTGAAGGAAAGACGAATGGACAAATGTACAGAGACATCCTTGATTAAAACCTGTTGCCATCTGCCAAGATGCTGAAGATGAAACGAGGGTAGACATTTCAGCAAGACAATGATCTCAAACACACAGCCAAGGAAACTCTCAACTGACTCCTGAGAAGGAAAACAAAGCTGCTAAAATGGCCCAGTCAGTCACCTGACCTGAATCCAATTGAAAATCTATGGAACGAACTGAAGATCAGAGTTCATAGAAAACACCCACGGAACCTTCAAGATTTGAAGACAGTTTGTGTGGAAGAATGGGCTAAAATCACTCCTGAGCAATGCCTGCACCTAGTTTCTCCATACAGGAGGCATCTGGAAGCTGTTATTACCAACAAAGGCTTTTCTACTAAATATTAAATGAATTTCACCAAGCATGTTCAATACTTATTCCCTGTGTCATTCCACTTTATTAAATATAGCTTGTTTTGTGAACACAATTGCCTTGATTTCTTTGTATGTATGGATTACTGGGGTTATTACTGATATCTGGTGAAACTCTCAGGTCAGTGGCTTCATCAGAAATATGTTTAATGAGAAAAATGTTGACGTGTTCAATACTTATTTTCCCCAGTGTGTGTGTGTGTGTGTGTGCGCGCGTGCGCAGCAGTGGATATAAAAAGTCTACACACCCCTGTTCAAATGCCAGGTTTTTATGATGTAAAAAATGAGACCAAGATAAATCATTTCAAAACTTTTTCCACTATTAATGTGACCTATAACCCGTACAACCCAATTAATAAACAAACTGAAACTGTTTAAGGGGAAAAATAAAAAATAAAACGTTTACAATAATCTTTGCATAAATATGCACACCCTGTTATAACTGGGGATGTGGCTGTGTTCAGAATTAACTAGTTACATTCAAACTCATGTTAAATGGGAGTCAGCACACACCTGCCACCAATTAAAGTGCCTCTGATTAACCCCAAATAAAGTTTAGCTGTTCCAGTAGGCTTTTCCTGACATTTTTGTAGTCACATCTTGCAGCCATGGTCTCACAGAGGGCTTCCAAAGCATCAGAGGGATCTCATTGTTCAAAGGTATCAGTCAGGAGAAGGAAACAAAAGAATTTCCAAGACATTAAATACACCATGGAACACAGTGAAGACAGTCATCATCAAGTGGAGAAAATATGGCACAACAGTGACATTACCAAGAACTGGACGTCCCTCCAAAACTGATGAAAACACAAGAAGAAAACTGGTCAGGGAGGCTGCTGAGAGGCCATCAGCAACATTGAAGGAGCTACAGGAATTTCTGGCAAGTACTGGCTGTTTAGTACATGTGACAAAAATTTCCTGTCTAGGTTGGCAAGACAGAAGCCTTATCTTGCAAAGAAAAACATCCAAGCCCGGCTACATTTTGCAAAAACACATTTGAAATCTCCCAAACACATGTGGAAAATGTGTTATGGTCCGATGAAACCAAGGTTGAACTTTTTGGCCATAATTCCAAAAGGTATATTTGGCGCAAACACAACACTGCTGATCACCAAAAGAACACCATACTTACAGTGAAGCATGGTGGTGGCAGCATCATGCTTTGAGGCTGTTTTTCTTCAGCTGGAACTGTGGCTATAGTTAAAGTGGAAGAAATTATGAACAGTTCCAAATACCAGTTATTGTTGGCACAAAACCTTCAGGCTTCTGCTAGAAAGCTGAAGATGAAGAGGAAGTTCATCTTTCAGCACGACAATGACCCAAAGCACACATCCAAATCAACAAAAGAATGGCTTCACCAGAAGAAGATTAAGGTTTTGTAATGGCCCAGCCTGAGTCCAAACCTGCATCTGATTGAACATCTGTGGGGTGATCTGAAGAGGGCTGTGCACAGGAGATGCCCTCGCAATCTGACAGATTTGGAGCATTTTTGCATAGAAGAGAGGACAAATATTGCCACATCAAGATGTGCCACGCCGACAGACTCCTACCCCTAAAAGACTGAGTGCTGTAATAAAAGCCAAAGGTGCTGCAACAAAGTATTAGTTTAAGGGTGTGTATATTTACGCAACCAGGTTTTTCTAAGTTTTTTGAACAGGGGTGTGTAGACTTTTTATATCCACTGTATATAATGTGTGTGTGTGTGTGTGTGTGTGTGTGTGTGTGTGTGTGTGTATACATATATAAAATAGTTTTAAAGACAAAAAGTTATTCCTGTGTTACAGCTCATTAAAAGTGGTGCCTATGTCCCTTATTCTTAAAGATGTACTCCGGTGGATATAAATCCCCTATAAAAAACAAACCCACATTGTCTAAAATGGTATCTCATGCCCTTTTTTCTACAAAAAACCTTTCATTGTTTTGCAGTTTCATGTCAAAATCTTTTCATCCCTCCCCCAAAAAAACCCCCAAAAGAATTGCCAGAATCGGTGACTACTAGGCTCAACCACATCCCACAAGGCTAGTAGCTAGCTCTACATTATCAGAATAAATCCTGTGATTAAAAAGACTTACCGGTTGAAAGACATGCCCAGTTGTATGCACGGTGGCCCAGGATAATGACCGAAACTGCATTGGTCCTTAAAACATCTTAATTTTGGTTAAGTTTTCAAAGTAGTTTGTTAAAAAATGCTAACTAGTCTAGTGGATAACGTCAGTTAGGCCAGAGTGTCCTGACTGGCTCAACGCTACCCTCGTGCCAGCACCACGAATAGTTGCGTCACCAAAAACGCTCCATCTCAACTTGCCTTTTTGCAGGGGGTGGAGCTTAAATGAAACTTTATAGCAAAAAACAGATATGAGAAATTTGAGTGATTTCGCTCTTGATTTGTCTTGTAAGTCATAAAAAACATGTTACAGACATATTAAGAAAAAAAAAAACACAATTTTGGGGGAAATGTCTCTTTAAATGCTCATTTTGCTGCCTGCTCATTAATATCAATGAGCTCTTCACCTAATTGGGTAATGGATTTTTTTCTTTCAGCTGCTACTTTTTGGGGTTACCACAGAATATCATCATCTGATAGCATGAGGATCCACATATTTGATTTGGCAAGGATGTCGCACCAGATGCCCTTCCTGAACCTTTTGGCTGTGGGCCAGATGCTCTACCACTAGACCGCCACTCCAGTATTCTGCAGTTAAATGTTAATCATGTCCTTTATTTATTTAGGTTGACTCTTTAAAACTCCAACTATTTTGTTATTCAAGGTGAGAAACACTACTACTAAATTATGATTGGTGGTATAGCATCCGCTCCCACAGCCAGAAGGTTGTGGGTTCACGACCAGGTCACACCAAAGACCATATACTGTAAAATTCTTGCCAAATCTAATATATTAATCATCACAATGATGATACGCTGTGGTGACCATGAAAGGAAGCAGCCCAAAGATGAAAATTTAAGGTTTACAACCTAATGCCAACATCTGGCTGACGTCTTGCCAATGTGCAAACAACCTCTGTAAGAAATATTCCCAATTTACCTACAAGTTGTTGGTCTAAGCACGGCTCAACAGGGTGGAGACAGCAGCATGTGTAAGAAGTAGCTTCCCAGCCAAGCCAAAACTTTGCTTTAATCCAGATGTCGTTACTAACATTAGCTCTGATGCCAAGAGGCTGCTCAGATGCTAGAGTTCTGCGGCGGTGATGGCATGGGGAGGAGACATGGTGATGTGCACACAGTTCCACAAAACACACAGGATCACGGGCATGCACTGGGTCAGTATCACAGCCAGCAGTACTTTAATGTGAGGCTTTGAAGGCAGGAGATTCTTTTAAAGGTAAATTGTGTAGAAATCGTAGGTGATTACTGGCAGCACCAGGTGGCAGTAATGAACCTTCATTCACTAAGCCGAAGCGAATTTGATAAAGTTTTTTTTTTTTTACTGATCACCCACAATGACTTCTTCAGGTTAGTCTACTCCAAGTGAACTGGTAATTAACTGGTAGCATTACATGTTCTGCCTTACTCTAGAAATTAATGTTAAGTTACAACACAGGATTTTTGACTCTGAGTGGAAACTTACTTATACTCACCCTGCTGGCGTAACATCGTATTTATCACTTTATCAGCTCAACAAACATTGTAAATTAATTCATAGCTCTGCAGTATCATGAATTATCATATTTTGCATGACAGTAAAAAATATGTTTCTTTACAGTGGGACCTTTAACTGAAGCTAAACAATCTGATTCAGTAATGCAGTGAGGAAATGCCAGAGTGTAGCTTTCCTACAGTCATTAACGCTTCCTTTTTTTCCTCCTTCAGTTTGGCAAGGTGAGGACCATCACCACCAGGTCTAATTCCATCAAGCAGGGCAAAGACCAGCACTTCCCCGTTTTCATGAATGAAAAAGAAGACATACTGTGGTGCACTGAGATCGAGAGGTACGTCAATTTGAAGGTTGTCCTTATTAATATGTTTTTTTCTCAGACCCAGAATTTCAATGTCTTCTTTATCCTGTGTGATTGCTCCTGCCAGGGTTTTTGGTTTCCCAGTCCACTATACGGACGTGTCCAACATGAGCCGACTGGCGAGGCAGAGGCTGTTGGGCAGATCATGGAGTGTCCCGGTTATCCGCCACCTGTTTGCACCACTCAAAGATTACTTTGCCTGTGTTTGAGCAATGAGAGAATGTTGCTCAGAACCAGTTAGGAACCACAACTGTATTGTCCATCCATCTATTCATCCATCCATCCATTTTCTACCGCTTTTCCGGAGGTCCGGGTCGTGGAGGCAGCAGCTAAAGCAGAGGAGCCCAGACTTCCCTCTCCCCGGCCACCTGCTCCAGCTCTTCAGAGAGGATACCAAGGCGTTCCCAGACCAGCTGGGAGACATAGTCTCTCCAGTGTGTCCTGGGTCTCCCTGGGGTCTCCTCCCAGTGGGACGTGCTCAAAACACCTCAAATGGGGGGGGGGGTGGGGGGGCGTCCAGGAAGCATCTCGGTCAGATGCCCAAACCACCTCAACTGGCTCCTTTCGATGTGGAGGAGCAGCAGTTCTACTCTGAGCCTCTTCCGGAAGACTAAGCTCCTCACCCTGTCTCTAAGGGTGAGTCCAGCAATCCTACAGAGAAAGCTCATTTCAGTCGCTTGTTCCGTGATCTCATTCTTTTGGTCATTAGCCAAAGCTCATGACCATAGGTGAGGGTAGGAATGTAGATTGACCGGTAAATCGACAGCTTTGCTTTAGAGCTTAGCTCCCTCTTCACCACAACAGACTGGTACAACGTCCGCATCACTGCAGAGGCTATTCCAAGCCGTCTCTCAATTTCTCGCTCCATTCTCCCCTCACTTATTAATGAGACCCTGAGATACTTAAACTCCTCCACTTGGGGCAGGAGCTTGTCCCCAACCCAGAGAGGACAATCCACCTTTTTCCGGCTGAGAACCATGGACTTGGACTTGGAGGTGCTGATTCTCATCCCAGCTGCTTCACACTCAGCAGCAAACCGTCCCAGTAAGACCTGTAGGTCATTGGCCGATGAAGTCAACAGGACAACATCATCTGCAAACAGCAGAGATGAGATCCTGTGGTCACCGAACATGACACCCTTTGTTCCTTGGCTGCGCCTAGATATCCTGTCCATAAAAATTATGAACAGGATTGGTGACAAAGGGCAGCCCTAGCGGAGTCCAACTCTCACTGGAAACGAGTCCGACTGAGTGTTGGCAATACGAACCAAACTCTTGCAATGGTCATATAGAGACCAGATGGCTCGTAGCAACAAGCCCAATACCCCATACTCCCGCAGCACCCCCCACAAGAAACCACGAGGGAAGTGGTCAAATGTCTTCTCCAAGTCCACAAAACACATGTGGACTGGTTGGGCAAACTCCCACGATCCCTCGAGGATTCTCGAGAGGATAAAGAGGTGGTCCCATGTGCCATGGCCAGGACGAAAACCACACTGCTCCTCCTGAATCTGAGGTTTGACCAGCGGTCGGACTCTCCTCTCCAGTACTTTGGCATAGACCTAGAGTGTGATTCCCCTAAAGCTGGAACACACCCTGTATAGTTGGGATTAGAAATAAGAGCCTTGATCCTCAGATTATACCTTGGTATAATTTGCATTGACCTAGATTTCACATTATTTCTTGTATATGAATTGTAATTCTTATTTTATTTAATTTTTATAGTCAGTTTACCTTTTAGCAGTGTTATCAAGTATTGTTGTTTTGTTTGTGCAAGCTATACTTGAGACTATGCTTTCTTCTCAAGACACAGAGACAGAAATGTGCTAAACACGTATCGTGGAAGAGCGAAGTGAGGGGAAATACCAGAATGGGAAACAGGGAAGTAAGGTTTCTTCTTTCCAACACATGTGAAATGTTTCTGCTGTGTGGGGCGCGCTGGAAGATTCCCACCTGCAGTGCAGCCACGCTTCCAGCTACTGAGCCTCACGGAGATGTGACGAGACGAGGTGACTTTCTTCAGTGTCGGGAGAGCTGTGTCTCTGAGAATCCAAAACACCAGATCACATATACCTCTTTGTTTACAGTTTCTATACACAACTGAAGGTAATAAAAGGTACTACTGTAATATGGTTACAATACCATGGTGCTCCAAGATGATAAAAAACATCATAATCCGTGTGGCACTACAACTTCAGACAATACAGAGCTATTTTATCCTGTTGCTGGAAGAACTTGTGTTTGATGTTTTTACTCTTAAAGAAAAAAAAAAAACTATGGCAGACTGCTGAGTAGAGCTTGTCCTCTTTTCTGCATTTTTATAGCCATTATTACAATACAGTTGGTGCTGTTTTTATCTTTGCTACACTCAGGCTCACTGTCTGGATCTGCACAAACAGGAAATGAAGCTAGCCACATGGGAAATGATGTTTTCTGTCATTATTTAAAGTAAAACTTAAAGATCGTCTGTGGTGAGCTACTTTTTTCTAGTTTCATCCTGACCAGTGACATTACTGTACAACTGTTTGTAACTGTGGTGGTTGGAGGGGGGGGGGGGGGAGGGTAACTCTCCGTCCCCCAGGCCCCCCCACCGCTCTGAACTTTAAAAAAAAAAAAAAAAAAAAAAATGTCAGGTGCAAATCCTCAACAACATGGTGCGGCTTCACAAAGTTCTTCTACCTTTTTTATAGCAATTTTGTGCTGTTTTATCAACATTGTAAAGCACTTTTGTATGTATACTTTCTTTTTTCTTTTTTTGTGAATTACTTTTTTTTTTTAAGTTTAGTTTTATGATGTGAACTGATCTACCCTTGTGAGATACTTTTTTGTATACAGTAGGGCTGTGCCAATAGAAGTGAAAGAATGGATTTTCACATGTGAAACTCATGTTATTGGACTTGGTGTACAGTGGATGGATTGAGATTCATAACCCCCCCCCCCCCGCCCCCGTCCCCTTCATCCATAGTCTATAAAGCAGCGATGCTGTATGTTAACACCCATATTCAAGGAATGTCTTTTTCTATTGAGATTGCACAATGTGAGATGAGTTAAAGAACTACAGTGCTGTGAAAAAGTATTTGCCCCTTCCTGATTTCTTATATTTTTTTATATATTATCACACTTAAATGTCTGATTATCAGATTTTAATATTAGACAAAGATAACCCGAGTAAATACGAAATGCAGTTTTTAAATGATTTATTAGGGGGAAAAAGCTATCCACACCTACCTGGCCCCATGTGTAAAAGTAATTGCCTCTTAAGCCTAATAACTGGTTGTGCTAGCCTTGGCGGCAACAATTACAACCAAGCGATAACTGGTAATGAGTCTTTTACATCAGCTGTTGAGGAATTTTGGCCCACTCTTCTTTGCAGAATTGTTTTAATTCAACCACATTGGAAGGTTTGAGCTCGAGGTCACAAACTGATGGCCAGACATTCTCCTCCAGTGGTTTTTGCTTTGGAATGCTCCCATGAATGCCATTTTTGCCCAGTTTCTGCCCAGAATCTTTCTGATTCATGTTGAATCATGGACCAGTGTCCAAACTGGGGCAAGTGAGGCCTGCAGTTCTTTAGATGTTGTTCTGGGTTTTGTTTCTCACCTGTTCCTGAATTTCTTTAGCATTAGAGAAAAACTTTGCTGTCTGAATGACGAGATGAGAGTTCAAAAACAAGTAAATGTAAGTTTTTAATACTTGCACAAGAGAGCATACATATCTACCATATATACAATTCCAAATCTTAGGGATGTGATTTTTCCGCTAATTCGCAGAATTCCGCTTTTTTTTTAATCTTCCAGCAAGATAAAGTACATTAAGTACGTTAAGTACGTTAGCGGCTTGTGGTCCACGAACGCAGTGAATGTGCACCCTTTCAGGCAGAACTGGAAGTGGCGTATGGCCAGGTGGAGAGCCAGTAACTCTCTGTCAAACACGCTGTATTTACGCTCATTGTCGTGCAAAGACCTGCTAAAAAAGGTGAGCGGCTGCCAAGTACCGGCAACGCATTGCTCCACGACGGCCGCTATGCCCATGTCCGAGGCGTCGGTAGTGAGCGCTATCCGAGCCACCGGGTCTGGGTGCGCCAGTAGTGCAGTGTTTGCCAGAGCTGTTTTAACCTCAGAACGCCTGCTCCCGCTCAGGAGTCCAGTCGACTCTGTCCGCCGGTTTCCGTTTCTTGAGTGCGGCGTACAACGGCTGTATGAGCTGGGCTGCGCGGGGGAGGAAACGGTTATAAAAGTTAACCATCCCCAAAAACTCCTGCAGTGCCCTGACATTGATGTTGAGGAGAAAAAAATAGCAAAACAATTTAGTTAGATTACTTTTAGGATTCCAAACAGTTTGAAATTGACAGTGCACAGTGGACATTGACTCATAACTTTTGAATATTTCTAAGACTTGGCTACATCAGTGATTGTGCAAAATGAACTGCTCAAGACTCAATGGAGATTGAAACTGGTGATCTGAAATGAATGCTGAAATTATAAAAAGTAATGGTATGAATGAATTTTATTTCTATTATGGAATAGATAAAATTAACTGATTTAGATTTGATCAAGTGTTAAAGCATGTGATGGATAATGCTTGTTGGAATATTTTAGGAATGCTATCTTCTTGGAACATAAGTCAATATTATACAGTAATAAGTGGCATTCAGCTGTTTGTTTTGTCATTTAAGCACAGTTCTGGTACTTAAAAATCATAAAAACCCAGGAGCTTCGGGGGGCTTTGCCCCCCTTGCCCCCCCACCGGGGATCTGCGTCCCCCAGACCCCCTGCTATTTTCAGATAATTTCCCCAACCCCAAATCACATCCCTAAAATCTACATGATTTCACACAACACAGAATATCTTTTTAGTCAGCATCAAGATATCTTTTATCAGCATGAGGAAAGCTGCTTTTTCTTATCTCGATTAACAGCTGGAACTTGGGCTGGTCTTCTGCTAACAACTTTACCACAGGACACATACTGTGCTGTTTCTTGTTATGTTGCATTCATCAGACCTAAGTTTTCAAACAACTTTTAAAAACACTTAAAAAAAAGATTACATAGCACAATAGATATTAAGAATAAAAAAAATCTCCATTTAGATTGTGGCATGATGTGTTGCTTTTTGAGATCTTTTAGCCTACTTCCCTTTGTCAGACAGGTTCTATTTAAGTGATTTCTTAATTCAACAGTTCTGGCAGCAGAGGTTGCACTAGACTTTAGTGTTGGAGAAAGCCTGTCTGTCATTTTGACAGTTGGGCTTGTAAAACTCCTGTCATAATCTATTATCTGTCATTTTAATTGACTTTAATTAGATCACCCTCAGTATAATCTGTCAAATGACAGACAACTTTCAGAATTTTCAGTCATTGCTGAAAAAAAAAAAATCTGTCAATGAAAGACAATTTTCAGTTAGTGCAGCCTCTGTCTGGCAGTAATCAGGCCTAGATGTGGCTAGTGAGATTGAACTCAGCTTAACAAAAAAAATGTGGTTAATCACAGTTAACCATGATGTAATGGGGGGGGGGGGGGTATTTTTTTTTCCACATAGGGCCAGGTAGGTTTGGATAGCTTTTTTCCCTTAATAAGTGAACTCATCATTTAAAAACTGCATTTTGTATATACTCATGTTACCTTTGTCTAATGTGATGATCTGAAACATTTAAGTTAGACAAATATGCAAAAATATAAGAAATCAGGATGGGGCAAATACTTTTTCACAGCACCGTACATTGTCTGCTTTGTGTAACGCGTCCCTTGTGAAGGACTGTCAGCCTCTGCGATTTTTCTGATAAATTGTAAGTCGTCATGTTGGCAAATTTCAAGTGCCGATCTGAATTTGAATTTACTGTAGGAGTTGAACTCTCCGGATTGTAACCTCTCAGCTAAATATGGAGGTTTAATGTGGAAGTGCGTCAAAATGGGAAACTGACAGTGTTTGACACCGATGTCGGCACTGAAAGAGTAAAGAATTAAAGAGAGCTGTTATAGCTTATCTTGGTCATATTTCAAATTCTAAATTTAATTTCTTAAGTGACCTTATTGCCATCCTTATTGCCAGTGCATGAAGCCCAGAATGAGCTTCTTGTGCTTTGTATTTTTACCAGATGTTATCTTCCACTTCATCTTCACACCCCTTCATGTTTGTACATAGTGTTTTCTGGTTGCTGTTTTCAGATATTTTTGCCTTTTTTTTAAAAAAAATTACGTATGAGATGTACAAATATAATTCTTTGCTAATATATATCATCAATCTAGGGAAAAAAAAAATCAATTTTGATTCAGAACTTCTGCATTAGATCTAGCCAGACTCCAGATCAGTTTATTCATCTTATTTGTTTGTGTCCGGTGACCCCAGATTTGATGTCATGTGATCCTATTGTAGGCCCTCGGACAGCTTTAACATGAACGGTCTTCGCTGCGCAGCCCTATGAGGTGGTGTTTTCTCCTTCTCGTTCCTTTTCTAAGGGGGATTGTGTTTCCAATGGTGCTAAACCTTTTATCTAATCAAGAAAATATATTTGATTGGAGGAGAAATAAACATGTCTTGACAATGACTGTTTTAAGTTCCTTGTAGTAATGGAAAATAACTATTATTTCACTCATATGAATATATTAACAAAAGCATTTTAACTTTGTACTTGAAAAAAAGGATAAATAATGAAAGGTTTCCTATATTGTTTTAGACTAGAGATTGCTGTAGTTGGTGCTTATCTGTGGGAAAATCGTGTGAGGAAAAAAATGGTTAAAACTTTTACTGTAGCATAATGTATGCTTATAATGCTTCTTAATCCTACATTCCATGTCACAATATTCTCCATGTCTGTTTCAAGGTGTTGTTTTGAATTGATGCTTATTTGTTTGGTTGTTTCTTTTTAAATCAGAAACAAAACCCCGCCCCCCCCCCCTTTTTAAAAATTCACGGCAGGTCAATACTTCGATATTTGGTGACGCTCTGTGTGACTTTCTTTCTGTCATAACTGTTTTATGGCCTATACGCTTTTTCTCAAGACCAGTTCATACAGCAAATGTAGCAGCCATTCTCCACTTTGACCCTCCCCCCCCCATACTTATGTTTAGTGTCCAGAGAGAAGATAAAGGCTCCGTATCTACTTGTGCTGGAGAACACTTGAATAAATGTATTGTTTTTGTGAAGTTTCTGTCCCTTTTTAAATTTCCAATTGACAAAATGCAGAAGTGGGTAAAGTAGTCAGAAATTGTACGAAAGTAAAAGAGCATTACCTTATGATATTAAAAGTAACTAGAATTGCACTCAGTAGAGATGCAGACCCATGGGTTTTCAGCTCTAGTACCACACCACACATACTTGGTTTTTTAAGTCACTACCTTGACATTTGGTGGTATAGCCTTATTCCCTGTTAAGTTATAGTTGACCTACAGATGACCTTGGCATTTGACCTTTTGACCCCAAAGGTATAGCCGTAGGTGCTAGTCCTAAGGTCAATCTTTTTGCCAAGTTTGGTGACCCTAGCTTCATTCTTTCTCAAGTTACAGTCAGTTCTTCAAAGTCAAAAGTTTCACAATTAAAAATGAAAATAAAAGCTACTCAGTGTTTTATCATCTTAGAATTAAAATTACTGATAAAATTCTATCATGACCTAATTTTTAAGACCCTCCATCAAAATGATGAACAGAGAGAAATTCTGGATGGTAATTAAAAAAGCCAAGAAGAAAAGGAAATGTGATGATGAAGAAAAATGTTTTTAAAATATTAAAAGAAAATTATCAAAGTAAAAAATAGCTTTTATGATAAATATGCTACATTTCTGGTTCAAATTAGCCATTTTTTGTAAATCTATATTTTATTTTGGTATTAGATGTTCAAGCGTCTATTGATAAATTTGCATCATTTTATTTAAAAATCATTTAAAACTATACTTTAAATTATTTATAAATAAACTAATTTAAAATATAATTTAAAAACTTTAGGTTTACTGTTTTTTTCTCTAAATGAGTTTTTCTGCTGTAAATTTGCCATTTCTTATATAAATTTGCTTTTCAGTTTGAAGCTTGTAAACACTCCTCAGTGAGGAGCTGTTGCATTTGTTATTGTTTAAAAGCAGCCTCCTCTATACATTTGCTGCTGTTCACAGCCTATTAATGCGGTCTCAGCATGCAACACATACGTACCTTAAAAGACGTACTCGGGGGCACACTGCTTCTATCTGTGGCTCCCTCACGCTCACTGGCATGTGGCACCTAGGTTTCGATTAGAGCTCCCTCTGCTGGTGGACTCTATAACTGCATTTAAGAATGCAGTTCCAGAAAGGTTCAAACGGGATATAAATAAATAATTGATTTATGGAAATGGACTGGCATGCTGTAGTGGATGACGTCGGGGGCTGCACGTGGCCCGCAGGCCGCCAGTTGCCCATCCCTGGTCCAGACTGTAACTTGAGAAAGAATGAAGCTAGCATCACCAAGCTTGGTATACAGGTGAATCCCGGGCTTAGCATGCGTTGCTATGTTTTGGGGGTTGCAAGGTCAAAGGTAAAAGTCACAGGGTCACAAAAGGTCAAAACTGATTTTGGCCAATACTGACTTTATTATTAGAGCTAAGGACAAGAAATTTGTGCACATGTTAGAACGGCGTCTTGGGCACATAAATGTCAAATGACCTTGACCTTGGCTTTGACCTTGAGGATCGATTGAGTCTGAAGTTAGGTCACCATTTTCAGATTTGCATTCTGATTTATAACCTTTAAACTTGCCTTATGGTGCCTTTATTATCAGGTTTAGTGCTAGCAGAATTTGAATATAAGCTATAATGTCATACAACATCCAAATAAGAAATGGCTTTGACCCTGAATATTGGTAGGTTCTGATTCTAGTTAGTCTGGACAGTCCCATTACAATGGGGAGTGAGATTCTTAGAATTTACCACTGACTTGCAGCCAGTTGAGATAGGGCTCCAGGGCATGGGTCTGCATCTCTGAGTGCAGTTCTAGTTACTTTTATTTGTGTTTTTTCATACATTTTTGACTCTTCATGACTTAACTGTTTACTTATAAACGTACATATACATTCCCCCCATAGATTAGTATTTTTGCATTTTGATGTTTTTCTCATGAAGTTGTGACATTTTTTTTTAATAAATTTATGACTTTTTTCTGACAAATATGCATTTTTATTCTACTGAATTTAAAACTAATAGTAAATTCATTAGCTTTTCTCCAATAATGTGGCAGCTTTTTTCTGTTACATATGTGATATTTTGTCCATTTGTGATATTGTGCAAAGTGGATGGATTTGCATCTTTTAACTCATGAATTTTCAACTTCTTTCTTGTAAATTGCAACATTACTCTCGCCAATTTGTATTTTTTCCCCTTAGGTATGTTAGTCTGATTAAAATAAAATATAAAAGTATAAATTATATAAAGCAATAGTAATAAATATTTCCTGAGCCACAACTGGAAAAACTATTTCAATCTGATGGGAAGAAAAATTGATGACCAGAAAACATCACACTATAATTTTAATTTGTGAAGCAGAAAGTATCTGATGACTGAATATACTTGTGAAAAGTTAAATGCACTCAAGTAAGGGCCCACTTACACTTACTGACTGAGGTTTGACGCCCAAGTCTGGAACCTTTGATAACCTTTGTGATCGTTCTGTACTATTCTGCAGAACGGAACATTTTCCCAGCTTTGGAACAATTGGTAGCGGTAGACTCAGGAAGAGAACTAATGCAAATGTCGGGATAAGGTGAAGAAGCCACACTTCTACTATAATAAAGTCAGGGATTCCTTCAGGTGGTGTGGGAACTGTGCTAAAAAAAAGTGAGTGCAGGCCACCAGCAGATAGAGGAGCAGAGGACCATTTCACTTGGCATCAACTGGCACCAATGTGAGCAGGTTCTTAGTGCAAAAAGTAAACTGCAATTAAGAAAATGTTCATATGTAGGCAAACATCTCACCTGTGCTACAGTCGAATTATATAAGTTTGAAAAATAGCTCAGATAATCATCTTATCAGTCAAGTGTTTATAGTCAGTCAGCTGATTGCAGATAAAATACAGGAAAAAACAACTCTTTATTTAGCTTGATCAGTCAATGATGTATTTCTTCTAACACATCCATCAATTATCTTCACTTTTTATTCTGTTCAGGGTCAAAGGTGCCTCTGAGTTGGACCAAGGGTGTATCAAGTCCTGGCTGTTGCAGGCGAATAAGGGATAAGGACCTGTACATATATAGCACTTTTTCTAGCCTCAAAGACCACTCAGCGCTTCAACAGGACTAACCCTCACTTCTCAGGGCCTATAGGAGACGGATTCCTAGGGACAATTTAGAATGACCACTTGACCTATACACGTCTTTGGATCGTGGGAGGAAACCAGAATAAACCCACACTGCACAGTGAGAACATGCAAACTCCACGCAGAAAGGTTCCTACCCCAGCCTGCCTGGAGATTTGAACCTGGAACCTTCTAGCTGTTGGGCAACAGCGCTAACCACTGTACGCTGTAGCTATGTGTAATTTAGAATCAGTTACCTTGACATGCCTGCTTCTGGACTCTTAGATAATTGTAATTCTACAGTCATCAGTGTATAATATACTATAACATGCTGCATTAACTTGCTGCCGACACCAAAAGTCTGGGCAATTTATCAAATAATATATCAGCAAAGCTATTTAAAACTATTTACTATTCTTAAAGAATTTAATGCATAATTTCAGAAAAACCAAGATGGGTAGTAGTAGCTTAACTACAAGCGCTCAAGTAACTTTTTCACAAAACTGAACTTTATTAAGTAGTTTTATTATAGGATACTTGAGTACATTTATGAACACAACTACTTTTGTTCAACTACATTTGGTTTTACTCTTTGACTAACTTTTAACTTCAGTGGCTACATGCACACCAGAGAACCGATTATAGTAGGATTTCTGGAGTTATCTGATTATTCAAGTAGTCATGCAAACAGAATAATCTGATAAAGGCAACTTTCAGATTATGAGAAATTACATAAAGGCACATTTTATTGTCTAATAAGCTGTTCAGTGCATGAAAACACATCAAATCTGGTTATTCCCTGTATGTGATTATTGTGACCATGTAACTAGGCTCACTGATTTGAAAACTGATGAGAAATGTGCTTGTTTATAGTGTAATAACTTGCTATGAAAGCATTTTAATTTTTTAAAATTGAAATAATTGTTAAAATCATTGTTCTGTTCTTGCTCTGATGCAAAGGAGCAAAAAAGTTGCAAGTTTAAGAGTGAAAAGTGGCAAATTTATCTGGAAAAAATTAACACGGAACTTAAAAATTATAAAAAAGGAAAAAAATCATTACAAAAATATTTTTTAAAAAAATACAATGGAAAAAAACAAAACAAAAATTTTAATTTATGAGAAAACAAGACAAAAATAGAATGGTAAAAAGGTGTAAATTTCTGCAAAAAAGGTTTACAATTCAATTACAATAGTAAATTTATGAGTAAGAAGTCACGTGAGAAAAAATATTGCAAGAGTCAAATGCAAGACAAAGACATCTGCTAAAGTACCTTTTTGGTTCTTGCACTTGAGTCAGTAATATCGTATAATAAACTGGCAATGAAGTTTTAAAATTACATTTAATTGTGAGTTAGCAGACTGTAAATCCTTTTAATTAAAAATCTATTTTACACTAAAATATATGTGCTTGTTTTGTTTTATTTTGAATGCAGGTACAAGAAATAATTTGTGTAGCATTTACATAAATACATGACCACATCTAATTAAAGACATTTTCCGTTAAATTAGCAGAAAACGTTGGTCTCCTCGTCACCCTCTTCCTCAGACAGTGGTACATCCTCCTCACAGAGAACACGCCCTATGTCTGATTTAATTGGATGCCTGATTGACCAAGCCTTCAGTGGTGGCTGCTGATTGGAGCGTCGCACCGTCTCGTGGCCTGGATGCTGCGAGCTGCATCAAGTTCACTTCCGAAACAAAAACAACGCCGGAAGTCCAGTGATCAGACTCGGAAAAATAAAATAAAATAATAATAATAATAGCACAGTTGAATTTCTACATAAAAATATCACCCAACTTGCATTATTGTACATGAAGGTAATTACATTAACTTTTTCAACTCAAAAAAGTTAAATGAAATAAATATTACAATAACTTCAGCATTTCAGTAGGGTTGGACAGTTTCAGTCTCTGCAATTACGTTTTCACACAAAATACAGCAACTTAATTTAAATGATATCAATGTTATTTTATTAATAATACTATACAATTTTTAAATTTTTTTATGTGACACAACATCGGTATTGGCAGATGTTTACCTTACTGACTGATATTGGCTATCGGCAAATTTTGGTAATGCCAATATTTTTCTGTTGTGTCCCAGTTGCGTGGCATTGATTTTGCCCTGAAAAAGACAACAGTAGACTACAGCTGAAAATCCAGAGAGCATCTGAGACTGAGTTCAGTTTTTTCCCCAAATACAGTCGTGTGAAAAAATTTGGACACCCCTTTTAAATATTCAGTTCTTTATTAAGAAATGTTCACATATCTATGTCTAACCTTGTTTTTGCTTTTATTTGCATTTTTTAAAATTTATTTTAGTCATTTTAAGTGGGAATGAATGTGGGGGTGTCTTAAAAAAGATGGTGGGGTGTCCTAATTTATTCCTCACTATTTGTTTAGAATGATATTTTACAGAAAAATTGAAAAAGTCTTTAATTCATTTTTAATTGTTTAGTTGAATTATCCCCTCATGGATCGTCACCTTATCGTGATGAGGGGTTTACGTGCCCCAGTGATCCCAGGAGCTATGTTGTCCTGGGCAATTTCCCTCTGGTAGGGTCACCCAAGACAAACTGGTCCTGGGTGAAGGGCCAGACTAAGAACGATCCAATAGACTCTCATGATAAATACTAGAACAAGGATTCAGTGTACCCCGCCCGGGATGGGGTTATCTTGGCCCCACCCTGAAGCCAGGCCTGGGGGAGGGGCTTGATGGCTAGCATCTGGTGGCCGGGTTTCCGCCCATGGGACCCGGTCGGGCTCAGCCTGAAGGAGTTACATGGGTTCGCCCTCCAGTGGGCTCACCACCTGCAGGAGGGATCATGGGGGTCTGGTGCTATGTGGATTAGGTGGCGGTCAAAGGCAGAGACCTTGGTGGTCTGATTCCAAGCTTCCTAAACTGGCTTTTAGGATGTGGAATGTCACCTCTCTGGTGGGGAAGTAGCCTGAACTGGTGCATGAGGTTGAGCGATACCGGCTAGATATAGTCGGCCTCACCTCAACACACAGCTCTGGTTCCGGAACCAGTCTCCTGGAGAGGGGCTGGAGCTTGGCCTACTCTGGAATTGCCCTGGGCGAGAGGCGACGAGCAGAGGTGGGTATTCTTGTATCCCCCCCACCTTGCTGTCTCTATATTGGAGTTTTCCCCGGTGGACGAAAGGGTTGTTTCCCTGCGCCTTCAGGTTGGGAAACGGGTCCTGTCCATCATTTGTGCCTATGCACCAAATGATGGTTCAGAGTACCCACCCTTTTTGGAGTCTCTGACTGGGGTGCTGGAGGGTGCTCCTCTTGGAGACTCCGTTATATATATAGAAATAAACATATACATTTTTAAACATTATATGTTTAAAAAAACACACAGGCTTACACAGGGTGTTCTAATTTTTTCACATGACTGTATAATGCATATTTCTTAGCCAATGCCAAACAATTGGCAGATAAGGAAACAACCAAAAATATTAAGTTGGGCATTGGCAAACTTATCATTTTTTACACTGGTCGATACAGGGACCATATCCTCCAATCCTTTTAGAAGGAGGAAGTTTACAGCTCTGTTAAACGTGTCACTAAAAAATAACAACAGATTTTCATATTAAGTTGAGGTAGTCCTCTTATTTTCCTTAGGGAATGTACCTTTATATGCCAGTTAATCATTACTTTAAGACAAAGGAGATGTAAATAAGTGAGAAAAATATGTGCATATATCAGTATTGGCATCAGCAATTGATGAAAACTATTTTCAAAATATCAGCATATCGGTTATTGGCAAAAATCCCTAAGTGCAATATTTGAATTAAGAACTAAACATCTGAAAATGATCAATTTACAGATTTTTCTTTCAAACAAAGCAAGTAGACTGATGAAACCATCAGTTTAAGAAAAAAATTAAAAATGAATAATAAAAATTGGATCGCAAATCACAATATTTGGGTCATAATCACAATCACACCTTTCCTTCCTCCCTCAGATCAGTGTACAGTACCCCTATATTTCAGTGTGAAAGTTTCCTGCATGCATTCCATACAGTTATTTTGATTTTAATCTTATTTGTTTAAGATAGAAAATTGCTGGGGGTTACCCCACAATTACACACATAACAATGGACACAAAATCATAATAATAATCAGCATATCAACTAGACAGGACACCCAGAGAGTGCATACCTCCACCAAGGTCTGTCTATTAACAGGATTATGGAAAAACTACTCAGTGGATTTTGATGAAATTTTCACCAGAGGTGGCCCTGGGGCTGTGGATGGATCACTTTTTCCCTTTCTTCCATGCTGCGCGATAGGCGGTCTATGAGTGCACAGTAGCTGTTTGAGTTCCCTCTAGCACGTACCTCCGTCAGGGCGCTATCTGGCAAAGTTAACGAAAGTGGAAAAAGTGATCCAGAACACACACCATGATGCAGACCACCTCTAAAATATAATGGGTTCATCTGTCGCCTAAGGGCCACCGTTGGTAGGAATTTCATCAAAATCCATCCTGTAGTTTGACCTTAATCCTCCTAGCAAACAGATAAAGAGACACATGGTCACATGACCCCCTTGGGGGAGGTAATAACTCTACTGGTACTTTTTGGTTCTATCTATCTAGATAGATATCTATCTGTCTGTCTGTCTGTCTATCTGTCTTGCCATATTGACTTACTGGGACTTTAATCATTGCTGTGTAATGTGCAAATCATTTAATTACTCCCCATAAATCAGGGACGCATCTGCCGCTAGTATTTAGACTTTTATTTTGAAGGCGCGCCTCAGAAGTCCCCCCACGGCGTCTCCTCGCTGACTTCACGGTGATGTTGCTGAGGTCTAGTGGTCCCGCACTGGCCTGGAAGGTGTTCGTCCATCTGCCGTGTATCTCCTTGGGGAGGTGCGATCCTCTGCTTGTGTTGCTTTGCTTTCCTGACAGAGAGTAACCGGAGAGCCGAGCGAGAGGAGCAGCAGCACTGAGGAGGTACGGTGCCCCCCCCATGCTCACACTCCAGGGCTGGAGCGACTCTGTCTGGGGAGGGAAGGAGGAGGGGGGGGGGATCCTTTGCTGGTGCTCGGAGACTTTTTTGTTTCTGGCGTCCCTGAAGTACTGCTACTATCACTTGTCTGAGTGATGAAAACGTGATCGCACCGGTGTTCTTCTTGTCGTAAGGCAGGGCTAGTCCTTAATGTGGGGGGGGTGGGGGGGGGGGGGAGGAGGGAGTAGGGCGGGCTCAGAGTTGGAAACCCGGTTTCTGGGTCGCTAATGATGGAGACGCTTTCTTTGTGTCAAGACGCGCAAGTGGAAGTGTCATCATCTGAAAGCGTCCGGGATTAGAGCCTTCATGAGCGTGGGAAATGTCAGTTTATTTCGAGAGGCAGCCCGTTGTGGCACACATATGCAACACCGAATTAAACGTGCACTCAGACTGTGTCTTACTGTGCAGAACGATTATTTTTCTCCCGTTAGTAACAACTTCGGCGCTAGTTGCAAAACCAAAGCGCTTGGATAAACCACTGATAGTCATGTGACGTCTAGCTGCCCCCCGCGCTGTATTAAAACAGGGGCCACGAGCACTTTAACGGCCTGATAGCACCCATCAAGTTCACATTATGGCCCATCAGATGTGGGGGAGGAATCCACGCTGAGCCGCGCATGCAGTAAAGTTGCCGCACCCTCACACGCCGGCACGCACGCGCCGACACTACATCACATCAGATGTGGCGGTACGCGCCGGTCCGCAGGAAGGCTGTGGTGTCAGTTACCGACCAGTTTCTTTTTTCTGTTAATGTCTAAGTCCTTCTGGAATTTTGCACACCAATCCACGATTCCTTGCATGGGTTCACACTGTGGATTTAATGGCTGTAGTGATAAAATTAACTGTGTGCGTGTGGAGCACGGGCGGATATTTCATTTTTATGTTGGGAGGGACAATAAACAGCACATTTCCTCCAGAGTAAATATTGAGGGGACACTATAAGTATTATTGGTGTCGGACACAAATTTATGAGAATGTGCAAACGTGCACTTATGAGGGGAAGAAGCTGCAAATTTACAAGGAAAAAAAAAAAGTCATGAATTTATGAGAAAGAAAATTGCAAATTTATGACATAATGCACGGCTCAGGAGACACACACGCAGGCTCAGAGTAGCTCAAATAGCTTTATTAACAACAAGGGTGTATGAATGTGTGTCTGCGAGATGTAAATGTATTGGTGGTGGCGTCTGCTTCGGGCACGGAGGCAGGAGACCGTACAGCCGGACAACCCTATGGGAAAAGCACAGGGAGAAGGGTGACGGGCACACACCAACACAGGAGATGTAAAAGTAGAGATGAGCTTACTTGGAGTGAGCAGGTGGCTGGCACAGCAAGGACGAGGTCCGGTAGACAGCAACCTGGAGAGCCCGGTGCAGCAGCGAGGGAATGGAGACGGAGAGGAATGGTCCGCCGCCGGGAAATCCACCTGTGCACAGGGGAGCAGACTTGGAGAGGAAAAAAGGTAAGGGCTTCTTACCGCGATGCTTGCTGAAGTGTTAGAGGTTACTCACAGCAATCCAACGAGTGAAGTCTGACGGCTTCAGGCCGAAGCCCAGGGCGAGGCGGCTTAAATCCCTCGCCGCTGATGATGTGCAGGTGTGCGTGCAGCTGGCGCCGCTGATGAGCGGCGAGGCGTGACAGTACTCCCCCCTCTAGCAGTGCCTCCTGGCGATGGTTTCTCCGGGTGCGCTCGGTGGAACTCAGTAATGAGGGATGGGTCCAACACAAACGACGAGGGTACCCACTGCCGATGTTCAGGCCCATAACCCTCCCAGTCCACCAAGTACTGCAACCCACGACCCCGGCGCCGGGAGTCCAGGATGGAGGAGACAGGCCAGGCCGGATGGCCATCAATCATCCGGGGCACGGGTTGCGCAGCAGGAGGAGGGCAAAGGGGGTCGGAGACTGCCAGCTTCACCTTGGATACGTGGAAGGTGGGATGGATGCGGAGGGAGGGGGGAATAGCTACACGCACAGCCACCGGGTTGATAATCCTGGTGATGGGGTATGGGCCCATAAAACGCTGTGCCAGCTTCCTCCTCTCGCCCTTTAAAATTACGTCCTGGGTTGACACATAGACATGCTGACCCACCTGGTACGCTGGGGCAGGTCTTCTGTGCCGGTCCGCCATGGTTCTATTGCGCTCCGCCGTGCGTAAAAGCGCACTGCGCGCTGACGCCCAGATGGAGCGGAACTGTCTGAGGTGCGCCCAAACTGAGGGGACCGTTACCTCACTCTCCTGCGCTGGAAAAAGTTGGGGGGTCATAACCCAGGGACGCCTTAAAGGGGGACATCCCTGTAGCAGAAGAGCGGGCGGTGTTGTGGGCGTACTCAACCCAGGCGAGATGGTTACTCCAGGACGTAGGTTTGGACGCAGTGACGCAGCGGAGCGCAGCCTCCAGCTCCTGGTTGGTCCGCTCGCACTGCCCGTTGGTTTGGGGGTGATGGCCGGAGGAGAGGCTCACCTTGGCTCTCAGGGCGTTGCAGAATGACCTCCAAACCTCAGAGGAAAATTGGGGCCCCCGGTCCGAGACCACGTCCACCGGAATCCCGTGCATCCTGACCACGTGTTGGACTAGGAGGTTCGCCGTCTCCAGGGCGGATGGAAGACCCCGTAGCGGGATGAAGTGCGCCGCCTTGGAGAAGCGGTCCACGATGGTCAGGACGGTGTCGAAGGTGTTAGAGACTGGGAGTCCGGTGACGAAATCCAGGGCGATATGCGACCAGGGCCTGCCAGGGACGGGCAGAGGCTGGAGCAAACCCGCTGGAGGGGCATTACCTGATTTGCTGGTGGCACACACTGGGCAGGCCCGGGCGTAGCGGGCAGCGTCCCTCCGCAGGCCCGGCCACCAGAAGGACCGTTGAAGGAGGTCGATCATCCGGGAGGAACCAGGGTGGCAGGTGAGCTTGGACGTATGCAACCAGTGGATGACCTCCCCCCGAACCGTGGATGGCACGAACAGCCTCCCCTCCGGTCCGCCGCCAGGGTCAGGTTCCACTTCCTGCGCCTTCCGGATCTTGCTTTCTATGTCCCAGGTGACGGCTCCCACGACGCACGACCTGGGTAGGATGGTGTGGACCATGTCCTCAGACTCCTCAGGGGCAAATTGCCTAGAGAGGGCGTCGGGCAGGCCGTTCTTGGAGCCAGGCCTGAAGGTGATGTTAAAGCGGAACCTGGCAAAGAACAAGGACCAGCGCGCCTGGCGGGCGTTCAGACGCTTGGCAGATCTCAGGTACTCCAAGTTCTTGTGGTCCGTCAGGACCACGAACGGCAGGTCCGCCCCCTCTAGCCAGTGACGCCACTCCTGCAGCGCGAGCTTGATGGCGAGGAGCTCTCTGTCCCCCACGTCGTAATTCCGCTCCGCCGGGGACAAGCGCCGAGAGAAGAAGGCGCAGGGCCGTTTGACTCCATCACCTGGCGACCGCTGGGATAGAACCGCCCCCACTCCTGTGTCCGAAGCGTCCACCTCCACGATGCACTGCAGCGCCGGGTTGACTTGGCTAAGGACCCGGGAGGAGGAGAACTCCGCCTTCAGCGCCTGGAAAGCAGCCGCGGCCTCTTCGGTCCACCGGAACGGGACCTTAGGGGACGTGAGGCAGGTCAGCGGGCCGACGATGGTGCCAAAATTAGGGACAAAGCGGCGGTAGAAATTTGCAAACCCGATGAATTGTTGCACCTGTTTTCTCGATGCAGGTGTAGGCCATTCCACCACCGCCTTCACCTTCACTGGGTCCGGAAGCACCTGGTCGTGGGAGATGATGAACCCGAGGAAGGATGTTGTCTTAGCGTAGAATTCGCATTTTTCGGCCTTCACGTACAACCGGTTCTCCAGCAGTCTTTGGAGGACCCGCCTCACATGGACCCGGTGCTCGTCCCTGGATTTGGAGAAGATGAGGATGTCATCCAGGTAGACGAACACAAAAAGGCCAATGAAATCCCGGAGGACGTCATTAATTAGGCGCTGAAAGACGGCTGGAGCGTTGGTCAACCCGAACGGCATCACCAGGTACTCGAAGTGGCCGTTCGGGGTACGGAAGGCTGTCTTCCACTCATCTCTCTCCCGGATCCGGACGAGGTGGTATGCGCTGCGTAGATCCAGCTTGGTGAACCAAGTCGCCCCCTGGAGGGAGTGGAAGGCGGTGTCCATGAGGGGCAGGGTGCAGCGATCCTTCTCCGTGATATCATTTAGGGCGCGATAGTCGATGCAAGGACGGAGGGAACCGTCCTTCTTGCCCACGAAGAAGAATCCTGCCCCCAATGGTGATGACGAGGGACGGATAATTCCAGCACTCAGCGATTCCTTGAGATAGGCATTCATGGTCTCCTTCTCCGGCGCCGACAGGCTGTAGAGTCGCCCAGAGGGTAAGGGTGCCCCCTGGCGGATGTTTATTGCACAGTCGTAGGGTCTGTGTGGAGGAAGAGACATCGCCTTGGACTTGCTGAATACCATACCCAGGTCGTGAAATTCTGATGGCACCAGGGAGAGGTCCGGGGGCGCAGCGTCCGTAGGTGTTGGGGAAGAGGACGGAGAGCAGGCAGCGGACTGTAAGCAGGTGCTCATACAGAATGTGCTCCATGCTGACACCCTGGCAGACTTCCAATCCAAGACGGGGTTGTGGAGGCGTAGCCAGGGGTATCCCAGGATGACGGGCGACACAGAGTTGGGGAGGACGTAGAAGGATATTTCCTCCCGGTGGTTCCCAGAGATGATAACAGGAACAGGGACGGTCTGATGTGTTACTCTCCCCAGGGAGACACGGGAGAGGTTGACCAGGGAGAGAGGAGTCTTTAGTGCTTGGCAGCGGATGCCCAATCGGGTTGCCAGGCTTTGTGAAATAAAACTGCCCTCCGCGCCCGAATCCACCAGTGCATGAGTGAGAAGCCCAGTGGAGTTGTGACAAAATCGGACGGGCAGCTTCAATTGGGTGAGGGGACTTAACCGATTGATGTCCGCGAGGCCCCCTACAGTGACTCGCGGACCCCGCCGTTTGGCTTCTGTGGACAAAGCTCCACCGTGTGTTGGCTGTCTCCGCAATACATGCAGAGATTCAACTCACGGCGGCGTTGTCTCTCCGCAGGGGGGAGCTTTGTCCAGCCCATCACCATCGGCTCCGACTCCTCGGGGCGCGATGGTGGCGGCGTCGCCAGGGGGTGAGCTTGGAACTGGCGCGACGAGGCTCTACGAGGGCGAGAAGAAGACGACTTCCGCCCCGAGGAGCGCTCGCGCAGCCTGTTATCCAAACTGATAGCTAGGGACGTTAGCTCCGCTAGAGTCTCCGGGATATCCTGCCCAGCCAGTTCATCCTTCAGATCATCATTGAGACTGTGGAGGAAAAGGCCGCAGAATGAACGTTCATCCCAGCCCAATTCCTCCGCCGCTACCCAGAAGTCGATCGCATAGTCCGCTGCCGACCGGCTTCCCTGCTGGAGACTGAGAAGCCGATCGACCTGGACTGTCTCGGTACGAGAATGATCAAAGACCTCCAGGAATTGTCTCACGAATTGGTCATAGGTGAGGGTGGTGTAACTGGGCCTCGCCATTACGGCGTAAGTCCAGGTTAGTGCTCGCCCCTCTAGGAGATTCCCAATGTAACCAATTCGGCTATGATCTGAAGGAAAGTCTCCGGGCACACGGTGAAACACGGACTCACACTGCATTATGAACCCCCGCGCTCCGCCGAGCTTACCGCTAAAGCGGGCGGGGGTCGGAATGGGCGTGAGCCGAGCCGGTGCTACCGGAGCCTGCTGGACGGCCGCTGGAGCAGCAGGAGCCGCGCCACCCTGACGAGCCGGGGGGAATGGCTGTTGGGGGTCCAAGCGGTCCAGTCGGTTAGTAATACTGACCAACTGGTTAAGAATCACCTGTTGCTGGTAAGCTATTTGGTCCACTCGAGCCTCGAGAGTGGTAAGTCGGCGTGTGAGCCCGCCGTCTGCCGAGCCGCTCTGCTGAAGCCGTACTGACATAATGCATGGCTCAGGAGACACACACGCAGGCTCAGAGTAGCTCAAATAGCTTTATTAACAACAAGGGTGTATGAATGTGTGTCTGCGAGATGTAAATGTATTGGTGGTGGCGTCTGTTTCGGGCACGGAGGCAGGAGACCGTACAGCCGGACAACCCTATGGGAAAAGCACAGGGAGAAGGGTGACGGGCACACACCAACACAGGAGATGTAAAAGTAGAGATGAGCTTACTTGGAGTGAGCAGGTGGCTGGCACAGCAAGGACGAGGTCCGGTAGACAGCAACCTGGAGAGCCCGGTGCAGCAGCGAGGGAATGGAGACGGAGAGGAATGGTCCGCCGCCGGGAAATCCACCTGTGCACAGGGGAGCAGACTTGGAGAGGAAAAAAGGTAAGGGCTTCTTACCGCGATGCTTGCTGAAGTGTTAGAGGTTACTCACAGCAATCCAACGAGTGAAGTCTGACGGCTTCAGGCCGAAGCCCAGGGCGAGGCGGCTTAAATCCCTCGCCGCTGATGATGTGCAGGTGTGCGTGCAGCTGGCGCCGCTGATGAGCGGCGAGGCGTGACAGTACTCCCCCCTCTAGCAGTGCCTCCTGGCGATGGTTTCTCCGGGTGCGCTCGGTGGAACTCAGTAATGAGGGATGGGTCCAACACAAACGACGAGGGTACCCACTGCCGATGTTCAGGCCCATAACCCTCCCAGTCCACCAAGTACTGCAACCCACGACCCCGGCGCCGGGAGTCCAGGATGGAGGAGACAGGCCAGGCCGGATGGCCATCAATCATCCGGGGCACGGGTTGCGCAGCAGGAGGAGGGCAAAGGGGGTCGGAGACTGCCAGCTTCACCTTGGATACGTGGAAGGTGGGATGGATGCGGAGGGAGGGGGGAATAGCTACACGCACAGCCACCGGGTTGATAATCCTGGTGATGGGGTATGGGCCCATAAAACGCTGTGCCAGCTTCCTCCTCTCGCCCTTTAAAATTACGTCCTGGGTTGACACATAGACATGCTGACCCACCTGGTACGCTGGGGCAGGTCTTCTGTGCCGGTCCGCCATGGTTCTATTGCGCTCCGCCGTGCGTAAAAGCGCACTGCGCGCTGACGCCCAGATGGAGCGGAACTGTCTGAGGTGCGCCCAAACTGAGGGGACCGTTACCTCACTCTCCTGCGCTGGAAAAAGTTGGGGGGTCATAACCCAGGGACGCCTTAAAGGGGGACATCCCTGTAGCAGAAGAGCGGGCGGTGTTGTGGGCGTACTCAACCCAGGCGAGATGGTTACTCCAGGACGTAGGTTTGGACGCAGTGACGCAGCGGAGCGCAGCCTCCAGCTCCTGGTTGGTCCGCTCGCACTGCCCGTTGGTTTGGGGGTGATGGCCGGAGGAGAGGCTCACCTTGGCTCTCAGGGCGTTGCAGAATGACCTCCAAACCTCAGAGGAAAATTGGGGCCCCCGGTCCGAGACCACGTCCACCGGAATCCCGTGCATCCTGACCACGTGTTGGACTAGGAGGTTCGCCGTCTCCAGGGCGGATGGAAGACCCCGTAGCGGGATGAAGTGCGCCGCCTTGGAGAAGCGGTCCACGATGGTCAGGACGGTGTCGAAGGTGTTAGAGACTGGGAGTCCGGTGACGAAATCCAGGGCGATATGCGACCAGGGCCTGCCAGGGACGGGCAGAGGCTGGAGCAAACCCGCTGGAGGGGCATTACCTGATTTGCTGGTGGCACACACTGGGCAGGCCCGGGCGTAGCGGGCAGCGTCCCTCCGCAGGCCCGGCCACCAGAAGGACCGTTGAAGGAGGTCGATCATCCGGGAGGAACCAGGGTGGCAGGTGAGCTTGGACGTATGCAACCAGTGGATGACCTCCCCCCGAACCGTGGATGGCACGAACAGCCTCCCCTCCGGTCCGCCGCCAGGGTCAGGTTCCACTTCCTGCGCCTTCCGGATCTTGCTTTCTATGTCCCAGGTGACGGCTCCCACGACGCACGACCTGGGTAGGATGGTGTGGACCATGTCCTCAGACTCCTCAGGGGCAAATTGCCTAGAGAGGGCGTCGGGCAGGCCGTTCTTGGAGCCAGGCCTGAAGGTGATGTTAAAGCGGAACCTGGCAAAGAACAAGGACCAGCGCGCCTGGCGGGCGTTCAGACGCTTGGCAGATCTCAGGTACTCCAAGTTCTTGTGGTCCGTCAGGACCACGAACGGCAGGTCCGCCCCCTCTAGCCAGTGACGCCACTCCTGCAGCGCGAGCTTGATGGCGAGGAGCTCTCTGTCCCCCACGTCGTAATTCCGCTCCGCCGGGGACAAGCGCCGAGAGAAGAAGGCGCAGGGCCGTTTGACTCCATCACCTGGCGACCGCTGGGATAGAACCGCCCCCACTCCTGTGTCCGAAGCGTCCACCTCCACGATGCACTGCAGCGCCGGGTTGACTTGGCTAAGGACCCGGGAGGAGGAGAACTCCGCCTTCAGCGCCTGGAAAGCAGCCGCGGCCTCTTCGGTCCACCGGAACGGGACCTTAGGGGACGTGAGGCAGGTCAGCGGGCCGACGATGGTGCCAAAATTAGGGACAAAGCGGCGGTAGAAATTTGCAAACCCGATGAATTGTTGCACCTGTTTTCTCGATGCAGGTGTAGGCCATTCCACCACCGCCTTCACCTTCACTGGGTCCGGAAGCACCTGGTCGTGGGAGATGATGAACCCGAGGAAGGATGTTGTCTTAGCGTAGAATTCGCATTTTTCGGCCTTCACGTACAACCGGTTCTCCAGCAGTCTTTGGAGGACCCGCCTCACATGGACCCGGTGCTCGTCCCTGGATTTGGAGAAGATGAGGATGTCATCCAGGTAGACGAACACAAAAAGGCCAATGAAATCCCGGAGGACGTCATTAATTAGGCGCTGAAAGACGGCTGGAGCGTTGGTCAACCCGAACGGCATCACCAGGTACTCGAAGTGGCCGTTCGGGGTACGGAAGGCTGTCTTCCACTCATCTCTCTCCCGGATCCGGACGAGGTGGTATGCGCTGCGTAGATCCAGCTTGGTGAACCAAGTCGCCCCCTGGAGGGAGTGGAAGGCGGTGTCCATGAGGGGCAGGGTGCAGCGATCCTTCTCCGTGATATCATTTAGGGCGCGATAGTCGATGCAAGGACGGAGGGAACCGTCCTTCTTGCCCACGAAGAAGAATCCTGCCCCCAATGGTGATGACGAGGGACGGATAATTCCAGCACTCAGCGATTCCTTGAGATAGGCATTCATGGTCTCCTTCTCCGGCGCCGACAGGCTGTAGAGTCGCCCAGAGGGTAAGGGTGCCCCCTGGCGGATGTTTATTGCACAGTCGTAGGGTCTGTGTGGAGGAAGAGACATCGCCTTGGACTTGCTGAATACCATACCCAGGTCGTGAAATTCTGATGGCACCAGGGAGAGGTCCGGGGGCGCAGCGTCCGTAGGTGTTGGGGAAGAGGACGGAGAGCAGGCAGCGGACTGTAAGCAGGTGCTCATACAGAATGTGCTCCATGCTGACACCCTGGCAGACTTCCAATCCAAGACGGGGTTGTGGAGGCGTAGCCAGGGGTATCCCAGGATGACGGGCGACACAGAGTTGGGGAGGACGTAGAAGGATATTTCCTCCCGGTGGTTCCCAGAGATGATAACAGGAACAGGGACGGTCTGATGTGTTACTCTCCCCAGGGAGACACGGGAGAGGTTGACCAGGGAGAGAGGAGTCTTTAGTGCTTGGCAGCGGATGCCCAATCGGGTTGCCAGGCTTTGTGAAATAAAACTGCCCTCCGCGCCCGAATCCACCAGTGCATGAGTGAGAAGCCCAGTGGAGTTGTGACAAAATCGGACGGGCAGCTTCAATTGGGTGAGGGGACTTAACCGATTGATGTCCGCGAGGCCCCCTACAGTGACTCGCGGACCCCGCCGTTTGGCTTCTGTGGACAAAGCTCCACCGTGTGTTGGCTGTCTCCGCAATACATGCAGAGATTCAACTCACGGCGGCGTTGTCTCTCCGCAGGGGGGAGCTTTGTCCAGCCCATCACCATCGGCTCCGACTCCTCGGGGCGCGATGGTGGCGGCGTCGCCAGGGGGTGAGCTTGGAACTGGCGCGACGAGGCTCTACGAGGGCGAGAAGAAGACGACTTCCGCCCCGAGGAGCGCTCGCGCAGCCTGTTATCCAAACTGATAGCTAGGGACGTTAGCTCCGCTAGAGTCTCCGGGATATCCTGCCCAGCCAGTTCATCCTTCAGATCATCATTGAGACTGTGGAGGAAAAGGCCGCAGAATGAACGTTCATCCCAGCCCAATTCCTCCGCCGCTACCCAGAAGTTGATCGCATAGTCCGCTGCCGACCGGCTTCCCTGCTGGAGACTGAGAAGCCGATCGACCTGGACTGTCTCGGTACGAGAATGATCAAAGACCTCCAGGAATTGTCTCACGAATTGGTCATAGGTGAGGGTGGTGTAACTGGGCCTCGCCATTACGGCGTAAGTCCAGGTTAGTGCTCGCCCCTCTAGGAGATTCCCAATGTAACCAATTCGGCTATGATCTGAAGGAAAGTCTCCGGGCACACGGTGAAACACGGACTCACACTGCATTATGAACCCCCGCGCTCCGCCGAGCTTACCGCTAAAGCGGGCGGGGGTCGGAATGGGCGTGAGCCGAGCCGGTGCTACCGGAGCCTGCTGGACGGCCGCTGGAGCAGCAGGAGCCGCGCCACCCTGACGAGCCGGGGGGAATGGCTGTTGGGGGTCCAAGCGGTCCAGTCGGTTAGTAATACTGACCAACTGGTTAAGAATCACCTGTTGCTGGTAAGCTATTTGGTCCACTCGAGCCTCGAGAGTGGTAAGTCGGCGTGTGAGCCCGCCGTCTGCCGAGCCGCTCTGCTGAAGCCGTACTGACATAATGCATGGCTCAGGAGACACACACGCAGGCTCAGAGTAGCTCAAATAGCTTTATTAACAACAAGGGTGTATGAATGTGTGTCTGCGAGATGTAAATGTATTGGTGGTGGCGTCTGCTTCGGGCACGGAGGCAGGAGACCGTACAGCCGGACAACCCTATGGGAAAAGCACAGGGAGAAGGGTGACGGGCACACACCAACACAGGAGATGTAAAAGTAGAGATGAGCTTACTTGGAGTGAGCAGGTGGCTGGCACAGCAAGGACGAGGTCCGGTAGACAGCAACCTGGAGAGCCCGGTGCAGCAGCGAGGGAATGGAGACGGAGAGGAATGGTCCGCCGCCGGGAAATCCACCTGTGCACAGGGGAGCAGACTTGGAGAGGAAAAAAGGTAAGGGCTTCTTACCGCGATGCTTGCTGAAGTGTTAGAGGTTACTCACAGCAATCCAACGAGTGAAGTCTGACGGCTTCAGGCCGAAGCCCAGGGCGAGGCGGCTTAAATCCCTCGCCGCTGATGATGTGCAGGTGTGCGTGCAGCTGGCGCCGCTGATGAGCGGCGAGGCGTGACAATTTACAAGGGAAAAAAAAAAGAAAATTTACAAAAAGTCAAGTTTACAAGAAAAAAGTTGTAAATTCATGAGAATAAATATGTAAATTTACAAGAAGAAACAAATTTGAAAGGGTTGCGAATTCATAAGAAAAAAAATTGCAGATTTGGGAGGAAAAGCGGCATATTTACAACAAAAGAGTTTTACATTTACAAATAAATGTAGTAAATTAATGAGGAAAAAGTTACAAATTTATAAGAAAAGCTGCAAATTTTAAAGAAAAAATTCCCCCTGCCCGACTCCCTTGATTTACACCCGTGTCACCGAGCTGTTCTGGAGCTGGGTGAAGGCAGCGACTTTCAGCAGCGGTTACCTGAATATTAGTGCACGTAACTGCGCCAGAGGTGGGCGCGCCCACGCACAGACAGCGAGTGCAGTCTTCAAGCTACAGTGGCAGCAAGGCCATGTTGGCGGGTAGTGGTCAGGCTACCACCAAATCGGTCAGATCTGCTGTTTGAACGGAGTGACGCACATACGCAACGCTGAAGGCAGCGTAGCAGAGTTGGTCAGCACACATGTTAAATAAAGGTGAAGCAAAATAAACAGTAACGTTGTCCTTCAGTCAAAAACACAGAATTTCTAATATATAAATATCAGACTGGAAATAAGTCTACTACTGTGTGACGATGGCTCTCGGACTTTGGTTTTTGCGTCATGTTTGGATTGTGGGTCTGTAGTATCAAAAAGGCTTCGGGTCCAGACGGAAAACCCTCTGGGTCTGGATGTGGCCCGGTTGTAGAGAGATGAAATAAAAGAAGAAGAAAAGAAGACTGCCATTCAATCCATACAAAAAAAAAAAAAAAAAATCATAATTCTCCTATTGGAAGAGCCACTGCTGTGACCAACTTTCCCTTCACCCATTCAGTTATGCTGAGCACCAAGCTAGAAGGTGGAAAGTACTGTTTTTATGGTTTTAGTATTACCCAGCTGGGGCTTGGATCCACAGCCTTCTGGCTTTGGGGCAGATGCTACCCAACACATCTAGATTTTAGGAGCGGCACTCTCCAGAGACCCCACAATACAATATTATCCTGATCCTTAAGTCACAATATGAAATTATTGCAATATTGTGTTATGTTGAGTATTGCAGTAAGACACTCAGCATAGCACAATATTGCAATAATTTCATATTGTGACTTAAGGAGCAAGATAATATTATATTGTGGGGTCTCTGGAGAGTGCCGCTTCTAAAATCTACCATGCGTTTCATTTTATGGCATCATGTTAGGTTATTGATCATTGGAGTGGCATTTGACATATTGTAAGAAGAAACCACCTCGGTGTGTTTTTCAACCTTCAGTATCTTTATGATTTCTCCTTACAGTGACAGAAGAAGTCATTGTGTCCCCGCTCCTCACCCCACGTTAAGTCTCTCTTCACTGTCTGTCCAATAAAGGCAAAAATGCCCAAAAATTAATCTTAAAAAAGGAAAAAAAGTCATCATAGTAGCTTCATACCACTACAGTTCTTTTGAATAATGGTCTCATTGACCCCTCTCTTACCCTATTGTAACCTACAACTGGACTCATCGTCTTTCTGTGCCCCGCTACGTCACTGTCCACTGGGACGTCAGGTCTCAGGCGGTGACTGACACAGCCAACTCATTCTTGTAGCTGATGTCAGTTCAGTTCCAGTGTGTCAGACTGGTCGCTGAGCAGCATCACCGAGCCTTCTCTCTCCTCTGTAGACTTACTATACAGTATCAAAATGAGGTGCTATTAAGTGTATATTTTTGCGCATTAGAGTCTTGGATTTGTGCTCAAACTTTATTTTTTTCTTCTCTTGTTAGTTTACTTGTAATCCAGTCACTCCTTTCGTCAAAACATCCATCTTAACTAAAGTTTATTTATCTCCTCCCAACAGATCGATCGCCATGTCTTCCAGCTCAGCTATGGTGCGGATCCTGATAAAAGGCGGCAAGGTGGTGAACGACGACTGCACCCAGGAGGCGGACGTCTACATCGAGAACGGCATCATCCAGCAAGTGGGGAAGGAGCTGATGATCCCGGGCGGGGCCAAAGTGATCGACGCCTCGGGGAAGCTGGTGCTTCCCGGGGGCATCGACACCAGCGTCCACCTGGAGGAGAGCTTCATGAACGCCACCACGGCAGACGATTACTACAGCGGCACCAAGGTACGATCCTGCTTAAAACGAGGAAGAGGTCTGGAAGTGGAGCAGCAAACACTGTCGCAGTTTGAAACCTAAAATAAGAGCCTTGATAGAATTCAGGTTCTGCTCGTCGTAAACTTTTGAGTGCAGTATTTGTTCTTATTGTAACCCTACTTTTTTGGATCTCCCCTTAGTTTTTCTTTCATAATTAAAGACTAATAACACATTTCCACAGATGGTGTTAGTAGCCCAGCTGTCAGCGATGCTTTGGTAATCTTCTGTGATCAAATATGCTTTATTTTGGCAGACATTAGAAGAACATTTAATTATAAAATGATATGAAATGACACCAAAAAGATGGAACAGTTTATTAAAGGTTCTACAGTAACACAGATTAAACCAGTTTGAATATCTGACTTTGTTTTGCTTTGATGTACAGTAAAATCATTTGACGTATCAGTCACATAGTTTGGAGTCACTTCAGAGTGGATTCATGTTTAACAAGTTCATTAACAAAAAAAAATAATTAGAAATTGTTGGTGCCACATGAAGAAATAATGGCTGTTTACAGTGTAAGTGGATCAACTGTCTGTGGGTTGCTGGGATGGTTTTGCCAACGTCACTTTACGATGATGTCCTGCTGTTCTGTTGTCAAGGCTGCTTGCTGTTAAAAATGATAAATGGCGTTATCTTAAAAGCTGGTAAGAACTGGGAAAGCTCTCTGCGTCATGGCACTATGATGAGTCATCACTTTTGGCTGACTGGAGCTGGGAGGTGGTGGATGGATGAGGCTGAACAGACCCGTGGACGCTGGTAACAGACACAGTTCTCCACTTTTTGTCCCCCCCCCCCCTCAACTTTATTGTTCTCTCTCTCTGTCCCCCTCCTCGCCCCTCCCTGCCTGCTCCGGGCTGCCGTGCTCCAGAATACATCCAGAGACAAATGCAGATCAGTATCTGTTACCATGGATACCAGGAAGCTGCTGCAAAGACTGTGGCAAACCCTTTTCATTTCACACCATTGTGCCAGGAAACAATGGTTCCCAGACTCACCCCGCACCCCCGCTTCTCACCGTCCTCCTCCCCAGTGCTATGTCACCCTCTGGGGTCAGCTGACAGATGCTCAGTGAAGTGTGCGCTTGTACACAAAACGCACGCTGCCTCCGCTCATAGTGGTTAACATTTGCTGTCATTTGTGTTTTATGAAGATTAGATAGTAGGAACTACTGTATGCAGAGGTCAGCTTTAAGATTTACTGTGTGTTTCACTTAACAGCCGTCCAGGCAACCATAAAAATAGTCATTAATGGCAACTGAAGCTTTTACTTTTATGCTTAGAGCAGGAGCTGTGCGGTTACAGCTCCTCCAGCATTTATGGGCTTCAGAAGTCAATACAGTCCGCAATTTTGTTACTTAAAGGTCATTTAAGTTCAGCTCTACCTTGGATAGGGTGGATTTTAAGCCCTGTGAAGTTGGCATCGGGTTCGATATTCATATTCGAATATGGGGCTGATGGTGTGGGAGCAGTATCCGTGGCTGTCAAACCATGCGCTGTGCCATCCTAGGTACTAGTCCTCCAGAACCCCCAGCTCCACGGAGTCTAGGGTGGCACAGTGTTTATGTAATGTGCCACATATGTGCAAACATACTCATATTTTCTAATACAGTTTCTACCAATGAGCCTAAAACGAGTGGTCCATGGCTACCGAACCATGCGCTGTGTCACCCTAGGGACTAGTGATCAAGGACCCTCACCCATGGATGGTCAAAACCCCATGGAGCCTAGGGTGGCACAGCGCATGGCTTCACAGCCGCGGATACTGCTCCCACACCATCAGCCCCATATTCGAATATGAATATCAAACCCGATGCTGACTTCACAGTGTTTGGATATTAGCTCACTTCAGTGCTTTTTGTTTGTTTATGTCCCCCCAGGCTGCTTTAGCTGGTGGCACGACAATGGTGATCGGACATGTACTGCCAGACAAGAATGAGTCTTTGCTGGCAGCCTACGAGGAATGCCGCAAATCAGCAGACTCCAAATGCTGCTGTGACTACGCTCTGCACGTGGGAGTGACTTGGTGGGGACCCGCGGTAAGGGCGACAGCTTTCTTGTCGTTGAAATTCCTTCTCTTGTCTCTGTGAAGGCTGTTTTTAAGGGGGGAAATAATCTTCTAGTTGATAAAAATGTGCAACATTCAAAAGACTTGTGAGAATGCATGTAATGAGCTGAAGAAAATAGAAGCTGTCACTGTTAAATATGATAAATCTGGTAAATGAATGTTGATGACAAACAGAGGTGGTCAGTAACTAGTTATGTGTAGTAGTCGATTTGGGGGGGGGGGGGGGGTGAAGTGGGATGACATCCCCCTCGTTAGCAAAATGAAGCAAAACCATCCCCGTTACTAAGCTGCCATTCCCCCATCCGCATAAAGAGTGCTGCATGTGCATAAAATTGTACTTTCACCACTTCTGTATTGATTCTGTGTGATTTTCCTAAGGCTAACACTACTAAGAGGAGAATGTCACAAATTGGTGAGAGTGCAGTTGCAAATATGCAAGAAAAATGTTGAAAATTTAAGAGAAGAAAGTCACAAGTTTAATTAAAAAGGGTTATGAATTTTTGGGTATATCACTCTAAATTTGTGTGTGGGGGGGGAGAGGGTAAGACGTTTACAATCAAATGTGGCAACTTTATAGGAAAGGAGTGCAAAATTTATTAGAAAAGTTACAAATTTATTAAGAAAAAGTTGCAAGTTATCAGGAAAAGTTGTGAGAACTCTTGCATTTCCAAGATAACCTCACAAACATTACAAACTGGAAAGCTTAAAGTCGTCTCTCAATGTGCAGCATTTTTTCTTTACATTTATGACATTCTTGTAAATATATGATTTTGGTGGATATTTTTTTATTTGTGAGGTTTCTTTTTAAACTTTCTTTATCTCATACATAAATCTCGGCTTTTCTTATAGTAAATGTGTGACTTTTTGGATTGTAAATTAGAATCATAATCATATTTCTGCACCTTTATTTTTGCAAAAAAAATTCTACTAATTTATGTTTGATTATGCTAAATTAGTTAAAGCCCCCACTCCCACTGAACTGTCCCCCTTGTTAAAACCTAAAAAATCACCTACTGGTTATATGTATGTACTCTACTACATCTATCTACTCAAGTAACTTTCACAAAATTGTACTTTACTGAGTAGCTTTACTGTAGGATTCTTTTTCTTTTTGTACATTTATGAATTAAAAACCTGCAATTTTGCTCAAGTACATTCAGCCGTATTTTGGCTATCTTTTGATTTCACTAATTTGATTAATAATTTGAGTGTGTTTAATTTTTCAGACACTGACTTTTTTGTATTTATAATAGTTTTTCTTCACTCTGGCTTGGAAAAAATGTGATTTACTGCTGTTCTTTTTCTTTAGAAAAAAATACAAATTTGAAGAAGTTTATAAGAAAAAGTTGCAAACTTACTTGAAAAAAGTCACATTCATGAGAAGAAGACCTGCATATTTACAAGAAAACAGTTTCAAATGTGCAAAAAAAGAAAGTCACAAATTTACAAGAAAAAGATCAACCACAAATCTATGATGGTAAGTGGTAAATTTCCAAGAAGAATGCTGCAAATTCAAGAGAAAAGTCTCACAAATAGGTAAGAGTAAGGTGAAAGTTGGTTCTCAGTGCTCAGCTTTTTTTCATAAATTTATGAGATTATTCTTGAAAATATATGCTTTTTTAAATTTGTGATGGGTTTTTTACTTTCTTTTCCTCATACATAAATCTCTGCTTTACTTATAGTAAATTTGTGACTTTTTGAATTGTAAATTAGTATCATTAATCATATTTCTGCACCTTTATTTTTGAAAAAAAATTCTACTTAATTTATGTCTGATTATGCTAAATTAGTGACCCCCCCACACTTCTACTGAACCATTTGTCATGATAGAGAGAATGATCAGCTCACATGCAGGGATCTTACACCAACGAACACACACAACACAGAGAAGCTACGTTTAAACACAATTTTATTAATCAAAAGAACACAAAGTTAGAAAAAGATGCCACTCACCAGAGAAGAACCCAGCCTGTAAGGGGAAGACGAGAGCTGATTAGTGTGAGGAGGGAGACTAGAATGGGAATTCCAAGAAAGCAACTTATGGGATGCGAGCAGAGAACCCGGCAGAGGAACCCAGCAGAAACAGACAAACCAGCGGGATGAAGCTGGCAGGGAGTGGGCAGGCGTGGAGCTGGGTGAAGTGTCTGACCAGGTGGAGTGAAGCAGCCTGGAGCAGTGATGAAGATGATGGAGCAGGTGAGCACACAACGAGCCCCGAAGATGCACCGCAAAGATGGCAGCAACCTGGGGAAGAGGAGGAGAACAGGGATAAGAATAGAGTTCCTAGAAAAAGAAGCAATCACTTACTTGCTTTGCTATAATGGCAGTATACCAAATGAGCCAGGGCTGGAACGTTCAGAAACTGGTCCTTTTAAGCGCTGGCAGCGAAGAGACAGCAGGTGCGTCCACTCACGCAGGTGTAGTGATTACCTGCGGAGCTGGGGAAATTCTCACAGGAAGGGAGGGGGAGTGCGCGCTCACCTGATCATGACAGTGCTCCCCCCTCAAGGGACGCCTCCTGGCAGCCCACTAGGCTTGTTAGGATGGGCTTGGTGAAAGGCCTGGAGCATCCCCTTATCGTGGAAATGGGAGTTTGGGATCCATAACCTTTTTTCGGGGCCGTAGCCCTTCCAGTGGACCAGGTATTGTAGCCCTCCGCCCCGACGGCGAACGTCCAGAATCCTCTGGATGGTGTAGGTGGTCTGGCCGTTGAGTATCTGAAGAGGAGGAGGCGGCTTCGGGGGGGACAGAGAGGGCTGGCGGAGAGGGGCTTGATCCTTGAGACGTGAAATGTTGGGTGAATGCGGAGTGCTGGCAGAAGCTCCAGGCAGACCGTCACGTCATTGATGACTGGGGAGATGGTAAACGGGCCCAGGAAGTGATGTGAAAGCTTCTGGGACTCCGTCTTTAAGGGAACCTGGTCCGCCGACAGCCATACGTGCTGCCCGACTGAGTACTTGGGCGCTGGAACCCACCTGCGGTCCGCATACTGATGGTTCTGCTTAGTAGAGCAGAGGAGAGCAACCTGGGTAGCACTCCAGAGCCGGCGGCAGCGACGAGCATGGGCCCCCACAGATGGTACGGCGACTTCCCTGTCCACCATAGGCAACGGGAGGGTATACCCCATGGAGGCCTCAAAGGGTGTTAATCCTGTGGACGATGAGACTGCAGAGTTGTGGGCATACTCCATCCAGGTCAGATGAGTGCTCCACGTGGATGGGTTACAGGATGCAACCATCTTAGGGTGGCCTCCAGGGACTGGTTGGCATGCTCAGCCTGCCCGTTGCTTTGTGGGTGGTACCCGGACGTGAGGCTGACCGTGGTGCCCAAGGAGCGGCAAAAGGATTTCCATACGTGGGAAGTGAACTGTAGACCCCAGTCAGACACAATGTCCAGGGGGATGCCGTGCAGGCGAATGACATGGGTGGTCAGCAGGTTGGCAGTCTCAGAGGTGGAGGGCAGCTTAGGGAGGGGCACCAAATGGATAGATTTGGAGAAGCGGTCCACAATGGTGAGGATAAGGGTGTTGCCCTGTGAGGGGGGGAGTCCAGTAACCAAGTCCAGGGCAATGTGCGACCATGGTTGGCTGGGGACCGATAACGGGTGTGACAGGCCAACAGGGGGTGAGGAGTCAGATTTGTTATGGATACACACTTGGCATGCCTTGACGTAGTCCCAGACGTCCGTCCGCAGGGTGGGCCACCAGAACACTCGTTGGATGAGATTAATAGTCCAGGAAACCCCTGGATGGCAGGCAAAGTGGCTAGTGTGTTCCCACCGGATGATGTCACTGCGGAGGCTGGCCGGGACAAACAGACGGTCATCAGGACCCCCCTCGGGTTTGGGCTCAGTAGATTGGGCCTGCCAGACCCTCTGCTCGATCTCCCGGGTAAGGGCTCCAAGGATGCACGAGGACAGGATGATGGGTTGGGGAAGTGAAGGGGTGGCTGGTAGGTCAGGGCTGAACTGGCGGGAGAGAGTGTCTGGTTTAATGTTGCGAGAGCCAGGCCTATAAGTGATGGTAAGATTGAATCTAAGAAAGAATAGGGCCCAGCGGGCCTGCCTGGCATTTAACCAGCGGGCCAACCGGAGATACTCTAAATTTTTTTGGTCGGTCCACACTACGATGGGATGGGCCGCTCCCTCCAGCCAATGCCTCCACCTCTCAAGAGCCAATTTAATGGCTAAGAGTTCTCGGTCCCTTGCGTTGTAATTCCTCTTGGCCGACGTCAGCCGCCGAGAGAAAAATGCGCATGGGTGGAGCTTCTGATCGGAGGCCGAGCGCTGCGAGAAAACAGCGCGCACCCCCGAATCAGAAACGTCCACCTCTACAATGAATTGGAGCTGAGGGTTCACCTGGGCCAAGATGGGGGTGTTGGAGAACAGGACCTTCAATTTGGAGAAGGCCCGTTCGATTGTCTTGGACCAGGTGAAAGGCACCTTGACCGAGATCAGCTGAGTCAGAGGCTGTGCTTCCCCACTGTAATCCTTGATGAAACAGCGATAAAAATTCGCAAACCCCAAGAAGCGTTGCAGCTCCTTGTGGGACTGGGGCGTAGGCCAATCAAGCACAGCCTTCACCTTAGCTGGGTCGGCCCTCAATTCTCCCTCAGCAACAATGAACCCTAGGGAGGAAGTGGAGCGGGTGGAGAACTTGCACTTTTCAGCCTTCACAAAGAGCTGGTTTTCCAGGAGCCGCTGTAACACAGCCATGACATGCACTGCGTGCTCCTCTGGCGTGCAGGAAAAAATCAAAATGTCGTCAAGGTAGACAAAAACAAATTGATTAACCATATCGCAGGGGACATCATTAATCATGCGCTGGAAGACGGCGGGGGCATTGGTGAGCCCGAAGGGCATCACGAGATATTCAAATTGCCTCAAGTGTGTTTTAAAGGCCATCTTCCACTTGTTCCCTTCGCGAATACGGACCAGATGGTATGCGTTGTGCAAATCCAATTTGGTGAATACATGCACGTGCTGAAGGAGCTCAAATGTGGAGTTAATTAGGGGCAGAGGGTATTTATCTTTGACTGTTATAGTGTTTCATTCGCGATAGTCTGTACGTGGGTGCAGAGATCCATCCTTCTTCCCAACAAAGAAAAACTCTGCCTCAAGAAGAGCCAAAGAGGGCCGAATGAGGCTGGCGTTCAGAGAGTCCTTTATATAGCTCTCCATCGCCTCCCTCTCCAGCTCAGAAATACTGTAGAGCTGGCTGGACGGCAGCCGCGCATCCAGGAGGCGATCAATAGCACAGTCGTACGAGCGATGAGGAGGCAAAGCGAGCGCTGTCGACTTGCTAAAGACCTCTCCAAGATCATGATAGACCTCGGGTACAAGGCTGAGATCCGGCGGCTCCACTGGAGGAAAGGAGATGGGCAGGGGCGGTGAACACTCGACCGAACTGAGGCAGGACGCTAAACAAAAGGGGCTCCAGGAAGAGATGGAATTCTGTGCCCAATTAATAATGGGGTTATGCTTCAGGAGCCAAGGATACCCCAGAATCACTGGGGAGGACAAACTAGGGAGAATAAAGAACGATAAAGTCTCCGGTGGTTCCTGGAAAGGAGGACTGAGATTGGCGCTGTGTACCCAGTAATAGAGGCCACATTACTATCAGATAATGCTGTGACGTTTAATGGAGTCGGTAGTTTAGTCGTGGGGATGCCTACTTCCCGCACGAGCCATGAAAAAATGAAATTTTGCTCTGCCCCTGAATCAATTAATGCCATCACCCTCCTTTCGACCCCCAACAACTGAATGAGGGCCGAAATGGAAAAGTTACCGGGGGGATGAATAAGATTCCCGCCCGTCAGATCCCCCCACGACTACTGACGGGCCGCGTCTTTTGGCTTCAGGTGGCAGTCAAAGAGTTTGTGCTCTAAAGAGCCACATTACATGCACGCGCCGGCTCTCCTCCGTCGCTGGTGCTCCTCCGGAGCCAGATGAGCTCAGCCAAGCACCATAGTTTCGGAGGAAAGGTTGGCTTCACCTGTGTCAGCAGCCGGGAGAGGCGCACGTGAAACAGGTGGGCCAGAGGAGGTCCTGCGCTCCTCCATGCACTCGCAGTATCGATTGTCAAGACTGACGGCCTGATCATTGAGTCCGTTCAGGGAGGAGGGAATAGCATGAACCGCCAGATTGTCGCAGAGATTGGCATTTAAACCCTGGAGGAAGGCGCTGCGTAAAGCAACATCATTCCAGCCAGAGTCCGCCGCAATGACCCGAAACTCCACAGAGAAGTTGGCAGCAGACCGGCTCCCCTGGCGGAGCGACATGAGACAGCTCATGATGTTACCCTCACTCTCCATATGGTCAAAGGCGCGGGAGAATTCACTAACAAATCTATCAAAAGTATAACTAGGACCCTCCGCGCTATCGAGAATAGATTGAGCCCAGCTGAGGGCTCGGTCTTACAGCAGGAGGGTCATGAAATGAATTTTGGATGTATCATCCGGATAGTCCCCGCCTACCTGGCCCAGGTAAAGCCAAACATGGCACAAGAATCCCTTACATTTCCCCACCTCCCCTGAGTACGGGGCATGTGAGGGAAGAGAGGTAGTTCGGCGAATGGTGGTAGAAACAGGAGCGACAGGTGGTGGGGCAGGACCCAAACGAGACATTTGGCCGAGATGATCGGAGACCGTGTTCAGCTGCTGCGTGAGCATGGCCACCTCCCTCTCTGTGACACTGAGGCGGTGTAAGGCGGAGTGCTCCACTGATGCAGCCTCTGCTGAGCCTACGTTTTGGCTGGCTCGTTCTGTCATGATAGAGAGAATGATCAGCTCACATGCAGAGATTTTACACCAACAAACACACACGACACAGAGAAGGTACATTTAAACACAATTTTATTAATCAAAAGAACACAAAGTTAGAAAAAGTCGCCACTCGCCAGAGGAGAACCCTGCCTGTAATGGGAAGACGAGAGCTGATTCGTGTGAGGAGGGAGACTAGAATGAGAATTCCAACAAAGCAACTTACGGGAGGTGAGCAGAGAACCCGGCAGAGGAACTCAGCAGAAACAGACAAACCAGCGGGATGAAGCTGGCAGGGAGTGGGGAAGGCGTGGAGCTGGCTGAAGTGTCTGATTGGGTGGAGTGAAGCAGCCTGGAGCGATGATGAAGATGATGGAGCAGGTGAGCGCACAACGAGCCCCAGAGACACACTGCAAAGATGGCAGCAACCTGGGGAAGAGGAGAACAGGGATAAGAATAGGGTTCCTAGAAAAAGGAGCAATAACTTACTTGCTTTGCTATAATGGCAGTATACCCAACGAGCCAGCGCTGGAGAGTTCAGAAACTGGTCCTTTTAAGCGCTGGCAGCGAAGAGACAGCAGGTGCGTCCACTCACGCAGATGTAGTGATTACCTGCGGAGCCAGGGAAACTCTCACAGGAAGGGAGGGGGAGTGCGTGCTCACCTGATCATGATACCATTGAACCATGAACGATTTGTTAAAAACTAACAAATCACCTACTGGTTATATGTATGTACAGCTACTCAATTAACTTTTTCACAAAATTGTACCTTCTGAGTAGCTTTACTGTAGGATTCTTTTTCTTTTTGTACATTTATGAATTAAAAAAATCTGTACTTTTACTCAAATACATTTATCCGTACCCTGATTATCTTTTGGTTTCACTAATTTGATTAAAAATTTGAGTGTGTTCAATTTTTCAGACGCTGACAAAAGCAGTTGAAAATTTATGATGGAAAGTGGTAAATTTACAAGAAGAATGGCACAAATTTAAAAGTTTCACAAACTGGTGAATAAAGTCGTTGCTTACTACTCAAGTAATTTTTTAGTAGGCAATTTCTTAGTCTTACTAAAGTATTTTATTTGATGACTATTACTGTATTTGAGTAATTAATGTCAATTAATTACTTAGTTAATGTCAGTTAAAGGTCTGATGACACGATTTTGACTTCATCTAATTTTGCAACACATAATTTCAATATGACAAAATAGGTTGGTCCGTGCAGTTCTAAGTCAAAAAGGCTTTTTTCACGTGACTATCCAACGTTTTCATGAGCGCCACGTCACAAATTGCGTCAGTGGTTGCAAAACCCCCCGGCCATGATGTGACGTCAGCGACAGAACACAGCGCTTGGCTGCTCATTGTGCATGCAGGATGGAAGCGGTAGAAAACATCGACGATGGTTCCAGCACATGTAGTCTGGAATTGGTTTGTGTTGTCCAATCTTCAGACGATTATAGTTCAGAAGAATGGGATGATAATGAAGAATCTGGGGGCATCAAGACCTTATAGGTTTGAGCCGTGCCAAGCGGGCATCGTGCCTAGCGAGTCAGACTCAGAGAGTGACGGTGGAGAGTCACACATGCCCGCCGCAACAGCAGCGACAAACAGACGGCAGGGGAACGCCGAGTGGTCTGCTTTTGTTACAGATATTGCAACAAATTTTTTGTTCATAAATATAATTTATTTAAACCCGATTTTTCAATAAAATCATAGTACAGTGGTACCTCTACTTACGAATTTAATTCGTTCCGGAAGAATTCTCGTAACGTGAAAAATTCGTAAGTAGAGGCGCATTTTACATGTAAATGCCGTAATCCGTTCCAAGCCCCCAAAATTCGGGCATAAATTTTTTATAAATCGTAAAAACGCATCAAAACATGTAACAAATACATGTTACAATTAGATTACTGCACAATAAACATAAAATGAGAGTTTAAAATGAGAGAAAGAATAATAAAAGAGAAAGAATAATAAAAATTATGTTCATTTACCTTTTAACTGCGATCGTCGGCGTCGGCGTCAGCGTCACCTTTTGCCTTCTTTGGTTCATGTTCTGTCTCATCAGTGGTTTTTGCCTGATGTTTTGTGATGAAACGATCCAAGGACGTTTGCTTTTATCGGCTTGTAAGGGCTTCCTTTTGTTTTAATACCGTGCTGATCGTTGATGTTGTTTTTTTTTTTTTTTTCCCAAAACTTTATTAAGAACAAGGTGAAAGTACAGAGTTATAACGTAGATGGTGATAAACATGGCAGTTAACAATTTTTTTTTCTCTAAATTGTGTAGTTCAGTCAACAGTCTTACAAGAGGTAAGAAGGATAAAATAAAGTAGTAAGAATAGTAAATAATAATAAGATAAAGCGAGATCAACCAAACGCACCCATTCGTGGCCAATGGGATACCAGGAAGATGCTAGGCGATAGCCAATGGCAGAGCAGCTACAGGTATGTTTACGTTCAGTAAAATACGGGAGCTGCGAGGAGCGCGTACGTTTTTTGCCTTTCGTATCCTGAAATTTTGTTCGTAACTAGAGGCAATATTTTCCCGTTGAGGCGTCTCGTAACCTGAAAATTTCGTATGTAGAGACGTTCGTAAGTAGAGGTACCACTGTAGTGTATTCTCTGTGGCTCAGGCATCAGGTTTATTATGTATTATCTTTTGAGTTGTTGTTGTTTTTATGTTTTGTACATGTGGTTTATGTGCCGTTTTGACCCACTTTCAGGTGGGCACTGTCCAAGATTCGCCGGTCCGACCACGCCCCCTTTCTCTTTGACAGTCAGCTGTTCATGTTTTGTGTGCATCATCTGCTGTGTTGTCAGCCAGCCAATATTGCCAACACTATCACGACATGTTAGCCACTCCACACAGCCGTGGCTCTGTTGCGCCCCTTGAAGCGATGTTGGCCCTGGGGCGCAACCGTGGTTAACACGTCTCCTCTCCATGCGTTCGCTGGGCGATGTCAGCCCGGAACGCCAGCTGTAAATGTTTCTGTTTATTTTTGTAAGTCTTCACCTTTTTGGGAACTGTTGTCATCAGTCTTATGTTCAATACATGTGCTGTGGTGAATCTAGATTTCCACTAGATGATCAGTAGGAGTGGAAATCAGCTGGTGATAATGAGAGAGGGGACGTGGCCGGACCGGCAAGCTGTCAGCATGCGCTCACAGAAAGTAGCGCAAAGCTGCCGGCCACACAGTGGCTAAGGAGAGGGAAGCACACTGAAATACATACTATACATACATAAACAACGGCACCTAAACCAACAGAGAGGTCTGGACTGAGCCAGGGGAAACCAAGCCGACTCGGCTCCTGACACTCCTCCTGCGTAAAAGTGCACGAGGAGGCTTGTGACAGTTGGAGCTGAAGCGTGTGATGTGGTCTTTCAAGGCCTGCTGTTTATCTAAGCCTGCGACACAACACGAAGGCATAGCCGTAAAATTAAAACAAGAAACCAGAGAAACTGTGAGCTACAAAGCTGCTGGCATTCCAGTCAACAACACCGGCATCCGTTCTGTCGTTTACGTCATTGCCGACTCCTCCTTTATTTGGTGGGCGGCGCCACAGTCCAGTCAGCGGCTGCGGTTTTTTGATGATAACTAGTTTATGCAGGTGCGGTTGTAAATATTATATTGATCATCAACAATGACTTTTGGGTTTACACAACATGCTAAAAAATGTCAAAATCGTGTTATCAGACCTTTAATGTGGTATGCTAATTTTACTTGAGACACTATCAACTTCTGATAACAAACTTTAAGATTTCAGCTCTTTTGTCCTTTAATCTGGTTTGCGCATGTGTCGGCGTCTGACGGCGTCTGTAAACGTCGCATCGCGTCAAAGCATTATCTTGTCCTCTTTTGTTTGTTTTATTAACTCCGTTTTTAATTTTTTATCTCTCTTTTACTGATATTAGCTTTTTACTTAGTGTTAGCTTAGTGTTAGCTTAGTAAATACAAAAGCCCGATCAAGCACACAGGTGAATCAGACCCTGGGCAGGGCTGTTTCACCAGGCTAGGCTAACCTGTTTTTAGCTAGCTAGCTATCCACTTCTCGCCTGGAACGCCATGACTCCATCCCCGACATGTGTCAGCTGTGTGTCCCTCTTTAAGAAGGCTTCTGAGTTGGAATTGAGACTCTCCAACCTCTAGAAGATTCGGGAGGCTGAAGACCACCTAGATACTATAATTCTTGGGCGGACATTAGCCCCGGCAACCGACTCGCAGCTAGCAGAGATGACTACTTAACCTGGGTGAATTTAGCACATCGCCATCCACTTCCACCCCTGCTCCAGTCTGCTCAGCTGTCCAGGACCCCAGCAATAAACACTGACTTCAGCTCAGCACTAAACCCAAAGCCCCGGGTGGTTTTTCACAGCCTCAATGCGCACCCTGGACCTTGGTTGGGCCAACTAGCAAACATCGGGGATTGACCACGGGGATTGCCACGCCTCCTCTCTTCCCCTGTTGCTAGAAAACAGATTCGACATCCTTTCCCTGGAAAATTTTCCCCACCTGGATGTCGATCATCCTCCCACGGCTGCCCCTCTTCCTTCAGCAGTGGCCCAAACCCGCAAGCCTTGGATTAAAACTACTTTAGGTGTACCAAACTATACACCAGCTCCAAAAAGAAGAGAGCGCATCACCCCGCCATCACTGCAACAACAATGGCAAAATTAACCACCATTTCAGAAGCCACCGGCAAAGCCCCCCCAAACGACGCTGGTAATTGGTGATTCGATAATGAGGAACGTCAGAAGCAGGTACTGTGTCACTAAATTTTTTCCTGGGGCTAAAGTGTCAGACATTGAGGCTCTTACCCCTGACCTATTAAATGAATTCCCCCACGCTAAAACTGTCATTGTACATGTTGGATGCAACATCTTCCCAGATGAAGCGTCAGAGATCTTAAAGAGTGGCTTCAGGAGCCTTCTGTCCACTCTTATGAACTGTGGCAGATGTGTGTTTATTTCTGGGCCATTGGCACCTTTCAGACGAGGTTGCAGTTATTTTAGCAGAACTCTCAGCCTTAATACCTGGTTGTGTTCTACATGTCCTACTTTTAACATTGGTTTTGTAGACAATTTCAACCTGTTTTGGATCCGCCCATCATTTATGAGGCCAGATGGCATCCATCCAAATAGACTTGGTGCACCTGTTTTAAGGGACAATGTGTTCTATTCCATTCAGCATTTTTTTTTTCCACAATATTTTTATTGAGCCTTTTTACAAACAAAACACAAACAATCAAACACTAACACTAAAATAATTTTAAAAAAATTACTAAAAGCACCAACAACCACTACCAAAGGCAGGTCTTCAACAATGCTCCTCTATTTAGTCTAGGCAATCCATTACATAAGTATACATACTATACATTCACCAATTTGGAATTTACAAGGTTTTGGAATTTACATCATTCACCTTCTTCTTCAAAAGTTATGTTTAAATTCTTTACATAATCAATGAAAGGTCTCCATGTATTCTCAAACACAATTTCTTTTGATTTCAGTATGTATGTTATTCTTTCTAGTGGAATGTTTGTTAACATCTGTCTTAACCACTGAGTCACATCTGGTCTATGAGTCTTTTTCCACAATAGTGCAATACATTTTTTGGCGTTAAGCAAACTGAGGTCTATGAATGCTCTCTCACTCTTGTTAAAGTTATGCTTTTCTGGATAAAGACCCAACAAAAATAGTTTAGGATTCAGTATGATTTGTTTTGAAATTATTTTTTCAATTGTTACCCTCACCTCTTCCCAAAACATTCTAATTTTTCTACATTCCCATAAACAATGAAATAGGGTTCCTTTACTTTCCGTACATTTTGTGCACGTATCTGGTATGTTTTTGTTATATCTATTTAACTCCACCGGTGTGACATACATCCGCATTAACCATTTAAAATGTATCAGTTTAAGACGTACATTTATTGATTTGGTTTGAGCTTCTGCACAAGCCAATTCCCATTGTTCCTCTGAAATTTCAGTTTGCAGGTCTTCTTTCCAATAATTCAGTCTTTTCTGTGAGTTTTCACTTGAGGATAATGTCAATGAGTTATAAAACTCTGAAATAATACCCTTTCTCTTACTATCTTTCGTCAAAATTTTTTCAAAGGATGAATAAGTAGGTCGGATGAGAGCATTATTTTGATTTGATCGAATAAAGTTCCTAAGCTGAAGATATTTAAAAAAATGTGTTCTATTAAGATTAAATTTGATCCTCAGTTCTTCAAAAGACATTATGTTATCTGAACCTGACAAATATAAGTCTCGAATCTTTTGAATCCCTTTTAAATTCCATACTTTAAATACAGCATCCACTCTCCCTGGTTTAAAATATTGATTACCCCATATTGGGCTAAATTGTGACAGTAAGTGTGGTTCTTTTAAATATTTTGTGGTTTCACACCATATTTTGATCATATGCTTTACAAATGGATTTTTAACTTGTTTCTGTAATTTTTTTGCCGAGTCTGAGTATATGAATATGGGAAGAGGTAAAGGTAAATTGTATGATTCCATTTCAGTCCAGTGAGGAAGATCATTTGATGAAAAATAATATGTCATAGACCTCAGTTGTGCTGACCAGTAATACAACATAAAGTTTGGACATTTCAGACCTCCACGATCAAATGGTAAATATAGTAAGGACAGACGTAATCTAGCCTTCCTATTGTTCCATAAAAATTCCACTAACTTTTTTTTAATTATTGAGAATAGATCTGAAGGTGGTGGTAAAGGAATGTATTGAAAAAAATAAAGTATTTTGGGTAAAATATTACTTTTAAGTATATTGATTCTCCCAATCATCGACATTGGTAGTGACATCCATCTCTGAATTAACTCATTAATGTCTGTCATTAAGGCTTCATAGTTGGCACTGGCGACTAATTCTAGCTTAGGCACAATTTGAATTCCTAAATATTTAAACTGATTTACAACATTGAATTGATTTACCTCAGGAGCTGGGTGATTTCTCTGGGTCTCATTTAGCATTAATATTGAAGATTTAGTTTTATTTATTTTATATCCTGATATTTCCCCAAAATTCTTTATTAAATTCAACAAGGTCGGGATTGATTTTTTAAGATTCAACATAAACAAAATTATGTCATCGGCATACAGGGAGATTTTATGTTCTGTTGGTCCTACTTTAATTCCATATATTTGTGGATGTAAACGTACTGCCATCGCTAAAGGTTCAATTGCCATAGTAAACAGTAAAGGTGAAAGTGGGCAGCCTTGTCGACATCCTCTATTGATATTTATTGATTTTGAAATATTGCTGTTTGTTAGGATTTCTGCTGTAGCATTATTGTATATTATCTGAACCCATTTTATGAAATTATTTCCAAGTCCAAACCTTTGTAAAACTTCAAAAAGAAAGGGCCATTCGACCCTATCAAAGGCCTTTTCGGCGTCCAATGATAGGAGAGCTGTATCCGGTGCTTCTTTATTAGAATAGATAATATTAAATAGTCTTCTTACATTATGGAAGCCTTGTCTACCCTTTATAAAGCCATTCTGATCTCGGTTAATAATATTTGGTAATATTTCTTGTAGTCGTCTTGCTAAAATTTTACAGATTATCTTAAGGCCAGCATTTAATAGGCTTATTGGTCTCATATTTTCACATTTATTAGAGGGTTTACCTGTTTTTGGCAACAGTATAATTAAGGCATTATTCATGTATGGTGGTAAATTACTGTTTTGAAATGCTTCTAAAACCATTTCCAAAAATGGTTTTATTAATTTATTCTTAAATTTTTTATAGAGGTCAACTGGAAGACCATCTGGTCCTGCACTTTTTCCTGATTTCATATTATCAATGGGCAGCCCAACTTCTTCTTGACTAATTTTAGACTCCAGTATCTCCCTGTTTTCATTTGGAATTGGATTATAGATAATCCGTCCAAAAACCCATTTAGTTTTGTTAAGTCAGTTTCATTTTTTGTATCATATAATTTTTCATAATAATCTCTAAAGGCACTATTAATTTCTAAAGGATCTACAACTGGCTGTCCGTTACTTATAATACTGGTAATTGGTGTTTTAAATTCTAATTGTTTAATCTGCCATGCCAATAATTTTCCTGATTTTTCACCTTGTTCATAAAAAGATTGCTTCAATCTTAGAAGACTCGAGGCAGCTCTATTCGCTGATTTTTTGTCATATTCAGCTCTCAGAATCAGTAATTCATTCTCTAACTTTGGATCACTTCCTGCATACACTTTTTCCTGAAGAATTTTTATTTTATGTTCCAATTGGACTCTCTCCTCTCGAGTTTTCTTAGATTTTGAACCTGTATAACTAATAATATGCCCCCTAATAAAAGCTTTGAAAGCCTCCCACTTTATACATGCTGATGTTTGTGTAGTATTGATATCAAAGAACTCATCTATCTGTTTTTCTATGTATTTAACAAATTCCTCATCCTGAAGCCATTTATGCTGAAATTGCCACCTACCTGGTTCCTTTGTCAATTTCTTATCTACATATATTAGACAGCAGGGTGCATGATCAGAGATCACAATATTATCATAGAAGCAGTTTTGAATCTTGGACCTTAATTCTGTGGAGATCAAAAAATAGTCAATTCGTGAAAATGTCTTATAGGTATTAGAATAACAAGAATAGGCTTTAACTTGTGGTTTCTTTTCTCTCCATATATCTAGCAATCTCAATTCTTTCATAAAATGATTAATGATCATCCTGCATCCATTGTGCGTACAGTCCAGTCCTGTTGATCTATCTATACCGGGATTCAATGTACAATTAAAATCCCCTGCTATTATATGTTGCCCTGTAAGTGAAGATAAAATAAGAAATAAATTAGTAAAGAAATTTTGATCATCTATATTGGGACCATATAAGTTCACCAGATTTATATTTTCTAATAACAAAGATCCTTGAATGATTAGATATCTTCCAAATTTGTCACCAGTTACATTTTTCCACTTGAAATGGGACTGATTTATGTATGAGAGTCATAACTCCCCTGGCTCGGGATGAAAATGATGAGGTGAACACACTTCCTTGCCATCTTCTCCTAATTCTTTTTACATCCTCCTCTATTAGATGAGTTTCTTGTAAAAACACAGTTTTTGAACCTGTGTCTTTTATTTTATTCATAACTTGTTTAAGTTTTTTTAAATTTTGTAGACCTCTGCAATTCCATGAAGTTAAATTAAGATTAACGCTTTGGTCTATGATCAATAAGGAGTTTGAGATTACCTCGCAATGTAAACATGCTCATACAGAGAAGCAAAAACATGAGTGGTTGAACATTCATCCTACAAACTACACACAAACAAATTCCCCCTTCCCACATTCGTGGTAATCCCCCCAAAATCCAAAAAAAAAAATTCCATCTCCCGCTATAGCCATTGACTGCTCCACACCCGCGAGGACCAGCCAAAGCCACTCCTTCTTCATCCTCCCAATCACCCTAACTCTACTGCTTTTAATGACGTAACATTAACTCTCTTCTGTAGTTTTCCAACTTAACTCCAAAATTTTATAGCAACTTTGTACATCATAGGTTTTTTTTATTATTTTATTTTTTTTATAATATATAATACAATCTATATTTTGTAAACTTGCTATATGCTTCAGATCAGTCAGATGCCTGTGCAAATACTTAAATATTCTACCTTATATTTTGTTCATGCTTAGCTCCCACCAGTCTCCTCTTGGATCTTCTTGATGAACTCCTGCGCCTCCTCAGGGGTCTTGAAGATGTGGGTTCTGCCCTTATACGTGACCAGCAGTCTTGCAGGATAAATCACTCCATGACGAATCCCAAGGTTGCACAGCTCTTTACGGGCAGGGTCGAACTGTTTCCTTAATTGTTGGATTCCTGTGGCCAAATCTGGATACAACCGCACCTGTTGATCCTGGTATTTAATTTCTCCTTTGGCTCGTGCCGCGTTGGAGATCGTCATCCTGTCTCTGTAGCTGAGGAACTTCATAATCAGCGTCCTCGGTGCTGCCTTGTTATCTCTCGGTGGGCCAATTCGGTGGGCGCTTTCTAAGACGACTGATGACTGCAGCTCCACGTTGTTCAGCGCTTCTGGGATCCACTTTTCCAAAAAGGAGCATGGATCCAGACCCTCCGTTCTCTCCGGGAGACCCACCAGCCTCAGGTTGTTCCGTCTCGACCGGGATTCTAAATCCAGAACATTATCTTCCAGACATTTATTTTTTAATTCCAATGTGCGCACCTTTAATTGTAGGCCGGTGACGTCATCCTCAGCACTGGCAATTCGGAGCTCCACCTGCGACACCCGTTCCATACAGTCGCTTAATTCCTTTCTCATTCCTTCGATCGCAGCTATAATCCCATCAAATTTAGCGGAGAAGTCTGCTCTCATTGAACTAATGGCAGCGAGCACCGCATCTGTGCCGTCACCAGCAGTCACCGCTCCTCCGCTAGCTTGTTCCGCCATATCTGGGGATTTTTCTGCTGCGTCACGGACGTGAAAGTCCGTTAACTTGGACTGTTTCGGCGGTTCAGTTTTTCCTCCACCTGATTTCCCAGCCTTAGGCTTTACCGGTATATCCTCGCCCAAACGCTGGGACGCGACTGAAGTCCCAGCGAACGACTGAAGTCATTCTTGTTGGTCCAAAAAACCTTAGAAATACCTTTCCAAATCAAACTCTTAGTTTGGATGCGGTTACTCTTTCTCTGAATAGCTCTGTGAGGAACCTTGGAGTTATTTTTGATCAAGATCTGTTTTTTAATTCACATATTAAATTTGTTTCTAAGACTGCCTTCTATCATCTGCGTAATATTGCCAAGATTAGGAGCATCTTGTCTCTGAGTGATGCTGAGAAACTGATCCACTCTTTTGTTAGCTCTAGATTAGATTATTGTAACTTGTTATTATCAGGTTGTCCTAAAATATCCTTAAAAAGTCTTCAGTTGATCCAAAATGCTGCAACAAGAGTTTTAACAGGTACTAGAAAGAGAGATCATATCTCTCCGGTTCTGGCCTCCCTTCATTGGCTTCCCATAGAGTTTAGAATTAAGTTTAAAATCCTTCTTCTCACATACAAAGCTCTTAATAATCAGGCCCCTTTTTATTTAAAAGATCTGATATTACCCTGTCATCCTAACAGAGCACTATGCTCCCAAAATGCTGGCTTACTTGTAATACCTAGAGTCTCCAAAAGTACAATGGGAGGCAGAGCCTTCAGCTATCAAGCGCCTTTCCTGTGGAACCAGTTACCAGTCTGGGTTTGGGAGTCAAACTCGATCTCTGTTTTTAAGAATAGGGTAAAAACCTTCCTTTTCAATATGACCTACGATTAGGGAGGGATCATGTGTCTCTTAACCCTCCCTTTGCTCTGCTGTTAATAGATTTAGACAATAATGTATTTGGCTTCACTCCTTTAATGCTTGCTCTCTTTATGTCTGTTCTTTTCATCTTCTCTATCCCCTCACCCCCCAGCCAGTCTCAGCAGATGACTGCCCCTCCCTGAGCCTGGTTCTGCTAGAGGTTTCTTCCTGTTAAAAGGGAGTTTTTCCTCTCCACCGTCGCCAAGCGCTTGCTCACAGGGGATCGCCTGATTGCTGGGGTCTTTCTGCAATTGTGGGGTTTCCCCTACATTTGAAAGTGCTATGAGATGACCATTGTTGTGATATGGCGCTATATAAATAAAGTTGAATTGAACTGAATTAATCTCTCCTTCTGCTGCCATATACAGTAAATTCATCTATTGATTGTTTCAGAAGTGCTGTGGTTTTTTTTAAAGGGTTGAGCTGAATGCAGACCTTTAGGCAAGAAAAGAAGATAAAAGAAGAAAATACAGTAATTGCATTATGCCATACCAGTAAGATAGTGAGAATTTTTTTTGCCAAACACTGCTTTGAGCATCTTATTTTTTTTTTTTTTCCACAATATCTTTATTGAACCTTTTTTTTTTTTTTTTTAACAAACATGATACAAACAATCAAACACTAACACTAAAGTACTACAAAAAAAAAAAAAATACCCTAAAAACACCAACAACCACCAACAAAATCAAATCTTCAACAATGCTCCTCTGTTTAGTCTAGACAATCCAATACATTAGTATACATATTATGTTCACCAGTTTGGAATTTACAAGGTCCACACACATCATTCACCTTCTTCTTCAAGAGTTATGTTTAAATTTTTTACATAATCAATAAAAGGTCTCCATATATTCTCAAACACAATTTCCTTTGATTTCAGTATATATGTTATTCTTTCTAATGGAAGGTTTGTTAACATCTGTCTTAACCACTGAGTCACATCTGGTCTATGAGTCTTTTTCCATAATAGTGCAATACATTTTTTGGCATTAAGCAAACTGAGGTCTATGAATGTTCTTTCACTTTTATTGAAATTATGCTTTTCTGGGTACAGACCCAACAAAAACAGTTTAGGATTCAATATGATTTGTTTTGAGATTATTTTTTCAATTGTTACCCTCACCTCCTCCCAAAACATTCTTATTAATCTACATTCCCATAAACAATGAAATAGGGTTCCTTTACTTTCCATGCATTTTGTGCATGTATCTGGTATATTTTTGTTATATCTATTTAACTCCTCCGGTGTAACATACATCCGCATTAACCATTTGAAATGTATCAATTTAAGGCGTGCATTTATTGATTTGGTTTGAGCTTCTGTACAAGCCAATTCCCATTGTTCCTCTGAAATTTCAATTTGCAGATCTTCTTTCCAGTAGTTTAATCTTTTCAGTGAATTTTCACTTGAAGATAGTGTCAATGAGTTATAAAACTCTGAAATAATACCCTTTCTTTTACTATCTTTCATCATCATTTTTTCCAAGGATGAATAAATAGGTCGAGTGAGAGCTTTATTTTGATTTGATCGAATAAAGTTTCTAAGTTGAAGATATTTAAAAAAATGTGTTCTATTGAGATTAAATTTGATCCTCAGCTCTTCAAAAGACATTATGTTGTCTGCACATGGCAAATATAAATCCTGAATCTTTTGTATCCCTTTTAAATTCCATACTTTAAATACAGCGTCCGCTCTCCCTGGTTTAAAATATTGATTACCCCATATTGGACTAAATTGTGACAATAACTGTGGTTCTTTTAAATAGTTTTTAGCTTCACACCATATTTTGATCATATGCTTTACAAATGGATTTTTAACTTGTTTTTGTAATTTTTTTGCCGAATCTGAGTATATGAATATGGGAAGAGGTAAAGGTAAATTGTATGATTCCATTTCAGTCCAGTGAGGGAGATCATTTGATGAAAAATAATATGTCATAGACCTCAGTTGTGCCGACCAATAATACAACATAAAATTTGGACATTTCAGACCTCCACGATCAAATGGTAAATATAATAAAGACAAACGTAATCTAGCCCTCCTGTTGTTCCATATAAATTCCACTAACTTTTTTTTTATTCTTGAGAATAGATCTAAAGGTGGTGATAAGGGAATGTATTGAAATAAATAAAGTATTTTAGGTAAAATATTACTTTTAAGTATATTGATTCTCCCGATCATCGACATTGGTAGTGACATCCATCTCTGAGTTAACTCATTGATATCTGACATTAAGGCTTCATAGTTGACACTGGCGACTGATTCTAGCTTAGGCATAATTTGGATTCCTAAATATTTAAACTGATTTACAACATTGAATTGATTTACCTCAGGGGCTGGGTAATTTCTCTGGGTCTCATTTAGCATTAATATTGAAGATTTAGTTTTATTTATTTTATATCCTGATATTTCCCCAAAATTCTTTATTAAATTCAACAAGGTTGGAATTGATTTTTTTAGATTCGACATAAACAAAATTATATCATCGGCGTACAGGGAGATTTTATGTTCTGTTGGTCCAACTTTAATTCCATATATTTGTGAATGTAAACGTATCGCTATCGCTAAAGGTTCAATTGCCATAGTAAACAGTAAAGGTGAAAGTGGACAGCCTTGTCGACATCCTCTATTGATTTTTATTGGTTTTGAAATATTGTTATTTGTTAGGATTTCTGCTGTAGCATTATTGTATATTATTTGAACCCATTTAATGAAATTATTTCCAAGTCCAAACCTTTGTAGGACTTCAAAAAGAAAGGGCCATTCAACTCTATCAAAGGCCTTTTCGGCGTCCAATGATAGGAGAGCTGTATCCGGTGCTTCTTTATTAAAATAAATAATATTAAATAGTCTTCTTACATTATGGAAGCCTTGTCTACCCTTTATAAAGCCATTCTGATCTCGATTAATAATATTTGGTAAAATTTCTTGTATTCGTCTTGCTAAAATTTTACAGATTATCTTAAGGTCGGCGTTTAATAGGCTTATTGGTCTCATATTTTCACATTTATTAGAGAGCTTACCTGGTTTTGGCAGCAGTATAATTAAGGCATTATTTATGTATGATGGTAAATTATTATTTTGAAATGCTTCTAAAACCATTTCCAAAAAAGGTTTTATTAATTTATTCTTAAATTTTTTATAAAGGTCAACTGGAAGACCATCTGGTCCTGCACTTTTTCCTGATTTCATATTATCAATGGCTAGCCCAACTTCTTCTTGACTAATTTTAGACTCCAATATCTCCCTGTTTTCATTTGGAATACACGGTATAGATAGTTCGTTCAAAAACCCATTTAGTTTTGTTAAATCAGGTTCATTTTTGGTATCATATAATTTTTCATAGTAATCTCTAAAGGCTCTATTAATTTCTAAAGGATCTATAACTACCTGTCCATTACTTATAATACTGGTAATTGGTGTTTTAATTTCCAATTGTTTAATCTGCCATGCTAATAATTTTCCTGATTTTTCACCTTGTTCATAAAAAGATTGTTTCAATCTTAGAAGACTCGAGGCAGCTCTATTCGCTGATTTTTTGTCGTATTCAGCTCTCAAAATCAGTAATTCATTCTCCAACCTTGGGTCACTTCCTGCATACACTTTTTCCTGAAGACTTTTTATTTTATGTTCCAATTTAGCTCTCTCCTCTCGAGTCTTCTTAGATTTTGATCCTGTATAACTAATAATATGTCCCCTAATAAAAGCTTTGAAAGCCTCCCACTTTACACATGCTGATGTTTGTGTAGTATTGATGTCAAAGAACTCGTCTATCTGTTTTTCTATATACTTGACAAATTCCTCATCCTGAAGCCATTTATGCTGAAATTGCCATCTACCTGATTCCTTTGTCAATTTTTTATCTACATATATTAGACAACAGGGTGCATGATCAGAAATCACGATGTTATCATAAAAGCAGTTTTGAATCTTGGACCTTAATTCTGTGGAAATCAAAAAATAATCAATACGTGAGAATGTCTTGTAGGTACTGGAATAACAAGAATAGGCTTTAACTTGTGGTTTCATTTCTCTCCATATATCTAACAATCTCAATTCTTTCATAAAATGATTAATAGTCATCCTACATCCAATGTGCGTACAATCCAGTCCTGTTGATCTATCCACACCTGGATTCAATGTACAATTAAAATCCCCTGCTATTATACTGTATGTTGCCCTGTAAGTGATGATAAGATGAGAAATAAATTAGCAAAGAACTTCTGATCATCTATATTGGGACCATATAAGTTCACAGGATTTATATTTTCTAATAGCAAAGAACCTTGAATGATTACATATCTTCCAAATTTGTCTCCAATTACATTTTTCACCTGAAAAGGAACTGATTTATGTATGAGAGTCATAACTCCCCTGGCTCGGGATGAAAATGAAGAGGTGAATACACTTCCCTGCCATCTACTCCTAATTCTTTTAACATCCTCCTCTATCAGATGAGTTTCTTGTAAAAACACAATTCTTGAACCCATGTCCTTTATTTTATTCATAACTTGTTTAAGTTTTTTTAAATTTTGTAGACCTCTGCAATTCCATGAAGTTAAATTAAGATTAACACTTTGGTCCATGATCAATAGAGAGTTTAGGATTACCTTGCAGTGTAAACATGCTCATACAGAGAAGCAAAAACATGAGTGGTTGAACATTCATCCTACAAACTACACACAAACAAATTTCCCCTTCCCACACTTGTGGCAAACCCCCCAAAATCAAAAGAAAAATTCTGTCTCCCGATATAGCCATCGACCGTTCCACACCCACGGGGAACAGCCTAAGCCACTCCTTCTTCATCCTCCCAATTACCCCAACTCTACTGCTTTTAATGACGTAACATTAACTCTCCTCTGTAGTTTTCCAACTTAACTCCAAAATTTTTAACAACTTTGTACATCATAGTTTTTTTTTGTTTGTTTGTTTTGTTTTTGTTTTGTTTTTTTAATATATAATACAATCTATATTTTGTAAACTTACTATTTACTTCAAGTCAGTCAGATGCCTGTGCAAATGCTTAATTATTCTACCTTATATTTTGTTCATGCTTAGCTCCCACCAGTCTCTTCTTCTTCTTTGATCTTCTTGATGAACTCCTGCGCCTCCTCTGGGGTCTTGAAAATGTGGGTTCTGCCCTCATACGTGGTCAGCAGTCTCGCAGGATAGATTACACCATGACGAATCCCAAGGTTGCGCAGCTCCTTACGTATGGGATCAAACTGCTTCCTCAATTGCTGGATTCCTGTGGCCAAATCTGGGTAGAACCGCACCTGCTGGTCCTGGTGTTTAATCTCTCCTTTAGCACGTGCAGCGTTGAAGATCTTCATCCTGTCTCTGTTGCTAAGAAACTTCATAATTAAGGTCCTCGGTGGTCCCTTATCTCTCCGTGGGCCAATACGATGTGCTTTTTCCAGAACCACTGCTGATTGCAACTCCTTGCTGCCCAGCACCTCCGGAATCCACTTTTCCAGAAAGGAACATACGTCCCGACCTTCTGATTCCTCTGGAAGACCCACCAGCCTCAAATTATTCTGTCTCGACCGAGATTCCAAATCCAAAATATTATCTTCCAGAGATTTATTTTTTTTTTCCAAAGTGCGCACCTTTAATTGAAGACGGGTGACGTCATCTTCAGCACTAGCGAGACGGAGCTCCATCTGCGCCGTTCGTTCTACACAGTCACCCAATTCCTTTCTTATTCCTTCCAACGCTGTCATAATCCCATCAAATCTAGAGGAAAAGTCCGCTCTCATTGAACTCATGGCAGCCATCAGCGCATCTGCGCCATTCCCCGCAAACATCGCACCGCCGCCAGCCTCCTCCGCCATATATGGAGTTTTGTTTGCTGCGTCACAGACCTGAAAGTCCGTTAATTTGGACTGTTTCGGCGGCTCGCTTTTTCCTTTTCCTGGTTTTCCAGCCTTAGGCTTCGCCGACATATCCTCGCCCAAATGCTGGGATACGTTCTGTCCCAAATGAGAGAGTTATTTGCCGATTTTTTTTCTCCAGGAGCAGAGCAGAGCGAGACACGTCCGTCCTACGTGGCAGCCATAACCGGAAGTCGAGCATCTTATTTTTACTATTATAATATAATATTATATAATATTATATATTATATATATTATATTATAATATTATAATATTATAATATAATGCAAGCTTTCCTCATTAATTATACTTTTAGTCACATCATTTACTAGCCACACCTAACAGACATGGATATACTGCTTTTGACTACATAAATTTAATTTATTCAAACCTGGATTATTTCAGTATAAGGTTGTGTTGAAGGTTAAGGTAGACGAAGCTTGATGCCATTTCTTCTTTACCCTTCGTGCAGGTGAGACCTGAAATGGAGAAGCTGGTGAGGGAGAAAGGAGTGAATTCCTTCCAGATGTTCATGGCCTATAAGGACACATGCATGCTGAGGGACAGTGAACTCTTCCAGGCTCTGCAACACTGCAAGGATATCGGAGCCATAGCACGAGTCCATGCTGAGAATGGAGAACTGGTGGCAGAGGTGAGGAAAATTCAGTCAGCTTATATTTTATTCTTATTGTAGCTTATTGTATTCTCTGGGCCCTTCCCCAACCTGACCAGTGATGGCATGTTTAGCCGTGTGTCATCCTTCAACTGCTGGCTGTCTGTGTGGTGTCCTGCAAACGATGTGGGCTACATACAGTGGTGTGAAAGAGTGTTTGCCCCCTTCCTGATTTCTCATTTTTTTTGTATGTTTCTCACATAAATGTTTCAGATCATCAAACAAATTTAAAATATTAGACAAAGATAACACAAGTAAACACAAAAAGCAGTTTTTAAATGAAGGTGTTTATTATTGAGGGGGAAAAAAATCCAAACCTAAATGGCCATGTGTGGAAAAAGTGATTGCCCCCTAAAACTGGTTGGGCCACCCTTAGCAGCAACAACTGCAATCAAGTGTTTACGATAACTGACAATGAGTCTTTTATAGTGCTTTGGAGGAATTTTGGCCCACTCACCTTTGCAGAATTGTTGTAATTAGCCACATTGGAGGGTTTTAAATTAAATTAAAAATTAAATTAAATCACCCTTATTGGGGCTTCAGGTGTGCTGGCAATGGAGTAGGTGTGTGCGTTGCTGGCTCCTGCTATATTTTTTTCTTTACTTTTTAAACCCTATTTTGCTGTAAGCTGTTAATGTTTTGGACATTTAATACGTGCAGAATCTGTTTTGAAATATGTCCAAAACAAGAAAGCAGACTGAAAAGGAGGCAGCAGGGAACAATATTAACACCAGCTTAGCTGAGGATGCTAGTATCAGCCTTAACCCTGCACTTGTTGCCTTGCTAGAGCAACATAGAATGTCCATAGCTGCTGACTTCAAAGCTTCATTTGAGCTTATTAATGGTAAGCTGGACAAAATTCAAGCAGATGTGGCGAACCAGGAGCAACGCATTGGCGACCTTGAAAACAACGCGGAGGACGTCAGCCAGCGCCTAGCGGCGCTTGAAGTTACATGCGAGTCAATGTAGGAGGAGAACAAACTTTTGAAAAACAAACTTTCTGACCTGGAGGGAAGAAGCAGGAGGCTGAATATTCGTCTGGTGGGTCTGCCGGAGTCCTTTGATGTGGGTCCACGGCCATCTGAATTTTTTTCTCGGCTGTTGGTGGACGTCTTTGGCACACAAACTTTGCCATCTCCCCCAGAGCTGGATAGAGCCCACCGCAGCCTCATGTCCAAGCCGAGTCCGAACGGGAAGCCGCGCGCTGTCATTATTTGTTTCCACCGGTTTCGGACCAAAGACTTGGTGATGAGAGAAGCGCGGAGACGCCGTGGGACTTTGGAATATCGTGGGCATAAACTTCAGTTCTACGAGGATTATAACGCCGACGTTCAGAAGCAACGAGCCGAATATAAGGAGGTTATGTCCGAGTTGTACAAGAGAGGTTTTCGTCCTTCTCTTCTTTTCCCCGCCAGGCTCCGGATAACTCTTCCAGACGGCAAAAACCAGTGGCTGGCGTCCGTCTCGGAGGCCACCTGCTTCATGCAAACTATGGAGAGAAACCAGCAATTTTCGCCTTGAACTGGACATTTCTGGGTTGACCAGCTGCCGCGCTGGGCTGCTTGTTACTTCATTGAAGCTGCACTGACTGGACATTGATGCATTTTCAGATGTTTAAAAACAAGGTAAAATTGGCTCCCTATACGTTGTTGTTTACTTAATTCTTTTTTTTAATTTTATCTTATTTATTTATTTATTTTTTTTAGGGTAAAACGTTCATATTATGCAGGATTGAAGCCAGTTGTATGGGAGCATTCTGTTAGGATGAAAATAGAGCTGGAGATGGAGCGGTTGCTGTTTTTTTGCAACCGGCTGGAGTGTTGTTATAGGTTTGGTTGTTGGATTTTTTTATTTTTTTAATTTTTTTTAATTTTTTTTTTTTTTTTTTTTTTTTTTTGTTTTGTTTTTTTGTTATGGTTTTATTTACACCCCCCTTACCCCTTCCTTTTTTTTTTTTTTACCCGTACCTCACTTTATTCTTCTTTGGGCTACACAACATAATATATAAATTTTACTCTTTGAATGAATAGTAATCTTACTTTGGTAAGCTGGAATGTGAAGGGGTTGAACCATCCAATTAAACGAAAGAGAGTCATGTCACGTCTAAAGCAATTTAAGCCTGGGGTACTGTTTTTGCAGGAAACCCATTTGCAGGATTCCGACCACTTGTGTTTGTCAAAATGTTGGTCAGGACAATTTTTTCATTCAAATTTTAAAGCTAAGGCCAGGGGCGCTGCTATTCTTATTGATCGAAATATCCCATTTATTCCCTCTAATGTTGTATCAGATAAAAATGGACGATTTGTAATAGTATCAGGTAAACTTGGCGATAAACATGTCACTTTGGCTAATCTGTATGCACCGAATTTTGATGATGTGCACTTTTTTCGCAACCTTTTTTCGCAACTTCTAGATTTAAATACTCATTCTCTAATTCTTGGGGGTGACTTTAATTTGTATATGGATCCGATCTTAGATCGCTCATCTTCAAAACCTGCTAGTCTTAATAAATCTGCAACTTATGTTAAGTCTTTTCTTGAGGAATATAGCCTTACAGATCCTTGGCGTTTTTTACATCCTAACGGCAGGGACTATTCTTTTTTCTCTCACGTACACCATACTTATACCAGAATAGATTATTTTTTTGTTGACAATTTATTAATTAATAACCTTTGCTCTTGCAGTTATGATAGCATCTCGGTTTCTGATCATGCCCCTCTTGTACTTAAAATGATCCTCCATGGATGTGACTCCATGAGAAAGCATTGGAGATTGGATCCATTATTACTTACAGATGAAAAATTGGTTGCGAATATTTCTTCTAAAATTAATTTTTTTTTGAAAGAAAATAAAACTCCTGGTATGTCAAATAAAACGATATGGGAGGCCATGAAGGCATTTCTTAGGGGGGAATTTATTTCATTGGCAGCATTTAAAAGACGATCCTTAATACAGGAACAGAAGGCTATTTTAGATCAAATCCTGGACATTGACAGACAATATGCTCAATCTCCATCACCCGCTCTGTACAAGGAACGTATGACATTACAAACTAAACTTAATTTACTTTCTACTCGACAAATTGAAGGTTGTTTAATAAGGAACAAGAGTGAATTTTGTGAACATGGCGAAAAAACCAGTAAACTTCTAGCTAATCAACTACGTGGTATTAGAGCTAAGCAAATTATTACTGGAGTTAGGACAGATAAAGGAGAGGTGACATCTGACCAACAAGCGATTAATGATATTTTCAGGTCATTTTATTCCAAATTATATACCTCAGAATATACAACAAACTTAAAGGATTTGGAAATTTTTTTTGATTCTATTGATATTCCTTCGATTTCTTCAGAATCTCGGCAAATTTTAGAAGCTCCCATCACAAAAGAAGAAATTCAGCTGGCAATATCATCCATGCAATCAGGAAAATCTCCAGGACCTGATGGGTTTTCCGCTGATTTTTTCAAAAAATTCTCTGATGACCTCGCCCCTTTCCTTTGTCAAGTTTTTACAGAGTCGCTTGACTCTGGTACACTTCCTCCTTCATGCTATCAGGCCTGTATCACTGTGTTGCTTAAAAAGGATAAGGATCCTGTTGATTGTGCTTCTTACAGGCCTATTTCCTTGTTAAATACCGATGTTAAAATTTTGTCAAAGTTGTTAGCTTCAAGGTTGGAAAAGATTCTTCCTTTTATAATTTCACAGGACCAAACCGGTTTCATTAAAAATCGCCATTCTTTTTTTAACTTGCGGCGGTTGTTTAATATTATTTATACTCCTCACCACAACATACCTGAATGTCTTATTAGTTTGGACGCTGAAAAGGCATTCGATAGGGTTGAGTGGGAGTATTTGTTTTTTACTTTGGAGAGGTTCGGTTTTGGTCCTTCCTTCTGTTCCTGGATTAAACTTCTCTATGCTAGTCCTTTAGCTTCAGTGTTAACTAATTGTCGCTATTCTGACTATTTTAGACTTTACCGTGGTACGAGGCAAGGCTGTCCTTTGAGCCCGTTGCTCTTTGCCTTGGCAGTTGAGCCGTTAGCTATTGCAATCCGTGGGAGCCGGGACTTTCTAGGCATTCGTAGGGGTGGCATTGAGCATAGGGTTTCACTCTATGCTGATGATCTTTTATTATTTCTCTCCAACCCACTTACTTCATTACCCGCTATACTTAATATTTTGGATAGTTTTAGTAGGTTTTCTGGTTATAAAATTAATCTTAATAAGAGTGAACTGTTTCTGATTAATGAAAAGATTCAAGTTCAGGATTTTGAAAATTTTCCTTTCAAGGTTGTTATTGATCATTTTAATTATCTTGGGATATGTGTCACTAAACAATTTAATTACTTGTTTAAAAATAATTTTCTCCCCTTACTTGACCAGTGCAAGTTAATACTTTCCAAATGGTCCCCATTATCCTTGTCTTTAATTGGCAGAATCAATTCTGTAAAAATGATGTTACTTCCAAAGTTTTTATATTTGTTTCAATGTCTCCCCATTTTTATTCCTAAATCCTTTTTTAAGTCTTTGGACTCTCTGATTACCTCATTTATTTGGAATGGTAAACATCCGAGATTGAGGAAAGTTTTTCTTCAAAGACCCAAATCAGTAGGTGGCATGGCTCTGCCTAACTTTCAATATTACTACTGGGCAGCAAATATCAGGTGCATGTTATATTGGAAACATTTTTATCTGGAACCCAAATCACCTATTTGGATCCTTATGGAGCCACATGTGGACAATCAAACTTCCCTACCGGCAATTTTAGGTTCACCACTTCCCCTTGCTTTGTCTACACTGGGTAATAATAAAGTAGTTCGTCAGTCTCTTAGAATTTGGTCTCAATTCAGGAAAAATTTCGGTCTTCAGTTTTTTTCCATTAGAAGTCCAACTGCCGCAAATCATTTATTTACCCCATCAACTATTGATAGTGCATTTCATATATGGCACAGAAAAGGTTTAAAATCTTTTGCGGATTTATATTTTGATGGTCAATTTGCAAGTTTTTCTCAACTTTCCACCAAATTCGACATCACTTCTACACATTTTTTCCGCTTCCTCCAGGTCAGACATTATGTGCAAACCATGACAAAACAATTCCCTCAAAAACCTTCTGATAATCCTCTAGATGATTTTTTATTAGTTAAACCAACTTCTAAGGGGGTAATGTCAGTTTTATATAATTTAATTTCAAATTTACAATCTTCTTCTCTGGCCGCTATCAAATTGAACTGGGAACAAGATCTTAATTTTACTTTTACTGATGAACTGTGGGACTCTATTCTTGGCCAGGTTCACACTGTATCAATGTGTGCTCGTCACGCTCTTATTCAATTTAAGATTGTACACCGGATGCACCTGTCCAAGGTTAAGTTAGCACGTATTTACTCGGATATAGACCCAACTTGTGAAAAGTGTGGTAGCGCTCCTGGCACTTTGCTTCACATGTATTGGTCCTGCCCTGCATTGATGAATTTTTGGCATTCTGTTTTTATCACTATGTCTGAAGTCCTGCAATATCAAATTAAACCTGATCCATTATGCGCCATTTTTGGTGTGGCTCCAGAACTTGTCTTGCCAAGTTCCAAATTAAAAGTATTCAAATTTTCATTATTATTGGCCAGACGTGCTGTATTACTGAAGTGGAAAGACTCTTCGCCCCCTTCACATTTACAGTGGATAAAAGATATAATGTCCTGTTTGGATTTAGAAAAAATCAGATATACAGTCTGTGGCTCTGAAAACAAATTCTATAAATTATGGCGCCCGTTTCTTGATTTCTTTGAAAGACCCACGATTATAGTTTCTGAGTAGCTCATATCCCCTTTACCCCACCCCCACTTCACACACACAATTTTTCTTTGTATTTTTTTTTTTTTTTTTTATTGTTTATTTAAAGGTTTTTGTGCTTTGAAGCATTTACATTTGTTGGCTTTAAGTTCTAGTTTTTTACTGTTTGGTTGAAACAAAAATGAAAATTTCTAATACTTTGTATTGTATTGATACTTCAATTAATAATAATAAAAAGACCTTTGAAAGAAAAGAAATCACCCTTATTGTCATTCAACCGTACAACCAATCATGTACAGCAGAACGAGATTGTGCTTTACCTATCTACAGTGTAAATCACACACACCCCAAGTGCAGAATCAGAGGGCCACTGCCATGCAAGGCGCCGCCACAGAGTTCCCTCCTTCATTCCATTTATTGCTGAGCACCAAGCTGGACGGCAGGAAGTTCCACTTTTATATGGTCTTCGGCATGACCCGGCCGGGATTTGAACCCCTGCCTCCCGAGTGTGGGGCGGATGCTCTACCAACTGAGCCACCACTCCGGTACCACCACTCCAGCTTCTTTCGAGCATGAACCACCTTTTTGAGGTCATGCCACAGCATGTCAATCAGATTCAGGTCAGAACTTTGACGAGGCCACTCCAAAGTCTTCATTTTGTTTTTCTTAAGCCATTTAGAGGTGGACTTGAATCATTTTTCCTGCTGCAGAACCCAAGTGTGCTTCAGCTTGAGGTCACGAACAGATGGCCGGATATTCTCCTTTAAGATTTTTTGGTAGACAGCAGAATTCATGGTTCCATTTACCACAGCAAATCTTTCAGGTCCTGAAGCAGCAAAACAGCCCCAGACCATCACACTACCTCCACCATATTTTACTGTTGGCATGATGTTCCTTTTCTGAAATGCTGTGTTACTTTTAAGCCGAATGTAATGGGACACACACCTTCCAAAAAGTTCAACTTTTGTCTCGTCAGTCCACAGAATATTTTCCCAAAAGTCTTAGGGATCATCAAGATGTTTTCTGGCAAAACTGAGACAAGCCTTTATGTTCTTTTTGCTCAGCAGTGGTTTTCATTTTGGAACTCTGCCATGCAGGCCATTTTTGCCCAATCTCTTTCTTATGGTGGAGTCATGAACACTGACCTTAACTGAGGCAAGTGAGGCCTGCAGTTCTTTGGATGTTGTTGTGGGGTCTTTTGTGACCTCTTGGATGAGTCGTCACTGCACTCGGGGTAATTTTGGTCGGCTGGCCATTCTGGGAAGGTTCACCACTATTCCATGTTTTCTCCATTTGCGGATAATAGCTCTTACTGTGGTTCGCTGGAGTCCCAAAGCTTTAGAAATGGCTTTATAACATTTTCCAGACTGATAGAACTCAATTACTTTGTTTCTCATTTGTTCCTGAATTTCTTTGGATGGAAACATGATGTCTATGGCAGATGATAAAATAAAGGCAGCGAAGTGAGGTTTTAAGCAGGTTTATTAAATCATACCGCCATCACGGAGCTTGCCCCAGTGCCGTGCATGCGCGCCGGGAGCGAGCCCGGAGGCTCTCAGCAGCAGTAGTCAGATGAGCAGTGGCAAAGAGAGACTGAGTTACAGAATATGTGCGGTATTTATACCAGTTACAGACAATGCATGAAAGGGCTTCACAGCAGTGGGTATTGCATTTGCATTTGAGAGACACAGTGAGAACAGGAAGCATGAACACAATGCATGAATGGGACATTAACATCACAATACTGAGCCGGAACAAGCCAGACGGAGCGGGGCTGCCTGTAGACATTAATACACACATTTCACCGTTCTGTTATTTGCTCTAGCCGAACGCTGTGTCTGTCTCAGTCTGTTGTGGGGGTTGCCCCACAATGTCTAGCTTTTGAGGATCTTTTGGTCTACTTCACTTTGTCAGGCAGGTCCTATTTAAGTGATTTTTTGATTCAGAACAGGTGTGGCAGTAATCAGGCCTGGGTGTAGCTAGAGAAATTGAACTCGGCTTTCCAAAGATGTGATAAACCACAGTTTATTTATATTTTAATGGGGGGGGGGTCATTTTTTCACACAGGGCCATGTAGGTTTAGACTTTTTTTTTTACCCTTAATAATAAACACCTTCATTTAAAAACTGCATTTTGTTTTTACTTGTGTTATCTTTGTCTAATATTCAAATTTGTTTGATGATCTGAAACATTTAAGTGTGACAAACATACAAAAAAATGAGATATCAGGAAGGGGGCAAACACTTTTTCACACCACTGTAGACGATCGGAACTCATTTTGGGGAAAACCTGGTCTTGTTAGGTGAGATGGCGTTCATCCCACTTTGGATGGTGCTTCTCATTTATCAAACAATCTGGCATCAATTTTATCCAAAGTTCCAAAGCCTTGACTACTCAGAGTTGGGGCCATGAAGCAGAATCACAGTCCTACATGCCTCTCTGCAGCTTCTCTCCATCCGCTACCCCTCAACTTAGCCCCTGTCTTCCCATCAGAGAATCACTGTCTGCTCCCTCTAAAGTAAATAAAAATATAATGTATAAGCATCCCAAAGTGATTAAACAAAAAGCTGATAAAACCCAAATTAAACATGTAGCCTCTAAATCTAATGACTTGGCCTCTGTTCCTCCTCATAATTTAAAAATTAAATGCGGTTTGTTAAATATTAAGTCTCTAACTTTCAAGTCTCTGCTAGCCCATGATCTGTTAATTGATCATCAGATTGATTTAATATCCCTTACAGAGACTTAGTTAGGACAAGAGGATTATGTTGCTTTAAATTAATCAACTCCCTCTGATTATCCAAACTGTCAAAATCCCAGACGTTCTAGTTGTGGAGAAGGAGTATCAACAATTTACCATTCCAAATTAATAGTGAATGTAAAGAAAAAAACATGTTATAATTCCTTTGAGGGCGTGGTCCTCAGTATTGAGCATGTTAGCAATTTTATTTACTATAGTTTATTGCTCCCCCCCCACAGCTTATTCAGAGTTTTTATTTGAATTTTCAGAGCTCTTAGCTGATTTAGTGCTTAAATCGGATAGAATAATTATAGTAGGGGACTTTAATATACATGTAGATGTAGATAGTGATTGCCTTAATATGGCATTTATTTCAATATTAGACTCAATGGGTTTTTTTCAGAAAGTAGGAAATTCTACCCATTATCTCCACCACACGTTGGATGTTGTGCTGGGATATGGCATAGAAATAGAAAATCTGGGACTTCCGGTCTGGACGCCATGGCGACTGCAGCTTAACACTGAAGTTCTCAGACCCAATTCAGGATAACACCTTGAAAATCAAACTTAACGGATTTTTGGAGGAGTGAAAATCAAAAGACAAAATCATCATGTCTAAAGGAAAACAGAAGAAACTGAAATTCTCCAGGCCAGGACACGTATCGGCCGGAGAATCCGAACTGGAAGATCTCCGTTCAGAAGACGAGGAACTGGTGATAGCTAACAAAAGGGTTAGCCTGAAATCACTATTTGAGGAGCTACGACGATTTCGCCGAGATGTTACGGCCGAATTTCGGGAATTCAGAGAAGAATTGAAAAGGACAAACAGCAGAGTGGACCAGGCCGAGAACCGAATCTTGGAAACAGAGGATCGAATAAAAGTGCTCGAAGATTCTGTGCTAGACCTACGCAAAAGACAAGCAGCTATAGAGGCTAAGCTAACCGACCAAGAAGGAAAACAAAGAAGAGACAACATAAGAATTCATGGTCTGATAGAAGGAACCGAAAATGGTTTTAACTCAATGGCAGAATGCGTGGAATCCTTACTAAGAGAGAAATTGGATATTCCACAAACCACCGACTTGAAGATAGAAAAGGCACATCGTTCATTAGCCGCTAGGCCGGCGGCGGAAGCGCCCCCACGTTCGGTGTTGGTAAGATTTTCCAATTTCAAAATAAAACAAGAGGTTGTAAGACTGGCCTGGCAGAAAAAAGGATTTATGCACCAGGAGAGAAAAGTCTACGTGGAACACGATTACGCCCCGGAGGTCCTTAAAAAGCGCAGGGAATACAATGACGAGAAAAAGGTGTTAAGAGAGAAGAAATTGCGCTTTCAGACACCATTTCCTGCGAAGTTAAGGGTCTTCTACGGCGATGAAACGTGTCTCTATAATTCGGCGGAAGAAGCAACAGCTGACATGGCGAAAAGAGGCCTCCCAGTAACGGTATTTAAACCCCCAGCAGACCCGAGTGCGAAGATCAGAGCTCAAACATGGACAACACAAAGACCTTCAAAATCCACGGACCAGCAGCGGGAAACCCAGCACCAGAGCGTCGCGGATAAACTATCCGTTTTCAGGTTGGAATAGCGACCCTTTTTTTTTTTTTTTTTTTTTTTCTCTTGAATCAATCCGCACATCCAACCCCCCTCATACAAGGTAACAAACATTAAAGGAGATGCATATTCAGCATGTGGTAAAACATTTCATGGAACAATCATATTATTTGAAACAAATAAGTCTTTGTAATAAAAAAAAAACAAAACAACAAACTTGTTAAAATAGAAATGTGACAATAATCCACATGTTCTCCTCATACTAACAAATACTGTTTTTGCGTGAATGTTTGATGTGATGGGGGTGGGAGGGTGCACACAATTTCACAGGGTTTAGGCATAAAAGGAAAAAAAAAAAAAATCATTACAAGTTTGGATTGGGTTCTGAAACTCACGTTAAAAGCATGGGACTACTTTCAGTGGTAAGAGAGGGCCCTCAACACGTAACAGAGTTTGAGGAATTTCCCTCAGAGCCTTCACTCCATCAAGGCTCTTACAGGGTCTTTAAAAAGACCTCAGCTCAGGAAGTTCTTATGACAGCTTTTTGTTTTAAAGTTTTTTACACTATGTTCTTAATGTTTTTCTTGTTTTTAATGTTCTTTCAGTTTCTGAGTAGCACAAAAGAGGGCCACCACACAGTTATACTAAACAAAACAACACAATGGAGAAACAGGGTGTAACCAAAATAATTTCATATAATGTAAAAGGAATCCTGAATCCAGTTAAAAGATCCAAGATTCTAGGCAAAATGAAAAAAGACAAAGCAGGAATAATACTTTTACAAGAAACCCACCTAACAGACGTGGAACACAATAAACTCAGTAGACAAGGGTTTAAAATGATCTCTTCATCTTCATATAAATCAGGGAGGAGGAGGGGAGTAGCGACATTGATATCAACCAAAATTACATTTGAAAAAAAATCAGAACACAAAGATAAAGAAGGGAGATACAGTTTGGTAACTGGGCGGCTAGAGGGAGAAGATATCACCCTGCTGAATGTGTATGCTCCCCCAGGGGCTAACTGGAAATTTTATAAAAATGTATTCGACCTAATGATAACTAAAGCTCAAGGTTTAGTGATATGTGGTGGGGACTTCAATCTTAGACTGAATCCATACTGGGATGCTTCTGGTAATTCCTCACATCAAAATAACACCCAAAACAGGAAGACTCGGATGCTACTAAAAGAATTGGGAATCTGTGACGTGTGGAGGGAACTCAACCCCAGTGTAAAAGACTATACATTTTACTCAACTCCACATTCATCTTACTCAAGGATTGACTATTTTTTTATGTTTAATAGAGACATTGGAAGAGTAAAAACATGTAAAATAGGACTGATGGATCTCTCCGACCACAGTCCGATCTACATGGACTTAAATATCCAAAAATACACAAATAATACATTTTCTTGGAGGTTAAATTCAAATGTCCTGAAAGGACCATTGAAAGATGAATTGGAATCAGATATTCTCAGATATTTGGAAGATAACGATAATGGAGAAGTATCCCCTTTAATACTGTGGGATGCATGTAAAGCTGTAATAAGAGGAAAGATTATTGCAAAACTGGCAACCCAAAAGAAACTAAGACAAGAAAAACTATCCACATTAGAGTCAGAACTTAGGAACCTAGAAAAAGAACACAAAGGCAACACTCATTCTACTGACTCGCTCAAGATTAAGGAAATTAAAAACCAAATAAATGAGATCTACACAATAGAAATCCAGAAGAAACTTACATTTCTGAAACAAAAATACTATGAAGCAGGCAGTAAATCGGCAAAATTGCTAGCCTATAAATTGAGGAAACATCAAACAGAAAGAGCAATCTACAAAATCAGAGACCCAGTATCAAAGGAAATAAAATTCAGAATTCAGGATATTCTTAAAAACTTCGAGAATTACTATAAGAACTTATACTCCCACAAAAAACATAAAAACGCATCCAAGGCATTCCTAAACACATTAAACCTTCCCCAACTTACGGAGTCACAAAATAAAACACTACTGTCAGAAATACATCCTAAAGAATTGGAAAAAGCAATTATGAAACTTAAAGCTAACAAATCCCCAGGAGCTGATGGCTATACAGCAGAGTGGTACAAAACCTTTAAACAGCAACTATCTCCTCTCCTCCTGAAAACATTTAATTATGTCCTCCACACAGGGGAAATCCCCCCCTCCTGGAGAGAAGGGGTCATTGCAGTTATACCTAAACCTGAAAAGGATAAACTAGAGTGCTCCAACTACAGACCAATCAGTGTACTAAATCAGGACTATAAGCTTTTTACCATTATCCTTGCCAAAAGGTTAGAAAATATACTGACAGACCTAATTCATTTAGACCAAACAGGTTTTATAAGACAAAGACAGACACAAGACAACATTCGACGCACTTTACACATAATTCATCATATAAAAAAATATAACTTAAATGCAGTCATATTGGGATTAGATGCTGAAAAAGCATTCGATTCGGTTGACTGGTCTTTTCTATATAGAATCTTATCCAGTTTCAATTTTCATAACAACTTCATTAGAACTATACAGGCATTATATAAAAAACCAACAGCTAAAATAAGGATTAACGGTAATTTATCATCATCTTTTGAACTGGAAAGAGGATGTCGTCAGGGCTGCCCCCTGTCTCCACTGCTCTTTGCAATCTTCATAGAACCTCTGAGCCAATGGATAAGACAAAACCAAAAAATTCAAGGTATTACACTTGGTCAGAAGGAACATAAAATAGCACTCTTTGCTGATGACATTTTAATATACCTAGGGCAGCCGGACACTTCTTTACCAGAACTAACCTCAGTTTTTTCAGAGTATGGAGATTTATCGGGGTACAAATTAAATATGCATAAAACCCAAGTTTTAACATTCAACTATGACCCAAATCATTATTCACTAAGCAAACTCAAAACTAACTGGGAGTCGGAATCTATGAAATATCTGGGGGTCAATATCCCAAAACAACTCAACAAAATTATATCACTAAACTATGATCCACTGGTGACAAAAATAAAATCTGACCTAGCAAGATGGAATATGATACCATTCTTGGGTACTGCACAAAGAATTGAAGCAGTCAAAATGAATATACTTCCACGTCTTCCATACCTTTTCCAAACAATACCGGTAGAACCTCCCAAAAAAACATGGCAGGAGCTGGACAGAAGGATTTCAAGATTCATATGGCAGGGCAAGAGACCTAGAATCAGATATAGAACCCTACAGCTAAACAAAGACAAAGGTGGGCTCGCGCTGCCAAATATCAGGGACTACTTTAAAGCCACACAAATTAAAACTTTAGTAGAGATATGTAACCCAGTCTACACTGCACAATGGAAGGAGATCGAATGCCAAATAACAAGTGACATCCCCCTACAGGCGATAATAGGGAACAATGTCTTACCTAAGCTTTTGAATAACACTAACCCGTGGATAGAGACCCCGCTAAAAATTTGGTTTAAGATAGTCAGAGAGAATCAAACTAAAGAGCCCTATCGACTTCTGCAATGGATCGCCTATGATCAGGACTTTACTCCTAATAAAACAGACACCAGATTTAAAAAGTGGAAGGAGAAAGGGCTGATAAAATATTACGATTTTTTTAAAGGGCAAATCTTAAGAAGTTTTGAAGATTTGAAAAAACAAGGCCTAATAAATCAAGACCTTTACAGGTTCTTCCAGCTTAGACACCACATAAACAATATACTTAAAAAGGAGGTTTTGGAAAGGGCCCAGTCAGGTGTTCTGAAGGTCTTCTTAATGGCATATAAAGGGATCCCAGGGATCAGATACATTTCTTTTTTTCTTTTTTTTTTTTCCACAATATCTTTATTGAACCTTTTTTTTTTTTTTTTTTTTTAACAAACATGATACAAACAATCAAACACTAACACTAAAGTACTACAAAAAAAAAAAAATGCACTAAAAACACCAACAACCACCAACAAAATCAAGTCTTCAACAATGCTCCTCTGTTTAGTCTAGACAATCCAATACATAAGTATACATATTATGTTCACCAGTTTGGAATTTACAAGGTCCACACACATCATTCACCTTCTTCTTCAAGAGTTATGTTTAAATTTTTTACATAATCAATAAAAGGTCTCCATATATTCTCAAACACAATTTCCTTTGATTTCAGTATATATGTTATTCTTTCTAATGGAAGGTTTGTTAACATCTGTCTTAACCACTGAGTCACATCTGGTCTATGAGTCTTTTTCCATAATAGTGCAATACATTTTTTGGCATTAAGCAAACTGAGGTCTATGAATGTTCTTTCACTTTTATTAAAATTATGCTTTTCTGGGTACAGACCCAACAAAAACAGTTTAGGATTCAATATGATTTGTTTTGAGATTATTTTTTCAATTGTTACCCTCACCTCTTCCCAAAACATTCTTATTAATCTACATTCCCATAAACAATGAAATAGGGTTCCTTTACTTTCCATGCATTTTGTGCATGTATCTGGTATATTTTTGTTATATCTATTTAACTCCTCCGGTGTAACATACATCCGCATTAACCATTTGAAATGTATCAATTTAAGGCGTGCATTTATTGATTTGGTTTGAGCTTCTGTACAAGCCAATTCCCATTGTTCCTCTGAAATTTCAATTTGCAGATCTTCTTTCCAGTAGTTTAATCTTTTCAGTGAATTTTCACTTGAAGATAGTGTCAGTGAGTTATAAAACTCTGAAATAATACCCTTTCTTTTACTATCTTTCATCATCATTTTTTCCAAGGATGAATAAATAGGTCGAGTGAGAGCTTTATTTTGATTTGATCGAATAAAGTTTCTAAGTTGAAGATATTTAAAAAAATGTGTTCTATTGAGATTAAATTTGATCCTCAGCTCTTCAAAAGACATTATGTTGTCTGCACATGGCAAATATAAATCCTGAATCTTTTGTATCCCTTTTAAATTCCATACTTTAAATACAGCGTCCGCTCTCCCTGGTTTAAAATATTGATTACCCCATATTGGACTAAATTGTGACAATAACTGTGGTTCTTTTAAATAGTTTTTAGCTTCACACCATATTTTGATCATATGCTTTACAAATGGATTTTTAACTTGTTTTTGTAATTTTTTTGCCGAATCTGAGTATATGAATATGGGAAGAGGTAAAGGTAAATTGTATGATTCCATTTCAGTCCAGTGAGGGAGATCATTTGATGAAAAATAATATGTCATAGACCTCAGTTGTGCCGACCAATAATACAACATAAAATTTGGACATTTCAGACCTCCACGATCAAATGGTAAATATAATAAAGACAAACGTAATCTAGCCCTCCTGTTGTTCCATATAAATTCCACTAACTTTTTTTTTATTCTTGAGAATAGATCTAAAGGTGGTGATAAGGGAATGTATTGAAATAAATAAAGTATTTTAGGTAAAATATTACTTTTAAGTATATTGATTCTCCCGATCATCGACATTGGTAGTGACATCCATCTCTGAATTAACTCATTGATATCTGTCATTAAGGCTTCATAGTTGACACTGGCGACTGATTCTAGCTTAGGCATAATTTGGATTCCTAAATATTTAAACTGATTTACAACATTGAATTGATTTACCTCAGGGGCTGGGTAATTTCTCTGGGTCTCATTTAGCATTAATATTGAAGATTTAGTTTTATTTATTTTATATCCTGATATTTCCCCAAAATTCTTTATTAAATTCAACAAGGTTGGAATTGATTTTTTTAGATTCGACATAAACAAAATTATGTCATCGGCGTACAGGGAGATTTTATGTTCTGTTGGTCCAACTTTAATTCCATATATTTGTGAATATAAACGTATCGCTATCGCTAAAGGTTCAATTGCCATAGTAAACAGTAAAGGTGAAAGTGGACAGCCTTGTCGACATCCTCTATTGATTTTTATTGGTTTTGAAATATTGTTATTTGTTAGGATTTCTGCTGTAGCATTATTGTATATTATTTGAACCCATTTTATGAAATTATTTCCAAGTCCAAACCTTTGTAGGACTTCAAAAAGAAAGGGCCATTCAACTCTATCAAAGGCCTTTTCGGCGTCCAATGATAGGAGAGCTGTATCCGGTGCTTCTTTATTAAAATAAATAATATTAAATAGTCTTCTTACATTATGGAAGCCTTGTCTACCCTTTATAAAGCCATTCTGATCTCGATTAATAATATTTGGTAAAATTTCTTGTATTCGTCTTGCTAAAATTTTACAGATTATCTTAAGGTCGGCGTTTAATAGGCTTATTGGTCTCATATTTTCACATTTATTAGAGGGCTTACCTGGTTTTGGCAGCAGTATAATTAAGGCATTATTTATGTATGATGGTAAATTATTATTTTGAAATGCTTCTAAAACCATTTCCAAAAAAGGTTTTATTAATTTATTCTTAAATTTTTTATAAAGGTCAACTGGAAGACCATCTGGTCCTGCACTTTTTCCTGATTTCATATTATCAATGGCTAGCCCAACTTCTTCTTGACTAATTTTAGACTCCAATATCTCCCTGTTTTCATTTGGAATACACGGTATAGATAGTTCGTTCAAAAACCCATTTAGTTTTGTTAAATCAGGTTCATTTTTGGTATCATATAATTTTTCATAGTAATCTCTAAAGGCTCTATTAATTTCTAAAGGATCTATAACTACCTGTCCATTACTTATAATACTGGTAATTGGTGTTTTAATTTCCAATTGTTTAATCTGCCATGCTAATAATTTTCCTGATTTTTCACCTTGTTCATAAAAAGATTGTTTCAATCTTAGAAGACTCGAGGCAGCTCTATTCGCTGATTTTTTGTCGTATTCAGCTCTCAAAATCAGTAATTCATTCTCCAACCTTGGGTCACTTCCTGCATACACTTTTTCCTGAAGATTTTTTATTTTATGTTCCAATTTAGCTCTCTCCTCTCGAGTCTTCTTAGATTTTGATCCTGTATAACTAATAATATGTCCCCTAATAAAAGCTTTGAAAGCCTCCCACTTTACACATGCTGATGTTTGTGTAGTATTGATGTCAAAGAACTCGTCTATCTGTTTTTCTATATACTTGACAAATTCCTCATCCTGAAGCCATTTATGCTGAAATTGCCATCTACCTGATTCCTTTATCAATTTTTTATCTACATATATTAGACAACAGGGTGCATGATCAGAGATCACGATGTTATCATAAAAGCAGTTTTGAATCTTGGACCTTAATTCTGTGGAAATCAAAAAATAATCAATACGTGAGAATGTCTTGTAGGTACTGGAATAACAAGAATAGGCTTTAACTTGTGGTTTCATTTCTCTCCATATATCTAACAATCTCAATTCTTTCATAAAATGATTAATAGTCATCCTACATCCAATGTGCGTACAATCCAGTCCTGTTGATCTATCCACACCTGGATTCAATGTACAATTAAAATCCCCTGCTATTATATGTTGCCCTGTAAGTGATGATAAGATGAGAAATAAATTAGCAAAGAACTTCTGGTCATCTATATTGGGACCATATAAGTTCACAGGATTTATATTTTCTAATAGCAAAGAACCTTGAATGATTACATATCTTCCAAATTTGTCTCCAATTACATTTTTCACTTGAAAAGGAACTGATTTATGTATGAGAGTCATAACTCCCCTGGCTCGGGATGAAAATGAAGAGGTGAATACACTTCCCTGCCATCTACTCCTAATTCTTTTAACATCCTCCTCTATCAGATGAGTTTCTTGTAAAAACACAATTCTTGAACCCATGTCCTTTATTTTATTCATAACTTGTTTAAGTTTTTTTAAATTTTGTAGACCTCTGCAATTCCATGAAGTTAAATTAAGATTAACACTTTGGTCCATGATCAATAGAGGGTTTGGGATTACCTTGCAGTGTAAACATGCTCATACAGAGAAGCGAAAACATGAGTGGTTGAACATTCATCCTACAAACTACACACAAACAAATTTCCCCTTCCCACACTTGTGGCAAACCCCCCAAAATCAAAAGAAAAATTCTGTCTCCCGATATAGCCATCGACCGTTCCACACCCACGAGGATCAGCCTAAGCCACTCCTTCTTCATCCTCCCAATCACCCTAACTCTACTGCTTTTAATGACGTAACATTAACTCTCCTCTGTAGTTTTCCAACTTAACTCCAAAATTTTTAACAACTTTGTACATCATAGTTTTTTTTTTTTTTTGTTTGTTTTGTTTTTGTTTTGTTTTTTTTAATATATAATACAATCTATATTTTGTAAACTTACTATTTACTTCAAGTCAGTCAGATGCCTGTGCAAATGCTTAATTATTCTACCTTATATTTTGTTCATGCTTAGCTCCCACCAGTCTCTTCTTCTTCTTTGATCTTCTTGATGAACTCCTGCGCCTCCTCTGGGGTCTTGAAGATGTGGGTTCTGCCCTCATACGTGGTCAGCAGTCTCGCAGGATAGATTACACCATGACGAATCCCAAGGTTGCGCAGCTCCTTACGTACGGGATCAAACTGCTTCCTCAATTGCTGGATTCCTGTGGCCAAATCTGGGTAGAACCGCACCTGCTGGTCCTGGTGTTTAATCTCTCCTTTAGCACGTGCAGCGTTGAAGATCTTCATCCTGTCTCTGTTGCTTAGAAACTTCATAATTAAGGTCCTCGGCGGTCCCTTATCTCTCCGTGGGCCAATACAATGTGCTTTTTCCAGAACCACTGCTGATTGCAACTCCTCGCTGCCCAGCACCTCCGGAATCCACTTTTCCAGAAAGGAACATACGTCCCGACCTTCTGATTCCTCTGGAAGACCCACCAGCCTCAAATTATTCTGTCTCGACCGAGATTCCAAATCCAAAATATTATCTTCCAGAGATTTATTTTTTTTTTCCAAAGTGCGCACCTTTAATTGAAGACGGGTGACGTCATCTTCAGCACTAGCGAGACGGAGCTCCATCTGCGCCGTTCGTTCTACACAGTCACCCAATTCCTTTCTTATTCCTTCCAGCGCTGTCATAATCCCATCAAATCTAGAGGAAAAGTCCGCTCTCATTGAACTCATGGCAGCCATCAGCGCATCTGCGCCATTCCCCGCAGAAATCGCACCGCCGCCAGCCTCCTCCGCCATATATGGAGCCTTGTTTGCTGCGTCACAGACCTGAAAGTCCGTTAATTTGGACTGTTTCGGCGGCTCGCTTTTTCCTTTTCCTGGTTTTCCAGCCTTAGGCTTCGCCGACATATCCTCGCCCAAATGCTGGGATACGTTCTGTCCCAAATGAGAGAGTTATTTGCCGATTTTTTTCTCCAGGAGCAGAGCAGAGCGAGACACGTCCGTCCTACGTGGCAGCCATAACCGGACCGGGATCAGATACATTTCTAAAATATACCAAGGTCTTCAAGACTTAAAAGGAGACAACACATCTTATATAAAAGAGAGATGGGAAAAAGAGGGGAATTTCACTTTACAACTGGAAATATGGGAAAAGCTAAATAAACAGCAATGGAAAAGTACCTCATCCCTGCAGTGGAGAGAATTTGGATGGAAAAACTTGGCAAGATTTTTCAGAACACCTGCACAAAACAAATTTACCCATAAGGGATTGAACTGTTGGCGCTTGTGTGGTGAAAAGACTGCAAATCATTTTCATGTGTTTTGGTCATGCCCAGTTATCCACCAATATTGGACCAAGGTACAGACAATATTGGGGAAAATATTCAAAATTACAGTTCCCTTTTCTTTTGTAACTTTGTATTTGGGTTTACTACCGGACTCACTGGAAAGACGAGGAGAAAAATACTTATTCAGTGTTTTAATATTGGCAAGCAAAAAAGCTCTAACTAAAAAATGGATGTTGAAGGACTGTCCTACACCTGAAGATTGGACTAACGTGATCCAAGACATTTACTCGATGGAAAAGTTGACATTCGCACTGAGACAGGACATGGATGTGTTCATGAACTTTTGGCAACCCTGGACCGCATATGTGTCTTCCATTAGATCTAATCTTTGACAAATACCATTTCAATAATGGTTCCGCTCTTTGTTCCAAAGCTACTCAGATGCTCTTATCTTTATTTACTTACTTTTTCTTTTTGTTTGTTTTTTACTGGTTTGTTTGTTTGTTTGTTTTTTGTTATTTGTTTCTTGGTTTTTTTTCTCTTTAATTTCACTTTTTCTTTCACTTTAAAAAAAAAAAAAGGGGTGTTGTAAGAATTAATCTTCCAATGTTGTCAGATATCAGAAAATAAGGGAACATGTGATGAAAATGTAAACACTGCATTGCTGTAACGACCTGTATACCCTTTACAAAAACTTAAATAAAAAAAAAAAAAAAAAAAAAAAAAAGAAATAGAAAATCTGGTAGTGTCTCCTCATAACCCTGTACTATCAGACCATTATCTGTTAACGTTTTGATTTTACTATTTCTGACTATTTGGCTCCTAAAGAAAACTCTTACTACAGTAGCTGTCTCTGAGATGATGCTGTTAGCAAATTTAAGCAGATTTGTTTCCCCAATGCCATGTGTCAACACAACAGAGATTAAGTTATGGAGATTTTACTCCTTCTGTAGTTGATAACATGGTAGATAGTGTTACAGCTTCTCTGCATCAGACTCTAGACATGGTGGCCCCTTTCAAAAAGAAAAAGTCTAATCAGAGATTTCTGACTCCTTGGTTCAACACAGAAACTCGTAGCTTAAAACAGAAGACTCGTCAATTAGAAAGAAAATGGTGCTCCACTAAATTAGATGAAATCTATCTAGCTTGGAGAAATCTACTTCTAATGTATAAAAAATCTCTTAGGAAAGCCAGAACAACTTATTATTCTGCATTAATAGAAGAGAACAAGAATAATCCCAGGTTTCTTTTTAGCACTGTAGCCAGGCTGACAAAGAGTCAGGACTCTTTCAAATCTAACATTCCCTTAAAACTTACTAGTCAGGACTTTATGAACTTCTTCAATCATAAAATTTCATCTATCAGAGATAAAATCAGTCAGATCCTTCCCACCGTTAACTTAAATACAGTGACAACTACAACTCCTCCAACTGATATCTGTTTGGATGAGTTTACTCCAGTTGACCTTTGAGAGTTAGATAAAACAATTTCCTCATCCAAACCTTCAACTTGTCTACTAGACCCTATTCCTACCAGGTTATTTAAAGAAGTCTTCCCATTTATTGGTAGCTCTGTTCTTCAAATAATCAATTCTTCATTAACATTAAGCCATGTACCACAGACTTTTAAAACTGCTGTAATTATACCCTTACTTAAAAAAGCCAACGCTGGATCCAGGAGTTTTAGCTAACTAGGCCAATCTGTAATCTGTCTCATTTCAAAAATCTTAGAAAGAGTTGTTGCTATGCAGTTACTTCACCACTTGCAGAGAAATGATTTATTTGAAGAGTTTTAATCACGGTTTAGAATTCATCATAGTACTGAAACAGGTTTAGTGAAGGTCACTTAACGACCTCTTTGTGGCATCCAATAATGGACTTGTTTGTGTACTTGACCTTTTAGACCTTAGTGCGGCTTTTGATACTGTCGATCATAATATTTTACATAATAGATTAGAACACCATATTTGACTTAATGGAACTTCGTTGCAGTGTGTAACAAGTGAAATTGCATTACTGTGACTTTAAGGGACTCTGTCTCCGTCGCCTTTTTGTGACGTTGTGGGAGAGCGCCCCCGACACTGATTCTTTGGCAGGAAGGAGTTCAGCAATATGTATGTATGCCGTTGTCTAAGCCCCAGGACTATTAGTAACTCTCGTATGTCAACGGCAGTCTGGGTATGTGAAAGACTGAGTGCATGTGTGACAGTCAGTGGCTCTACAGTCGGTCTGTATGCAGTTTTTCTTTATTAAAAATGTGCAGTGTGATTTCCCAGAGCCTGTGTGCTGCTGCTTTTGCACACACACTCCCACAACCTGTCACAAGTGGTTTAAATCTTACATATCTGATAGGTTACCATTTGTTCATGTCACTAATCAGTTTTCTTCTAATTCAAAGCTCAGTCATGGAGTTCCACAGGGATCTGTGCTTGGCTCCATTTTTTTTAGTTTATACAAGACTGAAGTCATTCTAGTTGGTCAAAAAAACCTTAGAAATACCTTCCCAAATCAAACTCTTAGTTTGGATGTGGTTACGCTTTCTCTTAATTGTTCTGTGAGGAACCTTGGAGTTATTTTTGATCAAGATCTGTTCTTTAATTCACACATTAAACTTGTTTCTAAGACTGCCTTCTGTCATTTGCGTAATTTTGCCAAGATTAAGAGCATCTTGTCTCAGAGTGATGCTGAAAAACTAATCCATGCTTTTGTTAGCTCTAGATTAGATTATTGTAACTCTTTATTATCAGGTTGTCCTAAAACATCTTTAAAAAGTCTTCAACTGATCCAAAATGCTGCAGCTACAATTTTAACAGGTACTAGAAAGACAAATCACATCTCTTCAGTACTGACCTTGCTTCATTGGCTTCCCATAGACTTTAGAATTAAGTTTAAAATCCTTCTCCTCACTTAATGTGGATTCACACTACAACGTTTGGACCAACTTTTACTGACATTTTGACAAACATCTGGCTCTGCTGGCAAAAGTTAATGATTGCTGGTGTTTGTTGGCAAATGCTGGCAAAAGGTGTGTTCTTTTAAAATTTTCAGCCTGCTGAAAATTTACCGACGTTTGGAAATAAACGTTGGTGAAATTTGTGCTCATTTTGTAAAAGTTCCTGAGCGCTGGGCTACGTTATGCAGAGTTTACCTAAATCAGCCTAAGCTAAAGCAGGGTTCACTCTATAGCGTTTGGACCGACTTTTACAGACGTTTTGAAAAAAATCAGAGAAATAATCAGTGCAGATCAGCTGACATCAGCGTCAGGTGATGCTCATATAAAGATCGGCATTTGTGGAGGCTTCCTGCCGTTCTGGACCTGCTTCTGGAGTGAACACATCTCCCTTGGGCACATGTTTCAGTATTTATTTTCGTTTTATATTCCTATGTAGTTACTTCTGCATACCCTTTTCCCCTGTTCATTCATTCATTCATTCATTCATTCATTTGAAAAAATAATAAAATAATGCAATAGACTCCAACACAAAGTCTACAATTAAAATGGGAATGTGGATGGAATAAAAATACTATTAATGAATCATCATATAAATAAAATGACGGGTGATTATATTTTGACTGTTACACCTCCATTAAAATAACATAAAATCCCATTAAATGTCATTTACGTTTTTGACACCACATCAGCGCTGTTTGATTCCCACAATGGAAGTGAACACACACATACACACACACACATATACAGTGGGGTAAAAAAGTATTTAGTCAACCACCAATTGTGCAAGTTCTCCCACTTAAAAGATGAGATAGGTCTCCAATTTTCATCATAGGTATACCTCAACTATGAGAGACAAAATGAGAAAAAAAAAATCCAGAAAGTCACATTGTCTGATTTTTAAAGAATTTATTTGCAAATTATGGTGGAAAATAAGTATTTGGTCAATAACAAAAGTTCATCTCAATACTTTGTTATATACCCTTTGTTGACAATGACAGAGGTCAAATGTTTTCTGTAAGTCTTCACAAGGTTTTCACACACTGTTGCTGGTATTTTGGCCCATTCCTCCATGCAGATCTCCTCTAGAGCAGTGATGTTTTGGGGCTGTCGCTGGGCAACACAGACTTTCAACTCCCTCCAAAGATTTTCTGTGGGGTTGAGATCTGGAGACTGGCTAGGCCGCTCCAGGACCTTGAAATGCTTCTTACGAAGCCACTGCTTTGTTGCCCGGGCGGTGTGTTTGGGATCATTGTCATGTTGAAAGACCCAGCCATGTTTCATCTTCAATGCCCTTGCTGATGGAAGGAGGTTTTCACTCAAAATCTCACAATACATGGCCCCGTTCATTCTTTCCTTTACACGGATCAGTCGTCCTGGTCCCTTTGCAGAAAAACAGCCCCAAAGCATGATGTTTCCACTCCCATGCTTCACAGTAGGCATGGTGTTCTTTCTCCTCCAAACACGACAAGTTGAGTTTTTACCAAAAAGTTCTATTTTGGTTTCATCTGACCATATGACATTCTCCCAATCCTCTTCTGGATCATCCAAATGCTCTCTAGCAAACTTCAGACGGGCCTGGACATGTCCTGGCTTAAGCAGGGGGACACGTCTGGCACTGCAGGATTTGAGTCCCTGGCGGCGTAGTGTGTTACTGATGGTAGCCTTTGTTACTTTGGTCCCAGCTCTCTGCAGGTCATTCACTAGGTCCCCCCGTGTGGTTCTGGGATTTTTGCTCACCATTCTCGTGATCATTTTGACCCCACGGGGTGAGATCTTGCGTGGAGCCCCAGATCAAGGGAGATTATCAGTGGTCTTGTATGTCTTCCATTTTCTAATAATTGCTCCCACAGTTGATTTCTTCACACCAAGCTGCTTACCTATTGCAGATTCAGTCTTTCCAGCCTGGTGCAGGTCTACAATTTTGTTTCTGGTGTCCTTTGACAGCTCTTTGATCTTGGCCATAGTGGAGTTTGGAGTCTGACTGTTTGAGGTTGTGGACAGGTGTCTTTTATACTGATAACGAGTTCAAACAGGTGCCGTTAATACAGGTAACGAGTGGAGGACAGAGGAGCCTCTTAAAGAAGAAGTTACAGGTCTGTGAGAGCCAGAAATCGTGCTTGTTTGTAGGTGACCAAATACTTATTTTCCACCATAATTTGCAAATAAATTCTTTAAAAATCAGACAATGATTATTTTTTGATTTCCACAGAATTAAGGTCCAAGATTCAAAACTGCTTTTATGATAACATCGTGATCTCTGATCATGCACCCTGCTGTCTAATATATGTAGATAAGAAATTGACAAAGGAATCAGGTAGATGGCAATTTCAGCATAAATGGCTTCAGGATGAGGAATTTGTTAAGTACATAGAAAAACAGATAGATGAGTTCTTTGACATCAATACTACACAAACATCAGCATGTGTAAAGTGGGAGGCTTTCAAAGCTTTTATTAGGGGACATATTATTAGTTATACAGGTTCAAAATCTAAGAAGACTCGAGAGGAGAGAGCCCAATTGGAACATAAAATAAAAAGTCTTCAGGAAAAAGTGTATGCAGGAAGTGATCCAAGGTTGGAGAACGAATTACTGATTTTGAGAGCTGAATATGACAAAAAATCAGCGAATAGAGCTGCCTCGAGTCTTCTAAGATTGAAACAATCTTTTTATGAACAAGGTGAAAAATCAGGAAAATTATTGGCATGGCAGATTAAACAATTAGAATTTAAAACACCAATTACCAGTATTATAAGTGACGGACAGGTAGTTATAGATCCTTTAGAAATTAATAGAGCCTTTAGAGATTACTATGAAAAATTATATGATACCAAAAATGAATATGATTTAACAAAACTAAATGGGTTTTTGAACGAACTATCTATACCATGTATTCCAAATGAAAACAGGGAGACATTGGAGTCTAAAATTAGTCAAGAAGAAGTTGGGCTAGCCATTGATAATATGAAATCAGGAAAAAGTGCAGGACCAGATGGTCTTCCAGTTGACCTTTATAAAAAATTTAAGAATAAATTAATAAAACCTTTTTTGGAAATGGTTTTAGAAGCATTTCAAAATAGTAATTTACCATCATACATGAATAATGCCTTAATTATACTGTTGCCAAAACCAGGTAAGCCCTCTAATAAATGTGAAAATATGAGACCAATAAGCCTATTAAACGCCGACCTTAAGATAATCTGTAAAATTTTAGCAAGACGAATACAAGAAATTTTACCAAATATTATTAATCGAGATCAGAATGGCTTTATAAAGGGAAGACAAGGCTTCCATAATGTAAGAAGACTATTTAATATTATTTATTCTAATAAAGAAGCACCTACTACAGCTCTCCTATCACTGGACGCCGAAAAGGCCTTTGATAGAGTCGAATGGCCCTTTCTTTTTGAAGTCTTACAAAGGTTTGGACTTGGAAATAATTTCATAAAATGGGTTCAGATAATATACAATAATGCTACAGCAGAAATCCTAACAAATAACAATATTTCAAAATCAATAAAAATCAATAGAGGATGTCGACAAGGCTGTCCACTTTCACCTTTACTGTTTACTATGGCAATTGAACCTTTAGCGATGGTGATACGTTTACATTCACAAATATATGGAATTAAAGTAGGACCAACAGAACATAAAATCTCCCTGTACGCCGATGACATAATTTTGTGTATGTCGAATCTTAAAAAATCAATTCCGACCTTGTTGAATTTAATAAAGAATTTGGGGGAAATATCAGGATATAAAATAAATAAAACTAAATCTTCAATATTAATGCTAAATGAGACCCAGAGAAATTACCCAGCCCCTGAGGTAAATCAATTCAACGTTGTAAATCAGTTTAAATATTTAGGAATCCAAATTGTGCCTAAGCTAGAATCAGTCGCCAGTGTCAACTATGAAGCCTTAATGACAGATATCAATGAGTTAATTCAGAGATGGATGTCACTACCAATGTCGATGATCGGGAGAATCAATATACTTAAAAGTAATATTTTACCTAAAATACTTTATTTATTTCAATACATTCCCTTACCACCACCTTTAGATTTATTCTCAAGAATTAAAAAAAAGTTAGTGGAATTTATATGGAACAACAGGAGGGCTAGATTACGTCTGTCTTTATTATATTTACCATTTGATCGTGGAGGTCTGAAATGTCCAAATTTTATGTTGTATTATTGGTCGGCACAACTGAGGTCTATGACATATTATTTTTCATTAAATGATCTCCCTCACTGGACTGAAATGGAATCATACAATTTACCTTTACCTCTTCCCATATTCATATACTCAGATTCGGCAAAAAAATTACAAAAACAAGTTAAAAATCCATTTGTAAAGCATATGATCAAAATATGGTGTGAAGCTAAAAACTATTTAAAAGAACCACACTTATTGTCACAATTTAGCCCAATATGGGGTAATCAATATTTTAAACCAGGGAGAGCGGATGCTGTATTTAAAGTATGGAATTTAAAAGGGATTCAAAAGATTCAAGATTTATATTTGCCATGTGCAGATAACATAATGTCTTTTGAAGAGCTGAGGATCAAATTTAATCTTAATAGAACACATTTTTTTAAATATCTTCAACTTAGAAACTTTTTTCGATCAAATCAAAATAAAGCTCTCACTCGACCTATTTATTCATCCTTGGAAAAAATGTTGATGAAAGTGAGTAAAAGAAAGGGTATTATTTCAGAGTTTTATAACTCATTGACACTATCCTCAAGTGAAAACTCACAGAAAAGATTAAACTACTGGAAAGAAAATCTGCAAACCGAAATTTCAGAGGAACAATGGGAATTGGCTTGTACAGAAGCTCAAACCAAATCAATAAATGTACGTCTTAAATTGATACATTTTAAATGGTTAATGCGGATGTATGTTACACCGGAGGAGTTAAATAGATATAACAAAAATATACCAGATACGTGCACAAAATGCATGGAAAGTAAAGGAACCCTATTTCACTGTGTATGGGAATGTAGAATAATTAGAATGTTTTGGGAAGAGGTGAGGGTAACAAGACTCATAGACCAGATGTGACTCAGTGGTTAAGACAGATGTTAACAAACCTTCCACTAGAAAGAATAACATATATACTGAAATCAAAGGAAATTGTGTTTGAGAATATATGGAGACCTTTTATTGATTATGTAAAAAATTTAAACATAACTCTTGAAGAAGAAGGTGAATGATGTGTGTGGACCTTGTAAATTCCAAACTGGTGAACATAATATGTATACTTATGTAATGGATTGTCGACTAAACAGAGGAGCATTGTTGAAGACTTGATTTTGTTGGTGGTTGTGGGTGTTTTTAGTGCATTTTTTTTGTAGTACTTTAGTGTTAGTGTTTGATTGTTTGTGTCATGTTTGTTATTAAAAAAAAAGGTTCAATAAAGATATTGTGGAAAAAAAAAATCAGACAATGTGATTTTTTGGATTTTTTTTTTCTTATTTTGTGTCTCATAGTTGAGGTATACCTATGATATGCAATAATAATGTTCAAAGTGAAGAATTTATCACTGCCCGCAAATATCCAAAAGTTGTTCCAAACAAGGGAGAAACGATATCACTTCAGAGGAACATGTATATTTCAAAAGCCTACAGTGAGAACAACCACCAAGCAACACTGTATTTCAGTGCAAGGAGTCAGATTATGGAACGATTATGGACCTGAATTAAAATCAAGTACAACGCTTGGACAATTTAAACAAAAACTAAAGGAAGAAATACTCCAAACATATTTACAAGACGACATGTAAACTCATATAAGGATTGACATATCCAGCCTGTGTTGTGTTGTAGCTTAGTTTTTTTTTTGTTTTTTTTGTTTTTTTTTCTCTCTGTGACATTCTGTCTTAGATTTGTCTTGAATAGTAACCGCTCAACTTAGCTTAGCTTAGTTTTCCTTTTTTTCTCTCAGTCACACTTTGTCTTAGCTTTGTTCTAAATTGTAATCACTCTTGTCTTGTTTACTCTTTTTTCTTTTGAATTCTTGGATGGAATATGGGTGGGCAATATAAGCTGCGGCTTCAGCCATCACCCATTTCGGATAACTCACGTGGAATTGTTTAGTAGAAGGAGTCTTTGTCTAATTTGACCTTGTTGTTATATTATACAGTTTCTTTTAACCTGTACTGTATTATCCGAAATAAATAAAATTCATTCATTCATTCAAATTCATTCATTCATAAATAAATTCATTCATTCATGATGAAAATTGGAGACCTCTCTCATCTTTTAAGTGGGAGAACTTGCACAGTTGGTGGCTGACTAAATACTTTTTTGCCCCAGTGTGTATATATATATATATATATATACTGTATATATATATATATATATATATATATATATGTAGCAGGCAGAGAGTAGACAGACTCTGAACATTTCTTGAAAAACCTTTATTCCACGGACCCAGAAAATGTTTTTTCAGACAGTAAAAAAAAAAAAAAGGCTGTTGTTTCCAAGGCAACCAGTAATCATACTGGCAAAAGACACATTTACGCAACAGCACAGCCTGGTGGTAGAAAAATAACACTGCAAAGACACAAAGCCACCCACCAAACCACACCCATCACCTGCCAAAAAACCCACAAATGTCCGTAATATATATACGTATATATCAAACTTTATTTGTATAGCACTTTTTTTTTCCACAATATCTTTATTGAACCTTTTCTTTTTTTTTTTTTTAACAAACATGATACAAACAATCAAACACTAACACTAAAGTACTACAAAAAAAAATGCACTAAAAACACCAACAACCACCAACAAAATCAAGTCTTCAACAATGCTCCTCTGTTTAGTCTAGACAATCCAATACATAAGTATACATATTATGTTCACCAGTTTGGAATTTACAAGGTCCACACACATCATTCACCTTCTTCTTCAAGAGTTATGTTTAAATTTTTTACATAATCAATAAAAGGTCTCCATATATTCTCAAACACAATTTCCTTTGATTTTAGTATATATGTTATTCTTTCTAATGGAAGGTTTGTTAACATCTGTCTTAACCACTGAGTCACATCTGGTCTATGAGTCTTTTTCCATAATAGTGCAATACATTTTTTGGCATTAAGCAAACTGAGGTCTATGAATGTTCTTTCACTTTTATTAAAATTATGCTTTTCTGGGTACAGACCCAACAAAAACAGTTTAGGATTCAATATGATTTGTTTTGAGATTATTTTTTCAATTGTTACCCTCACCTCTTCCCAAAACATTCTTATTAATCTACATTCCCATAAACAATGAAATAGGGTTCCTTTACTTTCCATGCATTTTGTGCATGTATCTGGTATATTTTTGTTATATCTATTTAACTCCTCCGGTGTAACATACATCCGCATTAACCATTTGAAATGTATCAATTTAAGGCGTGCATTTATTGATTTGGTTTGAGCTTCTGTACAAGCCAATTCCCATTGTTCCTCTGAAATTTCAATTTGCAGATCTTCTTTCCAGTAGTTTAATCTTTTCAGTGAATTTTCACTTGAAGATAGTGTCAATGAGTTATAAAACTCTGAAATAATACCCTTTCTTTTACTATCTTTCATCATCATTTTTTCCAAGGATGAATAAATAGGTCGAGTGAGAGCTTTATTTTGATTTGATCGAATAAAGTTTCTAAGTTGAAGATATTTAAAAAAATGTGTTCTATTGAGATTAAATTTGATCCTCAGCTCTTCAAAAGACATTATGTTGTCTGCACCTGGCAAATATAAATCCTGAATCTTTTGTATCCCTTTTAAATTCCATACTTTAAATACAGCGTCCGCTCTCCCTGGTTTAAAATATTGATTACCCCATATTGGACTAAATTGTGACAATAACTGTGGTTCTTTTAAATAGTTTTTAGCTTCACACCATATTTTGATCATATGCTTTACAAATGGATTTTTAACTTGTTTTTGTAATTTTTTTGCCGAATCTGAGTATATGAATATGGGAAGAGGTAAAGGTAAATTGTATGATTCCATTTCAGTCCAGTGAGGGAGATCATTTGATGAAAAATAATATGTCATAGACCTCAGTTGTGCCGACCAATAATACAACATAAAATTTGGACATTTCAGACCTCCACGATCAAATGGTAAATATAATAAAGACAAACGTAATCTAGCCCTCCTGTTGTTCCATATAAATTCCACTAACTTTTTTTTTATTCTTGAGAATAGATCTAAAGGTGGTGATAAGGGAATGTATTGAAATAAATAAAGTATTTTAGGTAAAATATTACTTTTAAGTATATTGATTCTCCCGATCATCGACATTGGTAGTGACATCCATCTCTGAATTAACTCATTGATATCTGTCATTAAGGCTTCATAGTTGACACTGGCGACTGATTCTAGCTTAGGCATAATTTGGATTCCTAAATATTTAAACTGATTTACAACATTGAATTGATTTACCTCAGGGGCTGGGTAATTTCTCTGGGTCTCATTTAGCATTAATATTGAAGATTTAGTTTTATTTATTTTATATCCTGATATTTCCCCAAAATTCTTTATTAAATTCAACAAGGTTGGAATTGATTTTTTTAGATTCGACATAAACAAAATTATGTCATCGGCGTACAGGGAGATTTTATGTTCTGTTGGTCCAACTTTAATTCCATATATTTGTGAATATAAACGTATCGCTATCGCTAAAGGTTCAATTGCCATAGTAAACAGTAAAGGTGAAAGTGGACAGCCTTGTCGACATCCTCTATTGATTTTTATTGGTTTTGAAATATTGTTATTTGTTAGGATTTCTGCTGTAGCATTATTGTATATTATTTGAACCCATTTTATGAAATTATTTCCAAGTCCAAACCTTTGTAGGACTTCAAAAAGAAAGGGCCATTCAACTCTATCAAAGGCCTTTTCGGCGTCCAATGATAGGAGAGCTGTATCCGGTGCTTCTTTATTAAAATAAATAATATTAAATAGTCTTCTTACATTATGGAAGCCTTGTCTACCCTTTATAAAGCCATTCTGATCTCGATTAATAATATTTGGTAAAATTTCTTGTATTCGTCTTGCTAAAATTTTACAGATTATCTTAAGGTCGGCGTTTAATAGGCTTATTGGTCTCATATTTTCACATTTATTAGAGGGCTTACCTGGTTTTGGCAGCAGTATAATTAAGGCATTATTTATGTATGATGGTAAATTATTATTTTGAAATGCTTCTAAAACCATTTCCAAAAAAGGTTTTATTAATTTATTCTTAAATTTTTTATAAAGGTCAACTGGAAGACCATCTGGTCCTGCACTTTTTCCTGATTTCATATTATCAATGGCTAGCCCAACTTCTTCTTGACTAATTTTAGACTCCAATATCTCCCTGTTTTCATTTGGAATACACGGTATAGATAGTTCGTTCAAAAACCCATTTAGTTTTGTTAAATCAGGTTCATTTTTGGTATCATATAATTTTTCATAGTAATCTCTAAAGGCTCTATTAATTTCTAAAGGATCTATAACTACCTGTCCATTACTTATAATACTGGTAATTGGTGTTTTAATTTCCAATTGTTTAATCTGCCATGCTAATAATTTTCCTGATTTTTCACCTTGTTCATAAAAAGATTGTTTCAATCTTAGAAGACTCGAGGCAGCTCTATTCGCTGATTTTTTGTCGTATTCAGCTCTCAAAATCAGTAATTCATTCTCCAACCTTGGGTCACTTCCTGCATACACTTTTTCCTGAAGATTTTTTATTTTATGTTCCAATTTAGCTCTCTCCTCTCGAGTCTTCTTAGATTTTGATCCTGTATAACTAATAATATGTCCCCTAATAAAAGCTTTGAAAGCCTCCCACTTTACACATGCTGATGTTTGTGTAGTATTGATGTCAAAGAACTCGTCTATCTGTTTTTCTATATACTTGACAAATTCCTCATCCTGAAGCCATTTATGCTGAAATTGCCATCTACCTGATTCCTTTATCAATTTTTTATCTACATATATTAGACAACAGGGTGCATGATCAGAGATCACGATGTTATCATAAAAGCAGTTTTGAATCTTGGACCTTAATTCTGTGGAAATCAAAAAATAATCAATACGTGAGAATGTCTTGTAGGTACTGGAATAACAAGAATAGGCTTTAACTTGTGGTTTCATTTCTCTCCATATATCTAACAATCTCAATTCTTTCATAAAATGATTAATAGTCATCCTACATCCAATGTGCGTACAATCCAGTCCTGTTGATCTATCCACACCTGGATTCAATGTACAATTAAAATCCCCTGCTATTATATGTTGCCCTGTAAGTGATGATAAGATGAGAAATAAATTAGCAAAGAACTTCTGGTCATCTATATTGGGACCATATAAGTTCACAAGATTTATATTTTCTAATAGCAAAGAACCTTGAATGATTACATATCTTCCAAATTTGTCTCCAATTACATTTTTCACTTGAAAAGGAACTGATTTATGTATGAGAGTCATAACTCCCCTGGCTCGGGATGAAAATGAAGAGGTGAATACACTTCCCTGCCATCTACTCCTAATTCTTTTAACATCCTCCTCTATCAGATGAGTTTCTTGTAAAAACACAATTCTTGAACCCATGTCCTTTATTTTATTCATAACTTGTTTAAGTTTTTTTAAATTTTGTAGACCTCTGCAATTCCATGAAGTTAAATTAAGATTAACACTTTGGTCCATGATCAATAGAGAGTTTGGGATTACCTTGCAGTGTAAACATGCTCATACAGAGAAGCAAAAACATGAGTGGTTGAACATTCATCCTACAAACTACACACAAACAAATTCCCCCTTCCCACACTTGTGGCAAACCCCCCAAAATCAAAAGAAAAATTCTGTCTCCCGATATAGCCATCGACTGTTCCACACCCACGGGGAACAGCCTAAGCCACTCCTTCTTCATCCTCCCAATCACCCTAACTCTACTGCTTTTAATGACGTAACATTAACTCTCCTCTGTAGTTTTCCAACTTAACTCCAAAATTTTTAACAACTTTGTACATCATAGTTTTTTTTTTTTTGTTTGTTTTGTTTTTGTTTTGTTTTTTTTAATATATAATACAATCTATATTTTGTAAACTTACTATTTACTTCAAGTCAGTCAGATGCCTGTGCAAATGCTTAGTTATTCTACCTTATATTTTGTTCATGCTTAGCTCCCACCAGTCTCTTCTTCTTCTTTGATCTTCTTGATGAACTCCTGCGCCTCCTCTGGGGTCTTGAAGATGTGGGTTCTGCCCTCATACGTGGTCAGCAGTCTCGCAGGATAGATTACACCATGACGAATCCCAAGGTTGCGCAGCTCCTTACGTACGGGATCAAACTGCTTCCTCAATTGCTGGATTCCTGTGGCCAAATCTGGGTAGAACCGCACCTGCTGGTCCTGGTGTTTAATCTCTCCTTTAGCACGTGCAGCGTTGAAGATCTTCATCCTGTCTCTGTTGCTTAGAAACTTCATAATTAAGGTCCTCGGCGGTCCCTTATCTCTCCGTGGGCCAATACGATGTGCTTTTTCCAGAACCACTGCTGATTGCAACTCCTCGCTGCCCAGCACCTCCGGAATCCACTTTTCCAGAAAGGAACATACGTCCCGACCTTCTGATTCCTCTGGAAGACCCACCAGCCTCAAGTTATTCTGTCTCGACCGAGATTCCAAATCCAAAATATTATCTTCCAGAGATTTATTTTTTTTTTCCAAAGTGCGCACCTTTAATTGAAGACGGGTGACGTCATCTTCAGCACTAGCGAGACGGAGCTCCATCTGCGCCGTTCGTTCTACACAGTCACCCAATTCCTTTCTTATTCCTTCCAGCGCTGTCATAATCCCATCAAATCTAGAGGAAAAGTCCGCTCTCATTGAACTCATGGCAGCCATCAGCGCATCTGCGCCATTCCCCGCAGAAATCGCACCGCCGCCAGCCTCCTCCGCCATATATGGAGCCTTGTTTGCTGCGTCACAGACCTGAAAGTCCGTTAATTTGGACTGTTTCGGCGGCTCGCTTTTTCCTTTTCCTGGTTTTCCAGCCTTAGGCTTCGCCGACATATCCTCGCCCAAATGCTGGGATACGTTCTGTCCCAAATGAGAGAGTTATTTGCCGATTTTTTTTTTTCCAGGAGCAGAGCAGAGCGAGACACGTCCGTCCTACGTGGCAGCCATAACCGGAAGTCTCATTTGTATAGCACTTTTAAAACATTAGATGCTGCGCAAAGTGCTTCACATAGATAAAAACAATAGACACATTTAGTTACATATTTTACATGATACAGCCCCACCCCTTCCAACCCTCCCATAAACATACCCACAAACACAACACACACAGGCACATACATCACTCCCTACTTCTCTTACACACATATTAAATAAAGGAGACATTGCTCGGCACCGAGGTACCACGTGAAGGAGCAACCATCCTGAGGAAACACTGGAACTAAAACACATAAATACAAAATAAAACTAAGAACACAAAGAGCAAAGGGAACTAAAGACCCATACTTAGAAACTGAGCTAAAAACACATCAAAATAAGAAAATCTAAACGCAAATGGAGCTAAGAAGAATGTAAAAACAATGGAGCATAAATGACTACTTCAATAATAGTTAAACAGGTTTATTAAAAGCCAAATTAAAAAGGTGGGTCTTAAGCCTGTTCTTAAAAACATCAATTGACTCTGCGGCTCTTAGGCTGTCTGGCAGGCTGTTCCACACACGAGGACCATAATAGTGAAAAGAAGCTTCACCAAAGGTCTTGGTCTTGACTTTGGGAACCATTAAAAGGCCAGTACCAGAGGACCTCAGGGTTCGCGAGGGCTCATAAGGTAAGAGCAGCTCAGATAGATAAGAAGACCCAAGACCACTGAGGCATTTAAAAACTACTAAGAGGACCTTAAAATCGATCCTGAAACGCACGGGGAGCCAATGCAGCGATTCTAAAACTGGTGTAATATGCACCCGCCCCTTGGTCCTCGTTAGCACTCGTGCTGCTGAATTTTGGAGCAGTTGGAGATGTGACATTCTTTTTTGAGGAAGACCAGAGAGCAGAGCATTACAATAGTCTATACGACTAGTAATAAAAGCATGCATCAAGACCTCCGTGCTGGCAAGACTATGGGATATATACTGTATGTGTATATATATGTGGGATATACATTATATATGATCCCATACATTAAAAAATCAAAACATGTCATACACACCATGTTATCGCCAAACAAATATCCTACATTGCCCTCTTACATATATATTTTCTTTTTTTTTTAACTCCCCCTTCTCTCTATTTCTCTTTCATTCCTGCATGTCTGAACTGAGTTTTGATCTAAAAATATCTGTTTTCACCAGCATTTCAGTCAGCGTTTGCCAATGGAGCTTAACTTAGGCTGGCTTAGACAAGCTCTGCATAACTTATCCCAGCGCTCAGTAACTATTACAAATTGAGGACAACTTTCATCAACGTTTATTTCCAAACATAAGCAAATTTTCAGTATGCTGAAAATTCTCAACGAATACAACTTTTGCCAGCATTTCCCAACAAACACCAACTTTTATCAACTTTTGCCAGCAAAGCCAGACGTTTGCCAAAACGTTAGTAAAAGTTGGTCCAAACATTGTAGTGTGAATCCACCCAAAAAAGCAGGTCCAGGATGGCAGGAAGCCTCCACAAACGCTGATCTTTATATGAGCGTCGCCTGACGCTGATGTCAGCTGAACTGCGCTGAGTATTTGTTTGCTTAAGTTAACCTAAGTTGGCAACTGCTACACATACACTAGCCTAACTTGGCAAAAATTTGACAACGCTGAATGCAATGCTGAAAAATGCTAGCAGAAGTTCATAAAAGTTTGTAAAAGTTCATAAAAGTTGGTGTGTGCTCACGAACGTAATTTCACCAACGTTTGGACTGATTTCTCTGATTTTTCAACATGACAGTAAAAGTTGGTCCAAACATCATGGTGTGAACCCAGCTTTACAAAGCTCTAAAAGCCACTTGTTATTTAAGAGATCTGATAGTACCTTATCATCCTAACAGAGGACTATGCTCTCAAAATGCAGGATAACTTGTAATAAGTAGAATCTCTTACAGTACAATGGGAGGCAGAGCTTTCAGTTATCAGGTTCATCTCCTTTGGAAACAGCTGCCAATCTGGATTTGGGAGTCAGTCCCGATCTCTGTTTTTAAGAATAGGGTTAAAACTTTCCTTTTTGACATGGCCTATAGTTAGGGTGGGATCAGGTGACCCTGAACCCTCCCTTAGTTATGATGCTAATAGCTTTAGACAGCTGGGGGACCTCCAACAATGCACTGGGCTTCACTCCTTTCTTCACTCTGAATGAAATATTTTTGCTGGTCATTAACATGTTTGACATTCCACGTACCGTATCTTGGGGTCTTGTTCACGAGTGAGGGGAAAATGGAGCGAGAGATCGACAGACGGATTGGAGCAGCATCTGCAGTGATGCGGACGTTGTACCGGTCTGTTGTGGTGAAGAGGGAGCTTAGTTCTAAGGCAAAGCTGTCGATTTACCAGTCAATCTACGTTCCTACTCTCACCTATGGTCACGAGCTTTGGGTAATGACCGAAAGAACGAGATCGCGGATACAAGCGGCTGAAATGAGCTTTCTCCGTAGGATTGCTGGACTCACCCTCAGAGATAGGGTGAGGAGCTCAGTCATCCGGGAGAGGCTCAGAGTAGAACCGCTGCTCCTCCACATTGAAAGGAGTCAGTTGAGGTGGTATGGGCATCTGATTAGGATGCCTCCTGGACGCCTCCCACTTGAGGTGTTTCAGGCACGTCCCACTGGGAGGAGACCCCGGGGCAGACCTAGGACTCGGTGGAGAGACTATGTCTCCCAGCTAGTCTGGGAACGCCTTGGTATCCCCTCTGAAGAGCTGGAGCAGGTGGCTGGGGAGAGGGAAGTCTGGGCTTCTCTGCTTGAACTGCTGCCTCCGCGACCCGGACCTCCGGAAAAGCGGTAGAAGATGGATGGATGGATGGATGGATTAACATGTTTGTTCTCTCCCATAGATTGAGTCCCCGTCGTGCTGTTTGCTCTCTACATGTCTGTTCTTTTCTTCTCCTTCTCTATCCCCTCACCCCCCCCCCCTTCCCCAGCCAGTCGCAGCAGATGACTGCCCTTCCCTGAGCCTGGTTCTGCTGGAGGTTTCTTCCTGCTAAAAGAGAGTTTTTCCTCTCTACCGTCACCAAGTGCTTGCTCACAGGGGATTGCCTGATTGCTGGGGTCTTTCTGCAATTGTGGGGTTTTCCCCTACAGTTTGAAAGTGCTATGAGATGACTGTTATTGTGAAATGGCACTATATAAAGTTCAATTCAATTCAATTCAATTCAGCTTTATTTATAATGCGCCACATCACAACAAAAGCCGTCTCGTGGCGCCACAGTGCAGAAAAAAAAAACAAAAAACACACAGTCACAGAAAGACCCAGCAATCAGACGATCCCCTATGAGCAAGCACTAAGCGACAGTGGAGAGGAAAAACTCCCATTTGGAAGGAAGAAACCTCTAGCAGAACCCGGCTCAGGGAGGGGCAGTCGTCTGCTGCGACTGGCTGGGGATAAGGGGATAGGGAGGATGGAGAGGACAGACATAAAGAACATAACAGTAAGATGCCAAGTACATTATTGGAGGTCAACCAGCAGTATGGATCAGATAACAATAGAACAAGAGTGGGGTTAAGAGACACAAAATCCCTCCTTAAACGTAAGCTATATTGAAAAGGAAGGATTTTACCCTGTTCTTAAAAACAGAGACCGAGTCTGACTCCCGGACCCAGAGTGGTAACTGGTTCCAGAGAGAAGGGGCTTGGTAGCAGAAGGCTCTGCCTCCCACTGTACTTTTGGAGATTCTGGGCACCACAAGTAAGCCAGCATTTTGGGAGTGTAATGCTCTACTAGGATGGTAAGGTAATATCAGATCTTTTATATATTGGGGGGCCAGATTGTTAAGCGCTTTGAAAGTAAGAAGAAGGATTTTAAACTTGATTCTAAATTCTATGGGAAGCCAATGAAGGGAGGACAGAACCTGGGAAATATGATCTCTTTTTCTAGAACCAGTTAAAACTCTAGCAGCAGCATTTGGAATCAACTGAAAATTTTTTAAAGATACTTTAGGACAACCAGATAATAGCGAATTACAATAATCTAATCGAGAGCTGACAAAGGCATGAATCAGTTTCTCAGCATCATTCAGAGACGAGATGCTCCTGATCTTGGCAATATTGCGCAGATGGTAGAAGGCAGTCCTAGAAACAGTTTTAATGTGTGAATTAAAGGACAAATCCTGATCAAAAATAACTCCAAGGTTCCTCACAGAACTGTTCAGAGTGAGAGTGGTAGCATCTAAATTAAGGGCATAATCTGAAAAGGAATTTCTAAGATGTTTTGGGCCAACAAAAATGACTTCAGTCTTATCAGAGTTTAATAGTAAAAAATTACAAGTCATCCAGGCTTTGATGTCCTTAAGACAGGCATCTAACTTGGCCAACTGATCACAATCATCGAGCTTCATTGACAGGTATAGTTGTGTGTCGTCTGCGTAACAGTGAAAATGTATACAGTGGTTTCTGATGATATTGCCCAACGGGAGCATATATAGACTAAAAAGAGTAGGGCCCAACACAGATCCCTGTGGAACTCCGTGACTGAGCTTAGAGCTGGAAGAAAATCCATCATTGACATGGACAAACTGAAATCTATCAGACAAATAAGATCTAAACCACTGCAACGGAGTTCCACTGAGTCCAACAAAGTGTTCCACTCTATCAAGTAGAATGGCATGATCGATAGTGTCAAAGGCTGCACTGAGATCTAAAAGAACAAGAACAGAGACAAGTCCTTTATCAGATGCAGTCAGGAGGTCATTAGAGACCTTCACTAAGGCAGTTTCAATGCTGTGATGAGCTCTGAACCCAGATTGAAACACCTCAAACAAACCAACTCCCTGCAAATGGTCAGATAATTGCACAGCAACAACTCTTTCCAAGATTTTTGAAATGAAAATTGAATTGAATTGATTTGACTTTTGTGCATGCTGCATGAAGCAGTATAAATTTAATCACCTGTGTATTCTGTGTGTATAGTGGATGCATTATTGTTTGTATCTATTGTTATTTATTATATCCTAAATTTGAAGTCACAGCATTGTCTTGCCTTTTCTCAGGGTGCGAAGGAAGCCTTGGATCTAGGTATTAGTGGCCCAGAAGGGATTGAAATCAGCCGTCCTGAAGAGGTAAAGCTCTCAAAATTTCCCTGTATCTGTCTGTCATTATAGAATAATAACAGTATGGGCCCTATTTTGATGGTCATCAGCAGACTTTTGTGCCAGACTTCCCTCCGTACTCCAGTGTTTTTGTTAGTTTCTGACAGCACATTATCTGTTTTTTATGCTTTGTGTCATGCCATCTAATTACCAGTAGACAGTGCACCCGCTTTTCACTTTGAGGAGAGTCATTTCAAAGAGGTGTGGCAGTGCAGATTCTCATGCGTACTGGTATTATGGTACATGTTATGACAATGCACTTTTGATCAGGAAAATTGAGGTCTGTTATCAGAAGCGTATTGTTTGATGGTATTTCAGTGGCATGCTTTGAAATCATGCAGCTCCAGAGCTCATGAGGAAACTGCATGCACAGGGATTTTCTGTTATTTTAATGGAGACAGTTGTTACACTTATAATCACCTGTCATTTTATTTATATGATGATACACTAAATAGTCTTTTTATTTCATCCACATTCTCATTTTAATTGTGGACTTACTGTTGGAGTCTATAGATTAGGAATTAATGGATGATTTGAATGAACAGGGAGCATGTGTGCATTCTGGTGTGGATGCGGTACACAGGGTGGAGGCATGTCAGTCTGAAGATTTTTATTCCAGCCACATTTTTGTTTTCATCATGGACTTATTAGGCATTAATAAGTTTATTTTTAGGGGAATGAAGGAATGATGTAATAATAATAATAATAATAATAATAATAATAATAATAATAGATTAGATTTATATGGCACTTTACATGTCAAGTGACATCTCAAAGGGCTTACAGTGAGTCCATTATTCATTCACTCTAAACAGACACTGATAGTGGTAAACTGCTACTGTAGCCACAGCTACCCTGGGGCAGACTGACAGAAACATGGCTGCCAATCCGCACCAACGGCCTCTCCGACCACTGCCGAACAATTATACACATTCATACCCAGTGTCATGGACACTGGAGGCAAGATGGGTAAAGTGTCTTGCCCAGGGACACAACGGCAGGATGGCTGGGGAGAGCAGGATTTGAACTGCCAACCTTCTGGTTATTGGACAACCCGTTCTACCTCCTGAGCCACTGCTGCTCACATTTCCCTCTTCCATTCCATTTTTGCTGAGCACCAAGGTGGATGGCAAGAAGTTCCATTTTTATATGGTCTTTGGCATGACCCGGCCGAGACTTGAACCCTGACCTCCCGGTTGTGGGGTGGATGCTCTATCTCTAGGCCACCACTCTGGTGGTGAATGAATGAAGGAATGAATGAACAGGGTTTTACTTTTTACTGTTAACTCCCCAGAGAGACAGGAGATGCATCCACATCTATCTGCGGTCGCACACCCCCAGGTTTCCAGCCGGGCCGAGGCCGCCTGCACCGTGCTCCTACAGTCGAAGCTCTCGAGCTGCAGGCGCCCCCATGGCCATCTGTCAGCCCCCAGAAGGGGCCACAGAGAGCAGGCTCGCTTTGTGACAGAGATCAGTGGCGGACGGGACACTGCGTCGAATTTCCTTCTTTCCTTCTGCCCGGGAGGAACTGGGACAGAGAGCTACAAACCTCGGCAGACCCCCTCACGAAACGGGGAGACCCTTGGTTGGCAAAAGCAACACGAGAGGGAACCCTCCATCTCCCTGCAGACCAGGAGTGACTTCTGTGCCACCGTTAATGATCCTTTTATGAAAGTTCGCGCAGCCGTCATCCTCTTTTCCTGAAGTTTCAAACCCATTCATGTCTGTGTGTTGCTTCCGTGCGCACTATGTTCAACCATTCAGCTGATTTTTCAGCCCAGTATTATCTCTTACCCATTTGTTCTCTCTAAAATAACTAAGTAGGCATCAACTGTCATTGATGTCTTCCTTATTACCAAGCAGTGTTACTATCATGTCATTTTTACTCATGCGCACACCCTTTGGCCTGTGCAAAACCCATCTTAAACAAGCCGTCATGATCAGAGTTCACTTTAGCTAATGCGCCTCTGTGCATTAAAGTGATAGGTAGGAGTGCTGTGGATTGAATTATCCAAAATACACCTCTGAATAATTAGACCAGTCTCTTTTACACCATGTGTCTGGCAGAAAATTCGTTTATGCATTGCTGTGATAAGGAAATGAACTTGGAAACAACCACAAATGCATTCTGCGTCAGTGACAGCTGATTATGGACCGCATCATTGTAATACAGCCCTATGTATTTACATTTAACTATGTTTAGTTAAATGTCTGTGGTGTCTTTACAGTTGGAAGCAGAGGCAACTCACAGGGCTATTACGATCGCCAATCGGGTGAGTAAACAAACGGAACATGCCATGTAAAAATGCAGAATGTAAAACATCATTAAATAGGTCTTTATGATAAATATGACACAAGCAAAATATTGCCATATTATCATTGTGAAAAAAATCGTATGCTGATGCACATTATCTTAGCCAAAAAATATCACAACTGGAGGGCATTCAGAGTGCACATACCTCCACCAAGGCTCCATCCAACCGTCTGTCCCTTGCTCCCTCTGTCTGTCCCTCCATCCATCCATACCTCTATCTGCACCTCCACCTGTACCTCTGTCTGTACTGCCATCCATACCTACAAATTCGCCCATTAGTCCTGCTAACAGACGGATGGACGGATGATCAGATTACATTGTGAGATAGGGCCTTGGTGGAGGTTTGCGCTCACTGTTAACCTCCAAAATGTAATGGGTTCAACCTTAGCACAAGGGCCACCTGTGGTGAAAAATGCATCAAAATCTGTCTTGTAGTTTTTGCATAATCCTGCTAACAAACAGACGTACAAACAAACTGTCCTGATTACATTACCTACTTGGCGGAGGTGATATTGGTACATTATCTCTACAAAATATGAAAATCCTATCAGTCAAATTGATCTTTAAGTTTGTTTATTGTGTTTTTTGCTAAATATCGTATGCAAAACTGTACAAAAGAGTACAGAAGGATCTCAGCATAAAATGAAAATTATATAGATCATAATTTTCTCTGTTCATAAATTTTTCTCCTCTTATCATGTGGCTGATGGTGAGATACAGTTTTTGAGGTTGGGACATAATCACTCAGGTGCATTTTGATAGCTTTTTTTTTTTTCAAAGTTCTGTATTCATAATACAAGCGTCATTAAAGTGTTGCCACAGTTTGCATGACACACAAGTTGCTTTATCCGTGAAAGGAGCCTAAAAACAAGCAGCTTCAAAAGAAAAATGCTGAGTTAATCTGGATTTATTGTCTTTGTGTGCTTCTTTTTTCGTGTGCCTTAAGACAAATTTTAAAAAATAGACAACTGAAAGGATGCCTTACAGGATGGATCATTTGTATATCATAAACATAATTTCAGTTATCATATTCTTTAAGATTAAGGTTATTGTGAATCACAGCACCCCTACAGTCACGGTGTCCCTAGAATTAGTGCATATTTTATATGTGTGAATGTTTTTTTTAGGCCCACTGCCCGCTCTATCTGGTGAATGTGTCAAGCATGTCTGCAGGTGATGTGGTGGCTACTGCAAAGATGCAAGGTGAGGCTTATTTTAGCTTTTCCATTCATTGTCTTCTTCTATGCAGTAAACATGCATGAACGAAATGTTTGCATATACAGTATGGGGAGTCATCACCACAAATGATATGAGGCGTGATCTTTCTGTCCACAGGTAAGGTGGTCCACGGAGAGACAACCACGGCCCATGCCGTCCTGACTGGGATGCAGTACTATCATCTGGACTGGTCTCATGCGGCTGCTCATGTGACTGTACCTCCTCTCCGCCTGGACCCCAATACTCCAAATTTCCTAATGAGCCTCCTTGGAAAGTGAGGGGAAAAAATCTTATTCTCTCAATTTCATGACTGCAGAATAAACGTGACTAAAAGTGACTTCCTGTTTCCTACTGCAGTGACACCCTCAATATTGTGGGCTCTGACCACCGTCCATTCACCACCAAACAGAAAGCCATGGGCAAGGATGATTTTACAAAGATCCCCCATGGGCTTCCAGGCATTCAGGACCGCATGAGTGTCATCTGGGAGAAAGGAGTGGTATGTGTAGCTCTTTTGTTCCCCGCCAGAGAACTTTAACAACAAAGACATCTACTTTGTTTTTGTGATTTTGGATGTGAACCCAGGTCAAATGATTTGATCACATTTGTGTAGAAAATTTAGGTTTCTTTGTTGTTAATTCGCAGATTGGTGGCAAAATGGATGAGAATCGCTTTGTGGCCGTCACAAGCTCAAATGCAGCCAAGATCTACAACCTCTACCCAAGGAAAGGCAGGATCATCCCTGGAGCAGATGCTGATGTGGTGGTCTGGGACCCAGAGGGATCCAAGTATGAAACTTAATCCACCCATTTATTGACCATCTTGTCTCGCTGCAGCTTTTATCCCAAAGCTCTTAGTCTGAGGCCCAGCTTGCCTTTTGTCTGTCTAAACTAGGCCATCTTTGTCTTTCCATCCTTGCCTGCAGAACCATTTCTGTGGAGAACCAGGTCCAGGCGGGTGATATAAATCTGTACGAAGGTCTGCGCTGTCATGGTGTGCCCCTGGTCACCATCAGCCGTGGACGTCTGGTCTACGAAAACGGCATGTTCACCTGTGCTGAGGGCTCTGGGAAGTTTTGCCCACTCAGGACGTTCCCAGATTATCTCTACAAGAAGATGGTCCAGAGGGAAAAGGTATATGGTGGAGAAAAGAAGGAGGCGAGGCAACGAGCTGGACGACACATGAACTTTATTCCATGTTCAACATACAGTACAGTAAAAAAGGGCTCCCGGGTCTCTGTGCATTTCCTCTTTTATATCTTTAATTCCATGCATTGAGACCCGGAACTTCCAACCATAATACACTGTTTGGAACAAAGACCTGTGTGACATATTAACATAACATAATGCTGGCCCCGCTGCTCACACCCTTCTCTCTTCCAACGGCTCCGGCGGTTCCTCCTCTCCCTGGGGGTACACAGTACATACTGTCCCGTTTGAGACCCCCTGGTGGTACCTCCTCCTCCGGTCCATTGTTCCCCCTTATCCCAGCTGCCTTCTCTGGGTGGAGAATCCCCCACCCAGAGACTGGGTGGGGGATTAGTAGTATATTATAGTATAGAATAGTAGTCTATTCCATATTACTACTATTCCATATTTACTACTATTCCGTATTTGTTGCAGCCATTCACTAACCCAGCTGATGCTGATAAGCACAGCTCTCAGAGGTGGAAGTTATAAGCTTAGCTGAAACAAACGTGGGTTAGGACTTTTACTTTTTGAAGCCAGGATTTCACTCCTCTGCATGTAGTTACTAAATGATAAATGTATGGGGGGTGGAGGTTCATAGAGGGCAAATTTGACCAAATGTTTATTTTTCAACGGCAGGGTCCATCGATGGAAGAAGTGTGTGGATCGAAGGGGAGACTGTGTTAAAAAATAAACCACATTTGGTCAAACTGACCACTATGAACTTTTCACGCCCCCCCCCCCCCCCCCCCAAGTACATGTATTGAAGATGTGCATATTACTAGGATTTAGATTTTGGATTATTTCTGTCAAAATGACATGTTTTAGAAATCTGTCATTTTTTGAATGACATTGCAATAGAGGTTACATAGTTTGTCCGGCAAACTCCTCCCACAGTTTTTTTTAATATTTTATTTATGTATTTTCACATAAGAAATATCACATAACTTAGACAACACAAACACACATCATAGCAGTCTGTCGTGGGCGACAATGACTGTTTCATTTAGGTCTGATCAGATTCCTCCACACAGCTCTGTCCTTAGCCTTCCGCTGCCAGGAACCCCTGTCTATATCCAGCTTCTTCAAGTTTCTTTTTACAGTGTCTTTAAATCTGAGCCTTGGTCTGCCCTAATTGCGTTTGCCCTCGCATAACTGTGAGCAGAGTAACTGCTGAGGGAGACGCTGGTGGTCCATCCTCTCAACATGTCCGAGCCATCTCAGGTTCATCTGTATTAGCATGTCCTCCATTGATGGTAGGCCAGCTCGTTTCAACACTTCTATGTTGGCTATCTTGTCTGTCCATGAGATGTTCATTATGGCTCGAAGGTGTCTCATCATGTACGCGTGGAGTTTCTTCACCTGCACTCTGTAGACAGTCCAAGTTTCAGCACCGTACAATAGAGTAGCCAGTACTGTCGCTCTGTACACTTTGCATTTCACACGGATAGACACATGTCGGTTGTTCCACAGTCTCTCCCTCAAGTTTCCAAACACAGCGCTTGCTCTTCCCATTCTGAGAGATAGTTCATCCTCCAGCCTAGCATTCTCTGAAACAGTAGTCCCTAGATACTTGAAAGTCTTGCACTTGACTAGTGGCTCTGTACCAATGCTGATCTCTTCTGGTAGTGATGTTGATAATTGGAACTTTGGTGATTGATAAAGGCACTCTGTTTTCTTGATGTTGATTTTAAGGCTGAATTGGCTAGCTGCTCTTGCAAATTTCTCTACTAAAGATTGCATATCTTCCACACTGTGTGCAACTAGAGCACTGTCGTTGGCAAAGAGCATTTCTCTTACTACCTTTATCAATGTCTTACTTTTGGCTTTAAACTGTGCCACATTGAACAAGTCTACTTCTTTCCTTGTTTGAATATATACTCCTTCTGAAGTCTCTTTGAAGGCCACCTCAAGCATGGCTGCCAGATATAGCGAGAAGAGTGTAGGCGCCAGCACACACCCTTATTTCATCCCGTTGCTTACTGAAAAGTCTTTAGATGCTGAACCACTCATTGCCACGTTTGCTTGCATACCTGTATGGAGTGCCTCGATCAGGCTGACAAACTTCTCTGTACAGCCATATTTCTTGAGTACCTGCCAAAGTCCTTGTCGTGAAACAGTATCGAAGGCTTTACTGAAGCCTATGAAGACTACATAAAGCGGCATGTTCTGTTCAATACACTTTTCTTGAACCTGTTTCAAGCAGAAAATCATGCCCATTGTGCTTCTTCCACTTCTAAAGCCGCACTGGGTTTCCGGTAGCACATTCTGCGAGATGTGTTCATTGAGTCTGTTCAGTAGTACACGTGAGAGAATCTTACCAACAGTTTCTAGCAGTGATATACCTCTGTAATTTCCACAATCTTTACTGTCACCTTTCTTGAACAAAGGCACAATACTTGCATCCTTCCAGTCTTGAGGTACTTTCTGGGCATCCCATATCTCTTGGATGAGCTTGTGCAGGCAGTTGGTCAACTGAACACCACCAAATTTCCACACTTCTGCTGGAATTCCATCCCTTCCTGGAGCTTTACCATCCTGTGTTGTCCTGATAGCTGCCATTAGTTCATCAAAATTTGGTGGTTCATCCAGACTTGATACAGCTGGTCGCTGCACTAGAGCTTCTTTAGCCTCTTCAGTGAGATCTCCAGGGTTGTTTAGTAGTTGGTCAAAGTGGTTTGCAAATCTGTCCAGGATCTTGTCTTTCTCCTGCAAAACCATTTCACCGTCCATAGCCTTTAGTTGGATCAATCCTCTTGGTTTAGGGCTGTAGATTTCTCTCAAACCTGTGAAGAATGTTTTCATGTCCTTCCTGTCTGCTGCAGTTTGAAGTTCCTTCGCTTTTTCATCCCACCAGTTGGACGTCATCTCTCTGGTGTACTTCTGTAGCTCACTCTGAGCCTTTGAGTATTTCTTCTTCTTTGACCTTGTGTTACACTGTAGGTTTTCCTGCCTAGCTGTATTCCTCGCTTTTTTTTTCCACAATATTTTTTATTGAACCTTTTTTTTTTTTTTTACAAACATGACACAAACAATCAGACACTAACACAAAAGTAATTTAAAAATTAAAAAGAACAATAACAAAAAAAAATAAAAATAAAAATAAAAAAAAATTTGTGAAATGAAAACAACAACAACCATTAACAAACACAAGTCAGCAACAATGCTCCTCTGTTTAGTCTAGGTAATCTATTACATAAGAATACATAATATACATTCAACAGCTTGGAATTTGCAAGGTCCACACATATCATTCACCTTCTTCTTCAGACTTTATGTTTAAATTCTTTACATAATCAATGAAAGGTCTCCATATATTCTCAAACACATTTTCCTTTGATTTCAGTATATATGTTATTCTTTCTAGTGGAAGGTTTGTTAACATTTGTCTTAACCACTGAGTCACATCTGGTCTATGAATCTTTTTCCACAGTAGTGCAATACATTTTTTGGCATTAAGCAAACTGAGGTCTATGAATGCCCTTTCACTTTTATTAAAGTTATGTTTTTCTGGATACAGACCCAACAAAAACAGTTTAGGGTTCAATGTGATTTGTTTTGAAATTATTTTTTCAATTATTACCCTCACCTCTTCCCAAAACATTCTGATTTTTCTACATTCCCATAAACAGTGAAATAGGGTTCCTTTACTTTCCATACATTTTGTGCATGTATCTGGTATGTTTTTGTTATATCTATTTAATTCCACTGGTGTAACATACATCCGCATTAACCATTTAAAGTGTATCAGTTTAAGACGTACATTTATTGATTTGGTTTGAGCTCCTGCACAAGCCATTTCCCATTGTTCCTCTGAAATTTCAATTTGCAGGTCCTCTTTCGAGTAATTCAGTCTTTTCTGTGAGTTTTCACTTGAGAATAGTGTCAATGAGTTGTAAAACTCTGAAATAATACCCTTTCTCTTACTATCTTTAATCAAAATTTTTTCCAAAAATGAATAAGTGCTACATAAGTGCTGCCTGGGGCTGCACGGTGGCGCAGTGGTTAGCACCACGGCAGCACAGTTTACCCTCAGCCGGGGATCGCGGGGATCGTGGGTTCGATCCCTGCCCCCGGCCAACAGTGATCTGTGTGGAGTTTGCATGTTCTCCCCGTGTTTGCGTGGGTTTACTCCGGGATTTCTCCAGTTTCCTCCCACATGCCAAAAACATGCAGGTTAGGGAGTTAAGGGGCGCTTGCGCACGCAGCGACCGGCAGCTGGTGGCTTGTCACCGGACTGCAGAACAAATCTACCTACGGGTACAAAATAAGTCAAAAAAATAAAAATAAAAAAAAAATAAGTTGGTCGGGTGAGAGCATTATTTTGATTTGATCGAATAAAATTTCTAAGCTGAAGATATTTAAAAAAATGTGTTCTATTAAGATTGAATTTAATCCTCAATTCTTCAAAAGACATTATGTTATCTGAGTGTGACAAATATAAGTCTTGAATCTTTTGAATCCCTTTTAAATTCCATATTTTAAATACAGTATCCGCTCTCCCTGGTGTAAAATATTGATTACCCCATATTGGGCTAAATTGTGACAGTAAGTGTGGTTCTTTTAAATATTTTTTGGTTTCACACCATATTTTGAGCATGTGCTTTACAATTGGATTTTTAACTTGTTTCTGTAGTTTTTTAGCCAAGTCTAGAGTATATGAATAAGGGAAGAGGTAATGGTAAATTGTATGATTCCATTTCAGTCCAGTGAGGAAGATCATTTGATGAAAAATAATATGTCATAGACCTCAGTTGTGCTGACCAGTAATACAACATAAAGTTTGGACATTTCAGACCTCCACGATCAAATGGTAAATATAGTAAGGACAAACGTAATCTAGCCTTCCTATTGTTCCATATAAATTCCACTAACTTTTTTTTAATTCTTGAGAATAGATCTGAAGGTGGTGGTAAAGGAATGTTTTGAAATAAATAAAGTATTTTTGGTAAGATATTACTTTTTAGTATATTAATTCTCCCGATCATCAACATTGGTAGTGGCATCCATCTCTGAAGTAACTCATTAATACCTGTCATTAAGGTTTCATAGTTGGCATTGGCGACTGATTCTAGCTTAGGCAAAATTTGAATTCCTAAATATTTAAACTGATTTACAACATTGAATTGGTTTACCTCAGGAACTGGATGATTTCTCTGGGTCTCATTTAGCATTAATATTGAAGATTTTGTTTTGTTTATTTTATATCCTGATATACCCCCAAAGTTCTTTATTAAATTTAACAAGGTCGGAATTGATTTTTTAAAATTCGACATAAACAAAATTATATCATCGGCATACAGGGAGATTTTATGTTCTGTTGGTCCTACTTTAATTCCATATATTTGTGGATGTAAACGTACTGCCATCGCTAAAGGTTCAATTGCCATAGTAAACAATAAGGGTGAAAGTGGACAGCCTTGTCGACATCCTGTATTGATTTTTATTGATTTTGAGATATTGCTGTTTGTTAGGATTTCTGCTGTAGCATTATTGTATATTATCTGGACCCATTTTATGAAATTATTTCCAAGTCCAAACCTTTGTAGGACTTCAAAAAGATAGGGCCATTCGACCCTATCAAAGGCCTTTTCGGCATCCAATGATAGGAGAGCTGTATCCGGTGCTTCTTTATTGGAATAAATAATATTAAATAGTCTTCTTACATTATGGAAGCCTTGTCTTCCCATTATAAAGCCATTCTGATCTCGGTTAATAATATTTGGTAATATTTCTTGTAGTCGTTTTGCTAAAATTTTACAGAGTATTCCTCACTTTTAGTAGTTTCTTCAGGTGTTCATCATGCTCATCAAACCAATCTTGATGTTTCCTCTCAGGGTGGCCTAATACGTCACTCGCAGTCTGATACACCGTATCCTTAAGTGTTGCCCATTTCTCTTCTATGTCATTCTCTGAGTTGTTGCTGTCCCAGTCTTTAAAGTTTTGATCCATTTCCTGTGTAAGTTCTTCCTGCATCTTTTGGCCTTTCAGTGCACTAGTGTTTAGCTTCCGTGGTGGCTTCACACCCGTCCTGCAGTGCTGTTTTCGTCTCCAAATCCTTAATCTAGATCTCAGCATAACATGATCAGTACCACAGTCCACGCCTCTCATTGCTCTGGTGTCCAATACATCCCTTATGCCTCTCTGCCTGACTATGATGTAGTCTAATAAGTGCCAGTGCTTAGATCTTGGGTGCATCCATGCCTTCTTGTGTGTGTCCTTGTGCTTAAATAGAGTGTTGATTATCACAAGGTTGTACTCTGAACATAGTGCAAGTAGAAGTTCTCCATTAGCATTGCACTTGCCTGCTCCATGATTGCCTGTCACTCCTTTCCATTTCTCAGTGTCCGAACTAACTCTGGCATTAAAATCTCCAACGAGTATCAGCCTGTCATCAGTTGGTACACGCCTGATAGTCTCACGTAAATCACTGTAGAACTCTTCTTTCACCTTCTCTGTGTTGGTCGTTGTTGGGGTATATACACTGATGAGTGTGGCATACATCTTCCGCTGTAGTGGGAAGATCCTGTCGTTGATTGGCACCGGTTCCTCATCAAGCATTGCTTCTATCTCTTTTCTAACTGCAAAGCCCACTCCTGCTTCTCTCCTTTCTTGAGTTGATCTCCCACTCCAAAAGAAGATGTACCCATGGTCTTCCAAGCTGTCATATCCAGGCAATCTTGTTTCACTAAGTGCAGCTATGTCTACATTGTACCTGTTCATTTCCAAGGCCACAAGCGTGATCTGTCTTTCTGGGTGCTGTGATGTTGTTCTGTCTAACAGAGTGCGTACATTCCATTCTGCTACACACAAGGCTGCTGTTTTCCTCTTCTTTTGTCTTCCTACTCCTAGCTTACTTTTCGCTGCCTGTCGGAGTGTGAACAGATCAGCGCGGACCTTGTAAGCCTGGGCGATGTCCGGGCCGGTATGAGTTGCTTTCTGATTGACTATTTCATGAAACTGCTTGCAAAGTATTTGAGTACCGCTAGCTTTTGCTGGACTAGCAGCACATTCTTGGCAGATAAAGGTATTATCAGTGACAAGGACAAGCCAAGACAGACTGACTCCAGTATCTGTTGCAGTGACTGACCAGATGATAGGTTTGTTTATCTCTGCTCTTTGTGTAGTGTCAGTCACAATGCACCGACTGGCACAGTCCACCACAGATCTTGCAACAGATGTGTTTATCTGCCAGGTTGTCCAGTCTCACCCCGTGTAATTGGGAGTGGTCCACCACAGACCTGTGGCAGATATTGTTTTTAGTTCTGCCAGGATGCCCTGTTTCACCCTCCACACCCTTGGAAGGGCGGGGATGCCAGTTGAGTCACCGACGGCCCGACCCATGAGACAGGTAGTACTGGTTTTCATGGTTTTCTGGTAGTAAGCAAGCCAATGCCTGACCTTGAAATGTCCTTTACAATTGAAGATATTCAAACTGGAGAACGGAGGAAAAACATAAAAAACAAAAACAAAACAAACAAAAAAGAAACGGTCCAAAATATCCAGTAAGTACTGTTTCATATATCTGGATTTTTTTTTATTTTTTTTTGCTTACAGCGTTTTCTTGATTTAAACATCCATCATTTTTCAGTAGGAAATCCATGCAGGTCTTTGGACACGAGGCCCCTGCTCAAGGTCCCTGCTTAAGAGGGTGATATGATCAGTAGAAAAGACACACAACACACAACTTGAAAATAAATGCCCCCCACCCCCTACACATACACCACAATGACAACAACAAAAAAAAAACAAGCAAAACAAAGAAAACAAAAGAAAACAAAAAAAGGGGCTGCCACCCAATAATAGATGTACATTATTTCTAACTCCTTTTTTTTCTCTTTCCTTTTCTTTTCTTCCTTAATCCCACTCTTGGGATTTAAGGTCCCTAAGAATGTATGTTGATATGACACTGGGCTAGAAAGGGTCCCCAGAGTCTCTTAAATTTGTTCTGTTTGTTAGGTTTGTGCAACTGCAGTCTTTCCATCTGAATAACAGACAACATCTCGCTGAACCAATGGGAAAAAGAGGGTAGAAAGGTAGACTTCCAAGTAAGAAGAATAAGTTTTTTGTCCACAACCATGCCCAGATGCAGAGCAACCTGTGTGTCGTGCGGTAAAACTGAAGTCTCTGTAGTGCATCCAAGGATGGCCAGTTCATGGTTAGGCAGAATGTCTCTGGAGTAGACTTTTGAGAGCTGCTCAAATACAGCCGACCAAAAATTGCGCAGTTTAGGGCAAAACCACAACAGATGTGCTAATGAACCCTCAGCAACATGACACCTATCACAGGCAGGAGACACAGCTGGAAAAATACGAGTAAGCTTTGTTTTTGAGTAATGCAGTCTGTGCAGCACCTTGTATTGAATTAATCTGTACCTGGAATTAATAGAACAACAATTAACCTGGGACAGTGCCTTCTCCCAGAGTTCTACAGATATTTCAGAGTTCAAGTCTTTGGCCCAAGCTTCCCTAATAAAATCAGAGGAAACTGGGTTTGTGAAAGAGCACACAAATTTTGATATTAGGTGTTTTGAGTGTGGAGGGAGCAAGAGGTTTTCAAGAAAGGGGTGGGTTATGGAGGTGGAAGCAAACTGTGGACAATTTTCCTTGACATAATGTCTGACTTGGAGGTAGCGAAAAAAGTGTGTTTGGAAGATTGAATTTAGCACTTAACTGAGCAAATGATGCAAATTGGTCATTGATGTACAAATCTGAAAAACTTCTGATACCCCTCTCTCTCCAGACCGTAAACACCCCATCCAACTGCCCAAGCAAAAAGAAGTGATTTTTACATATTGGAGCATGTATGGAAACATTTGAAACCCGACAAGCCACTTTTATCTGTTTTAGTATCCTCATGGAGTTCTTCACAATGAAATTTTGCTGAGTTAATTTAACTACAGGGGTAGAATCAGAACAAAGAAGAGCGGGAAGTGAGGACATTGTAACAGCAACAGCTTCAAGTTGCAGCCATAAAGGGTTCTCCTCAGCATTGTCACTTACACACTTCCAGTAGGTTAGAGCCCTGGAATTAGCTGCCCAATAGTAATATTTAAAAACAGGCAGTTCCAGGCCACCCTTGCTAGTGAGTTTGTGGAGGTGGGCCTTAGATATCCTATGTGATTTGTAACCCCACACAAATGGTAAAATAATAGAATCGAGATTCTTAAAAAATGATGCATTTAAGTATATGGGCAAGTTCTGAAAAAGGTATAAAAACCTAGGTAGGCTCACCATCTTAACTGCATTCACCCGACCAATCATAGATAGAGGCAGTGTTCTCTAAACTCACTAGTTTTTTAAAGTTTCTCTATTGTTTCTATAAAGTTACATTTGAAAAGATGTTGAGGGTTTTTAGTTAGTCTAAACCCTAAATAAGTGAAACCTTCCTCCATCACTCTGAAAGGCAATTTTGTCAAGAAGTCATCGGTGAGTTGGTCTGCTAAGGGAATGAATTTGCTCTTTCCCCAATTTATAGTATAACCAGAGGTGCTTCCAAAGGAGTTAATATATTCTAATAAAATTGGGATTGAAGCCACATGATCAGCTAAACAAACCAACAGGTCGTCCACATACAGGGTAACACGAGACTCAATACTGTCCAACTTAATACCTTTAATGCCTGGGTGCCCCCTGATACCAGTGGCCAGGGGCTCTAGTGCTATATTAAACAGCAGAGGGGACAGTGGGTCCCCCTGACGGACACCACGTTGTAAAGAGAACAGATTAGATCTGTCCCCATTTGTTAAGATGGCGGATTTTGGGTTACTATATAAGATTTTAACCCACTCTATAAAAATGTTGCCAAACCCAAATTTCTTGAGCGCCGCAATTAAGTACGGCCACTCTATCATATCAAATGCCTTGTGAGGACTAAAGACAGTATAGCAGTTCTGTCATCTTTGCTATAATCAGCATACATGACATTAAGAATTTTGCGAACATTACAGAATGAATACCTCTCAGGAATAAATCCTGTTTGATCTGGGTGAATAATATTTGCTGTAATTTTACTGAGTCAATTTGCTAGAACTTTAGTAATTATTTTCAAGTCGTAATTTAATAGAGCAATAGGCCTATAGCTACCTGGGTCAGTTTCATCTTTGTCTTTTTTTTTAATAAAACAGATATTTGCTTCACTAAAAAAAAAGTGGAAGCTGTCTGTTCTGAAACATGTTACTAATCATTCTCAGCAAAGAAGGTGCAAGGACCCCTTGAAAGGCTTTGTAAAATTCTGGCCCGAACCCATCAGGACCTGCCGCCTTCCCGGTGGGGAATGCTCTGATGGCATCTTGTAACTCAGACATCGAGAACGCTACATCCAGACTTTCCCTGGAAGCTACATCTAACTTGGGGAAATGGAGCGAATCAAAAAACTTATCAAAGTCTTCCTGTGTGGCTGTAGATTTAGAGGTGTAAATTTCGGAGTAAAATTCTCTAAAACGTTCATTAATGTCCCTTAAGTCTGTAAGCATCCCTCCAGGTTTAGATCTTATTTTGTAAATGGCTCGTTTTGCTTGTTCTCCTTTTAATTGCCTTGCCAATAACTTTTGTGGCGTGTCACCAAGTTCAAAATGCCTCTGTGTAAGTAAAATATTGCCCACTTGATCTCCCAAAATAGAGTTATACTCATATTTTAATTTCAGGATTGCATTATAATCTGCTTGAAGCAACGATTTTCTGTAAACCTGTTCAGCTATTTGTAATTCTTTTTCAATCTGTCCCAATCTACTTCTCTTAGCCCTTTTCAATGTTGTTTCATAAAAAATAATTTGCCCTCTAATTTAAACTTTGAGTGTTTCCCATAATACTGTATCATTCAGTTCCCCATTGTCATTGGTCTCAAGGAACTGTGATATATGTGTGGTGATGTATGTTCTAAAAGTCTGATCCTTGAGAAGATAAGGGTTGAAGCGCCAACTATAAACTCGACTAGGGGAAAACACCTTAAGGTTAAGACTGATGGGACTATGATCAGATATTATTATGTTACGATGTTTGATGTGGTTAATATTGGAAATTAATCTAGAATGAACTAGAAAATAATCAATCCATGTGTATGATCTATGTACATGTGAATAAAAGGAGTAATCACGATCAGATGGATGCTGCAGTCTCCAAATGTCCACCACCTTCTTTGATTTAATCAAATTATTAATGGTTTGTACAGCAAGAATATTAGGTGGTGGGGCAGAGGACAGCCTGTCTAAATATGGATCTAGGTAGCAGTTAAAATCTCCCCCTATCACTAAGTGGCTTACATCATCATCCGGAATAATGTCAAATACTTTTCGAAAAAAATGCTGGATCGTCTGTGTTCGGCCCATAAATATTAACCATTGTAATGGGAAATGAATTAATATGCCCAGTTAAAATTATGAACCTGCCATTTGGGTCAGCTATAGATGACTGAAATCGGAAAGGCACAGTTTTCCGGAAGAGAATAGCGACCCCTCGGGCTTTTGATGTAAATGGTGATTGATAGACCTGTGAGATCCAGTTGGCCCCAAGTATTCTGTTCTGGGTAGCTTTAACTTGGGTTTTCTGTAAAAATATAATGTCAGACTTCAATGATTTCAAGTGTGAAAAAACTTTAACTCGTTTAACAGGATGACCTAAACCACGTACATTCCAAGAGACCAAGGATATATGATCAAGAGCATTGTTCACATGTGGTGCCATCAACATTACAGCAAGATACAATTTTAACATTCAGTGTGGCAGCCAATCCAAAACTTTCCATCCATCCATCTTCTTCCGCTTAATCCTTTTCGGGTCGCGGGGGGGCTGGAGCCTATCCCAGCATCTTTGGGCGAGAGGCAGGATACACCCTGGACAGATCGCCTGGCCATCGCAGGGCCAACACAGAGAGACAGACAACCATTCACTGTCACAGTCATACCTAAGGACAATTTAGAATCCCCAGTTTGATGCCAATTAGCCTAACTTGCATGTTTTTGACATGTGGGAGGAAACCGGAGAAATCCCAGAGTAAACCCACGCAGACACGGGGAGAACATGCAAACTCCACACAGATCACTGTTGGTCGGGGGCTGGGATCGTACCCAGGATCCCCCGGCCAAGGGTGAGTTGCTGTGCTGCCAGTCCAAAACAAAAAACATTAATCAAAACAAATGACAAACACTCCAACAAACCCCCTGCCCAAAGCTTCCCCAAACGAAGCATAATTACCCTCATCCACATCTGGGATCACTGGTCAAAAAAAAAAAAAAAAAAAGAACACCACCTCCAACAGACCACCCCCACAGCACACAAAATAAGACATAAATTGAACCTTGAAAATGAAAACCATTAAGATAAAGTCTGCTTTGAACAAGTTTAGACTATCCTCTATTGTGTTTTTGAGAAGTGAGCTTTTAGAGTTTTTGATTTACAAAAATCTTAGCCTCGTCTGGATCACTGAAAGCTTTTACTTGCCCCTGGTAGTGAATGTGGAGCTTTGCTGGGAAACGCAGAGAGTGCCGGATCTCCTTCTCTCTCAACAGCTGTAGAACCTCACGAAAGCTCCGGCGCTGCTCCGTCATCTCTGCAGTGTAGTCCGGGAAGATTAAAATTCGGTTTCCTTCGTACTCCATGGAGCGCTGCCTCCCAAGCCGTAGGATCTTTTCTTTCTCCTTTGTTAGGTGTACTCGTGCGATGATCATGCGTGGTCTGGATCCTTCTGGTGGTTTAGGCTGCTGTATATGGTGCGCTCTGTCAATGACGACCGGCTTGGTAAAATTATCACCCCCCCCCAGCAGCTTTGGGATCAGGTTGGAGACAAACTCAGTTGGCCTCCCTTTCTCCTCACCTTCCGGGACGCCAACAATTCTTATATTGTTACACCTGGATCTCCCTTCAAGGTCAGAAAGCTTGGCCCGCAGCTTTTTATTATTCTCTTGCTGCAGTTCCGTGAGGGAAATTTCCGTATCGTGAATGCACTGCTCCTGGTCAGCCATCTGACCTTCAGTGGTAGACAGCCTTTCCGTGAGCTCCTGTTGGGCGGACAAAATCGTCTGAAAACTCTGGTCGAACTTATCAAACCGCTCATTAAAAGATTGCAAGAGTTTGTTCGATAGTTTATACCAAGCGAGTGGAATCTCATCTTCCTCTTCAGCTGGTGATCGGTCCGGTGATTTCTTGCTAGCTTGGTCTCGGTTTGCGTTAGCCTCCATGTTAGCTAATGAGCAGCCAGCTCCCTTTCCCCCTCGTGTAGTTTTACCCGACATTTTCACCTACCACTTAATTGTAGGGCAGAAAGGGCAAAAAGCAGTAAAAGCGGAGAGTCCAGTGTCCAAAAAAAGGACAGTTTTCAACAATAATACTTCCGTGCTGTGGGGAGCTCCAAAAAACACGTCTACGCTGCACTCATCTCACCAGCGTCCCCCGCCAAGGGAATGCCTCCTCCCACAGTTTTGAAGTTAGGGCTTTTTCATTTCACACAGTGCTTGTACATTTATTGAAGATGTGCATATTGTAGGGGGTTAAATGATTTTCTGATTTTTTTCTCTAAATTTGTTCCACTTTGAATTGTAGATTGTTTGCTTTGCTCAAAGTCCTTGCAATTACACAATTATTAGTTTTATTACAGATCTATACTATATTGTATTGTGAGTTTGTAATTGATTTTCTGGTTGTTGGTGTGCTAACTATGCACTATGCACAAATTGATACTGGCTATGGATGGGCGTATAATGTATGGTGTGCGGTACTCTTGTTCACCTGTTCATACTGTGATTAATTAATGTTTAAAATGTAGCTCTGTATTATTATTTCTTAACTTCTTATTGAGAGTTTGAATCTTAACATAGGGCTGTTCATAGGGAGGGGGCACCAAGAGCACCCTTTAGACATGGAGACTCAAAACAATCTGATTACCTAAAAAAGAAGAATGCTGAGCAAGTTGGAGTTTGCTAAAATATTCAACAGAGTTTATTATCTTGAATTAAGCAGTTTTATCAAACCCCTTATTGAAAATTACAAAAATCCTCTCTGACTGAGGAGCATTCTGTCTTCTCCATACCTACCAGCAGGTGCACACATGTGCATCTTTGTGCTGGGAAAACGTAACTGAGTGATTGTGATGTGGAACCTGAGTCTGTCAGGCTGTTTCATCTGAGTCAATTGTTTTCAGTGTTCTATGCTGGGGAAAACTGATAGCTATGAGTAGTAAATGTTTCACTGATGTTATGCCTGTGCTTAACTGCACATATCTTTGGATCATATATTCCAGTCAACAAAACCATACACTTTTCTAAGTGACTTTATAAACTAAGAAGCCCAAAGTCATGAAAACAATACAGCACTGGGAACACTGATGATGGAAGCTCTCTGGTCTGCCTGAATGCAGCACAAGCGTTTCAGCAAATCACTGCTTTCACATCACATTTTTTTCTGTTCCTTTTCCATAATACAAATAATTTAAGCAAACTTTCATCACTATCATCACATGATTTGCAGTTTTCTTGCTGGTCCAGTGCATGTACACACTCGGGAAAGCTTTCTCAAAGTCAGTGATTACATATTCTTCATGTTACTTTTACTACAACTAGTACATATCCGTGCATACCCGTCCATGCCCGTAGAAACCAAGTATAAGCAAGTATTTCTGCATGCCTATTGCTGAAGGGTCTCCTCCTGTCTGAGACGGCTGTGTTGTTCACAGTCATGCCTGCGACGTACTGCTCGAACCTGAGGTGTTTCATCTTCACGGCATCTTTTTTGACATGTAGCAGTTCTCCTCACTCTATTGCTGTCCATCTGGTGGGTCTTCTTGGTCTTCTTCTTCTTCTTCGTTCAGACCACAGGTTGAGGGATAGGTGCGTTGTAATTCCAGTTCATGGACAGGATCATGAAAATAGATCTGAACAAAAAGTGGCTTTCGACCCTGTTCAGGAAGACCTGTGCATGCCCGTCGAAACCCAGAAACCGGAGCACCCGGAGAAAATCAGCGCTTTGCTTGGCATTTTACACATTTGTAGTGTAGACTACCATTCTTCATGAGTACTGCTTCGAATGGGTGTGGGTTAAAGTAGTGTGTCCTATTCTTAATGGGGTAACAGACTGACACACTGACAGAGATTTTTTGAATTTCTAGAGTGCCTTCTGCCTTACTGAGTGAGATTTCCAGATTTACTGCTTCGAATGGGTGTGGTTTAAAGCAGTGTGTCCTATTTGGTCTCAGCAACTCTGTGCCTTACCTGGCGTACAGCGTTGGTGGCCAGTCAACTATTCCGCATCTCCTTGGTCTCAGCTTGTCTGTGCCTTCCTGGCGTGCAGCGTTGCTTGCTTCACGGGCATTTCAGGCTTCAAGTGACTCAGCACGTGCATGGAGCACTGCCACACGTTTCCTGTCTGTCTGTGTATCCTTTGTCTGTCGTACCGTATGACGTGCTCGAACCTCAGGTGTTTCATTTTCACGGCATCTTTTGTGACGTGCAACACAGTCATGCCTGGGAGGTACTGCTCAAACCTCAGCTGTGCAATCTTCATGGGATCTTTCCTGACGTGCAGCAGTTCTCACTCTATTGCTCTTCATTTATGTAGGAATCTGGTTGGTCTATATGACATCATAAAGACATCAAGGCAGGCATCATAGGACACTACATCATAGGCAGCCAGTCCTATTGCCTATATGACGGCATCGAGTATATGATGACATCGCGAGTCCTATGTAGCCTGAGATCATAGGATCATCATAGGACATTATGCAGACATCATAGGCTGTCCTATGATGTCCTATGATCGTGACACAGAAACACAGATTTCTTGAATTTATAGAGTGATGATTACTTCTATTAGTGTTTGGAATAGGGGGCTACTGTGTTATACTTTATTATGACAGTGCAGGTGCTGAAGGTGGATGATTGACAATTATTTGTGGCTTTTAAACTGAATTTATTTGATTTATGAGAAAGTAATGCACCGTTGACTTTGTTTAAATTTAAATTGTGTCCCGTGTTATTTTGTAAACTTAAAATTGTGGGTGTGAACTTTTCTTTCCAAGAACACCCTTCTACATATTTTTCAGTGGATGCTGATTTAGCCTGATTGTATTTTCATATCTGTTCCCTCTTCGGCCTACCAGTGCCAGATGGTGACAGCAGTGGAGCGGGAGCCCTACAAAGGTGAAGTTGTTGCTGTGGCAAATTCGGGAAGGAGGGACACGGTAGTTTCAGATCTGGACACCCCAACACGCCCCTGCACCCGGCATGGAGGCATGAGGGACCTCCATGAGTCCAGCTTCAGTCTGTCTGGTGAGGACCAACAGATTCATTCAAACCACATAGCCTGATGAGGGTGCTATAGTCATACAGTACTCACTGTGAATGTAGGCAGTATTGTAGGCGGTAGTGATTTGAATGGAGATGAGAGGAGGTGCCACACACCCCCTTGTTAGCAAAATGACCTAAAATCAACCCCCTTCTTAACCTGCCATTCCCCCGTCCCCGTTCATCGGTGTAAATCAAGGGGGTAAATTTGAAACTTCTCATAAATTTGTGTTTTTTCTTTGGTGATTTAGCAACTTTTTCCTGTAAATTTGCAACTTTTTTCTCAAAAATTTGCAATTTTTTTTCTCATAAATTTGACCTTTTTCCTCATAAATTTGTGATTTTTTTTCTTTTGTAAATATGCATCTTTTCCTGTAAATTTTCAACTTTTTTTTGTAAATTTTCAACTTTTTTTCTTATAAAATTACAGCTCTTTTTTTTTTTGTAAATTAGTAGCTTTTTTCTCATAAATTTGTGATTTTTCTTTTGCAAATTTTGAATGTTTTTCTTGTAAATTTTCAACTTTTTCTCATAAATTTGCAGTATTTCTCTGGATGCTGGTTAAATTGTTATTCTATGTAATTAAATTGTAATATGCAACTTTTTAATTGTTAAATTGGCATCTTTTATTGTAACTGGAGTGATGGTCTAGTAGTAGAGCGTCCGCCACACAGCCGGGAGGTTGTGGGTTCAAGCTCCAGCTGGGCCATAGAAATGGAGATAAGTGCCGCCCCATACACCACAGTGTGTCACATGTTATGGAAGGGAGAATAAATCTTTCATTGTACGTTTGCGTCATTATTCTTGCAAATTTGTCCCTAATTTACATTTATATGTTGGTACCTTATTCTAAGTTTGTCAATACCCCCCCCCCCCCATCCTCCTTGTTAAAAAATAACAAATCGCCCACTGGCTACAGGTGGTCCATTTTTAGGATTAAACATGCTTATGTACACCCCTTTTTAAGTGAATATTTTTGTAGACTTAGGTGCAGAATTTTACAGAAGCATGTCTTAAATCAGCTTGTAAACTTAAGCTGTTTAGAAAAACCTTCTCAAGTTGCACAAGAAAACATGACTGAGCTTCATGCAGTAAATACTACATGGGAATACTAGTTCTTTATGTTTCACCACTGAGCCTAAGCTGATCCTCTTCTCTGCTGCTTCAGGTGCTCAAATCGATGACAACATTCCAAAGAGATCCTCAGCCCGGATCCTCGCTCCTCCTGGAGGGAGATCCAGTGGGATCTGGTAACCTGCCCAACAGAAGAATGATATCTGGGAAAAATATGTACGGCCAAGCAAGAAGGATTGTGTTTGCTTTCTGGATTTTTAGAAATTGTGTGACATGATGGAGACATGCTTTCCTTTCAAACTCAGTGCTAATATTTAGAGGTGTAAAGATCCTTGACATTGCCATATGTTTTAGAATGGCCATACAAAACATGTGTTACATGGTTATAGCTCCCAAATTAAAGTCAGATGTAAGCCAGGTATAAGCAGCAGATAAAACAAGTTGCCACTGAGTTACTTTGATGATTGGATCAAATGTTGTACCTTATTTATAGTTTTAGGAATGTGAAGGTGAGTTTTTAACGATGCGATTGTTACCTCACTGTAAAATAAAATTTTTGCACTTGCATCATGTACTATTTAGATGCCTTTTTACATGATTTCATGTCACAAATGTCTTTTTACTGTGAGCCGTGATGAATGAGATGCATTAAGTTATTACAAGGATGTCAACGTGACATTAAAATGTCTAGAAAAATTGTGACTGTTGATCAGATGATGGAAAATGTCATTTCAAGCTTAACTTTTTAATGTGCTTGATTTTTTTTTATAATGTATTGCTTGTGTTGTTTCCCTTTGAACAGCGAGGTCAGATTTACAGCCTTATAGCAGAATAGACTTCTGTTCCACATCCGTTAAATGTGAATGTACCTATGCTGTGATTACTGTGCATGGTAGCATACGAGGGCCGTTCATTAAAGATCCCCCCCCGACTCATTTCCCATGGACTGAGAGGGACCAAACTTGGCACAGTTATTAGTCTTTCTAAGGGTCCACCAAAGCTCACACACTTCTCCCATCGCTTTATGCAGCTGTGGAGACCTCGCCTGTAGAAATCTGCAGATTGCGTCATAAGCCACAACACGTGCATTTTCAGCCTCCTACACCAACCAGAAGCTGGTCAGGGGAAATATTTAATGAGCCGCCCTTGTAGCTTGAACCCCTGATCACACATCTTATTCATTTCCACAGAGAGAAAAAAGTCTCACCCAGATTGCCTTTTCCTCACCTGAGAACACTAATTCCCTCAAACACATTTCCTCCTATGCTGCTGCTGCCCATGACACGTTAATTTTGCTGTCATTTTTCCTCAGAGTTGGCACTTTTTACAAGTTTGGGACTGAAGCGGCAGGGTGTTCATGTTTCTCTGACAGCACTTCCAATGTAGCTACCACTGTGATGATGCATTTAGAGAAGGGAGGAGGTTATCCACTTTAGCATTAGGGTTTGAATGCCTTCCTGTTTCCACCAAAAGTTTGTAAAAGCACTGAGATTTTTTCATGCTCTCCTCTACTATATTTTATTGTTTAGTTATGTGTTACTTGTGAAAATTTGTCTTCAATGATTTTTTTTCATGCATTTTGTTTTTCAAACCTGCAGCTTCAGCAGGAATGAACACGTTTTAGCCAGTTAACCTCACCATGCATGCTACAGTAAAAGTCCTTCATGATTGTTATTTTAGAGCAAAGTTCACCCATTTTCATCTATTGAATCTTTGTAATGTATTTTCCCTCCCCCAATGTACACTGGTGCTGAACAATGTGTCATCACATTGACTCCCTTTGTCACTTGCTTTTCCTTGCAGCTCTTTATCACATGATTTGAGTGCAAATAAACCACAACATAACCAAATCCTCTGTTGATCACCTACTTGTAGTCAGCTCAGATATTTTCATTCTGTCTTACCTTATTGTATAACTTATTTCTTATATTGTCATATTCACTTCTCCACATGTATTACATCCGGGGTAAAAGATGTATGTGTACCCCTTTCCACCTACAAACCAAATCTGAATTTTACGTTCCAGACTTTAAAGTAACACTGTAAGATTTTCACCTTAATATAATGTTTCCATAATTATCTTGATGGTACATCAACCTTTGACTAAGTGAATGTCACTTCCCCTATAGTCTGAGTGGGCCTGTATTGCCTGCAACAGCTCTATTCTTAATAGGAGCACTGAAAGACTACAACTATGGCGACGGTGATCTCAGTCCCAACAGCCAGTCACAGGGCACAACTGTAGCCATGAACAACAAAACACCCAGTGATTGTCTGTTGAGACAAATGTCATACTCACTATAGTTGAAGTCTTTTCAGTATACCTATTTGGAACAAGAAAGTTACATACTGCTGCTTTAAGTGGACGCCTTCTCCATTGAGGACCCTTGGCATTTACTACAACCCCCAACTATAACTGGAACAATCCGCTCAACACCACTTCCCTGGCTCTCTGTACTGTCAAACATAGCCCCTCCACACATCCGGCGAGCAGCATTAACTCAAAGGATGCTCCAAAAAGTTAAAGATTTTCCTCACTTACCAATCCATGCAGATATCTACACCCCACCCACTGCCCGACTTTCATCCAGACGGCCGATTTGGAAAAACCCTCCCCCAGCTGACTTTACCATCCAGACAGCTTGGCAAGAGGAATGGGAGACCAAGGAGGTACCAAACAAACAGCTGGTGATAAACCCCAACCAACAGGTCCCGGGCACCAACCTCCCAAGGAGACAGTGGTCTACACTCAATCGCTTCAGGACTGGACATGGCCCCTGCTTGGCCAGCCTTCACAGATGGGGCAGTAGCCCTAGCCCACTGTGCGCATGTGGAGAGGAGCAAACAATGGAACACATCATAGAGGCTTGCCCGCTCCAAAGACTGGAAGGAGGATTACACACCCTCCATACAGCAAACCAGGAGGCAACTGCTTGGCTTAAGGACTTTGCATTCGCTAAATAAATAAACTACAACCCCCAGTTTTATGCTCCTCTTTTATCACTGTGGTAGACTGCAAGTCTAATTTAAAACATTACTGGCACATGCCTCTAGGGGGAACTACCTGTATTGTTCAGCACTACTATTAAGGGGACACATTAGAATAAGAGTGTGAAAAACCCCGCGCAGAATCCATGTTCAGTCTTATTATGTGTGTTGCAGAATAAACGGCAGAGTTAGCCAAAGAAATAACTCAAGTGTGATCATTGCTACACGGTAGGATATCACACAATTGGCGACGAGGATTAAAAGAAAAAAATCAGCGGCGAGAAACAGAGAACATTGCAAGTGTGGCGAACTCAAGTGACTCCAGTAGTTCGAGTGCAAGTTCAGAGGAGGAAAAACGAGGTTTCCCCACCACGACGAGCAATGGCGGCTGTAATCGGAACGGTAACCCCTTTTGATAACTCGACTCAGTCATGGGAAGAATATAGTGAAATGTTGGACTTTTTCTTCGAAGCTAATGACATTGAGGAGCCAGACAAAAGGAAGGCTGTACTGTTGAGTGGAGTTGGTGCAACTACTTACAGCTTGTTGAGAAATTTAATAAGCCCTGCATTACCGAAAGATAAAACGTACGACCAGCTTACTGCTGAGCTTCAGAAGCACTTCAGCCCCAAACCGAGTGAAATCGTGCAACGATTCAAATTTAATTCACGCATAAGGAGGAACACTGAGTCCATAGCAGAGTATGTGGCAGAATTGAGGAAATTAGCACTGCACTGTGATTACAAAGACTCATTGGAAGAAATGTTAAGAGACAGACTTGTGTGTGGAGTGAATGATGACCGAATGCAACGGCGACTTTTATCTGAAACAAAACTCACTTTTGCAAAGGCTTTGGAATTATGCCAAGCGATGGAAACAGCATCTAAAGATGTGAGAGAGATGCAAGGGAAGCTAACAGAGGACACAGCAACGCATGTTCGTGTGCCTAAGACCCAAGTAGGTGTCCACAAAGTGTCGACTGACAAAACTCAGCACAAATTCCCCAGTTGTTATCGCTGCAAAGGCCAGCACAATGCTGCCGAGTGCAAATTTGCCACTGAGCTGTGTCATAATTGTGGCAAGCGAGGGCACATTAAGAAAGCATGTAGAATAAAGGTGGACAGCGCACAGGTGCTGAAAGCGACAGTTAATGGGCAAAAGTATGAAAACAAGGGCCCAGGAAAGGAACAGCGAGCGAATCAACTGAGAGGGGAGGGAGAAAGTGATACAGAAGACATGGGTTTTCACACAATTTACAACACGTCAGAGGAGCTGACCAAGGTAGCGCCCATCACGCGTACCATGAATGTTAATGGAATGAAAGTAACATTTGAAGTTGATACAGGCTGTGGAGTAACCATATTAAGTAAACAGCAATATACACAACTGTGGAAGAAAACAGACACAGCAGAATTAAATCCCTGTTCATTAAAATTAAAAACATACACAGGAGAGAAGCTAGACGTGCTAGGCATGGCACAAGTGAAGGTGCAGCACGAAAACAAAGAAAAGGACTTACCTGTAGTAGTAGTTGGGAGCGAAGGACCAAATCTACTAGGGCGAAGTTGGCTACAAGAACTGGCCATGATTGATCAGTTGGTGAATAAAGTGGAATCTCAGCCCAAATTGCAGCTGGAGGAGATCCTCGAAAGACACGCTGAGGTGTTCAAAGAAGGCTTAGGACAGCTAAAAGGTGTCACTGCAAAGATTAATGTGGACAAGGAGGCCCAACCACGATCCTGCAAACCCCGACCGGTGCCCTATGCAGTCAAGCCACTGGTTGAAAGCGAGCTACAGAGGCTGCTGGATGACAAGATCATTGAGCCAGTGCAGGTTGCAGAATGGGCGGCGCCCATAGTCCCAGTGAGAAAGCCGGATGGCTCCATTAGAATATGTGGAGATTACAAACTCACTGTCAATCGAGCATCACGGGTGGATCAGTATCCAATTCCTAAAGTGGAGGACCTCTTCGCACAGCTGAACGGCGGCCGACACTTCACGAAATTAGACATGAGTCACGCCTACCAACAAGTAGTCTTGGAAGAAGAATCAAGAAAGTATGTAACCATCAATACACACAAAGGCTTATATACCTACACACGCTTACCATTTGGAGTAGCTTCCAGTCCTGCTATATTCCAGAGAACTATGGAGGGCATCCTAGGTGGAATTCCGAATGTTACCATTTATTTGGATGACATCCTTTGTACAGGACCAAATGAACAAGAACATCTGAAAACGCTGGAGGAAGTGCTTCAACGGTTGGAGAAAAGCGGTCTGAGGTTGAAAAGAAGCAAGTGTGAGTTCATGGGAAAAGAGGTGGTGTTCCTAGGCCACAAGATCAACGCCAGTGGTCTACACCCTCTAACAGACAAAGTGGAAGCCATTGCGGAGGCGCCTGAGCCACAAAATGTTACTGAGTTAAAAGCCTACCTGGGCTTGTTGAACTATTACCATAGGTTCCTCCCAAAGCTCTCCACGCTGCTGGCACCACTACATACCTTACTTAAGAAGGAAGAAAAATGGTCATGGGGGGTCAAGCAGCAGAAGGCGTTTGAAGAGTCCAAAGCGCTACTTCAGTCCTGTAGTGTGTTAGTGCACTATGATTCAAACAAACCACTCATCCTGGCGTGTGACGCATCACCCTACGGTGTGGGTGCTGTACTCTCTCATCGTATGGAGGATGGCTCAGAGAGACCCATAGGGTTCGTCTCAAGAACTCTTAGTGCAGCTGAGAAAAACTACTCCCAGCTAGACAAGGAGGGCCTTGCAGTAGTATTTGGTGTAAAAAAGTTCCACAAATACCTGTATGGGAGACAGTTCGCTATAGTGACTGACCACAAGCCACTAATTTCACTGTTCAGTGAAATGAGAGCCATACCCCAGATGACATCTCAGAGAATTCAGAGATGGGCCGTTACGTTAGCAGCGTATGAGTACACCATCGTTTACAAAGCCGGACGGGACCATACGAATGCTGACGCGATGAGTAGGCTACCCTTGGATGGAGGAAGAGACAGCACGCCTGAGGAGGAGGAGAGAGTGCTATTGTTTGAAGATATCGGCGTGCCCCTGGTGAACGCACAACAAATAAAGAAGTGGACAGACAAAGACCCTGTTCTAGCAAGAGTGCGAGAATACATCTTGCGAGGATGGCCGAAGATGAACAGTCCTGAGTTCATTCCCTATGCCCGACGACAGGATGAGCTCAGCACCCAGGAAGGTTGTATCCTGTGGGGAGGACGCGTGGTTGTTCCACCACCTGGTAGGAATGTCTTACTGCAACAACTACACCAAGCACACCCTGGCATCACTCGCATGAAAGCGTTGGCGAGGAGTTACATGTGGTGGCCCAACATGGATGCAGAGGTGGAGGCGCTTGTGAAGTCATGTGCGGCATGCCAGGAGAACAGGAACAGTCCTCCAGCAGCCCCACTACATCCCTGGGAAGTTCCAGATAAACCATGGAGAAGAATTCACATTGACTACGCAGGTCCATGGATGGGAAGAATGTTCCTGATCATAGTTGACGCATACTCAAAGTGGATCGATGCATATTCTGTGAGTAGCTCTACTTCTACTGTTACCATTGAATGTCTTAGAAAGAGTTTCAGCCAACATGGGCTACCTGAAATCATAGTATCAGATAACGGTACATGTTTTACGAGTGAACAGTTCCAAGAGTTTTCTGAAAAGAATGGCATACGTCACATCACGACTGCGCCATACCATCCTTCTTCTAACGGCTTAGCCGAGAGGGCCGTGCAGACGTTCAAGTCACTCATGAAAAAGATGACAGGAGACTCTATTGAAACCCGAATGTCGAGAGCTCTGTTCAGCTATCGAATAACACCCCAATCTACAACTGGCAAGTCACCAGCTGAGCTGTTGTGTGGAAGGAAGTTGAGGTCAACATTTGACTTAATACATCCAGACTTCAGAAACAAAGTGCATGATAAACAAGAGAAACAAAAAGGTTATCATGACATGCATGCTAGAGAGAGAATACTGAGAGAAGGAGACGTGGTCTACACCCGCAACTTTGGCTCAGGACCAGCCTGGGTACCAGGAGAAATAACAGAAAAGACAGGCCCTGTGTCATTCAAGGTGACATTAGGTCATGGACAAGTGGTGAGGCGACACATCGACCAAGTTCGTGGTAGGAGCTCCATTCCCCTGCCGATGGCACCAGAGGTGTTGTCTGACACCCATCCTGAGGAGAGCATCAACGAACCACCACTTCAGGTGAAACCTGAGGTAACCGTCTCTGCAGATTCTACGGGCAGCACTGCAGCAGCCGAAACAGTGGAGCAGTCTGAGTCTTCACCTGCAGTTGGCTCACCCGCCGTGAGAAGATCTCAGCGAGCTAGGAAAGCTCCAGACTACTTGAAGGACTATACTTAGTCAGTAGTGAGTTCCCCAGCCACAGGACAAGAATGCGTCCTGGAACCTCACTGGGATGCGGTAGTCAAACCAAATCCCCAGTTAGACTGTTATGTGTGTTATACATGTGAAAAAAAAAAAAAAAAAAAAGAAAAGAAAAGAGAAAGAAATTATATGTATGGCACATGTGTTTAAGAAGTTAAAAGTAACTGTGATTGTTTAGGATTAAATGGGAGTTCCAGGATGTCTAGCATACTTGGCTAGTGTAATTAAAAGTAGTTTAATCTAGAGGGGAGGGATGTGGTAGACTGCAAGTCTAATTTAAAACATTACTGGCACATGCCTCTAGGGGGAACTACCTGTATTGTTCAGCACTACTATTAAGGGGACACATTAGAATAAGAGTGTGAAAAACCCCGCGCAGAATCCATGTTCAGTCTTATTATGTGTGTTGCAGAATAAACGGCAGAGTTAGCCAAAGAAATAACTCAAGTGTGATCATTGCTACACGGTAGGATATCACAATCACTAACAATCGCTGCCTGGGTATGGCTTTGCCACAGATTAGCCTACAATCACAGCTTCCTAATTAGACATCTTGTATATGAACAAAGATACAAGGTTTTTATTCAAATGCGTATTCAAAGATACACTTTTTCCACCAATGTACCCCATAAAGTTATTAAAACTTAACTCCTTAAAAGTACAAAACCACTGCTGATCACAAAGAATGAGTAAAGTTACAGACAGAACTACAGCTAATTTGGGTGGGTCACCCAGTTTTTCAACAACTGACTTTAGCATCTCATAGAGTCAGTTTGTTAAATTGACAAATAAAGAACTTGGTTGACCACATCTGTTAGAGGAAGAGAGAAAAGTAAGAAAAAGTACAGTTTTTAAAAATACGCAGTACATTTGTACTGCTGGAGCAACAGAGCACATGTAATGTACAGGAATATCCCTGTACATTGATTTTTCTGTGTACCGTGTAAGGTTCATGTGAATAACTCAAGGGAGATAAGGTAATCCTCTTTGATTTTTCACTAGAAATAAGCAAAAAATTTTGGGGTAATAATGAAATTAGAGCCCAGTAAGTACTGGAAAATTTGAGGTAATTATGCATAAGATTAGTTGAACTATTAAAGTACAGTTCTTGTACCTAAACGTGATTAAGTACAGGACACTTTAACAACAAATGGACACACATGATAACAAAAGAGTACTTTTCTGGTAAAAACAAGGGTTGTTTCCATGTTGTCACCCTGAACTTTTACCCCAGTGCTTACACCGAGTGTACCAAAGACCATATAAAAATGGTACTTTCCGCCTTCTAGCTTGGTGCTCAGCATAATAGAATGGTGAAAGGAAAGTTAACGCACAGAGCTACCAGAGGACTGGCCCCACACTGTAGCTTTCAATACTTACAGTAGTAGCTGTGTGGCCTAGGGTCAGAGAAATGGAGATAGGTGCCACCCCTATACACCACCTGGTGTCCCACATGCTGTGGAAGGGAATTAGATTTTCACCAGATATCAGTAACAACACAAGTAATTCATGCATACAAAGAAATCAAGACAACTGTGTTCACAAAACAAGTTATATTTAATAAAGTGTAATGACACAGAGAATAAGTATTGAACACATGAAGAAAAAGAGGTGCAAAAAGGCATAGAAGGCCAAGAAACCAGCTGAAATCCATCAGAATTTAGGAAGCCATCACATCCCCTATCAGTGTAAATTAATTTCAGCTAGTTAAGTCCTGACTGATAGCCTTTAAAAAGGTCTGTGAATATCATATTGTCAAACCACAACGAACTCATGATGGGTAGAAGCAAAGAGCTCTCTCTAGACCTTTGCAACCTTACTGTTGCAAAACATAACAATGGCATTGGTTACAGGTGTATTTCTAAACTGCTGAATGTTCCAGTGAGCACTGTTGGAGCCATCATTCGGAAGTGGAAAGAACATCATTTTACCATAAACTAGCCATGACCAGGAGCTCCTCGCAAGATTTCTGACAGAGTCAAAAGAATTTTTAGAAGAGTTATCCAAGAGCCAAAGACCACTTGTGGAGAGTTCCAGAAAGACCTGGGGTTAGCAGGTACTGCTGTTTCAAAGAAAACATTAAGTAATGCACTCAACCGTCATGGGCTCTATGCCCGCTCACCTCTCAAGACTCCATTGCTGAAGAAAAAGCATGTTGAAGCTCATTTAAATTTTGCTGCACAACATTTGGGCAAGCCAGTAAAATAGTGGGAGAATATATTCTGGTCAGATGAGACCAAAATTGAACTTTTTGGATGCCACAACACACAGCATGTTTGGAGGAGAAATGGCACTGCACATCCCATCATGGTGTTGGGGGTGTTTTTCAGCACATGGTACAGGCAGACTTCATATAATTGAAGGAAAGATGAATGGATAAATGTACAGAGACATCCTTGATAAGAGCCTGTTGCCATCTGCCAAGATGCTGAAGATGAAACGAGGGTGGAAATTTCAGCAAGACAATGATCCAAAACACACAGCCAAGAAAACTCTCAACTGGCTCCAGAGAAGGAAAATAAAGCTGCTAGAATGGCCCAGTCAGTCATCTGACCTAAATGCAATTGAAAATCTATGGAACGAACTGAAGATCAGAGTTCATAGAAGACACCCATGCATGGAACCTTCAAGGTCTGAAGACAGTTTGTGTGGAAGAATGGGCTAAAATCACTCCTGAGCAATGCCTGTGTAGTGATCCGCTCTGCGTGACTGCTGCCCTAATTGCCTCCACAGCTGCACGCACACCTGTTCTTCTCATTAGGCAGCCATCTTAAGCCGCGCTGCCCTCTGGTCTGCATGGAGACGTCTATGCTTCAACGGTCTGGCAAGACCTTCCTCATCCTTTCTTCTCGACCTGCTCTAGAGTTTCGCCTCCTCAGCTTCATCAAGCTCATCAAGTCTCCTAGGAGTCTGTGCTCCCCACCGACAAGTAAGACTTCGGGATTCCTTCCCATCTTCGCTACTCCTTTTTCTCCCCTGTGCACAGGTGGAAGCCTCCTGGCGGCGGACCTGGGCTCTAACCTGCACTCTGCACTCGCTCTGCTACTCACCTGCATCTCCTCACCTCGTCAGCGGTGGCAGCTTGCACACGGAGCAGCTGGCTCGGGACCTTGGAAGCTCTTTAGCGCTCCAGCCCTTCATCCAAGCCGTAAGCCTGAACATTCACCGGTTAAATCCTCCAAACCTCAGTGTACTCATCCGCCTGTCTGTTCTCTCTCCTAGGGTTGCTAGTCTGAACCGTGCTCTGCTCGCCCAGCTGTTCACTCCTTCACACACACACCCACACCCACACCCACACATACACTGTTCAATAAAAGATAATTGTATTTATTTCAAGTCCGAGTTTGCTTCTGGGTCAACCAAACATGTCAGCCTGCGCCTAGTTTCTCCATACAGAAGGCGTCTGGAAGTTGTTATTGGCAACAAAGGCTTTTCTACTAAATATTAAATGAATTTCACCAAGCAGGTTCAATACTTATTCCCTGTGTCATTCCATTTTATCAAATAGAACTTGTTTTGCGGACACAGTTGCCTTGATTTATTGGTATGCATGGATTACTTTGATTGGTACTGATATCTGGTGAAAATCTCAGGTCAATGGCTCCATCAGAAATACGTTTAATGAGAAAAATGTTGACGTGTTCAATACTTATTTTCCCCACTGTATCTTATCCAGCAATAGATAAGACATTTACATATATATATATATATATATATATATATATATATATATGTATATATATATATGTATATATATATATATATATATATATATATATATATATATATACTGTATATATCAGGCGATTTCAACCATGTTTCACTGTCTCCCATTCTACCCACATTTACCCAGTATGTCACATGCCACACTAGAGACAATAAAACACTGGACTTATTCTACGCAAACACTAAGGAGGTGTACACCTCATCACAACTCCCCCCACTCGGGAGATTGGATCACAACTTGGTTCATCTCCGGCCGGTGTACAAACCGCTAGTGCACAGACAACCTCCGGCCATGCACACAGTGAAGTTATGGTCTGAGGAGGCAATGGACACTCTAAAGGGCTGTTTTGAAACCACCGCCTGGGAGCAGCTCTGCGATCCACATGGTGAGGACATCGATGGCCTCACTCACACCATCACGGACTACATCAGCTTCTGTGTGGACAACACCGTTCCCACCAAGACCATACGGTGTTGCTCAACAGAACGACATCAGCAGGGTCTGGAGAAACCTTAAAACCATCTCTGGGCTCCAGAATACCTCCCCCCAGGCCACGGGGGGCAGGGAGTGGGCGAACAATCTGAATCTGTTTTTCAATAGGTTTGACCAACCGCCCTCCCCCCTGACTGCACAACAACCACTGCTGCCTCTAAAGACATCAAGTCCTGCTGCCCACTCCCCACTCCACCAACACCCCCCCACTCCCAACACACAGCCCCCCAACCTGACCCTCACTAAGACTCAGGTGAGGACGGAGCTGAGGAAGATCAAGGCGAGGAAGGCGTCGGGACTGGATGGCATCAGCGCAAAGCTCCTCAAGTCCTGTGCAGACCAGCTGTGTGGGATTGTGGAGTACATCTTCAATCTGAGCCTGAAGCTGGGGAGGGTACCACAGCTGTGGAAAACATCTTGTGTGGTACCTGTACCAAAGACTTCCCACCCCAAAGATCTGAACAGCTACAGACCAGTGGCCTTGATGTCCCACATGATGAAGACCCTGGAGAGACTGCTCCTTGCTCACCTCCGCCCCCTGGTGGGACCAGCGATGGATCCACTCTAGTTCGCCTACCAGCATGGCATTGGGGTGGAGGATGCGGTGATCTTCCTCCTTCACCGTTCTCTGTCCCACCTGGAGAAGCCCGGGAATGCGGTGAGGATCATATTCTTTGACTTGTCCAGTGCTTTCAACACCATCCAACCGATGATCCTGAAGGACAAGCTGCTGTGTGCAGGGGTGGACCAGCACCTGTCATCATGGATCCTGGACTACCTCACAAACCGGCCTCAGTTTGTGAGAACCCGGGACTGTGTGTCCGACACGATCATCGGTAGCACGGGGGCCCCCCAGGGAACGGTTTTGGCTCCCTTCCTGTTCACCCTTTATATTGCGGACTTCTTACACAACACAATACACTGCCATCTACAGAAGTTCTCTGACGACTCTGCGATCGTTGGCCTCATCTCCAACGGAGATGAAGCTAAGTACAGAGGGCTTATCCAGGACTTCGTGGACTGGTGCCATCGGAACTGCCTCCAGATCAACGCGAGGAAAACTAAGGAGCTGGTGGTGGACTGCCGCAGGCAAGGACAACCCCTCACAGCACCAGTAAATATACAGGGAACAGACATCGAGATGGTGACATCCTATAAGTACCTGGGTGTTCATCTGAACAATAAACTAGACTGGTCACACAATACTGACGCACTCTACAAGAAGGGACAGCGCAGGCTGTTCCTACTGAGGAGACTCAGGTCTTTTGGTGTACAAGGGGCGCTGCTGAAGACATTCTATGACACGGTGGTGGCATCAGCCATCACTTTTGGAGTGGTCTGCTGGGGCAGTGGTATTACAGCAGCCGATAGGAAGAGACTGAACAAACTGATCAAGAAAGCTAGCTCTGTCCTGGGGCAGCGCCTTGACCCAGTGGAGGAGATGGGAGAGAGAAGGACGGTGGCTAAACTGTCATCTCTGCTGGAGTCCGAGTTCCACCCTATGCAGGACATACTGAATGCACTGAGGAGCTCATTTAGCAGCAGACTACATCATCCTAGGTGCACAACTGAGAGGTTTTGCAGGTCCTTCCTACCTACGGCTGTCAGACTGTACAACCTAAGCAGGGCTGCTCGCAGAGATAGCAAAAAGACGTGACAACCTAATAGTATTGAATGCAAAAGACGCAATAGACTTACACAATGGTCCCCTCCGGTATACAACTAGGAAAATACCGGTCGCTATGGAGGGTGAGAATATGTATGGGTACATAATCATACCATGTAGGATAACTAAGTAGAAGGTTGTGCTGTTTCATTCCATCTAGCTACAATGCTCCGCACTGTGTGTGTTTATATATATATATTTATATATTTATTCCATCTAGCAACAATGCTCCACACTGTGTGTGTTTATATATTTACATATTTATTCCATCTAGCTACAATGCTCTGCACTGTGTGTTTATATATTCATATATTTATTCCATCTAGCTACAATGCTCCGCACTGTGTGTGTTTATATATCTACATATTATTCCATCTAGCTACAATGCTCCGCACTGTGTGTTTATATATTTACATATTTATTCCATCTAGCTACAATGCTCCGCACTGTGTGTTTATATATTCACATATTCATTCCATCTAGCTACAATACTCCGCACTGTGTGTTTATATACTCATATATTTATTCCATCCAGCTACAATGCTCCGCACTGTGTTTATATATTTATATATCTATCCTATCTAGCTACAATGCTCCGCACTGTCTCTCTCTCTCTCTCTCTCTCTCTATATATATATATATATATATATACGTGTATATATATATACAGTATATATATACAGTATATATAGATAGATAGATAGATATAGATAGATATAGATATATATATATGTTATGGTGGACACACATATGTGACCTACTTTGTGACTCACATTTTAGATCAGAACAAAGGCAGAGCTTCCTTGGAGATTACAGGAAGCTGCAAGGATGTTAGCTTTGGTATGCAAGGCTTGAGACCATGGGGGTGTTATTAAAGGATTAAAGAGGAGATGCATTGTAGACAGTGGGGGTGATATCAGAGAGAGGGGATGCATTGTTACTGTCAATTATAATGCAACGTGATCTGTGATGCATGTGACTTGTGAACTGTGAGAGTCCGGGTATTTAAGGACGTGAGTTTCCTGTGTTGTCCTCTTTCTTCATTGAGATGCTGGTGAATGTGAATAAAGCTGACTTGAGAGAAACCTGTCTCGTCATTCTCACATTCCCACACTATATATATATATATATATATATATTTATATGTACATATGTATACTCGCTGCTCTTGTTTTTTCTCTTGCCTTCTGATTGTTGCTCTGAGTGTTGCTATCCCTGTGCTGTTGCAATCCTGGAATTTCCCCATTGTGGGACTAATAAAGGCTTATCTTATCTTATATATATATATATATATATATATATATATATATATATATATATATATACTGGTACATACCTGTCCATGCCCGTAGAAACCAAGTATAAGCAAGTATTTCTGCATGCCTGTTGCTGAAGGGTCTCCTCCTGTCTGAGACGGCTGTGTTGTTCACAGTCATGCCTGCGACGTACTACTCGAACCTGAGGTGTTTCATCTTCACGGCATCTTTTCTGACGTGCAGCAGTTCTCCTCACTCTATTGCTCTCCATCTGGTGGGTCTTCTTGTTCTTCTTCTTCGTTCAGACCACAGGTTGAGGGATAGGTGCATTGCAATTCCAGTTCATGGACAGGGTCATGAAAATAGATCTGAGCAAAAAGTGGCTTTCGACCCTGTTCCGGAAGACCCATGCATGCCTGTCAAAACCCAGAAACCGGAGCACCCGGAGAAAATCAGTGCTTTGCTTGGCATTCTATATGACATCATAAAGACATCAAGGCAGGCATCATAGGACACTACATAGGTAGCCAGTCCTATTGTCAATATAACGGCATCGTGAGTCCTATGTAGCCTGACATCATAGGATCATCAGAGGACATCATGCAGACATCATAGTCTGTCCTATGATGGCCTATGATTGTGACACAGAGTCACTATATATATATATACTGTATATATATATATATATATATATATATATATATATATATGAATCTGATCAGACCTAAATGAAACAGTCATTGTTGCCCACGACAGACTGCTATGATGATATACTGTGTACACACACACACACACACACACACACATATTGCTTGACCTCACAAAAACCTTAATCATAACTAGGCCTCAAATCCAACCACACACATCATGTGTCTCTGAGCTGCAACAGGCCAAAGTCCTATTTATAATGGACCTTTAACAGCATGGAGCCGGACGCATGCGCAGTAGGGCCTGGATTGTTGCAGCCCCAGACAGGGCGGCCCGTTACCATCGCAGCACCAACGACGGCAGCAACTAGGGTTTCACTCAAGGAATACTGCAACACAGACGCTCCTGAGCACAGTGAGTATCGGCGCATTTACGCCCCGCGGGCCCGCTTTTTCTGCAACCATTTTTTCCGTCTTCTGCGCGCATGGAGCGGGGCTGTGCTTATTCCCACAATGAGAGGACATTATTCCTCTGCGCTCGGGGAGGCCTGTAGAGAGGGGGCGCAAGCAGAGCAGCGCCAGCGTTGGTTGCGGCTTTCTAAAGCAAAAGGCATCCTGCAAGACGGGCACATTTATTGTTCTCAGCTCGGGGTTGAAATGTCAGATCCACGCCCATTCTGGTGCCGCTGGACTTCAGCGGGTTGCGCTCCTGATTTTACTGCAGTCATTATGGGAGATTTTTTTTTTTTTTCCCCAAGGCCTGACAGATTTTGGAGAATAGATTGACTTTTCTTTCTCTTGATACAGTTACCCTTATTTATTATATTTCCGCCCACTGGCGGGCATGTCACTGCTCTTATCGCTGAACAATTGAACCTCCGGGTTTCTACCTCATAAAAATAGTTATGATAGTTGCTTGTATGGTTGTAGGTTACAGTCATGGAGGTAATTGTAGGATAGCCAAGTCCCGTGGGAGAATGCTGGTATGTGCTTTGCTGAAAGGTGCGCCCACAAGTGCAAAGATTAGAAATCAATGTCTTGCAAATTGCAGATTCTGCTAAATTGACATTGACCCCCGTCCCCGGTCATCATTTTAAATTTGCTCTGCTGTATGGTTTATTATGCATTTTATTGCAGGTGTTTGATTTAGACGTGACACCCCTGCAGGGTATTAACAAGGCAAGCAAAGTGAGCACAGAGGAGGCTGGAGCTGCCAGATGTGTAAAGCTGCTCACATCAGGATTTTTTAACCCCCCCCCCCCCCAATCTAGGAGGGATTATGCTCAAAACACATCGGTACATTAATGTTGAAAGTAAAGACACCTCTCTGTGACTTTGTTTAAAAAAAGGCCAATATAAATGCACGCAAAGTTTTACAACTGCAACACCCAGCACAAGCTCTCCTAATATGAAATGGTGTGAGAATATTATAGTCAAAGCTCTAGCTAGAGGTATAAACTTTAATGACAGTAGTTGTATGTTAAGATTTCAACTATGTCTACAAAATCCAGTGCAAATGGATATTTACAAGCAGCAATATATGATAACTGTAAATCTAATACCAGAGGAACTGATGGAAAATGGTGATATAGAGTTTTTGTAGGGGGTGCTGTAGAGTCATTTGGTGCCTACATGATTTTAGGACTGTGACTATAATGTTAGTTGTGGCTGTGATGCATCTTCAGAATTCCTAGCCCTCCAAACACAATCTTATGTTAAATGACATTGACCATTACAACAACACCATGTCATGAGTCAAATTTTTCGCCTAGCATCACACATGTCAATTAGGCAAACTGTCTTGGAGTTTGCCGCATAACTTTCTATTGCCAGTAGGGGGTGCTATAATTATTTGTGAATATCATGTAGGATCCTTCAGTGCTGGACTAGTATCCATCATAACAATTTTGGTGCAAATCGTACAATGTATGCCAGAGTTATAAGAGTTCATTGTTTAATGGTAAGAAGTCAGAATTCACCACATTATCATTTCAACATGTTAAAGTTTTGGAAAAGTTTTTCATAACTTTTGATAAATTTGATAAGTGGACAGTGGTGGCCTAATGGTTAGGGATGTGGACTGGTGAGTGGAGGGTCACGGGTTCAATCCCTGGACCGGTAGGATTAGATCTGGGTGGGACAGATAACATAGCAGTATTTGCCCCACCCTCCTTAACCCCACTGTGGTGCCCTTGGCCAGTGGCCACAGGTCAGTGGTTGTGCTGGGCAACTTCCTGGTGTGAGTGTGAACAGGGCATCTTTGATAAAGAGAGGCTGCCTCTCAATGGAACTACCCTGTATAAATAAAGGTTAAATAAATAATACTGACTATAGATGATCCTGACCAACTTTGATGTCTGCAATTTCCCTGGAGAAGTGTGGTGAAGTAATGAGGGCAGTATCTCACTGAGCTATGACAGCTTTGCAACTAGTTGGAGATTAACAAAATGTGTGACAAGTACACGACTTTGTGACAATTTTCACATGGAGTCTCATTGAACTGGCCTTCATGACCCTCGCAGGACATCCGTGCAGATTGCGCAGTTGCCTCCATTCCAGTGATTATTTTATCAGATGTCAATCAACAATAAAATTACACATGCCTGATAATCACAAGAAACAACAGAAAAAACATATTTTCACTGCTTGCCCATTCCAGCTCCTATACAGCAGTTACACGAAGAGAACATAATTAGCCCGACCCTCTGAACTTTTACGGCTAGCAAAGGAACTCATTATAGTCACCACTCTGTAAACATAAATATGCTACTATTTCCAGACCGCCAATAATGACAATAATATACAAGATGAATTAGATAAAAACTGATATATATAAACAAAACATGAAGAAGGATTAAGATTGTAAATGACACTCACCTCTCCAACAGTCAGGGATACTTTACAATGTGGAAGTGAAATGGGGAGAGGCCCTGTATTTATATGGTCCCGGTTGTACAGTTTGTTTTGGGGTGTACCAACAAGGAAGACATGAAGGAGGCTCTCCAGGCAATAATTTTCTTTCATAATATAATACAAGGATACCTGTTGCTGGCCTTTCCGCCTATCACTCAAGCGGAATATCTTGTAATTTTTGTCTCCTAACAGTCACAATTTAATTTCAGAGGTCTCCAACCCCTCACAAAGTTGTCTAACTTTTCCTGCACTTTGTGACTCATGGAAACTACATTACGAAGGGTTCAAGACACGTTCGAGACACCTGCAGTAACTCTGCGACTACTTAGCAAGAGAATTTGTCGCACAGTTTAGTAAACATCACCAAGATGCTATGCCACTTTTCTGTAAACAGGAATGGCTTGCTTGCTTTCCGGTAGTGTTCTTGAATTTGTCCTTAAAGGTCCAGCATCTTAAGCAGATATCTCAGGGTCATTAGCGTTTCACCCCTTAACCTGAACGCTTCACTTGAGTGGGGCAGCAAAGGCAGATGTTACGCCTACACTTGCTGGACCTTGATCCTGAGACTGATTCTACTCGTAGTAGTAGTAGTAGATTAGTTTATTTGACAGGGACAGTGCAATAAACATAGACAATTAATCAAAGACAATCAATCTGATGTGTTGCACATAGAGTGTATAGCTATTAGCTAATTTGCAACTCTTGTCCCTGGATGGGCTTTAGAAAAAAGAATCAAGATAAAAAAAAAAAAAAAAAAAAAAAAAAAAATGTTGTTCCTCATTAACCATAGCCAGCGAGAACATGCTTCGGCAACTGCAGCAATGCTCTTGATGGCCTGCTTGACAAAGGTTCAGTAATGATAATGGTTTTTGTCTCCCATTAGATAAGGATCATGTCCGGGCACAATGATGTGACAATAACCTTTTGAGAGAAAACCAGCTTGAACAGCTTTTGAATATGTTGAAAATTCCTGCGTCTCACGAGGGGAAACTGCGACCCTTGCAAACATTTGGAGATATTTTGGAAACTCTTGAGAATGTCGTTGACCAACTGGTTGCAAGCTGTCGCAGCCCACTGAGATACTACCTTAAGGGGGTGCAAAAGAGGCATTTTGCACAACTCCTTGTTATTTCTTCTAAAATATATAGTTTTTCACCAGATGTGACTTACAGTATGTGCTGATCTTCATGAGCTTTCCTTCACATTCAGTGCATTAAATAAGGGTTATTTGTGAAGAAGAAAAATAACGTTAAAATAGGGTTGCAAATAGGTTTGCTGTTGACTGTAACATTAAATACTGTATGTCTTGGGTTTTATGTTGCTGTTACAGAGATTTTGACTCACATTTTCTAACATAGGATTGATACTGTAGATAGCATAATCCTCACTGCTGGACTAATTAAATTGTTTTAAGTTCAAGATGAAATGTTTGATAAATATAATGGCACACATCAGTGAACGGGGCATAGGGGTAAATGGTTCTTAGCTTGGTTTTTAACAGGATTATAGATGAAGAAGGCAATGCTTCAATCCACTTAGAACCCCCCCCCCCCCCTCAATTATGACTTTTTGATTTACATACAGTAAATTATCCATTCAAAAGCATCTGAACGATGTGTTTTAGATATTTAGCTGTTCGGGGCTCATCTTTTATCCTTAATTCTGAAACACTGCTAACAGAAAGAAAGTAACTAAAACTTTTCTCCCTTCTGAAGTTCTTCATCTTTGGTGGGGGATGGCAGTGAATGTCTACGCAACATCTGTGTCCATTGACAACCTCAGCAGACATGACATGCTGGCATGGGTCAATGACTCTTTGCAACTCACTTACACCAAGATTGAACAGCTCTGTTCAGGTAAGGTCCAAAGAAGGGGTTAAAAAAATAATTTAGCTGTATTGCACATATTGGCCAGGGTTCATCTGTGCCATCTCTTTGTGTTTTTCAGGAGCGGCATATTGCCAGTTCATGGACATGTTGTTTCCAGGCTGTATTCTTCTGAAGAAGGTCAAATTTCAAGCCAAGCTGGAGCATGAATTTATACACAACTTCAAAGTTCTTCAAGCAGCTTTTAAAAGGATGAATGTTGACAAAGTCAGCATCATTTTATGTTTCATTCAGGAATTACACTGATTAGGCATCACACTATGACCCCCTGCCTAATATTGTGTTGGTCCCCCTTTGGCTGCCAAAACAGCCCTGACCCATCGAGGTAAGGACTGTATGCTGTGGTGTATCTGGCACCAAGAGGTTAGCAGGGGTGTACTGTACACCCTTTCATGGAAATGATATTCCCTGATGGCTGGGGCCTTTTTCACAGGATAATGCGCCGTGCCACAAAGCAAAAATGGTTAAGGAATGATTTGAGGAGCACAACAACAAATTTGAGGTGTTGACTTGGCCTCCAAATTCCCCAAAGCTCAATCCTGTCGAGCATCTGTGGGATGTGCTGGGCAAACAAATCCATGGTGGCCCCACCTTGCAACTTACAGAACTTAAAGGATCCGCTGCTAACGTCTTGGTGCCAGATACCACAGCACACCTTCAGGCGTCTAGTGGAGTCCATGCCTTAATGGGTCATGGCTGTTTTGGCAGAAAAATAGGGACCAACACAATATTAGGCAGGTGGTCATAATGTTATGCCTGATGAGTGTATGTATCTATGATATTTAACTTTTTATGATTTTTACAACAGAAGATGGATACACTGTGTCACATTAATTTTGAAGGTATTCTTGTTTCTTTTATCCAGATAATTCCAGTAGAAAAGCTTGTAAAAGGAAAATTCCAGGACAACTTTGAATTTGTGCAGTGGTTCAAGAAGTTCTTCGATGCCAACTATGATGGAAAGGAGTACGACCCTTTACTAGCCAGACAGGGGCAGGACGTGGCCCCTCCCCCCAATCCAGGTGATCACTTTATCCAAAAACCAAAGAGAAACCCAGGTAAAGCCAACAATCTTGCCTTTGCTGCACGGTCTTGCTGAGCTTTGGATGGCTCAAAAGCGCTCCCTGCAAGCAAGTTTTGTGAGCAGCACGATTCACAGAATGACCGCAGTCTTCTTCAATCCATCTCACTGCAAAGCATTTGCAAAAACCATGACATTGTAGGTATGACTGAGTCACCATTGGAATCGTTGCAGTCACTACAGTGCATAGTGGGATGCAGCATTAGTAAGGCAAAATACTGACGGTGACTCTAATTGTAACTTTGCTTTCTCAGCTCTGACAGTGATAAGCAATAGCAAAACATCCACAGAAATATTCAAATTATTTTATTGCAGTGTCCTGCATCAGTCAGTTGATGCAACACCATTGCAGCTCTACCTCTTAAAGCTGGTTTATTATTTTTTTTTAATTTCACTAACAACTGTAATACAAATCCCAATTCCAGTGAAGCTGGGATGTTGTCTCAAACATAAATAAAAAGAGAATACAATGACTGGCAAATCATTTTTAACATACAGTATATTCAACTGAATACACTACAAAGACAAGATAGTTAACATTCAAACTAATAAACTTTATTGTTTTTTTTTCCCCAAATATGCACTCATTTTGAATTGGATGACTGCAGCACGTTACAAAAAAGCTGGGACAGGGGCAAGAAAAGATATTACATCCAAGCAACATCTTTTTCAGGAACGTCCCTGCTTATTTCAGCAAGGCAATGCCAAGCCATATTCTGCACGCGTTACAGCAGGCTTCGTATTAAAAGAGTTTGGGTACTGGACTGGCCTGCCTGCAGTTTAGCCTGGTTGCAGTTCAAATTTTGTCTGTCAGAAAATGTGTGGCATATTATAAAGTGCAAAATATGACAACGGAGACCAACAGAGACTATTGAGCAACTGAAATCATACATCAAGAAAGAATGGGAAAGAATTCCACCTACAAAGCTTCAACAATTATTGTCCCCAGTTCCTAAGCAGTTCTTGAATGTTGTTAAAATGAAAGGTGATGTAACACAGTGGTAACCATATCCCTGTCCCAGCTTTTTTGGAATGTGTTGCAGGCATCAAATTCAAAATGAGTGAATATTTGCAAAAACAAAACAAATACAATAAAGTTTATCAGTTTGAACATTAAATATCTTGTCTCTGTAGTGTATTCAATTGAATATACGCACAGTGGATATAAAAAGTCTACACACCCCTGTTCAAATGCCAGGTTTTTGTGATGTAAAAAAATGAGACCAAGATAAATCATTTCAAAACTTTTTCCACCATTAATATGACCTAAAACCTGTACAACCCAACTGAAAAACAAACTGAAATCTTTTAAGGGGGAAAATAAAAAATAAAAAACTTACAATAACCTGTTTGCACAAATATGCACACCCTCTTATAACTGGGGATGTGGCTGTGTTCAGAATTAACCAAAACCCAACCAAACCCATTCAAACTCATGTTAAATGGGAGTCAGCACACACCTGCCATCATTTAAAGTGCCTCTGATGAACCCCAAATAAAGTTCAGCTGTTCTAGTAGGCTTTTCCTGACATTTTTGTAGTCATCTCTTACAGCACAAGCCATGGTCCGCAGAGAGCTTCCAGAACATCCGATGGATCTCATTGTTCAAAGGTATCAGTCAGGAGAAAGGTACAAAAGAATTTCCAAGGTATTAAATATACCATGGAACACAGTAAAGACAGTCATCATCAAGTGGAGAAAATTTGGCACAACAGTGACATTACCAAGAACTGGACGTCCCTCCAAAATTGATGTAAAGGCAAGAAGAAAACTGGTCAGGGAGGCTGCCAAGAGGCTAATAGCAACATTGAAGGAGCTGCAGGAATTTCTGGCAAGTACTGGCTGTTTAGTACATGTGACAACAATCTCCCGTCTAGGGTGGCAAGACAGAAGCCTTATCTTAGGAAGAAAAACATCCAAGCCCGGTTACATTTTGCAAAACACATTTGAAATCTCCCAAATGCATGTGGGAAAATGTGTTATGGTCTGATGAAACCAAGGATGAACTTTTTAGCCATAATCCCAAAAGGTGTATTTGGCTCAAACATAACACTGCTCATCACCAAAAGAACACCATACCTACAGTGAAGCATGGCAGTGGCAGCATCCTGCTTTGGGGCTGTGTTTCGTTAGCTGGAACTGGGGCCTTAGTCAAGGTGGAGGAACAGTTCCAAATACCAGTCAGTGTTGGCAGAAAATCTTCAGGCTTCTGCTAGAAAGATGAAAAAGAAGAGGAACTTCATCTCATCACACAGTGATCTGTGTGGAGTTTGCATGTTCTCCCCGTGTATGCGTGGGTTTACCCCGGGATTTCTCCGGTTTCCTCCCACATGCCAAAAACATGCAGGTTAGGTTAATTGGAGACTCTAAAGTGGCCCTAGGTGTGAATGTGTATGTGAATGGTTAAGGGATAGTGCCGTATCGTGGCTGCTTCATCCATCCAGGTGGTGGATGACCCTCAATTTCCCCTCTGGGGATCAATAAAGTATACTAAATCTAAAAAATCTAAAAAAAAAATCTCTCATCATGACAATGATCCAAGGCACACATCCAAATCAACAAAAGAATGGCTTCAATAGAAGAAGATTAAGGTTTTGGAATGGTCCAGCCAGAGTCCAGACCTGAATCCGATTGAACATCTGTAGGGTGATCTGAAGAGGGCTGTGCACAGGAGATGCCCTCGCAATCTGACAGATTTGGAGCGTTTTTGCAAAGAAGAGTTGGGAAATATTGCCACATCAAGATGTGCCACGCTGATAGACTCCTACCTAAAAAGACTGAGTGCTGTAATAAAAGCCAAAGGTGCTGCAACAAAGTATTAGTTTAAGGGTGTGCATATTTATGCAGCCAGGTTATTCTCTTTTTTATTTTTCCCCTTAAAAGATTTCAGTTTGTTTTTCAATTGGGTTGTACAGGTTATAGGTCACATTAATGGGGGAAAAGTTTTGAAATGATTTATCTTGGTCTCATTTTTTTACATCATAAAAACCTGGCATTTGAACAGGGGTGTGTAGACTTTTTATATCCACTGCAGATTGAAAAGGATTTTCAACTCATTGAATTCTGTTTTATTTACATTTTACACAGTGTCCTCATTTCATTGGAATTGGGGTTTGTAAAAGCCTAAACATGAGCCGTGCTTTGTCTCTATGAAAGCTTTTTGCTTGAAAATCATGGCATACAATTTATAGATGCTGTGTGTCATGTGCCTGCTTTGTGACTTTGTCACTGGTAAGCAGTATGTTTTACATAAGGGCAGAATGGCTGCATCTTTTTTTTTTTTCAAAACTATAATATTAGCACAAACAGTATATAAAAGATGGATATAGCCAGTGGTTTGTGAGCTGCTGTTCTGAAGCCTCATTTAGCTATTGAGTTATCAACATTTTTGTCTAATACAGCTGGATTTAGTCATGTTTCGATAAGGAGGTTGGAATGATGAACTAATGGAAGTGCTTATGTACAGTTATATTAAAATATACTGTATAGAACATTTAGAAATTCAGGGTTTAGTGACAGCTTGTGGGTTCCCCTTTACTCCATTCATGCACGTCACAGCCTTAGGTACTTTGGCTAAGAATCCAACCTCCGGTCTTTCTCGGAAATGGCTAGAGTGATGGGGCTACAGTTCAATTAGATACCATAAGGTGTTGTTAAATACAACTTTGAAACAGTTACATCTGTAATTTCCCCATTGTGGGACTAAAAATATTTATCTTAACATATCTTATCTTATCTTATCTTATGCAGTACCTTTACAGTGGGTGATAAATTTGACAGAAAACAGATATGGGAATAACGCTAACCTAATTGAGGACACTCAGTCGTACTGTCCATGATCATCTGTGTTACTCTAATTAGGACAATAATTTAAGAATCAGTGTCAAATGGTACTAAAATTGTACTAAAACAGTTTTAACCATACACTTATCAGCCAACAGTTTAAACCATGCACTTACCAGCCACTTTAATAGGTACACCTGTTTGACTGCTTGTTAATTTAAATATCTAATCAGCAAATTACCTAGCAGCAACTCAGTGCATTTAGGCATGCAGACATAGTCAAGATGAGCTGCTGGAGTTCAAACCAAGCATCAGACTGGGGGAAAAAAGGTGATTTTAGTGACTTTGAACATGGAATGATTGTTGGTGCCAGACAGGCTGGTCTGAGTGTTTCGTATGTTCTTAATCTACTGGGATTTTCACACACAGCCATTATTAAGGTTTACAGAGAATGGTCTGAAAAAGAAAATATCCAGTGAGCAGCAGTTCTCTGGGCCTAAATACCTTGTTGATGCCAGAGGTTAGAAAGTAATGGCCAGATTGGCTCAAGCTGCTAAAAAGTCATCAGTAAAACACCTAATTAAACATTACAACTGAGGTACTGTATACAGAAGAGAATGTCTGAAGGTACAACATATTGACCCTTGAAACAGATGGACTACAGCAGCAGAAAACCTCAACTGGTGCCACTCCTGTCAGCTAAGAACCGGAAAGTGAGGCTGCAATTCACACAGGCTGACCAAAATTGGACAATAGAAGATTAAAAAAAACATTGCCTGGTCTGAGTCTCAGTTTTTGCTGCAGCGTTCAGATGGGAGGGTCAGAATTTGGCATAAACAACATGTACGTATCATGAATGTGCAGCCAGCAAATCTGCAGCAGCTGTGTGATGCTAGCATATCAGCATGGACCAGTATCTCTGAGGAATGTTTCTAGCACTTTGTTGAATCTATGCCATGAAAAGGCAATACGGATCCAACCCAGAAATAGTTGATATACCTATTAAAGTGGCCGCTGGGTGTGTATCTAAATTAGGAAACTGTTTTTTTCTATATAATACAAATTTACAAAAGGGTAAAGGGTAATTATCTAATTTTTCTATGTAATCAGACTTCTTTTTTGTGACCTGTGCTGGCCACTAGATGGTACACACCACATTTCCATTGGCTACACTCATCTGTTATATGCAGTGTGTAGTTAATGTGTGTTGGCATGATTTGAGACACTTCTGCTAAAGCACTTATAGAGGTTTTTCATGATAGGATTATTTTCTTTTAAATGTTCTTTCAAATTCACATTACGTTTGGCCATTTTACTACATTAAATAATTTCTAAAGCAATCTGTGATCTATTAACCAAAACGATATATTATTCTCTATAATGTGCTATATCCATTGCCGCACATTTGCTAAAATGCTAAAGTAAGAGCGGTCAGTTATCATTTAAATGTCTAACATCTGTCCCCATCTGTGACCACTCCAGGACCACAGAGGACATCTCCAACAGTTCCCAAAAACATGCCAACTCCACAACGGGTCCAGCACAACACTCCGGCCATGAGGAAGAACCCGACTTTGTCTAGAAATGGGGGTGATGCTGAAATCATGGAGCTAAATCAACAGGTAAGAGTTAACTGTCAAAAAATGCTTTCTTGGGTCTTAGAATTACAGTTCACTTTGAAACATTTATATTTACATTTTGATAGAAGTGGCAGAAGCTCTTCCAGTTACATTTCCCTACGCCACTAACACATAATGTGTTCTTCTGTTGCAATCCGTCACTGTGCTGTTGGCTGTGATATCAGTGCAGTCCTCATCCACTTTTTGCATCATGTACAGTGTTGTTTTTAGGAAAGTAAAACAGCACTGAATGAAATTTAAAGTATTTGTGTGACCTTAGCGAATAGTCTTCCAGAATAGTTTCTGACAGCCATCTTAAACACCCATATTTTCTTCCTCTCTATTAGTTGATGGAATTGAAATTGACTGTAGATGGACTAGAGAAGGAGAGAGACTTCTATTTCAGCAAACTAAGGGACATCGAGCTGATCTGCCAGGAACACGAGAGTGAAAACAACCCCATCCTCAGCAGGATAATTGACATTCTCTACGCAACAGAGGTATTTGTCTATTCAGACTATTTTCACATACAGAAAATAAATTGTTCACTTAATATTTCTACTATTGTAGCCATTTAAAAAAACATTTTCTTAGGTAAAAAAGTAAGAAAATTTTCTTTCTACAGTAGAATGGAAGCATGAAGAGAAGAACTAAAGACACAGACAACATACTGTAAATTTGTTGAAATGTTGACTCCAGCAAACACATTTTGGTATAGCACTATGAAAACCCATCACTGTTTAAACCAGCAGTCGTTGAGGTCACATAAAAACTAATTCAGCAACTACTTCTTCTTCTTTCAGCTGCTCCCTTTAGGGGTCGCCACAGCGAATCATCTGCCTCCATCTCACCCTATCCCTTGCATCTTCCTTGATAACACCAACCCTCTCTGTGTCCTCCTTCACTACATCCATGAATGCTCTCTGTGGTCTTCCTCTTTTCCTCCTGCCTGGCAGCTCCATCTTTAACATCGTTTGTCCAATATATCCACTATCCCTCCTCTGCACATGTCCAAACCATCTCAGCCTTACTTACTTTGTCTCGAAACTGCTCAACCTGAGCTGTCCCTCTGATATACTCATTTCTAATCCTGTCCCTCGTAGTCACTCCCAAAGAGAACCTTAGCATCTTCAACTCTGCCACCTCCAGCTCCGCCTCCTGTCTTTTCATCAGTGCCACCGTCTCCAAACCATACATCATAGCAGGTGTCACCACCATCTTGTAAATCTTCCCTTTGACTCTAGCTGTTACCTTTCTGTCACAAATCACCCTAACACTCGTCTCCACCCACTTCACCCTGCATGCACTCTCTTCTTCACCTCTCTCACATTTTCCATTGCTTTGGATGATTGACCCCAGGTATTGAAACTCATCTACCTTTACAACCTCTACTTCTTCCATCTTCACTGTTACACCTGCCTCCTTCTCATTTACACACATGTATTCTGTCTTGCTTCTACTGACTTTCATTCCTCTTCTCTCAAGAGCATACGAGATCTGTAGTGAGAATAGGGAGTAGTACTCCACCTATTCTCTATTCTCACTACAGATCACAATGTCATTTGCAAACATCACGGTGCATGGAGACTCCTGCCTGATCTCGTCTGCCAGCCTGTCCATCACCATGGCAAACAAGAAGGGGCTCAGAGCCAATCCCTGATGTAACCCCACCACCACCATGAATCCATCTGTCACTCCTACAGCACACCTCACCACTGTCTCGCTGTCCTCGTATATGTCCTGCAACACCCTCAGATATTTCTCTGCCACTCCTGACTTTCTCATACAGTACCACACTTCCTCTCTTTGTACCCTATCATAATCTTTCTTTTGATCCACAAAGACACAGCGGAACCCCTTCTGACCTTCTCTATACTTCTCCATCAACACTCTTAAAGCAAATATTGCATCTGTAGTACTCTTTCTTGACACTTGGCAAAGTGCTATGAGATGACTGTTGTTGTGAAATGGCACTATATAAATAAAGTTGAATTATTATTGTGAACAATGTGATATGGCACATCCCTAGTCTCCTTGTCTTCTTTCCTCTGTCCAGAGGATACAACACATACCTTTCTAGCTGTTCAGTAACTAAATACCATGTTTCTCACCTCAAATGATTCCAGAAACACAACATTATTTTGTTGGTTTGTTTTCAAAATATCAGTCAACTTACTGCTGAGCCACTGTATTTCATGGTTTGAAAATCTATCGTAGGCTTGCACACGGTTACAGAGGTTGACCAGTCTAGAGCAGCTCAGCATTTTTGTGAGTTCTGTAGATGGCTAAGCAAGCTGTCAGTCATCTATTATTACTTTCTTTTGATTCACAATCAGTGAGATCCTTCCTTATGTGTTGGTTCTATGTAAACCGGTATAAACACAAGATAGTTTCACCAGAGTTTCAAGACTCCAGCAGAGGGGAAGACCCAGAACAAGATTGTCTGAAAATGCTACAGAAAGCTTGATTCTTTACATGAGGTCATGTTATGGTTGATAGTTTAGAGAAAATACAGTGTAAATACTGACAGTATTTTTATTTTTTTGGGTCTCAGGAAGGCTTTGCACCTCCAGATGATGACGACCTTGATGAACAAGCTCACCTGGACCAGGATGAATACTGAGCCCATCGTCCTCCTCTTCCACCCCGCCACATCTCCGTCTGTCCTTTTCAGTTTTGTCCTCATTTATTTTGTTTCTCCCTCACTGCACGCTTTCTATAAATACTCACCATTATCTCCGCTCTATGTCGGTCTTTTCTTTTCTTTCTCATATGTATATCTGTTGGTAATTTAACCCCCTCCACCCTCTGGCAGTCTGCACACTATTCACAACTACTCTTTATCATCATTTGCTGCTCCTCCCCACCTCCATTAACACAATAACAGCAACAGTAATGATGACATATCCCAGTTATTTCAGCATGAGTAATGCAGAAAATAGAGCCAAGCCTGGCTTGGAGATCTTCTTCTTCTTCTTCTTTTAGATTTGATTGGTGGTTGGCAACCAGCTTACAGGTGCATTACTGCCACCTACTATATATAATTCCAAATGCATATATTCTTCTTCTTTTAGATTTGATTGGCGGTTAGCAACCAGCTCACAGGTGCACCACCGCCAAGCACTTCACTCTACATCATCATTGCTAAGTCAAGTCCAGTAGCCTCAAGTCAACGGCTTGGAGGTCGTTATTCCAAACAGTGGTTTTAAGACTGTAAATATTAGTTTGATTTCTAAAGGAGAAATGTCTTTGCTCGTTAAGGAGTAATTCATTTGCCTTTGATGCGCTGTTGATACTTTACCGAGAGCACTGCTCCAGTGTGCCATCAGGACACAGCTACTGAGCTACTAAAACTGTAATAGAAGTGACTTTTTATTAACAAGTTCTTATTTATTTAACTTATATATTTCCTTTAACTTTTTGTAGCAGAATTGGTGCAGAACTACTGTACATGAACTGAAAGCTGGGGCCATGTGTGTTATTTCAATTGTGGTTTGTGCTTGAGTCAGTATGGAGCTTTTTGGGTTTTCATCATGGTGGATTTATGGCATGTAGAAAAGCTGAGGGAAATTATTATGTGTAATGACGCAAGATATATGATCAGTGCTCTGCGATTATTCATTATTGATCAGCAACATATCTGAGCATGAGAATGTTACACATTGACTGTGAATGAGTGATATTTTGTATATGTATTTTGTGTGGAGATTTTGTCTGATGTCGCACGATCCTGGTTAATTGCTGTTTTATCTTTTAGGCTGACATGCAGTAGCCTACGTGTAAAAATTGGAAATGGAAAGGCACTTGCTGGCTGACAGCCCATTTGTCTCTTCAGGACGAGAGACACCTTTTTACATGTTTTACTGCTAGTCATACTGTGTTTATTCTTTTTATTTGCTGTAAAGGATTGGGTTTTTGAGTCCGGAATACAGTCCCAGTTTAGAGATCTATGATCAATTGTCTGGTCATCAAACAAGGAAATCTTGTTGTCCTTTCCCTAGCTACTTTTACTTCACAAAACTGGCTGTTTTCTGCTCTGGAACTTGTATTCATTGACCATGTAAACATCTACAGAACACTCATCTTTTGAGTTTTGAATAAATAGACAGATGTGAAACAAATTTCTGTGGTGGACTGTATTTCTGAACCAACTTCAATGAATTACTGTTAACCAGTGTTGGGCAAGTTACTAAAAAATAGTAACTAGTTACAGTTATTAGTTACTTCTTTTCAAAAGTAACTGAGTTACTGCATGATTAAAGTAACTAGTTACTTGGAAAAGTAACTTTCACGTTACTTTTAAATGCATACTTAAATCATCTTGCACACACAGCAAGATCAAGGGCCTCTTGTTCTCATCAGAAAAAAAGAAAAAACTGATGAGAAAAAAGTCTCATCTTTCTTACAGAGAAAAAATGTCTCAGATTTACATGAACTATTGTAATCAGTAGAAAGTCAGAAATTTACTAGAAATAAAGTTGTGAATTCACAGAGAAAATTTTGGACCCCCCAGTGGGCCGTTTTTGGCCCACAAGGCCTATGTTTGACACCCCTGGACCAGCCCATTAAAAATGCATATTTAGAGGATTTACTTCCATGAAATTGTTGCATATCACAACAGCATGTAAATGAATGAGATAAAATAAAATAGAAAGCACAGATAAATGAAAGGTCACCGCCTAGAAGAAGCTGTTCTTTACTGTACCAAATCAGTCACTTTTTCTCTGTGCGTAAGAAAACTTTAAATACATTTAATGCGGACATTAAATGCGAGTTTCTTGCTCAAAAAAATATTCAAGTTTAACCACAGAGGTAGGAGCTGTTGGGGGCTACTTACCGCTCGGACAACAGGTGATCAGGGCTCGATATGAGAAGTCGCCACCGCCACGGCATTTCTCCACACTGGATTGTGACGTGAACTGGGGCAAGACAGGAAACGGACCCGTGGAGGAGATTGTGTGGCGGTTGCATCAGTTGCTGTAGAGTCAGTTTATATTTATTTGCTTGCCTTTGCCTTTGGTATGACAACCTCCAGTGGCTTAAGGCGCTGGGGATGGCAGTTATCCCGCCAATAGCCACCGAAACTGTGTATTCATCCCCAGTTGGCAGCTGATGAGGAGGGTGTCTAGCAACTGCAAGTTGTATGATCGTCTGTTTGCGCTAAAATATCTATCCATATTAATAAAACGAGTAACACGAGTAATGCATCTGATCAAATTCCAGTAACTGTAACGCATTACTGAATTTTTAAACAGTAATTTCGTTACACAGCACGTTACTGCAAAAGTAGTGGTGTTACTCCGAACACTGCTGTTAACTCTTGGATAGTAAAGGGTGATATTTATCTATTTGTTTTAGATAATTCACCAACCAGCCACAACAGTAAAGCCAGTGCCAGATAAGGTGGATAGCTAATTGTCCTGAAAATGTAAAATTTTCAAGATCAGCTGGCCCCAGGCTGGCCAGCCTTGCCTCCCGGGTGGGGCTGGGTCTGGCCTTGGGCTGCTGGTGCTGGGAGGGCCGTCTCCCCCCCCCCTCTGGGCCAGGGTCTGGTGTGTGCCGGCGGCGCAGACTGGCCTGGGGCCCTGGTGGCGCTCTGGGGGCTGGTACCTGCGTCCCGGAGTGTGTGTGTATGTGTGTGTGGTGTTTGCAGTGGGTTGCCACTCATCCTCCGGGGCCTGCGTGTGTATGTATGTATGTGTGTGTGCGTCCATGCGTGCATGTGAGTATATGTGCGCAAGCGTATGTACAGGTGTGCGCGAGTGTGGGTGTGTGTGGGTTCGCATGTATATGTGTGGTATGTGTGGGTGTGGATATGGGTGTGTGCATGTGTGTGTGAACGTGTGGATATGTGTGTAAATATGCAAGGGTGTGTGTGGGTATAGGTGGACATATGTGATGGTATGTATGTGTGTGTACACGTGAGGGTGGGCGTGTGTGTGTGTGTGGAGGGTGTGTATGTGAAGGAAAGACCTCGTTGGGCGGAGGGGGCTCTGGGGGTGGGGTGGAGCCGTCTGGTGGGGGGGGGATAGCGGTTCGGTCACCAATCTCCCTGGCCGTCTTGCTGTTGTGTCCCAGGGCGGGGCGCTTTCTCCACACTGCCTCCGGTGTCCGTGATGCCAGGTATGGGTGTGTAGGTATTCGGTGGTGGTCGGTGGGACTGTTGATGCGGGTTGGCGGCCATGTTTCCATCGCTTTGCTCCGGGGTGGCTGTGACTGCAGGGGTAGCCTGCCGCAGGCGATGTCTGTCTGGGGTGGATGGTGGGTTGGCTCGTGGAGGGTGCTTTGGGATGTCGCTTGACATGTGGATCACTGCATCATTATTATTATTATTATTATATATGTTTGTGTATGTGCATACAGGGTGTGTACAAGATGTGTGAGAGTAAGTGTGAGTGTGGCTGCCCCATTGTGCCTGTGGTGCTGGAGAGCACTGGGGTACAGCATTGGTGGGTCCTGGGTTGTATGGCCTGGCGCCCCTCACCCTGGGATGGGATCTGGGGGCAGTAGGTGGCTTTCAGAGCCAGTTTGGGAGCTGGCTTCTGGGGGGGAAGGGCTCTCTCTGGGACCCCGCCCCCCCAGTCTTATCCCCCCTTTCCCCCCTAATTCTGGGTGGATATACATCTTATTGGATACACTTAGGGTTTTGGGGTGGGGGTGTGCCGTACGGTGTTGGTGAAGAGGATCCCTCTTGTTATATCTGATAAATGATCAGGATGGAGGCGAGTCTTCATGCAGCAACGAACTAACTTTATTATGAACTTGAGTTTATATACAGAGTGGGCCATGCCCGCCTGACGTCACCCTGTGGGTGGGCACGGCATCCCAGACACACACACTCTCATACCTAACATTCCCCCCCTTTACAAAACTGGGAAACCACACACACAGTTGAACCTCCCAAATTTAGAAACCCAAATCACACACTAAGAACATGGAGAACAATATACTGTCATGAACATCATATCACATTCACACAAAACAATTAAACTGGACCTTGTCTCTTGAAAAATACAACATAACCCCATACTATTCACATTCACTCACATGCACACCAGCATCAAATATATACAAACTGTATACTTTCTCTTATATACATATATATACACACAGGTATTGACACAAAGGCAAAGAAAAATTCAAGTAACGCCAACGTCTCTGGGCAGCCACCATCCACAAAACTGCCTCGGAGGCCCCGGGCACCCCCACAGCATATGTGCCCCTGGCCTCTGTCCACTGTTCTCCATTTAGACATATCATTGGCAGTATTTTCTGTTGCTGTTGTTTACTTGTGGCATGAATTAACAGCCAGTTATTCTTTAAGAACTTTGTAAACTTAACTCTCCCAATTTCTTTCTCAACTGCTTTTGTTAGCGTAACTGGGTGATAGTGCCCCCCACCCTGATTGAACTCAATGACAACCTTCCAGTCATTCCCTACATCCTCAAACTGCCATCCATTTTGGCCAGTTTGTGTTTTCTTCGCATTGCTACTTCCTCCCACATCACTCTCATCTGACCCGCTTCTAGGTCTCGTTGCTCCCCTAGCTGCTCTTTTCCGGCCCCCAGGCCTGGATAGTGTCCAGCCCATCTCATCTTTACTGTACTCGTCAGAACTAGATGCCATAATGTTACAGACAGCATACAGTTTTTGCTATCCGCCACAAACAAATCAATCCTACCGCCAGCCAAACACAGACGTAAATGTGGTCCCAATCTTCTTCTTCTCTTCGATGCCTTCCAGTCCTCCAAGGCTCTCCAGCAGTTCGACTCTGCACACCTTTGGTGGGTCTTCTTCTTCTTCGTTGAGACCACTGGTTGAGGGATAGCTGCGTCATAATTCCAGTTCATGGACAGGATCATCAGCAGTTCCCTCTTGGTGGTATCGACCAGCTCTTGATAGCCTATAGATTGTAGGAAAAATCCCTGTCCTCCTCTTCTTCTTCTTCTTCTCTTGGTTACTGGCGGATAGCAAACAACTGAAAGGTGCATACCACTACCTACTGCACAAGAGTGTGTAACATTATGTCATCTGAGCCTGACCCCTAAATTCTATGACTTAATCCAGTGTTATTTAAAAAAGAGAAAAGAGCCCTTCTCTTGATTGTTATTGGCTCTCCATCTCCATCTGTTCCCAGAATCCCAGTTAAATCCCATTCCCTACCAGCCTCTCAAACTTCATTTTACATTATCTGTCTTTCATTTCCGTATTTGTGACAGTGTAATAAGATGTGCTTGACATTTTCTTTTACTCCACATTCTCTACATTTGTCACTTTCGCTTTTCCACATGGTGAATAAAGTGCCACTTAAACCTGTGTGATCCAGTCTGAGCCATAATGATGTCTTCCCTCCTTTTGGTTGTTATGAAATTCTTTATTGCAATAAATTTTTGTATTTTGTAATATGATCTACCTTTATGATCTTCATCCCATCTTTTTTGCCATAGCTCAGTTCCTTTTTTCTTGATTACTACTTTCCCTTCACCATTTCCAAGAGACGATGGTATAGTTATCTCTTTTCCAAGAGCACTTTTTGCTAATTTGTCTGCAGTCATTCCCTTTCAACCCTTCATGTGCAGAAACCCAACAAAACTGAACTTCTCCACCACCCCTGTGTACCCTAAATAAACTGTGATATAGCTCAATCACCAAGTCTTCCCTTGTAGATTTTACTGTCTGTATGGTTTTTAGCGCTGCAAGTGAGTCCGTGCACACCACCACCCGGTCCGGTCTGACCTCCTCCACCCACTGCAAAGCAATAATTATTGCCACCATCTCTGCTATAAACACGGATGTATTGTTGGAGAGTCTTTTTGCGATGGTCACTTTAAACTCTGGGATGTATACTCCAACTCCAACAGAGCCCTCTTTATTCTTTGAACCGTTAGTATAGAGCTGTAAGAAGTTACAGTAATTGTTCCTGAGGTAAATGCTTGTTTTAACACCAACTTCACTCATATGCCAGTCCTTTTTCCTCATTAGCAGACTAGTGTCTACTTCTATTCCCGGAAACAGCCAAGGGGGAACATTACTCCCTGGACTGGTGTTAGCTATATCAATAGTATGCAGCCCACACATTCTGGTCCTTCTTTCAATTGTCCACCCAAACCCATGTCCCTGGAAATTAGAGTATTCCCAGCAGTCTTGTAGTGTTGTTTTTTAAATATTTGCTTTGTCACTTCCTCTATATATCATTACTGTCTATATAATTCAAGAAATCTGTGTGTGTGTCTGTGTGTCTGTCGTGACCATAGGACACGCAAAAAGATCATAGGATTGCCTATGATGCTCCTATGATCTCTACATGATGTCTATATGACGTCATATAGACACCATAGTATAGAGTGATTCAAGAAAATCTTGTGTGTGATCAAAGGCAGGCATCACTCATGATCACAGGACATCAAAGATCAAAGGCAGGCATCACTCACGATCATAGGACTTGCTATGACATCATCAAAGATCAAACGGAGGCATCACTCACGATCACTGGACTCGCTATGCCGTCATCAAAGATCATAGGACTCACTATGACATCATCAAAGATCAAAGGCAGGCAACACTCACGATCACAGGCCTTGCTGTGACATCATCAAAGATCATAGGACTCGTTCTGACATCATCACAGATCAAATGCAGGCATCATAGGACTCGCTATGCCATCAGCCTATGGTGTCTATATGACATCATATAGACACCATAGGCACACAGCGCTAAGATCAAAGGACTCACTTTGACATCATCAAAGATCATAGGACTCGCTATATACAGTGGGGCAAAAAAGTATTTAGTCAGAATCAGAATCAGAAAAAATTTATTGCCAAGTACATTCACAGTAAATAACTGGTAAATATACGAGGGATTTGACTTGACACTGAGAATTTTCAGTGACACGGCAGCGTCCAGTCAGCCACCAATTGTGCAAGTTCTCCCACTTAAAAAGATGAGCGAGGTCTCCAATTTTCATCATAGGTATACCTCAACTATGAGAGACAAAATAAGAAAAAAAAATCCAGAAAATCACATCGAAGGATTTTTAATGAATTAATTGGTAAATTCCTCGGTAAAATAAGTATTTGGTTACCTACAAACAAGCAAGATTTCTGGCTCTCACAGACCTGTAACTTCTTCTTTAAGAGGCTCCTCTGTCCTCCACTTGTTACCTGTATTAATGGCACCTGTTTGAACTCGTTATCAGTATAAAAGACACCTGTCCACAACCTCAAACAGTCAGACTCCAAACTCTACTATGGCCAAGACCAAAGAGCTGTCAAAGGACACCAGAAACAAAATTGTAGACCTGCACCAGGCTGGGAAGACTGAATCTGCAATAGGTAAGCAGCTTGGTGTGAAGAAATCAACTGTGGGAGCAATTATTAGAAAATGGAAGACATACAAGACCACTGATAATCTCCCTCGATCTGGGACTCCATGCAAGATCTCACCCCGTGGGGTCAAAATGATCACGAGAACAGTGAGCAAAAATCCCAGAACCACATGGGGGGACCTAGTGAATGACCTGCAGAGAGCTGGGACAAAAGTAACAAAGGCTACCATCAGTAACACACTACGCCGCCAGGGACTCAAATCCTGCAGTGCCAGACGTGTCCCCCTGCTTAAGCCAGTACATGTCCAGGCCCGTCTGAAGTTTGCTAGAGAGCATCTGGATGATCCAGAAGAGGATTGGGAGAATGTCATATGGTCAGATGAAACCAAAATAGAACTTTTTGGTAAAAACTCAACTTGTCGTGTTTGGAGGAGAAAGAACACCATACCTACTGTGAAGCATGGGGGTGGAAACATCATACTTTGGGGCTGTTTTTCTGCATAGGGACCAGGACGACTGATCCGTGTAAAGGAAAGAATGAATGGGGCCATGTATCATGAGATTTTGAATGAAAACCTCCTTCCATCAGCAAGTGCATTGAAGATGAAACGTGGCTGGGTCTTTCAGCATGACAATGATCCCAAACACACCGCCCGGGCAACGAAGGAGTGGCTTCGTAAGAAGCATTTCAAGGTCCTGGAGTGGCCTAGCCAGTCTCCAGATCTCAACCCCATAGAAAATCTTTGGAGGGAGTTGAAAGTCCGTGTTGCCCAGCGACAGCCCCAAAACATCACTGCTCTAGAGGAGATCTGCATGGAGGAATGGGCCAAAATACCAGCAACAGTGTGTGAAAACCTTGTGAAGACTTACGGAAAACGTTTGACCTCTGTCATTGCCAACAAATGGTATATAACAAAGTATTGAGATGAACTTTTGTTATTGACCAAATACTTATTTTACTGAGGAATTTACCAATTAATTTATTAAAAATCCTTCAATGTGATTTTCTGGATTTTTTTTTCTCATTTTGTCTCTCATAGTTGAGGTATACCTATGATGAAAATTGGAGACCTCTCTCATCTTTTAAGTGGGAGAACTTGCACAATTGGTGGCTGACTAAATACTTTTTTGCCCCACTGTATATGGTGTCTATGACTATGGTGTCTATATGATATCATGCAGACATCATAGGCTCAGTGATGCCTGGAAAGATGCAGTGAAGATGAAACACCTCAGGTTCGAGCAGTATGTCGGAGGCATGACTATGAACAACACAGCTGTCTGAGACAGGACACCCTTCAGCAGCATAGGGTACACACACAGACAGACAGACACCCGGGCACACACTGTGCCGAGGAGACCCACGAGATGGAGAGCAATAGTGAGGTGAAACACCTGAGGTTCGAGCAGAACGTCGGGGGCATGACTGTGAACAACATAGCCATCTGAGACAGGAGGAGACGCTTCAGCAGCATAGGGTACACACACAGACAGACACATGGGCGCACACTGTGCCGTGGACACCCACGAGATGGAGAGCAATAGAGTGAGGAGAACTGCTGCATTTTAGAAAAGATGCCATGAAGATGAAACACCTGAGATTTGAGCAGTGGGTTGGAAGCATGACTGTGAACAACACAGCTGTCTGAGACAGCAGGAGACTCTTCAGCATTAGACATATATAGTGTGTGGTGGCCAACCGCCAATCAAATCTAAAAGAAGAATGTATCAATTGAAGAGAGTGATTCTTGACCAGATAGAGTGATGATATAGAGTGAAGTGCGTGGCAGTAATGCACCTGTAAGCTGGTTGCCAACCACCAATCAAATCAAAAAGAAGAAGAAGAAGAAGAAGAGTTGGTGGCAGTACAAGGAAACCAAAAAGGAAGATAGAGTAGGTGGCGGTAATGCACCTGTAAGCTGGTTGCCACCCGCCAATCAAATCTAAAAGAAGTAGAAGAAGAGGAAAAACAGGAGACAGACAGACAGACGCACAGACAGACAGACATTTCTTGAGTTATATATAGAGTGATCATGAGTGATGTCAGGAAGAAGCAGAGAGAATCGAGAAGACGCCACCGAGGATAGAGTGATATAGAGTGATGACGTAGAGTGATGAATTTGTAAGGACTACAGCTCTTGACCAGATAGAGTGATGATATAGAGTGAAGTATGTGGCAGCAATGCACCTGTAAGCTGGTTGCCAACCGCCAATCAAATCTAAAAGAGGAAGAATCTAAAAGAAGCTGGTTGCCAACCGCCAATCAAATCTAGAAGAAGAAGCAGCATAGAGTACGACAGGCAAGGGATGCACAGAGAGACAGGAAACGTGAGGCAGTGTGCCATGCATGTGCAGCTGAGTCTTCTTCTTTTAGATTTGATTGGTGGTTGGCAACCAGCTTACAGGTGCATTACCGCCACGTACTTCACTCTATATCATCACTCTATCTGGTCAGGAGCTGTAGTCCTTCTATCATCATTGCTGTATCCAATCAAACCTCAACTCTATCTTCAGACATCACTCTTCTTCGTCTCCTTGTATTTCACTCTATATGACCACTTCACTCTATATCATCACTCTACACATCATGGCCGTGGCAACTGCCATGGCCAAGATGTCCTCCCACCTTGGTGAGGGCCACACACTCTCGACTTGTGCTGCTGAGTCAGTTGAAGCCCGAAATGCCTGCCAAGCGAGCAACGCTGCATGCCAGGCAAGGCACAGAGAAGCTGAGACGGAGATGTGGAATAGTCGGCTGGCCAGGGACAGTGAATGCCATGCAAGGAACAGAGAAGTTGAGATTGGGGAGATGTGGAATAGTTGACTGGCTGCCAACACTGCACACCAGGCAAGGCACAGAGAAACTGAAATGGAGGAGATGTGGAATAGTCGGCTGACGAGGGACAGTGAATGCCATGCAAGGCTCAGAGAAGCTGAGACCAAGGAGATGTGGAATAGTTGGATGGCGAGGGACAGTGAATGCCATGCAAGGCACAGAGAAGCTGAGACCGAGGAGACGCGGAATAGTCGGCTGACCAGGGACAGTGAATGCCATGCAATGCACAGAAAAGCTGAGATGGAGGAGATGCAGAATAGTTGGCTGGCGAGGGACAGTGAATGCCATGCAAGGGTAGGCATCACAGATCAAAGGCAGGCATCAATGAACGAGTGGTAAGACACCAAAGATCATAGGACTCGCTATGGCATCATCAACAATCAAAGGACTCACTATGACATCATCATAGATAATAGGACTCACTATGGCAGCATCAAAGATCACAGGACTTGCTATGGCATCATCAAAGATCATAGGGCTCACTATAACATCATCAAAGATCAAAGGCAGGCTTCACTGAACAAGTTGTGATGCGCTTGCTTACACCTGCTTTCTATGGGCATGCAAACATACTTGCTTATACTTGGTTTCTACGGGCATGCACCGGTATGCACGGGCATGCACAGGTATGCACTAGTCATATTATAATGCAAGAAATCTGTCTGTGTGTCTGTGTGTTCCGCCCATATCTCCCGAACTGTTCATCGGACTGGCCTCAGGAATTTTATACGTTCTTTGCTGAGGGTATGAGGGTGTGCATCCCCGAATTTCAGCCTCCCCAGATATGTGGAAGTTTAGAAGGGGAAATCTAATAAATGTCCATAGGGGTGTTGTGGAGTTAGCTCAAGAAGTAGGCAGGCATCACCGAATGAGTGATGCCATAGATCAAAGGCAGCAGTGATGTCATAGATCAATGGCAGACATCACCGTGGTTACTGTTGCCAGTGAGACATCAAAGGCAGGCATCACAATGGTTACTGTGATGTCATAAATCAAAGGCAGTCATCACCATGGTTACTGTTGCCAGGCAGTCACATCATCAAAGATCAAAGGCAGGCATCACTGAACGAGTGGTGACGTCAAAAATCAAAGGCAGGTTTCACCATGGTTACTGTTGCCATGGTGACCATGTCAAAGATCAAAGGCAGGCATCACCATGGCAACAGTAACTTTCAACAGGTATGCAGAAATGCTTGCTTACACTTGCTTTCTATGGGCATGCAGAAATACTTGCTTATACTTGGTTTCTACGGGCATGCACGGGTATGCACTAGTATTTACAAGCTATAACAGCCCTTTGAGACTATTTCACAGGTTGGACAGAGGAAGTTGCAGTACTATATTCACAATTTAACCCTGAAGAACAAAATCAAGTCATTTTTAAAGCATGGATACTCTTTCAATCAACATTAAGACCCTTAATCAATTTTTGGCAGGTTAAATAACATACTTTTAAGCTAGAACGGCCCTTTAAGACTATTTCACAGGTTGGACAGAGCAAGTTACAGTACTATTTTCCCAATTTAACCCTAAAGAACTAAATCAAGTCATTTTTAAAGCATGGATACGCTTTCAATCAACATTGAGACCCCCTTGTATTATGTTAAGGGTCAATTTGACCCATTTTGGTTTTTGTGTTGACCAAAGTATGGGTTATCCTTTCTTTTTCTTCATGAAATTTTGTGACTTTTCCTCATCTAGGGTCATGAACTGGTGTGTAAAATCTGGACACTTTGATGTGTAGTGAAATGTATGTGCAGAGTTTGTATACAAAGATGATGTTGCGGGTCATTTTGACCAGGACACTTTCATGTGGGTAAGTAGCTGTACAGATCCAAAATAAACATGCCTCTTTGATGTACTTTATTTTGACTGCCCAGTTAATTGTATTTTGACTTCCAGAGACCCAGGTGTGTGTCGAGGAGGGACTTTCTCTGCCTTGTCCTTGTCACTTTTCTCATGCCATCTCTTTGACAAACACACCAAAAATGAGCTCCAGAAGGTTTACAGCTGAAGAAGCTTCATCACATATTTTGAACTGGGATAGTGACGCAGAGGAAGAGATTTCAGAGACCGAGGACAATGTAATTGATGATCCAGATTGTCAATTTTCCGACGATGAGGAGGATTCAGAGGACGAACCTACCGTGTGTATCCATCTGATGAAAGCCAAGGAATGCAGCAATCATCATCCATAGAGGGGACATAGGCATCTAAAGCTGGTAATATAAAATGGCCAACATCACCACACCAAAGCCGAGGTAGACTGTCATCTTCCAGTGTCATCAAAATGACTCCTGGTCCTACAAGATTTGCTGTCACACGAGTTGATGATATTCAATCAGCATTTCAGCTCTTCATATCCCCACCAATAGAGAAGATTATACTGGAAATGACCAACTTGGAGGGGAGGCGTGTATTTCAGGAGAAATGGAAGCCACTGGATCAGACTGACTTGCATGCTTACATTGGAATTCTGGTATTAGCTGGAGTGTACAGGTCAATGGGAGAAGCAACTGCAAGTCTATGGGATGAAGAGTATGGAAGGCCAATCTTTCGAGCAACAATGTCTCTGGAGACATTTCACATGATATCTCGTGTGATCCGATTTGACAACTGTGACACCAGAGCTGGTCGACACGAAAGAGACAAACTAGCTGCATTTAGAGATGTATGGGATAAATGGGTTGAAATTCTACCTTTGTTGTACAATCCTGGTCCCCATGTTACTGTAGATGAGCGCCTTGTACCATTCAGGGGGTGCTGTCCTTTCAGACAGTACATGCCCAACAAGCCTGCCAAGTATGGCATCAAAATGTGGGTAGCCTGTGATGCAAAATCTAGCTCTGCATGGAATATGCAAGTGTATACTGGAAAGCTACCTGGAGGAGCATCTGAGAAGAATCAGGGGATGCGTGTGGTGCTGGAGATGAGTGAAGGGTTGCAAGGTCATAACATCACATGTGACAACTTCTTTACATCCTACCGCCTTGGAGATGAACTTCAGAAGAGAAAGCTGACTATGTTGGGAACAGTCAGAAGAAATAAGCCAGAACTTCCCAGTGAAATTCTGAAGATGCAGGGCAGACCTCTGCATTCCTCAATATTTGTTTTCACTGAGAAAATAGCAGTTGTTTCATACTGCCCAAAGAGAAACAAGAATGTTCTTGTAATGAGCACAATGCACACAGATGCATCTCTGAGCACAAGAGAAGACATGAAGCCACAAATGATCCTGGACTACAACTCCACCAAAGGAGGAGTTGACAATCTGGACAAAGTCACAGCAACATACAGCTGCCAGCGCAAGACTGCCCGCTGGCCCTTGGTGATTTTCTGCAACATTGTCGATGTGTCTGCTTACAATGCCTATGTCCTGTGGACTGAAATCAACCAGCAATGGAATGCCGGCAAATTGTACCGACGTCAGCTTTTCCTGGAAGAACTCGGCAAAGCACTTGTCACTCCCAAGATCCAGAGGCGAGCCAGGCCAGCTCAATCCCCAGCAGCTGCAGCTGTCATTGAAAAGGTCAAGGTCAGGTCATCCAACCAATCTGCAATGGATCCAGTGGACACAGGTGTAAAGAAACAGAAAAGATGCCAGGTCTGTCCCTCCCGAGAGGACAGTAAAACAAGTACCTCTTGTGTGAAATGCAAGAATTACATCTGCAGAAACCACACAGTTACATTCTGTCCATCATGTGGAGAGCATTGAAAATGTTGAACATTGAATATGTGAGAAAAAGGGGCAAGTTAAATGAAAAAAAAAAAGCAGAGGGAAAAACTTGAACAAAATAGTTCTTAAATATAGTGTTGAAATTAAAAATGTATTGTTATGTCTCTTTTATAAATGTTTATATAATCTAAAATAAAGTTGTTATTGGTTTAACCTGTTTTTTGACTGTTTTGAGTGGATTTACACAGTACGGGTCAAAATGACCCGCCACATAATCAATGTAATTTTTTTCAACATAATACAAGGGTTAAGACCCTTTGTAGAGGGTGTAAGGGAAGGATGCGGAGGCGAGGCACGAGCGTAGGTCAACACAGGCTCTTTATTCACCCTCTAACATAAATACAGCCTGTGGACCCCAGCGTTGCCCGCTGGGGCCGTGTGTCTGGTAGGAGAGTTTTTGCGTCGCTGAGGCATGTATTACAAGCTCTTTTATACAGTTATACAGAGAGAATGCATGGCACATTAGCATAGTGATATACGTATCAGTCAATACATATCATTAGCCTGACCAGCTGGCGCCCGAATGTCCTCTCCGTCGTCCGGGGACATATACATAACAGTCCATTGTTCTGCCCCTCTTCCTGCTTCTGGGTGTGAGAAGAATGTCCACCCACTGTGTCTAGTGTCACCACACCTTAATTTTTGGAAGGTTAAATAACATATTTATAAGCTATAACAGCCTTTTAAGACCATTTCACACGTTGGACAGAGCAAGTTACAGTACTATATTCACAATTTAACCCTGAAGAGCAAACTCAAGTCATTTTTAAAGCCTGGAAACTGTTTTAAACAACATTAAGTTCGTTAATCAATTTTTTGCGGGGGAAAGACATATTTATAAGCTATAACAGCACTTTGACACTGTTTCACAAGTTGGACAGCATTACCGTACTATATTCACAATTTAACACTGAACAACCAAATCAAGTAATTTTTTTTGGCAGATAAAATGTTTCAATCCAAATCGGGAGCCTTAATGAATTTTTTGGCAGCTGAAGCATACATTTTATCCACTCAAGTAACAATATATTGTGAGGTTTCAAGGGTTCACACAATAATGAGAGAGGATTTGGAATGAACAGGCATTTATTTTTTCACTGCCAAATTACACAGAACAGAGGGGAGGTCATTCACACAGACACTCACCTCACTAAGTGTGACACAGACATGCAATCTCTCACATACAGGGAAAACGACACTATAACTGTCATGACTCGCCGCTCATCAGCGGCGCCAGCTGCGCGCACACCTGCTCCTCGTCAGCGGCGAGGTACTTAATCCACTCTGCCCTGGGCTTCGGCCTGAAGCCGTCTCTCTACTTCGGCATCACTTGCTACAACGGTACTCAACCTTCAAGCAAGATTATCTGGGTAAGCTCCCCTTACCTCTTTTCCTCCAGCCCTCTCCCCTGTGCACAGGTGGACTTCCCTGGCGGCGGACTTCCTCATCTCGCCGCTGTCTCTACGCTGCTGCTACAGGCACTCCAGGTCGCTGTCTCCTGGGCTCCGCCCTTGTCAACGCCAGCCACCTGTCTTAACCAAGTAAGCCAGCAAGACTATTATTATCCTCTGTGTTGGTGTGGTGCCCGTTACCCTTCTCCCTCTGCTTCCTCCCATAGGGTTGTCCGGCTGAACGGCCTCCTGCCTCCGTGCCTGACGCAGACGCCACCACCAACACATTCTTATTCCACAGACACGCAGCCACACATCCCTGTTGTCAATAAAGCTGTTAAATCTACCCTGAGCCTGCGTGTGTGTCTCCTGAGCCGTGCATTATGTCAGTACGGCTTCAGCAGAGCGGCTCGGCAGACAGCGGGCTCGCACGCCGTCTTTCCACCCTCGAGGCTCGGGTGGATTTAACAGCCCACCAACAACAGGTGATATTAAACCAATTGACAGTCATTACTAACCGATTAGACCGCTTGGACCCCCAGCAGCCGTTCCCCTCGGTTCGTCTGGGTGGCGCAGCTCCCACTGCTCCGGCGGCTGTCCAGCTTGCTCCGGGTGCGCCGGCACGGCTCACACCAATCCCCACTCCTGCTCACTTTAGCGGCAAGCTTGGTGGAGCTCGGGGTTTTATCATGCAGTGTGAGTCCGTGTTCCTTCGCGTTCCCGGAGACTTCCCCTCAGACCACAGCAGGATTGGCTATATTGGTAATCTCCTGGAGGGTCGTGTGCTTACCTGGGCTTACGCCATCATGGCGAAGCCCAGCTACGCCACCCTCACCTATGGCCAGTTCGTGCGACAATTTCTGGAAGTGTTCGACCATTCGCATTTGGACAGTATCCAGGTCGACCGCCTTCTCGGCCACCAACAGAGGAGCCGATCGGCGGCCGAATACGTGATCGACTTCCGGGTTACCGCGGAGGAAGTTGGCTGGGAAGAGCGTGTGCTCTGCGGCATCTTCCTCCGCAGTCTCAACTCTGGTCTGAGAGATGAGCTGGCCGGCCGGGATATCCCGGAGACTCTAGCGGAGCTGATCTCCCTTGCCATCAGCTTGGATAACAGGCTGCGTGAGCGCGCCTCAGAGCGGAAGCACTCTTCTCACTCGCGGGGCGCCTCTGCGCGCTTGCCCCAAGCTCGCCACCTGGCGTTGCCGCCGCCAGAGGTCTCCGAGGAGTCGGAGCCGATGGTGACGGGCCGGACAAAGCTCCCCCTGGCGGAGAAACAACGCCGCCGTGATCTGGGCCTTTGCATGTATTGCGGGGGCAGCCAGCACACGGTGGAGCATTGTCCGGAGAAGCCAAACGAGGAGGTCCGCGAGTCACTGTAGGGGGCCTCGCGGACGCTAATCGGTTAAATCCCCTCACACATTTGACGCTGCCCATCCGCTTCTGTCACAACCTCACAGGGCACCTCACACATGCACTGGTGGATTCAGGCGCGGAGGGTAGCTTTATTTCACAAAGCCTGGCAACCCGATTAGGCATCCGTTGTCACCCCCTCGGCCCTCCTCTCACCCTGGTAAATCTCTCCCGTGTCTCATTGGGAAAGGTGACCCACCGGACATCTCCTATTCCGGTGATCATCTCAGGAAACCACCGGGAGGATATCTCCTTCTACGTCCTGCCCACCTCGGTCACTCCTGTCATTCTCGGATACCCTTGGCTCCGCCTCCACAACCCCGTCTTGGACTGGAAGACCGGAAAAGTGTCAGCTTGGAGCACCTTCTGTATGGGCACCTGTCTCCAATCCGCTGCCTGCGCCCCGTCCTCGCCTCCCACAGCCAAGGACACCACGCCCCCGGATCTCGCCCTTGTGCCCTCAGAGTTCCACGACCTGGGTGCAGTCTTCAGCAAGTCCAAGGCGATGTCTCTTCCTCCTCACCGGCCCTACGACTGTGCCACCAACATCCGCCAGGGGGCGCCCCTACCCTCAGGACGCCTCTACAGCCTGTCAGCGCCAGAGAGGGAGGCCATGAACACCAACTTGAAGGAGTCGCTCAGCGCTGGGATTATCCGACCATCTTCCTCACCAGTAGGTGCAGGGTTCTTCTTCGTGGGAAAGAAGGATGGCTCCCTTCGTCCTTGCATAGATTACCGAGCTCTCAATGACATCACGGAGAAGGACCGGTACACCCTGCCCCTCATGGACACCGCCTTCCACTCCCTCCAGGGGGCGACCTGGTTTACCAAGCTGGATCTCCGCAGCGCTTACCACCTCGTCCGGATCCGGGAGGGAGATGAGTGGAAGACAGCCTTCCGCACCCCTAACGGTCATTTTGAATATCTAGTGATGCCGTTTGGGTTGACCAACACTCCAGCCATCTTCCAGCGCCTCATTAATGACGTCCTCCGGGATTTCATCGGCCTGTTCATGTTCGTCTACCTGGACGATATCCTCATCTTCTCCAGGTCCAGGGATAAGCACCGGGTCCACGTGAGGCGGATCCTGCAGAGGCTGTTGGAGAATCGTCTATATGTCAAGTCGGAGAAGTGTGAGTTCTACGCCAAGACAACTTCCTTCCTGGGGTTCGTCATCTCCCATGACCAGGTGCTCCCGGACCCAGCGAAGATTAAAGCGGTGGTGGATTGGCCCACACCTACCTCTAGGAAACAGGTTCAGCAGTTCGTCGGGTTCGCCAATTTCTACTGCCGCTTCGTCCCAAACTTTGGAGCCATCGTCGGGCCTCTGACCCGCCTCACCTCCCCTAAGACCCCGTTCCGGTGGACTGAAGAGGCCGCAACAGCCTTCCAGGCGCTGAAGACGGAGTTTTCCTCCTCCCGGGTCCTCAGCCAGGTCGATCCCGCGCTGCAGTGCATAGTGGAGGTGGACGCTTCGGACACGGGGGTGGGGCTGGTGCTGTCCCAGCGGTCTCCAGCCAACGGAGTCAAGCGACCCTGCGCCTTCTTCTCTCGGCGCCTGTCCCCGGCGGAGCGTAATTATGACTTGGGGGACAGAGAGCTCCTGGCCATCAAGCTTGCGCTTCAGGAGTGGCGTCACTGGCTGGAGGGGGCCGCCTTGCCTTTCGTGGTCCTAACTGACCACAAGAACTTGGAGTACCTAAGATCTGCCAAGCGTCTGAACGCCCGCCAGGCGCGCTGGTCCCTGTTCTTTGCAAGGTTTAAATTTAACATCACCTACAGGCCTGGCTCCAAGAACGGCCTGCCCGACGCCCTCTCCAGGCAATTTGCCCCGGAGGCCACGGAAGATGCTGTTCACACCATTCTGCCCAGGTCGTGCGTTGTGGGGGCTGTTTCCTGGGACATAGAGGATAAGATCCGGAGGGTGCAGGAGTCGGAACTGGACCCTGGCGGCGGACCGGAGGGGAGGCTCTTCGTGCCATCTACCGTCCGGGGGGACGTTATTCACTGGCTCCACACCTCTAAGCTCACCTGCCATCCTGGAGCTTCTCGGATGATCGACCTCCTCCAGCGATCCTTTTGGTGGCCAGGTCTGCGGAAGGATGCCGCTCGCTACACCTGGGCCTGCCCCGTCTGCGCCACCAGTAAGTCGGGTAACGCTCCTCCTGCGGGTCTGCTCCAGCCCCTGCCCGTCCCTGGCAGGCCCTGGTCGCACATCGCTTTAGACTTTGTCACCGGCCTTCCTGTCTCCAACAACTTCGACACAGTTCTGACCATCATTGACCGTTTCTCCAAGGCCGCCCACTTTGTGCCCCTACGTGGACTAACTAACTAACTAACTAACTAACCTGCACTTATATAGCGCTTTTCTAGTCACAAAGACCACTCAAAGCGCTTTCATTAATACTAACCCTCTATTCTAAGGGCCTATAGGAAACAGATATCTAGGGACAATTTAGAACAGCCAATTAACCTAACATGCATGTTTTTGGCATGTGGGAGGAAACCGGAGAAATCCCGGAGTAAACCCACGCAACACGGGGAGAACATGCAAACTCCACACAGATCACTGTTGGTCGGGGGCTGGGATCGAACCCACGATCCCACGATCCCCACAATCCCCCGGCCAAGGGTAAACTGTGCTGCCGCAGTGCTAACCACTGCGCTCCCCTCAGCCTTGGAGACGGCGGACCTCCTTATCCAGCACGTGGTCAGACTGCACGGAATACCGGTCGACGTGGTCTCCAATCGTGGCCCCCAGTTCTCTTCGGACGTCTGGAGGTCTTTTTGCAACACCCTGGGAGCTAAAGTAAGCCTCACCTCCGGCCATCACCCCCAGTCCAACGGACAGTGTGAACGGACCAATCAGGAGCTGGAGGCTGCGCTCCACTGCGTTACCACATCCAAGCCCACGTCCTGGAGCTCTCACCTCGCCTGGGTGGAGTACGCCCACAACACCTCTCGCTCGTCTGCCATCGGGATGTCTCTCTTCAAGGCATCCCTGGGTTATGATCCACCTCTATTCCCCGCGCAGGAGGGCGAATTGGCTGTCCCCTCTGCCCAGGCGCACTTCAGGCGGTGCCGCTCTCTTTGGACTACGGTGTGCAATGCGCTTTTACGCACGGCGGAGCGCAATAAATCCACGGCGGACCGGCACAGGAGACCTGCCCCGGCCTACCAGGTGGGACAACAAGTCTGGGTATCCACACAGGACGTCAACCTAAAGGGTGAGAGGAGGAAGCTGGCCCAACGATTCATTGGCCCATTTCCCATAACTAGGATTATCAACCCGGTGGCTGTGCGTGTGGCTATTCCCTCCTCCCTCCGCATCCATCCCACCTTCCACGTCTCCAAAGTCAAACCGGTGGTCTCTGACCCCCTCTGCCCTCCACCTGCAGCGCACCCCGCTCCCTGGATGATTGGTGGCCATCCGGCCTGGGCTGTCTCTGACATCTTGGACGCCCGGCGCCGGGGTCGCGGGTTGCAGTATTTGGTGGACTGGGAGGGCTATGGACCCGAATGGAGACAATGGGTGCCTTCCTCGTTGGTGTTGGACCGGTCCCTCATCACTGAGTTCCATCGAGCCCACCCAGAGAAACCATCGCCAGGAGGCGCTGCTAGAGGGGGGAGTACTGTCATGACTCGCCGCTCATCAGCGGCGCAAGCTGCGCACACACCTGCTCCTCGTCAGCGGCGAGGTACTTAATCCACTCTGCCCTGGGCTTCGGCCTGAAGCCATCTCTCTACTTCGGCATCGCTTGCTACAACGGTACTCAACCTTCAAGCAAGATTATCTGGGTAAGCTTCCCTTACCTCTTTTCCTCCAGCCCTCTCCCCTGTGCACAGGTGGACTTCCCCGGCGGTGGACTTCCTCATCTCGCCGCTGTCTCTACGCTGCTGCTACAGGCACTCCAGGTCGCTGTCTCCCGGGCTCCACCCTTGTCAATGCCAGCCACCTGTCTTAACCAAGTAAGCCAGCAAGACTATTATTATCCTCTGTGTTGGTGTGGTGCCCGTTACCCTTCTCCCTCTGCTTCCTCCCATAGGGTTGTCCGGCTGAACGGCTTCCTGCCCCCGTGCCTGACGCAGACGCCACCACCAACACATTCTTATTCCACAGACACGCAGCCACACATCCCTGTTGTCAATAAAGCTGTTAAATCTACCCTGAGCCTGCGTGTGTGTCTCCTGAGCCGTGCATTATGTCAATAACAACCAGATTTATAACGCAATTATAACGGTACAACAATAACACTCAGAATACAAGGATAATAACAGTCTTTAAATACCCTGTGGTGCAAAGCAAGCCATCACAATTCACCTCGCCCCTTATCACAGCCCTGACGTTACACTGCCCCGGCGCGGTGCTGGTGCCAAACTGTAGCAGCCCTGCTGTTCCTCTGGATTCATTAGTGACGTGGAGAGGGGGGACATGCTGCATGGGCAACATCTTGTCCGCCATATCTTCCTGCCCCGGCTTGAATCCTACCAACGCCCAATGCTGGAAGGTAGAACACCGGATCACTGGAGAGGACACTCCAGCTTCGCCTTTGGCATAGACAAAACACGGGGAATGACAGTTACTGGTTATAAGCCACCGCTCAATTGGCGTAGAGCGCGGCGCCAGGGGTTGTTCCCGACGGTGGGAGGGATCATCGGATCTCACTGGACAGCTACCGCCCGCCTCAAGCTGGGCAGCCCCCAGCCAATAAGGTGTTGTCCCGCCACAGCTTGCTTTCCTCATTGGGTGCATGGGGATGAGGAGAAGTCCGAACAGCAGGCTGAGAACCTTCGCACCAGGCAAGACAAAAAAACAAAAGAGACCAACTCTAAAACTAGGAACTTGGAACGTCCGCACTATGATGACAGGACTTGCTGCTAACCTCAAGGACATCAACGACACCAGGAAGACGGCCATCATCAATAATGAGCTGAAGAGACTGGGAGTGGATATCGCCACTCTCCAGGAAACACGGTTGGCTGACGTAGGCACACTGAGAGAGAAGGACTACACGTTCTACTGGCAGGGAAAGGGCAGTGACGAACACAGGGAACACGGAGTGGGCTTTGCAGTGAAGAACACCTTGCTGAAGATGGTGGAACCGGGCAGCAATGGCTCTGCACGACTCCTCACCCTCCGCCTGAACACCACTCAAGGCCCCGTCACCCTCGTCAGTGTGTATGCCCCAACACTGACAGCCACACCAGAGGCAAAAGACGAGTTCTACGAGAATCTCGCAACAACTGTCAGGATCATCCCCAACTCTGAACAACTCATTCTCCTTGGAGACTTCAATGCCAGAGTGGGTGCTGACCACAACTCCTGGCCCTCCTGTCTGGGACCATTTGGCGTGGGCAGAATGAACAACAACGGACAGTGGCTGCTCGAGTTCTGCACATATCACGATCTGTGCATCACAAACTCATTCTTCAAGACCAAGCCCCAACACAAGGTTTCCTGGCGACATCCGCGCTCAAAGCACTGGCACCAGCTGGACTTGATCCTGACCAGGCGCACCTCACTGAAGAACGTGCTAATCACCCGTTCGTTCCAGAGTGCAGATTGCGACACAGACCGTTCATTGGTGTGTTGCAAGGTCAAACTGCAGCTGAAGAAATTCCATCGTGCTAGACAGCCTGGAAAGGCACGGATTGACACCAGCAAGATGGCCCAACCAGAACTTGTTGAGCAGTTTGCCTCCACCTTTGAGAAGGAACTTGGTGTACCACAAGAAGAAGAATCTGCAAAGCAGAAGTGGGAAGAGCTGCAAAACATCATCCACCGCATAGCCTTGGCTACCTTTGGGAGGAAGACCTCGAAGTCACAGGACTGGTTTGAAGCCAAGTTGACCGAGATGACCCCCATCATTGAAGCCAAGTGCTCAGCACTTGCTGAGTACAAGAAGTACCCAAACGAGAAGAATCTCCAGATTCTCAGGGCTGCGAGAAGCAAAGTTCAGCAGACTGCTCGGCGCTGTGCCAACGAGTACTGGACTCAGCTCAGCCAAGACATTCAAACCGCTGCCATAACAGGGAACATCCGTGGTATTTACGATGGCATCAAGAAAGCACTTGGTCCGGCTCAGAGCAATACGGCCCCCCTCAAATCCTCCACTGGGGAGATGATCACAGAAAAGAACAAGCGGATGGAGAGATGGGTGGAACAGTACTCCGACCTCTACTCCAGACAGAACACCGTGACACCGTCAGCCCTTGATGCCATCGACTGCCTGCCATCCATGGATGAACTTGACGCCGAGCCAACCATCGACGAACTCAGCAAGGCCATTGATAGCTTGGCCGCTGGCAAGGCACCCGGCAACAACGGCATACCCCCCTACCTGATCAAGCACTGCAAGACCGCCCTACTGCTGCCATTGCATGACGTCCTCTGCCAGTGCTGGAAGGAAGGTGCCGTACCACAGGACATGAGGGACGCCAAGATCATCACCCTCTACAAAAACAAAGGGGAGAGAAGTGACTGCAACAACTACAGGGGCATCTCCCCCCTCAGCGTTGTTGGCAAAGTCTATGCACGAGTTGTTCTCGTTCGTCTACAGAAGTTTGCCGAACGTGTCTACCCCGAGTCTCAGTGTGGCTTCCGCGCTGAGCGATCGATGGTAGACATGATATTCTCCATCCGACAACTCCAGGAGAAATGTAGAGAACAGAACATGCCCCTGTATGTCGCCTTCATCGACCTCACCAAGCATTCGATCTGGTCAGCAGAGAGGGCCTTTTCAAGATCCTGCCAAAGATAGGATGCCCACCAAAGTTGCAAAGCCTCATCGAATCGTTTCACACCAACATGCAGGGGATAGTGCAGCACGACGGCAACGTCTCAGAGCCATTCAACATACGCAGTGGAGTGAAACAGGGCTGTGTACTTGCGCCAACCCTCTTTGGGATTTTCTTTGCTATGCTCCTGAGGCATGCCTTCAGCACAGCAACAGAGGGAATCTACCTGCACACAAGATCTGACGGCAGGCTTTTCAACCTCGCCCGCCTGAAAGCCAGAACCAAAGTACGCAAGGCTCTAATCAGAGACATGCTGTTCGCAGACGACGCTGCAGTCGCAACCCACACACAGCAGGAGCTTCAGACCCTGATGGACCACTTCTCCCAGGCATGCAAGGACTTCGGGCTTACCATCAGCCTGAAGAAGACTAACGTCTTGGCGCAAGGCACAGAAGCACCACCAACCATCACCATCGACGACTACGAGCTGGAGGTCGTGAATCAGTTCACGTACCTGGGGTCCACGATCAGCAACAACCTCTCCCTTGATACAGAGATCGACAAGAGGATTGGAAAATCAGCCTTCACACTCGCTCGCCTCACCACACGAGTGTGGGAGAATCCCAAACTCTCTGTCAAGACGAAGATGGCAGTGTACAATGCCTGTGTCATCAGCACACTGCTCTATGGGAGTGAGACGTGGACAACATACGCCCGGCAGGAAAAGAGACTGAACTCCTTCCACTTGCGCTGCATTCGCCACATCCTGAACATATCCTGGCAGGACAAAGTGCCCAACACAGAAGTTCTGTCCCGCGCCGGCCTTCCCTCCATGTTCACTCTACTCAGGCAGCGCAGGCTACGCTGGCTAGGCCACGTTCACCATACGGAGGATGGCAGAATCCCCAAAGACGTCCTCTACGGAGAACTGGCGACTGGCAGGAGAGACGTTGGCCGCCCACAGCTGCGCTTTAGAGACGTCTGCAAGAGAGACATGAAGGCCCTGGAGATCAACACAGAGCACTGGGAGGACCTTGCAACGGACCGCTCCAAATGGAGAGGCACCCTGACCAGACAACTCAAGGCGGGTGAAGAGAAGAGAGACTGATTGCTGCAGCAGATGAAAAAAGGACCCGCAGGAAGAACTGCCACAGACCCAGCAGCACGGAGACCACCCACAAGTGTGACCTGTGTGACAGGGACTGCCATTCACGCATCAGCCTGTTCAGCCACAGGCGGTGCTGTTCCAGCAGAATAGACGTTTAGGATTCTCTTCCATGGTCATCATAGACCGACGGAGGCCGCCGCCGATAACGGTACAACAATAACACTCAGAATACAAGGATAATAACAGTCTTTAAATACCCTGTGGTGCAAAGCAAGCCATCACAATTCACCTCGCCCCTTATCACAGCCCTGACATTACACTGCCCCCCCCCCCCGGACTAGTTTCTGTCCTCAGAACCATAAGTTCAACTCAAAAGTCCAATACAAACTCGTCCAGGTGTTGGGCGCCTGCCGTTAATGGCGGCTAGCACACATGGGCCAGTATTGTCCATCTGAGCTTTGGCCGGGGTCCCCGGTTGGGATGGGGCCTCTGCTTGGCCACCCGTGGGGCAGCTGGCTGGTACAGGGCGAGGCGGTCGTGGTGAAGCACCATCACCCGATTCCTCTTCTGCAGCCTCTCCCTGTACACTGCATCCAACAGTCTCTGTAGGACCACGCATGATCCTGACCAGTGGCTTGCCAGTTTTGGTGACAGTGCCTTTTTCCACTCCGGGCAGAAAACCCAGACTTGATCCCTGGGTGCAAAGTCCCTCCCCTGGCAGCGGGAGTCATGCACTCGCTTCTGTCGACTCCCCACCGCTACCAGGGCCTCCCGAGCCAGTTTGTGTACCATGTGAACACGTTCTCTCATGCAAAACAAATATTCCAACCTCGGTTTGCTCTCCACCTCCGACTCCGGAGGAGGGCCAAACACCAAGTCCACGGGGGGGGGGGGGGGGGGGGGGGGGAGGTGCAGCTCGCGTCCAAACATCAGTTGTCTGGTATGCACACACGACCAGGGACAGGTGCAGATCCCAGTCTCACTGTTGCTGGTCCACTAGGATGGCGAGCTGGGTGGTCAGAGTCCGGTTAAAATGTTCAACCAGGCCATCCCTCTGTTGGTGCAGTGGGGTGGTCCGGGTCTTCCGGATGCCCAGCCACCTGCAGACCTCCCCGAAGACCTCTGCCTCAAAGTTCTGTCCCTGGTTGCTGTGCAGCTCCTCTGGCACGCTGAACAGTCAAAACATCTCATCCACCAGCTTTGATGCTGTGGTGGCAGCGCTTTGATCAGGGACCGCACATACCTCTGGCCACTTAGTGAAGTAATCCATTGCAACCAGAACATAATGGTTCCACCGATCTGTGGTTGGAAAAGGGCCCAGAATGTCCACTCCCACATGCTCCATGGGTGTCCCTACCTGGTACTGCTGCAAGGGGGCATGGGATTGCTGAGTTGGCCCTTTCTGAGCTGTGCAGGTGTCACAGCGGTGGACATGGAGCTCCATGTCCTGACAACACCCCAGTCAGTAGAACCGGGCCCGAAGATGCTGCAGGGTCTTCATCACCCTGAAGTGGCCTGCCCCCCACCAACGCATGGGCCAACTGGAGCACCTTGGGGTGAAGCCGTCAGGGGACCAGCAGCTGCCAGACGTGATGCTGCCCAGCTGGAGACTGCCACCGGCAGTAGATAAAACCTTCACGACAGAAGAGGTTGGCCCACTGGGAATGTTGGGCCTTGGTCTCTGGGTCCAGCACCGATACAGCCTCCCAGGTGGGCTGTTGGCCCGTGTCAAGCCACTGCCAGACCCGGGAGACAACAGGCTCTCCATCCTGCTCAATCCGAATCTGCTGTGTGCTGAGGGCTTCTGTGATGTCATTGCTGGGGAGAGCTGGCTGATGATCTGAGGATGCCCTGTGAGGTGCGATGCCTGGCCGCAGCGGACTGGAGAGAAGCAGCCCGTGAGACTGCTGGGCCATGATCCTCTGCCCGTTGGCAGTGCTGACAGGCCTCCACAGCATAGGAGTGCTGGGACAGCACATCAGCGTTGGCATAGAGGCAGCCTGCTTGATGCACAATCTGAAAATCATAATCCTGCAGTGCCTCTAGCCATCTCGCTAACTGTCCATTTGGCTCTTTAAAGTTCAGTAACCAGGTCAGGGAAGCATGGTCCATCCCGAGCTGAAACCTCCTCTCGTAAACGTACGGGCAGAAATGGTGAAGCCCTTGGATGACTGCCAGCAGCTCTCAATGGGTGATGCAAAAAATCCTTTCAGCTCTGCTGAGAGTGTGGTTGAAAAAGCAACTGCTTGCTCTCCGTGTTCTCCCTCCTGGGATAGCACCACCCCGATACCCTGTTTGCTAGCATCTGTGTCCACAATGAAGGGGCAGTTCGGGCCAGGCTATTGCAGCACTGGGGCTCCAATGAGCACCTAGTGGAGCTGTGAAAAAGCAGCAACACAGTCCTCACTCCACTTGAACATGCAGCCCTTCTGCGCCAGCTGATGCAGTGGGCTGGTGATGGTTGCGAAATCCTTCACAAACCTCCTATAATAGGAGGCCAGTCCAAGGAAGCTCCGCAGCTCTCCTATGTTCTGTGGGACTGGCCACTTTCTCACTGCTACCACCTTCTCTGGGTCAGGGGCGACTCTCGCAGTGCTGATGATGTGCCCCAGGAAGGTGGTTTCTCGCTGAAACAGGTGGCATTTCCAAGGGTGGAGTCACAGCCTGGCCTGGCGGACAACGTCCAACACCTCCAGAAGGTTGGACATGGCACCACCAAAATCACCTGCGTGAACCAGCAGGTCATCGAGATAAATGATGCAGTGGCTCCGGGGGACGTGGGCCAGCACTCGCTCCATCAGGTGTTCAAAGGTGGCCAGAGCATTGCAAAGTCCAAACGGCATCACCTTGAACTGCCACAGTCCCTGCCCAATGGAAAAGGCTGTTTTCTGGTGGGCCTCTGGTGACAGCTCCACCTGCCAGTAGTCACTGTGGCAGTAGCGCGAGCTGAACAAGCTAGAGCTGGTGATGTAATCCAGCACGTCATCAATGCGGGGCAGAGGGTAGGAGTCCTTATGGGTGACGCCACTCAAGTGCCGATAGTACACACAGAACCACCATGAACCGTCCTTCTTCTTGACCAGAGCCACTGGGGCTGCCCAGGGGCTGTTGGAGGGTTCAAGGACATCCGCATCCAGCATCTCCTGAATCTTTTGCTCTGCTGCTACCCACCTTGAAAATGGCAGATGACAAGGGCGGAGAGGGACCGACCTGGTCTCACTGGTATTGATGTGATGCTGCACCAAGCTGGGTCGGGTGCACTCTTCATCCCTGGTGGTGAAGACATCAACATAGCAATCCAGCTGGGTGGCTGTGGTGACGTAGCGCCTGGTGAGTTCCCACACCTGCGGTCTGAGTTCATCTGTAACAGGCAGCACCCCAGGTCGGGCCACAGAGATGGTGGAACCAGTGTTGATTAGGGCCCAAATTAGTGTGCTGTCCAGGCTGCACTGCAAGTACAGCCCTGGCAAGTGTCCAAGTCGGCCCAGACGTGGTGATAGTTCATTGGGGAAAATGTCTGTGAGAGGCGGCAGGTTCCTATCTGTGCCACCTTGCTCTAGTTTAATGCTGGTGAGGGGGCAAGTTGTCACGGGATAGGTGCAGGGCAGTAGTGCGCGACATGACCTGGCTTCCCACAGAGGAAGCACCCCTCCTTGCGCTGCCGTGGTTCTCTCTCCAGCTGTACAGCGGTGGTCTGGTGCAGTTCCGCCTCGTCCTTGCTCTCAGCCTTGGCCTGGAAAGCTCTCTGTCTTGGTGATGACACATCAGCCACGTACTCCAGCATCAGCCCCACCAGCTCCGCTTCTGCCATGGCCATCTCCCAGCTGCTCGTGGCGTGAATCTGGACGTGTTCTCAAAGCCAGGCTGGGCGGAGCCACTGGATGCAATTTTGAAGGGCGAGCTTCTTCACCACCTCCGGCTCCAAGTCCAGGTAGCTGCATCGTGTCAGCAGTTGGACATTGGCTGCATCTCTTGGTGGCCTCACCGGAGGCTGGGCAGCTGTTCCCAGATGTGGTCAGCGTGGGTCGCCCTCCCGAATCACCTCTGAAGCGCTCCCTGTAGCGCTGGCGAGCTGTGATGTTCCTCAGGCTGGAGATCGGACAGTGTGCAGAGAGCTCCACCCTCCAGAGCCAGTGCGATCTGCACAGCTGTCTCTTCAGGTGTCCAGCCATTGAGCGTAGCGGCCAGTTCAACTTGGAAATGATAGTCATCCAGCGAGGCTTCACCACTAAAGCAGGGAAGCTTTGCCATTTGGCGGGTCGGTGGCCTCCATGTTGATCACTGCACTCGGCCGCAGTGTGATCGCTGGCTCGTAGTTCCCCCGCTGGTGCTCCCCATCCTGCCTAGAAAAAGACAGGCATGGGACGCGCTTGCTCCGTTTGGTCCACTTCCCCATTCTTTGCCGCAAGCAGCTCTGGGGGCTGACATGTCTATTCTGCTGTCCATCTCTGCCATGAGCCACTCAACTGTTGAATCTCTGCCTTGATCCTCGCTTCCATCTCTCAAAATTCCACTTCTGACACCAGTTTGACATTTCAAGGGTTCACACAATAATGAGAGAGGATTTGGGCCAAACAGGCATTTATTTCTTCACTGCCATATTACACTGAACAGAGGGGAGGTCATTCACACAGACACTCACCTCACTCAGGGTGACACAGACACATAATCTCTCACACACAGAAAACAACACTATCAGAACGAGGCTTATAACACAGTTATAACAGTACAACAATAACACTCAGAACCCAAGAACAATAACAGTCCTTGAATACCCCGCAGTGCAAAGCATACTGGAAGAATTTCCCCTTCCTCTTATCACAACCCCGACATTACACTATAATTATCCACCTTATTCCTGAGGGAGCTGCTGAAACATTATGGGCACAACTGCTGGTTTCGGCTGAAGTAGTGTTAAATCAGTCAGCAACAGTGGAGCAGTGGGGCTTTTAAAATAGCATTTTTAAAAGTTTTTCAAATTCATTTTAATGTATAGTCTACATAAGTGTTTTGCACTCAAGTGGCAGCTAATTTCAGCACTTGTAGTTTTTGTATTTTTTGAATGTTTTGGCATAATTCTGGTACATGTTGGTGGTGTCTGTGGTTGTGCCATAGGCTGTATAAATGGAGGCTTCTCACCGGCAATGCATAGATTATGCACTGAAAACTAACAAGGACTGTTGGTGTGATCGGTGGTACAGATGCAAGAGCATCAGGTATGTTTCGTATGAATGTCACAGATCTGATGTTTATGCATCATATATATCTTTTTTTTTTTTTTTTTTTGCATTCGTTGCACTGCCTTGGAACAATATGGATTTGATATAAGCATCTTCAGCATGCATTAATTTTTAAATTATCACAAAATAGAGATCAATAAAATTTTGAACAATTGTCAGAAAATGTCTGCACATGTTAAGTTAAATAACAAGCATTCACAGCATGACAGCAGCATGAGCATTTTAATTTTGGGGTAAAATGAACAGCTGGAGCTGTCTGTATTTACCCCGACATTAAAATGCCCAAGGATGGTGTTGTGGTTCTTTATGGCTCTGACTAGACTCTACATCTGCTCTGAGGTAAATTTGATTATGCCCAACATCTTTTAACAAAATGCATCCAACTTTATTGCGGTGGAGACATTGATATATCTCAGAGCTGTTATTTGTTTACAGCGTTAGCATCTTGGCAGCGGCACTAACTAATGGAGCTACTGTCTACTAGGTCACTTTAGGCCCTTTTCCACTAGCCTCACTTGGCCCTACACCGCACCACTCAGCCCGCTTTGGGCGCTTTTCCATTAGCCCCAGCACCGGTTAGCAGGTACTTTTTTCGTACCTGATCCAGGGCAGGGTCTAACCGGGCTGAGTAGGGCTGAGTATGGCTGTGATATGACTTTAAGAGACTGGTCGCCGCTGATTGGTCAGGTCGTAACGTCATGAAAGCGACTTTTTCTGCTGAATTTACTCCATGACCGCCATTTGTAATTGTTCAGCCATTGAACACAGTGCGCCCCTTTAATACGGTATATTATATTAATATACTGTATAATATACTTATATAATAATATACTCCTAATATTATATATTAGGAGGTGCGCAATTTTCTTTCTATATTAGGCGACGATCGCATCCAGCGCGAGTTGGACGGATCTACTCGAAATGCAGGTGTCCGAGCAGATGGCTTCCCAAGGGCACATCCGTACTGCCAAACAGTATCGGGAGAAGCTGAAAAAGCTGAAAAGCGATTACCGAGCAGTGAAGGACCACATTGCTCGAAGTTCAGCGGATCGGAAGGAGTGGAAGTGGTTCGCTGAGAGACATTGGGCTCGACACGTCACTGTCACTGTCACAGCCTTGGAAACCGTGGATGGTGAGTGTTGTTTTGATATTGCGCATCTTTTCGCCACTTGATCCTTTCTGTGCCAAGCTCACTGTTTTTAAGAAATAGGAAGGTTGTTAGATTGTGGGTAATGGTTGTTACTGAGGCTTTCCTATTGTTTTGCAACCACCTGCAGATTCACGCTTGCTTTGTGTTAAGTATTAGCGCTAACAAAACGCTGAATTACGCTTATTGTATTCCGGTTAAAAACTTGAGAGTGTTGTGTACATGTTGCACTTTGGTGTTAAGTTTTAAATTGCGTGCATTTTCTTTCTAGAATTGCAGTTCATAACACAGGGGTCCACCTCAGTGGAGATGACTGACACAGCGGACTCTCCTGGCGCTGCGTCTGCGTCTGGCGGAGCGCCAGCTGGATTGGCTCCGATGTCAGCCACATCACCAGCTCCATCTGGATCACGTTCAAGTGCCAGTAAGGCACAATTACCACTAATTTTTTTTGGTTGAAACAGGTCCAGCAGCGGAAACCAGGGTCGAAAATCCACCCATCCATCCATCCATCTTCTACCGCTTAATCCTTTACAGGTCGCGGGGGGGCTGGAGCCTAACAAGTTATGTACCAAATTGATTACTGCAATTTCCTGTAGCTGCATATTAATTAATTGAAAATGTCTTTTTAAATGTGCAAAAAGGTTATTCTTTGGTCTTCACTTATCGGTGCTGTTGTAACTCCTGTTTTATGAAAAACAACTAAAGCTCATGAACTGCCGTTGAAATCCACATGCTTTATTGAAATGCTTTGCGTCAGCTGACCGTATTAACCCATTCAGATTTCTGCGGCCACACTACAAGCAACTAGTTTAAACATTACCCATCCATCCATCCATATTCTTAATCTTAATCCTTTTTAGTTTTGCAGGGGGGCTGCAGCCGAAGACAGCACCCTGCGTGTTGCAAAATCTGCTCTACTGAGGGGCAGCAACATGACAGTTCAGCTTATATACAGCAATGAAGCATAATATAATAGTGACATTCGACCACAGACTTTCACCTGTGTAATTCCATAATATATGTAGTGATCCAGCTTTAACGACCATGCCTTTCTGTCTTTCCATCTAGGCAAGACGAATACAGACAACTCCCATGGCTGACCTTACATTAGCGATGGTCAACATGCATGACGAAGAGATGCGGCTCTTGGAACGGCAACATGACCAGCGGCAAGAACACCATCAGGAGTACATGCAGCATTTGCGATAGGTGGCCACAGATGTGCGGGCAGATGCGCGTGAAGTCCTGGAGCAGGACGCTGCGTTACGAAGGGAAGAGCTCGCAGAGATGTCATCGCCCAGTCTGTTTTTTTGTTTGTAAATTTTGCTTCTGGAATAAAATTGTATTGTTTGCATCAAAAGTCTGGTTTATCTGTTACGACACCGTATGAGAAAAGCCAATAATTACATACACATTCCATTCTCTGTTCACTCCACATGCTGCTGCTCATCAGGTCAGGTGTATAGCCTTCTAATGGTAATTTAATTTTTAACAACACAATGAAACGTAATGTCTTGGTAGTTTTTTTTTAAAATTTTAAACAAATTTGCAATGCTGAATCCATTTCTCTTGAACGGGTACATTTTTTAGGTTATAAGCAGTTGTACAGGTGTGCTTGAACTTGTAGACACTGATAAAGGTAAGTACATGTAAGTTGAATGTTGCATCACCAGTCAAAATTTAATAAATTAAGAAGGAATCTAGCAAAAATTTGGCACTAATAACAGTAGACAAATCGGACAAGGATACACAACTGTGTTTTTGTTGCACACAACTGTTGTCACCAACAAGTGCAAAATTTATATTCCCTTTTCCCAAAAATTAAAAATCAATTTGTAAGTAAAAGTGGGAGACCTTTACATGGGAAAATCTGACATGTATCAGCACATGATTTATAGTTCAATTTGCATTTCCACCTAAGCAAAAGTGGCTTGTCGAGCTGGATTTTTGTGAAGATGGCCTGTGTGGTGTTTCTGCATGTAATTACATACCTGTCAAGTGATACGGTTTCGCCGTATTTTAATACGGGGAAAATGCAATTTTAGCAAATACGGGCGTATTGCCATTTCTGTACGCCAAAGAGAAAAATATACGGGAAAAAAAATTGAGAGTGTGGGGAGGAACACGTCGTGTGTGACCCCCACAGCGGGGCTGTCAGAGTGCTCAGCGTGAGCAATTATCACAACAGTGAGAAGTGTGGACTCATCATTAGGCTGATGGCTTCGCACCTTCTTAACCGATAAGCATTATGAACAAGAGGACAGGTAGATGGACCATGCACAACATTTTATTTACAAAAAATATTTTTGAAATATGTATGCACATAAATGTGGACAAAATAGACAAGTATTGCATCACAGCATCTTGTAACGTGCAGCTCGACATGGCGATGTCCCACCGGGAGGTTCAAACTCACGCCTCCCGCTCCAGAGTCCCACACTCTACCTGTGTCGCCAATAGGGTCAACCCACTTGGCAAGCCAAGTAGGGTGCTTATATTGAGTTCGCTACAATATCACCACCCTGCTCCTCTGCTCTCTGTGCCGCTGCCACCACTGGTTCATCTACTGCAGGGGTGTCCAACCATGTGCCATGGAGAGCCAAGACCCTGCAAGTTTTACCTCCAACCAGTGTCTTCAACAGCAGATTTCTGTGAACTTCTTCCCACTGATTGCTGATAAGTGAAAACACCTGCTGAAGAGACTGGGTAGAAGAGAAAACCTGCAGGGTCTTGGCTCTCCATGGCACATGGTTGGACACCCCTGATCTACTGCATCATCCAATGTAGTGTCAAACGTCTCTCCATGACTCTCACACAGATTGTGCAGAGCACAACAAGTCAGCACCATAGATTTAACCAGTTTCATGTCACACAGTCATTCCTCTCTCCTCGTCATCAGCCATTTTGTTTGTTGTGGAGGATTCGGTCACGTGTTTCACGTCACGAGGGTGTGGCGCCGCCTGCTGTTCAACAAATCCCACCCACAGCAGGTGTGCCAGCAGTAGTTGAAAAGCAACTGAGGCTGAACTGAACCGAAGTGAGTAGAGCTGGGTTTTCAATCGGGGCTAGTGGAAAAAGGCCTTTTTTAAGGTCATCTTCCCATCCCTCCATAGTTGTGGGAAGTGGTATGATTATATTACTGTTTATGAGGTGCAAATGGCCGTGTTCCCGCATTTTTGATGCCGAAGTCATTGTTTTTTAACAAGGAAAAGTGTCCTGTTTCAGTGACAACCACACGTTCTAAACCAGTACTGGAAGTTGCACCCATAATTCACGCAAGGCATCATGGGGGTTAGGAATAAGGTGGCTAGGAGGTAAATAATGCACAAATACTAGTATTCATGGGAAAGAAAAGCTTTATTGACTTTTACATCATGATACATGATTTTGTTCATTTCAGCACACTTTTCTTAAAATATAAGGCAAAACATTAAAAGCTGCTACAGAATAAAATGTCATATCTGATTACTGTAACACAAAACTCGTGGGTCTAAATTTATGACTCATCCCTCACCCCATAAAAAAACAAAACAAAACATATAATGTGGTGACCCAGCACACTGCGGACAGACACTATCTCACACTCATCAGGTCTAGAGGAAACTGAGGACAATTTACAAATAGACAGAGAGCCCCAGGGGGCAATCAAACAGGACTGTTATGTATGCGTCCTCGGGAGAGGACGTCCGGGCCGGGCACTAGCTGATGTCATGCTAATGATGTGTATTGACTGATGTGTATTAGATGACAATCACTATGCTAATGTGCCATGCATTCTCTCTGTCTGTATAATGTGTATAAAAGAGCTTGTTATAACATGCCTGAGCAACGCAAAAACTCCTACCAGAGACTCGGCCCCAGCGGGCAATGCTGGGGTCCATCGACTGTATTTATGTTAGAGAGTGAAAAAAGAACTTGTGTCGACCTACGCTCGTGCCTCGCCTCCACATCCTTTCCTTACACCCCTCTACATTGGTGACCTGACGTGAAACGGACTATCTCTCCCTTTCGCTGTGCTGTTGATTCCTTTTTCTCCACATTGGTGACCTGAGCATCCACACTGGAGCACGCGCGCCTTATCCTCTCTCCACGATGGCGACCTCCAGGGCCGGACAGAGAGCGCGGTGCTGGGACCGAGACACACGAGGATCAGCGACACGAGCAACGTACAGAAACAGCCTGAACGGGGAAGATCATCGGCGCCGTCTGCGTTGATTTCCATCAAGCTCCCCAACTCTGACTCACCTCCTGACAGCGGACTTTCTGTGCACAGAAGCCCCGCGCACACACCGCAGGATTACGAGGACAGCGCAACTTCCAGCTATGCAGTCACTGCGCCAGGCGTGTGCAACGCACCAGGGACAATCCGGCTCCACAGACTTATACATCGTCCTCCGCTGACAAGCCCGAGAAACACGGCCGATCGCCATCCTTGGAACCTTTAGGGCTGCTCACGTACCTGATGCAGACATGCAGCCTGCACATGGGACTTTGTATGGGTTTCTCAGCCACGGCGCACAACAGGAATTTACCTGATTGCTTTCCCCGATGACTTTAGGGCTGCTTCCGCACCTACAGCCAAACTGCCAAGTCCCTCACTCAGCTTCAGTTTTTTTTTCACAGCTGCTACACATCCTCGGGGAATTTGTCCGTTCGCCTTCCCCACATCCTCACAGGACTGAGCTGCAAGAAGAGTCAGAGACTCAATTTTTTTCACAGCCACTGCGGATCACCGCCAGGTTTACCGGGAAAATCCCTCACCATGGCGGATCCACACGCAATTTTTGCATGGCCCAGACACTTTTGATGTCCCGGGCCGGCACTCACTTATCCCTCCCCCCCCTCCTCCACATTGCTCTTCCTGCACCTCCCTCCCTAAAGCCAGCCGATCACCGGTTTGTTCCATTACGCATGACGTGCACTGGCCCTGTGCGCCCACGATCCATGGCTGTTCAACGTGCTGGAACTTGGAGCAGAGCATGTCAGGCATGTCAGTCCCCCCCATGGACTGACATGCCCTCCGACACTCCTCTACAGCAGGACAGTTCTACTGGAGCTGGAGCCCAAACGACCGGGAAGGGAGGGCGGGTGCCACAGCCCCTTCTGAGTGTTCTGGGGGAAGCCGTGTGGTGATCCAGCACATTGTGGACGGACACTATCTCACACTCATCAGGGCTGGAGGAAACGGAGGACAATTTACATACGGACAGAGAGCCCCAGGGGGCAATCAGACGGGACTGTTATGTATGCGTCCTCGGAGAGGATGTCCGGGCCGGGCGCTAGCTGATGTCATGCTAATGATGTGTATTGGCTGATGTGTATTAGATGACAATCACTTTGCTAATGTGCCATGCATTCTCACTGTCTGTATAACGTGTATAAAAGAGCTTGTTATACATGCCTGAGCAATGCAAAAACTCTCCTACCAGAGACTCGGCCCCAGCAGGCAACGCTGGGGTCCACCGGCTGTATTTATGTTAGAGGGTTGAAAGGGTTAATGTATAGTTAGTGCCAGAATAATAATTCTGTAGGTGATCTCCCATTATGCTCTACACATATTCCATACAAATTCTGTTTGCATGCTTATGAACAAGTATGTTATGGTATATTGATAACAGGAATGAGACAAAGGTATAGAGCCCTCTCTGTCTTTTCTCTCTCTCTTTTAAGTCAGGTCTTTAACATTAGATACACACCCAAACCCAACACCCACGCACACTGTTGATAGCACATTCTAGAATGAAGAGGCGTGTTCAGTGGATGGCCTGTTCCCGCCATAGGTAGATTAGCCAATCAGATAGTCGCGTACAAGCCCATCCCATTGTACTGGCTCGCCCAACCCGAGGGGATAATTGTAACCTGCACCCGGAAGTCGGGGTTCAGTCTGACCAGCTCCAGAGGGAGCTGCGTCACGCTGCACCCAGCGCTGCTTGCTTTACATGTGACTTCTAAATAAATGTACCATCCTTTAAATTGAAGAAATCTCCGGTTTGTTCTTGGACCTTTCAATCAAAGAATCGGGTATTTTTCTAACAATTGGTGCCGGTGACCCGGATTGAATCACGTATTCCGAGACGAGCCTGAAAAAACTACATCGGAAGGACCCTTTTTAGTCGACTGTGGCGACGCCTGAATGAAACAAAAAGGTAAGCAGAAAGCCTTTTTACGCAAATTTCTGCAGTTTGGCCATTCTAAATTTACAGTCGTCTGATTAAGGGGTATATCCGATCTCGAAATTTATCATTTGGTTGGGAGTCACATGTAAAGTTTAAATAATAGTTTGAAAAGTTTAAATAATAGTTTGAAAAGTTAAAGGGAGTGCACGTGTTCTATTTTCAGTCTGAGATAGAACGGCCGCGGTCAATGGACATGTATGACGGGTGCATGGTCCGCCAAATTTTGAAACGTTTTGGATTCAGTCTGAGCCAAAATGACGAGACTTAGGATGCCAGGGTGACTAATAATCACCCAGGTTCGTCTCCCAAATGAAAAGAGCCAGGTTTTAGCAACCTGATGCCGGGGGGAGCCATGGAAGTGTTCGACCCGATGCCACTCTGGGAGTGAGGCCGCGGTCATTTAATTTGCTAAACACAAGACACCGCTTGTTCTCGTGGCCGAAAAGAGGCCACGAGAGAAAGTGTCCGCTGTGATTAGAGTTAATCACGGTACCGCTTGTGCATCGGGGGATCTGCCGAGACCTCAGCGAAAGTACCCTCTGTTTGACAAAAGATTAAATGGATCGGCGAGATTGTGGGTTGCAGTCTGTACCCAGAATTGATAAGACAATAGGAGGCAACGGCCGTGCCTGTCTTCCAAATTGAAATCCAGGGTTAGCCTGATTTCGGTTGCAGCAGTGAGTTTATATAAAGATACTCTTAATACGTTATAAGAACCTCAGACTACATCATGAGTGAGTAACGTAACAAGCAGCCGCAAGAATCTTTGTTCCACCTTTAAGTGAGGGTCTGCTCATAAGTATAAAATAATAGCTTACAGAATTGCATAAGATTCTTTTATACCAACAATAGTGAATGCATTCATAAGTACAGAACTGATTTTGTGTCCTTAGGGGATAAAAGTGTGGGTTGGGAAATACTGGGAGCTGAGAATATTTAGTAAAATTTTTTCCCCACAATGATTTAACTAATGGCGGTCTCCAGACCGCATGGTCAGAACAAAGGACTGGACCCACCACTGAGTGGAGGTGAAATTGGTAAAACAGGTTACTGAGAGGAGAATTGTTTGAGGTAACAGCATTAAAATGAAGCGCGAAATTAAAGCTGGGATTAAGGAGGCAGTGCTCCATTTTTCTTAAACTTAAAAAAAAAAAAAAAAAAAAAGCACATGGTTTGTGAACAATAGGCTCAGGGGCCATTTTGCACGTGTCCCATTTACTGCGCATGCGAGGGCGCCATTTTGAATCACCTTCAAGCTGGGGCACAGTGCCTCCATCATGTGGCCAAATATAGGAAGTGCACTATTTCACAAAATTACTGCCAACAAAAACTTAAAATCTTAAGAATAAATCTGGAACTTTATCTCTCTGGTTGAAAGGAAGGCTTTAAAAATTCCATGCATGGTGAAAAAACAAAAGACCTCAGGGACCTGCTAGAATGCAGGTTTGCCCATAATGAGGCAAAGCGTACCCGTTCGGCTTGGAGAGATGAAAGGTTCAATTTTAATTGGGCAGAAGGAGGTTTACAATAAAACTGGAGAATAAGGAGATTTATTCCTCAACAAAACTAGGAAATCCTAGGTGGACACTATATAAAGGTGAGAGAATTTAAATGAAAAATTGCAGGTTGGTATAGATAAGTAAATATATAAATGAATTAAATTATAAATACAAAAATAATTAAATACAACAAACGAAAATATGAATGAATAAAATAAATAGGAGTTTTTGTTGTGGAGATGAGAGTGGGCAGAATATGGAAACGGAAATTTGTTCTTGAAGAAAATTGAAAACTGATGAAATGTTGAAGTTTTGTGCAGGACGCAAGACAAAAAATATGGAGAAACGATTGGAGGAAGAAAAAATGTAAGAATGAGAGACTTATGCTGCAACGGTGAGAACAAATGCAAAATAATCAATAAACACGATATAACAGAAAAGGACAAAAACACGCTGTTTAATAGCTTGTTTCTCTCCATTAAATTTGAGACAGTGTTGGCTGTGGACGACCCCTCCCCCAGCAGCTGCCTCCTCCTTCACGCCATCAGTGACCCCCCTCCTCCTTCCACTTCGCTGTCCCACTCCAGCAATCAAAGAAAGCAACACAATGGATCAAAAGAGGAACAATTGAGCACACCAGCAGAGTGAGTCCTCACACATCTGATATTGTATAGTATTCCTGTATATGTATCAAGCCGCTGAGGCTGGTAGAAAATTAAGGTTGTTGTTCTCTATTTGTGAAATGTGGGGTGATTCATCACTCCATTGATCAACCAGTTGAGACTGATTAACACCTATATGAAATGTCTCTAGCCTGTAAGCCCGGCTCCCTGGGGTCGGCGCTATCCTAGACAAGGGCTAGATGGTTGACAAAGGTCCCAATCACAGATCAAAAGAAAGGAAGGGAGAAATTTGCCAGATGGGTCAAACAAATGCAGGACAGAGGAATGTTCGAAGGATGTGAAAACAGCCCCCCCACCAGGGAGACCTAGCTATACAGTATTGTTGCCTTCCATATCAGAGATGTGCCAAGACCACATACTGAGCAGACACAATACATGACCAATCTTCAAAAAAGCCATACCCATGCCCCATCTAAGTTGACCTGTCAGTATGGGCTGCATGACCACAGGAGGTCAGAATAGTCAGAGGCCCCCGTGGGACTAATACTTCCTATGTTAAGCAATTTGGCCACTGAGCTCAAACACCCACAAGGGCCCCCAAGGGGTCCCCCAAAATTAGCAACACAACAGGTATCCTTCCCTACAGGATGTTGAAAAAGAACCGGCTTTGATATTAAGCCGTTCTGTTTCAAGGGGGGAGAGGTCAAGATGAGAGGTCAAGACAGGAACAGATAGAAAAGTTACTAGTCCACTAAGGTTTGAAGGCTCCATTAAAGGAATAGAACAATGTATCAAGGAAGAGGAATCCAACGGGGTCAAATTAAACAATGGCTCCTCTGATTGCACAATTCAACATAAGTTATCCAAAAAGCGTGATGGCTGAAGCTGCAGCTTATATTGCTCACCCATGCTCCATCTAAGAAACATCTAATAAAACAAAGGCTAGCAACTAAGACCAAAATCTGAAAATTTCTTGACGCTTGAAAGGTCATTATTCCACAGAATATTAGGCAGTGGGAACTTTTGCTACAAGAAAACTAGCCACCTAGTGACCAAGAGAAATGAGGCAGGTTTAGGGCTCCTTAATATTTAAGGGCCAATACATATTTGGAGGTTCCCAGACCCTCCTATCTGTATTTTTGCACATCTCTACAAATCTGGTGAAAACTAATAACATTGTTAAAGATTTGCAGTAGACATTTTAACTCAACATAAGGTATGAGCATGGAGGTGCAAAATATGATAAAAAATGCTGATTTGCAATCACAAGTTAAGACAAGGGTTGAAAATTTATGCAAAAAGGTATAAGGGTAAAGCTGCAAGGTTTGGGGGAAATTGCACAATTGAGGAAGTTTGCCAAATATTACAAAATGTCACAAATTCCTGAAAAGGAACTTGCAAATTTACAAGGAAAAGATCTAAAATTTGTTAGGAGAAAATAACTATTAAGAGAAAAGGTTGCAAAGTTAGAAGGGAAGTGTTTAAATTTGAGAAAAGCTGTAAGCTTACATGAAAGCCACATTAAAATAAGATGAGCCTTTATTGGTCCCACAATGGGGGAGATTCTAGGATTGCAATGGCACAGGGATAACAACACTTAGAGCAATAATTTAAAAGATAAGAAAATAAGAGGAGTGAATATACATATGTACACATAAATATAAATACACGGTGCGGAGCATTACAGATTTCCTTACACTTTGTATGGAGATGGGGGATGGCAGCGTAACAAGGGTTATGGTTTGGGATCATCCAGAGATGAGTAAAAAGCATTATAGAAGACGATGAATTAAAACAAACACAACCAGAGTAGACTAGAGAAACAAGATAATTTGGGGTAAAAACAGCAAACACTCGGCCGAATAGACTCAAGAATGAAGCATATACATACATATAGCTGTGTGCACACCAGCCCTATCCAAGGGATCATCATAGAGCACGCACAGAGCGGAGGTGGAGCATGAACAAGGCTTTAATGTCCTGTGCACATAGATCTGCAGCTCTGGCACACACAAGACAACCAGTGTAGCTTGACAAACAAACTAGCGGTTCACACCCGCATGGTTTGTGTGTCACATGGTTAAGTCCTGATTTAAATGTTATTTAGAATTGTTTTTGGAGGCTAATGAAAGCTCTATATTTTTGTATCTAAAATTGTTATAGTTTTGTAGGCATAGTGTTAGTTCATCTGGAGGTTATCTGTTCAGAAGAAAAAAGACAGAAGACTCCACCACACCAAGATACAGATGACTCTGTTAAACTTAAGTTTTCATAATAATCAGCAGACGTCTTAGTGTAATGCATTCCTTGAAGGGCAGGTGTTCAGACCCAGAGGCATCATTTAATTCCAAAACAAATTCAAAAGGTCAGTAATTAAAAGGCATCCAAGGCCAGGGTATAAATCAAGAGATGAGTGTTGTCACAAAACAGAATTTTGAATGGAGCCATGTTGGTTTATTTATAAAGCTGACTTTTCAGAATGAAACCGATCACTTTTATGTGCAGGATCTTGCATGGAGCATTAGCTGTGGACAGTAGTCAGGAGTATGAACGACGGGACAGTGAACAGAAGGAAGTTCCAATACTGAAAGAGATTATAGATGTGAGATGTTTCATCAGCTAGTCCAGGGAAAGGTGAAGTCTTGTACACAGATGGATAGTGGTTGGAAAAGAATTGAGTGAGTGTTTCTGATGGGAAAAAGTACTTGGGGGAAGAGAAGAAGAACGGTGGATTTAGCAAGTGTAGAAAATATTTCTGATGTTGAGATGGAAATGGAAAAAGAAATTAAAGCAGAGCATGTCTAACCAAAGAAAATAAAGATCCACGTAAGATTTGCAGCTGTAGCTTTAAAAACCAACAATAAATAAATTAAATTTTTGGCTAAGAGTGTCAGGAAGAAGGCACAAATGCAGGCAACCATCTTAGATGTTTCCAAGTACTTAAAGCAGCAATGAGACATTAGGTGTCCATTCTTTCAGTGCATTTCCTTAATTGTGAATATTAACATTAGTTATGTTCCTCCCCAACAGAGGGTATGCATTTGATGTTACTCACCACATAATGGTGTGATATGTGATATATGATACATCATATTTCAGGAATATGACAGTAATGAGGAATGTGATTTTTCCTGATTCGGCGGTGGCCAAGCTGGGTCAGGGTAAACTACATTCACTCCACACTTTACCAAGGAATATATAAAATGAGGCATTCAAGGGAAAAATTTGAATCAAATTCTAATTAGGCAAAACGTCCACCTTTCGCTTGACTGAAAGTGTGACACAGCTTTTAATCATTTATTTAAATTCAACTGGACAAACTGATCTTATTTATCAATGCTGAAGCATATCAAAATGCACAGGTGGTTATTTTGTTTTCCTTAAATGAAATTTGTAAAGTAGTTAAGCTGTGACTATTGAAACCTTATTGAACAGAACTCTTGGAAGACAAAGGTCCGCAAGGTTCAATTACAGTAGTGCAGATAGTATCTGTTGGCATGGTGAAGAGTTAATCTTATTATCCCATCTTGTATTAATTAGGAAAACTAAATGAAGACTTTGAAGCAGTTCCTTTCTTGACTCAATGTTGGAAATCTAGATAAGAAGGGAAAAGAAAATTTGGAGAAAAACTGAACTTATTTATGGAATGGCTGACACAAGGGGAGCCTGAGGCTCCCCATGAATCTGTTTCTCTTATAAAAGGAGGCCAAGAGGACAAGGGGGGAGGACAGCGAGGAGGAGGAGAGAGAGCACGCCCCACAATGGCCGCTGCTGGCAGGAGAGGCGTCCACCTCCACCACTGAAAACTGGACTGCATACTTAAAGACTAGAACAGATAAGTGGACTCACTTCTACATGTATGCAGAAAATAAGCAAAAATTAAATTATTGCATGTAAAGTAAGAACTCTGGGTAATGACATACAGGACGCTTCAGGGTCAGAAAAATAATGATCAAATTCTGCAAATGACGAACTACCAGCCTATCAACATCTGTAAAAGTAGCATTGTACCCAATGTACTATAGGCAATTGAATGGATCTGATCCAAATTGTGAACTACCATCATTTGCAAATCCATCCTCCAGATTGGTCATAAAATTAGACTGATAAACAAGAAAATGTGTGGAAGCATCCATTGTCCTAATTGAAGAGGATAAGAGGCATTTCAACCAATGGGGGGTTCCACACATCCCGCTGGTTAGACCCAAACACATGGATTGGAAAATGGTGGACATATTGTCATCTCTAGTGCAGAATAGAGCCATCCATGGAAAACCAATACCTGACCTTAACAGAATATTCTCCCAAAATAAAACCATAAGCATTGTCTCTCAACTGGGTAACCACAGCACAAAAGGCGGCACAAAGATGCCCAGAAATCTCCTATATGACCAATCTTAACATTAACAAATGAGGGGATGAGGAAAATTTGAATCAAATTCCAAATTGGTTATGGTAAAGGGATAACCAAATGCAGATCTAATAAAAAGAGCAGAGTACGACACTATAGGCCATATATTCAGAAGCCCAGAAGGGCGTTAACAAATGCAATTTTCCACAGTGGGAGTCATCAGCAAGTCTTAGACCAACTGCTGGGTCGAGAGGAAGAGCTGAGGACCCCAAGACGAAAGATGATGACGAGGAAGACCATTCTGCCATCACAGATTATTTGTAAACACAGTGTGCTACTGATAATACATAAATCATACATAGCTCACCACACGGATGTAGGGGTGTGAGACTTATAGGCTTCTTGCGTTATTTATCTCCATCATGCTAATTACGGTTAGGTAATCTGAATAAGGGAGAAGGTTAGAAGCTCTGAATGCCTGAATACAGCAATGCATGAATAAGGATCTCTCCTAACGTTGAATAATATTGTTTACTACCTACCCACTGAACATATAGGTCCCATCACCCAGCGCACACATCACAACACAATCACCACATGCAGATTTCATATAGTCAACAATCACACACTCAAGGCTGCTGGGAGATAACTTACAACAGCACCTAGATAACTACAGTTGTAGTGAATAAGGATAAAACTGTACGGGCTCCATGCATTGTGATGGCAACCCCTCAGACCATTATTGGTCCTGCCCCAGCTGAGCCCTTTGTATCGGCACTTGATCAAAGGTGTAGGGTACAGGGAAGATGCATGCCGGAGAGCACCAGACCATCATGACGTGTGCCCGTGACATTGAAAAGGTCGTAGGGCGAGTCCCAGAAGAAGAATGGACTGGTACCCGAGCGCATCCACCGCACTTCCAACATCCAGGGTGGAGCCAGGAGCTCGAGCCTTACCAACACCAGCATGTCCACCTCTTTGCAGCGACAGGGGGGTGGCATCCCTAGGACAACATCACTGAGCTGTTCACTGGCTGGACTGGATGTTACATACCCTCACTGTGCTAAGGTGTCCACAAGGGGGGAGGCACGGGTAGCAGAATCAATGGTGCAAGCCTCTTGGGTTGACACACAATGCAGGGACCTGCCTTATTCACCATCTGTTAATTGCTAGAGTCTCTCACACCATACATGGTTGACATGATAAAATCATGTCAAAGGGGGGATTGAAAGGGTTAATGTATAGTTAGTGCCAGAATAATAATTCTGTAGGTGATCTCCCATTATGCTCTACACATATTCCATACAAATTCTGTTTGCATGCTTATGAACAAGTATGTTATGGTATATTGATAACAGGAATGAGACAAAGGTATAGAGCCCTCTCTGTCTTTTCTCTCTCTCTTTTAAGTCAGGTCTTTAACATTAGATACACACCCAAACCCAACACCCACGCACACTGTTGATAGCACATTCTAGAATGAAGAGGCGTGTTCAGTGGATGGCCTGTTCCCGCCATAGGTAGATTAGCCAATCAGATAGTCGCGTACAAGCCCATCCCATTGTACTGGCTCGCCCAACCCGAGGGGATAATTGTAACCTGCACCCGGAAGTCGGGGTTCAGTCTGACCAGCTCCAGAGGGAGCTGCGTCACGCTGCACCCAGCGCTGCTTGCTTTACATGTGACTTCTAAATAAATGTACCATCCTTTAAATTGAAGAAATCTCCGGTTTGTTCTTGGACCTTTCAATCAAAGAATCGGGTATTTTTCTAACAGGGTGAATAAAGAACCTGTGTCGACCTACGCTCGTGCCTCGCCTCCACATCCTTTCCTTACACCCTCTACTATATATATATATATATATATATATATACACTACCGTTCAAAAGTTTGGGGTCACTTAGAAATTTCCTTATTTTTGGAAGAAAAGCACTATTTTTTTCAATGAAGACAACTTTAAACTAATCAGAAATACACTCTAATATCTAATATACATTGCTAATGTGGTAAATGACTATTCTAGCTGCAAATGTCTGGTTTTTGGTGCTATGTCTACATAGGTGTATAGAGGCCCATTTCCAGTAACTATCACTCTGTGGCCGACACATATTGTGGGCTCACGCTGCCACAGAGACAGGACTGAATGTGTATTGTGGAGTGTCATGTCTGCAAGGACTAAGGACTCGAATCTACAGGAGGTAACAAGGAAGTGTGAGATTTGTCTCTTTGTCCCACAGAAGACGCCCCGGAGGGTATTCCGGTTCATCAAGAAATGAGAGACAATGGTGAAGCTTCAAAGGGATGCTTTGTAACTGTATGTTGACTGAAGACACCATGTGGCTTGAATTCTGATGCTGGAAATGTATAAAAGGGGGTTGAAGTATGATTCTTTCTCTTTCCTGCTTTGAGAATGCTAGAAGCTGCGTTCTGTCAAATAAAGCTGGTTTTATGACTGAAACTCAGCCTCATTATTTGAGCATGCTTCTACACTGGTGACCTACGACGGAGAATGAGCAGACAGAATTCTCCCGAGCGGGGCTCTGTGGAAGCCAGCCTGATGGCCGCCTCCACGATCCGGCTGCCCGATTTCTGGCAGCACAGCCCGCGCTCATGGTTTAGCGCAATCGAGGCGCAGTTCAACCTCCGGAGAATCTCCAACGATGACACAAGATTCTACCACGTGGTAGCGAAGCTGGACAGCAACACGGTCCAGAGAGTGGAAGATCTGGTTAATCATCCACCAGACAGCGACAAGTACAGCGCATTGAAGGACGCGCTGATCAGCCATTTCACCCCCTCAGTCCAACAACGAGCAGAGGGGCTCCTGGCGCTGACGGAGGCCGAAAACGATAGACCTGCGGACCTGATGGTGAAGATGCTGCAGCTCAAAGCCTCTGAGGATGGCGAATTCATTTTCGCCCACCTTTTCCTTCGAACCCTACCACCAGCAGTGAGAGTGGCCCTGGCAGAGTCACCCCGATTGGCCAAGCGAGACTACCATGGGTTGAGCAAGGAGGCGCAGAGGTTGGTCGACGCCCACAAGCGGAACGCGGTCTCGGCTGCGGCGGCCAGTCCAGGAACGGCGTCCGGAGACAGTGCGGGTCCAGCGGCCGCGGCGCCAGACGCACCAACGACGGCGGCGACAGGAGCCAGACGACGCGGAGCGGAGAACGGCTCGTGCTTCTACCACCGCCGTTTTGCAGAGAGAGCGCACAGGTGCGTCCCACCGTGCAATTTTAAGCGCCAGGGAAACGCCAAGACCGAGGGCCGGTAGCAGCTGCGACCCTCGGCAACGAGAACAGGCTGCTTTACCTGACGGATGCACGCTCGGGGAAACAGTTCCTCGTGGACACGGGCTCTCAGCTGAGTTTCGTCACACCCACCTACGCGGAACGGCTGTCGCCTTCTAAAGCCCCCTGGGTGTCAGTGTCAGCAGCGAACGGCTCCACGATTAAAACGTTTGGTGAGAGGACCATGCTTCTGTCCTTACAGGGCCGTTCATTTGAGTGGACATTTATTGTAGCAGCAGTCAGTTTCAACATGTTAGGGGCTGATTTTTTGTGCTCACATGGTTTATTGGTTGACCTTGCTAATAGACGTCTGATTAATGCACTGTCCTTTCATTCTATTCCCTGCACAGCTCGGGTGGCCCCGCCAACTGCACATGCCAGCGTCTCAGCTGCGGGTGGTAAGTTTCACACTCTGCTTGCTCAGTTTCCAGCACTCACAGTCCCCACGTTTTCAGCAACGGTGGCCAAACATGGGGTAGAACATTTCATAACGACCACAGGCCCTCCCGTGTTTGCAAAGGCTCGGCGCTTGGACCCAGCTAAACTGGCCATCGCGCGCGAGGAGTTTACTAATCTGGAAAAACTGGGCATTGTTAGACGTTCCAAGAGCTCTTGGGCTTCGCCGTTACACATGGTCCCAAAAGCTGACGGCTCGTGGCGACCTTGCGGTGATTTCCGCAGGTTGAACAACGTTTCAGCTCATGACCGCTACCCGATTCCGCACATTCAGGATTTTTCTGTCCATTTGGTGGGGGCGCGCATTTTTTCTAAAATAGACTTGGTGCGCGGCTATCACCAGGTGCCAGTGCGCGCGCAGGATGTACCCAAAACAGCGGTCATAACGCCTTTCGGCCTTTTTGAGTTCTTGCGCATGCCTTTTGGCCTCAAGGGGGCCGCGCAGACTTTCCAACGCATGATGGATGCAGTTTTACGCGACCTGCCTTTCGTGTTCGTTTATTTGGACGATATTTTGGTAGCCAGCGCGTCCGAAGGCGAACATGAAAAACACCTCACAGCAGTTTTCCAGAGGTTGGCAGAGCACGGGTTAATAGTTAACCCAGCGAAGTGTCAGTTTGGGGTGGCGCAGATTGATTTTTTGGGACATCACGTTTCGGCAGAGGGAGCAGTTCCCCTTCCAAATAAAGTGCGTGCCATAACGGATTTTCCGCAACCTCAAACGGTCAAGGCGCTTCAGGAGTTTCTAGGGATGGTTAATTTTTACAACCGTTTCCTCCCAAGCGCAGCACGACTCATGCAGCCATTGTACACCGCGTTAAAAAAACAAAAGCCCGCAAATAAAGTTGAATGGTCTCCGGAGCGGGAGCGCGCTTTTGCCCAGGTCAAATCAGCCCTGGCAAACGCAGTTTTGTTAGCGCACCCAGTTCCAACGGCCCGCATGGCGCTCACCACTGACGCTTCCGAGGTAGCGGTGGGGGCGGTAGTTGAACAGTTTGTGGCAGGTACCTGGCAACCCCTCGCGTTTTTCAGCAGGACCTTGCGCGATAGTGAACGGAAATACAGCGCGTTTGACAGGGAGCTTTTGGCCCTACACTTGGCCATCCGTCATTTTCAGTTCTGGTTAGAGGGGCGACGTTTCACCGCTTTTGTGGATCATAAACCGCTAACGTTTGCGATGGCCAAAATTTCAGAACCCTGGTCAGGCCGGCAACAAAGGCAACTAGCCGCAATATCGGAGTTCACTACTGATATTCAGCATGTCGCGGGTAAACACAATGTTGTGGCAGACTGCCTCTCGCGTGCAGTAGCACCGCCAAGCCCCATAGGGGCAGACTCTGTAGCCATGGCCGCGGGCCCGGGCAGCGACGCGGGAGCGCGCGCAGCCCCAGTCTGTGTTGGGTTAGATTATGCAGCTATGGCTGCGGAGCAGGTTAACGACGCGGACGTGCGCGCGCTCCAGTCTGGACCAACAGGGTTAAGGCTGGAGCACAGGGTGCAACAAAACGGTATGCCCCCGCTAATCTGCGATGTCTCCACGGGACGGCCCCGCCCTGTGGTGCCAACCGCGTGGCGTCGCCGTGTTTTTGACTTGGTCCATTCTCTCGCGCACCCGGGGGTGCGCGCATCGATTAAGTTGGTGGGGGAGAAATTTGTTTGGCCCGGGTTGCGCAAACAGGTCAAGGAATGGGCAGCAGCCTGCGTAGCGTGTCAGCGAGCTAAAATACACAGACACACTAAGGCCCCGTTAGAACCTTTCCACATCCCCGCTAAGCGTTTTGATCACGTGCATATTGACCTGGTCGGGCCGCTTCCGTTATCACACGGGCACACACACCTTTTGACGATGGTAGACCGCACCATGCACTGGCCAGAGGCGGTTCCTCTGGCATCAACCACAGCGGAAGAAGTTGCGCGAGCATTTTTAGCAGCATGGGTTGCGCGTTTTGGTGTACCGTCGGACATAACGTCCGACAGAGGTCCCCAATTTATTTCCGAGCTGTGGTCATCGACGGCCCGCAGCTTGGGGGTGAAGATTCATCGCACCACCGCGTATAACCCCCAGGCTAATGGTTTATGCGAACGCTTTCACAGGTCATTGAAAGCAGCCCTCAGAGCGTCGCTAACGGATACAAATTGGGTAGACAAACTTCCATGGGTGTTATTAGGGTTGCGTTCAGCACCTAAGGAAGATTTGCACGCTTCCCCCGCTGAATTAGTTTTCGCCCAACCGCTTCGTTTGCCCGGGGAATTTCTTCCTGATAATCCCGCACCTAGTGGCCCCCCCGCTCAGCCGTGGCAGAGCGGCTCAGGAGCAAACACACTTCCTGGCCCAATCCATCACAGTTTCCCACACGTTTTTGTGCCCAAAGCTTTAAAAAATGCAGAGTTCGTTTTTGTTAAACATGACGCCCAGCGTCCAAGTTTGCGGCCGTTTTACGACGGACCGTTTCGAGTGCTGGAGACCGGGCAGAAGCATTTTCTGCTAGATTTAGGGGGCAGACGGGAGCTGATTTGCATTAACAGACTCAAACCCGCTTTTGTTCTGGCTGACGAGGAGGTGCAGCTCGCGAGGCCCCCCCGCCGGGGCAGGCCGCCGAGGGGACATTCTCCAAAGTCTTCACAGAGAGGTGCTAACGGCTTTAATCCACAGGTGCAGAGAGATGTTGCAGGTGCAGCCAAGCCAGGTTGCAGCAGATTCGGCAGAAGATTAAAACCTAGGCAGTTGGTGGATTGATTAGCGATGTATGGAGTGCTTTGTGTTTTTCTTTTTGTTATGCCATGCAGATTTTGCCTTACTAGACGTGTGTGGGGGGGGGGGGGGGTAGTGTGGCCGACACATATTGTGGGCTCACGCTGCCACAGAGACAGGATGGAATGTGTATTGTGGAGTGTCACGTCTGCAAGGACTAAGGACTCGAATCTACAGGAGGTAACAAGGAAGTGTGAGATTTGTCTCTTTGTCCCACAGAAGACGCCCCGGAGGGTATTCCGGTTCATCAAGAAATGAGAGACAATGGTGAAGCTTCAAAGGGATGCTTTGTAACTGTATGTTGACTGAAGACACCATGTGGCTTGAATTCTGATGCTGGAAATGTATAAAAGGGGGTTGAAGTATGATTCTTTCTCTTTCCTGCTTTGAGAATGCTAGAAGCTGCGTTCTGTCAAATAAAGCTGGTTTTATGACTGAAACTCAGCCTCATTATTTGAGCATGCTTCTACAACTCCAGTGTTCTAATGGTACAATGTGTTTGCTCATTGCGTCAGAAGGCTAATGGATGATTAGAAAATCCTTGTGCAATCATGTTAGCACAGCTGAAAACAGTTTAGCTGGTTAGAGAAGCTATAAAACTGACCTTCCTTTGAGCAGGTTGAATATCTGGGAAAAAATATTATTTCAAATACAAAACATTTCTAACCTTGTCAATGTCTTGACTATATTTTCTATTTATTTTACAACTCATGGTGGTAAATAAGTGTGACTTTTCATGGAAAACACAAAATAATTGTCTGGGTGACCCCAAACTTTTGAACGGTAGTGTATATATATACAGTATATATATATATGTATGTGTGTGTGTGTGTGTGTGTGTGTGTGTACACACAAACGGGTTTAGGGATGCTAAGGGGGAAAGCTGAATGGAGCCAACCAAACAAAGATGTGTCTTTCGCCCCCTGCCGCGCCAGGCTGGCACCTGAGGACGCAGGGGTGTGAATGTATTGTAGCAAGACATGCTCTGTGATGTGTGTTTCAATGTTATGTTAATGTGTGTGCATGTCTTGCAGTCTGAATGTTAATGTGCTCACCCTGAGTGCCGGAGGCGGGAATTAAAGAGTATGAAGGAGTTCGCTCAGGCACTCAGGCTTCAATTTTTGATGTTGGAGGAGAAAATAAAGTTGTTGTGTTGTCCTAATTAATCAGTACTGGAGGGTTTGGTGACACCTGGTGGTACTTTATGTTATTGTCCTAGTGAACGTTCACCACATCACCTGCCCTCACAAAAGGGCTATTTTGAAACCTACTAAACTAACTGAATATTTTATAGAGAAAAATGATAAATCATCCGGATTTGACCGAGAACACAATCATAGGGTTAACCCTTGTAAGGTGTTTGGGTTTATGGGTCCCGTTTTCATTGTTTACCAAAAGAGAGTTTTGTTTTCAACCTTACACTCCTAGGCCCTTGTTCATTTGTAGTAAGGAACATGTAAAAGAACACATTTCTAACGAGTTAAAATGTTACCCTATACATTTATAATAGCTACATGCGTGTTTTTCTACTTACACATAATGGTTTGAAATTGACAAATTACCAAATGACCTCAAGAGTCCTTCATTAAAGCAGCTAACAGTCCTAAATGCTAGACTCTTAATTCTACTTACCTTTCACATAAAATTCTGCAGCTTTGTGTCAACTGGCTGCCTTTTGCCTTCTGGTGAAATCCTTGGGACATTTGCTATCGACATATTCCAAAATTGTATGATGGTGTTATGTGTGAGAATTGACTCTCGGGGCTTGCCGTAGCCTGGCCGAGGGGGTTGGGGTAATGACGTCAGGCGGGCTACGGCTGGAGTGTACAGTATATTGTGTTGTCCTCGATAATAAAGTCAGTTCAGCGTTCAGTTGAGAGTGGCTCCAGTCTCATGTTATTCAGACATAACATTTGGCAACGAGGATAAACCATGGAAGCGTGTATCAGACAACCACCTCCATTTTTACAATCTCCGGGCACACCAGCTATACATGCGTCTGCTGGAGGGAGATGTTCGACGTGTATGTGGCTGCGACCGGCCTGAGCGGCATCGATGAAGAGAGACAGAGGAGCCTAATGGTCCACTACCTCTGTGAAGAAGGCTAGCGGATATTTTTTGGGCTATGTGGCAGCGGTTCACTGAAAGACGGATTGGAATTAATGGACTGTGTTTTCGGAGACCATTCCACCATCACAGGGCGGAGATATGAGTTTTTTGACCGCCAACAGTGAGCGGGTGAGTCCACTCAGTCCTTTATTACAGAGCTCCGTAGCCTAGCAAGAGAATGCGCCTTCAGGCCTATCAAGGAGCTGGTCCGGGATGTTAGCCCATGGTACTAACAATGTGTGGCTGAAGAGCAAGCTAAAGCTAACTAAAGATACTCTCTTGTTGGAAAAGGTGTTCGAACTGGTCAGACAGATTGAGTCCACAGTTCAGCTGAGTCTGCCGGTGCTGGCTAAAGGGAATGTAGCCACCCAAGCTTTCCCGCCAAGTGCAGTCGTTAGCAAGGTAGCTAATTCTCCGGGGCGGATTCCCAGGAGGCGGCGGACTGTGGCACGGGACAGGGCCTGCACTATCACTGCTAAGTCATTGGCGGCTGAGTCCAGAGACACGGCACGGGTGTGTGTGGCATGCGCGAAGGACAGACCGTTGAAATGGTATGTGCTAAAACTCGACAGAATCGACGTGCCGCTTATGGTGGACTCAGGGCCTGGTAGGTCCATACTGAGTATGGCTACTTTGAAGAGACTTTTCCCAAATAAAACCATCAATGCTGGAGCAGTGAAAATGTTTGGATATGGCCACGCCAAAATTAAAATGGCGGGCACGGTTGACTTTTCGGTGAAATGTGGGTTGAAGATGGTTCCCGCTTTCACTTTCCAAATTTCGCGCCGGGGGCAGACTTGCTAGGGGTAGATCTACTGGGTGAATTGGGATTCTCCATCAAGTACCCAGAGGGCTCAATGGTACTGACAGTGTACCCTGAATGGCATGTTGGCTGGCCGGCGCTGTTCAGAAGCCTGGGATGCATCAGCACGTTCCACCATCGCCTGCTCATAGATCCAAGTGTGATGCCAAAAATTCAACCGCTACGGCGACTTCCCCTCACCCTATGGGATGATGTCATGGCAGAGTTGAACAAACTGCTGGAAGCAGGCATCATTGAGAGAGTGGATGCTTCAGCCTGGATTTCAAATATCGTGGTGGCCAAGAAAAAATCGGGTGGCATCCAACCGTGTATTGATCTTAGGATGGTGAATAAAGTGATCGTCCCAGACAAGTACCTGCTCCCCACGATGGAGGAACTCACCCCAACATTCAGTGGTTCAAAGGTATTCATGAAGCTGGATCTTCGCCAGGGTTACCTGCAGGTGCCCCTCCACCCAGCCAGCAGGAACCTGACAGCGTTTGTGACCCACATGGGTGTGTTCAGGTACACCTGCATGCCTTTGGGTCTGAGCTCAGTACCCAGCTGTTTTGAGAAAATAATGTCCATGATTCTGGCCGGCCTCAAGGGTATGGTGGCATACCTGGATGACATTGTGGTACATGGCACATCACAGGAGGAACACACTGATTGGTTGGGATGGGTGCTGATGGTACTACAGGAACATGGAGTCACCCTAAACGGGGAAAAGTGCATCTTCGCGGCAGACTCCATCGAGTTTGTGGGGTTCTGGTTGACGGCGGGGGGGGGGGGGGGGCTGAGGCTCCTGCATTCGAATGTGGAGGTGGTCCTGCACCTCCAAGACCCTTCGACACCTGCACAGATTTCCTCGTTTCTGGGTATGGTGAACTTTTATGGGTTTTTTATTGCCTGCTACTCGGAAACGATTGGAGCCCTCCAGGCCCTGTTGAAACAGGACGTGCCGGGGCAATGGACCCCAGCCTGCTCAGTGCCGGTTGCAAAGCTGAAGTTTCAACTCACTTTCCCTCCAGTGTTGGCCCATTTTGTTCCAAAGCGGCCAACCATTGTGACCTGTGACACATCTGGCTCGGCAGTGGGGGTGGTTATGTCCCAGGTACAAGCCGGTACGGAGCACCAGGTGGCATTCGCATCGAGGTCTCTCTCAACAGCTGAACAAAAGTACGCCGTGGGTGAGAGGGAAGCACTGGCCTGTGTCTGGGCATGTGAACAGTGGCATATTTACCTCTATGGGTGCCATTTTACTCTGCAGATGGACCACTGAGCGCTGACAACATTACTGGAGACGTCGAGTTCAGGACATAGATCTTTACGGATCCACAGATGGACGGAGTGGCTGAGGACCTACAATTTTACCACCCAGTTCACTCCTGGTAAGGATAATGTAGTGGCAGATCTCCTGTCACGCGTCACAGCCAACACCGTACATTCGGACGACGACGATGACGACGATCCCATGGAGGCGGATCTGGTCAATGCACTGCACGGGGCCCTCCAGGATATAGTATCCCTCCAAGAACTTTGGGCGGAGTCGGAACGAGACACCGTGCTGTCACAACTGTGCTCGGTGATTAGGGAGGGTCGGCCCATAAAGGTGCAAGGCGGGCTGGCACCCTTCCACCGGTTTAAAGACGAACTGAGCTGTTGGAATGAGGTGTGTGTGGCGAGGGGACACTGCATGCTAATCCCGGTGTCCTGAGATCACGTGTCCTAATGATGCTCCACGAGGGCCACCTGGGCGTGGTCAGGGTAAAACAGCGCAGCAGGGATTCAGTTTGGTGGCCGGGTATTGATAAAGACATTGAAGCTATGGTGAAAAACTGTGTTCTGTGCTTGGAGAGCGGGAAGACTGGTGGACCACCCCCTCCACTGCTGCGGCTGCTGTCGTACCCGGAGGGCCCTTGGAAACACATACAGTTGGACAGCTGCGGCGAACTACATACAGCACCCCAAAACAGCCAGTTCCTGCTTGTGGTCTGCGACCTGTTCTCAAAGTGGCTAGAGGTGTTACCCACTAATTCAGTCATGACAGATGTGGTTACGGGTTTCCTCTCGTCACTGTTCGCCAGGTGGGGGGTCCCAAATGTAATCACGACTGACAATGGCCTGCAGTTCACCTCTGGGGTGTTTGAAGAGTTCTTGAGCACTAGGGGCGTGGAACACATTAAAACCGCGTTCTACCATCCCCAGGCCAATGGGGGCATTGAACGTTTTAACAAGACCCTGAAAAACGGACTGAGAGCCTGCTTGGAAGACGCCTTTGTATTTCCGGATGCCCGCCAGAGCACACTCCTCCACTACAGGGCAACGGTCCATGCTATGACAGGATGCTCCCCGGTGACACTCATGCTAGGACGCGAACTACTTCTGCCTTTGGATCGACTGAGACCGCCCAGGACTCCTCCTCCAAGAAATATTGACTCTCCACAGGACTGGGTCGCTGTGCAACAGTGTAAGATGAAACAACGATTTGACAGGAAGCACAGGGCGAGAGCCCACGGACTGAAGATGTCGGATCAAGTTTGAATCAAACACCTTAACTGCACGCATAAGCTGCAGCCAATCTGGACGGGGCCCCTATGGATCATGAGGGGACGGGGCCAGGACACGTTTGAGCTTGCGGACGGGTCACAGTGGCACTCCAGTAGACTCCGAAAGTCGCCACCGGAACAAAGGACTAGAGCTACAGCGGGACAAACCGATGTGAGGTGGGACTTGTTGGACTGGGGTGGTGAGAACTCACAGGTGTGGCCGACGGTGCCTGGTGCAGAGTCCCGGCTAGGGGACACCCGGCTAGAGTTTGTCAGAGGCCCAGGTACCTGGAAGACTATGTATTGAAGACAATACTAGCTAATGCGTGTTGGGACTAAGCGGCAGAATAACCCGGTTCAACACGGTGGGGCGTTCTGGTAGTCTACCCAGACGCCCGTTTGGTTGGCTGTTTTGCCTACTTAGTTTAAAAAAAAAAATGGAGACAACACTGTGTTTGTTATTTTTTTCTGTTCTGGGGGGTGGGGGATCTTTGACTTTGTGAGGGGGGAGAATGTTATGTGTCAGATTTGACTCTCGGGGCTTGCCGTAGCCTGGCCGAGGGGGTTGGGGTAATGATGTCAGGCAGGCTATGGCTGGAGTGTATATTGTGTTGTCCTCGATAATAAAGTCAGTTCAGTGTTCAGCTGAGCGTGGCTCCAGTCTCACGTTATTCGGACTTAACAGATGTAGTGGGTCCATCTTTTCAAGTTTTGTCCTCCTTGCAATTACCAGAACTCTCATCTAGTCTATATGCTACCTGCACTAAACTAACGCACGCCAGTCTCAGGCTTGTTAAATGATGTGACATTTCAGTTAAGGCAAAGTCAGTTTATAAACAGGCTATAATTAAATAATCCTCTTTTGTCACCAGAAGAAAGTCATTAAAAATATAGAACGGCATATTATATTTGTAATGAATTATATATTTATTATAAATTAACCTTTTTTGAGAAATTAATTATGTACACTGACTATTTTTTTCTTTCTGTATTTTATTTCTGAACAAATAAATATGGCTAAATGGAATAAGAAGTGCATGACTGCAGTCTTCTCGGCATTACAATAATAATAGGAGGCTAAGTCATTTGCAAAGCAAATGGTTGTCAGCAGGCTACAATACAGAACCTTTAAACAAAAAATTCTGTAGCCTTTGGTCGCTAGCAATATGGAAGTTGTTTTAACCACATTTTATGGTAAATATTTGCAGACAGGATCTTGGTCTTTGGGCCCTTAGGAGACTTTATAGCTATACTACTACATGTTTAGTGTGGCCTCACCACTTGAATTAATTTGTTGAAAGAATTGTGGATGTGACAGAAAAACTGATATGGATTCATTTTTGTATTAATATCTAAAATTCTGACAGAAGGTACATAACAGAGATGCATAACATTGACAAAGGGTAGTGCTGGATATGAAGGGAGAAAGAGGACATAAAATACACAAGCCTATTTAAAGCTACACCTGCACTTTGAAAATACTGACGCCAGAACAATTCTGGAAAACCAGAAGTGAAAGGGTTTTAACAGTTTGTTACATTTTAGCAGCACACTGTGAAGATAACACGTAGCATTCATCTTGGCTACAGACAGAGAGGAAGTGTCATAAGCTCCCCGTGCGCTTTTCCACAGCGCACAGAGGAGGAGAAGGATGAATGGACTTAAGTGCAGGGTTACACCAAACACACATGTATTGATACAAAAATGGACAATACAAAACGACAAGACAGCTTGGGTAAACTTACAGTTCTCCAGGACACTCGGCTGGCACGGGAGAAGAGCTGGGCAGCAGTGCCTAAGGGTAGCAGTTGTGCTGCAAGGGAAAACACTACAGACAAGCGTAGCAGCACAACAGCAAACAGAAACACAGAGCTCTTACTCACCGTGCAGGAACAGTCCGAGTCATCCAAGTCCACCAGCGAGCACATACACAAACAATCCTTCGTTGACGTGACTATCACACGGCGGAGAACAACCATGTGACACGTACAATGGTTCAGCGGTGTTTGACTGGCAAAGAGCTGCCTAAGTACAGACACCCTGGGTGAGGCGCGGGAAAGATGATTACCAGGGTGAACAGCTGATTGTCAGAGAGAGAGGGGGGCATGGTCAGACCGGCGAATGTTGGACATCGCCCACCAGGGAGTGAGTCAAACAGCTGCCTAACGATTGCTGGCCAGAGCAGCGGCTACAGGCATGGAAAGAAACAATACACAGACATGAAAACAACAAGAAATCTAAAGAAAACAACACATGATAAACCCAATGCCTGAGCCACCAAGAACGATCAGAACCAAGCCAACAGGAAACATGGGCTCGGTTCGTGACAGAGCGCCTCCTTTTAGGGGTGGATACCAGACACCCACGGTAACATCAAAAAGAAAGCCCCCCCCCACAACCCCAACAGGAACAACAACACAAACCCGGGTGGGAGGTAGGGGGAACAGGAAAGGAGGGAACACAATGCCCAGCCCAGGGTCCACAACTTTATCCCCCCAAGTCCAACGACATGGAGGCTCGGGAGGCCACCCGGAGTCCCAGGCCCAGCAGGCAGATCGGCGAACCCAGTCTGGTGGCCTGCCGGAAAACACGGGCCATCTGGCCCAGAGACTCAGTCCCTCAGGCAGTCGGCCAGCGCTGTAGAGCCACCAGGGCCGGTGGGATGAAGCAGGAGGCGACCTGCTCACCGGAAGACTCCCTGGTGGGTGACCGGACCATAGGGAGGAATCCCCCATGGCGTAGGACAGGGAGAAGGGGACCATGACATCCTCATGGCGATCCTCAGTGCCCTCGGTGGTCCCGGCTTGGGACACAGCTGCACCCGCGGTGACCTCCGACCAGGCCAGCTCTGCTGCACCCACGGTGACTCCCGATTGGAGTTCAGCAGCACCCATGGTGGACTCCAGTTGGAGCTCATTGGCACCCGTGGTGGACCCCGACCGGGCCAAGGCTGCACCCTTGGTGGAACCCGCGCTGGAGCGTGGCTTTCATGACAGGGCCGAGCAGGGGAGCAACACCCATGTCAGGATAATCCTGGAGCACAGCCCCCACGATAGTCCGAAACCAGCCTGCTGCACCCACGGAGATACAGCTTGTGGAGGGACCCACACGACGGCCTCAGGCAGCGGGGGAGCTGGACTCACGACATCGTCAAGCGGCGGGCCTGGTTCCAAGGTGACCCCTGGTGATGATGGCTCCTCTCGAGCGACCCTAGAGGAAAACTCAGGAGCAGGAGACAAAACCAAGTTATTAGGGTCGCCGGCAGCGGTGGAGTGCCTGACTATCCTCACCTAGAGCCAGACAAGTTCTCTCTAATACTGTCATCAGAAACACAAGAGAGAAAACTTGCCTGAGCTTGAGCTCCACCGCTGTCCAGGACTTCGTAGATCCCGATGATGAAGACTTGGGCCCCGCCTCCAGGAGGTCCAGCTCAGGCTCCCACTCCGCAGCTGCAGCCTCCACAGCAGGCGAGATGGTGGTAACAGTCCTATTATCCCCTGGCAGTGGCTCCAACGCAAGGAATTCATCTGGCGTGGCTGCAGGGGAACCTCTCCATGCTGGCTCCGGGAAGGAATCCTCCGAAACCACTGGCTCCTCCACCATCTGATGGCCCTGACCTTGGGCCAACAGGCAGCACAGTTTACTCTTGGCCGGGGGATTGTGGGGATCGTGGGATCGTGGGTTCGATCCCAGCCCCCGACCAACAGTGATCTGTGTGGAGTTTGCATGTTCTCCCCGTGTTGCGTGGGTTTACTCCGGGATTTCTCCGGTTTCTTCCCACATGCCAAAAACATGCATGTTAGGTTAATTGGCTGTTCTAAATTGTCCCTAGATATCTGTTTCCTATAGGCCCTTAGAATAGAGGGTTAGTATTAATGAAAGTGCTTTGAGTGGTCTTTGTGACTAGAAAAGCACTATATAAGTGCAGGTTAGTTAGTTGGTTAGTTCTTGAGGGACATCCAACTGAATTTTATTAGCCAGAACACTCAACTATATACAGAGTGGACCGTGCCCGCCTGACGTCACCCTGTGGGTGGGCACGGCATCCCAAACACTCAAATCTCATACATAACACCCCCCCTTTACAAACTGTGAAACCACACACATAATTGAACCACCCAAATTTAGAAACCCGAATCACACACTAAGAACAGGGAGAATAATATGCTGTAATAGAACAACCTATCACATTCACACCGAAATAATCAAAATGACCACGTCTCCTTAAAATACATAAAATAATCCCATATTACACACATTCACTCACATATACGTATATACAGGCATTCACACCAGAAAAATAAAATATCAGGTAACCCCAATGTGTCTGGGTAGCCACCATCCAGAAAACTGCCTCGGAGGCCCCGGGACCCGGGCACCCCCACAACATATGTGCCCCTGACCTCTGTCCACCTCCAGGGTTGAAACCCCCCTCCCTGGCGAACATGTCTTTATGCCGCCAAAATCTTCTCTACAGCCACGGAAGGCCTGGGCATCTCCACGGCATCCTTAAGTCCGGCCGCTGCCGCCCCCCAGGATCGAAACACCCCTCACTGGTCAACATGTCTCTAACCCTCAATACTGGTCTTTCTTCTCTGGGTCGAACCCCGCTGTCGACCCGCAGGGGAATCCGACCCGATCTCCCGACCCGGTCTCCCGTGCCCGCCACGTCATCTCAGGACCTCCTTCCTGCATCGTGCTGTCACGCCGATCCGGTACAAACTCTTACCCCGATGATGCTGTTTGGCGTTCTGCAGAACCGTGCCAATTTTTCCCGCTCCACTCTCATGTCCTCCAGCCTCGGCAGCCCTCTTCACGGGGACCCCGCAGTGCCATCCGGTTCCCACACCGAGGTTACCGCGGCCACCGGCACCGGGGTCAACCCTCGCTGGGTTATCGTCACACCAGTCACAATTAACACCCAGCTCGTCAGACCAGCTTGTGTCCCAAACCGCGCTGTCAACCATGTCTGGCTGTAGCTGCTGTTCCTCGGGGCCCTCTGCAATACTCCCGTCAGCTCCTTCTCCCGACCCGGGCACACTGTCACTGCTCTCGGCCCCCTTGCTCCACGTGTCTTACTGCGTAGTCTCTGTATCTGGCCGCTGCTCACCTCTGGGACACGCACCATTGCCCTCGCCGGGCTCGCTCACCAACCTGGGCTCCTCACCACTGCATCCTATGCTCTCGGTGTTGGTGCTCTGCTGCGCTGTCACCGTGTCCTGCGGCTGCTGCTCCTCCCTGGGACCTTCAGCCTGCCCGGCCTCACTCACCCGCTTTTGGCGCGAAGTTAGCTCCTCAGCTAGCCCATCAGTTTCTGGCACCAAGAGCTCCATCACATTACAGCTTCACGGCCCTCGTCTGACCGTCGAAGTGCCTGGCCAGCCGCTCACCAGCATCCTCGTAGAGGTCCGCTCCACCCAGAGCACCGAGGATCCTTTGGCCCTCCGTGCCGAGATTGTGGGCCAGGAGAGCCCGCCGACGTCCCCGTCCAGCCTGTGTAGGCCCAGCACCCTAATATATTCCTCAAATGAGGCTCTCCACTCCGGCCACCGGGGCGAACAGCTGATTGTCAGAGAGAGAGGGGTGTGTGGTCGGACCGGCGAATGTTAGACAGCGCCCACCAGGAAGTGGGTCAAACAGCTGCCTAATGATTGCCGGCCAGAGCAGCGGCTACAGGCATGGAAAGAAACAATACACAGACATGAAAACAACAAGAAATCAAAACAAAACAACACACGATAAACCCAATGCCTGAGCCACCAACAACGATCAGAACCGAGCCAACAGGAAACACGGGCTCGGTTCGTGACAGGAGGTAATGTTTGGGAGTGTCACTATCAGTCCAACACACAAATAGGTTAGCTACAATGCAAATCTTGCCCTAGCATAAAATATTTCTTAGAGTTAGAGGAATGATGCTAATAAATGGAGAAATGAAATGTATTTCAGTCTTGACACTGTGCAGCTAGCAGTATATGCAATTTCTGGCAAAAAAAAAAGAAAAAATGCCAAAAAATACATCTGCCCCAAAGGTCTGTCATTTCCACAGTCCTTCCCTGACTCTCCTCCAAAAAATGTTTTATGCTCGGACCAACAGAAGGTGACTTTTGGGATGGAGGCATTTTCCAGCAGGATTAATTTGCAGTTGCCAGAAATTGTACACACTGCTATATCCACAGTGCAAAGACTGAAATGCATGAAATTTGCTCCAGTTACCAGTATTCTTGCCCAGACTCTCCTGCAAAAAATATTTTATGCTGGGACCAACAGACGGTGACTTTTGGGATGGAGGCATTATCCAGCAAGAGTAGTTGCCAGGAAATGCACCGAGTATGATTGAAGAAATTTACTACATTTATTAGCTTCAATCATTATAATTTCATTCTGACTGCAACAGTATTTTACACTAGGGCTAATTCAGGTAAGTTTTTTGGGGGTTCTTTGCTTGGCATGTTTGACTTTACTTCCTCTAAAAGTAAATATCTAAAAGTACTATGCTGAATACTGTCTCAGATCATTTATTTTTTTAGCAGTGATAAAAAATCTGAAAGCTGTCTTTCATTTTGACAGATCATACTGTGGGTGAGCTATTGTAACTTTTACTTATAATTCCCACCTTTTTAACTTTATAGTGCTTTTTAAATATCAGTTGTGTCATCTTTGTGTGTTAAGTCTTTCTAAAAGTTCACCTGTCCATCTGTCTACAGCTGCACACCGTCTCCATTCTTCTACATCTGCAAAATGTCAAAAATGTTGTCAGTTCAATTAATACATAACATGCATACTCTTTCTTGTAGGTTCATGATTAAAAGTGAAGCTATTGGGCATCTTACATGAAAATTAAAATGACAGGTAATAATAAAATGCCAGAATTTTTACAAACCTAAATGGCTGATAATGAGAAAAATATGAAAATAAATTTAAAGTCTAATCCAACACACATGCACAGACACACAGACACACAGACACACACACACACACACACCAAGATGAATCCCCCTTACAAAGAAGTTCATCTAGTTGAATAAATACTGTACACTCAAGACACCAGCTGGAACTAAACACATTTTATTGGAAAGCTAACAGCAATGAGCAGCACAAGAACTTCCGTCATCATCAAAATTGTAAATAGAACATCATTACAACATTAACTGAAAATAAATGATCAAAAAATAATGATAGCCTAATATGTAAATAAATTATGCTAAAACACTGCACCAGCTTGACACAATCATAATAAACTGGCCCTCAAACTTGAAATGTGGATGTACTAAAGAATCCAAGAGTCTCAAAGAATCTGGAAAAAAAAATATCACAATAATCATTTTATTTTGTTATTATGTAGACTTGGAGTCACACTAAAATGTCTGGCAAATAACCATAATTTAAAGCCCATTTACAAGAGGTAATAATTTTTACTTCTAAAAATGTACAAATGGTTAGAAGACTGGTTGTAGTGTTATATTTTATCATTTGTGGTATTACAGCGTCTCTCCCTTAGATGTGTGTTGTTGCTGTTATGTATGGAAAAACCTGGGTGAAGGATGAGGCAGGATGATGGTTGGTGAACGCAGCTTTATTGTAGGAACTATTTACAGGACAGCACACGGTACGCACCAAGAGTCATCCGGCAAAGAGGCCACAAGATGGTGCCCTTGCCTTATATATGGCTGGTGCAGTGACGTGACAGGAAGTGCATGTCACTGTTACGTATGAAATTACCTTTTGAAGGATGAGGCCAGGTGCATGGTAGAACTCAGCTTTATTAATAGAACTATGCACAATACAACCATTAGGCAGGGGCATCAGCAAAAAGGTCAGATAAAGATGCCCGCTGGTATTTATAGGGCGGTGCAGTGGCAGAAGAGGAAGTGGCCACCACTACACTGCACTTCATAATAAGACACAACATCACCCCCCACCTCCCGTAGAAAGTCCAAAACCACACATACAATTGGAACCCCCCCCCCCCCCCCAATTTAGGACCCGAATCAAGTACTAAAGCTAGAACTGAAAACACTAAATGGCCAAACACATTCACACAACAAACCTACACTGGGGGGATGGGTGGACAACCGTCCCACCCCACATGGCAAGATGGGTTATTCTGCCACCTGTAAAATAGTCCAAAAGTCCATCTATAATGAGAATATCGCTGTGCTCCTAAAATAAAACATACCCAGAACCAGAACAGTTTAGTCTTTTTATCATTTTTTTAACACATACAAACATATGAACATTAGAACACTAGAACTCTTTTATTATTTTTTCAAAACTACATTACTGTCAGAAAGAGGTAGAACTGGCTTGTGGGGGTCCAGAGCAGCCCCTCAGTATACCTGCCCCTGGAGGCAGCAAGCCCCCGGGGCCGCAGCTGATTTCATAGACGAGAGTGCGTCTTCTCCTCGCCATCAGCCGCTTCTCTCGTCCGGACCCGTGATCTGAAGCCTCCTCCCGGGCACGCCACAGCTCATTGGTGTGCCTTCATGAGCTGTCTGACAGCTGGAAGTAGGCCGTGCCCCGCTTTGCCACAATGCGCAGCCGCTCCTGGTGTTCCTCTGGCTGTCATTTGGCCCACATCTGCCGTGGATGTTCCTCCCCTTGAGCTCGAACCAGGTCCGTAACTCTCAGAGGAGCTCTGCTTGGCCTGCGGTGTTGCTGATCGGCACACAGTCCCTGTGTGCCTGTCGGTCTGGCCCCGACTCCTTGCAAAGCTGCTGCAGCGGTCACCGTTGTAGCTCCAGATCCTCCAGCCCACTGTGGCCGAGCTCCAGAGGAAACTGGGGCTAGCTTGTCGGTGTCACTTGCCGACGCAGGCACCTTGCTGCCACGCTCGGTACCCTCTTCCACGGTACCCTGAGTGCTGGCACTGAGACCCTCCTGCGTTGAACCTGAGTGAGGCTGGTCCTGCTTGACCACTGTGGTGCCCGGTTAATCCTCGTCCCACACCGCATCGTCCTCCACCACTGAAACCAGACAGTTCCACTTTCCACAACCAGACCACTCTTCCCCAGTGTCATCCTTAATGGCGAACCCCAGTCCATAAAATAGGTCACAGCCCATGATGTTGTCGCCTCGGGCCATCACATGGAACATGAAGTCAGCCATCTCCGCTGACTTGTACCGAACTGTCAACTCCAGTGTTCCAACCATGCACAGCCTTGGTTTCCGTGTTGTCGTTGGTCATGTTATCCTCGCTGTCTGGGTCCGCTACTTGTGCTGTGGCAGGAAGCTCTAGCTGCCGTTGTGACTGGCACCCACTTAGCTCAGAGGCAAACTTGTCCGTGGTCTCCAATTGGAGAGCTAACTCGATAGCTCTGGCCGGCATTAAGTCACCTGGCGCTGTGAGCAGCTTCATCCGTATCACGGCGCTGTTGGTGTGCTCCGCCAGCTGGTCGCATATCATCTCTTCCTCCAGCGGTCCAAAACGACACTTAGTCGCTAGCAGCCTCAGGTCGGCGACGAACTGGTGGATAGTTTCACCCGCTCATTGGTGTCACTGCCAAAACCTAATCCTCTGGACAGACACACGCGGAAATGGCACACTAGCAACTCGACCACATCCTCATATGAGTCTGAAGCCCCGAGTGTGCTCAGGATCCGCTGGCCCTCAATCCCCAAATTATGCACCAGAGGCGCATGTGCCCTCAGTTTGTCTAGCTTACCCAGGTTGAGCGCCACTCTGTAGATCTGAAAGGCCGCAAACCATCTTGGCCAGGGGACAGGCGGCTTGCCCGAGAGCCCCAAGAAGGGCCGGAGTGGTGAAATACACCCCTCCATTTTTATTCTTGTCGCCAAAATTTTACGTAAGAAATACCTTTTGAAGGACGAGGCCAGGTGCATGTTAGAACTCAGCTTTATTAATAGAACTATGCACAATACAACCATTAGGCAGGGGCATCAGCAAAGATGCCCGCTGGTATTTATAGAGCGGTGCAGTGGCAGAAGAGGAAGTGGCTGCTACTACACCGCACTTCATAATAAAACACAACATCACAGTCACGACACCGCACTTCACAGTAAGGTGCCGAAACCCAACACCACATTCTCAACCCCCTTAGAAAAGTCCCAAACCACACATATAATTGAAATCCTCCCCAAATCTGGGACCCGAATCGCACACTAAAATAATGAGAAATATGTACTAAACTGGCCTAACACACTCACTCAAAACAACCCAGAATAGGGCTGATGGGTAGACCAACCATGCAGCCCGCATGGCGCAGTGGATCATTCTGCCACTGGTAACTAAAAGTCTTTATTAAAACTAAAAATCACAGTCGTACTCCTGACTAAAAACAAAACACATAAAATAACCCCATATCACAACATGCATGCATTAAAACACAAGCGCTATAAATAAAGCGGCAGCAGCTCAGGAGGTAGAGCAGGTCATCCAATAAATGGATGGTTGGCAGTTCAAATCCAGCTTTCCCCAGATACCCTGCCGTTGTGTCCCTGGGCAAGACACTTTACCCACCTTGTCTCCAGTGTCCATGACACTGGTATGAATGTGTATAAATGTTTGGTGGTGGCCGGAGAGGCCGTTAGCACGGATTGACGGCCACGTTTCCATTAACGTTTAGCTAGCAGCTTCACAATGTCCTCACGAGTCTGCATTGCTGAGCGTCTGCAGGACCCTCTGGCCATCCATACCCAGGTTGTGAACAAGAAGTGCCCTTGATCTCGCCCCATCCAGCATCCCGTGGCCCAGTGCCCTAACATACATCTGATAAGCCTCCCACCAATGCGACCATGAAACTGATGGTTCACCTGGAAGCTCGAGAAAGGGACGAAGCAAGGTGATGCACGCCTCCATGAGTTAATCCTTGATCGCCAAATGTTATGTATGGAAATACCTGGGCGAAGGATGAGGCAGGATGATGGTTGGTGAACACAGCTTTATTGTAGGAACTATTTACAAGACGGCACACTGTATGCAACAACAGAGTGATCCGGCAAAGAGGCCACAAGATGGCGCCCTTGCCTTATATATGGCCAGTGCAGCCTACGTGACAGGAAGTGCATGTCACTACACCGCACTTCACAGTAAGGTGCCGGAACCCGACACCACAGTTGCGCGCATTCCCAGGCGTTCTCGCACACAGTCCTGTGCATTCCCACGTGTCCACAATGATGGGATGCAATTCTTGGCAAGCGAGAATTTCAGAAATTCAGAATGCTGAGAATTCTCAGCATAACTATGTATGCTCCTGTTTATTTACACTCATTCGCTCTGTTAATTCCGACACTTCGTTTCAGCTCCACAGAACACTTTCAGCTTTGGTCCATTTGTCAGCAGGTGATTATTATTTTTAAACTAGTTTAATTGTAGTGTTAATATGTTTACGCTGAGGCTGATAAACAGCTCAGATTGGAATTAATATTCTTACCGAGCCAACACGTTTCTATGTTAATGCTATTTTAGCTATTAACTCCCTCTGATGCAAATTTGGGTGTTCTTCACATGCTCACATTAACTTTAAGTGTAGGCAAGTTACTTTTAATGATAAATAAGTCTTGGTTTGGTAAACAGACATCCATGCAGCAGGAGCAATCTCCATTTGTGGCCAGATGGAGATGTGGGTCATATCCCTCACCCAACTCCTATGAAAAGGCAGCCCACAAAATCCTCCTTTGGTAATCTCTGCTGGCTGATTTGAATCTAAAAAACTTGTATTCTGATTGCTATCACCATCTTTCATAAGATGGTGATGGCTACATGAACCAGTTGCACACCATTTCGACATTTTCTTAGTTTAAATTTAGCTAACACTGCCATAGAAATGCATTGAAATCGTCATTTTTTGATATCTCTGCGTGTTTATGAGATCAGTGACGTAAACGTAACGGCCCTTTGTAAAATTCGACATGGAATTAATTTCTTTTTTTCAAAATCAGCAATTTGCAAAGTTCTGTACCGTACCGGTGTTCCGTGTTTTAGTAATCGGCGATCACGAATATACATTCTGCAAAACGTATTTTATTGCAAAGGGGAACGTAAACATGGATGCTGACGATTGTTTTGTTTTGAGGCTCTGAAAAATAAGACGTGTTCCAGCAATTGCTCTATATTGTGAGAGTGTTTGCTTTTTTTCTGTCTTTTTAAACATTCTTTATATTATCGGAACAGTACGCCATAACAATCATAGCAGTCCTACATATACTGCCATTTCCCTGGCTTATGAAGCAAAGGGGGATTAGCTCAAATGGTAGAGCGCTCGCTTAGCATGCGAGAGGTAGCGGGATCGATGCCCGCATCCTCCAATTGTGTTTTTCCTTTCCCTATTCAAACGATTTTATTAGGTTAGAATATTTTGTTTTATAAATAAACATCAAAATAGTGTTGATCCAGAGTTTGAAATGTAATAAAGCAGAGAAAGGCACAAAATTATTTCCATGTTGTTCGTGCGGAGGGGGGTGGTGGACTTGCTCCATTAAATGGAGTATAAATTACAATGACACTGGTCAACACTAAATTTATTGTCTAAGTTTATTTTTTAGCTGATTTAGGACAAATTTGATGTGCTGAATCCAAAAATAACATTGCTTTTGCTCAATCAGGTCAACTTTTTGAACTATGGCCACGTTATTTTTTTTACGTTTGCGGCAGCACAGTTTACCCTTGGCCGGGGGATCGTGGAATCGTGGGTTCGATCCCAGCCCCCGACCAATAGTGATCTGTGTGGAGTTTGCATGTTCTCCCCGTGTTGCGTGGGTTTACTCCGGGATTTCTCCGGTTTCCTCCCACATGCCAAAGACATGCATGTTAGGTTAATTGGTTGTTCTAAATTGTCCCTAGATATCTGTTTCCTATAGGCCCTTAGAATAGAGGGTTAGTATTAATGAAAGCGCTTTGAGTGGTCTTTGTGACTAGAAAAGCGCTATATAAGTGCAGGTTAGTTAGTTAGTTAGTTAGTTTACATGTACAGGTATTTTCACTTTATACTGATGCAAAATTCTTTATTTCTTGAAATTTCTCAAACTCTGAAGAGTTTGCATGTGCCAATTTGACATGATGTCATAACTTGTCATGATGGCTGATTACTGTTGGACTCTGATGAGAGACATCCCTGCCGCAGAGCATTCTAGAGGTTCTAATAAATGGAAGTTGAAGCTCTGAATTTTGAACAATGATGACATTGTAGAGACTTGGGTGAGTCATCTCAGACAGCATCTCAGTCAGGATGCAGAGGGTAAACAGAGGAGGACAATAGTCAGGGAGATCATGGGGAGTTGGCAGGAAGAAGGAGTCGGGGGGTAAGGGTGAATGTATTGTGATGTTAAATGTCATGCAGATGTGAGATGAGTGGTTGGGATAAAAGGAGAAACCGTGCTTGGTTGTATCATGCTTTTCTGTGTATGACTGATGAGAGTGTGTAATAAACATCGTCTGTTCGTAAACCTGCCTCATTATTCACACTCTCCACAATGTAACATTCAGTTTACATGTACTTACCTTTATCAATGTCTACTATTCAATTTACAGTAATCGAAGTTTGTAACATTTAATCAATAAATTGTTAGAAAACAATTTTTTCTCTTAAAAATCTATTTCGGATGAGAAATATTAACAAAAATCAACAGAATGTCACAAAAATGTAATAGATTTAGTCAGATCAGATTTTTTAAAAATCAACTTCGCATAAAAACCTGACCTGATAGAAAGAAACTGATGTCATTTTCGGATTCAGTGGTGCAAAATTGTTTTAAATCAGTTGAAAAAACAGACAACTTACAAAAAAAAAACAAAAAAACCTGTTATCAGAGTCCATATGTCAGTCAAATTTATAATTTCAAAGCGGTATGTGTGAAGTTAGTGTACAAGGGAGAAATGTTAAGGACAGAAATTGTGCTTTTGTTTTGGAATGTGGCCATTAATGTTGACAAAGAAATGAGGACAGATATGTGAGATATGCTCACTCTCCTTTTATTCACAAATAAATGCACTCGTTTTCAAACTGTTGAATTTACAATAAATCAAACAGAGATAGCAGTCTAATGCTGTGTCTTCAACTACAACTGCAACCATCATAAAGTGTCTTTCTCTCAAAAAAGAAAAAAAAAGGCATTAACTTGCACCACCATATTAAAGTTATGGATTTTGATAATTAAATGGTCAGATGAGCCTGGATGACTGATGGAGGTTAAGTTAGACAAATACAGTATGTAAGAAGCTGTCAAAAATCTGTAGATATTCACAGTGAAAGAATGGAAAAACATAACTTTAATGACATCACAAAATTAGAAGGAAAAAAATCAGAACGTAAATGAAACTCCCCTTTATTCACAAAATTGAAAAATCATACATCGACACAAAAGCAAATACTCTGCACTACACTAAAAAGGCACACTTTCTGCTTTATTAAATATTTTAAAATGAGGTCAACAATTTCAAAACAGTGAGCAGAGGTCTCTGAATAATTATTCTCTGACAGGGAGAGCAACATTTCAAAAAAGTTACCACAGCAACAGAAAAAATGTAATTTCTGCACATTAGACTATATTAATAAACAATAAGAATGCATTACAGGTACAGAGACTGTAATAATACACCCACTAATGCAGCAATACATTTATGATATGATAAACTAGGAAACAAAATCACATACATTACTGAAAGCAACCCATTAGAAAAAGTGAAAAACCCTCTACTGGTGTTTAAGCTCCCAACATTTTCTTCACCATGTACCCGGGCATGTTGTAGATGAAAAGACCCAAGATGGCCAGCAGCAGGAGGACAGTGAGAATCTTGATGGTAAGCCACCTGTACTGGTCACACACCAGGTGTTTTGCAGCTTTGAAAGGAATGAGGAACCAGAGGAGGGCAACATCTGGCCGGCTGGTGGAGCACAGAGAAACAAATAAGTGCTAAAGCAGCCAAAGCCATCGGCTACTTCTACAGAGGAAATTCACACTGCTGACACAACTTGAGGTCAGACCTTCCTATGCACCAGGGCCTACAGTAGGTTCTGGAAAACACCCTATATGGCTGCCCCCCCCCCCCCACACACAAAGAAGTAATATCACCTATAGGCACATTCTGACATGAATTAAGCAACCTCTAGTGGTCGTGTAAGTAATGACATGAAGTGACATGGCAGAGAGTTTACATTAAAAAATACATGGGAAGATATATGATAATAGTATAAAATATGTTTCATTTAATGTCACAGTGAGATGAGTCTAGATTCCTAAATGCAAATCAGCTGGGGACATTTAGGAGCTTTCCCTTCCGCCCACTTGCTTACAGACTTTTATTATCTAAATTTGACTTTGATTAAATATTTTTGGAGTGAAACCTTATATACGTATGTGGCTTTCTATTCATATTGTATGAAGGAAGAATAAATCCCACTGGGTAAAATATGTCAAAAGAATGAGCATGTCGGATGATGGAAGGAGACGTTTCATACTTGGGCTTTTCCAGCGGCTCGGGTTCATTTCGTCCTTCACCAACAGGGTTTTTCTCTGCTTCTTCGCCTGTGAGAAGGTGCAGCTCTGCTTCCACTTTTCCCTGTAAAGACAAAAAATGCCAGCCCTCTCGATTATTTCCAGTAAACACCGTAAACCAACTGACTTATCACCAGTAGGTGATTTAGGGGATGAGGGGAATTGGCATCTCCCTTGATAGCAAAATGACCCCAAAGCATCCCCCTTGACTAACATGACTTTGAATGACCAGTTTTAAGCAGAATTTTTTAAAAAAAATGTATAAATTTTACATTTTTTTCCTCATAGATTTGCAACTTTATTCTCATAAATTTGTGCCTTTCTTTCCTTAAAAGTTTGCAACTTTTTTCTCATAAATTTGCAATTTTTGTCTTGTAGATTTGCAGCTTTTTTCTCAAAAAATTGTGACTGTTTCTCAAAATTTTGCAGCATTTTCCTCAAACATTTTCATTTTTTTCTCATAAATGTGCAACTTTTTTCTTGTGAACTGGCATTTCTTTCTGTAAATTTTCTACTTTTTTCCCCCTCATAACTGTTCAACTTCTTTCTTGTAAATTGGCATTTTTTTTTCTGTAAATTTTCAACCTTTCTTAATCATAAATTTGCAGCTGTTTCTCATAAATCTACAAGTTTTTTCTCAAAATTTGTAGCTTTTTCCTTATAAATTTGTAATTTTTTTCTTAAAAATTTGTGACTTTTTTTCTTCAATTTGCAAATTTCTCTCTTGTACATTTGCATTTTTTTCCCCCTGTAATTCTGTATTTTTTTCCTGTAAATTTTCGATTTTTTTTCCTCATAAATTGTGCTCCTTTTCCTAAAAAATTCAACCTTTCTCATAAATTTGTGACTTTTCTGAAATTTTGCACCTTTTTCTCATACATCTGCACTTTTTCTTGTAAATTTGCAATTTTTAAAAAAAATAAAATTTCAACTTTTTTCTCAGAGATTTGCCACTTTTTTCTTAAAAATCAGTGACTTTTCTTGTCATGAGTCTAAGCCAGTGCTCAGACTCCCCTTGTAGTTTTGAGTATTTTTCTGTCTGTTATTATTTTCTTGTCAGTTTGTTATGTTGTTTGGGTAACACAAACCTCTATCCTTCTTTCCCAGACACACCCACCTTTCACTCACAGTCTGTTTCAGTTCATCATTTGTGAGTGATTGTGTTTTAGGACACCTGCTACTTTCCCTCTCACTGCTCTCAGTCTGCTCTCTTCTTCTTCTTCTTTTAAATTTGATTGGCAGTTGGCAACCAGCTTACAGGTGCATTACCGCCACATACTTCACTCTATATCATCACTCAGCTGGGAGCAGTTATGTAATTAGTTCACCTGCCAGCTCAGCTCTCACACCTGCTGCTCACTGTATTCCATGTATCTAAACACTGCCCTTTCACTCTGTCTTTGTGGCAGTCACAAGTGTGTTTAGACTGGACTCATTCTCCTTGAACAGTCTCCCCCTCCTCTCCTCCAATGATTTCTTAGCTCTGGAGAGGCACTTGTGTGTGTTATTTGTGTTTGCATTTTTGTATTTGTCTGCACAGTTATTTTTTGGACGTTGCTCTTTTCTTTAATAAACATCTCTACTGCAGTCAAGTGCATGGGTTTGTCTCTCTCTGCCTCGGAGGGGTGTTCATGACAGTTGTCTCATAAATTTGCAACTTTCTTACAAATCTGTGATTTTTTTATCATAAATTTACAACACCCATCTGGATGCTGGTTAAATTGTTATTCTGTGTAATTAAATCATAATTTGTGACTTTTTGATTTTTATCATATCTTTGCACTTTCATTCTTGCAAATTTGTACCTAATTTACATGTATACATTTGTAATTATGCAAAACTATCCATATCTCCCTTGTTAAAAAAATAATAACATATTGCCTGCTGTAAAAAAGACAGATGTATGAGTATTTCCTGATTTAAAAAGGTGAGACCATTGCTTGTGAATTAAACCTACAGTTGATGTAATGTCCAGCAGGTGGCAGCACATGTGAGTGCAGGGGTGCATCCCAATTCACCCCTTGGCCCTACCCAGCATGTTGGGTTTCATTTGCTATTGTGTTTGCATCTCACTAACTAAAACTAAATGTGATTTTAGGACAATGCTTGAATTTAACAGGAAAAAATACAGCTTTTGGCTTCATTGGGACTATTCAATAAACAAGCTATAGTATTTAATGGTCACCTATTCAAAGTTAAAATATAGCAAACTAGTTCAGGGACAAGTTTGCTGCAGTATACTGTAGCCACACAATAAATGCCTGAAATCTGGTAACATCTGCAAATCTAAAATAAGGCTTCACAATGTTGAAATCAGAAATTGCTGGTTACCGTCATACTGCCTCTCTCCGTCTTTTACATACAGCACAGGGGTGCAGCTAGTACGCATTTGGGTTGCAGTGACCCACCGTGAGCTCAAACTCGTCATCTTCATTTCGGGCCACGAATGGCCACCAGCCTTTGATCCTCTTCTGTTTGAAGATGGAGACCATGGGCATCTCTGCTTCATTTGTCACCATTTCAATCGTGCACTGCTTTGCGGTCTTTGCACCACGAGGGAATCGGTTCAGGTCCAGCTCAATCGCACCTGCGAAAACATTTTTTTGTTTTACCAAATTAAACTGGAGTTGAAATAATAACAGGCGATACTGGAGATTTAATTCCAAATTGTTTGTTTTTAGCGATAATACCTAGGAAGTCATCTGCTGAGAAATGATCAGCATCCCACACTTGTAGGTTAAGACGAGCGGGAATCTTATACTCAGTCTCATCCCAGGCAAACATGGACTCTTTTTTGGAGATCACAATCTTCTCCTCAGCCATCAGGTAGTCAAAGGGATAGACAAAGCGCCAGTTGAAGTTTCCTTCCCCAGTGATGGAGTGATAATGGACGTCTGTGTCCTGTTTGTCCTCCTGCTGCCCTTTCAGCCAACTGTTATGATGCACATGAGAGATTCACAGTTCTTACCAAAAATCAAAATTAACAATTCCTGCTATGCTTCTGTACTGTGAAGCTCTTGCAGACTATGTACAAATTAAGCAGATAATTGGGCACGCTCTGGATATTTGGATAATGCCAAGTCACGTTTCGTTACCTTGTATTCATACATGTGTAATGACAATAAAGTTGAATCTCATCTCATCTCATCTCAGCAGATAATATTTACCCTCGCACAAATATATCACTTGATTTCTCGCCGGTGAAGATGTCGTCATCCTCGAGAACGACCTCGTCTGTGTTCCAAATGATGACCCTCAGCTCAAACCTGAACAGAAGGAAATGACAAAAGTATGAAGAATCTATTCCATATCATGGAATCTAATATGTGAATATTTGGCCCATACTTCTTTGGTTTTCTTGGTGAAATGTCAAGTGCAGGACCAGGTGCAGTCATGTCCTTGGGAAACATGTCAACCCACATCTCAATTCTTCCCTAAACACAGGTGAATACAAAAACTCTTTCAGTATGATGATTAAAAACAAGAGTTTAACCAGAACCTGTTGAACATTAATATATTCTCGTACTTGTTCAATTCCTGGTTTATCAGGGTGGAGCAGTGGTCTGGTCTCCACATGTTCAGGGACAAGTTTGCAGCCAGCACGGGGGATTTCCTTCCAGTGATTCAGCACGGTCAGGGCCAGGTGTTCATCGGTCTGCTTCTTCAGGCCTAAAAAAATGTCGTCATAAACATGTCATTCATCTTTACATTGTTCATACCAGAGTACCCAGAAACTGTACTTAGGAAAAAGTCACCATATGATAATGATTTCTCAGGAATAAGTAAGAGTAGTCACAAAAAATTACTTGTGAAAGAGTAAGAACGTTTTCTACCCAACAAGTTACTTGAGGAGTAATATTTTTTGCTCTATCCAGATGATGAGATTTTTCTCTCAAATTTGCCACTTCTGATGGTTTTCACATAAATTTATACTACTACTTCCTTTGTAATTGTGAAACGTTTTTGCATAAATTTGCTTTTTATTTTTTGTAAATTTGTGACTTTTTCTTGTACTTGTGTTTTCTTGTCTTGTTTGTGTCATGAATTTGGAACAATTTTTCTAATAAAACATGACATTTTCTTATAAATTTGTTCCTTTTTGATCATAATTTGCAACTTTTTTGTGGGAGATTTTTCTGTTAAATATGTTAGTATGATTCAATCTTATTTGAAAACATTTCATATGAAGAATCAGAATCATCAAATTAAACATTCCCTTAGCCACGATAACAAAACAATAACTTCAACATAATAAAATTAACTACTTCTTTCAGCGGCTCCTTTTCGGGGTCGACACAGAGGATCATCATCCGATATTGTGATGTTCTGCATATTTGATTTAGCAAAGCTTTTCCACTAGTTGCTGTTCCTATGGTGGCCCAGAGAGCTCACCAAAATGCAAAAGCCACATCACAGTTCTCGCAAGCATTAGTATCAAAGGACGAATATTAACATGCTAACTTAGCATTAGCATCAATCCTAACATTAGCATACTAACACATTGGTGGAAACATTAGCATGCTAATGGAAGCATCAATACTAATGTTAGCATACTAAGCCCTGCGATGGACTGGCGATCTGTCCAGGGTGTACCCTGCCTCTCGCCCAAAGATGCTGGGATAGGCTCCAGCCCCCCCGCGACCCGAAAAAGATTAAGCGGAAGAAGATAGATGGATGGATGGAAGGATGGATGTTAGCATCGATGCGGGGGGGTGTCTTGCAAAGGGCCTGCAAAGACCAGGAAATAGCCATGATGACAAATACACTAAGGACTACAGATAACATTGTTTTCTGGCAGTAACAAGTTATTACAGTAACAAGCACATTTCTAACCAGCTTTCAAATCTGTGAGATCAAAAGTAACTTAAAATGTACAAAGAAACGTACTTAACTACATTTTTTTTTCTTCATAAATGTAAAGTCAAATTTTGTGAAAAACTAGTGTATATATACTTGAGCAAATGGAACTACTACCACCTCTGATTTCTACCAATGACTTGATATTTTATGTTTTTTTTTTCCAAATTATATTTATTGAAATTTTTTCCTTTTGTTTTACACACACACACACACACACACACACACACACACACACACACACACACACACCAACAATCAAAACATAAAAAAACAGCTCAGCACAAAATTGATCGACACAAAATTAAAGACTGAAATTAAAAAAAGGGGAAGATTACTTAGCTAGAAACTCATACATGTACACATATAAACCAGCACTTGGGCACATTTGTACAGAGGAGCATAACCATCATAGCACCACAAACAAGGTCCAAAAAAAAAAAGGGGGGGGGGTCATATTTAATCCAAGTTAATGCTCCCAAGAATCGAGGCTACAGTAAGGTTAGAAAATTTGAGGTATGGGGTCCATATTTTCATAAAATATCTCTTTGTTGAGTGAAGTAAACATGTTAAATATTACAAAGGGAAACACTCCATGATGATTTTATGCCAGTTTGTTTTAGTTGGTGGTTTGTCACATATCCATGACAGAAAAATATTTCTTCTTGCCGCGTATGCAAGGATATTGTACAGTCTTGCAGAGCTTCCAAAAGGTAAGTCCTGATTTGGGTGTCCCAATAGCAGAGAGCGAGGATCCATGTCTATGTTCACACCAAATATTTGATTCATGTCTTGTACAACGTCTAGCCAGTATGCTTGGATTTTAGGACAAGACCAAACACAATGAGTATAGGTACCAACTGAAATTTTACATTTCAGACACATGGGTGAAAGCTGGGGATTCATGTTGGATCCTTTACTGGGAGAGATTTGTAAGCGATGTAAAATTTTGTATTGCAATAATCTTGCACGATTGCATATTGAGATCTTCTTAGCACACTCCCAGATTGCATCCCATGAATCGTCACAAATATTTACACCGAGTTCACTTTGCCATTTCTGTTTAAGATCCTGCATTATTGACATACACATCACATCTGACTGACTTAAGGCACTATAACAGCGAGTTATAATTTTTTTGGTTGGGCCTAAAAGAAGTAACCACTCAACTGCAGACACTGACATTTACATTGAGTGTGGTCTTTCTAGTTATGAAATCTCGGATCTGAAGGTATCTAAAAAAATTCTGTTTAGAAAGACCAAATTTCTCTTGAAGCTGTTCAAATGATGATAATGCACCATCAAAAAGGTCATAGATTTTCTTTAACTCTTTAACTGTCCATATATTATAACCACTGTCCATCATACCAGGAACAAAGTCCGGATTGCCTTGGATAGGAATTAATAAAGTAGTTAAATCTGATCTTCCTTCGAGCTTTCGTGTCATAAACCAGGCCTTTAAAGTATTGCAAATTATGGGGTTATTATCACAGAGATTTCTAACTGACTTTAAATTCTTACAAGACAAAAGGCCCAACAGTGAACAGGAGACCTGTGACTTTTCAAGGCCCAACCAAACAGAAGTAGGATCATCCCTAACCCAATCTGCTATAAACCTTAGTCGAGATGCTATTTGGTACCATTTAATGTTAGGGACATCCAAACCTCCCATTGAACTTGGAAGTTGTAGTTTTACCATTTTTAATCTTGGCTTCCTTTTGCTCCAAATAAAATCACTCAACCAACCATTCAATAACTTCAAAACCTTATTAGTTATAAATATTGGAACCATCTGTAGGGGGTACAATAACCTAGGCAAGATATTCATTTAAATAATAGACACTCTGCCAAATAATGATAAGGGAAGTGAACACCACCTGTTTAAATCCTTCTTTATAGTTCTAGGAGAGGGTTAAAATTGGCTTTAAACATCTGATGGAACATAGGAGTAATCTGAATACCCAAGTACACAAAACCTGACACAGGCCAACGAAATGGAAATGATATAAGGGAGTTCATTCTATTTCTGAGGCTTCCCATGGGCATAGCTAAAGATTTAGAGAAATTAATTTAATAACCAGAAAAAGACCCAAAATAATTAATGATATCAACCAATTGTGGAACAGAGGTAGCCGGCTCTGCTACGTACAACAAAATATCATCCGCATAAAGGGAAATTTTATGTTGCGTCTCCCCTACATCTATACCCCTGACAGCTGGATCCTGTCTAATGGCTTCAGCTAAAGGTTCTACCACAAGGGCAAAAACAGCAGGACTTAAGGGGCAGCCTTAACGTGTTGAGCGATAAATTGGGAAATTATGCGATCTGTAACCATTTGTTATGACTGATGCTAAGGGTTTATTATACAAAAGTTTGATCCATTTGATGAAGTTATCCCCCAGATTAAATTTTTGTAATACTTTAAATAGATAAGGCCACTCAACTCGGTCAAAGGCTTTCTCTGCATCCAATGAGATGATTACAGTATCGTTTTCTTGTGATTGATAGAAGTGAACAATATTTAAAAGCCTCCTAATGTTGTGACTACAGCTTCTGCCTTTAATAAAACCTGTCTGGTCCTCCTTAATGATAAGAAGCAAAACCTTCTCTAATCGCAGAGCCAGGATCTTAGATAACAGTTTAACATCTTGATTTAAAAGAGCAATAGGTCTATATCCTGAGCAATCTTGAGGACACTTGCCTTTTTTAAGAATTAAAGAGATGTCAGCTTCTCTTAATGACTGAGGTAAACTCTCAGAGGTAAAGGAGTGTTCTATCATCTCCAAAAATGGATCCACAAGTATATCCTGAAATTCTTTGTAAAATTCGCTGCCCATGCCATCTGGCCCCGGTGCTTTACCTGATTGTAAACTGTTAATCGCTAAAATAACCTCTTCTCTAGAGATGGAAGAATTTAAATCATGTCTCTGAGTATCAGAACTAGTAGGAAGCGTTAGGCTGTCCAAGAAACAGTCCATCTTATATGAGGCCCCTACTGTCTGGTCTGCTGTACAGTGGGGTAAAAAAGTATTTAGTCAGCCACCAATTGTGCAAGTTCTCCGACTTAAAAGATGAGAGAGGTCTCCAATTTTCATCATAGGTATACCTCAACTATGAGAGACAAAATAAGAAAAAAAAAATCCAGAAAATCACACTGAAGGATTTTTAATGAATTAATTGGTAAATTCCTCGGTAAAATAAGTATTTGGTCAATAACAAAAGTTCATCTCAATACTTTGTTATATACCCTTTGTTGGCAATGACAGAGGTCAAACGTTTTCTGTAAGTTTTCACAAGGTTTTCACACACTGTTGCTGGTATTTTGGCCCATTCCTCCATGCAGATCTCCTCTAGAGCAGTGATGTTTTGGTGCTGTCGCTGGGCAACACAGACTTTCAACTCCCTCCAAAGATTTTCTATGGGGTTGAGATCTGGAGACTGGCTAGGCCACTCCAGGACCTTGAAATGCTTCTTACGAAGCCACTCCTTCGCTGCCTGGGCGGTATGTTTGGGATCATTGTCATGCTGAAAGACCCAGCCACGTTTCATCTTCAATGCCCTTGCTGGTGGAAGGAGGTTTTCACTCAAAATCTCACGATACATGGCCCCATTCATTCTTTCCTTTACATGGATCAGTCGTCCTGGTCCCTTTGCAGAAAAACAGCCCCAAAGTATGATGTTTCCACCCCCATGCTTCACAGTAGGTATGGTGTTCTTTCTCCTCCAAACATGACAAGTTGAGTTTTTACCAAAAAGTTCTATTTTGGTTTCATCTGACCAAAATACATTCTCCCAATCCTCTTCTGGATCATCCAAATGCTCTCTAGCAAACTTCAGACGGGCCTGGACATGTACTGGCTTAAGCAGGGGAACACGTCTGGCACTGCTGGATTTGAGTCCCTGATGGCGTAGTGTGTTTCTGATGTAGCCTTTGTTACTTTGGTCCCAGCTCTCTGCAGGTCATTCATTAGGTCCCCCCATGTGGTTCTGGGATTTTTGCTCACCGTTCTCGTGATAATTTTGACCCCACGGGGTGAGATCTTGCGTGGAGCCCCAGATCGAGGGAGATTATCAGTGGTCTTGTATGTCTTCCATTTTCTAATAACTGCTCCCACAGTTGATTTCTTCACACCAAGCTGCTTACCTATTGCAGATTCAGTCTTCCCAGCCTGGTGCAGGTCTACAATTTTGTTTCTGGTGTCCTTAGACAGCTTTTTGGTCTTGGCCATAGTGGAGTTTGAAGTCTGACTGTTTGCGGTTGTGGACAGGTGTCTTTTATACTGATAACGAGTTCAAACAGGTGCCATTAATACAGGTAACAAGTGGAGGACAGAGGAGCCTCTTAAAGAAGAAGTTACAGGTCTGTGAGAGCCAGAAATCTTGCTTGTTTGTAGGTGACCAAATACTTATTTTACCGAGGAATTTACCAATTAATTCATTAAAAATCCTTCAATGTGATTTTCTGGATTTTTTTTTCTTATTTTGTCTCTCATAGTTGAGGTATACCTATGATGAAAATTGGAGACCTCTCTCATCTTTTAAGTGGGAGAACTTGCACAATTGGTGGCTGACTAAATACTTTTTTGCCCCACTGTATATAGCTGAATATAAAACTGCTTAAAGGTATTATTAATATTTTTGTTATCAAAATAACGAGTACCATTTAGACCTACAACTGAAGGAATCAGTTGGGAATTTGTTCTGATTTTTGTTAAACAAGACAAATACTTACTAGATTTGTCTCCAAATTCATATAACCTCTGTTTTGAAAAAAAAAAAAAAAAAAAAAAAAAAGAGCACGCCTAGCTTGTTGAGTTAATAATGCATGTAATGCAGCTTGGGTGGCAAGCTTTCTGCAATAATATAGGATCTGATAATGATGATAAACCAAGTACTCTCTTAATTTCTTCCAGTTCCTTTTCAAGTTTAGATTGCTGTTCTTTTTGCTTTCGTTTTTTTGAGGCTAAATATGCTATGATTAAGCCTCTGATATAGACTTTAGAAGTTTCCCATAATAAGGATGAGTCATTAGTAGATTGAGAGTTGATAGCAAAAAATATTTTAAAATCATCTCTCAAGTAAGTAGTAAACTTTTCATCTTTTAGAAGGCATGTATCGAATCGCCATCCTCTACTCTTAACCTGCCCTAAACCAACAGACAAATCTATTAATACTGTTGCATGATCACTAACAATGATGTTGCCTATTGTACACGAAGACACCTGAGCAAGCAAAAAGTATAATGATCAGAGATGCTACTGACTTAGATAAATACAAATGAACACTGACTATGAAACACAGAGTGAGGAAACTCAAACTCTAAAAATATGCCACTATGCTGAACATAAACCACAAGAGATGGAGAATGATATTGATCCTGATAACCACTTTTTCAATAATATTCATAACCACTGTGAATATTACACTGAAAAGCAATTCAAAAGTCAAGTGCAATTAGATGGTAAACTGTCAATAATACACTTCAATAGCAGAAGTCTTAACAAAAACTTCTCACAGATTCAGGACTATTTAAAACAGCTAAACAGAAAATTCACAGCTATAGCAGTCTCTGAAACCTGGCTTAATGCAGACCAGGCTCCCCTGATGGCAATAGAGGGATATCAGATGTTTAACATTAACAGATCTCAAAAAAAGGGTGGTGGTGTTGCACTGTATATTGATGACCTATATAGATGTAAGCTTGTAAATGAAATGTCCTCAGCACTACCAGGGATTCTGGAATGTGTTACTGTTGAGATTGACCTAGACAAAACAAAAAATCTAATCATAAGCTGCATATACAGAACGCCGGGAACTTGCATTGAGACATTCAGAGATAAATTAGTCGAGCTGTACAATAATATTACTAGTAAGAAAATGGTAGCAATTTGTGGAGATTTCAATATTGATCTACTTAATCCACATCAACAAAATGTAGTTACAGAGTTCATGAACTCTATGTACAGCATGAGTCTATATCCCACAATAACACATCCCAGTAGAATCACAGCTCACTCTGCTACACTTATTGACAACCTGTTTGTCAATGTTCTCGACAAGAAAATAGAAAGTGGATTATTGATAAATGATATAAGCGACCACTTGCCAATCTTTGCACTTATCCATGGCCACACGGGGCCCAACCCAGAAAAAATCTCAAAATCGTTCAGACACAAATCACCAAACGCAATCAGTTCTTTTAAAGAGGACTTGCTGAAGCAAGACTGGACAGAAGTCTATGTATCAGATGTAAATGAAGCCTATGACACATTTACAAACATTGTAACCACTCTTTATGAAAAAAACTGCCCATTAGTTAAAAAAAAGCTTAAACACAAATTTACTGACAAACCATGGTTAACCAAAGGACTACAAAAGGCGTGTAAAAAGAAAAATTTATTATATAAAGCTTTCATAAAGAAAAGGACAAAAGAAGCAGAGCAGCGGTATAAAACATACAAAAATAAGTTAACATATATAATAAGATGTAGTAAAAGAGACTATTACAGTAAAGAACTGGAAAAAAACAAAGACAATATTAAAAATACATGGACAATAATCAACAGTATCCTTGGAAATAAAAGCAGAAATACCAGCTACCCAACTAACACTCCAAAAAATAATAAATCGACTCCGAATGTGAATATAGCTTCACCTGCAGATGAATTTAATAATTTTTTTGTTAACATTGGACCTAAACTGGCCCGAGAAATACCCACTACGGTGCCAACAGGTGATTCAATATGCAATAACACTGCTGTAAAAGACACCATCTTCATAAAGAACACAGACGAAAGAGAGGTCATTGAAATTGTTAAATCGTTCAAAAGTAAAACATCTACTGACTGCGATGGTATTGATATGCTACTAGTCAAAACTGTTATCGAATGCATAGTGAAACCACTGACGTATATCTGTAACCTGTCTCTCCAATCAGGTATATTTCCCAATGCAATGAAAATAGCTAAAGTAATTCTGATTTACAAGACAGGCGACAGAGGGGAACTCTCCAACTACAGACCAATTTCACTATTACCGCAATTTTCCAAGATACTTGAAAAAATATTCTATGAGAGAATTGACAACTTCATACTGAAGAATGATTTACTGTGTGAGCAGCAATATGGGTTCAGACACAAAAGGACAACAGCATATGCCTTAATGGAATTTACAGAAAAAATATCAACAGCCATTGAAAATAAAGAGTATTCAGTTGGAGTATTCCTGGATCTTAAAAAAGCATTTGATACAGTAGATCACAATCTATTATTAAAGAAACTACAAAATTGTGGTATCAGAGGGGTAGCACTGTCCTGGTTAAGAAGTTACTTAAAGAATAGATATCAGTTTGTATGTGTTAACAACAAAAACTCAGAGCTACTGAAGGTCACCTGTGGAGTCCCACAGGGTTCAGTTTTGGGACCATTATTATTCAATATGTATATAAATGATATATGTAAAGTTTCAGAAAAAATGGACTTAATATTGTTTGCTGATGACACTAACCTGCTATGCAGTGGAAACAACTTGGAACAACTTCTGGATACACTCGGAAAGGAATTAGGAAAGCTGAAACTGTGGTTTGATTCAAACAAATTAACGCTCAATTTAAGCAAGACAAAATTTATAGTCTTTAACAACCATCACAACTACCCAGTACCCAAACTCAGTGTAAATGGTGTAGAGATTGAAAGGGTATCCGAAACTAAATTCCTTGGAGTAATAATTGATAACAAACTGTGTTGGAAGCCACATATTAATTATATAAAAGGTAAAGTATCCAAATCAATTGCAATATTACACAGAGTGAAAAATTTGCTGAATCAACCCACACTATACACCTTGTATCATTCATTAATACTCCCATACATGACATATTGTAATGAAGTATGGGGAAATACATATAAAACAAACATATATCCACTCTTTATGCTTCAAAAGAGAGCTATTAGAATAATCAACAAAGCAGCTTACAGGGAACCAACAAACCCACTTTTTCTTAAACAAAAAACTCTCAAGTTGAAAGATCTGATCGACTTTAAAACCGCAATAATAATGTTCAAAGTGAAGAATCTATCACTGCCCGCAAATATCCAAAAGTTGTTCCAAACAAGGGAGAAACGATATCACTTCAGAGGAACATGTATATTTCAAAAGCCTACAGTGAAAACAACTACCAAGCAACACTGTATTTCAGTGCAAGGTGTCAGATTATGGAACGATTTTGGACCTGAATTAAAATCATGTACAAAGCTTGGACAATTTAAACAAAAACTAAAGGAAGAAATACTCCAAACATATTTACAAGACGACATGTAAACTCACATAAGGATTGACATTTCCAGCCTGTGTTGTGTTATAGCTTAGTTTTTCTTTTTTCTCTGTGACACTATGTCTTAGATTTGTTTTTGAATAGTAACCGCTTAACTTAGACTAGCTCAGTTTTCTTTTTCTCTCAGTCATATTTTGTCTTAGCCTTGTTTTAAATTGTAATCGCTCTTGTCTTGTTTTCTCTTTTTTCTCCTTTGAATTCTTGGATGGAATATGGGTGGGCAATATAAGCTGCGGCTTCAGCCATCACCCATTTCGGATAACTCACGTGGAATTGTATAGTAGAAGGAGTCTTTGTCTAATTTGACCTTGTTGTTATATTATACAGTTTCTTTTAACCTGTAATGTACTATCCGAAATAAATAAATTCATTCATTCATTCATTCAAGACACCGATTGTACCAAGAGTTTAGGAATGAAAAAGTAATCAATCCTTGTATGACATTTATGAGGGGGGGGTAATAAAAAGTAAATTCTCTAGCAGATGGGTGGAAAGTTCTCCATGCATCTACTAAATTCATTTCTTCACAGATAGCATGAAGAGCATCAGCCTGAGTTGTTAAAGATGTATTCCGAGGAGGGTGCCTATCAAGCAGGGGGTTAAGTAGGAAGTTAAAGTCTCCTCCCACTAAAGCTATTGCTGGGGAAAGCTCTGCAAATTCAAAAAAGGCCTTAACCAAGAAGCTAGGTGAATAATTAGGTGGACAATAAAGATCCATAATAGCAATCTCTTCACCATATAAAACCCCTTTAATAATCACATATCTTCCATGCGTGTCTTTAACGCACTTCACCAACTGAAATGGGAGATTTTTATGTATTAATATAACTACGCCCCTGCTGCTGGTGGTAAAAGAGGAATAAGCCTGACCAGCCCAACCGTATTTAAGTTTATGATGTCCATTATCGTCCAAGTGTGTTTCCTGTAATAGAGCCATCTCTACTCTCTCCTTTTTCAATAAAGCATAAACCTTTCTTTGCTTCACATTCCCCTTCAAACCCCTCACGTTCCAAGAACAAAGTTTAATTCTATTGGAAGAAGACATTAGGATTTATGTAGGATTTATGTACCCTATAGAGACTAATAAACATGCCTCCAATGCCCCATTTTGTACATGTAAGACTCTTATATATTTGGCATAATGTAATGTACAAATAATATAAATATTGATATGGTAAACCACTGCTGAGCATAAAACATTCACCCAAAAACAAACCCAAAACAAACAAATACACAAAACCAATAAATAGGCTCCTTCCCCAGATCGCATGGGGATTGCTATTCTTTGAGGCACTTACTAAAGGCCAAAACACTTCACAAGAAAAGCAAGAAGGGGGGGGCAATACAAAAAAAAGGGGCAACCCCAAAAAAAATAAACAAATAGTTTAAAAAAAAAAACAACAGGGAAAAAAAAAAAAGGAAGAGGGGGTAAGTGATAATCCAGATGGCAGGGAGCTACTGAAACGCCCCTTAATATTAAGAACAAGCAAAGTATTTAAATTTAAGTTAAGTCATAGTCAATAGAGTTTTTTCCTTAGTTGGTTTAGCAGGTTAACATATGTATTAAACATAAAGAATTGTGTCTATTATTTAAACCATATATCACACACAGAGAGATGCAAAAAGGCACCGAGATGGATAATAATAAATACACTGTCCAACCTTAAAGGCCAAATGTCACGTAATTTTTTTTTCTAAATGACAACGAATTTAGATAAAATACACATAGCTTAAACCAAATATTCATACCGGAGACCATATCACCCACCTGTATTTACATAATTGCACAAAATACACCAGGTGAAGGCCCCACCTTGCTTGCTGGCTTGTGACAGCCAGTCCAGACCACGCCCATGTTTTTGACATCACCAGTTGTACCCTGGCTGCCCTGCCTATCCACATTCACACTTATCAACATTGGACAATCATGACGGAAAGTGACAGCGATTGTGAACAAATTAGTTTAGTTTTGTCTTTTTTTTTTTTGTCTTTTTTTTTGTCAGTGGTTCAGACAGTGACAGAGGCATTGAACCTTACAGGTTCGAGCCGTCCGAGACGGAATCAGATGCTTTGTCTGATGACAACAGTTCCAACGATGACCAGAGAGCAGAACCAGTGGAAAATGTCATTGAACTGGACATTAATCGCCTCCAGAATTGCGAAGCCGAAGGGGGTCTGTCGAGGGCGCCCCATAAATATTGATTTTTCGGAAGCCATTATTATTACAGTGGAGGAGAGCCGCTGCTGTCAAGAAATTGACCAGATCAATATGAAAATGGAGGCGCATACCTGTCAAGTGAGACGTTTTCGCCGTATTTTGGTGCCAAGCGCGGCTGTGGGGGACGGCGGAGTGGTGTGGGACACTTTTCTGGGAAATGTTTTAAATGTAGTTCGTGTTGTTATTGTCAAATATTTTAAGGAAAATAGAGGGAAAATGCAATTTTAGCAAAAACGGGCGTATTGCCATTTCTGTACGCCCAAAAGAAAAATATACTGGAAAAAAAATTGAGTGTGTTGAGGAACACGTCCTGTCTGTGATCCCCCACAGCTGGTGCTGGCAGATGGCTCAGCGTGAGCTATTCTCACTACAATGAGAAGTGTGGAGTCACTCATTAGTTTGATTGTCTGGGCGGGCTGATCGCTCAGCGTGAGCTATTCTCACTACAATGAGAAGTCATTAGGACATTGGTTTAACACGTTCAGCTGGGCAGCGGTTGAGGAACAGAGAGATTGTCTTACAAATACAGAATTCTGCTTTTTTTTTTTTATTTTGCGCCGGACGCTGAGTTGTGTAGTTATTGTCAAATATCCATGAATCCTTAAAATATTTGACAATAACAACACGAGTTGCATTTGGGGCATTTCACAGAGAGGTGTCCCTTGTTGCTCCGCCGTCCCTTATAGCCGCTTTTTACGGTGTTGAAGTACGGCGAAAACGTCTCACTTGACAGGTATGAAAACATTTCCCAGAGAAGTGTCCCTTATTACCCAGCTGTCCCTGATAGTCCCGTTTTAAGGTATGGGTGAAATATCCAATTTTTTCTTTCTTGTTGCTCACTTCAACCTTCCAGTCTCCATATAAACAATCAATTGAAATACCCCAAGCATCAAACTCGGGTACAATCGATTTCGTCACTTCCGCCTTCTTCCCCAGGCGATTCCAGGGGCCGTGTCAGGCCAAGCGCGGCAGTTTTAAATTAACGAATATTCCGTTGTTACTGAAGCATATGCACCAAGACCCGAACGGATCGGTTCCCTTTTATATCTAGTTTCAAGATATTTAAAGTACCCTGTTACGTGACATTTGGCCTTTAAGGTCCACTTTCTCATCTTCCCTGATTTGTCACACTGGATACAAAAGACATTACTTCAGTCAGGAAGAGGAAAGGTTTCTTAGTGCCATTAAAGGATACTGCAATTTCGGTATCCTTGTGGCAAAAGTGCCGCAATTTTCCAAGATACTTGAAAAAATATTCTATAAGAGAATTGACAACTTCATACTGAAGAATAATTTATTGTGTGACCAGAAATATGGGTTCAGACACAAGAGGACAACTGCATTTGCTCTAATGGAATTTATAGAAAAAATATCAACTGCCGTTGAAAATAAAGAGTATTCAGTTGGGGTATTCCTGGATCTTAAAAAAGCATTTGATACAGTGGATCATAATTTATTATTAAAGAAACTACAAAATTGTGGTATTAGGGGAGTAGCATTGTCCTGGTTATGTAGTTACTTAAAGAACAGATATCAGTATGTATGTGTTGGTAACAAAAACTCAGTTACTGAAGGTTACTTGTGGAGTCCCACAGGGTTCAGTTTTGGGGCCATTGTTATTCAATATGTATATAAATGATATATGTAAAGTTTCAGAAAAAATGGATTTAATATCGTTTACCGATGACACTAATTTATTATGCAGTGGAAGCAATTTGGAACAACTTTTGGATACACTCGGAAAGGAATTAGTAAAGCTTAAACTGTGGTTTGATTCAAACAAATTAACGCTCAATTTAAGTAAGACAAAATTTATAGTTTTTAACAACCATCACAACAACTTAGTATCTAAACTCAGTGTAAATGGTGTAGAGATTGAAAGGGTATCCGAAACTAAATTTCTTGGTGTAATAATTGATAATAAACTGTGCTGGAAGTCACATATTAATTATATTAAAAGGTAAAATATCCAAATCAATTGCAATACTACAGAGTGAAATATTTGCTGAATCAACCCACACTATATACCTTGTATCATTCATTAATACTCCCATACATGACATATTGTACTGAAGTATGGGGAAATACATATAAAACAAACATATATCCAGTTTTTATGCTTCAGAAGAGAGCTATTAGAATAATAAACAAAGCAGCTTACAGGGAACCAACAAACCCACTTTTTCTTAAATTAAAAGCTCTCAAGTTGTAAGATCTGGTTGACTTTAAAACTGCAGTAATAATGTTTAAAGTGAAGAATCTATCACTGCCCGCAAATATCCAAAAGTTGTTCCAAATAAGGGAGAAACAATATCATTTCAGAGGAACATGTATATTTCAAAAACCTTCAGTGAGAACTACCACCAAGCAACACTGTTTCAGTGCAAGGAGTCAGATTATGGAACGATTTTGGACCTGAATTAAAATCATGTACAACGCTTGGACAATTTAAACAAAAACTAAAGGAAGAAATACTCCAAACATATATACAAGATGACATGTAAAATCACATAAGGATTGTCATATCCAGTCTGTGTTGTGTTGTTGCTTAGGTTTTTTTTTTTGTCACATTTTGTTTTAGCTTTGTTCTGAATTGTAATCGCTTTTGTTTTGTTTTTCTTTAGAATTCTTGGATGGAATATGGGTGGGCATTATAAGCTGCGGCTTCAGCCATCACTCATTTCAGATAACTTATGTTGAACTGTATAATCAGAGGAGTTATTGTCTAATTTGACCTTGTTGGATTTTCTTTCCCCATTTGTTATATTATTCTGTTTCTTTTAATCTATCCGAAATAAAGACTGATTGATTGATTGATTGATACTTGCAGCCTTGCGGGGAACAGCATGGAATATTCCGCTCCAATTCCTCTCAGGCGCTGCTTAGCTTCATTAAACTCCTTTCGTCTACGAAGAACGTCAGCAGAAAGATCGTGATAGGAGGATATTTTTCTCCCGTCCAAGGTAAAGTCACCGTTGCCTGCTTTACATCGCGCTGCTGTCATCACTCTCTGCTTGTCAGGAAACGAGTGGAATCTGATGATGACTGGGTGAGGCCACTGATTAGAGCCGGCTGCCGGTGCCAGGGAGCGGTGAGCCCTCTCTAGCTTAACCCGGCCGTCCTTCGTATCCATATTAAGAAAATCTGGAAGCCAATGCTCAGAAAAGCCCAAAGCATTCCCACCTTCCATGTTCTCTGGCAAATTGACGATGCGTATATTCTTTCGCCGCCCTCTGTTCTCCAGGTCGTCTATATGTTCAGAGAGAGATTTTATTTTCTTCTCCAAAGCTGGGGCCATGTTAGCCAGCGGCTCGTTAGCCGTTTCCATCTGCAGCATCCTAGCTTCCAGCTCGTCCAGCCGGTTAACGACCGCTTTCAGCTCGTTAGCATGAGAAAGAACAGTCATGGCTAACGGCTCCAGTTTATCGTCAATAGCCTTCATTATCTTATTGGTCATAAGCTCAAATGCTTTAGCGAGCCTAGGGTCCAATTCCATCTCATCTTCACTTGATCTTGTTCGCAGCTGTGTTCTCAGTGTTTTGTTGTCGCGGCTTATTGCTGTTCTTACCTTTCGACGACGGCATTACTTTATGTTGTCTTGTCCAGTACTGCTCGAGAGTCATAATATTACATTGGCTTGCAAGGAAAAAGCCGTATCTTCAGTGAGAATGCTGAAATTATTTTAGGTGTTTATGGAGCTCCACAAAAGCCGACCGTCTCCTAAGCCGCCATCTTCCTACCATTTTATGTTTTATTAACACTGCTTTATAATAAGAAATGAAATCTTTGCATCTGTGTTTGATACACAGCCAAAGAAACAAACTAGAAAAGCACTCGGAGAGCGCAGACCTCCGCCAAGCGCCACAGTTCCCCCCATACAGTGTTTGTGTGTACGTTTTCAGATTCCTTGACCATGAAAACATATGATTAGCAATTGGATTGACAATGATAGGATTAGTGGTTGAGTAGTTATTCAGGAAAATCGCATTTTCTGTAATGGCGGTTTTCTTCTGGACGGTGATCCAGATCACCACCAAAATCTAATCATCTGTAGGATACCCCATTTGTGACAATCTGAAAATTTCATGAAAATCTGTCCATAACTTTTTGAGTTATCTTGCTAACAAACAAACAAACAGACAGACAAACCAACGCGGATGAAAACATGACTTCCTTGGTGGAGGTAATTATTACCCAGCAGAGGACCATAAATGACTAGTGATTACTGTATACTGCCAACCTCACATACTAGCAAAAACTCTGCTGTATATTAGAAACAGTGTTTCCCTTCCTGTAATGTTAATTCTTTCCCAATAAATAAAGAGGATAAAAATACATGAGGAACAAAAGTTAATAAAATACCATTTTCATCCTCTATCTCAGTTGGTGCCATGAAGACGCGATTCTCCACCTTTACTCTCCCTCCAGGGCCGTAGTGAGGCCCATCCAGTTTGCCATCCTTACACAGCTTAGCCAGGATTTGGGTGGGCTTCATCGGGTCGCGCCACACGTTGTAACCATGACTACAGGAAGAGTACACAGTACAAAGCTATGATGACCACACAGACAAAACTGCTTTAAGGTTCATCACATTAAGAACACATCCAGGTATAGAAAAGTCAACTTAAACTTTTCTTGTCTTTGATTCTTACATGGCGTAGTTGCGTGCGACACCGCATGTGGCCCTGTGTTTGCTGTAGAAGCGGTTCTCAAGGTCAAGTTTGGTTTCTCCAATCAGGTCATCAGTTCCCACCAGATCCCAGTCGTAAATTGACACTGTCAGCGTGGAATCCATCGGAAACGTAGCCTCCACATCAAAAGATCTGGTAAGGTAATCAATAAAAAGCCTTTTAATGTTGTAATTCACATTTAAAATTGACAGAATATATTTGTTAGATCACATTAAAGGTCTCAAACTGTGCATTTTTAGGAATTAATTTAAAATTTTGACATCCACAAGGATAAGATTAAAAATAAAAAAAATCTGTGTTTTATAGTGCCTCAAAAAGCTGTTTTTAAAGCTCTGTTTATCTAAAACAGTCAGTTTTCACCCTTCTCATTAATATTAACGAGGCTCTAATTTGACTGGGTAAAATGAGCAGCTAAAAGGAGGCAGTCGGGATGTATTTATTTTGCTTAGACAGCTGAAGGTGGGTTGTGTTGGTTTGTGATGTCATAAAACCTAGGAAGTGTTTTAATATTTTAATAGCACACACGTGGCATATTTTGAAAGGTTAAAACTCACAAAGACACAATTTTGCACAAAATGGGACCTTTAAAGGGGATTCTTTGATCTTAAATACAAATGTTTTAACTTACTTGCCAAACAAGGGGTTCAGCTGTTTAGAGATGTAGTTCTCTTTGTCTTTAATCTCTGTTTTTCCAAGCCTGATTGTGATGTAGGGGTCGGCCTTCCCATTTATGTCTGCTGGGTGTAGATCAGTTGCCTACCCCAAAAAAAAAATCAGAATTCATTACGGTATCAACAATCACAGGAAACATCACTGTAGAATCTGATCCAGATGTACAAAATATACAAAATCATGCAGAGCACAGCTTACCCTGATGACATAGATGCGGACGAGAACGTTGATGGGATCATTGCTGGGAATGCTGTGAAACATTCCCATGCTGGAGTCAAAGTTCATGTCTCTGGGCATGTCGTCCGACACTTTGTACATGCACAGAGAGCCCTAAGGTGGCAAAATTAAAAGCATGAATTGTGTAACCAATGAATCATCACATGTAATATATTCCATACAATCTGTTCAACATCCACTGTGTTTTGCTGGTTGTCCTTATGTTAGGTTATGCTTTTTTTAGATTCCGAAAGTTTCATATGAACACTTCTACTTGAGCATATACATTATCCAGTATCTTACTTTGAATTTCCCAACAATTCTGTCTTCATCCGTCACATTTTGGTCATCATCGTCTCCACCTTTCCCCCTGAACAGGTTGAAACTATGTAGCCAGTCCTCAAAGTTGTCAAATTCACTTTCAAGTTCCTTAGGATACACCTTGTTTGATGGCACAAAATACACACACAAAACCCCCCCACATTTTCCTAAGACAGTCTGAATCACAAGTCCTTACACATCCAGCAAATTGTTCTCAGATGTGCAGTACCTTCAGCTCATCCAGCTTTGGCTTTTTCTTCTCAAATGGGTCGACTGCCGGCTTCTTCTTCTTTCCTTTCCCCTTCTTGGTGCCTTTCACAGGAGAGTCATCAGGTTTGATATCTGAGTACAGGTTAGCAGTGGCAGGTGGAGTGGAAAAAGAAAGGGCACGGAGGTGGGGGTGGGGGAGTGAAGGAGCAGAGCACTCGAGACATGAATTCCACATGAAAGTTGCCAAAACCACCTTATAACTGTTAATTGTGAGCATTACACTGAACTGAATACCACTGAAGTACACAGTTCAGTGCTGATGCTTGGTAATGTGACACAATCATCAGACTGGGCAGCTAAAGACAAACTATTAATAGTTAATCCCATCAAAAATAAAAAAATAACAGTGAATACTGAATTTCATATCTCTAAAATAAATGCTTGTTTGTGTTATATGATGGCAGTGCCTTTGTGTTTTGATTTAATGTTACTGACAACTTTCATGGACAGCATATGGCTAATATGCCTCTATGGGAGGGAAAAAGTGTTGTCCCAAGAATGGAAATTTGGATTCATGTCAGCATCTACAGGGAGGCATTCTTGGACTACGAAGGCTACGGGGTTTCACTACTGCACTGTAGAAGAAAACAAGAGAGTTAGTTGGCTTCTAAAACGTCAGCATGCAATTAAAGCACAAATCCAGTGAGCATGAATGCAGTGACTGAAATTTGGATCACTAATCAAACTGTCAGTTTAGTTGCACATTCAACTTGTTTTAAATTGAGGCTCTTTTAAAGCATAACGAATGAAATAAAAACCTTAAAATTCAAGGTCTTAATTGATTTTTACCTCCGCCATCTGCAATGTCCACATCATCTTTTTCCTCTGAATCTGACAGAGCTGCTTCTTGAGCCTTGAGTGCCTGCAGAAGGACATTCTTAACTCTCAAATGCATTTATCAGACCAAACTAAAATCTGTTTAATAAAATCTTTCATCAAAATATCCATAATGAATATCAAAAGCCAGAGATTAAGCTTTAAAGGACCCATATTGTGCAAAATTGTGTTTTCATGAGGTTTAGCCTTTACAATAGGCCCAAAGGTCACATACTGTGTATACTGGTAAAATATTAAAACAATCACTTCAAGGAGAAAGACACACTTTGTGTATTTAAATCATCTTGGACAAAAACAATTGGATTGGCAGTGCCTGGGTAATAGAGAGCCTAAGTCACACCTCTCTACCTCTGCATGCGGGACCTTAAATCAGAAATAATCTCCACTGAAGTGAATGGCAAGAGAGAAATTATCTTTTGATCCTGGTTGAATTTGGCCACGAGTTTCACATATGATGCTTGTCAATTTAAAAGATAATTTTCCACGTAATTAAAGTTGTCAGTTGTTGTACAATAAAATAATAATATTTAGTTTTTGTGAAAACGATTAATGGACTACATCCCCTTATCTCAGACTATACAGTACATGTCACTAAACACAATTACGGCGGTTCCCCTTTCAAAGCTCACCTCCTGTTTCCTGACCGATGAGAGAAGCATCCAAAGAGGAGAAAAACAACACAAATGTACTGGACTGTACTTTGAGAGCTGGAGCTGATCCAGAGGACTGTTAGTTATTACAGCATGGGCGTGCTTTGAAAACGATGATGCAACTTATTCAATTCAATTTATTTATATAGCGCCAAATCACAACACAGGTCGTCTCAAGGCACTTTACAGAAAAGAGTGGGTTTAGGCCACACTCTTAGTTTATAGAACCCAGCAGAGCCCCCTAAGAGCAAGCACTGCGGCGACACAGGCGAGGAAAAACTTCCCTTTAACGGGCAGAAACCTTGGGCAGAACCATAGCTCATAAAGGACGGCCATCCGCCTCGACCGGCTGGGTTGAGTAGCTACATTCAAAAACAAACATACAAATACAACATTCAAAGCCAAACAGTCCAGTACCAAGCCTGGCCAGGCTGCCCACGCAAGCGAAGGCCTGGTAGTGGCAGCATTTCTAACTAAAGGCCTTATCAAAGAGAACAGATTTCAACTTGCTCTTGAATAAAGAAAGAGTGTCTGCCTCCCGAACTGAACTGGGAAGATGGTTCCACAGGAAGGGAGCTTAATAGCTGAAAGCTCTACCAATCTACTTCTAGATACCTTGGGGACCACTAGTAGTTTGGATATTTGGGAGTGCAGAGCTCTGGTTGGATGATAAGGAACTAAGAGTTCTTGCAGGTAAGAAGGAACCATACAATTAAGAGCTTTATAGGTTAAGAGCAATAACTTGAATTCAATTCTATATTTTATTGGGAGCCAATGTAAAGAAGCTAAAACTGGAGTTATGTGATCTCTTCTCCCTGTTCTCATAAGGATACGTGCAGCTGCATTCTGAATGAGTTGGAGAAACTTTATGGAGAAACTTTATGGACTTATTTGGGCAACCTGATAAAAGTGAGTTACCATAGTCAAGTCTAGAGGTGATAAAGGCGTGGACAAGTTTCTCTGCATCTTTATGAGACAGGATGGACCTAATTTTAGAAATTTACATAGATGGAAGAAGGCGGTCTTAATGGTTTGCTGTATATGAGAGTTGAAAGACATATCTTGGTCAAAGACAACTCCAAGATTCCTAACAGAAGACGTAGAAGCGACTGCAATGCCATCTAATGTTGTTATCTTGCTAAAAAGAGTACTTCTAGCATGTTTGGGACCAAGGACGATGACTCCAGTTTTATCTGTATTCAGCAATAGAAAGTTGTAGTTCATCCAGGTTTTGATATCCTTAAGACCTGGAGTAAACCCAATTGGCTGGGATCATCTGGATTGATGGATAAATACAACTGAGTGTCGTCAGCTTAACATTGAAAATGAATAGAATGCTTCCTCATAATGTCTCCCAAAGGCAGCATGTATAATGTAAACAATACTGGTCCAAGTACTGATCCCTGCGGAACTCCATAGCTAACCATGGTCTGAGTAGAGGAGTTGTTGTGGACATGAACAAACTGGGAACGATCTGATAGATAAGACTGGAACCATCTTAGCATTGTTCCATTCGAGCCAATTTGCTGTTCAAGTCTCTCTAGCAGAATATGGTGGTCACTGGTATCAAAGGCAGCGCTGAGGTCCAATAAAACAAGGACGGAGACAAATCCTTTGTCAAACGCTATAAGGATGTCATCAGTAACTTTCACTAAGGCTGTCTCTGTGCTGTGATGTTTCCTAAAACCTGACTGAAATTTCTCAAATATAGAATTTTTTTGTAAAAAGGTGCATAGTTGATTGGCGACTACTTTTTTGAGGATCTCGGAAAAGTAGTGGAGGTTAGATATTGGTCTATAATTGGCCAAAATCCCAGAAACAAGCAAAGGCTTTTTTAAGTAGAGGTTTAATTATTGCCACTTTAAATGACTGCGGTACATGTCCTGTCAATAAATAAAAATTTAGAAAAGTGGAGTTCTGAGCCTGTGGGCACAGCAGTGTTAGGCAGAGGCTTGGTATTTTTAGGGGGGCTATTTTTTGGAATATTATTCCTAATACTGACAATTTTATCATTAAAAAAATTCAAAAAGTCATCAGCACTAAGAGTTGGAGGGATGTAGGGATCTATGGCATTTTTGCTCTTGGTTAGCTGAGCCACAGTGTTAAAGAGAAATCTATGGTTGGTTTTATTTTTTTCTGTCAAGGATGAATAGTACTGTCGCCTAGCACTATGGAGAGATTTCTTATAGGTGGTAAGGCTGGCATTCCAGGCTGAACAACATTCTTCTGTCTTATTTGCATGTCAAAGCCTTTCACAAGATCCAACTTTCTGATTTAACTTAGGGGTGTGGGAGTTGTACCATGGAGCTAGTCTCCAACTTATGTGAGTCTGTGTTTGTAGTCTTTCAGTTTACTTATTTTTACAAGCTTACATCTTAACAGATGGACAGCAACCTACAGTTATTTACGTGGACAGTTATCTTTTAGTTGTTTGAAGACTCAGCATAACAATGTACAGTCATAGCTTGCATCACTGTGATAACTAGAAGTACATTCAAGAGGAAGACCCCGGACAAGAAGTCCTGTCTCAAGTTCCGGCTGTTATTTGAGATATGACAAACAGATTAGGTGTTAGTGAACAATGCTGAAACCAACTGTTCAAGAATGAGGGACGTTAGGAAGCTTTTTTCAAAACTTAAAATTGTTCATTGAAAAATGCACAATATGGGACCTTTAAAACATGAAATAATGAATCTCTACCATTGCCATTACTTCAAAACTTCCTGGTTCAGTCTGCATATCAGAAGACAGCTACTGCTCACCTCAGTTAGAGTCTCAATTGAGGCAAAATATTTGGACCACCAGTCCAACACACTCTCGTCCAGCTCCTGCTCTTCAACCTCATCACCCTTCTTCCTCTTCTTCTTTTTCCCTTTTCCATCCTTGTCGTCATCCTTTTAGTTCAAAAAGCATTGCAAATCTTGTCAATAAGGCTTCAAGATACCTTAATGTTACATTATTTTTCTTCATGAACATTAGCACTTTTATCATAAACCTGTCAGCGCTCTTCTTACCTCAACCTTGACCACAGCATCAGAGCCCTACGGAGAAACACCAGGAAGGTTAGTTTTTATTTAATTATGTGTTTGGTTGTTTTAACACTTTAATAACTGAAATTCAGCTGGATTATAACTATGGCTGTCATGTAGAATACATTAGTAAAATGACCTAAGATAAAATGTAATAAAGTTAAAACAAAGGGGTCAACAACCTCTCTGAGAAGAGCCATTTTGAGGAATTTTTGTCAACCCCAAAAATATGCATAGAGCTGTAAATCATTTGAGCCTTAAAATGAAGGTAAACAGACAAGTTACACGTATTATCAAAAGTACTGTATGATATAAGTCAGGTCAAAATTAATAATAGGAATTTATTTTACTCATAAATATGCAACTGTTGTCTCATAATCAGTACTTTTTTTTTTTGCAAATGTATGACTTTTTCTCATAAATTTGCAACTTTTTCATAGAAAACGCTCCATTTATTTTCTTGCTTTTTAAAAATTTCTTTCCCATAATATCTCGGCATTTATCTAAATAAATTGCATAACTTGGCACACCTCTGCAACATTGCGTGGAGGTTGGCGACAGTGCCTTTGGCATTGCAAACTGGGGTGGTGATTCCTCTCTTTAAGAAGGGGGACCAGAGGGTGTGTTCCAACTTTAGGGGGATCATACTTCTCAAGCCCAATTCATAGTGGCAAAAACGCGCTGGTACGTGAGCGAGTGCAGTGGACGCATTTGTGCACAAACCCTATGCAGAGGGTGACTGCTGACTGAGCGCATGCAGGCCCCAAAAAGTGACAGTGCGTGCAAAAACGCAGTGGTTGCAATGAACTGCGCTTGCGCCAGGAAACTTTGGCCATCCTGGAAGGGGAAGTATTGAGCAACCTGACAAAAACAGGGAGAAGACAAAGAACTTTGACACTTTGACAGACCGAGCAGCATGGATCCTGAACAATAACAACAAAACCTCCTGTTCATCCTCACCATCATCATAAAATTCACATACCTCCATCGCCTCTAACATTTTATAAAAACCCCTGCCACCAAGCTCTTCTTTTCTGTTTTGATTGCAGCTGTTCAAACGTTTGGTGGCTCTTGGCTGCTGCCAACAGTACAGACATGTGAACTGCAGACTATTTTCACTGCACATGCACAAAACGCGGCTGCTGAACAGTAGCTGCGGTGTCTTAAAAACAACTATGAATATTGCCATGGATGCAAACGCAGTCTACAGAACACAAACGTTTTCCCCTCGGAGGGACTCTAAACCGCCCTTCAGGCTCCCTGGGAAGGTCTATGCCAGGGTACTAGGGAGGAGAGTCTGGCTGTTGGTCGAACCTTGGATTCAGGAGGAGCAATGTGGTTTTCATCCTGGCCGTGGCATATCGGACCAACTCTTTACCCTGTCAAAAATCTTCGAGGGTTCATGGGAGTTTGCCCAACCAGTCTACATGGGTTTTGTGGACTTGGAGAAAGCATTGCACTGGGCTTCACTCCTTTCTTCACTCTCACTGTAATATTTTTGCTGGTCATTAACATCTGTTTATTTTCTCCCATACATTGAGTCCCCATCATGCTGTTTGCTCGCTACATGTCTGCTCTTTTCTTCTTCTCTATCCCCTCACCCCCCAGCCAGTTGCAGCAGATGACGGTCCCTCCCTGAGCCTGGTTGTGCTAGAGGTTTCTTCCTGCTAAAAGGGAGCTTTTCCTCTCCACCGTCGCCAAGTGCTTGCTCACAGGGGATCGCCTTATTGCTGGGGCTTTTCTGCAGTTGTGGGGTTTTCCCCTACAGTTGAAAGTGCTATGAGATGACTGTCTTGTGAAATGGCACTACATAAATAAAGTTGAATTTAATTCGACTGCGTCCCTCATAGACTCTTGTGGGGGGTGCTGCGGGAGTATGTGGTATTGGGCTTGTTACTACAAGCTATCTGGTCTATATATGACCGTTGCAAGAGTTTGGTTCATATTGCCAGCACTCAGTCGGACTCGTTTCCAGTGAGAGTTGGACTCCATCAGGGCCGCCCTTTGTCACCAATCCTGTTCATAATTTTTATGGACAGGATTTCTAGGTGCAGCCAAAAAATGGAGGGTGTCATGTTTGGTGACCACGGGATCTCATCTCTGCTGTTTGCAGATGATGTTGTCCTGTTGGCTTCATGGAGCAATGACCTACAGGTCTTATTGCGACAGTTTGCTGCTGAGTGTGAAGCGGCTCGGATCAGAATCAGCACCTCCGAGTTCGAGTCCATGGACCTCAGCCAGAAAAGGGTGGATTGTCCTCTCTGATTTGGGGATGAGCTCCTGTCCTAAGTGGGTAAGTTTAAGTATCTTGGGGTCTCATTCACGAGTGAGGGGAGAATGGAGCAAGAGATTGACAGACGGATTGGGGCAGCATCTGCAGTGATGCGGATGTTGTACCAGTCAGCTGTGGTGAAGAGGGAGCTGAGCTCTAAAGCAAAGCTGTCGATTTACCGGTCAATCTATGTTCCTACCCTCACCTATGGTCATGAGCTTTGGGTAATGACCGAAAGAATGAGATCGTGGACACAAGTGTCTGAAATGAGCTTTCTCCGTAGGATTGCTGGACTCACCCTTAGAGATAGGGTGAGGAGCTCAGTCATTCGGGAGAGGCTCAGAGTAGAACCGCTGCTCCTCCACATGGAAAGGAGCCAGTTGAGGTGGTTTGGTCATCTGATCAAGATGCCTCCTGGTCGCCTCCCACTTGAGGTGTTCTGGGCATGTTCCACTGGGAGGAGGCCCCGAGGCAGACCCAGGACACGCTGGAGAGACTATGTCTCTCAGCTGGCCTGGGAACGTCTTGGTATCCTCTCTGAAGAGCTGGAGCAGGTGGCTGGGGAGAGGGAAGTCTGGGCTTCTCTGCTTGAGCTGCTGCCTCTGCGACTCGGACCTCCGGAAAAGCGGTAGAAGATGGATGGATGGATGAATTGCATATTTATCTTGAAATTTGTGACTTTGTCTTATACTTTTGTCTTTTTTCTCTTAAATTTTCCACTTTTTGTAAAGATGTGATGTTTTTTCTTGTAAATTTGAACTTTTCCTCAAATTTGGCAACTTTTTTCAAGTGCATTTTTAAGCTTTTTTGTCAAAGCCAATGTTTATAGGCACAAATGCTAAAAATGACTCCAGAGCCACAGGTTGTAGACCCTGGCTATAAAGTAAAACTTACAGAGTCAAGTTTGACCACCGTGTCCATCTTCTTAAAAGAAGGATCAGTTTCCATGCTGACAACAACTATTTCCTCTGAAAGACAAACATATAATTAACAGTATCTCACTGTATGATGATCCCATAGTACATTAACTCAACATTCTGGTTTCCTCCCACAGGCCAAAAACACGCAGGTTAGGTTAATTGGCATCAACTGGAGATTCTCAATTCTCCTTAGGTATGAATATGAGAGTGAATGGTTGTCTGTCTTTCTGTGTTGGCCCTGTGATAGACTGGCAATCTGTCCAGGGTGTACCCTGCCTCTCACCCAAAGATGGCGGGAATGGCTCCAGTCCCCCCCCCCCCCCCCATGACCCAAAAGGATTAAGTGGTTGAAGATGAATGAATGAATGAATATGTAGTGTATACCTGTAGTGGTCCAGTTGTTGGCCTGCTTGTCTGATCCCCTGTAGATGAACTTCCTTATGGTGGTGACAGCATGAGAGCCAACCAATGTGTATCGGCCAAAAGCTCTGCAGTCCACCACCCGGATGTTCAGCGGTGGGTGAAGCAGCTCATTCTCAGGCAAATCCTGATACACAATATCCAGTGTGAGTTTGCTTCAAATTCTAAATCAATCTCAGTAGTACTTTTTCTTTTCTTATCTGCTGAATGTGTCTCAAAAGTTGTTGGAAAGGTTTGCATTAATAGTGTAATACAGTACCACTTCAAACCACTTGACCAGAGTGCTGAAGTTGGGATTTTTCCTGTAGTTGGGGATGAGGGCAGACTGAACTCCCTTTCCAGCACATTCAATGTCAACTCGAGGGCGATCCACCTGAGCGAGATTCACCCGCTTCAAGTCCCTCAAGCCCCAGAACAAAACCTAAAGAAAGAGACATCAGCTAATTTTACAGCGTTTCACTTTTAATAAATATAGTTTTATTGATTATACATTTAACTGTCTTCACCTCAATCCGGTATTTGCTGAGCACTGGTCTTATCCCCAGTGGTACAGGCAGGATGGGGCCCCGATCCATATCTGTAGGGCCATCTATGGGAGGAAGATCAGCCTTTCCATTGGGGCCAATCTAACAGACAACACAAAAAGTGTTATGGTTGGCCTTTATAAACTGGATCCAGTCAATGTTCTTCATTCTTGTTAAGATCAAGTCGTACTGTATTAAAATCATTTAGCCTGTTAATGATTGATATGTACAGACATAGGAGAAAGTCTCTGGGCCCTATTACAATAATCTAAAGCATACATTTACATTGCATTTTACATGCTCTGCTAGTAGTTTAAGAAGATTCTGTCAGTGCATTGTCTGTTTTCACACTTTGCATCCCCTTTCCTCCAAACAACAACTGACTGTGCATGCACTTCATGCTTCTAGGAGTGGACTCATATAAAAGGGGTGTGGCTGGGTGCGAAGCCAGTGCATTGCTATTTTCTGGCATTGTGCTTTTGACCAACAAAAAACACACCTAAAGTCAGTGGTTCATTCACAGTCTCTGTTTAAGCAGCATGTTTTGTGTGTGCACACGTCCTTTTCCTGCACAGGGGTACATGAAGACACTCAGAGATTGTGCTAGAATTTCTCAATGTCAAAGTTTTAAAAAAAAACTGTCATCCCATCATCATGATGTGCTTCGAGCGGGTGGTCATGCAGCACATCAGGTCTGCCCTGCCCCCCTCCCTGGACCCGTTCCAGTTTGCGTACCGGTCCAATTGCTCGACCGATGATGCCATTTTTACTGCCCTCCACTCAACCCTGACACACCTGGACACAAAGGACTCCTACGTCAGAATACTGTTCATAGACTTTAGTTCAACATTCAACACAGTCATCCCCCAACAGCTCATTCACAAACTGGACCAGCTGGAGCTCACTTCACTGTGTAACTGGCTGTTGAACTTACTGACGGGAAGACCGCAGGCAGTATGGGTTGGCAGTAACACATCCAGCACCATCACTCTGAACACAGGGTCACCCCAAGGATGTGTGTTGAGCCCCCCTCCTCTTCACTCTGTTGATCCATGACTGTACACCGACACACAGCTCCAACCTCTTCATCAAGTTTGCAGACGACACAACTGTGGCAGGTCTCATCAACAACGGAGATGAGACAAACTACAGGAGCAAGGTGAGCCACTTGGCCATGTGGTGCAGATACAACGACCTCTCTTTGAACATGGAGACCCTCAGATCAGTAATCAGCCACACTACACCTGCGCCACAGCTGCACAGACAAAGGAGATTGTTGTGGACTTCAGAAGAGGGCACACTCAGCATGCTCCCCTGTCCATCAATGGTGCTGCTGTGAAGAGGGTGAGCAGCACCAAGTTTGTAGGTGTACACATAACAGGGGACCTCACCTGGACCACCAACACTGTATCACTGGCCAAGAAAACTCGGCAGCATCTCTACCTGCTCTGCAAACTGAGAAGAGCCAAACCACCCGGCCCCCATCATGCGTACCTTCTACAGAGGTGCCATCGAGAGCATCCTGACCAGCTGCATCACCATGTGGTATGGTGCCTGCACCGCGTCCTGTCACAAGACCCTCCAGCACATTGTGAGAACAGCTGAGAAGATCGTCCTTGCCTCTCTCCCCTCCCTTAAGGCCATCTACAGCACTTGCCTCACCCGCAAAGCCCCCTGTATTGCAGGTGATCCCACCCACCCATCACACAGCTTCTTCAGTCTGCTGCCATCAGGAAGGAGATTGCGGAGTCTCCGGTCCAGGGCCAGCAGACTCAAGGATAGCTTCATCCACCAGGCTGTCAGGAAGCTCAACTCTCTCCCTGCTCTGGCCCCTCTCCCCCTTCTGCCCCCCCCCACATGACTCCTGGACTCTGACTCCCCCCCAACAACTGAGCTCTGCCATCCCCAGGTACTGTTCATTCCCATACACACACACACTGATTTCAGGACATGCCATCTTAATTTTTATCGTATTTAGTTATTTTGCACACCCTTAGTATTTTTAGTTTCTGGTTGGTGGGTTGATTTTCTTTGCACTGATGTTTTATATTTAATGTTTGGTGTTAGATGCTATACTTTATATTCATATTTTTTACTTAGTGTTTACCTTGCTGCACCGTGGGTCTAAGAGTAATGTAATTTCAATTCTCTGTATGTGCTGTACATATGGCACAACTGACAATAAAGTTGACTTTGACATTTACAATAATCCATTACCTTACCTGTCATTTTAATTTTCATATGATAAGACTAAAAAGCTTTTGTTTTCACTCACATTTTTATTTTAATCATAAATTTACAGAGGGAGTATAGCCTATAGATAAGACATTAGTTGAATTTTTTCAGTGAATCAATGAACAGAGACTGTGTGTCACTTTTTCACATTCAGCAGGGATATGGAAATGTGATAATCCACGTACGTTCACCGGCCAGTACAATCAATGAAGCCTCTAGCTCGTGAGGGCTTGGTGGCCAGTGAACGTACCTAGGTGAATCCTCTTCTCCCTTTGTGAACAGAGAAGTCAATTAGTAAAACCCGATGGGACGAGACTGTCATGGACGTGCGCCTTTACGTGGTGCAAGAATGGAAAAGAGATGAGCCCACGTGCTGGATGAAGCGTGTATTTATTGATAACAAAAGGCAACAATTCAAACAGTGTCAAACACAAAATGTCAAAAGGTAAATGATCCTGCTGTGCCATGGAGCGGGACCCAGCTCTGAGAAAACAATGCCGCACAGCAGGAAACAGTTCAGTAATAATGCTGCTAGACAAGCAGATGGAAGTCCATGTCACGCCTCAGGGCCGGACTGAGCCACAGAAGGAAACACAGAAACGTGGACTTGGTTTGGACAAGAGAAGACTTGCGTAGTGAGTATCAGGCGAGGCTGAGCTCCGGGAAAATACCACACCAAAAGCAACCCAAGAGAAGAGGCTTAATGCTGAAGTAAAGACTAGGAGGATGACTAGGGGCTAGGGTCTCCAGCTTAACAAGCCAGGTAGACTGACGGAGTGACAGAACTGACAGGGTAAAATACAAAATGAGCTGATTATATGAGTGGGCACAGGTGTAAGAGCTGGCTGCAGGTGAAGTAATTGAGAGCTGCTTACAGCTGGGCCGAAACTGTGAATAGCAATTGGAAGTGTCTGGAGAGAGAGGGGCAAAACAGAAACACAGACAAACCTGGACAAATAAGCAGACAAAAACAAGATGCAAAATACAACAATAAACTGTGTCTGAGGTCTGGGATGACATTAGACCTCAGACCCATGACAGAGACTGAGCTGCCACAAGTAATCACAGGAGGAAGTGAAATGGCTTGGTGCCATTGAGATGGTGATTAGCTACATATACCTGATTGAGTTTACAGATCATTTTTTTTTGGGGGGGGGTCCTTTATTGAACTTGCTGATTCTATTTTTTAAAATCAATTTTTTTCTGATCTATTGCTGTTATATCTTTTAGTTGAATGTCATAAGTTGCACCGAGTAAATACAGCTAGATAAACCTAAAGATGGATTCACCCTGCGTTTGGACCGATGTTTACTGACGTTTTGGCCAACATCTGGCTCTGCTGGCAAAGGTTGGTAAAAGTTGATGATAGTTAGTGTTTGCTGGCAAATGCTGGCAAACATCTTGTTCGTTGAAAATTTTAAACATGCTGAAAATTTATCGACGTTTGGTAATAAACGCTAGTGAAGGACTTCCGGTTATGGCTGCCACGTAGGACGGACGTGTCTCGCTCTGCTCTGCTCCTGGAGAAAAAAAATCGGCAAATAACTCTCTCATTTGGGACAGAACGTATCTCAGCATTTGGGCGAGGATATGTCGGCGAAGCCTAAGGCTGGAAAACCAGGAAAAGGAAAAAGCGAGCCGCCGAAACAGTCCAAATTAACGGACTTTCAAGTCTGTGACGCAGCAAACAAAACTCCATATATGGCGGAGGAGGCTGGTAACGGTGCGATGTCTGCGCGGGGAGGCGCAGATGCGCTGATGGCTGCCATGAGTTCAATGAGAGCGGACTTTTCCTCTAGATTTGATGGGATTATGACAGCGTTGGAAGGAATAAGAAAGGAATTGGGTGACTGTGTAGAACGAACGGCGCAGATGGAGCTCCGTCTCGCTAGTGCTGAAGATGACGTCACCCGTCTTCAATTAAAGGTGCGCACTTTGGAAAAAAAAAATAAATCTCTGGAAGATAATATTTTGGATTTGGAATCTCGGTCGAGACAGAATAATTTGAGGCTGGTGGGTCTTCCAGAGGAATCAGAAGGTCGGGACGTATGTTCCTTTCTGGAAAAGTGGATTCCGGAGGTGCTGGGCAGCGAGGAGTTGCAATCAGCAGTGGTTCTGGAAAAAGCACATCGTATTGGCCCACGGAGAGATAAGGGACCGCCGAGGACCTTAATTATGAAGTTTCTTAGCAACAGAGACAGGATGAAGATCTTCAACGCTGCACGTGCTAAAGGAGAGATTAAACACCAGGACCAGCAGGTGCGGTTCTACCCAGATTTGGCCACAGGAATCCAGCAATTGAGGAAGCAGTTTGATCCCGTACGTAAGGAGCTGCGCAACCTTGGGATTCGTCATGGTGTAATCTATCCTGCGAGACTGCTGACCACGTATGAGGGCAGAACCCACATCTTCAAGACCCCAGAGGAGGCGCAGGAGTTCATCAAGAAGATCAAAGAAGAAGAAGAGACTGGTGGGAGCTAAGCATGAACAAAATATAAGGTAGAATAATTAAGCATTTGCACAGGCATCTGACTGACTTGAAGTAAATAGTAAGTTTACAAAATATAGATTGTATTATATATTAAAAAAACAAAACAAAAACAAAACAAACAAAAAAAAAACTATGATGTACAAAGTTGTTAAAAATTTTGGAGTTAAGTTGGAAAACTACAGAGGAGAGTTAATGTTACGTCATTAAAAGCAGTAGAGTTAGGGTGATTGGGAGGATGAAGAAGGAGTGGCTTAGGCTGTTCCCCGTGGGTGTGGAACGGTCGATGGCTATATCGGGAGACAGAATTTTTCTTTTGATTTTGGGGGGTTTGCCACAAGTGTGGGAAGGGGAAATTTGTTTGTGTGTAGTTTGTAGGATGAATGTTCAACCACTCATGTTTTTGCTTCTCTGTATGAGCATGTTTACACTGCAAGGTAATCCCAAACTCTCTATTGATCATGGACCAAAGTGTTAATCTTAATTTAACTTCATGGAATTGCAGAGGTCTACAAAATTTAAAAAAACTTAAACAAGTTATGAATAAAATAAAGGACATGGGTTCAAGAATTGTGTTTTTACAAGAAACTCATCTGATAGAGGAGGATGTTAAAAGAATTAGGAGTAGATGGCAGGGAAGTGTATTCACCTCTTCATTTTCATCCCGAGCCAGGGGAGTTATGACTCTCATACATAAATCAGTTCCTTTTCAAGTGAAAAATGTAATTGGAGACAAATTTGGAAGATATGTAATCATTCAAGGTTCTTTGCTATTAGAAAATATAAATCTTGTGAACTTATATGGTCCCAATATAGATGATCAGAAGTTCTTTGCTAATTTATTTCTCATCTTATCATCACTTACAGGGCAACATATAATAGCAGGGGATTTTAATTGTACATTGAATCCAGGTGTGGATAGATCAACAGGACTGGATTGTACGCACATTGGATGTAGGATGACTATTAATCATTTTATGAAAGAATTGAGATTGTTAGATATATGGAGAGAAATGAAACCACAAGTTAAAGCCTATTCTTGTTATTCCAGTACCTACAAGACATTCTCACGTATTGATTATTTTTTGATTTCCACAGAATTAAGGTCCAAGATTCAAAACTGCTTTTATGATAACATCGTGATCTCTGATCATGCACCCTGTTGTCTAATATATGTAGATAAAAAATTGACAAAGGAATCAGGCAGATGGCAATTTCAGCATAAATGGCTTCAGGATGAGGAATTTGTCAAGTATATAGAAAAACAGATAGACGAGTTCTTTGACATCAATACTACACAAACATCAGCATGTGTAAAGTGGGAGGCTTTCAAAGCTTTTATTAGGGGACATATTATTAGTTATACAGGATCAAAATCTAAGAAGACTCGAGAGGAGAGAGCTAAATTGGAACATAAAATAAAAAGTCTTCAGGAAAAAGTGTATGCAGGAAGAGATCCAAGGTTGGAGAATGAATTACTGATTTTGAGAGCTGAATACGACAAAAAATCAGCGAATAGAGCTGCCTCGAGTCTTCTAAGATTGAAACAATCTTTTTATGAACAAGGTGAAAAATCAGGAAAATTATTAGCATGGCAGATTAAACAATTGGAAATTAAAACACCAATAACCAGTATTATAAGTAATGGACAGGTAGTTATAGATCCTTTAGAAATTAATAGAGCCTTTAGAGATTACTATGAAAAATTATATGATACCAAAAATGAACCTGATTTAACAAAACTAAATGGGTTTTTGAACAAACTATCTATACTGTGTATTCCAAATGAAAACAGGGAGATATTGGAGTCTAAAATTAGTCAAGAAGAAGTTGGGCTAGCCATTGATAATATGAAATCAGGAAAAAGTGCAGGACCAGATGGTCTTCCAGTTGACCTTTATAAAAAATTTAAGAATAAATTAATAAAACCTTTTTTGGAAATGGTTTTAGAAGCATTTCAAAATAATAATTTACCATCATACATAAATAATGCCTTAATTATACTGCTGCCAAAACCAGGTAAGCCCTCTAATAAATGTGAAAATATGAGCCCAATAAGCCTATTAAACGCCGACCTTAAGATAATCTGTAAAATTTTAGCAAGACGAATACAAGAAATTTTACCAAATATTATTAATCGAGATCAGAATGGCTTTATAAAGGGTAGACAAGGCTTCCATAATGTAAGAAGACTATTTAATATTATTTATTTTAATAAAGAAGCACCGGATACAGCTCTCCTATCATTGGACGCCGAAAAGGCCTTTGATAGAGTTGAATGGCCCTTTCTTTTTGAAGTCCTACAAAGGTTTGGACTTGGAAATAATTTCATAAAATGGGTTCAAATAATATACAATAATGCTACAGCAGAAATCCTAACAAATAACAATATTTCAAAACCAATAAAAATCAATAGAGGATGTCGACAAGGCTGTCCACTTTCACCTTTACTGTTTACTATGGCAATTGAACCTTTAGCGATAGCGATACGTTTACATTCACAAATATATGGAATTAAAGTTGGACCAACAGAACATAAAATCTCCCTGTACGCCGATGATATAATTTTGTTTATGTCGAATCTAAAAAAATCAATTCCAACCTTGTTGAATTTAATAAAGAATTTTGGGGAAATATCAGGATATAAAATAAATAAAACTAAATCTTCAATATTAATGCTAAATGAGACCCAGAGAAATTACCCAGCCCCTGAGGTAAATCAATTCAATGTTGTAAATCAGTTTAAATATTTAGGAATCCAAATTATGCCTAAGCTAGAATCAGTCGCCAGTGTCAACTATGAAGCCTTAATGTCAGATATCAATGAGTTAACTCAGAGATGGATGTCACTACCAATGTCGATGATCGGGAGAATCAATATACTTAAAAGTAATATTTTACCTAAAATACTTTATTTATTTCAATACATTCCCTTATCACCACCTTTAGATCTATTCTCAAGAATAAAAAAAAAGTTAGTGGAATTTATATGGAACAACAGGAGGGCTAGATTACGTTTGTCTTTATTATATTTACCATTTGATCGTGGAGGTCTGAAATGTCCAAATTTTATGTTGTATTATTGGTCGGCACAACTGAGGTCTATGACATATTATTTTTCATCAAATGATCTCCCTCACTGGACTGAAATGGAATCATACAATTTACCTTTACCTCTTCCCATATTCATATACTCAGATTCGGCAAAAAAATTACAAAAACAAGTTAAAAATCCATTTGTAAAGCATATGATCAAAATATGGTGTGAAGCTAAAAACTATTTAAAAGAACCACAGTTATTGTCACAATTTAGTCCAATATGGGGTAATCAATATTTTAAACCAGGGAGAGCGGACGCTGTATTTAAAGTATGGAATTTAAAAGGGATACAAAAGATTCAGGATTTATATTTGCCATGTGCAGACAACATAATGTCTTTTGAAGAGCTGAGGATCAAATTTAATCTCAATAGAACACATTTTTTTAAATATCTTCAACTTAGAAACTTTATTCGATCAAATCAAAATAAAGCTCTCACTCGACCTATTTATTCATCCTTGGAAAAAATGATGATGAAAGATAGTAAAAGAAAGGGTATTATTTCAGAGTTTTATAACTCATTGACACTATCTTCAAGTGAAAATTCACTGAAAAGATTAAACTACTGGAAAGAAGATCTGCAAATTGAAATTTCAGAGGAACAATGGGAATTGGCTTGTACAGAAGCTCAAACCAAATCAATAAATGCACGCCTTAAATTGATACATTTCAAATGGTTAATGCGGATGTATGTTACACCGGAGGAGTTAAATAGATACAACAAAAATATACCAGATACATGCACAAAATGCATGGAAAGTAAAGGAACCCTATTTCATTGTTTATGGGAATGTAGATTAATAAGAATGTTTTGGGAAGAGGTGAGGGTAACAATTGAAAAAATAATCTCAAAACAAATCATATTGAATCCTAAACTGTTTTTGTTGGGTCTGTACCCAGAAAAGCATAATTTTAATAAAAGTGAAAGAACATTCATAGACCTCAGTTTGCTTAATGCCAAAAAATGTATTGCACTATTATGGAAAAAGACTCATAGACCAGATGTGACTCAGTGGTTAAGACAGATGTTAACAAACCTTCCATTAGAAAGAATAACATATATACTGAAATCAAAGGAAATTGTGTTTGAGAATATATGGAGACCTTTTATTGATTATGTAAAAAATTTAAACATAACTCTTGAAGAAGAAGGTGAATGATGTGTGTGGACCTTGTAAATTCCAAACTGGTGAACATAATATGTATACTTATGTATTGGATTGTCTAGACTAAACAGAGGAGCATTGTTGAAGACTTGATTTTGTTGGTGGTTGTTGGTGTTTTTAGTGCATTTTTTTTTTTTGTAGTACTTTAGTGTTAGTGTTTGATTGTTTGTATCATGTTTGTTAAAAAAAAAAAGGTTCAATAAAGATATTGTGGAAAAAAAAAAAATAAACGCTAGTGAAAGTTATGCTCAGTTTGTTAAAGTTCCAGAGCGTTGCGGCTAAGTTGTGCAGAGCTAACCTAAGTCGGCCTAAGTTGGACTCCACTGGCGAATGTTGACTGAAACGCTTGCAGCAGATGTTTTTAGACAAATCTCACATTTCATACATGCATGGACACAGATGAACGCACAGTAAATGTGTCAAAAATCAAGGAGAAATGCTGAAGCAGTGTTGCTGTCCATAGTGCTGGAATGCCAAAAGCCCAAAAGGAGTCATTAAAAACAAAAAGAAACAAAGATATATTATCCCCCAAAAATGTGACAGCCCCCCAAAAAATCTTGTTGCGAAATTTATAGTTTTCATTTTCTGCTCTGTGTGTAATCCTCTAGGATTTATTGGTTCGCTTCAATTGTGATGATCAAAAAGCGCTGATGTAAAGGACATTTAATGCAATTTTAAAAAACCACTGTGTGTCATGTTATACTTCCTTGAGGCATCATTTTCTATAAACTTGACAGCTATGAGGCTTATGATGAAAAAAAAAATAGAATGGTTCTAGATCAATTAACTGTCGCCCGTGGGGGCGTGTGTGCTATTGTAGGTGATTATTGCTGTACTTTTATCCCTGAAAATGGTGCAGAAGGTCAGATTATTGCTTCGGCCATACATAACCTCACTGCTTTACAGGCTGCAGCGGCCAAGGACAATGTTATTGATGCACAGAATTGGTCAAGCTGGTTATTTTCTTCATGGAGAAGTCTCATCATGAACTTGATAGCGATTTTTGTAGTGATAATTTTGGTCTTTTCCTGTGTGATTCCTTGCATCCGTAACATGATGATGAGACTTGTTCATGTAAACTTAGTGATGTATCATGATGCAGTTGTCAAGGATGATGAAAATGATGAAAAAGCAGTACCAACCCAAGATGTCTCTCCATGAGTCAAAGTACGGAGTAAAAGTATGACTGACATGCAGAAAACCGACAGGGAGTGCATGATCATGATGTGAGGTTGAAATGTACTATTTACAAACACACTTATGAAGTTTAAAATATTGTTTTTGTTTTGGGTTTTCATGTCATTTTCACTGTTCACATTACACTTATCATCAATCACATCACTAATCATCACATTCTCATTTTATGCAGTTTTATTGCTTTTGTTTTCCATTGACTTATTTTGTCTCATTATTGTTTTTATAAGATACCAACACTCTTAGATTTAAGCTGCTAACACACATATATCCACACACGTATATATTACCATTTTATTCATTTTATTTTCTTTTTCTCGTTTGTTTTTATTTTCTTGACTTCCTTTTATTGCTTTCCTTTATTGATGAAAAGATCTTATTGTTCCATTCTCCTCAAGGGATGAAACATTAAACCGGTGCCTGCGGGGCAGACAGGGCCGATGGCTGACTATCCCCTCACTAGCTAGTTAGGGTCTGTTGCATAAAAATGTTGCATAAGGGTGCATTGGAGCTTAGCGAGGCTGCCTGACGGGGTTTTAGATGCCATAACAGTTCATCTCTGATGCTTCTAGCATCAAAGGGGGAAATGAAAGAATAATTCCATATTAATGCTCCAATTGTGGGATTGCATATGTGATATATTTTGATCATTATATTGTACATCAGGGTTTCAGAGCTTCTAGTGACTGCGTTTGTTATAAAGTGTAAATACAGCGGCATCTGTTAGCACCTGCCTTTGTTTATTCTGTTTCCTGCATGACACCTCTTATACAGCAGCATTGCTTTGGGCCTGAACTCCTGCTGTGAAGGCTCCGGCGTGGCAGATCAGGGTGTAAGCCATCCAAGATATGTCTTAGATGCAACTATGGCATGGATTTGAAAAGCCTATATCATTTCTTTTAGTAGTTATTATGTTTACAAGATTTAGGAAAAACTGACCACTGACCTTGTCCTCAAGGTCAACCGATCAGTCAAATTGGAATATGTGCATCATCAGTGTTTATCAAACCCTGGTACCACGTTTCAAAACATTTGAAACAAAATTGTAGGAGGAGTTGATTTCACAAAACAGTTACTATCTATTAACTGAGGTGAAATGGGAGATCATAAGTCAGGGTCTGTAACTTCTGCAAAAATCATCTGATCAGAGTCAAATTGCAGTATGCGCATAATCAGTGTATATCAAACCACAGTACTAAGTTTCAAAACAATCGGAACAAAATTGTAGGAGGAGTTGGTTTCATAAAAGTGGGACAGATGGATGGACGGACAGATGGATGGACTCCCCCATAACATAATCCCTTTTTGGTCTTCGACCCCTTTGGGCTTCGACTGACGGGGGATAAAAATTGTGTCAGTCTTCATTTCAGGCTGCAAAGCAACAAACTGTGATTATTTTGAAGTAGAGATTCCTTTTAATACCTACTGTAACCCCCCCCCCCCCCCCCCCCCCCCAATATTCAGTCAGCAGCACACAAAGTACACTGAATTTAACCAGCATTTGGCTGGTGGAAGGATCCTAGTATCAAACCCTGGACACAACTGTTGCAGATTAAAAAAAAAAAAAAAACACCTGTTTTTTGACTACAAATTCATGGTGCTTTCACTTTGGTAAGCCAACCTGCAGTAGTTCAAAGGCTGCCAGCATTTCTCCAGCGGTGCAGTTCCCTCGGTAGATCTGGTAGTACTCCAGCTGAGGGGGAAAGCGTGGGGGGCCGTAGTGCTCATCAGCCATCTTGACTACGGGCTTAGCGAAGGTTCTACCCATGAAGTCAGCTTTACCCTGGAAGCACAGGGCAGGTGAAACTTCAAATGATCATGCAATGAAGCACAGCATCTGATCTGAATATTTGAAAGAATGGTCTTCTTACCACATCCAGTATATCAATGTTTACAATGCAGAGTTTCTTTATCAAAAATGAACTGAAGAAGAGTGCCTGTGATATGATAATCAATTTGTTCTAATAAAAGGAAGAAACATGGCTTGAGATGCACATGTTTCTGGACAGACTAGATAAAAAGCCCTGAATATAGAATAGTCCAAATTAAAAAATTAAACAAACAAGATCCCTAAAATAACCAGTAAACTGCAAAAGAGATCTATAATATCATAAGATTATTGAGTAATTACTTAATGTTTATCAAAAAGGCTACTAAATCTTTCTTGCAGTTAGTGGTTATAAAGAGTGCCTTTGGCTACATAGAAGAACACAAATTACACATAAAGGAATGCAACAGGGATAAGGTGACCACTTAATACATCAATATGGACACGACTAAATCTTATTCCTCTTGCATGCCTTTCAATACAATCTGATCTGCACACATTACAGAGCTGCTACAGTACATCAAATCCAATCCACACTCTACTTATCCAAAGGGCCATCCAAAACAATGGGGTTATTGTCAGGAACAAATGTAAAATTGTCAGTCAGCAAACACATTCTTTCAAATATAATTCATGTTATGTTAATACACACACATGGAAAAACTTTGGGAAATTACACGAAAAAATTAACTGTAAAACGCAGCAACTATTTAAAGCTTTCCAAAATGTTTTTGCTCATTAATAGAATGCTAACACAAGAGGAGAGAGGGATGATTTTCTACGTCTAAGCAACCCTTACCACGGTGTCTTGATCATAGATTTCAATAACGATTACAGGAGGGTCATCTCTCAGTTCCGTGGCCTCTCCAAACAACTCTACATTCTCAAAAACCAGCAGCTGGTCCCATGTGGGGCAGAGAGTCTCAGCCAGCACCTACCATGAAACAAAATCTTCAACTTTATATTTTAAGGCAGACAGGTGACCTCCTTTGAAGACTTTTGAGCATCCTCACCTCAGTGACTTGGCTTTGTGTGGAGAAGAAGACTCTGGCAAAGGGATCGGACAGACCTGTGCTGTCTGCAGCAAACAGACTGCGTGCTTGGTACATGTGAACCCTCAGCTGGAAGATCTGTTTCACTGCAGATATAAATGTTCTCAATTAGTAAAGTGACTTTTTTTGGGGGGGAAAACCTGGGTAACATTATTATTATTATTATTATTTTTATTAGCAGTAGGTGATTTGAGGGGGTATGCTATCTCTCTTGTTAGGAAAATGACCCAAAAGCAACCCCCTTGTTAACCTGTAAATTAACATTTTTTCCCCTGTAAATTTTCAACTTTTCTCTCATTGATTAGCAACTTTTTTTCTCAAAAAGTGTGCCTTTGTTTCTCATAAATTTGCAACTTTTTTTCCTCAAAATTTGTGACTTTTTTCTCATAAATTTGCAGCTTTTTTCTGATAAATCTTCAATTTTCTTCTCAAAAATTAGCATTTTTTTTCTGGTAAATTTTCAACTTTCTTGTCATAAATTTGTGACTTTTTCCTGTAAATATTCATCTATTTTTCATAAATTTGCAACTTTTTTCTTGTAAATTTGTGACTTTTTCCTGTAAATTTTCATCTTTTTTCCTCATAAATTTGCTACTTTTTTCTCAAAATTTAGCAAGTTTTTGTAAATTCTCAGCTTTTTTTCCTCATAAATTTGCAATGTTCATCTGGATACTGGTTAAATTTTTATTCTGTGTAATTAAGTTGTAATTTGTGACTTTTTTTATTTTTAAAACTGACATTGTTTATCATATCTTTGCACCTTTATTCTTGCAAATTTGTACCTAATTTACATTTATACATTTGTACCTTATGCTACATTGGTGAATGCTCCCCATTCCCCTTGTTAAGAAATAACGAATTGCCAATGATTATTTGGAAAGCTCTGTGCGTTAAAAGCATGAGTGGGATGTTTGCCTTACTCATGTAGGTGAGGCTGATGGGAGGAGTGGCTGGCAGGCCGGGGCCTTTGGACAACCTGTTCTCCTCAAATCCGTTGGGTAAGCCACCCAGGTAGTCTTTGCGCTGCTTGTTCAGGCCCAGCCAGAAATAAATCTCTATCTTAGACTGTACTGTCCAGCCAGCAGGCCCAAAGCCTTTCTTTCCAGGGATCTTAGAAAAAAAAAAAAAAAAAGAGAGACACTTCATTTACAGTAGAAGAAATGTTTTGAGAAATACCGCAGCAAGTTTGAATTAATGCATTTTATACAACAGTGAGTTCCATCCAAGCAATTTGATTGGACAATAGGGATTCCAGGAGTTTCTATATCCCCCAATAATCACACTCTGACGTTTCACCAAATATGTACCACTCTGGTTCAGCTGTGTTATAGTAACCATTAATTACAAACCGTTATTTACTGCCAACTCTATCAGTAGCTTCTTATATATGAGAATTGTAATACTGCGTTGGATACCTTAATTTCCACAATGAGGCGTTGTTTGAAAAGAAATCATACCTCCGTGGCATCCATGAAGTCCTACCCTTGTAAACATCCGCAAGATATTTCATGTCTGTTTAAAAAATAAATACACAAGCTCAAGTTGGATTTATTGTCTCTTTTAGCAACCCTCTGTATTTCATTTGAAGATCCCAAGAAAAAGCGAGCAAAGTGTGCCGAAGCCAAATTGCTAGCATGCAAACTAGCCACCGGCGCAATGTCACGATCATACAAACCCTACTCAACAGGTGACTGGTATGTATTATAAACACTGACTCTGCACTGGACAATATTTAACCCCTTGACACCTATTGTCGCGAATTCGCATCAAACCAAAAAAACCCCCAAAAAACCAAAAAACAACTATTTTCAATTATGAAAAAAAAAAATTGTTAACAATTGGAAATAAATTCAGGCGTCAAGGGGTTAATTTGTTTACATGTGTGTGAAATGACAATAGGCCTATTCTTTTCTATATTATGTTATTGAGGTGCGTAGAAACAGTTAGCTGGGTACATTTAGAATGGACCATTTTTCTCAGTCGAGCAAAATAACTGGTTAAACAAACAAATTGTGGTGATCCGAGCGCTGAGGTTGTCCGCGCCCGGGCCACTCAGTGTTCTCTCCCCTTTTCTCCAATTTATTTCTGCTGGTTATTATTGTCCTCCCAGGGCTTTTATTGTGACAGCACTACGGCCGAATGTCCGGCTGTCAAAGCCGAGCCGGCACTGTCACAGCTGATCTTGATTTTGGTAATTACGTTCCCCCTTTCCTGTTTGGTTCTTTTGTTTTTGTTATCAGTATTTAAGGAAGCAGCTGAGGCTCACTCCTCGCTGCGACCTGTGTCTACCAGGACTAGAGTCCCTATCCCCGGCTCCAGTCTTCTGCTGTGTCTGATTCATCTTCGCTTCATCATTCGTTAGTGTTTATTTGATAGCGTCAGGTTCCGCCCTCGCTACGCTCCTGTAATGATGTTAGTGTTCTTTATTTTGTGTTCTAGTTCAGTGTATGTGTTTTGCCCCACGTGGTTCTTTACTTTGTTCCTTTGTTAATAAACAAACAAACTCTGTGTTGGCATCTGGTGCCTCATTAATGCCTCAAAAGGGGCATGCACGACAGTAGATCACAGCCAAGCGAGGTGCCAGCCACAGTGAGTTTGTTTTTGGGCTTGAGTTTTTTTCCCCTTTTCTGGGTGCCAGTGTATTTTGGGAGATGGCGTCATCAAGGACTGGGCATCCTATGAGCCTGGGCTTCAAGCTTGTCCAGGCTCTGATGGAGATAGATGGTCTCCTGGCCAATGCCTGTATGTTCGCCACCTCCATAAATGCCCTCTGGTACTTGGACCTTGCAGAGGCGGCAGTTAAGCGCCATCCTCACCTGGCTGAGCACGCTGAGGGCAGGGAAAGGATGGCTGAGCTTGCGGCTTTCAGCAGAGGAATTGTGTGCTGGTGAAGAGTCCCAGCAGGAAGCCAAAGTCGGAGCAGATGGTGAGGCATCCCTGCTCCTTGCCCCGGGATTGGGTTCCTGCTACGCGTCCAGCCCCAGATCCTGCGTCACCAAAGAGCGGTCTCCCCACACAGCAGAGGAAGAGTGCAGCCAGGGTCCCCAGTGAAGAGGTACAGTGGGCAGCTGAGCTCATCAGGGGCCGTGTGGCTGAAGCACACTCTTCCTTCCATCCCAGCAGAATCTTAAAGAACGTTGTGGCGGCAGTTAGACTGGTGGAGGCTTATCCCGAACTAAGTAATTATCCTGAGTACCCCGAGCTGCTGGCCTCAGTTTCTGCACATGCAGCGGTGCTTCCCTGACTTGAATTTAGCCTCGTCCCCAGCCAGAGGACGTCGCCGCCCTGCCCATGATCTGTCTCCTGTCTGGGCCAATCCTCTGCGAGATTCCCGTCCAGATCCTGTCCCGGCCCACCATAACAAGTCCGCCTCCCAGCCAGCTGTTTTCCCCGTGCCATGACAGAAGGTAAAGACAGCAGCCTCAGCCTCCAGGTCATCTTTTCCCGCTGTTCCGTCAGCTCCTTGTCCCTGGACTGCCTCCCTCCTCCTTGGCACTCCCTTCAGCTGCTGTGAGCCCAGTGAGTCCTGTTCTGGCTCCGCCCGTCACCGATCCTGTTGGGGCGACTCCTCCTCTTCTTCCCGAGGGGCCCTCCATCACCATCCCTAGGAGAAAGGGAAGAACCAAGCCCGCTGCAGCAGTCACCATCATTCCCTGGGAAAGCAGGCAAGTGTTTTTTCATTCTAAATCTCTGTCAGATGAATTACCTTGTTGATTCCTGGCGGTGGAGCTCAGGGTTCACAGTTCTCTGAGCTCCCACCACCTGCTGCAGCCATTAAAACTGAACCTGCTACCTCTGTGTTTCCTCCCCTTCTCTCCGAGTGTCCCCTGGTGCCAGGAGTAGACCATTGGACGGAGGTGGAGCCTGCAGCACTGGAGAGCCTGGTTCCAGTCCTGCAGCTACGTCATGGGCAGAGGAGGAGGGCTGACTGCCATTTGGAGCCTGCGCTGATGATAAAGTGTCCCCGGGTCTCCGTGGAGCAGCAGTCAGCTCCAGCAGGCAATCGATCCCTTGCCACCACACCGAGTGGGCCATCGGCGTGGGTTTCAGCGCCGGGGGTTATCGGACTGTGGAGACCATCATGCCGGCAGAGGAGACCACCGCAGTCGAGTGGGAACCGGAAATGGACCTCCAGATCATTGAGCCTGGATCGTCGGAGTCCTGGACGGCGGTAGTGCTCGAGATCAGGCAAGTGCTCTATTTTGTCTTCTTCCTTTCTGTCTTGGAGCTTTCTTGCCTGTCTTTTGGGGAGAAGAGCTGGGTGCAGCTGGCTGCTGCATCCGAGCTCGTCTCACCGGGCTCTGCCGCTGCCGGTGACCCTGACCCCTGTTCTCCCTCTTTGTCCGAGCCTTCTCCCAGGGTCACCAGAGATGAGTCAGCTCCGGTTGTGTTTGTCGAGGCTCCGGGTTCGTGTTTGGAGGTCATCCCAGGTGCTGCGCTGGCCCGGTCGGGGTCCACCGAGGGTGCTGTGCTGGCCCAGTTTGAGGTTGGTAAGAGAGCTGCAGATCCCCTTCCGCCTGACACTGGACTGGTTCCCCGTCCCACCCCCATTCTCCACCACCGGACGCGGCTGGGGTCCCCTTCATTCGGGTCGGCTTCCCCTCGTTGTGCCTCTTGGTAGGGAAGCCGCCTCCGAGCTCCTCCCTCCAGTCCTGGTGGTCTAAGGACGTGGGTCGGCCGCCTGAAGGACTGTTTTGGTGGTTCTGCATTCTGGGTTGGCTGCCTAACGGACTGTGTCGCTGGTTGGGCAACCTGGGTCGGCCGCCTGAGGTACTGTTTCCCCGGTTCTGGGACTTGGGCAGGCCACCCGAACAGTTTTTTTTCCTTTTCTCCTGATGTGGAGTTGGGATGCCAGGAGGCCACCTGAACTGCCTTTTTTTTCTTCTCTCTACCTGCCGGTATCCCTATACTTGTGTTTTCATGGTGTTTTTTTTTTTTTTGTCTCCTCCTCTCGTATATTGCTAAAAGGAGATTTCTTTCCCTTGCCGTGACATGAGTTGTACTGTACATACTGTATATGTTTTTGTGTTCGCCTGTTTTCCTGGATTTGAACGTTTCTGATCTGGAGTGTACTTAGTTTTATTTCACCCATTTATCAGGTTTTGGACATTTTTGCGAGGAAGCTCTCATGTCATGTTGGGTTGTTTTTCCCTACTTGTCATTTGTGTGGGTGTGCGTGTATGTAGCCGCACTATTTTGTGTGATCTGTTCCTTGTGGGGGTTTTTTTTCTCCTTCCCTCTCTGTATTGTGCCTTTAGTCATTGTGTTTTTTTTATTTCCTCTGTTCCTGGGTTTCTCTCCCTCCTAGCCTGTTTCTCCCTCCGCCCACCCGAGGTCGGTCTTGTTAGCCTTCTGGTTGGGGGGGGGGGGGTCCCTGGATGTTACTTCGGATGCCTGGAATGCGTCCTTTGAGCGGGGGGTGCTGTGGTGATCCGAGTGCTGAGGTTGTCTACACCCAGGCCACTCAGTATTCTCTCTCTTTTTCTCCTGTTTATTTCTGCCAATTATTATTGTTCTCCCAGGGCTTTTATTGTGACAGCGCCGTGGCCGAACTTCCGGCTGTCAAAGCCGAGCTGGCACTGTCACAGCTGATCTTGATTTTGGTAATTACGTTCCCCCTTTCCTGTTTGGTTCTTTTGCTTTTGTTATTAGTATTTAAGGAAGCAGCTGAGGCTCACTCTTCGCTGCGACCTGTGTCTACCAGGACTGGAGTCCCTATCCCCAGCTCCAGTCTTCCTGCTGTGTCTGATTCATCTTCGCTTCATCACTAATGAGTGTTTATTCGATAGCGTCAGGTTCCGCCTTCGCTACGCTCCTGTATTGATGTTAGTGTTCTTTATTTTGTGTTCTAGTTCAGTGTATGTGTTTTGCCCCATGTGGCTCTTTATTTTGTTCTTTCTTTAATAAACAAGCAAACTCTCTGTGGCATCTGGCGCCTCATTTATGCCCTGAAAGGAGCAAACATGACACAAATATAATATTTTGTCCTGTGTTGCTGTAATTTAATAAACTGTGCTTGTGGAACTGTTGTATAAAAGCAATATTACACTCAAGGTCATGGGGCATCGTGAATATATTAACTGTGGTGATGTCTTCAGCCCTCCACTTTGTGTCGGGTCTACGATGAATCACCACAGTTAAAATATTCATTGATACAGCACTCCCTTTCACATAACATTGCTTAAATAACTCACCCTGAGGAAGATTGTTTTGACTTTCCCACAGTCCTTTCCCCTCTCCTCATCTACACTGGAGTAAAGGATGTCTTTGGATGAGACTCGGGCATAAGCAATACGCTTCCCATTACTAATCATCCATATGAAAATATCAGGAACACTGTGTTGGGGCTGCACACAAAATTACCACATTATTTCTTATAAAGGTAACAAACACAACCATCTGTGAATCTCATACGTCACCGATCTTACTTCATCAGCCAGGAAGCGGAGCTTTGAGAGGAAGTTCTGAGTCAGTTTAAGTTTATCCCTCACCGTGCTCTTTTTCACCTGTGACCTCATGGCCTTAGCTTGCTGACCGATTGTCTCCTAAAACCACAACCAAATCCAACATTTAGTAATAGAAATATTTGTAATTAACAATTGTAAGAAAAAAACATTGCCTTTGATGAACTGTCATACCACTTCTGACATGCACAACTTCAGTCGCTCCCTGTCAAGTTTGGTTCTGCCTGACTGATTCTGGTCCTTGTTTGCCAATGAAAGAAACTGACTGAAAGAGTTGGAGCAGTGTGAATATTTGAACTACTGAACTACCACAGATGAAGTTTGTCACTACAGACCTGCATCCTTGGCTGAGTTCCTCTAGAACACCCCTAAGCCTGCGCTCAGGATAGGCCTTTTCTGTTTTGATGATCTCTTGCACGTCATTTACTCCATCCTCCTGTAAAAACAACTGTGTCAACATACTGGAAGCATATATAGTTCATATTTTAATGAAATATTTGTCTTACCAGTTTATTGGCAATGTTGTCAATAATGTTGGCATTGTACAGCCTCCTTTTCTGATCCTCCCACCAACTTTTGATGTATATGCATGGCTTCCTCTCAAAGTAAGGCAGGTGGAAGTAGTTTCTATGGATTAGAAGGAAATCAAATCTAAAATAGCCTACTGTCTTTGCAAAAAGAAAAAAAAATCCTTGTACAAATTATTTGGAAAATGCAAAATTTTGCTCTTCAAAATTATCATTTAAAGGTCGTGGCTGTGGAAAACTGGAAATGACACACTCATTTGCTTTAGTCTGTCTGGACCACAAAATGTATGATACTCAAATATTCACACATAACTTGCTGTACAGTCCATTCATCTTAAGGTGTGTTCACACCAAATGCAAAGCAAATTTTTTCACACTGCATGAATACATGTCCATCCATCCATCCATCCATCCATCTTCTACTGCTTAATCCTTTTTGGGTCGCGGGGGCGGGGGGCTGGAGCCTATCCCAGCATCTTTGGGTGAGAGGCAGGGTTCACCCTGGACAGATCGCCAGTCCATCGCAGTTGCCCTCTTGATGACCTTACCCAGTGGCAACTGGGTGAGGTCATCAAGAGGCACGACATAAATTTCCATAGTTATGCTGATGACACCCAACTGTATATGGCCGTGTCTCCTGATGTCCGTGGACCTACTGATTCTCTTTAAAACTGTATTTATGATATTAAACAGTGGATGGCAGACAACTTTTTACAGCTCAACCAGGACAAAACAGAAGTTTTAGTTATTGGGACGGAAGCTCAGAGAGAGAAAGTGTCAGCACATTTACAGATACTGGCAACAAAGTCCTTCAAACCTGTGAAAATTTTGGGAGTGATCCTTGACCAGAATCTTAGTTTTAAACAACATATTAGAAATGCAACTAAGGCTGTTTAAAGAATATCTTCAGAGTGCGTCAGTTTCTCTCTCAAGCCAATGCAGAGACACTTTTACATGCTTTTACTGTATTTCTTTTAGAATAGATTATTGCAATGCTCTTCTTTCTGGTCTTCCGAAAAAGACTAAAGCCCCCCTACAACTACTCCAGAACTCAGCCGCCTGAGTTTTGACCAAGACCAGAAAGAGAGCCCACATAACACCCATTTTGAAGTCTCTGCATTGGCTTCCTGTCAGCTTCAGAATAGCTTTTAAGGTTCTTTCATTGGTTTTTAAGGCTCTTAATGGTCTTAGCTCTGATTATTTATTAGAATTGCTTTTTACATTATGAGCCTTCAAGAACCCTCAGGTCTTCAGGTCAAGGTTTTTTAATCATTCCTAAAGTCAGAACTAAAATCCACAGTGAGACGGTTTTCTGTCATTGTGGTCCACGTCTGTGGAACAGCCTTCCTGAAGACCTGAAGGCTGCAGAGAATGTTGATACTTTTGAAGCCAAACTAAAGATCCACCTTTTTGGCCTGGCTTTAATTTAATTTATTTTCACTTTTTCCCATTTTACCTTTTCTTTAGTGGTGGACCCTCAGGGCGAGCAAAGCCTTCTCTGCTGGCCTGAACACTATCAGAATTATATGTACAACCAACATTCTTGTATTTGTTCCATGAAGATGTATCAAATTATTCCCAATAGTCTATTATCTTCATTTTGTAGCTTTTTCTCTTGGTTGCACTCCTTCCAGTAGTGTAATACAGGTTAGAGTTTTTTTGTCCAATCATATATCAGCCATCTGTGTTGCCAGGGTCAAGCAAATCTGCCTTGGGCCTTCAGGAATTAACAGAGTGGATCTGTAGGTTAAATTAACCGTTAAACTTATCCTGTAGCTTTAACCAATCAGATGTCTTCTGTACATCCAGGGGTACACATAGAAGGCATCCGAGAATGTTGGCATTTTCATGTCTTTTGATTGGATGGTTAGACTCCTCCACCCACAATGCAGAGGGTCGTAGCTAGCAAAACGCCAGTGCACTTGTTTAAGCAGCTACAATATACTGTATCTTTTTAAATATAATAGCTGTTTTCCCACCCACAGTGGCTGACGGGAGAGGAAAATGATTTAGTCGCTGATATTTAAAAAAATCAATTTTCCAGATGGACTTTTCAAGAAAAGCTGGTCATTGTGAAGCGAGGCCAGCCAACCCTGAAGATATTAGGCCTGTCTCAGCCACGGAAAGGATTTGTCCATCACTTCCATATTAGCAACGAGCGGTATCCTTGGATTACAGGCTCAGAAGAGTGCTGCAAATTATCTTGCTGGGAATGCCTGTTGTTTGCAACTGATCGAGTAGATACTTGGAGCCAGACAGGGTTTGCAGACGAGCTGTCTACTGTCACACCATGAAGATTTAAGCAGTGTTTGTCAAACGTATAAAAATTGGTCTAAAATGATGGGATACGCCAAAATTTTCACTTTTGGCCATATGCATCACGTATTCATAATGACTTGGACATATACTACATTACATATTTGAAACTTAACTAGAATATTTCCATAACTTATAAGTAACTTAAACCAACTAACGCTTAGCATGTTGCCGACATTCACAACTTATGTGCAACAACAGTCTAACTTCTGCATAGCTTATAACTTCTGCATAGGGCAGTCATGCCAAACTGCCGTTGCCTCCCAATCCATGAATCCTAGGTGTGGGAGAGATGATCTTTGTTCAACCGAGATGATTCTCCCCTCCAGAGACCACGGCGGGGTGTGTGACCGGCCTGGCAGAGCTGTCAAATCTGTCAGGTGAGTCATGCCTAAAACAGCTGATGTGACACATCAGGAACATCAGATAACAGTTGTCACAACCTGGCTCAAAGGCACGCGAACTGATGGTTCTGATGGTTTAGATTTTTTTCTGGCTGGCGGCTTCCTGTGGTAACGTATCATCACTTCCTGTGTTGCTGGCTGTCTGTGAGGTTTGCTCTGTGGTTAGCTCTCCTCATTCTCCTGAGGATTTTTGCCTTTAATTGAATTTTAATCACTTTTTTCCATCTACCGTTAGCTTTCACTTCTGTTTATCAAGCCTCTTGCACCTGTGTGCCCACTCAGTGTCATCTAATCACCCTCTTTAGCCTTCTGTTCACCTTTCATCTATGTTTTTGTTAGCTATGGGTTAGCCACTAGCTATGGCTACTAGCTCTTGTTCCCCTCCTCCTCTGGTGTGCTCTCTCTGTCCGATGTTTAGCTACACCTCTGCCTCTTTTAGTGATAACGGTAAATGTAATAAATGTTGTCTTTTTGAGGCGCTGGAGGCGAGGTTGTCTGATTTGGAATCCCGGCTCCACTGCATTAAAACACAGTCTGCGCCAGTTAATAATGACGGACGCCCCTTAGCTGCAGCGGAGTTCCCTAGCATAGGGCGGGGTGCTAGCGGTCCTCCTTAGCAGCGAGGAGAATGGGTGGGTGACGGTGAGAAGGAAGCCGAGTCGCAAGGCCCCAGCTCACCACCAACCTGTTCATGTTTCTAAATCGCTTTTCCCCACTCAGCGACACACCCACTGAGGAAAAAACTCTGATCATTGGCAACTCTGTAGTCAGAAAAGTGAACCTAGAGCAGGGGTGTCAAACTCATTCCATGGAGGGCCAAGACCCTGCAGGTTTTACCTCCACCCAGTGTCTTCAACAGGTGTTTTCACTGATCAGCAGTCAGTGGGAAGAAATTCAGAGAAATCACCTGTTGAAGACACTGGGTGGAGGTAAAACCTGCAGGGTCTTGGCCCTCCATGGAATGAGTTTGACACCCCTGACCTAGAGACTCCAGCGGCCAAAGTCAAATGCATTCCTGAGGCCAGAGCAGGTGACATTGAGTCAAATTTGAAAATGCTGGCTAAAAGTAACTGTAAATAAATATAGACTGACTTGTTTTGATCAATGGCTGTCACAGGCATTTCATTACTACCTCTAGGAGCTGTGTCAACATGTGGGAAAAGTGCATAATGAGGCCTCTTAATGTTATATTACCAAAACACTTTAGTCAACAGATGTTGATTTCTAAGGCATTTTTTTTGCACTATCACTCTGATGCTGATGTTTCTGCTCTGACCGATCGGTGATCACAGGTTTCATGGGAGGGGTAGTAGCCACTGAAGTCAGGTCTCCATCATCCTCCATCTCCTCCTCACTAGAGTGGTGAATCAGTTCAGTTTCCTCTTCATCAGCATTACCTCCACCCTTTTTTCCCTTTGGTTTTGGTTTGACAGCTCCATCAATCTCATTTCCATAGTAACCTGTGAAAAGTGGTGGTGTTAATAGTTTGGATCAGCCAATGTGACTATTTCAAAGCCAATTTTGATAACCATGCTGATTATTAGTAACAAATATGCTATGTTTATTATAACAACTGAAACACACTTACAGAGTGAATGAAAATCTTTGTCAAAATTGTTAATTATATTGACATTCTCTTGTTTGTGCTTATGTTTAATTTCTTTTAAAGTGTTTTGTTTTGCTTTATATACATAATCTATCAACCTGCCAGGAACTTCAAACAAACACCATATTATCTCTGCCATGGTCTGGTGAGCGCACTCCTCCCCACCCGTTGGTTTCAACTTTCACCTACTCCGCAGGTGATTATCTCCACCTGCGTGATGAGACACACTTGCTCCTTGGATCTGCCAGCGCTTCAATAGACCTCTCTTCTATGTCTTGGCGCTGGCTCGTTGGGTAAACTACCTGTATCAGCTGCTTGACCTAGAATTATCCCATCCAGAAAAACCGTTTAATCTTGTGCTCTCTGTTTCAGGTTGCTACCTCCTTAGTGGTGTGTCTCCAGGGTTGTTGTGTGCTCACCTGCCCCACCATCATCACTTCATCAGCGACTGTCGTCGCCTGGTCAGACACCTCTCCCAGTGCTCCTGTGCCATCCTGTCTCGTCGGGAGGCTCACCGTAAGTGCTGGGTTCATCTGCTGGGTCCTCAATTCTTCCCACGTGAGTGTGGTCAAATTTTCCCTTTGTCTAGCCTCCCTTCTAATACACCTGCTCTCATTTCTCATTACAGGCTGTGTGCTTTCCCTGGCGGGTGACGGTTTTCTCTTGCGGAGGCGTTTCCTTGCAGTTAATAAAATTCATATTAAACTTGTCACTCTGTGTCTCAGTGTGCTTCCTTTGGTGTTTCTCCCTGCACGTGAGCTGTCTAATTATAATCAATCATGACAGAATGAGCCAGCAATGTTGCAAGCTCAGCGGGAGCAGCATCAGTGGAGCACTCTGCGTTAGAGCGGTTAGATGCCACAGAGAGACAGGTGGTCGTGCTAGCTCAACAGCTGCAGATTATTACACAGCAGCTGGGCATGGTCACCGAGCATTTGGGCCATTTGTCTCTTCCGTTGCCTGTTCCTCCACCTGTTGCCCCGACTTCTATCGTGCGCCAAACTACCTCTGTTCCTGCACCTGCTCCGTATGTGGGGGAGGTGGGGAAATGTAGAGGATTTTTATGTCACATTCGGCTGTATTTGGCCTAGGTGGGGCGGGAGTAGTACCCAGACGACACTTAAAAGATTCATTTTATGACCCTCCTGCTGCAGGATTGGGCCCTCAGCTGGGCCCAAGCTATTCTCAACAGCTCAGAGGGTCCCACGTATTCCGTTGAAAGATTTGTTGGTGAATTTGCTTGCGCATTCGACCATTCAGACAGCGAGGGGAACATTATGAGCCGCTTAACGTCACTCCGTCGGGGTAGACGGTCAGCTGCCAACTACTCTGTGGAGTTTCCGGTCATTGCGGCGAACTCAGGGTGGAATGACATTTCGTTACGAAGTGTCTTCCTCCAGGGGTTAAATGAACACCTCTGGGAGGACCTAGCGGTTCATGTGGTCCCTTCCTCCTTGGATGGGTTAATTGACCAGGCTATCAGCCTTGACAACCGATGCCGCAAGTGCGAGAAGGAGCGCACAGCCTTCTCTCACCCGCCCACTGTGTGTGCTCTCCTGCCGGTTGCTGACACAGCTGGAACCGATTCTCTTTCCGAGCCTATGGAGTTCGGCCGAGTCTGTTGGTCTCCGGAGGAGTGCCAGTGGCGAAAGAGAATTGGCGCCTGCATGTATTGTGGTAAACACATACTGCAGGACTGTCAGCTGAGGCCCATAAGACACGGCCCGTCAGTAGCCATTGGGGAGCTGATGGGCTGGAAATCTAGTCATCCCCCTGGTAATCTATTTTGGCCCTTGTTCAGTTTCCAGGGGTCAAGTGGAGGACTAAAGCCTTGATTGACTCGGGGCAGAGCAAAATTTCATTTCGGCATGGTTTGTACGGGATGTAGCCATCCCTACGATTAAATTGCCCAGGCCCTTAAGTGTGATTACATTGTCGGGCGAAAAAGTTGCTACCATCACCGATAAGACCGAGCTGGTGTCCGTCCTTCTTTCTGGCAACCACCGGAACACCTTTTTGTCCTTTATTCTCCCCAAATCTGGTCACCCGGTGGTCCTTGGTTATCCGTGGCTCCAGAAACATAATCCTATCATTAGTTGGGTTAATAATTCCATCTTGTCCTGGAGCCTGTATTGTTTAACCTCTTGCCTCAGTTCAGCCGAATGTTCACCTATGCTCTCCATCTCTTCCCCTCCGGTGGAGCCACTGGACCTCAGTCTTGTGCCCGAAATTTATCATGATCTTGGGGACGTCTTCAGTAAGTCTAGAGCGCTTTCCTTATCTCCCCATGACTCTTATGATTGCACTATAGATCTCCTCCTGGGTGCACGGCTGCCGTCCAGTTGGCTTTACAGTATTTTGGGGCTGGAGAGGGAGGCGATGGAGAGCTATATTAAAGAGTCTTTGAACACCGGCCTTATTCGGCCATCATTGGCTCCTCTTGAGGTGGGGTTTTTCTTTGTGGGGAAGAAGGACAGTTCCTTACACCAGTGCATTGACTACCGTGAGCTCAACGCGATCACTATTAAGGACAGGTATCTTCTGCCCCTGATAAACTCTGTGTTTGAGCTCCTTCAGCGTGTGCGGGTGTTCACTAAATTGGACTTGTGTAACGCTTATCGTCTGGTGCGCATTCATGAAGGGGACGAGTGGAAGACGGCTTTTAAAGCACATCTGGGGCAATTTGAATATCTAGTGATGCCTTTTGGGCTCACTAATGCCCCTGCTGTCTTCTAACGGATAATCAATGACATCCTCCGCGACATGGTTAATCAATTTGTTTTCATCTATCTCAATGACATTTTGATTTTTTCACGCTTGCCAGAGGAACATACAGTCCATGTCTGGACCATTTTGCAACGGCTCTTGGAGAATCAGCTTTACGTTAAAGCCAAGAAATGTGAGTTTTCTACTCGCTCCACTTCCTTCCTGGGCTTTATCGTAGCTGAGGGAGAGCTGAGGGCTGACCCGGCCAAGGTGGAGGCTGTGTTGAATTGGCCTACACCCCACTCCCGCAAGGAGCTGCAGCGCTTCTTGGGGTGTGCAAACTTTAATTGCCATTTCATTAGAAATTGTAGTGGGATAGCACAGCCTCTGACTCAGCTGACCTCGATAAAGGTACCCTTTAGTTGGTCCGAGGCAGCCGAACGGGCCTTTCTCAAATTTAAGGACCTGTTCTCCAACACTCCAATCTTGGCCCAGGTCAACTCCAAGCTCCAGTTTAACTTAGAGGTGGATGCTTCTGACTCGAGGGTGGGCGCTGTCCTATTGCAGCGCTCGGTCCAAGATCAGAAGCTCCACCTATGTGCATATTTCTCTCGGTGGCTCACGCCTGCAGAGAGGAATTACAACGTAGGAGAATGAGAGCTATTGGCCATTAAATTGGCCCTTGAGGAGTGGAGGCAGTGGTTGGAGGGAGTGCCCCAGCCGGTAATTGTATGGACCGACCATAAAAATTTAGAATATCTTTGATCGGCCTACAGGCTGAATGCCAGGCAGGCCCGCTGGGCCTTATTTTTTGCTAGATTCAATCTTAACATCACTTATAGGCCTGGCTCCCACAACATTTAGCCAGATGTTCACTCCTGCCAGTTTTGTCCTGACCCCCCTACCCCTCCCTCCCATCCCCAATCCATTGTCCCACCCTCTTGTTTCCTTGGAGCACTCTCGTGGGATACTGAACGGAGGGTTCGGCAGGTATTATCCACCGAACCCGTACCAGAGGGGGGTCCTGATGGGTGATTGTTTGTCCCAGACTCTCTACGCAGTGACGTTATCAAGTGGGGTCACACCAGCTACTTTGCTTGTCATCCTGGTGTCACCCGAACTATTAGTCTTATTCACCGAGTGTTTTGGTGGCCCACTATGCAAACTGATGTCCGGGAGTATGTTGCTGCTTGTCAAACCTGCTGCCGCAACAAGTCAGACTCATTGCCACCTTCTGGCCTGCTCCACCCTCTTCCCATCTCTCATCAACCCTGGTCTGACATTGCCCTTGACTTTGTCACCGGACTCCCGCCATCTCGGGGCAATACTATTATTCTCACCTGTGCGGATCGCTTCTCCAAAGCGATCCATCTGGTGCCCCTCCCTAAGTTACCCTCTGCCCTGGAAATGGCGAACCTCCTGACCGATCACGTCATCCAGATCCATGGCATCCCTATGGACATTGTATCTGACCAGGGCCCCCAGTTTACATCTCAGATTTAGAAGGCCTTTTGTCGCTCTCTTGGTGCTATCGTCAGCCTGACGTTGGGTTATTATCCTCAAAGCAACGGGCCAGCTGAGTGCGCCAACCAGTCCTTGGAGGCCGCCCTGAGGTGTGTGGCAGCCTCCAATCCCACCTCATGGAGTACCCACCTGACATGGGTGGAGTACTCCCACAATGCAGCAATCTCAACGGCCACCGGGTTGACCCCTTTTGAGGCTTCTATGGGGTACACCCCCCTTTACTATCTATGGTGGAGAGGGAAGTGGCTGTCCCATCGGTGGGGGCTCATACCCGCCGCTGTTGCTGGCTGTGGAAGGCCACTCGGGCTGCCTTGGCCCGGTCAGCTGAACGGAACCGGCAATATGCTGACCGTAGGCGGGTTCCGGCTCCCTAAGTATTCCATCGGGCAGCAAGTGTGGCTAGCTGTGGACCAGGTTCCACACAAGACGGAATCTAGGAAACTGTCCCCATGGTTCCTGGGTCCATTCCCTATCTCCAGTATCATCAACGACGTCACGGTCCGCCTAAAGCTCCCGCCGGCGATGCGGATACACTGCACGTTCCATGTGTCTAAAATCAAACCCCTCTCCACAAGTCCGCTCTGTCCTCCCCCTAAGCCACCTCCACCTCCTCGGATCATCAACGGCCAGATTGCTCACACGGTCCAGAGGATTCTGGACGTTCGCCATCGAGGTTGGGGACTCCAATACCTCGTCCACTGGAAGGGCTACGGACCAGAGGAGAGGTCGTGGATCCCTGGTTCCAATGTCCTAGGCAAGAGGATGATCAAGGCCTTCCACAAGGCTCATCCCACCAAGCCCAGTGGACTGCCAGGAGGCGTTCCTTGAGGAAGAGGGCACTGTCATGGTCTGGTGAGTGCACTCCTACCCCACCCATCGGTTTCAACTTTCACCTACTCTGCAGGTGATTATCTCCACCTGTGTGATGAGACGCACCTGCTCTTTTGATCTGCCAGTGCTTAAAGCTGTCTAATTATGTTCACTCATGACAATCTCTTCATATTCTTTCAACTCCCTCCTCCATTTTCCCGTTAGGTCAAACATAAATAAGATGACTTAAAAAAGCCTACAAATACTATTTCTATACAGTATATATCAAATACAGGCAGAGCTCCTTTTGGCAAAGTAAATGTGTTTGGCACAACAAGATGATTAGGTATCTGTTCTGCTTGCCAAGCTGCTGGACAGGACAGGTAAAAAAATATTATCTCTTCTGAGCTTTGTTCATGAAGCAGAAAATTTCCCACTCATGAAGGTTTCTTTGGCCAATCGCAGGTCTTGTCAGCAAGGGGCTTTGCTATCGGCTGCTCTACAACAGCTGACGTGTCATACACGTGTACTTCTGAATGGGAATGGCTGAGGACAGGGAAGGGACTACAGGATGAAGGTTTTGGTTTTTTTTCTCCAAATTTCAGACATCATTTTTCTTGTTTTACTGTAGTTTAACCACAATCAATAATTGATTTTCTCGTTGGTATATGTACTGCACAGAACTTTTGGAAACACTTAGCAACCACAAAGTGACCAAAAGTTTTCATAACAGTAACATAAAAAAATTAAAAGTCATTGCACTTACTGCAACGAAACCACAATTTAGTTGTTGTATACAACAGCTACTAGAACTGGCCCGTTATCGGTTTGCTTTCTTAATAATTAAAACAGCAAATCTATGATGCTATATAGTAAACTGTAATAACTCCAGAACCTGTGCCCAGCAAATTTTACATGTTGGTATTTTTTAACATCTCACACATTGGGAGTGTAGTAGTGCTGCAACGATGAGTCGATTACTCAGTTACCCCCATATCTCACGGAGCGGCAAATGCCAAGGAATGTTCATGAATTTTGCTTCTTTTGTTCGTCAGGGTTCATAAAAAGTTGTTGAACAGTTTGCAAACAGTTTTTAACATCCCAAACAGTTTTTCTTGTTGTAAAAATGTTATTTTTTTGTATGCTTTATTAATCCCAGAGTGAAATTCAGGGCATCCCTCTGGATGGATGAAGCAGCCAAGGTATGGCACCAATCCCTTCGCCATTCACTCACACATTCACACCCAGGGCCACTTTAGAGTCTCCTATTAACCTAACTTGCACGTTTTTGGCCTGTGGGGAGGAAACCAGAGTACCCGGGGAAAACCCACACAGACACGGGGAGAACATGCAAACTCCACATAGAAGGGTCACCGATGGTCAGGGGGTGGGATCAAACCAGGGATGGTCAGGGGTAGAATCGGCCTTGCTGTGCTGCCACAGTGCTAACCGCTGTGCCACCAAGCTGCACAATTGCTGGAAGCATTTGCAAGCAGTTGTAAGCATTTGAAAACAGTTGTAACATGTTTGCAAACGGTCGTAACACGTGTTGCTATAGCCCTTTTTGGTTCACCAGGAAATGAACGTTACTGTTTAAGAACATTTATGACAAAATATTTTACAAGCTTTTACAAACCGTGACAAAAAACAAAATGTGCAAAGTCTGTGAATGTTCCTCAGCATTCACCACTCCGTGAGATAATAGATTGATTTTTCCAAAATTCGTCATAAAAGTTGGCAAATCCAAAAATGGCTACGTTCATTGGCATTCGCTGCTCTACGAGATACTATTCTTAGTTGATCAACAGAAAACTAATAAACAACTTCCGTAATTTATAACTGCCTAATCACCTATGCACCCTTTTCCGGTAAAAATTATAAAGTTATGATTGTTTCAGGCCCTCTGTCATGGTCTGGTGAGCGCTCGCCCCTTCCTTCCTGTGTCTCTCCTCTCCTGCAATCAGCACACCTGGGAGAGTGGATGCACCTGCTGCTTCTCATCAGCCAGCACTTATTAGGACCACATTGTCAATGCCTCAGTGCTGGCTCATCTGGGTATACTGCCTCACAGTAGACACGGTGAAATTATTATTCTATAAGTTTGGTGAAGTGTTTGTACTCCCTGTCTGTGTGCTCTCTTTGTTCTCAGGTTGTTGCCATCGGTGCGGGTGCATCTTTGGGGACTGCGTGTGCTCACCTGCCCCTCCATCCACACTCCTCAGCAGCTATTCTGTACCTGGTCAGGCACTCCTCTCTACGACCCGCTTCATCCTACTGGTTCATCTCTCCCCGCTGAGGTCCCTGCAGGTTCTCTGGTTCTACTCACACAAGTGGTAATTTGGCCAGCCTATTCCCTGTTCTCCATTTTTCCTCACACTGCTCTCGTTCATCTCTCCACAGGAGTCCTTCCACTGGCAAGTGACATTTTCTGTAGCAAAGTTTGAGCTATTTCTAGAAATTAATAAAAACCCTCAAACGTGTACTCTGGTGGGGTTGTTTCGTTGTTGTTGCACTCTGCACGTGAGCTGTAAGCTAAAATCATGACAGAACAAGCCAGCCCGAACCTCGGCTCAGCGAGTGCAGCAACGGCAGAACATTCCTCTCTGGACTGTCTAGATGCCACCGAAAGACAGGTGGCCATGCTCACACAGCAGCTGCAGACGATTTCGCAGCAGCTGGGCACAGTCACCAACCATTTGGCTAATTTGGCTCCCTCGGGTCCTCCCGTTCCTCCTGCCCCTATTATTCAAACCACCATTCGTCGTACCACTTCCATTCCCACGTCTGCCCCATATGCGGGGGAGGTGGGGAAATGTAAGGAATTTTTATGTCAGGTGTGGCTGTATTTGGGGCAGGTGGGAGGGGAGTATCTGAGCGATTCCGCTTAAATTCACTTTTTGACTCTTTTACTTCGGGACCGCACCCTTAGTTGGGCACGGTCCATTCTTGACAGCCCCGAGGGGGCTGCGTACACGTTTGAACAATTTGTGGTCCAATTTACTCGCGCTTTTGACCATACGGAGAGCCAGGGTAACATTTTGAGCTGCCTATTGTCTCTCCACCAGGGGACTCGGTCAGTGGCCGAGTTCGCTGTGGAGTTTCGGGTCGAAGTGGCGGACTCGGGGCGGAACGAGGTTACGTTACGCAACATGTTCCTCCACAGTTTAAACTCTCACCTCTGCGACGACCTGGCGGTTTATGCTGTTCCCCACTCTCTGGATGGTCTAACTGATCAGGCTGTTGGGTTAGATAACTGTCACCGCGGGTGCGAGAAGGAGCGAAAATCCTCCTCTTGTCCGTTTGCCGGGCGGGCACCCACTCCGGCTACTGACACAGGAGGTGCTACCTCTCCTTCCGAGCCAATGGAACTCAGTTGGTTTCATCTAACTGACAAAGAGCGTCGGCGAAGAAGAAGGGTTGGCGCATTTGCATACTGTGCTTTGATGAAACACAGGGTGCACGACTACCCCCTGGCCCCAAAAAGACGCGGCCCGTCAGTAGCCGTGGGAGGTCTGGCGGGCGGGACCACTTTCAATTCCCCTGGTAATTTCTTTATTTCGGCCGTTGTTCAATTGTCAGAGGTTGAGAGGAGGGTAAAGGCGTTAGTGGATTCAGGGGCAGAAGGGAATTTTACTTCTTCCCACCTCGTTCGGGATATGGGTATTCCCACTCACAAATTGCCCACTTCTCACAATATTACCACCATATCTGGCCTTAAGATCGCTGTAGTCGCAGAATGCACGACACCCATTGTGGTCCTTCTTTCCGGGAACCATCGGGAGGAGCTTTCATTCTATGTCTTTCCAAATTCTTCCTCTCCGATGGTCCTTGGTTACCCGTGGCTCTGGAGGCATAACCCTATAATTAATTGGGCAAAAAATTCTATCTCCTCCTGGAGCCCGTATTGTTTGGCTTCTTGTTTGAGTTCAGGAGAGTGTTCGCTGTCTCTCTCCATCTCCTCTCCTCTGGTTGAGCTGCCGGACCTCAACCTTGTCCCCGAAGCCTATCATGATTTAGGGAAGGTCTTCAGTAAGTATAGAGCGCTGTCGCTTCCGCCTCATTGCTCTTATGACTGCTCGATTGATCTCCTCCCGGTGGCGTGGTTGCTGTCCAGCCGGCTCTATAGCATTTCTGGCCCAGAGAGGGAGGCAATGGAGAGATACATTAAAGAATCTCTGAATGCCGGCCTGATTTGGCCATCTTCGGCTCTGCTCAGAGCAGGGGTTTTTTTCGTTGGAAAGAAGGACTGGTCATTGCGTCCATGCATAGATTACTGCGAACTAAATGCGATCACTGTTAAGGAAAAATATCCTCTGCCCTTGATTAACTCCGCGTTTGAGCTCCTTCAGCGCGCACGGGTGTTTACAAAGTTAGATCCCCTCAGTGCCTATCACTTAATTTGTATCCGCGAAGGAGATGAGTGGAAGACGGTCTTTAAAACTCATATGGGGCAATTTGAATATTTGGTCATGCCGTTTGGGCTCACTAACGCTTCCGCTGTCTTCCAGCGGCTCATCAATGACATCCTTCGCGATATGATTAATCAGCTTGTTTTTTTTATATCTTGATGATATATTAATCTTTTCTTGCTCACCAGAGGAATATGAAGTCCATGTGAGGGCCATTTTACAACGGCTCTTGGAGAACCAGTTCTACGTTAAAGCCGAGAAGTGTGAGTTCTCCACCAGCACCACCTTCTTCTTGGGCTTCATAGTGGCTGAAGGAGAGCTGATTGCTGACCCTGCAAAGGTAGAGACTGTCCTGAATTGGCCAACACCCCACTCCCGGAGGGAGCTCCAACGCTTCCTGGGATTTGCGAATTTCTATTGCAGGTTCATTTGGAACTGTAGTGGGATAGCACAGCCTCTTACACAGCTGACCTCCGTTAAGGTCCCATTTTGTTGGACCGAGGCAGCTGAGCAGGCCTTTTCCAAATTAAAGGGCCTGTTCTCTAAAACACCCATCTTGGAACAGGTCGACCCTCAGCTCCAGTTTATCCTCGAGGTGGATGCTTCTGACTCAGGGGTGGGCACTGTCCTTTCACAGCGCTTGTCCTCTGATCAGAGGCTCCACCCGTGCACGTTTTTCTCTTGGCGGCGGAATTACAACACAAGGGATAGAGAGCTGTTAGCCATTAAGTTGGCGTTGGAGGAATGGAGACATTAGTTAGAAGGAGCTATTCACCCCACAGTCGTGTGGACCCACCACAAAAGTTTAGAGTATCTTAGGTTGGCCCGCCAACTTAATGCCAGGCAGGCCTGCTGGGCCTTGTTTTTCAATAGGTTCAATTTCACTATTACCTATCGGCCTGGCTCACGGAACACCAAACCGGATGTGCTATCATGCCAGTTTGATTCCGTGCAGGTAGCACCCCCCCCCCCACCAGCCAATTGTTCGTCCTTCCCGTATCCTTGATACCCTCACCTGGGATATTGAGCAGAGGGTCTGGCAGGCCCAGTCTCGGGAGCCTGAACCGGCGGGATGTCCCCACAACCACCTGTTTGTTCCTGCCACCCTCCGCAGTGACATCATCCATTGGGGCCACACTAGCCGCTTCGCCTGCCACCCTGGTATTGCCCCCACCACCAACCTAATCCGTTGGGCATTCTGGTGGCCCACACTGTGGCGGGACGTGCAGGAGTATGTTAAGGCATGCCAAACCTATGTTTGGGGCAAAGCTGGCTCTTCACCCCCTGCTGGACTGCTTCATCCTCTGCCTGTTCCTGGTCGCCCTTGGTCCCATATTGCCCTTTATTTGGTCACTGGACTCCCCCCCTCCCATGGTAATTAAATCATTCTCATCATCGTTGATCGTTTTTCTAAGGCTGTTCACCTCATCGCCCTGCCCAAACTTCTGTCCGCCTCTAAGACTGCTAATCTGCTCACTTCTCATGTTATTCACCTACACGGCATTCCTTGTGTCTGACCGGGGTTCCCAATTTACATCCCATGTTTGGAAGTCCTTTTGCCACACTCTTGGGACCACCGTCAGTCTTACTTCTGGACGTCACCCTCAGAGCAATGGGAAGGTTAAGTGTTCCAACCAGTCCTTGGAGGCCACCCTCCGGTGTGTGGCAGCAGAGAACCCTTCGACCTGGAGTGGGTATACCCTGCCTCTGCTGCCTATGACAGAGAGGGAGGTCACGGTGCCGTCCATGGGGGCCCATGCACGCCGTTGCCGCCATATATGGAGGTCCACCCGTGCTGCTCTCACTTGTGTCGGAACACAACCGCCAGATGGAAGCCGGTCCCTGCCCCTAAGTACGCCGTGGGGCAGCAAGTTTGGTTGGCGGCAGACCAGATTCCTCTAAAGATGGACTCCAAGAAGCTGTCCGCTCGCTTTCTGGGTTCTTATCCCATCATCAGGGTGATTAGCGATGTCACTGTCCAACTCAGGCTCCCACAGGCCCTTCGAGTGAATCCGACCTTCCATGTATATAACATCAAACCTGTCTCCATCAGTCCTCTCTGTCCTCCCCCCAAGCGCCTCCTCCTCCCCGAGTGCTCGATGGCCACGTTACTCATACTTTTCAATGGATCTTGGATGTTCACAGTCGGGGCTGGGGGCTACAGTATTTGGTCCACTGGGAGGGCTACGGCCCGGAAGAACGATCATGGATCCCCAAGTCACATTTCCACGACAAGGGAATGGTCCGGGCCTACCATCGAGCCCACCCGGAGAAGTCCTGTGGACTGCCAGGAGGCGTATCATTGAAGGCAGGGGGGCACTGTCATGGTCTGGTGAGCGCTCGCCCCCTCCTTCCCGTGTCTCTCCTCTCCTGTAATCAGCACACCTGGGAGAGTGGACGCACCTGCTGCCTCTCAACAGCCAGCGCTTATTAGGACCATGTTGTCAATGCCTCAGTGCTGGCTCATCTGGGTATACTGCCTCGCAGTAGACACGGTGAAATTATTATTCTATGAGTTTGGTGAAGTGTTTGTACTCACAGTCTGTGTGCTCTCTTTGTTCTCAGGTTGCTGCCATCGGTGCGGGTGCGTCTTCGGGGACTACGTGCGCTCACCTGCCCCTCCATCCACACTCCTCAGCAGCTATTTTCTATCCGGTCAGGCACCACCAGTCACTCCTCTCTACGACCCGCTTCTTCCTACTGGTTCATCTCTCCCCGCTGAGGTCCCTGCCGGTTCTCTTGTTCTACCCACATAAGTGGTAATTTGGCCAGTCTATTCCCTGTTCTCCATTTCTCCTCACACTGCTCTCGTTCATCTCTTCACAGGACTCCTTCCTCTGGCGAGTGACGTTTTCTGTAGCAGAGTTCGAGTTATTTCTTGAAATTAATAAAAACCCTCAAACGTGTACTCTGGTGGGGTTGTTTCGTTGTTGTTGCACTCTGCACATGAGCTGTAAGCTAAAATCATGACATCCTCAAACATGTAAATTTGCCTTTTTTTTTTTTTTACAATATAAGCTGAATAATGTTAGATTTTTTTAATGTTTGTTTGACAAACCGTAACTTTTGACCAGGTAACCTTGAGCTCTGGGGACATTGCAATGGATGTTTTTGACTGCTTTTAAATATTTTATAGACCAAATTATTAGCCAACAAATCAAACCAGCCCTACAGGGTAGCGCAACAGTTGTCTATGAGCATTTCTACACTAAAAAAATAATGTGAAAGAAGGTACCTATGGTGACCTCGAAGTTGATGGGTTTATCGCCGATCTTTCTGTCAATCATGGTAGCCTCCAGGAAAGACCCAAAGAGGAAAAATTCTTCAACCTTCCCAGTAGCACTCTGTTGCAGAGAAAACAAACAATGCCACCACTCCGTGATAAAAAGCACAAGTGCTATGCAAAATTTGAGTGTGCTGGTCATTAAAGAGAAGCAACATTAAAATAAAAGCTATTAATGCACTGAGGGAATGAATAAAGACTGTTAATAATTCACAGTAAATGCAGCACAATGACCTGTCAGCCGGAGCAACAATAGACTTCCTGTGCATGGCTGCCCATGCAGCAGGCACCCACCTCTGAGATGTTCGGTATCCCCTCCACCTGGACCTCCGTGGAGCAGGAGATGTCAGGCGAGGAGGTGTCGAGGAGCTCCACCCCAAGGCTGATGAGGAGACGGGCTCTGAAGGACACCCCTTCCCCAAGTCCATCATTTAACTCCTGATATTCGTCCATCAGGGTGTAGGTACGGGTAGAGCCGTACATGTTTACCCAGGCAGGTCCCAGAGTGGGAAGAAAGCCTGAGAAATGAAGAATAAATTGATGCCTGGCAGAGGTGGGTAGATCTCGCAGAAATTGTACTCAAGTAAAATTTGCATTACCTTATGATATTAATGACTAAAGAGTAAATAAGAGTACTGTAGTCACCAAGTAGTGGGAATTCTTGAAAGATTAAATCATAGCATAGTAATTCACCTTTGTCCCCATCGTTAGAAACCTTCCGCAGGTCTAAGAAGTGTGTTCCCAAAGCGATATCGTTCACTTTATCCGAGTCGCGGATCTGGAGCTTCATACGCCTACACAGTGGTGGGAACATCTCGGTGAAAACGATCTGCTCATTCCAGATGGGCTCGTAGCAGCTCTTCTGCACGGATGTTTTCCCCTGAAATCACATCACACCATTAAAGCTATATATTCTGGATACAAACGAGATGAAACCCACAAAGAAGTTTGATATATTACACCACACACCTTCTGCCCTGCAAACTGTACTTGGACGTACGGATCCACCAGGTCCTTGTTTTCCCCTATGAAGGCCTTTTTGACGTTGGCCATGATGCTGGTGTTCATTCTGGGGAGTCCCTCGGCTCGGTAGATCTTCAGGTAATAACGAGCCCACTGTCGCTCAGCAGGAACCCCCTCGGGCAGTAAGAGATTGCTGGAGAAGAAAACAACAAATGTTTTAGGAATTTGTCAAGCTCAAATTAAAACTTTAATGGCGTATCAGTCTATGTTTAATGGTTAGTATTATCGTCACAATCATAATTTATGAGGAATAATTCATCCATCCACCCATCCATCTTCTATCACTTATCCAGGGATCCAGGTTATTGGGGCATCAGTCCGGGCAGGGTATCCCAGACTTCTGCCCAGTTCACACAGCACCATGATCCCCATGATCCCTCCTGCAGGTGGGGAGCCCACTGGAGGGTGGAGCCATGTGCCCCCTTTGGGTACACTGGGTTCTTGATGTAATGTTTTTCATGGAGATGTACTGGACCGCTCTTAGTCTGGCCCTTCACCCAGGATCATTTTGCCTTGGGAGACCCTACCAGGGGCAGGTTTGCCCTGACAACATAGCTCCTGGGATCATTCGGGAACTCAAACCACTCACCACAATAAGGTGACAATCCATGGAGAGGATGAGGAATAGTGAAAAAAAAATAATGAAACTATTTAATAATTATCTAAAGCAAAACAATATAAAGGTTGACCTAAAATTTACTATATCAATAAACACGATAATGTTACAGTTGGATGACAAATGACTAAAACGGAATTAAAAAAAAAAAAAAAAATACAAGGAGGAGCTGAAAAGTTCATAGTGGTCAAATTTGACCAAATGTGGTTTATTTTTCAACATAGTTTCCTCTTCAGTCCACACACTTCTTCCATTGATGTTGCAGGGCTTGGATCCATGCAGTTAAAAAAATAAACACATTTGGTCAAATTTGAACCCTGTGAACTTTTCAGCCCCCCTCTCGTATGTAAAGATACAGGTTAAAAAAAAAAAATTGTGAGTCATTGATCTCTAAATATAATTTGGCCCAACACTATTTATTTATACCTGCAAATAAGTATCTATTATACTATGTAACATTTTTACCTCTGCCAAGGTAATGTTTTCATGTTGGTTTGTGTGTTTAGCAGGATTATGCAAAAACTAGTGGATGGACTTGGATGAAATTTTCACCAGAGGTGGCTACAGGTGAGCCCTTATGATTTCAGAGGTTATCCGGTTCAGGATGCGGCTTCTGGATCACTTTTTTACTTTCTTTAACATTGTGAGATAGTGCGTTTGCGGAGGTATGTGCTCTCTGAGTGCCCTCTAGGTTTTGTTTTTTTTTCCATGTTTCTTGGAGGAACTTTTTTTCTTAGTTGCTTATGCTTAAAATAATGTAAAAGACACATTTTTTTTTCTTTTCAAACTTTGCTCACATTGCAGGTGTAAATGTCTCAAACTATACACTTTTTTGTACTACTTTAAATACTGTATATGCCAGTTGATTCATTGGTTGCTTTATGACTTTATGATCTTATGATGTGCAGATGAAAATGTTCAAATATTAATTAATATTAATATGTAGGAAAGATTAATTTCTAAACATTACTCCTCCAGCTCAAGGTGCCCCCCTCCACCTGCCAGTGGATCTCCAGCTTTCTGACTGACAGGTGGCAACAGGTGAAGCTAGGGAGATTTACATCCAGCTCCCGAAAAATTAGTACTGGCGCCCCCCAAGGATGTGTCCTTTCCCCACTGCTCTTCTCCCTCTACTCCAACGACTGCACCTCAGAGGACCCTTCGGTGAAGCTCCTGAAGTTTGCGGACGACACCACAGTCATCGGTTTGATCCGGGATGATGATGAGTCTGCATACAGGCGGGAGGTGGAGCAGCTGATCCTCTGGTGCAGCCAGAACCATCTTGAACTTAACCCAGCCAAAACGGTGGAGATGACTGTGGATTTCAGGCGACACCCCCCTTCATTCCCCCCACTCACCATCCTCAACAGCACAGTGTCCACTGTGGACTCCTTCAAGTTTCTGGGTACCACAATCTCCCGGAACCTGAAGTGGTCCTCCCATATTGACACTGTCCGGAAAAAGGCCCAGCAGAGGTTGTTTTTTCTGCGTCAGCTCAAGAAGTTTGATTTGCCTCAGGAGCTGCTGGTTGTCTTCTACACCGCCATCATCCAATCTGTCCTCTGCTTTTCCATCACTGTCTGGTTTGGATCTGCCACTAAACAGGACAAGACCAGACTGCAGCGGATCATTAAGTCTGCGGAGAGGATCATTGGTACCGACCTACCCTCCATTGAGAACTTATATCGGTCCATAACCAGGAAACGGGCGGGAAACATCTGTGCTGACCCATCACACCCCGGCCACAAACTGTTTGAACTTCTATCTTCTGGTCGTCGTTACAGATCACTGAAGGTCAAAACCACCCGTCACAGGAACAGTTTCTTTCCTCAAGCCATCACTCTGATGAACTCCTAACATTCACCTAGTCCTACCTGTTGCTGTACTCATGACTTTTCATCCATTATTACATTGCACATAACTCTCACACTGCTTTTTACTTCATTCACATTATATCACTGAATCTGAGTCCACATTGAAATACTGTGTGATTGTATATTTTTTCATATATTTCTGCAAAGTGTGGTTAGTCCGAGTAAATAACTGCATATATTCCCATATATATTTGCATCCTTTTATAGAAACGTGGACAGACTGTAATTTACTGTACATACTCTGGTTGTCATTGAATCCTTATTTAAATCCTTCACCTGAACAACGAGAGCAAGTTTTTAGCCAAAGTCAAATTCCTTGTATGTGTTGTGCATACTTGGCCAATAAAGCTGATTCTGATTCTGATTCTGATTCTGATTCTAAATAGATAACGAGAGGGCACTCAGAAAACGCATGCCTCTGCCAAGGCCCTATTGTGCACTGTTATAGAAAGTGAAAAAGTGCTCCAGAATCTCCATCCTGACCCAGATCACCTCCAAAGGCTAATGGGTTCATCCACAGTCCAAGGGTCACGTCTGGAGACAATTTCACCAAAATCCATCCAGTATATAATCCTGCTAACAAACAGGCAAAAAAAACCCAACATGAAAACATTACTTACTTGGCGGGGGTAACAAAAGTGTGATGATCATGCAAGTGTGTGCCCCCTCCCCTCCTGTTCCTGTCTTCCTGGCTCGAGAGTAATTACCCACACCTGCGTGATTGAAACACCTGCTGCTTCATGGATGCCCAGCATATTTAAGAGCCGGCGTGTGAGGAGCTCACCGCTAGATCGTTAGGTTTGCTACCTGTGAAAAAGCCACATTAAGTTATTACTCCTTGGTTGATCTGTGTTCCTCACTCTCTCCTTAGGTTTGCTGCTACCTTAGCGGTGTGTACTCCGGGGCTGATCACCGTCCACCCAGGTCAACGGTCTTCCCCCTGTACTCCCTGGTCCCACACAGGAGTTCCCTGCCGGGCTCATCTACTCACAGTAGTAAGAGTGTACTCCTTTTCTTATTCTCCTCTTGTGGAGAATCTGCCTCTGACCATCTCTCTCTGCTCTCTTGCCATAGGCCGTGTGCGCTCCAGCGGGCACCTGTTCTTGTGTTTAAATTTAAGTGTGTGTTTGTTTTGCGTTATTCTTTAATTGTGCACTTTTATTTAGGGTTGTGTATTAGGGTTTATTCTTTCATTAAAGTGGTGAAACTTTTTACATCTGAGTCCGAGTGTTTGTTCGGTGTGGTTGCCCTGCATTTGAGCCTCACTCTTGAATTGAAACAGGACAAAAAGCAATTTTTTTTATACTTTTACATTATAAGCAATTAAGAAACAACACAACCCAAGAAACAACAGTTGGTCCATAAAAGAACAACTTTATGATATACTATATCCTGATTAAAAAAATTAAGTTAATGAAACAAAACTCGATAAAAAAAACATTACAAAATGATGAACTGAAATATGGGCCAATAATATCGTCTAACAGAAACCGAAATAAGAGAGCCACTTCAGCAAAGAAGAATGGAAGAAATATTGTGATGAATAGACTTAAAACTCAAAATACTGCACAAATTTGAACATTTCAAAATATAGCATTCTGTCCAACTCTAAAAGTATATTACAAATAATACTAAACAAATTAATCGTAATCCTTTTTTGCTCCATCTTTGTTGAAGCATGTGATAGATCAGTACCTACAGGGAAAACTAAAAAACAAAAATAAAAAAGCAAAACAAGAGAAAACGCCAAAATCACTAAGTTTCTATCACTTGGGGAAAAAGCAATAAAGAAAGTCAATTAAAGTTTAATTTACCCCTCTATGTCATCTTCATCTGATTCATTGGCCTTGTGTGGAGTTTTTATCGTGTCTCCTTTGGCCACCACCGCAACGTCACATTTGACGTAGCCTTTACAGCTGGCTGTGATGTCGTCAGGGTCAGACAGCAGAGCCCATTTGTGGTAAAACTGATGTTCTGCAAGGTGAAGAAAAAGCACATCATTCCATACACTACATCGGTGCAAATTATATAGTGATATAAACAAAAATCGTTCCCATGAATGTGTTACCTGGCTGGGAATAGATAGTGCCAACGTCCAGTTTAAATGTTCCAACTAGTGTTCCGCTGCGCAGAAGATTTTTGGAGTGAATTACCTAAAGGTTGGTTGAGGGAAGTGAACACCGCTGAATTAAATACATTTATCTTGTTATATACTGTAAAAGCAGAGCTAGTCATCAGCAAGGACCATCAGATAAATGCAGGTGAAATTCAGCTGTGGCCTTTAATCCACAATTCTACCCAGCTGGCAGCTAGGATTTAATGTTTAGTAAAAAAATAACTAACACCAGGGAAACAGCCTTCCTGACCACAAATGAGCTTACAGTCGTGACTCTGCACCAGGCCACACATTTGGGAGGCTTTAAAAATCGCTAAGTTAGATAAATCAGTGGTGATTTCCTTGAACATTTGCAACTTTTTAATAAAAATTTGTGACATTTTCCTCATAAATTTGCAACTTTATTCTAGTAAATTTGGACATTTTTTCTGAGACTTTTTCCCTCAGAAAACTGTTGACATTTTTATTTGTCAATTTGAGACTTTTTTTCTTACAAATTTGCTATTTTTCTTGTAAATTGTAACATTTTCTATAAAATTTGCAAGTTTCTTGAACATTTGAGACATTTTTTTCTTATACTATTATTATTATTATTATTATTATTATCGTAGGTGATTTATTATCTTTTAACAAGGGAGATGGCGTTTTGGGGGATATTCATAAATTTAGTATTAGGTACAAAGATATAAATATAAATTAAGCACAAATTTGTAAGAATAAAGGTGCAAAAGTATAAAAAAAAAACGTCATAAATTTACTATAAGCAAGTTCCAGATTTAGGAGAAAAAGTGAAAGATTTGTGAGAAAAAAGCACAACTCTTGAATAAAGAAAAAACGCATTTCAAAGAAAAAAACCCTCATAAAATTTGCAAAGATAAAGTCACAAATTTACAAGAAAAAAATGTGCAAATTTACACAAAAGCTATATACTTTTTTGAGGTTCCATTTGTCATCAATTTGTGGGGTTTTTGTTGTAAAACTGTATTTTCTTTTTTGAAATTTATAACTTTTTCTAATAACACTGTAATTGTTTCCTGGCAGATTTGTAATTTTTCCAAGAAATTTTGTACTTTTTTCCATTAAATCTGCCATTTTTGTGATAAATTTACCTCTTTCCCCCACATACAAATTCACGACTACTACTATATACTGGTAAATCTGAAACTATTTTTTCTGTTAAATTTGCAACGTTTTCTCAAATTTTCAATATTTTTCTTGTACATTTGCAACTGCAGTCCCACTGACATATTCACTTGTTCTGTATAAACTCTCCTTGCACTCTGTATGGGGATGGGGAGATTGCTGGTTAACAAGAGGGACCTTTTTGATTCATTTTTTTAACAAAGGGGATGAAATCCCTTCATCCCCCCTCAAATCACCTAATGATTATTATAAATATTTTTAAGTCTTTTTAAACATCCACTGTTATGGGAAAAAGAACTGCAAGTGGCTACAAAGCTACAAGCTGCAACCCAAGTACGTATTGTAGCCAAGTATTGTTTGCTCAGTACGTTTGTATGCACCAGTGTAAAAAAACCCCACCTCAGTCAACTTTAATGAAACAAAATGTGACTTCCTAACTGTAAACTCATCAACAATAAAAATGCTGAGAGGCTTCTAACTTTGCCAGAGTGGCTGGCGAGCACAAAAGTTTAGAAAATGCTTAGACAGAGTTACTGCTGAAACTACTTACAGACACTTTAAGGATTTTGTCGAACATGACATCAGGAGGGACATGGAAGTCAAACACAAAATACTGAGGAGAAAGCAGCAACGTATTGTTAGTATAAATCTGTTCAGATGCACATCGGTCCATTTTCCAGATGAAAACGTCTTACTTCATTGTAGTATGGGCAGTTGGTGGATTCTTTCATTGAGGTGTACTTTTTATCTTCTCCAATCTCCACACACACCATCGGATCCATGTTCAGGCCAACCAGTTGTCTGGCTTCAATCACCGTCACACTGACCTGAAATGAAATATTCAAGTCACTGACTGATGATCAAACCAAATCACCACAACAAGTACAATGACATTAGGGCACTTTTAAAAGATTTTTCCCTTACCTGGTAATCTACAGGTCTTCCTGAGCTGGGCTCCATCTTGATATCTGGCTTTGATCTACATGACAACATTGAAATGAGTCCAAATTTTAATAGGGATGCACACAAGCAGCAACAACAACAAGCAAAAGCTTCAAAGGAATCCATATCCACAACACAAAACCACGCTCGCCTCTTGTTAGACACGTTGGTGGTGACAGCTGTGACTGAGGCCAGGGAGATGGTGTCTGGATCTGGACCACCTCCCATGAACATGCCGTGGCGATCCAGGTTCTCTGTCTCCAAAATAGCTGGTTCATCTGGAGATAAGATGAACAGCACACACAAATGCCAAGAGGTTAGCACAAGGCAATGCTATGAGATAACATTTTAAAAATAGGCTGCTGTATAGAATAGAATAGAAGCCTATTCTATTCTATTCTGTACAGTTTGACTGTTACGGGGAAACTCTGGTTCTCGTTCAAGTAAATTTGTGACCTTGATCCAAAGGAAAAATGGCTTCCAGGTTTGCATACTAATAAATACAACCAGAGCGTCAAGGATGGAGTAGCTCATTCTGGTCTGACAAAATCTCCTGAGAGTGCTCAGATCTTTTGACTGTTGACCTTGACCATAAGCATCTAAGATGTGTTTAAGGTCAAGGTCAGGGGCCTAAGAGGAGTAATGTTTTTCATGAAATTGCAAATGCCCAGATCTCCTGACCTTTGACAATGACCTTGACCTCAACCTGAAACAGACCTACCTGAAGGTCATTGTGAGTGAGTTTGTTGAGAATTAGGGCAATTGCCTAGGAGAAGTAGCAATTTTTCTGAACTCACATAAGTGCCTAGATCTCCTGACCTCTGACCTTGACCCCGATCTGGATGAAGACCCAACCAAGGATCACTGTGGGTGAGTTTCGTGAACATCAGGGCACATGCCTAGGAAGAGTAGCGATTCCTGTGAAATGTGGACAAACGGACAGACACCGCGTCATCGTATTAGCTCCTTTCAGCATCGCCAGAATGAGCTAAAAAAATCCCTTCTGCTAGCATTGGTTAACATTGGTTTTCCTTCTTATTGATATAGTGTACAGTAGAAGACTAAGGTCAGTTTGGCTAAATGCACACCACCATTACAGTAAATGTCTGCAAGGAGCAGAAAGAGGTGACTCTCTCATAAGTCATCAGAGCTTGTTTGCTGTACTTTATTAATCCAGAGGGAACTTCACCATTCACACACACATTCACACCTAGGGCCACTATACGGTCTCCATTTCACTTAAAGCTGGATTTACATATGCACCCGCATCACGTCAATGCCACTGCTGACGTATGTTGCTGATGCAGCGATCCACATTTTTTTCTTGTGTGCTGGTTTGAATGTGTTGTTCCTTTGCCAAATGGGTTTTAGCTGATGTGCAGTGATCTGTGTTCGTCATGTGTTTTTGTGTATTAAATAACAACGGACAAGAGCAGATTGTGACGGAGTTGGAAATGTAAAAAAAAAGCAACTTTTCATGCGATCGCTGCGACAGAGAAAAAAAAAGAAGATGTTACAGTCAACCTGACCACTGCCGCTGCAGTCATTTGCCAATCTATAATAATTACTGGGGTTAGGACGAGTCATAGAAATGTTCTGTAGCTGCGAACTTCCTCAATATTCTTTTGAATTCAGATCGTTGTTTATCTGACTCACTTTGGAAGTGGTGCCTCAGTGAATGAGCAGAATGGAGCCAAGACAAGAACCAGGAAGGAGGAGACAAAGCCAACCAATCACAACTCTTGCACCATAGGGAGCTATTGCATTGCATCAACACTGGTGCATAAATCCTGCTTAACCCTTTAAATAGCCAGATTTTTACACGCCCCTGGTGGCACAGCGCAGCAACTGCGCCTGTCAACTAAATCTTTCATCCCATCTGTCCCCAGCTGTACTGAGGATTTGTACTCATCTGCCAGTTCAGAAGGTGGCAGACACGCATTGGAGGAATCATGGTTGACATGGAATACACCAAAGAAGAAATCCTTATTCTTCTTCGCCTTTTTCCTACTTTGAGCTTACAAGACCAATGTGACCGCCATGAATCGTCATGGATCGTAAGATGAAACTGCGTCATACACGAAAAATAGCCGCGGAATACAAACGAAATTGACGTGGGATAATCATAAGAGTTTGTAGCTGTGGTAGAGAGCCTAAATGACCAACAGAATGCAAAATAACGACCACGATGGACGAAAACAGACCGACCACGCCAGTGGGTGAGCCCCCCTTCGCCAGCGGTGAGTGACGAATTTCTTTGTTTCTTTACATTGTACTGATTTTATGGTTCATATACTTTAAAGATATGATAACAACATACCCCGGGAGAAAAAACGGTGTCAAAAAACAAAACCATTCTTTGTGTAAATATGTCCAAAGTCCACTTTTGACTGAGTTATGTAATTTGATATAGCTGCCGCATCATTATGCAAATTAGATGCGTAAATTTATTCCTATCTGAAACTTTGGATCATATTCTACATCTTTCTAATTGACAGGAAGACATTATCTCTTGCAACTTTCAAGTTATAGCCTTGGAAATCTGAACTTTTTTTTGACAAAAAAAAAAAAAATCTTTACCACTTGGAGTTATGTCACCAAACAGCACCTGGGACAGTTAGAGACTGCATGTTTTTGAGAGGAAACCCACACAAACATGGGGAGAATATGCAAACTCCACACAGACATGCTCAGCTGGTTGGTGGATTTAAACCTATGACTTTCTTATTGGGAGGCAGAAGTGCTGACCACTACACCACCACCACGCTGGTAGGTGGGATATTGACTACACACATTTACTGAAATACATGCATTCATGTACAGTAACTTTTTCATAAAATTTTACTTTAATGAATAGTTTTCTTTTACTTTTTAATCATACTTGAGTACATTTACGAAGAAAAGAACTGCAGTTTAATAATTTTTTTTTTTATAAATTTGGTCATGTTTTCACTGATTTCTTCTTCTTTTAGATTTGATTGGTGGTTGGCAACCAGCTTACAGGTGCATTACTGCCACGTACTTCAGTCCATATCATCACTGTATTCTCCTCACTCTTCTTCTTCTTTTAGATTTTCTTTTCACTGATTTGAAGACTGGTTAGAAATATGTCACTCTATAAATTCAAGAAATCTCTGTGTGTGTGTCTGTCTGTCTGTCTCTGTGTCACGACCATAGGACTCGTTGAAAGATCATAGGACCGCCTATGATATCTGCATGGTGTCCTATGATGTTCCTACATATAACGGATTCTTATGTGTGAAACAATTATCTGTTCTTCTTCTTCTGGATTTGATTGGCAGCTGGCAACCAGCTTACAGATGCATTCTTCTTCTTCTTCTTTTAGATTTGATTGGTGGTTGGCAACCAGCTTACAGGTGCATTACCACCACTGACTTGACTATCACCACTCTATATCTTTATATAAGGAGTTCTGAACAACTCCTTATGTGTGAAAAAATTATCCGTCCTTGGACTACGTCTGAGGTACGGCTGATTGATAAGATATCACTCCATGCAGTCACACACTGCATATAATGTATGTCTGTCTTTCTGTGTGTCTGTTTTTCCTCATAACTTTGTGACGTTTTCCTCATAGCTTTGCTATGTTTTCCTCATAGCTTTGTGACATTTTCGTCATAGCTTTGTGACGTTTTTGTCATAGTTTTGTGATGTTCTTCTTTTTAGTTTCGTATCTGCGTCTCATCTCATTATTCTTCTTCTAGCTGTAGTCTGTATCTGCGTCTCATCTCATTCTTCTTCTTCTTTTAGACTTGATTGGCGGTTGATCCACCAGCCCATGATATCTGTGAACTTAAAGGTCCCCCACTTACCAAGTCCTCAACTGCTTCCCACTGTAGCCCCTTAATGCCAAAATATTTTTCTGCTGCTTTCACAATGATTTTGATCTTTTTCTGTTTTCCTGAAAGTCTGCGCTGTGCAGTTTATCACATCTACCACAAAGAAGACAAAATTATTTTCTTTCAAAACCAGAGTATCTTCCTTAATTCTACTGCATGCACTGCAAGGCTGCACACTTTCCCTGTTCGAGTCCACTCCCACTTTTTTAGCTGGCACCTTTTTCGCAGCTTCTGCATATGTTAGTCCCTGGGAGACTTTTATCTGCTGAATTTCTGCTGCTCTTTTGCTGGCTTCACAACCTCAGTATGCAGAGCTATGTTCACCACCGCAGTTACAGCACTTTAATTTGGCTCCTCTTTCACACTTTCCATATTCATGTTCACCGGAGCATCTGGCATATCGTTGTCTACCTTTGTATATCTCTGCTACATGACCAAACTTTTGACATTTGAGACATCTAAGTGGAAGAGGAATGTAAAGTCTGAGTTCATAGCTCATGTAGCCAATATACACCTTACTTGGCAGTCTTGTTTCATCAAATTTTAACATTACTGAGAGACTATTACATTTTTCGCCATTTCTATTAGCTTTCAATCTCTGTACCTCTGTCACTTTTGCTCCACTTAAGTTCCTCATTATTTCATCAGTTGAGACAGCCATTGAAATGCCCGATATCACTCCTCTTACTGCCTTATTTCCTTCCAATACTGAACACTGCACATTTTTTCCCTCCATCTGAATGACTCTGATTGCTTTTCCTTGTTGAACACTATCTTTACATGTAACCAGCAACAAACCCCTACGAAGAACCCTTGCATTTAAAACTTCTCCAAGTAACCCATTAATTGCATTTGTGAGCTTAATTGGGTTCCACTCATGAAACGATGCTCCTTCCTGAGTAAGTTTAATGATTACTTTCCACTCCTTCTGTTCATTCTGGGATCGGTCATCCTCTGATTCCTCAGCACTTGATAACGGTCTTGATTGAGTTTCTTGATGTCTACGTTTGTTTCTTTTAGACTACACCGTGCTCCAAACTTCCTCTTCCTCGCTTCCCACCTCCATTCCTCCTAGCTGAATTTGTGTCCTGGTCGAATCGCCTTTTTTTCTTCTTCAGCAGAGTTGCCGCCTCTTCATGCCATGGCATATCCTTCCAGATCTCCTTTGCTCTTGAAAAATTGGTTGACAACCTTGGCAACCTGTGTCCTCTTCTTCTTTTAGATTTGATTGGTGGTTGGCAACCAGCTTACAGGTGAACAACTCCCCACGTGCGAAAAAAACCATCCGTCCCTGGACTGTGTCCGAGGTGTAGTCTGTCTTTGGGCTGCATCAGTCACAATCATAGGACTTGCTATGAAATCATCAAAGATCAAAGGCAGGCATCACTCATGCTCATTCACGATCATAGGACATCAAAGATCAAAGGCAGGCACTGCTCACAATCATAGGACTCACTATGACATCATCAAAGATCAAATGCAGGCATCATAGGAGTCACTATGACATCATCAAAGATCATAGGACTCACTATAGCATCATCAAAGATCAAAGGCAGTCATCACTCTGCCTGTGTGTCTGTGTTTCTGCCATGACCATAGGACTCACTAAATGATCATAGGACTTGCTATGAGATCATCAATGATCACAGGCAGGCATCACTCACAATCATAAGACTCGCTATGACATCATCAAAGATCAAAGGCAGTCATCACTGAACGAGTGGTGACATCAGAGATCAAAGGCAGGTTTCACCATGGTTACTGTTGCCATGGTAACAGTACCTTTCTACGGGCATGCAGAAATGCTTGCTTACACTTGCTTTCTATGGGCATGCACGGGTATGCACGGGCATGCACAGGTATGCACTAGTTTGACTATAATGTAAAAACTTGTTCTTATTATCATAAATTCCTGAGTATTTAATCATAAAAGTGAATCAATCCTTTCTCTGAAATCAGTGTTGGAATCATTGGTCTTCTGCTATGGCTCAGGAAATACTGAATTTAGTACTGTTTACTGTTTGATTAATAGTACTGGATGACAGTAAAGGGAATAAATTAATCCTGCAAAACTGCACACAGCCTCCATATGTCTTCAGTAGAAATTTTAACCTCAGGTCTTTGAAGAACCACATAAGGTCTGTAAAAAGCCATCTCACTGGTGCCAGGTGACTTGTTCTGTGCAAGGTGAAACAACCCTCTGCTTCTCTGGCAGCAGGAGGCCTGTACTGGCCCACACTCACAATATTTTGGTTTACCATGGTTCCCAGTATTCCTTAAGGAATCCTTGACAATAGAAGTGCAGCTTCTTCACCTCACCCCAACAATATTTGCATTCATTCCATTTCTGAGACTACATCTGCCAGCTGTTACAAAGCTGGGCAAATGTTTCATTTTGCCAAACAGTAGGGGAATATCAAGTGTTCCAGATTTCAGGGGTCAAACCTCGGTCAGCATGAAACAGGCAATACAGTATGAACACACCTTAAGTGGTGGTTCTCTGAGGAACCAAACTGAAAACTATGAGGAAAAAGTGTATTAGCAAAAAGTTGCAAATTCATAGTAGACACTTATTTATACTCCCTTTTACACAGGGTGGAGATCGTTGAGAGATGATTGAGTGATGGAAAAAATGGCCAAATCTTTCAACAATCTTGCAGTGATCTCTCAGTGATCACCAAGATCTCTCAATGGTCTGTCAATGATCTTCAGTGATCTCCACAGTCCTCAAAGTTTTGACTCCAAAACAATGATTACCAAAGGGAAGTAATCTCTCAACAAATTTTCACCAAATTCTCACAGAGACCTGAATAAGTGTTTAACAATCTCATTGATCTCCCAATGATCTCTCAGCGATCTCCACCACAATCTTTCAATTAACCCTAGAGATCTTTCACCGATCCCTCACTGATGTCTCAGCCATCTCGACGTCTTAGCCCCCTTCCCCACCACAAGCTATAACTTAAGTTGTATTTTGGGCTAAATCAGGTCTGTTGGTCCAGGCCTTAATTTAACACAGAAATGGACATTGAAAATTGGGCTGTGTTAAGTTCATCTACCACAGACCATATTTAATCAGAAAAAAAAGTTGTTGAAAATTGGGCAAAAAATAGTCCAATAATTGTGCTGTTTGGTCCATAGGATTTGGCCCAAATTTTCCCTCAAAATAGTTTTGGGCATTTGGTGATGGCGGTGGGGGGCTGTCTCTCAAAAGTCAAATATACTTTTACAACAACTGGGACTCTGTTAAAAGTGCTTTATAAAAATGCATATTTTTTAAACAGCTTTTTTTAAGTTTGACATTTGGCATAATGCTTGTTACATAATATCTGGAACAATCTGAAACCAGTGCTAGTGCTGTACACTTAAAAAGCACTATTTGAATAAAAGTACGTTCTACAAATTTCTCTCTATGTTGTGTCTTTTTATTGCTGTTTATACCTGGGCTCTGGGTGTCTCCAGACACCCCTGGTCTTGTCTTCAAAGCTAAGCAGTGCCTACCTTGGTTAGCACTTGGATAAGAGACTGTTTGGGAATGCCAGGTGCTGTGATGGACTGGTCATCTGTCCAGGATGTGCTCTGCCTCTTATCCAGAAATACTGGTGTAGGCACCCCGCAACTCAAAGAGGATCAGGATGTTGGTAAGTGTCTCTCTGTTTTTTTTTAAAAGGCAGCTTTTCATCTTTCAACCAAATTTAGACCACACAGAGATGTCTATATGAAGACACCTTTTCAATGACCTTAAAAACACAACTTTTCATATTTCACTTTTCAACCAAATCTGTACATTTTAGATAGTTGGCAAAGCTGTCTTTTCAACATTTTTTCAACCAATTTATGCTGGGAGGGTAGGGTGGAAAAATTTTGCATTCATTGGTAGGCTGCTGAGAGATCGTTGGTAGACTGATGAGATCTTTGAGTGGTCAAGGAGTGCTCAATGATTTCACGATTTCCCAATGATCTCTCAGTTATCTTTCAAAGAACTCAAAATTTTTCCACTCTGAAGGGAGAGAGCCCTGAGAGATCAGTGAGGGATTGCTGAGCATTCAGTGAAAGACCCGCAGAGTTCAGCAAAAAAACTAAGAGGAGATCGCTGAGAGATCAGTCAATCAATCAATCAATCAATCAATCAATCAATCAAACTTTATTTGTATAGCACTTTTCAAACATTAGATGCTGTGCAGTGCTCTACATAGATAAAAACAGTAGAAACATTTAGTTACATATATTTACACGATACATCCACTCCCCTTCCAACCCTCCCATAAACATACCCACAAAACACACGCACACACACACACACACGCACATACAGTACACCATCCCCTACTTCTCTTACACACATATAAAAATCAGATCATTGGGAGATTGATGAGATCGTTGATCGCTCTTTGAGAATTCGCTGAGAGATTGCTTTCCTTTGGTGATCATTGAGAGCCTGTTTTGGAATGAGTCAAAACTTTGAGGAGACTGTGGAGATCACTGGAAGATCATTGAGAGCTCTTGGTGATCACTGACAAATCACTGAAAGATCGTTGAGAGATCTGGCCATTTTTTCATCGCACAACTATATCTCAATGATCTTTGTAATAGAGTACTTTACTGTGAAGTACGAGGTGATGACGCGCACCTCCGGTGGTGTCACCACCCCGTCCTATATAAGGCCGGGGTCAGCCATCTTACGGCTTCTTTTCTCGCCTGTGCCTTGGCCGGTGCTTTGGCCTTTTCTCAAGGTGTCCTGGCTTATGTGGTTCGAAGCCTTCCAAAACTATGTTGCTGCGCGGGGTCTTGGGGAGCTTGATAAGCTAAGGGTCCAGACAATTCTGGTGCACAATCTGGGCATAGAAGGCCAGCAAATCCTGTGAACGCTCGGGGCTGCTGACACCTACGAAGACGTAGCAGAGCTGCTTGCTAGCCACGTCCACACCCTGGATAGTGTGACGGTCCGGAGGATCCGCATTCGACAGCAACACCAATGGGTAGGTGAACCCATCCAGCAGCTTGTCACCGACTTGAAGCAGCTAGCTAGTGAGTGCCGTTTTGGAGCAGTGGAAGAAGAAATGATTCGTGACCAGCTGGTGGAACATACTTGCAACACGGCATTGTGGGCTAGGCTACTTATGGTGTCTAGCGACCTGACGTTGGACAGAGCCGTTAAGCTAGCTCTCCAAATGGAAGCCGCGGACAAACTAGCTCTGGAGCAAGCCAGACACCAGTCACAGCAGCCGCTAGAGCCTCTCTTTGCAGCAACTGTCGTGGACCCAGATAGCGAAGATACAGCCATGTGAAAAAATTAGGACACCCTGTACAAGCCTGTGTTGTTGTTGTTTTTTTGTTTTTTTTACATATTTGGACATATGGATATTTAATATCAATGTCAGATACTGGGAGATTCATGTAATACAACTAAACAATTAGAAATGAATTAAACCTGCACCACCATGGGCAGCACAGTGGTGCAGTGGTTAGCACTGTTGCCTTACAGCTAGAAGGTTCCAGGTTCGAATCTCCAGGCTGGCAGGGGTTGGAACCTTTCTGTGTGAAGTTTGCATGTTCTCCCTGTGCTGCATGGGTTTACTCCGGGGGCTCCGGTTTCCTCCCACAATCCAAAGACATGCATGTTAGGTTAATTGGTTGTTCTAAATTGTCCCTAGATATCTGTCTCCTATAGGCCCTTAGAATAGAGGGTTAGTACTAGTGAAAGCGCTTTGAGTGGTCTTTGTGACTAGAAAAGTGCTATATAAGTGCAGGTTAGTTAGTTAGTTAAAGACTTTTCAAATTTTCTGTAAAATTGTCATGGTTGTGAGCGTGTACCCCCTCCTTCACGTTGTTTCCTTCCTCAGGTCATCAACACACCTGGGTGAGGAGACACACCTGCTGCCTTTCATCAGCCAGTGTTTAAAAGGATGTCTCCGGGGTGGTTAATGATGTCACGGTCCGCTTGAAGCTCCCATGGACCCTGCGGGTGAACCCAATTTTCCACGTCTCCCATATCAAGCCCCTCTCAGTCAGACCCCTCTGCCCCCTCCCCAAAAGCTGCCTCCTCTTTCCTGGACGATTGATGGCCACACTGCCTACACCGTGTGGCGCATTTTGGATGTTTGCCATTGGGGCCGCGATCTACAATACCTGGTCCATTGGGAGGGCTATGGCCCAGAGGAACACTCTTGGATCCCCAGATCACATATTCTTGACAAAGAGATGCTCCGGGCCTACCATCAAGCCCATCCCGACATGCCCAAGGGACCGCCAGGAGGCGCTCCTTGAGGGGAGGGCACTCCCTCCTTCCCGTTGTTTTCTTCCTCAGGTCATCAACACACCTGGGTGAGGAGACACACCTGCTGCCTTTCATCAGCCAGCATTTAAAAGGAGCATCTCTTCAGTGCGCCAACGCTGGCTCGTCTGGGTATACTGCCGTAGCAGAGTCCTGTTAAAGCAAGCGTTATTCCCTGAAGGTGTAGTTTACGTACTCACCTGACTCTTTTCTCCTTTCCAGGTTGCTGCCACTGTGCGGGTGCATCTCCAGGGACTGCATGCGCTCACTGCCCCATCATCTCCACTCAGCTGCAACCATTCTCCACCCGGTCAGGCACCACTGACTCCATCAACTTCACCCTGCTGGTTTGTGTCACGCCGCGCCATTCATCAGCGGCGCCACCTGCTCACGCACCTGCCAATCATCAGCGGCGAGGGATAAAGGCCGTCTCGCCCGGAGGCTCGGCCTGAAGCCGTCAGACTTCGTCCCTCACCGTTGTGAGCATACTTCCCTTCAGCGTAACCATTTTGGTAAGAAGATCGCTTACCTTTTCTCTTCAGTCTTCTCCCCTGTGCACAGGTGGATTTCCCAGCGGCGGACATCTCCTCTCCATCGCCCAATCCTCGCTGCTGCACGGAGCTCTCCAGGTGGCTGTCTTCCGGGCTTCACCCCCTTGTTGTGCCAGCTGTCCTGACCCACCAAGTAAGTCCTTCTCTCGCCATAAATTCCTCCTGTGTTGGTGTATGCCCGTCACCCTCTCCCTGTGCTCTCTCCATAGGGTTGCTCGGCTGTACGGTCACCTGCCTCTGTGCCTGGAGCAGACACCATCACCAACACATTTACATCCCGCAGACACGCACTCATTCACTCCTGTTGTTAATAAACTCTTTGAACTACTCTAAGCCTGTGTGTGTGCGTCTCCTGAGCCGTGCGTTATGTCAGTACGGCTTCAGCAGAGCGGCTCGGCGGACGGCGGGCTCGCACACCGGTTTTCCACTCTCGAGGCTAGAGTGGATCAAATAGCTTATCAACAACAGGTGATCTTTAATCAATTATTGAATTTAACTAACCGGTTGGGCCGCTTGGATCCTCAACAGCCGTTCCCCCCGGCTCGCCAGGGTGGCGCGGCTCCTGCTGTTCCAGCGGCCGTCCAGCCGGCTCCAGTGGCACCGGTTCGGCTCACACCGATTCCGACCCCCGCCCGCTTTAGCGGTAAGCTCGGCGGAGCGCGGGGGTTCATTATGCAGTGTGAGTCCGTGTTCCACCGTGTGCCCGGAGATTTTCCCTCGGATCACAGTCGGATTGGTTACATAGGGAATCTTCTGGAGGGGCGTGCGTTAACTTGGACCTACGCCGTAATGGCGAGGCCCAGTTATGCCACCCTCACCTATGACCAGTTCGTGAGGCGCTTCCTGGAGGTCTTTGACCATTCTCAAACCGAGACGGTCCAGGTCGATCGGCTCCTCGCCCTCCAGCAGGGAGGCCGGTCGGCAGCGGACTACTCGGTCGACTTCCGGGTAGCGGCGGAGGAATTGGGCTGGGAGGATCGCTCCCTCTGTGGCCTGTTCCTCCGCAGCCTCAATAGTGATCTGAGGGATGAACTGGCTGGACGGGATATCCCTGGGACGCTAGCGGAGCTGACATCCTTAGCGATAAGTTTGGATAACAGGCTGCGCGAGCGCTCCTCGGGGCGGAAGTCTTCTTCTTCTCGCCCTCGTGGAGTCTCGCCGCACCTGTTCCAAGCTCGCCCCCTGGCGGCGCCGCCAGCATTGTGCCCCGAGGAGTCGGAGCCGATGGTGACGGGCTGGACCAAGCTTTCCCCTGCGGAGAAACAACGCCGCCGTGAGTTGGGCCTCTGCATGTATTGCGGAGGTGACCAACACACTGTGGAGCGTTGCCCGCGGAAAGCCAGTCGGCGGGGTCCGCGAATCGCTGTAGGGAGCCTCGCGGATCCCAACCGGTTAGACTCTCTCACCCAATTAAAGCTGCCCATCCGTTTTTGCCACAATCCCACTGGGCACCTCACCCACGCACTGGTGGATTCGGGCGCAGAGGGCAGCTTCATTTCACAAGGCCTGGCAACCCGATTGGGCATCCGCTGTCAGGCATTAAAACACCCCATCTCCCTGGTCCATCTCTCCCGTGCCTCCCTTGGGAGAGTTTCTCACCAGACCATGCCTGTCCCAGTCATCATCTCAGGGAACCACCGGGAGGAGATGGTATTTTACGTCCTGCCCAACTCTGTGTCGCCCGTCATCCTGGGGTATCCCTGGCTACGCCTCCACAACCCTGTCCTGGACTGGAGGTCCGCTGGGGTATCGGCATGGAGTACCTTCTGTATGGGCACCTGCCTTCAGTCCGCTGCCTGCTCCCCATCCGCGGCTCCCCCTGTGGCGGATACAGCACCTCCGGACCTGTCACTGGTGCCTCCAGAATTTCACGACCTGGGTATGGTATTTAGCAAATCGAAAGCTATGTCTCTTCCCCCGCATCGACCATATGACTGTGCCATCAACCTCCGCCAGGGGGCTCCCCTGCCATCTGGTCGGCTCTACAGCCTGTCGGCGCCGGAGAAGGAGACCATGAATACATACCTAAAGGAATCTCTGAGCGCTGGGATTATTCGCCCATCGTCGTCACCCGTGGGGGCAGGGTTTTTCTTTGTCGGGAAAAAGGACGGATCCCTCCGCCCCTGCATAGACTACCGAGCGCTGAATGACATCACTGAGAGGGACCGTTACACCCTGCCCCTCATGGACACTGCCTTTCACTCCCTCCAGGGGGCGACCTGGTTTACCAAGCTGGATTTACGCAGCGCTTACCACCTCGTCCAGATCCGGGAGGGAGATGAATGGAAGACAGCCTTCCGTACCCCGAACGGCCACTTTGAGTATCTCGTCATGCCGTTCGGGCTGACCAACGCTCCTGCCGTCTTTCAGCGCCTCATTAATGACGTCCTCCGGGATTTCATCGGCCTTTTTGTGTTCGTCTACCTGGATGACATCCTTATCTTCTCCAGGTCCAGGGACGAGCACCAGGTCCATGTGAGGCGGGTCCTCCAAAGACTGCTGGAGAATCGTCTGTACGTGAAGGCTGAGAAATGCGAATTCTACGCTAGGACCACATCCTTCCTGGGATTCATCATCGCTCAAGATCAGGTGCTCCCAGACCCAGAGAAGGTGAAGGCGGTGGTGGAGTGGCCTACTCCCGCATCCCGGAAGCAGGTGCAACAGTTTGTTGGCTTCGCCAATTTTTACCGCCGCTTTGTCCCAAATTTCAGCTCGATCGTCGGACCGCTGACCCGCCTCACGTCCCCGAAGGTCCCGTTCCGGTGGACTGAAGAGGTCGCTGCTGCCTTTAGGGCGCTGAAGGCGGAGTTCTCCTCCTCCCGGGTCCTTCGCCAGGTCGACCCCGCGCTGCAGTGCATTGTGGAGGTGGACGCATCGGACACGGGAGTGGGAGCAGTGTTATCCCAGCGGTCACCTGACGATGGCGCCAAGCGGCCGTGCGCCTTCTTCTCCCGGCGCCTGTCCCCGGCGGAGAGGAACTACGATGTGGGGGACAGAGAGCTCCTGGCCATTAAACTCGCCTTACAGGAGTGGCGCCACTGGCTAGAGGGGGCGGACCTGCCGTTTGTGGTCCTGACGGACCACAAGAACTTAGAGTATTTACGATCTGCCAAGCGCCTGAATGCCCGCCAGGCGCGCTGGTCTTTGTTCTTCACCAGGTTCCGCTTCTCGATCACCTTCAGGCCGGGCTCCAAAAACGGCCTGCCTGACGCCCTCTCTAGGCAGTTCACCCCCGTGGAGGCTGAGGAGACGCCCCACACTATCCTGCCCAGGTCGTGCGTCCTCGGTGCCATCTCTTGGGACATTGAAGACAAGATCCGGAAGGCGCAGGAGGTGGAACCTGATCCTGGCGGCGGACCGGAGGGAAGACTGTTCGTCCCATCTGCGGTCCGAGGAGAGGTCATCCACTGGCTCCACACCTCCCGGCTCACCTGTCATCCCGGCACCTCTCGGATGATCAGCCTCCTCCAGCGGTCCTTTTGGTGGCCAGGCCTGCGGAGGGATGCAGCCCGCTACGCCCGGGCTTGCCCAATCTGTGCCACCAGCAAGTCGGGAAATGCCCCCCCAGCGGGTCTGCTCCAGCCTCTGCCCGTCCCCGGCAGGCCCTGGTCGCACATCGCACTGGACTTCGTCACCGGACTCCCCGTTTCCAACTCCTTTGACACCGTCCTGACCATTGTGGACCGTTTCTCCAAGGCGGCGCACTTCATTCCCCTGCGGGGTCTCCCTACTGCCCTGGAGACGGCGGGCCTCCTCGTCCAACACGTGGTCAGGCTGCACGGGATTCCGGTGGACGTGGTCTCGGACCGGGGCCCCCAATTTTCGTCCGAGGTTTGGAGATCCTTCTGTAACGCCATCGGAGCCAAGGTGAGCCTCTCCTCCGGCCATCACCCCCAGTCTAACGGGCAGTGTGAGAGGACCAATCAGGAGCTGGAGGCTGCGCTCCGCTGTGTTACCAGATCCAAGCCGACGTCCTGGAGCAACCATCTCGCCTGGGTGGAGTATGCCCACAACACCGCCCGCTCTTCTGCAACGGGGATGTCCCCCTTCAAGGCGTCCCTGGGTTACGACCCCCCGCTGTTTCCAGCGCAGGAGAACGAGGTGACTGTCCCCTCCGTTAGGGCGCACCTTAGGCAGTTCCGCTCCACCTGGGCTGCCGCGCGTCATGCGCTTTTACGCACAGCGGAGCGCAACAGGACCGTGGCGGACCGGCACAGAAGACCTGCCCCGGCGTACAGAGTTGGGCAACTCGTGTATGTGTCTACCCAGGACGTCACATTAAAAGGCGAGAGGAGGAAGCTGGCACAGCGATTCATGGGTCCCTTTCCCGTCACCCGGATCATCAACCCGGTGGCTGTGCGCGTGGCTATCCCCCCCTCCCTCCGCATCCATCCCACTTTCCATGTGTCGAGGGTGAAACTGGCAGTCACTGACCCCCTTTGCCCTTCTCCTGCAGCGCAACCCGCGCCCCGGATGGTTGGTGGCCATCCGGCCTGGTCCGTCTCCTCCATCCTGGACTCCCGGCGCCGAGGCCGTGGGTTGCAATACCTGGTGGACTGGGAGGGCTATGGGCCCGAGCATCGGCAATGGGTGCCCCCGTCGTTTGTGTTGGACCCATCGCTCATCGCGGACTTCCACCGAGCGCACCCGGATAAGCCATCGCCAGGAGGCGCTGCTAGAGGGGGGAGTACTGTCACGCCGCGCCATTCATCAGCGGCGCCACCTGCTCACGCACCTGCCAATCATCAGCGGCGAGGGATAAAGGCCGTCTCGCCCGGAGGCTCGGCCTGAAGCCGTCAGACTTCGTCCCTCACCGTTGTGAGCATACTTCCCTTCAGCGTAACCATTTTGGTAAGAAGATCGCTTACCTTTTCTCTTCAGTCTTCTCCCCTGTGCACAGGTGGATTTCCCAGCGGCGGACATCTCCTCTCCATCGCCCAATCCTCGCTGCTGCACGGAGCTCTCCAGGTGGCTGTCTTCCGGGCTTCACCCCCTTGTTGTGCCAGCTGTCCTGACCCACCAAGTAAGTCCTTCTCTCGCCATAAATTCCTCCTGTGTTGGTGTATGCCCGTCACCCTCTCCCTGTGCTCTCTCCATAGGGTTGCTCGGCTGTACGGTCACCTGCCTCTGTGCCTGGAGCAGACACCATCACCAACACATTTACATCCCGCAGACACGCACTCATTCACTCCTGTTGTTAATAAACTCTTTGAACTACTCTAAGCCTGTGTGTGTGCGTCTCCTGAGCCGTGCGTTATGTCAGTTTGTCTCTTTCCCTGCTCGGAGTCCTGCCAGTTCTCCCTATTATCCCATGTAAGTGGCAATTTGGCTCACCCATTTTCCCTGTCTCCATTTCTCCACTCACAGCTCTCGTTCTCTCTCCACAGGCTGCTTCCTCTGGCGAGTGACATTTTCCATAAGCTGTGGTTTACTTTGATATTAGTAAACTCCTCAAACGTGTGTTTGTGTTTTTGATTGTCCTTCTGTTGCTGCATCGTGTGTGTGGGCTGTCTATAATTGGTAATCATGACAGAACGAGCCAGCCTTGATTACAGCTCAGCAGGGGCAGCAGCATCAGAGCAGTCGGCTCTGGATTGCTTAGACACGACCGAGAGACAGGTGGCTGTGTTAACCCATCAGCTGCAGACTATCTCGCAGCAATTGGACACGGTCGCCCAACATTTGGCCAATTTTGCTCCTCTGGCTCCTCCTCCTCTGCCTGCTCCTGTTGTTCAACCTCCTGTGCGCCATACCACCTCCGTTCCCATACCTGGCCTGTACGCGGGGGAGGTGGGGAAGTGCAAGGAGTTTCTTTGTCACGTACGGATGTATTTTGAGCAGGTCGGGGGGGAGTACCCATTGGACACTGCTAAGATTAAGTTTAAGATCCTATTACTGTGGGACTAGGACCTCAGTTGGGCTCGGTCCGTGGTTGACAGCCCTGAGGGGTCTGCCTATACGTTTGAGCAATTTGTGGTTGCTTTCACTCGTGCCTTTAACCATACCGAGAATCAAGGGAACATAATGAGCTGCCTTTTGTCACTCTGCCAGGGCACTTGGTCAGCTGCTGAGTACTCGGTGGAGTTCCGGGTCGAAGCAGCGGAGTCAGGCTGGAACGACATTGCCCTATGCAGCGCGTTCCTCTTCGGCTTAAACACACACCTCCACGACGACCTGACGGTTTATGCCGTTCCCGACACTCTGGATGGTCTAATAGATTAGACCGTGGGTTTGGATAATCGCCAATGTGAACACGCGAAGGAGTGACAGTTCTCCTCTCGCCTGTTTGCCATGCGGGTGCCCGCTGTGGTGACTGACACAGGTGGTACCGGTTCGCCTTCCGAGCCGATGGAGCTCAGTCGGTTCCAGCTGACCGATGAAGAGCGTCAGTGGAGGAGGAGGGCTGGCGTGTGCATGTATTGTGGTTCTCTGAAGCATAATCTGGACAAGTGCCACCTGTGGCCAAAAGACGCGGCCCATCAGTAACCATGGGGGGTCTGGTGGGCAGGAACAAACTTACTCCCCCCAGCAATTTCTCTATTTCGGCCCTCGTGCAATTGCCAGGGGTCGAGAGGAGGACTATGGCACTAGTGGATTTGGGGGCAGAGGGGAATTTTATCTCATCTCAGCTCGTGTGGGACATGGGTATTCCCACTCTTAAATTGCCCAATCATCTGAGAATCACCACCATATCTGGCCAAGAGGTTGCGGTAGTCACCGAACGCATAGTGTCAATCGCCATCCTTCGTTGGCGACCAACAAACACTACTAGCAGAGGTCTGCCTTAGGAAAACCCCTGTGTATGGGTTGTGGCAATGCACCTGAAAAAGGCTGAGGACTACCCAGCGAGAGAAGCATGTTGTAACAAATGTGGTTGCTTGGACCATTTTGCCAGGATGTGCCATGAATTTAAACCGGAGAGCCAATGGAAGAAATCACTCCGCCCGCCCCCGACAACCATCCACACGGTGTCCCCCAACACGAGCAGGTACATGTTTTGCACAGTGAGGCTGGACAACGTGGAGGTGCTGCTGCTGATCGACACGGGAGCGGAGGGTTCGTTGCTAAATTGGGCCACAGTGAAGACGTTTTTTCCCCATCACAGGATTAGAGGTAACCCAGCGCCGTTGTATGATGAGGTTTAAAACTAGGCACGGTTGGGACTTTGGAGTTTACTGTTTGGTACAAGTCTGCAACAGTAACGGACTTCACGTTTCACGTGACAGCACGGGGTGATAATATCATGGGCTGTGATTTATTTTAAGGACTGGGTTTCGCCAGACAACGCTGGGGAAGAGTGGTCGGGCTGTTGCCAGTGGAACCCCTCAATTCCGGCGACTGATGAAGAACTACCAGATGCCATGGCGGTCAAGCAGGATCAGTTTTGCTCAGGGCCAGCGCAGGAGGGTCTCAGTGCCAGTGCTCGGGAAACAGTTGAGGGGAGTACTGAGCGTGACGGCGAGGTGCCTGCGCCGGCGAGTGCCGCCAATGGGTTATGCTACGTGTCCACTGGTTCCGTCATTTTTCCGCTTCCCGTTCTTTGTGTTTTGGAAATGCAGCAGAAAGAATTTGGGTGCAGAGCGGTTGAAAACCATACTTGTGCCAGGTCGCCCGGGGGGTACTCTACAGCTCATTTGCATAAGGATCTCCCTCAGTAAAGATTTTTTCCGTACGGTCATGAACCGGAGGCAACACTCTCGTCCTGAACTTTTAAATCAGTTGTTTTTGATGTCAAATAATGACAAATTCATTAACTGAACCTACTATTTCTCATACAAAATGATATTAGAAACACTTTTTGCTGGTTTGTTTTAAAGATACGGAGACCAAGGACGCCATATTGTCCGGTAGCAGCGGAGAGCTGAAGACCGCCCACAGCCAGACCCGTCGACCAATCCAGTGAACCAGCCAGCTGGAGGAGAAGACAAGAAGGGAGGGGCGGAAGGAAAGAGAAGCAGATCTGTACATTACCTGTTGTTGTGAAGACTTGAAGGATAAATTAATAACCGCTGTTTCAGGCAACCCGATACTGTATAACCACTCCTTGCCGTCATATAGAAACAACACACAAAGGAACGAGGCGTGGAGAGCAGTGGGACATGGGCTCATCCAATCGAAGCTCACAAACCAGGCGGTTAAATTCAACATGCAATGTGCAGGTCTGTACGATTGGGTGAACCCAAAACCAGCAGTGACCATGACAAAGTCGCCTTTTGTAGCGCAAATATACTAGCACTATTAAAAACAATCTGCTCATGGTTAATATTGACTATTCCAGTATTTCCTCCCACATTGCTCGACTCCGCCTAGCCAAGAACTACGCTACACGCCCCTTTTCTGCGCCTCAGAGGTTGCGGTATGTGGATTCCTCTCTGAAAAATCCAGACCAGTGGACATGTAGCATTAGCACGACATACAATTTTAGTTATTAATGGACTTTGATTTACTTTAGCAGGTGGGAGAATAATCCACCTTGCCATGGGGGCAGGACGGCAGTCCACCCGCCCACCCTAGTCTAGGTTTTGTCGTGTGTATGTGTTTGGTCATTTGGAAATATTAGTTTTCATTAGTGTGTGATTTGGGTCACAAATTCGATAGGGCCTTAATTGAGTGAGTGGTTCTGTTTTGTTTTTTTTTTGGGGGGGGGGATGTAATAGAGTACTTTACTGTGAAGTACGAGGTGATGATGCGAACCTCTGGTGGCGTCACCGCCCCGTCCTATATAAGGCCGGGGTCGGCCATCTTACGGCCTCTTTTCTTGCCTGTATCTTGGCCGGTGCGTTGTCTGTGGCTGTCATCGTCAGCGTGCCCAATAAAGCTGTGTTCCACAAATCATCTCGCCTCGTCTGTGCACCAGGGTAATATAAGACAAAACAATCTTCACCCCTGCGTAACTGGGGTAGAAGAGCACTAGAAACCTTTGAAATGCTCAGCAACATCCTTGGTCACCCAAGAAACTCTCATTGATCTCTCCTGGTCTCACAGTGATCTCTCTTTGTCTCTCAATGATCTCTCAACAGCCTCTTTTAAATATCTCTACAGATCGCCGTGAAAGTTGCTGAAAACTGAATTTTTTGATCTCCCAAATAGAAGCAGCTTTTTCAGTGCTTTAGGCGACCGTTGAGAGATTGGGCCAATTTTTGATCTCACAATGGTCACCCAAGGATCTCCCTGCTGTGTATAGGGGCCCTCTCAATGAAGTATTCTTTTGGTAACTACTCCTAACTCATACATGAGTAGTTAATATTGTAAGGTAACACTACTTTTACTTGAATAAAATTTCTTTCTAGTCTACCCTCCTCTTTAGAGCAATATACTGTATAAAATGTATAAATATAGAATTGACAACACACAGAAATGCAAAATATAAGATAATTCCTAAGCAACTGTGCAGATATCCAGATGACTTGGTTAAATTCAACAGGCCAGTCCTCGGCCGTTGTGTTTGTAGGATACTATTAGCCTCTGGTCGGCTGAAGTTGACTAAAACTGTTTGTCGGCCAGCAGAAGTTGTGTAACACGAGTCTGGGCCGTCTTGGTTCTGTGGCCTAACCCTAATCTTCCCTGTTAGTTGATACCTCCGGTCCTGTCCTCCTTGTGTCCTCGGTGCTTACTGCGCTTCATGCTTCAAAACAGGTCTTTGTGTGCTCTGTGGAAGAAAATTTAAGGGGATTTAATATTTCACTAACAGCTGTTTTGCACTTTTAAGAAGACAGCATTACCAATGTATGTTATAGCGTCATAAGAAACCACTTTTATTTCATTAACATGCCAGAAACTTTAAAAAAAATGTTATCATTACAACAACCAGACCAACAACAAAGCTATGAAGGCACAACAATTAAACTAAAATGTGTTACAAAGAGGAGACCAAGAGATAATTATACTCCCATAAAGACCAAGATATACTTACATTATTAGATATACTTACATTATTAAACTATTAGGAAGAACATTCAATGCTCATTCACTGACAATATAAAATGAAGGTGATAAAACAGCAGTCTACTGAGGTGAGCCTGTAAGCCGCCACACCCTGAACTGGCCTTTAAGAAGCCTTTCAATTATTCATCTCTGCTGACCTTAATACACCAACTGAGGAGGATCCATTTCACATGCATTGTGAAAAATAAAACACTTACAATAATTAATCTGGAAAATGACCTCTGCACAACTGCACAACTCCAACCACTGTTTGATTCATTTTGATTTGACAAAAAACTGAGTGTTACCAAAATTATTCTTCTATAAAAGGCTTGTAGTTTAAACAGTGCTCAGTCAGCTTTGAGCAGTTTCTTCACAGTTTTCCAAGTTGCCCATGACATTGAAGAACCAAAGTACTCCAAATCATATCAGTGCACAACATGCTTCAATGCTTACCAGCATCACTTATAAGCAGCATTTTGCATTAAAAAAATATCTGAAACCATTTTTAAAGTAGGAAAAACATACAATGCTGAACACCAAAGATGCCTTCCTGTGTATTCCTGTTGTGTCTGCACATTAAATCCCACCTTACAACCCAGCAGAACGTACAGTAGTCATAATAAAGTCTCCAATCAAATCAAAAGCCTTCTGTTGAAAAACAGTGAGGACCAAATGGAAACTCTTCTGATAAAGATGGCACCAAGATAATAATGAAAATAAAATTATACATACCATGCAGGAGAGCAATCTCCTTGCTTGGGTTCAAGCAGCTTCCGGGAGTTTCCTTGGGTGAAAACACCCTCTTATTTTCTGCTGTTTTCTCTGAAAATGGAACGAATGCTACATGGACATTTTAAACTTTTGCACAGCACTCAGAATAAAGGCACAAAGTAAAGTTGCGCAGAAAAGAATTTGGTCCGACCAAGCCTGAAGTTGGGCAGGAGTGATGTGATACAGTGATGAATAGTGCATGAGTGTTGAACTCGAGACTGGTAACTATAACTAGAGACTGCTGAGAGACGTCACTGTCCACTCTGAACAATACAAACCATGTATGCGGGTTTTTTTATTTAAATTTGAAAACATGGCAAAGAAATCCAACTGCTAGCTGTCACTGAAAGCATGGTGAGTCTGCATAACCACATTTTCAATTCCTTTAATGAAGTACAAGGCTACTGTGTATGTGAAGGCCTTACAAGCGTTTCACAAGTGTGACGACGAAGATTCACATGTCCTGACTGTATAATAACAAGCTCACATTTTATAACAGACCATTTATCAAACAGATTGTGAACATGCTGTAATCACAAGTTTCAAGGCCTTGGCTGATAGGATTTCATGCAAGTAAACAAAATGTCAGCCCAGCCTGGCTGAAACAATGCTCTGGTTTAATAATTAAGAAGGTTCTGCTCCTGACTTGGCCTTCCAGCAGACACACAGGCTTTTGTCCTGGACTAACCACATGATATCAGACGTTATTGCAACACCTTGCATGTCAACTCAATTCAAGCTGGATCTTCAGCTGAACTTGCACACATGCCAGTAATGTCATTTTAATACAGTTGCTTCAGGATCAGAGGAGGACACCAGAGTGTGATGCGTCTTGGGTGAAAGCCCCGTTACCAGCCTTCGCTGTGCTGCGTTATTGTGCAGAGGTGATGCATGCTTCCACAACTTCGATTCAATGCGAGGCCTCCTGCATGCTGAAGCACAACCCATCATCTCATCAATTACACATATGCAGCTAGCCTATGGGTCTAAAGTTGCTGGTGTCCGATGAAACAAGGCCCTGAATTATTTAAAATGGCCCAGTCAGTGTTGTGTGTGGCATCCTCATTATGAGCAGCTATCACTGTTCACAATAAAAGAAAAAGAGTTTGTGTAGAGGAATAATGTTGGCAAGAATTCACCATCATCCTGTTGGGGAAACGCCTTTGTTGAAGTCACAGAAAACAGATGGCTATTTTCTGTGACTCACATGCAAACTATTAATAAAGACACATCAAACCAGCTTAATATTTTTCAACAATTTCCTTCTTAAAACATAGCCACACAAGACAGATTTCCTCCCACGCTTGCATCCATGAGTCTCAGTGGGGCTAGCGTGGCCTCTCCGTTGAGGGATTCTGCAGTTAATTACATGATTCGACGCCGGCTTAGAGGGGTTGAGGAGACGTCCTACTTCCTCCACCATGTCACCAGTCGGGCAAAGTTACTGGCTGCCCCTGTGGCCTCATATGTGAACCTCTCAGCCTGTGATGGGTGTTGTCATCGAATTCAACTTTAAATACCGAAGTCAGCCACCAAGTCTGAGTGCTCTGTCTGTTTACAATTTTCATTAAAAAAAGAAAGGCAGTAAATAAGATACTATGGGACAAGCTCTTTAATCTTTTGGTACTAAGTAAAATTACAATCCAGCAACCTAAAAGCAAAACATTCAATATCTGTGCAATAAAAAGAAGATATAATTTGTATTATAGATGAATATTTAGGTAACCCTCATGAATATGGATGAGCGAGCAACCAAGCCCTTAAGCTGACACCTTTGACAATGTCGTCCGGGGTGAGTCACAGCAGGACTTGATACCAGCCGTGCAACCTTATCCCATGTAGGTCCAGTGTCGAAGGCCCTTTTTGGGATGGCAGTTGTAGACTGATTATCAACATCTTATTTGTGCTCCAGTGACTCTGTGGGGACACCAGCTGACTGTGGTGTAGTGTGTCTTTATGGCACATTTCAGACAGTTTGGATGGGGGACTTTGGCAAGCTTGACCACTGAGACACAGATGGAGGGCTTTGTTTTGTTGGTGGTGTCAGTGAGCGGACGTGTGCAGTATGAGCCAGAAAACACGTACAAAACCAGGAGGGTCTTCTTCTAAATGACCAAGTATTACCCTTTATTTGACAGCAAGAGAGAAAGATGTGTTGTAAGAAGAAAGGCTTGCATTAAACAGGCTAACACAGAACAGGAGAGGTCAGGCAGAATTCTCTGTGGACCGTGATGCTTGCAGACGACACTGTGATCTGTGGTGAGAGTGGGGAACAGGTGGAAAAGAATCTGAAGAGGTGGAAGTATGCACTGGAGAGAAGAGGAATGGAAGTCAGTAGAAGCAGGACAGAATACATTGGTGTGAATGAGATGGAGGCAGGTGTAACCGTGAATATGTAAGGAGTAGAAGTAGTGAAGGTAGATGAGTTTAAATACCTGGGGTCAACCATCCAAAGCAATGGAAAATGCACGAGAGAGGTGAACAAGAGAGTGCAGAAAAGGTGGAGTGGGTGGAGATGAGTCTCAGGGGTAATTTGTGACAGAAAAATAGCAGCTAGAGTAAACTGGAAGCTTTACAAGATGATTGTGGGACCTGCTATGATGTATGGTTTGGAGACAATGGCACTGACAAAAAGGCTGGAGGTGGTTGAGTTGAAGATGCTAAGATTCTCGTTGGAAAAGACTAGGAGGTACAGGATTAGAAATATCAGAGGGACAGCTCAGGTTGAGCAGTTTGGAGATAAAGTAAGAGGAGCAAAGCTGAGATGGTTTGGACATGTGTAGAGGAGGGATAGTGGAGATATTGGACAAAGAATGTTGAAGATGGAGCTGCTAGGCAGGAGGAAAAGAGGAAGACCACAGAGAAGATTCATGAGTGTAGTGAAGGAGGACATGGAGAGGGTTGGTGTTACAGAGGAAGATGAAGGGATAAGGTGAGATGGAGGCACATGATCCACTGTGGTGACCCCTGGGGGGGGGGGGCAAAAGAAGAAGAAGAAAGAAAGAAGAAAGATATACCTTCTACTTACACACTTTAAAATTTGCTATATCTTGTATTTTTAGTATATTCCCTTGACCTATGTTATTTTGTACTGTTGATTGGAACGACTGTAGCAAACCCAGTTTCCCTCTGGGATGAATAATGTACTTCTCAGTTTGATTTCTTCATCTAAGCACTTCCTTGACAGTATTCATCCAGTAGCACAGAACTAAACTGTCATTTACCCACTCCTCATGAACATGGTTAGGTCAGCTTTAAGCAATCAATGGGAAAATACACCTGCCAGAGGAGGCTGACCTCTAAATGAAATCATATTTACAGTATCAAGGCATAGCTCTTGGGACTAGCAACTGTGGTTATGTTTTTGAGGTCAAAAGGTCACAGGTCCAGGCTGTGCCATCATAAAAGCTCCATATCTCTTTTAGTCTAGAGCCACAGTGATATAAGAGCAACTGGCCATCAAATTTTGTACACATGTTGGCTTTGCAATCTTCACCAGTGGCTATGATTTTGGGGTCAAAATGTGAAGGTCACTAGGTCATCTACACTCTTAACAATGATTTAACTAGGGCCACTAACTTTGGAACACATGTTGGACTGGGATCCTCACCTGTGAATATAGTTTTGGTTTCAAAATGACAAAGACCAAGGTCAAAAGGGACTGAGCTTGGAAAGACAACATGGACACACTGGGTGTTACTGATGCATATCCTTGCAATATGCACTGCTGAAATAAAACATCATAAACAGATAGGGGAGCTACTCAGAGTTGCTGCTGGAGAATGAATGTGTGTGCATCTCTGCTGAGTGACATTCCATACTGGAGGACAGAATTATGAGTCCCTCCCATGAAAATTTCATTTATTAAAAAGTATCTCCCCTGGTGTATTAACCAGCACAATGAATTTTTAGCACAGCTTTTCCAAACATGCTAGTTTTACTTTGGGCGCCTATATCATTTTGCACACAGCGACAAAATTATTTCATAAAAAACAAAAACAAATAGGGTCAAAATTATGAGTTCCTCACTGCTAACAGCCATTTGCGTATCATTTTTGCTGGATAACAGCCTGAAGTTGTTTTCTGTAGTTTTTAACAAGTGGCACACACATCTCCTGAGCAATCCCAGTCCATTCTTCTTTGGCGAACCTCTCAAGCTCCTCCAGATTTGATGGTCTTCTGGCGTGGACCCTGGCCTTCAGTTCATCCCACAGATTTTCAATGGGATTGAAGGCAGGGCTTTGTGCAGGCCAGTCAAGAATATTTTCTTTGGTCTTCTGGAGGAAGTTCTTCACCAGAAGCGATGTATGTTTTGGGTCATTGTTGTGTTAGAAGACAAAGCAATGACTGCTAAGTAGTAATATGGTGGCCGGGGCACCTGAGGAATAGTAAGGGGTGACTGACCGCCTTTCTGGTGGTGGCGTCACTAGGGGTATAAAAGGCATGACAGGAAGAGGCTAGTCCTCTTTCGCTGTTGACCCCTTGTGCTGTACAAAGCGTCTGTGGTTCTCGTTGTTGTTATAATAAAACACGTTCAACTGCATACTGAGCCTCCTCTTCTTTACACCGAGTTATGGACATAACATTTGGCGACGAGGAGAAAAGAGGTATGGCACGAGCTGGCACTGCTTTTCGGTTAGTTTTGGAGGTCCCGGGCAAGCCGCCTGTGCCCTGGGTTAGATGATACACAGCATTTCAAACTTATTTGATAGCCCTTGACCTTGGTATGCTCGAGAAGTTGCGTGCAAGAGCTATTTTAGTTCATAGTCTTGGTATAGAGGATCAGAGGATCCTTTACACGCTAGGAGAAGCTGAAAACTATGAAGATGTGGTGGAGTTAATGGCGTGCTATTTTCATGCCCATGAGAATGTCATAGTCCGGTGGATTAAGTTTTGGCAGTGCCACCAGCGGATGGGAGAGTCGGTGCAACGTTTTGTCGCAGACCTACGTCAGTTGGTGGGGGAGTGCCATTTGGGAGCCTTAGAGGACGAAATGGTCCATGACCAGTTGGTGGAGCGTGTCTCTTGTTCAGCAGCACGGTCGAGGCTCCTGACCTACCCGGGTGAACTGACGCTAACCACGGCTATAGATACTGTATTACGCAGCAGTGTGAAGCAGCAGAAAATTTGGCTGAAGACCTCCGTGGAAGAGACACGTTGAGGCGTGGAGAACCAAGTGAGAGGACGCTGGCTGTGGACCCGGACAACGAAGATGGCATGAGTGAAGAGGAGTATGCTACCGTTGTGAGAATTAGGTCCGCCCCGAGGTCACAAAGATGCTATGGCTGTGGGTCCGCAAGGCTGCACGGTGGCACAGTGGTTAGCACTGCGGCAGCACAGTTTACCCTCGGCTGGGGGATCGCGGGGATCATGAGATCGTGGGTTCGATCCCTGCCCCCGGCCAACAGTGATCTGTGTGGAGTTTGCATGTTCTCCCCGTGTTGCGTGGGTTTACTCTGGGATTTCTCCGGTTTCCTCCCGCATGCCAAAAACATGCAGGTTAGGGATACGGGGCGCTTGCGCACGCAGCGACCGGCAGCTGATGGCTTGTCACCAGACTGCAAAACAAATCTACCTACGGGTACAAAATAAGTACAAAAAAAAAGGCACCGGTATAAGGCAAGAGAGTGTCCAGTGAGGGGCAAGCGATGCAGTAAATGCGGTCTGTTGCATCAGTTTGCCAGAGTCTGCAGGAATTTTGAGTGGGAGGACCGTCGAGATGGAACAGATCTCCCCGCTGTTGAGCCCACGGTTGTTCATACCATTTCCCCAAGCACGAGTGGTTACATCTACTATAATGTGTTGTTGGATGGCGTGGAGGTTTCACTGTTGGTGGATACAGGAGCGACTGGTTCGGTGCTGAACTTGTCCACCATGGAGAGACTGTTCCCATGCCGCCGTCTGAGGGAGTACATGGAGCCTTGTTACGGTTATGGAGGAAGCAGGATGACTGTAGTGGGATCGCTGGAGCTGACGGCAAGGTATAAATCGGCGGTGATGACCAGAGTCCACTTTGTGGTGACCGCTTTGGGGTTAAACATCTTAGGCTGTGATATGTTCTATGGCCTGGGATTTAAGATCGCCAGCGGTGCTGGAGAGGAGTGGTCGGGCTGCGGATTGTGGGACCGGCCCCCTCTGCATATGGAGGACGACGCAGTCTGGGACAGTGACTGGCCTGGCGAGTTAAATGGTGATGAAGACTGGTGCTGCAGGGAACCAACATGGGAACATCCCAATGCGATGAGAGAATTGGACGGCACTGCGGGACACCCAGAAGGACGGCTGGTGCTGAAATGAAAGAGCGCGGGGCAGGACCGGCTGGCGCAATATTACGGCGCGCCACACACCAGCGTCAGAGGAGGGCTTCGGACAGGTTGGTGGGCCGTCCTGACCCGGGAAGGAGGCCTGGTTGTGACATAGTGGACTGTGGAAGCACAACAGAGTTTCCCTGCACATCGGTGATGAGGTCCGACCAAGGGTAGAAGTTCGGCTGAGGGGCGTCCATAAAAGAAGAGAGCGACGGAATGAACAGGGGCAGCTGAGAGTGGTGGCTGCCTGGGCTGATGGCTACTTGGGATTGTCTGACACATTGTGAAGGCATCCAAATGAGCTGCGGTGTATGGTGGAGAAGAGACACCAGCGCAGCTCATCTCTGGAGGCCAAGAGGCGGAGGGACTCCGAGCGGGATCCATGGGATGGAGACCCAGAAGGGGGCCCTCTCATCGGGCTGGTCAAATGATGGGGGGTGTTATATGGTAATTGTTTGTATTAAATTAAGGCCCCAGATCATTTAATTAGTATGTTTTGCCATGTTTTCATTTTGTTAGTGTGTGTTGGCCTGAGTTACAGATATATTGAAAGAGGAAAGTAAACCCCTAACACTGTTAAAAAACAAACAAACATTTGTTGTTTGGAAAATAAGTTTGTGTGGAATGCCCAGGTTGTGGGGTGGGAGTGTTGGGGTGGGGGCCGCCAAGAAGAGAGTGTATATAGTATTGATTATGGTTTGCTGTGTTATTTTGGAAGTGTATATATATATATATATATACGTATATATATATATATATATATACTCTTGTTTGTTTTTCTTTTGAATTCTTGGATGGAATATGGGTGGGCAATATAAGCTGCGGCTTCAGCCATCACCCATTTTGGATAACTTATGTTGAACTGTATAATCAGAGGAGTTATTGTCTAATTTGACCTTGTTGGATTTTCTTTCCCCCTTGGTTATATTATTCTGTTTCTTTTAATCTGTACTTTTAATCTATTCGAAATAAAGATTGATTGATATATATATATATACTGTATATATACTGTATATACAGTATACTGTATATTACGGTGACGTGTGGTGAGTTTCATTTCCGGTGAGGCTATGATGTTTTCAGGGTCAGATTTACAAGTCGGATTTTATAAATAATTTTAACAAAAGCAGTGTAAGGTGTTTTATTGAAATACCTCTTAATGGAATACACAGAAAAGGCAGTAATAAAAGTCCATGTTTTCATTTTTTAACTCCTTGACTATAGACAGCATGCAAAGACCCTTGGTTACACAAGTATAACAAGTTATTTTACAAGCAACTGTTTTTGAGGACAAAATTTGTTATACTTTGTTTTTCGTCAAAGAATAATGGAAATTATAGTTGCTCAGAGCTGCATCTTTCTCTTTGTGTTGCAACTCCACAATTAACTCTCATTATTCCAAATTATTATTCGCATTTACAACTACTATGCATGTATGAGCTTACCTTTACTTGTAAATGAAGTAAATTTGCCTGTCCTTCTGGACAAAAATCACTGTGACTTTGTTTAAAAAAACGTCCTTATCTTCCTTTATTAAAAAAAAACAAACAAAAAAACCCCTGTGCTTATGGTGCTCAAGCGTGCCCCCTCTTGTTGGGGCACTGGTACTGCACAGCCTCTGACTGTGATTTTCAGCCTCACCTGCCTCCCCTGACTGCAAGTCACTGACATATATATGTGTATTTTGCCCAGATTAATTTAATTTTAAGGAACACGGCTGTTTTTTTTTCTTTTCGTACAGTAATAATCAAGGCGGCAGAATAACCTGCCTGGTCGTGTAGGAGGCGCCAGCAGTCTACGTGTCTCAGACGGCTGTGTTGTTCACAGTCATGCCTGTGGCGTACTGGTGGAACCTGAGGTGTTTCATGTTCACGGCATCCTTTCTGACGTGCAGCAGTTCTCTTCATTCTATTGCTCTCCATCTGGTGGGTCTTCTTCTTCTTTGTTCAGACCACTGGTTGAGGGATAGGTGCATCGTAATTCCAGTTCGTGGGCACGATCCTGAAAAACTGGCTTTCAACCCCGTTCAGGAAGGCCTGTGCATGCCCGTAGAAACTAAGAAACCTGAGCACCCGGAGAAAATCAGCGCTTTGCTTGGCATTTTACACATTTGTAGTGTAGACTGGCATTCGTCAAGGTTACACATTTACCGTCATATAGGCATGGCGAGTCGTCCTATGATGAGTTCATAGGAGGCGCTATGATGATGAGGCAGAGATCATAGGCCGTCCTATGATGTCCTAGAAATGTGCTTTTAAGTCTGTCGTACCCTATGCTGGTGAAGGGTGTCCTCCTGTCTCAGACGGGTGTGATGTACTGCTGGAGCCTCAGGTGTTTCATCTTCATAGCATCTTTTCTGACGTGCAGCAGTTGTCGTCATTCTATTGCTCTCCATCTGGTGGGTCTTCTTCTTCTTTGTTGAGACCACTGGTTGAGGGATAGGTGCGTCATAATTCCAGTTCATGGACAGGATCATGAAAATAGATCTGAGCAAAAAGAGTTCATAGGACGTCCTATGACGTTCAGGCAGAGATCATAGGCCATCCTATGATGTCCTATGAATGTGGCAGACACACAGACAGACAGACACACACACAGAGCTTTCTTGCATTTATAGAGTGTGACATCACAAAGACACATAGAGTGTGACATCATAAAGACACATTTGTCTATGTGTCCTATGATGCCTGAGTCCAAAGACACATGGTCTATATGACATCATAAAGACACATTTGTCTATGTGTCCTATGATGTCTGAGTTCATAGGACGTCCTATGATGTTCAGAAAGAGATCCTAGGCCATCCTATGATGTCCTATGAAGCGTGATACACACACCGACAGACAGACAGACAGACAGACAGACACACACACACACACACACACAGATTTCTTGCTTTTATAGAGTGATGATGACATAATTCAAGATTTCTGTCAAGAAATTGTTGTGTGTGTGTCTGTGTGTCACGACCATAGGACTCGCTAAAAGATCATGTAAGATTGCTTACGATGTTCCTATGCTGTCCGTCACGTCACGATCATAGAACTCGCTAAAAGATCATAGGACTCACTATGAGATCAAAGGCAGGCATCACAGATCAAAGGCAGGCATCACTGAACGAATAGTGACGTCAAAGATCAAAGGCATTTCTCTGTCTGTCATGATGTCATGATCATAAGACTCGCAAAAAGATTATAGGACTCACTATGAGATCAAAGACAGGCATCACTTACAATAATAGGACTCACTAGAAGATCATAGGACTCGCTATGAGATCATCAAAGATCAAAGGCAGGCATCACTCATGATCATAGCACTCGCTATGACATCATCAAAGATCAAAGGCAGGCATCACAGAACAAAGACAGGCATCACTGAATGAGTGGTGATGTCAAAGATCAAAAGCAGGTTTTACCATGGTAACAGTAACTTTCTACGGGCATGCAGAAATGCTTGCTTACACTTGCTTTCTATGGGCATGCACGGGTATGCAAGGGCATGCGCAGGTATGCACTAGTATAATTCAAGAAATCTCTATCTGTCTGTCTGTGTGTGTGTGTGTGTGTGTCTGTGTGTCACGATCATAGGACTCGCTAAAAGATCATAGGACTCACTATGACATCATCAAAGATCAAAGGCAGGCATCACTCACGATCATAGGACTTGCTATGACATCATCAAAGATCAAAAATCAAAGGCAGGCATCACTGAACGAGTGATGACGGCAAAGATCAAAGGCAGGTTTCACCATGGTTACTGTTGCCTTGGTAACCATGTCAAAAGATCAAAGGCAGGCATCACCATGGTTACTGTTGCCATGGTAACCATGTCAAAGATCAAAGGCAGGCATGCAGAAATGTTTGCTTACACTTGCTTTCTACGGGCATGCAGAAATACTTGCTTATGCTTGGTTTCTACGGGCATGCATGGGTATGCACTAGTTGTATTAAATATTAAATTGTGTTAAATATAAACATTATTATTACTAATTGATTACCTCTGCGGCGGCATGAAATAAAGCGGCGTTGTTGGAGGTTTTAAGTAGAGTTTATTAATCACACCGCCGTCACAGGATCCCCGCTCCGGCCCAAGTGTGTGCAGGCTGGAGCGGGATCCTCAGGCTCTCAGAGAAGAGACACAAAGTGCATGTCTGCAGCAGCAGTTGAAGTGAGTCAGAGAGAGGATGAGTTATAGAACCTGTGCAGTATTTGTACCCAACTCAAACAATACATCAAAGCAGAATCACAGCAGTTGGTCTGATCAAAGGGACTGCAGAACAGGCATGAGACATTTGCATTTGTAAGACCTACATAACAATAGGCAGATGCAGCCTCTGCTCCAGCTTGCGGAACAAAGAGGTTACAAGGCACATCTACATATTGAACTGTCTCTAGGTCACAGCAAGGACAGGACGCATGAACACTATACATGAATGGCACATTACATCACAATACACGCATGGCACATTGCATCACAATACACGCAGGGCACATTGCATCACAATACATGCAGGGCACATTGCATCACAATACATGAATTGCACATTACATCTCAGTAGTGCAGCGGGAAAAACCAAGAGAAAAGAGCTGACTGTCCTGTGTGTTGTGAGGGGGTTGAGTCAACCCGCCACACACGCTCCCCCCCAGAGGGCACGGCAGGGGGCCGAGACCTCGATAATCCATCTATGGGAGCGAGCTGTGGGAGAAGCTCGCTGCAGGCGGAGGTGGAGGGAGGGGAGGGGTAGTGTGTGCCGGCAGGGGCGGTGAAATCGTCCGAGCCGTGCAAAAATTGCTTGCTGCTCCGCGACGTCGAGGGGCTGTCCCGTTGAACGTGCAGAGGTCCACAAGAAGAAAAATTAGTCACTGGCTTCTCCCGCGATTAAGTCCTGCAAGGATTAATAGTGGCCGTGAAGAAAAGCAGGAGCGGCTGTAAGAGAAACATAAAAGCAGGGGGACTGGCGTGTTGAATTTAGGTGCGGGCACAACCTTAAAAGCTGTCGGGAACCGCAAAACCGCTGAATTCCCCA